>CM056052.1:282501126-284954621 GCA_029574335.1 Rana kukunoris
TTAAAATGTGCATGGCACGAAACGTGTCTGGAAGGGCCTATTGGCTGATGTCATGCCGATGCTTCCATGTAATTGGAACGGCGGTAACCAATGTAAGTGCCCTTACTCAATGTCTCATGTTTTAATACTTTTACTACTTTTACTAATTATAAAAAGTTATTAAAAACTACACTATATACAACAATAAAAATATTGAACGGGAAAAAAAAAAAAAAACTACACTATATAAAAAAGTATTTTTGGGCTCCTGGTTGGTGAGCTTATTAAGTGTGGTGTTCTGGAAAACATTCCCAGTACTTGGGGTATTTACTGAAGAGTCTTAACTACTGGTGCTCATTAAATTCCTCCATCTGTGAGTGCATTGCTTGGGTAACGGCTCATGTGTGGAGATTGCCTTATGCACCTGGCGATACCCAATGGATGTCATATTGTGCCCCAATATTTGCCATTTCTGGTGAGCTGATGGTACTACTGGCAACTGTCATGCAGGACACAATAGCATCAGGCAGACATGGGACAAGCACTGACAACACGCGTGGGGGGGGGGGGGGTTGGACAGTGGAGGAGTCAGCCGAGATGCTGATCTCTTAATGAGGTGAGGGGGGAGCACGTACGTGTGTGGTCACCAAGAGTTTTTACCCCCGAAACACTATCACAAGTCACTGAATAATTTGCTTTGGAGCATTGTATATACAGTGGGGCAAAAAAGTATTTAGTCAGCCACCAATTGTGCAAGTTCTCCCACTTAAAAAGATGAGAGGCCTGTAATTATCATAGGTAAACCTCAACTATGAGAGACAAAATGTGGAAACAAATCCAGACAATCACATTGTCTGATTTGAAAAGAATTTGCAAATTATGGTGGAATATAAGTATTTGGTCAATATCAAAAGTTCATCTCAATACTTTGTCAAATTTTTATTTTGTTGGCTATGACAGAGGTCAAACATTTTCTGTAAGTCTTCACAAGGTCGTCACACACTGTTGCTGGTATGTTGGCCCATTCCTCCATGCAGAGCAGTGATGTTTTGGGGCTGTCGCTGGCCAACAGAGACTTTCAACTCCCTCCAAAGGTTTTCTATGGGGTTGAGATCTGGAGATCTCACTTCAGAACCTTGAAATGCTTCTTATGAAGCCACTCCTTTGCTGCCCGGGTGGTGTGTTTGGGATCATTGTCATGCTGAAAGACCCAGTCACGTTTCATCTTCCATGTCCTTGCTGATGGGAGGAGGTTTGCACTCAAAATCTCACAATACATGGCCACATTCATTCTTTCATGTACACCTTTGCAGAGAAACGGCCCTAAAGCATGATGTTGCCACCCCCTTGCTTCACAGTAGGTGTGGTGTTCTTTGGTTGCAACTCAGCATTCTCTCTCCTCCAAACACGACTAGTTGGGTTTCTACCAAAACAGTTCTACTTTGGTTTCATCTGACCATATGACATTCTCCCAATCCTCTTCTGGATCATCAAAATTCTCTCTAGCAAACCTCAGATGGGCCCGGACATGTACTGGCTTAAGCAGGGGGACACGTCTGGCACTGCAGGATCCGAGTCCCTGGTGGCGTAGTGCGTTACTGATGGTAGCCTTCGTTACGTTGGTCCCAGCTCTCTGCAGGTCACTAGGTCTTCCCGTGTGGTTCTAGCATTTTTGCTCACCGTTCTTGTGATCATTTTGACCCCACGGGGTGAGATTTTGCATGGAGCCCCAGATCGAGGGAGATAATCAGTGGTCTTGTATGTCTTCCATTTTAATTATTGCTCCCACTGATGATTTCTTAAGGCCGGAATCACACTAGTGCGGTGCGAATTTCAGCTCTCTTATCTCTGCAGGGATATAACAGAAGTGTTCAGCAGACTAGCTCAGTTTTAGCTGTGAATTTGGAGACCTGGGAGAGGTTACAGGGGAGAGGAGAGATGGGGGGGGGGGGGGTGTATTGGGCTGAAAGAGAAATTCCTGAAGAAAAATGAACACATCTGTGAATCAGCCGAGTACCCATAGAAGATAATGGGCCTGAATTTGCACCTGAGCCGCACCGCAAGGCCTAAAATACGCACACGTTTTTTCTGCAGTGCGAATGCATTGCACATATGTGAACCAGCCTCATTGAAAACAATGTATTTAGAAATGTTCTGCATATTGGATGCGGTTTAAGCCACACTCAATTCGCATAGGTGTGAATCCGGCCTCACACCAAGCAGCTTGCCTATTGCAGATTCAGTCTTCCCAGCCTGGTGCAGGTCTACAATTTTGTTTCTGGTGTCCTTCCACAGCCCTTTGGTCTTCACCATAGTGGAGTTTGCAGTGTGACTGTTTGAGGTTGTGGACAGGTGTCTGTTATACTGATAAGTTCAAACAGGTGCCATTAATACAGGTAATGAGTGGAGGACAGAGGAGCTCTTAAAAGATATAGGTCTGTGAGAGCCAGAAATCTTGCTTGTTTGTAGGTGACAAAATACTTATTTTCCACCATAATTTGCAAATAAATTTCTTTCCAAATCAGCGACAGCCCCAAAACATCACTGCTCTGCATGGAGGAATGGGCCAACATACCAGCAACAGTGTGTGACAACCTTGTGAAGACTTACAGAAAACATTTCACCTCTGTCATTGCCAACAAAAGAAAATTTGACAAAGTATTGAGATGAAATTTTGATATTGACCAAATACTTATTTTCCACCATAATTTGCAAATAAATTCTTTTCAAATCAGACAATGTGATTGTCTGGATTTGTTTCCACATTTTGTCTCTCATAGTTGAGGTTTACCTATGATGACAATTACAGGCCTCTCATCTTTTTAAGTGGGAGAACTTGCACAATTGGTGGCCGACTAAATACTGTAGATTAATTGACCTTTGGTGGAATGATTATTTTTATGCGTAAAATAGTTCACATTGGTTTATTGCCCTTTATTAGCGATATTATTTACAGTATATATTCTTTGCATTTGCACTTTGTGGATTTGTTTCATGGTTGAATGTCAATTATGCAATATTGAAGCAGATTAACCAGTTAAGACCCGGACCTTTAGGCAGGTAAAGGACCCGGCCAGGTTTTGCGATTCGGCACTGCATCGCTTTAACCACTTAAGACCCGGACCAATATGCTGCCAAATGACCAAAGGGGTTTTTGCGATTCGGCACTGCGTCGCTTTAACAGACAATTGCGCGGTCGTGCGAGGTGGCTCCCAAACAAAATTCGCGTCCTTTTCTTCCCACAAATAGAGCTTTCTTTTGGTGGTATTTGATCGCCTCTGCGATTTTAATTTTTTGCGCTATATACAAAAATAGAGCGAAATTTTTGAAAAAAAAATCAATATTTTTTACTTTTTGTTACAAGAGAAATCAATAAACTAAATTTTAGTCAAACATTTAGGCCAAAATTTATTTAGCCACATGTCTTTAGTGTAAAAAAAATAAAAAAAATAAAAAAAAATCGCAATAAAAAAAAATTAGCTACCTAGCGGGAACAGCGACACTAATACAGCAATCAGAAAAATGATCGCTTAGTGACGCTGGCAATAAGGAGTGAAAGGGTTAACTAGGGCAGTGATCAAGGGGTTAAAACTTTATTGGGGGGGGGGTACAGGGCTACCCTGAACCTAACACTAACTGACTTTTACACTGCCTGTCACACTGACACTAAATACAGTAATCATACATGTATGATTACTGCATTCAGTGACACCGGACCCCCGATCCCCCCCAAGGCACCAACGTATGTATACGTTGATGTGCCTGTCGGTGCCATTCTGCCGACGTAAATGTACATGCGGCGGTCCTTAAGTGGTTAACATTCAATTTCGCGGTCGTGCGACGTGGCTCCCAAACAAAATTTGCGTCCTTTTTTTTCCCACAAATAGAGCTTTCTTTTAGTGGTATTTGATTACCTCTGCGGTTTTTATTATTTGCGCTATAAACAAAAATAGAGCGACAATTTTGAAAAAAATTTTTTTTTTTTTTGCTATAATAACCCCCAAAAATATATATTAAAAAAAAGTTTTTTTCTCTTCCGTTCATGGACGGACACAGCAGCAACTGACCTTATGGTATTATATCCTTCCTTCCAGGAGAGACTAGGCAGAAAAGAGCACTTTAAGTGTTAACCTCCCTGGCGTTATGATTCTGTCTGGAATTTTGTACCAAAAGCGTTGCAATTGTTTTGCAAGGAAATGTGGTGTTATGTATTATAGGCCTGCAATTCTTAGTAAGTACTTACTTAAATCTATCTAAACAAGAGTCTAATAGGCATCCCGGGTATGATTTTTTTTTTTTTTTTTTTATTAAAAATTATAATATAATAAATAATTATAAAAAATTATAACAAATAATAATATAATTATAGTAAAAATTATTCAATAATGTAATCAAATCAAAATCACTGAAATTTGCTCAGTTGCAGAATTTTTGCTGTCATAATTTTTTTTTTTTATGACGAATTTCCCCACAGATCGCTATCGCTAAATTCTGCAAGTGATTATAATTTATTATCGCTGTTTTTTAGCTGCTCTAAAACAATTTTTGCCATAAAGGGACACTTTTGGTTGCTATGGGCAATCTACAGTTTGCAGGGAGAAAGAAAAGTTTTTATTATATAAAATGACATGCAGGGCACTGGGCAGACCACTAGGGACATGGGGGGTGTGTATTTTTTACATACAGTACTGTAATCTATAAGATTACATTGTACTGTATGTAAAGTGTTTGTTTACATTTTTGAATTTGGCGCCGTTCTCCGTCCCCGTGCGACGTAACGTCGCAGGGAACGGAGCTCGGCGGCACACGGGGACGCTGTGTGAATCGAGCGAGCACCCGCTCGCTCACACAGCGTGGATGCATCGCTGGATCCAGGGAGAAGGTAAGTAAACAGTCTCTGGATTCAGCGAGGCGAGCCCGTGTCTGACACGGGATCAACAATAGTAGCAGCAAATTTTTACCCCGTGTCAGACACGGGAAAAACGCCAAGGAGGTTAAAAACACTTTCCACAGTACAGCTCCTCTCAGGGGGCGTGGTCCCCCGGGTATAACCCACTCTGACTCAGCAGCTCCAGTTTTTTTCTGCCTAGCATCAGGAGTAGACATGGCCTTGCTGGAGTCCATGTACTCCATTTTTTTTCGCTTTTATTCTGTTTTGTTTCTGCATTTTTGATCCGGAGATCTACCATCAACTACCGACTGGGTGACAGACTCGATCTTGATCCTTGTAGTCTTCCCATGCTACGCCATCGTGCGTCTGCCGGCCCTCAGCTCAGCTCGGTCTTCCACGACATGCCCAGTTGCTCCAGGGGTGGCCAGGGAACTACATTTTCCAGGACACACATATGACCGGTCTCTATGGCTTTGTCACAGAGTCTGGCCGACAGCCATGCCGTTTAGCGGACATTGGTTAGTAGTGCCCCCCCTTGTAGTGCCCCCTTGTAAGGGGGGGGGGGGGGGGGCGCCTGGGGCTCTGTCACTACGTGGGCTGTGCGCTGCCATTAATTTTTTGTAGTCCCTTTCCTTTTTCACCATTAAAGGCTTATTTATTTTTTTAAGATTTAGGGCCCTTTCACACTAGCGGACGAACGGTCCGCTCATTACAAGTCCGTTTACGGACTTGTAATGAGCCCCTATGGGAGTGGATCCGTTAGCGGATGATGCATCCGCTAACGTCCGCTAGATCCGCATCCGTTTTTGCGGACGGAAGAATGTCCTATTTTTCTTCCGTCCGGCCAAACTGATCGGATGCAAACGGACAGACGGTCCGTTTCCATCTGACTCCCCATAGGGGAGAGCGGAGGAGAGACGGGGCGGTCCCTGCACAGTGTGCGGGGACCGCCCCGTCCGCTGACAGCTGAGCGGAGACCCCCCCGCTGAGCTGACGGGCACACGGAGCGGACCGAAAAACGGTCCGCTCCGTGTGAAAGGACCCTTATTGGTGTGCGGCTGTCCATACCCTGCCTTCAAGTTTTTGCCTTATGCATTGCAGGCACCCACCTGTTTCTGTGAGGACATTGATTGCTCAGGTGTGCTCACCTGGAGCAGCAGCTTTTCCCTTCTTAGTAATTTTTTTACTGGAGTTGCTTTGTGTGCTGGGCTGTGTTTTCTGCTGTGTCACTGTTGCTTTAAAAACACATGTATGGCCACGAATTGCTTCCTGAGGGACGGCGCAGAGCGGACAGCACTCTGTGCTTCAGCAGCACTACAGCCTGGCCAGGTGGCGAGTTACCTGGGGGTCCCCTGCTCTGTTTTGCAGCCGGGAGGGTGACCTGTGGGTCTCTGCCTTGCAGTACTAGGGTGGCATAGCGGTGGGTCAACATGGAGTCTGAACAGAGACTTCTACCCCAACCATGCCCGAGTTAACCCTTAGTGCCCCTGCAGTCTCTGTATGTAGAGCCCATATGGCAGTCCCTTAGGCGTTTAACACCAGAATTGAAGCGACAAGTGGCCAGAAGGGGGAGGGGTAAAAAAAAAAAACCTCCCTGCGCCTGCTTCTGGGGATGGCTCTGACACGGAACCGGACCCTACTGCTGGCTCTGGTTCTGTCATGTCAGATGATGCAGGCTTAGCCCCCACGGTCAGTGAGGATGACTGCTTCAGGGTCAGCGCTTAATAAGATGATTTTGTTGGAGCTCTTATCACTGCGGTGCGGGATACTCAAAAACTTGACGGCGGAGACATCAGAGATGTCTTTCCCCATTTGGGTTCCGCACGCCGCCCCGCAAAAGTGTTTCCTTATGTTCCATACCTGGACAAAATATCATACAAGGAATAGGATCGGCCGACATACTTGCGGTCTGTTATCCTTTTGAGGAAGACTTTTTTTTTTTAAAGTCCTCCATCAGCGTACCCCCCTTTGTCCAGACTGCTCAAGTCTAAAAGGTTACCTGTGGAAGGGCTCCCGCCTTTAAGGACACCGCAGATATGGAGCGGGCCACAGCCTCGGCTCTCCTGTTCTTAGTAGTGGGGTAGGCAGTGAGACCAGTTTTGGCCGGAGCTCTAGTGTCACAGACAATTACCGAGCGGGCAAAGTCCCTGCTGCGGCAGCTGGAGGCGCATAATGCTCCTGAGCTCTGTGTGGGCCTGGCTGACCAGTTGGTGCAGGGCCTGTAGTTTTGTCTGAATTGGCCCTGGATACGCTCCCCTTGCTCTCCAGGGCCTCCGCCTACACGCTGGTACTATGCCACCTTGTGTGGCTAAAGTGTTGGTCTGCGGACCAATCCTCGAAAAGGTCCTTAGGGGACTTACCCTTGAAGGGTGAACAGATTTTTGGGGCGTCAATGGAGGACATTATAGATGGTACATGGGGTAAGAGCACTCTGCTCCCACAATCTTGGAAGGGTAAGGAGCCTCGTCATAAGCAGGGTCCCTCCTTTACCCCCAATCGTTATTTTTTTCCCCCCCAGGTGCGGCAGGAAAACGTTTTTCCAGGGTGCTAAGGCGCCCGCTGTAGATCAAAAGAGCACCTGGTACCGCAAGCCCAACAAGCCTGCTTCTGCATGTAGGTCTGTCCCCGGCAGACACTCGGGTGGGGGGCCGACTTTGCGGATGCACGGCTCGGTGGAGATCCCTCCTTTCCGACCTCTGGGCTTGCGAGGTGCAAGATAGAGTTTCTCTCTTGTCCATTCCGTCGGTCAGACGAGTTTTTGATCTGGCGGCCTTGTCTTGCAAGGCTCTTTAGATTTGTCATCCGCAACGATAAGGTCGTGCTGCGGCCCCAGCCATCGTTCCTTTCGAAGGTTGTTTCGGCTTTTCACATTAATGAGGACATTGTTTTACTATCATATCCTTATGTCCTCAACCGAAGAACTCGAAGGATGCCACGTTACTTTCCTTGGACGTGGTGCGAGCCCTACGGGCGTCCTTGTCTGCTATGACTCCGTTGTCGGCGATCGGACTCACTGTTCATGTCAGTGACTGGTCGTAAGAAAGGTCTGGCGGTCTCGTCAGCCTCCATTTTCAGGAGAAGCAGACAGGTTGTGCTCCAGGCCTATTCCCTTTCTGGTTACGGCGCATTCGACCAGAGCGATTGATACCTCTTGGCCTTTCCGCCATCAAGCGTCTGTTTTACAGGTGTGCAAGACGGCGACCTGGACATCAACCCACACATTTTCATTGTTTTACAAGGTGGATGAGAGTGCATCTGCGGATGCTTACTTTGGCCGCAAGGTTTTGCTGGCGGCTGCTTAAGGTTGAAGTTCCTCCTGTGAGGAACTCTGGTTTGGGGTGAAGCTTAATTTGCTGTGTTTTTCCCACCCCTCAAATTTTTTGACACTGCTTGGGGACGTCCCTAAGGTCAATTGCTGCTGTGTCCGTCCATGAACGGAAGAGAAAATAGGATTTTTGTACTCACCGTAAAATCCATTTCTCTGAGTTCATGGACGGACACAGCACCCACCCCTCCTTTTGTTTGTACTGCTTGTTACTACCTGGAGCTGCTGAGTCAAAGAGTGGGTTATACCCGGGGGACCACGCCCCCTGGGAGGAGCTGTACTGAGGAAAGTGTTTTTAAATACTTAAAGTGCCGTTTTCTGGCTAGTCTCTCCTGGATGGAAGTATATATTACCCTAAGATCAATTGCTGCTGTGTCCGTCCATGAACTCAGAGAAATGGATTTTACAGCGAGTACAGAAATCCTATTTTTTCCTCAGTTTAGGCCGATACCTATTTTTGGTAAAAAAAAAAAATCGCAATAAGCGTTTATCGATTGGTTTCGTGCAAAATGTATAGCGTTTACAAAATAGGGAATAGTTTTATTGCTTTTTTTTTTTTACTACTAATGGCGGCTATCAGCAATATTTTTCGGGACATTATGGCGGACACTTCGGACAATTTTGACACATTTTTGGGACCATTGTCATAGCAAAAAATGCATTTAAAATGCATTGTTTATTGTGAAAATGACAATTGCAGTTTGGGAGTTAACAAGGGGGCGCTGAAGGGGTTATGTGTGACCTAATGTGTGTTTACAACGGTAGGGGGTGTGGCTGTTGGTGTGACATCGATTGTGTATCCCTATAAATGGGATCACACGATCGAGGACGCCGCCACAGTGAAGAACGAGGAAGCCCTGGGGAGTGTTGGACCGGGTCGTGGGCGTGCGGCCGGGCACTAGCACAGGACATACCTGTACGTGCCCAACCATTCTGCCAACGTAAATGTGCAGGAGGTGGTCCTTAAGTGGTTAATTCACTTAGTGAACATTATGGATAGAGATAAATAATAATTCTGTCCCCTATTTTGTAGGCACTATAACTTTTGCGCAAACCAGACGCTTTTGCTGCGATTTATTTATTTATTTTACCAAAAATATGAATACGTATCGGCCTAGAAAAAAAACTGGCCTATTTATTATAACAAGTAAAAAAAAAAGGGATTTTTAAATACAGCTTACCTGTAAAATCCTTTTCTTGGAGTACATCACGGGACACAGAGCGGCATATTCATTACTATGTGGGTTATATGGAGTACCTTCAGGTGTGGACACTGGCAATCTTCAAACAGGAAGTCCCCTCCCTATATAACCCCCTCCCCTAGAGGGAGTCCCTCAGTTTTGTAGCAAGCAGTATGCCTCCCAAAATGGTCACCCAAAAGAGGGGTGGGAGCTCTGTGTCCCGTGATGTACTCCAAGAAAAGGATTTTACAGGTAAGCTGTATTTAAAAATCCCTTTTTCTTTCTCGTACATCACGGGACACAGAGCGGCATATTCATTACTATGTGGGATGTCCGAAAGCAATGCTTTAATGAGGGGAGGGAGACATCTTCCAAAGAAGGATTCAATTTAGAGATAAACTCAAATCATAATAATAATTCCAACTTAGTCAAGAAAAAACTTTTTTTTTTTTTTTTTTTTTTTTTTTTTTATAACCAAGGGTGTTTCTGATCCCGAGGATTTCAAACTGCAGCCTGTAGTACTGCCTGTCCAAAGGCAGAATCCGCATTCCTTCTCACGTCTAGTTGATAAAACCTTGTAAACGTGTGGACTGATGACCACGTTGCCGCCTTGCATATCTGAGCCATAGAGATCTGATGGTGTGCTGCCCAAGAGGCGCCCATGGCCCTGGTAGAATGGGCCTTTACCGACAACGGAGGAGGCAACCTCTTCAACCCGTAGGCTTGAATGATTAATTGTCTAATCCATCTTGAGATGGTGGATTTTGCAGCTGCCTGCCCCTTCTTGGGGCCATCTGGTAGAACGAATAACACATCTGTTTTCCGGATCTTTTCTGTAGCTTTAAGATAGGCCTTCATGGCCCGGACAATATCCAAGGTATGCAGCAACCCCTCCTTTCTAGACGTAGGTTTTGGAAAGAAGGATGGAAGTACCAAATCCTGGTTTAAGTGAAATTTGGATATAACCTTTGGTAGAAAGGAAGGATGGGGCCGGAGAACTGCCCTGTCCTTATGCAGAACAAGATATGGTTCCTTACATGATAAGGCTGCTAATTCTGACACTCTCCTGGCCGAAACTATGGCGACCAAGAAAACCAATTTTCTTGTCAGTAAGAGTAAAGGAATCTCAGCCAAAGGCTCAAAAGGCTGTTTCTGTAGAGTGGACAGGACAAGATTTAGGTCCCAAGGACAAACTGGTGCCTTGACAGGAGGATTAATACGCAAGACCCCCTGTAAGAAGGTCTTTACCAGCGAGTGGGTGGCCAGCGGCCTCTGAAACCACACTGACAGAGCCGAGATCTGTCCTTTGATTGTGCTTAGTGCCAGGCCTTTATCCACTCCTAGCTGGAGAAAACTTAACACCCTATCAATAGTATATTTGCGGCAATTCCATCTTTTGGATTCACACCAGCCTATATAGTTCCTCCACACCCTGTAATAAATTACCCTGGAGACCGGCTTTCTAGCCTTAATCAGGGTAGGGATTGCCTGCCTAGACAGACCCCTACCCCTGAGAATCAGGGATTCAGCCTCCAGGCCGTCAAATTTAGACGCTGTAATGTAGGGTGGAGGATCGGACCTTGTGAGAGTAGGTCTGGTTGTAGCGGAAGAGTCCAAGGGTCTCCCACTGCCATATTCAGGACTAGCGAGTACCAAGCCCTCCGGGGCCAAGCTGGAGCTATTAGAATGACTGGCTTGTGCTCCACTCTGATCTTGCGCAACAGGCGGGGGAGTAACTGTAGTGGAGGAAATGCATATAGAAGTTTGAATTGATGCCAAGGGCAAACCAACGCATCGGTTCCGCAGGCCATAGGATCCCTCGCTCGCGACACGAACCTGTCTAGTTTCTTGTTGAACCTGGATGCCATTATATCTACGTCTGGCGTTCCCCACCTCTGGCAGATTGTCTGAAAGACCTGGGGATGCAGAGACCACTCCCCTGGCAACAGACTCTGGCGACTTAAGAAGTCTGCCTGCAGGTTGTCCACTCCGGGAATGAATATCGCTGAAATGCAGGGTACATGAACCTCTGCCCATTGAAAAATCAAGTTCACTTCCCTTTGAGCGGCCTGGCTCCTGGTTCCCCCTTGGTGGTTTATGTATGCCACCGCCGTGGCATTGTCTGACTGGATTCTCACCGGGAACCCCTTTAATCTGGAGGTCCATGCCAACAGGGCTAGGCGAGCAGCTCTGATTTCCAAGATATTGATGGGGAGCTGCCTCTCTGCTTTCACCCAAGTTCCCTGGCGGGAGAACCCCTCGAAGACCGCCCCCCAGCCTGCCAGGCTGGCGTCTGTGGTAACTACCTACCAGACAACAGGGCTGAAGGATCTTCCCTTTAGAAGGTTCTGAGGGTTCAACCACCAGGCCAGGCTTTGTCGGACCCTTGATGATAGCGTCAAAGGGGGCTCTAAGGCATGTGCCCTCTTGCCCCAGGCTGCTAGAATGGCTGCCTGTAGGACGCGAGTGTGGATCTGAGCGTATGGTACTGCCTCGAATGTGGCCACTAGCTTGCCTAGTAATCGCATACACAGGCGAATAGTTGGTCTTTTCTTGTTTATAACCAACTGAACCAACCCCTTGATCGCCCTGATCTTTACAAGGGGCAGGAACACCTTTTGACGTTCCGTGTCTAACCTCATGCCGAGGTATTCCAACTGCTTTGTAGGCTGGAATGCTGACTTTCCCTGGTTTAGGACCCAGCCGAATTCTTCGAGGTACCGAACCGTGAGGTTTACTGCCTTCTGCAGACCCGTCCGTGAATGATCTATAATTAAAAGGTCGTCCAAGTATGCTAGGACTGTGACTCCTTGGATTCTTAAATTGGCCAGAACTGGGGCTAGGATCTTCGTGAATACCCGGGGGGCCGTGGCCCGCCCGAAAGGGAGCGCCCTGAATTGGAAGTGTCGCTGCCCGACCGCGAAGCGTAAAAACCTTTGATGCGACTGAAAGATTGGTACATGAAGGTAAGCATCTTTTATGTCTATGGAGGCCAGAAAATCGTCCTTCTGAAGCGCGGCGGCTGCTGACCGGATGGATTCCATCCGGAAGGACCGCACCCTTAGATAACCGTTTAACCTCTTTAGGTCCAAAATTGGCCTGACATCGCCGTTGGGCTTTGGTATGACAAAGAGATTGGAATAGAAACCTAGGCCTTGCTCTTGGGCTGGCACTTCTATAATTACGTCCTGGCAAAGCAGGTGATCCAAAGCTGCCAGCATTGAGGCCTTCCTTGCTGGATCCCTTGGTAGCCTTGATTCTTGAAAATGAGGCGGAGGATACCTTAGAAACTCCAGTCTGTAACCTGTGGTTACAGATGCCCGGACCCAATTGTCGGGGATCTTGGCTTCCCAAACTTCTGAGAAGAGACGAAGCCTTCCCCCCACCCGTGAGAGTGGGGGCGCCCCTTCATAAGGCAGACTTAGGGGCTGTCTTTGACGGTTTGCGATACCACGGCTTCTTACCCCCAGGGGTTTGTCCCTGCGATCTACTGTTACCGTTGGATCGCGCAGGCGGCCGTCGATACTGCCTGGAATTAGAGGGCCCCGAGACAGGAAAAAGCTGCCTTCTAAATGTAGGAGCCCGGAATGTCTTTTTGACCGGTAAAAGGGTACTCTTGCCATTTGAAATAGTCTGAATATATTTATCCAGATCCTCTCCGAAGAGTCGTCCTCCATGGAAGGGAAATCCTGCCAGAAGCTTTTTGCATGGGGGTTCTGCCGCCCAGTTCTTCAACCATAAGAGCCTTCTCATGTGTACCAAACATAGTGATAAACGAGAAGCCTGCTGGATGGAATCTTTTATAGCATCTACCGCAAAACACAGAGCTCTGGGAATGTCAGCAAACTCTTCTGCTTGTTGGGTAGGCATGTCTTTTAACATCTCTTTTGTCTGGTCTTTTAATGCCTGACAAACTCCAATTGCAGCTACCGCTGGCTGCACCACTGCTCCTGCCGTAGCAAAGGATGCTTTTAAAAGTGTTTCTAATCTTTTATCAACCGGATCTTTAAACATATGTATGTTTTCCACCGGGCAAGTTAGTGATTTATTCACACATGAGATGGCTGCATCCACTACTGGGAGCCTCCATCTCTTGGAGAATTTTTCCTCCATGGGATAAATGACCGCAAATCTTTTCGGTGGCAGAAAAACCCTGTCCGGCCGTACCCAATCCCGAAAGATCAATTCCTCCAAGAGAGGATGGACCGGAAACACTGCGTTGCTTAACGGGGCTCTCAAAGAGCCCAGAGAGGATACCGGAGGAACCTGAGGTTCTGGCAATGGCAAACTAAATGCCGATCGGACCATGTCCGTCAAAGACTGTACCCACAGTCTCTCTGTCTGGGAGTCTGAAAATGGTTCCTCAGAGGTAGACCCCTCCATCCCTGAACCCTCTTGGTTCAGGTCCAGTTGATCCTCCTGTGATTCTAATTCCTCCGGAGAGAGAATCTCAGCATCTGAGGATACACCCCCTGGTGATGGGGATCTAACCCGTTTCTTACCAGGAATAGCTCTAGCGATCAATGCTGCTATTCTCTCTTCTAGCCCCCCTAGGGATACGGCTAGCATCTCCTCTGTGATAAACACAGGGCTGGGCTGATCTGGGCCAGCCTCCGCACCAGATCCCCCTAATGGCTCATCCAAGGCGCTTCTTAAATTAATAAGCTGCGGGGAAAGAATCGGCATATCAGAATCAGAAAGGGAACCCTTTTGTTTTTTGGTCTTTTTTGTACCCTTTGACCCCGAACCCTTGGAAGCCATAATACAAAATCGAGGGACTCCGCCCACACAACAGACTGTAGTGGCCAGGAGTACAATTCCAGAGTTTAGGGGAGAGTAGATCACTAGTGTCCCCACAAACTGATGGGCCCGTATGTTGGTCTTTTTTCTTTTTTTTTTTTTTTTTTTTTTTTTAAATAATTATATATTATATATTTTCTTTGACCATATACAATGACCCTAATTTAAGTTTGCCAGCCTCCAACCTGCTGTCAAATAAGGGGGATTTTTTGGCTTAACAATAAAGACATTGGGACAAAGTCCATATGTACTACCCCTCTTCCGCCACCGGGAGTCACTGTTCTGCCGCCCTGCGTCCTCTCCTTGAAAAAATCAGCCACAGACTGAGCCCTGACAAGGCCTGCTGTCTATAACAGCAGAAGGGCGCGCCCCTGTATGACGCCGCAGGCCCGCCCCCCCCCGCCCTCCTGTCTGGATGGCGCGAAACCGTCAATAAGACGCGCGCGTGCACGCGCGCGCGCGCGTACCCGGAAACAGGAAGAACATGGAGGAGCCGCGCTGCTGGAGATCCATGGCGCAGAAACGGCGGCAGATTCAAAACTCCCGGCCAGGTAGGACTTTCTCAAGGCCCCTAAGGATCCTTTACTAGCCTCTAGGAAGAAACAGCAGGTTAGCTAGCAACACCTTTAGACAGGGGGGCCTAGTGATGGGGGGAGAAAGGGTGTCATCCTGTCTCTTAGACATAGTGATCACGGTTGCCCATGCAGAGCATACTCAGGCTATCCCCCCTTTTAGGTTACCCCGGGGAGCCTGCTGTCGAACCAAGTCCCGCAGGCTCCCCCTTACCTGCTCCATGCTGCAGGATGTTTGACCAGCAAACTGATCCAGTCTTCTCCCATCTCCGTGGGTAGCGTAGTAGACCTTCAGGCCCTGGGGTCCTATGAAGGTACCCACTGTCCTGGACCTATATAGCACCCTGGCAAAACAGGAACCTTATGGTTTTTTGCAAACTCCAAGTCCTGGGCCCAGGGTCCAGCCCTCCAAAGAGGAGCATTATAGGCAAAACCCCACGGTTTGGGGCCCGGGTACTGTCCACTTTGGCACTGAGGCTCCTTGGACAGATCCGGTTAGCCCGCCCTTAATCCCAAAGGATGTGGAGCAAAGCTATTCCGTGACCAACACCTAAGACACTGGCGAAAAAACTGAGGGACTCCCTCTAGGGGAGGGGGTTATATAGGGAGGGGACTTCCTGTTTGAAGATTGCCAGTGTCCACACCTGAAGGTACTCCATATAACCCACATAGTAATGAATATGCCGCTCTGTGTCCCGTGATGTACGAGAAAGAAATATTGTTTTTTTTTTTTAAATTGTCACTCTTGTTTATAGCCAAAAAAAAAAACTCAAGAAAGCTCTACTTGTGAGGGGAAAAAACGACGTCAATTTTGTTTGGGAGCCACGTCGTACAACTGCGCAATTGTCAGTTAAAGCGGCGCAATGCCGGAAGCTGAAATTTCACCTGGGCAGGAGGGGGCATATGTGCCCAGTAAGCAAGATGGAGATGAGAGAGATATATAGAGATATAGATATATATCTATATCTCTATAACACATGTGACCGTGAGTTTATGGTTGTGTAATCACCGATGTGCATAATCATCGATATTGGTTCACACAGGGCCACTTCATAATTCATACCTTTCTGGTTCATATTGTATAGTGCGATTTCTTTTGGTTATTACATGTTATACCATGATATCACAAAGTTAGTTGCGCCTAAAATTTTTCATAAAGGTCTCACTTGTGCGTGGTATACTATTTAGTTTTGATAGTTTGATGTGTTGACTTGCCTCCCAAGTTCTCTAAATCCCAAATCAAAAATCGAGTATCTGTGGGATGCGCTGGAAAAACAGGTCCAGTTCATTAAAGCCCCACTTTTCAGCTTACAGGGTGTAAATTATCAGTTACTGATGGCTTGGTGCTAGCTAAAGTGGGGGTTCCCCCTAAAAAAAAATTCTAACATTACATTGAGCCGACTTATGAGACAGATAGTATGCAGTGTTTTTTTTTTCATACATACCGTTTTATGGCTATTTTCACCCCCGGCTTCCGGGTAGTGAATCCCGCGGAAGTGGGGGGGTTCTATTCACAGGCCAAGTGATTGACGTGCTTCCGACCAGCGCATACTGCACGTCACAAGTTGCCGAAAAAAGCCGGACTGCGAGACGACTCTATACGGCGCCTGCGCACCAACATTCGGCTTCTTTCAGCAACTCGTGACGCGCAGTATGCACCAGTCGGAAGCACGTCAATCACTTAGCCTGTGAATAGGAACGCCCATTCCCGCGGGATTCACTACCCGGAAGCCAGGGGGTGAAAATGGCCATAAAACGGTATGTACGGACAAAGAAAAAAAACGGCAGCATACTGTCAGTCTCATAAGTCGGCTCAATGTAATGTTAGAATTTTTTTTAGGGTAAACCCCCGATTTAACTGGTTACGGACCAGCTGCCGCAGTTTTACTGCGATATCACAGATCACCGACATTACAAGTATAAAAAAAATGTTTTTTATAAAAATGCCATAAAATCTATCCCATATTTTGTAGATGCTAAAAATTTTGCACAAACCAATATACGCTTATTGTGATTGTTACCAAAAATATGTAGGCCTTTTTTTTTTGAACTACTTGCCGACCGCCCGCCGTCATATTACTGCGGGACGGTGGCACAGCTACGCGGGAGCACGTAGCTCTACGTCCTCCCTTTAGCAGCTTGTAGGGGGCGCGCGCCGTGCACCCGCGATTGCTCAATACAGAGCGGGGAACGGGAGGTATGTGTGTAACAGAAGATCAGTGATTTCCCCTAGTGAGGCCACCCCCCCCCCCATACAGTTAGAACACACCCAGGAACACACTTAACCCCTTCCCTGCCCCCTAGTGTTAACCCCTTCACTGCCAATGGCATTTTTATAGTAATACAATGCATTTTTATAGCATTGATCGCTATAAAAATGCCAATGGTCCCAAAAATGTGTCAAAAGTGTCCGATGTGTCCGCCATAATATCGCAGTACCGAAAAAAAAAACGCTGATTGCCGCCATTACTAGTAAAAAAAAAATGCCATAAAACGACCCCCTTTTTTGTAAACGCTATAAATTTTGCGCAAACCAATTAATAAACGCTAATTGCGATTTTTTTTAAACAAAAAATATGTAGAAAAATACGTATCGGCCTAAACTGAGGAAAAAAAATGTTTTTTTTTTTATATCTTTTTTGGGGATATTTATTATAGCAAAATGTAAAAAATATTGAATTTTTTTCAAAATAGTCGCTCTATTTTTGTTTATAGCGCAAAAAATAAAAACCGCAGAGATGATCAAATACCACCAAAAGAAAGCTCTATTTCTAGGGGGAAAAGGACGCCAATTTTGTTTGGGAGCCACGTCGCACGACCGCGCAATTGTCAGTTAAAGTGACGCAGTGCCGAATCACAAAAAGTGCTCTGGTCTTTGGACAGCAATATGGTCCGGGGCTAAAGTGGTTAATTTGGGATATTTATTATAGCAAAAAGTAAAAAAGATAGTGTTTTCAAAAATTGTCGCTCTTTTGTTTATAGCGCAAAAAAATAAAAACCACAGGAGGCACGCAAATACCACCAAAAGCTCTATTTGTGGGGGCGCCATTTTTGTTTGGGTACAGTGTTGCACGACCGCGCAATTGTCAGTTAAAGCAACGCAGTGTTTGACTGCAAAAAAATTGCCTGGTCATTGAGAAGCTAAATCTTCCGGGCTGAAGTGGTTAAAGTGGTAGTAAAGTCAATATGTTAAACGCTGACAGGCAGGTTTAACCACTTAAGACCCGGACCAAAATGCAGGTAAAATAGCGGTAATTTCAACTTTTTTTCCCTCGCACGGTATTTGCGCAAAAAAAGAGAAAAAAAACAAAACAGTAAAGTTAGCCCAATTTTTGTGTAATGTGAAAGACGATGTTACGCCGAGTAAATAGATACCCAACTTGTCACGCTTTAAAATTGCGCACACTTATGGAATGGCGCGGAACCGACGCATTGATCGTTCTTATGGTGCACAGAATCGCCAGCTGAATATGGCGATATCTGAATGATGCCTGTAGCTGTTAAAAGTTTTATACAACTCCTTATTTAACAAAAGATAGCATTATACAAATATAATATTTTTTCTGGCCACTAGATGGTAGTGATATTTTATCTCTATCTCCATTTCCTCTTCCCTGCCATTTGTTGTTTGCCCACAAGATGGCGGGATTTTATAAGATTTTTTTACTTTGTCTTTTCAGGCACAGAGTGGCTGTTGGAGCCCTTTCACACTGTGCCACCCATAGCGTCGGCGCATTTCGGCCACTAGCTCAGCGCATTTACCCCCCGCCGAGAAAGGCTGAAGCAGTGCATTGCAGGCGGTATAGCCGCGCTGTCCCATCGATTTCAATGGGCAGCAGTGGAGGAGGAACGTAAAAGCACATCACTTGTTTTCTACTCCAAAGATGCAGCTAGCAGTACTTTACCAGGCGGACTTGTATAAAAAAATGGACCCGGCGTTAATGATCACATGACCCCTGAAGACGTTTGTGCACCAATGAAACCGGTAGGGTGCTTAATTTTGTGTTACGCAATTTCTGCAGTTTTTTTGAAGCGCAGCTGGAATGCACCATGGTGTCTCCAGGCACATGGATTTTCAAGCTGCAAGCATTTGCCATTTTACCTTGTTTTTATCTGTTTTTGGAATAACATTGTGACATACTTCACTATGGGAGCCCTTTCTTTTTGATTTTTCCCACCATTAACCATTGGACAACCCTCAAATCATTTTTTTGCCTGAAAACCTGCTCAAACGGTCTGGATTCCTTTTTGGTGAGAGTGGCCTGGAGGTCGGTTAAACGTTTGGATCATTGGAATCGTGTACAACTCCTGCTGGATATACTCATATGCGTTTTAGGACTACCTGTAATAGGAGTCATGGAAGTCTGGCGAGTAGGATGTGTGACAAGTGATGGAAGAAATTTCAGTCAAATATACCTACTGTTTCAGCAGGGATTTGAAGATTGTGCACACTATTTGAAGTTGATACATTGTCTGAGGACTCCGATACATTGTTTGAACATTCACCATTTGCACCATTAGTCCCCTTTCACACTTATACGACTTGTCCTATGATTTTTGACTGCAAAATCGTATGACAAGTCATTCTCCATTATTTTCAATGACTACCATTCATACTGGCACGACTTTAAGTAGTGCCGACTTCAAAGTAGTCCTTGCACTACTTTGGTCCGATTTTGATGCCACTTACACAGGCATTCATTGAAATCGTGGACGCGAAATTGTGGTAAAATCGCGGGACTTTGAAGTCATACAAGTGTGAAAGGAGGCTTAAACTTAACACACACATTATCGTATTATGTTGGTGTTTAGTTTAAATCGCTTTGCACTTTAGAAACGGAAGGAGCGCGGTTTTAATCAATTTAGTATTGATTTTCATTCATTTTTTCTTATACAACGTGCTGCTCCTTATCAATACTCACCTGTTAACATTAACCACCTCCTTGACGGCCGTACGACTTTGTAAGGCCAGTGTGGATCTAA
This sequence comes from Rana kukunoris, assembly GCA_029574335.1. Taxonomy (NCBI): domain Eukaryota; kingdom Metazoa; phylum Chordata; class Amphibia; order Anura; family Ranidae; genus Rana; species Rana kukunoris. The sequence goes on from CM056052.1 coordinate 282,520,858, forward strand.
ATCTCCGGGAGGCCGTCTATATACAGCCTGCAGCCACTGGGGGGCGTGCGAGCACCGCCTGAGGCGGCGCGCGTCTGCCGCATCACTGGGATGCCAATGCGTGCGCCTGGTGGCCGCAATGTCCGCCTAGCACCCGCGATCGGCGGTTACAGAGACAAGGACGTGGATCTGTGTGTGTAAACACACAGATTCACGTCCTGGCAGGGAGAGGGGAGACTGTTCTTTGTCCCTTGTACATAGGGACACAGATTGGTCACCTCCCCCAGTCAGTCCCCTTCCCACCCAGTTAGAACACTATGCAGGGTACACATTTAACCCCTTCCTCACCCCCTAGTGTTAACCCCTTCAATGCCAGTGACATTTATACAGTAATTAGTGCATATTTGTAGCACCGATCACAGTATAAATGTAAATGGTGCCAAAAATGGGTCAAAAGTGTCCGCCATAATGTCGCAGTCCCAATAAAAAATAGCAGATCGCCGCCATTACTAGTAAAAAAATAATAATTGTGTCCCCTATTTTGTAGGCGCTATAACTTTTGCGCAAACCAGTCGCTTATTTCGATTTTTTTATTTATTTTTTACCAAAAATATGTAGAAGAATACGTATCGGCCTAGACTGAGAATATTTTTTTTAAAAAACTGGCCTATTTATTATAGCAACAAGTAAAAAATATTGAATTTTTCTTCAAAATTGTCGCTCTTTGTTTATAGCCCAAAAAAAAAGAAAGCTCTACTTGTGAGAAAAAAAAAAAGACGTCAATTTTGTTTGGGAGCCACGTCGCACGACTGCGCAATTGTCAGTTAAAGCAACGCAATCCTGGAAGCTGAAATATCACCTGGGCAGGAGGGGGGTATATGTGCCCAGTAAGCAAGTGGTCAATTACTCAGTTGTTGCTACTCATTATCTCTTCACTTTGCGCTGGTTCTGGGTTTTCACAGAACTACAATTCATTCTCATTCAGCGCGAGCCAATTAACCCTTGTCTTTTTGAGACTCACACAACACTTCAATTACCTGCAACATGAGCAAGATATTGGACTGTGGAAGTTTTGCCAGTGCCAGTTTCTCCCACCAACAGAGCAGGCTCTCCTTTATTAACACACACTGCAATCTGTTCAATCAATATGGAGGATGGTCGAGTGGCAGCAAATGTAATCTTCTCCCTGTATATAAAACAGTGAAGCAAACACATTAAATCCCGTAAAGGCAATAAATAAAAATAAAAAAAGGGATCTGAAATGCTTTAAACAATATCATCTTTAATGCCTTTGCACCTAAGAGTAAAACAAATCTTACTGCCCAAGCTTGCAACTTTGACATGTGTTAGTAAAACCATATATATCACTACTTTGTGCACCAAGGTGGATTATACTTTTTTCAGGATAAATTGGGCTTTTATTTGGTGGTAAATAGTAATGATTATTTATCATCTAAGGAAAACTAGCCCAAAACTGTTAAAAAAAAAACTTAAAAATGTAACTATATATTTCTAACTACTACAATAACCTACCGAAAAAACAAAAAACAAATAAATCCTCCCGATTGCAGCAATAACACATGTGTATGCTTGTTCGTTTTTGTTCATTCCCATAGTACAGCCCAGAAACAGAAGTGCGCATTTTGCTTTTATTATCCTACCTAAAACACACTGATGATAATAATTAGGGTTGTCCCGATACCGATACCAGTATCAGTATCGGGACCGATACCGAGTATTTGCGGGAGTACTTGTACTCCTGCAAATACCCCCGATACCCAAATAGAATACTTCGCCCCCTCCCGCCGCAATACCGCCGCCTAGTTAATACGGGCCGGGAACATTACAGCTTTCATTTGAATAGCTGTAGCGTTTCCCGCTGCGCCGCGTATAGACACTCGCCCTGGCTCGGGATCTTCCAATCCCGAGCCAGGGAAAGTGTCTATACACTCTCCCTGGCTCGGAATTGGACAGATCCCGAGCCAGGGGGAGTGTCTTTAGGCGGCGCGGCGCGGCTATTCAAATGAAAGCTGTAATGTTCCCGGCCCATATTAACCAAGCAGCGGCGGGGACATGCAGGGCCGTCTTTCTGAGCGGGCCCCATGTAGGCTAGAGCCCCATCCAGGGACGGCACTACTTGCAGTTTGTGTACCGGACCGGAGGTGGAGCGGGAACAGGGAAGGTCTGCTGCCGGGGATCACGCAGGGAGGGAACTATCGCATGCAGTACACTGACAGTTCCCTCCCCCAGCTGCAGAGCTGTTTGGCAGCTAAGGGCTCTAATTGATGCAGAGGGAGCCTCAGGTATGATCGCACGGTCGACAGAGAAACATGGAGGTGTAAAAAAAAAAAAAAAAGCTCCAATAATGCAGTTTTCTTTTTTATGCAGCCACTGAACTGGGACACAGTGAATTTGACAGGTGACATGGCAAGTGACAGGCTGAATCTGGTGACAATGGCAAGTGACACACTGAATCTGGTGATGGGACGATGGCAAATGACGCACTGAATTTTGTAACAGGTGACGATGGCAAATGACGCGCTGAATTTGGAGGCAGGTGACGGTGCGTACATTGGGGCAAGCTTTTAGGGGCCCCATAGCATTACTTTGCCCAGGGCCCATGATGCTACTAAGATGGCCCTGGGGACATGGCTGCATATGTGGGGGATGGGGAGGACATGGCTGCATATGTGGGGGGACATGGCTGCATATGTGGGGGGACATGGCTGCATATGTGGGGGGACATGGCTGCATATGTGGGGGGACATGGCTGCATATGTGGGGGGACATGGCTGCATATGTGGGGGGACATGGCTGCATTTGAGGACACATTTAAAAAATCGGTATTCGGTATCGGCGAGTACTTAAAAAAAAAAAGTATCGGTAATTGTACTCGGTCCTAAAAAAGTGGTATCGGGACAACCCTAAAAAATGACTAATCTTGACCTTTGACCCCAGCCTCAACCCAAACACTAACCCTGGTGCTGACCTAGATCAAATGTCCAGATGGTTAGAATGGGGCACGGACCTCTCAAGAGACCCTGGTCTCTGGGCTGGGAAAATATGCAGTGAAAGGCTTGTGGTATACAGACTCAAATTCAGCAAGTAAAAAAATTGGGATTTTGTTTTACCTGTAAAAGCCTTTTCTTTGAGTACATCACAGGACATAAGAGTTTTTATCCAGGACTACTTGGGTTATGCTGCTAACAAATATGAGCTGACAAATGCCATTAGAAATCATGCTCTGAAACAATGTGAAGTCAAGCAGATGAAAAGCACACCACTACCCGAGGAGCGGTAATGTACCCTATATGAGACTCAGCCTCTTCTGAAACTATCTTTTATGATTAATTGGTGCACTCGTAAAACTCTGTCGTTGAAAGTTAATATAATTGCAATTAAACACCATTGATAATCCTCTTCATGAACGGAGATATATGAGATAATACATATTTGTTTCTCATTGGAACATATTCAAATCAATGTATGGACATCTTGAATTATTATTTAGAAGTTTCTTCATAACGGCTGCAGCCCAATCTAATCTCTCTCCTTCTCCCCAATCCTTGGCTTTCACCTTCTTTCAGCAGCTCGAGCTCCCAGGAGGCCAGGAAGAATAACCTGTCCCTGGTATCTTACATACTTATTAACCAGTTACTCATTGGGGATTTCCCCTCCAGGGACAGATAAGCCTCCTTTGCAAATTAATGCCTGGAAGGTCTATATATCTATACATATATCTATCTATCTATCTATCTCTGTTATACCTCTCGTCTTAAATGTGTATGTTATTGTGTTGATCTAAGCCTATTGGCCCAGATCCCACTAATTGATTTAGCCAACCCCCCCTTCACGTAAATTTTTCTACATATGTGTTATTTAATTAATTTTATACTTTTGGATTAACCTCATAGTCCGTGCATTCATATTAGTCCTTGTTTTTAGTCTTCTATGATTTAAAATGTTTCCACATGTATGCAGTCAAGGACTGAATCACTGACTCAAAGCACATGAGATAGATAGATAGGATAGATAGGATAGATAGGATAAAAGACCAATATCATGAACTAGAAAAATGCCTCACACTGATCTACAATTGGATGACCGAAAGCTCCCTCAAACTCAACGGATTCAAAACAGAACTACTCATCCTTCACGCAAATCGGAATTCCAAATCTAGGACCACATGGACACCACCCACTATCCTTGGACAAACCATTGGGCCAAGCAACAAAGCCAAAAGTCTCTGAGTCATCTTTGGCTCAGACATGACGATGGATGCACAAATAGGATTAGTCGTCAGCGGGGCTCATCATTTGCTCCGCATGCTACGTAGACTCATCCCCTTCATCCCGGAAGAAGACACAGCAGTAGTGGTAGGAACAATCATCAACTCACGACTCGACTACGCAAACTCCCTCTACTTAGGACTACCAAAATACCAGATCTCACGTCTACAAGTCGTCCAGAATACGGCAGCCAGACTGGTAGCAAGAAAAAAAACGTGGGAATCAGTCTCCCCTGTCTTGAGGGCCCTCCACCGGCTGCCCGTACAAGACCAGGTGACTTTCAAGACACTCTGCCTAACCCACAAATGTACACAAGGAAACGCTCCCCAATACTTAAGTGAGAAAATTAAACCCTACGTCACCAACCCCGTGCTCCGGTCAACCAACCAAAACCTTCTCCAAATCCCTAAATCCCGCTACAAATCTAAGGGAGACCGCAGATTTGCAGTCCAAGGACCTCGACTCTGGAATGCTCTACCCACGACCATCCGCCTGGAAGAAAACCATCTGGTTTTTTTTTTTTTTCCATTAAACAAGTTTATTGGGTGAATTTGCATACATTAAACAATCAACGTTTCATGGTTACATACAAAAACAAAGGGGGGTTTACACAGTCAATACCGACATTAAACATGAGCATTTCAATTAGAGCTAGTCTAGCAACTGTAGCATAAGGGGACACCTGTCTTTGCCTGGGGGCATGAAGGTCACCAATTAGAATAAAAAGCTTGGGGACAATAGGCGGGGTGTAGTTCGGGTATTTATAAGCATTATGAGTTTAATTGCAGGATTCAGATTCATTCAACCATCTGCCCCATATTGTATAGTATTTGTCTGGGCAGGCTCTGTTTATATATACACATTTTTTGTAGGGCAGGGTCACATTAATTTCGGCTTTCCATTCTGAAAAGGTGGGGGGAAGTTGCCTCATCCATTTGCGGGCTATGACCTTTCTGACAGAGAACAACGTCTCGTGCAGGAAAATCTTGGTATATTTATCCAGACCTGTGGGGAAAATCCCCAGCAGGCATTGTCTGGGATCTAACACGATAGGGGCTCCCATTGTGTCATGGAGGAATGTTATGATTTGTTTCCAGAGGTCTTGAATTTTCGGGCATGCCCAAATAAGATGAAAAAACGTCCCTGTCTCTTGAGTGCACAACACACACAGGGTAGATTGGGTACGTTTGTATCTGGCCACGCGTATTGGGGTCAGATATGCCCTGTGGGTGATGTATATTTGTGTAAGGCGGTCTGAAAGTTTAGGGGACACAAGTTTGCAAGTCTCTAGAGCTTCCTCCCACTCCTCATCTTCCAAGATCCCCACCTCCCTTTCCCAGCGACATTTTACAGCAGATGTTATCCTGGCGGCTGGAGGGGCAGATAGCATATTATAAAACGCGGATATGAGTTTGTTGGGATCCCTACTTTTAACTATAGCCATTATGGGGTGCAATGTAGATTGTGGGTAATTGCGTGAGAACTGTACCTGGGCTGCGTGTCTTAACTGATAAAACCTAAACAGCATGTTGTCACGTAGTGTGAATTCTTCTTTAAGTGTTTGGTAGGTTTTCAAGTTTCCATTGGATAATAGGTGATGTAAGTAAAAGACTCCCTGTGCAGCCCACAGTTCAGATCCTTGAACATTGGAGAGCTCCCGTAGGGTTCTATTATGCCAGAGTGGCGTGTAGTCATTGTACCCGGGTATTCCCAGTTTGGTGGATGCGAGGTCCCATATTCTTCTATAATGTCCTAGGAGGGACTTTGTCTCCCTCCTTGACATAGTGTCTCCGGAACCCACTGATACCGCGTAAAGTGCATCTCTGGTGAGCTGAGCCTCGCGTGGGCACAGCAAAGTCAGAAATCGCTGGCTGTCAGTTTTGTCTACATGATATAGCCTGTGATAATTGCGCAGCTATATAATACAGATTGAGATCCGGCAGAGCCATGCCCCCCATGTCCGTCGGGTTCTTTAGTGTTTGCCACGCTAGTTTGTGTCTGCCTGTCTGCCATATGAAGGGCTTAAGGAGGGCTTCCATAGATTTAAAGAATTTTAAGGGGATGTACACTGGGGTATGCCAAAAGGTGTAGAGCAGTTTAGGGAGGAGGACCATCTTCACGAGATTTATGCGACCCCAGACCCCCAGTGGTAAGAGAGACCACGTTCTGATTTTAGTCTTGACCAGGTCAAAAAGTGGCTCTGTATTGAGTGTAGTGTAGTCGGCTGGGTGTCTAGAGATGTGTACTCCCAGATATTTAATGACGTCCACCCTCTGGAGTGGCATGGTGGACTGGGATTCAGACGGTGGGAAGCAATCAATCGGAAGGATTTGCGACTTCCCCCAATTAATCTTGAGTCCAGAGAAAATTCCAAACTGTTCGATCGTCTGAAGTGCCGCGTGTAGGGAGGGGCCTGAATCTGCCAGATATAGTAAAGTGTCATCTGCGTATATACTAATTTTCTCTATCAGTGAGCCTGATCGGCATCCCTCTATCTCTGGGTTAAACCATCTGGTTTTTAGGAAAAAACTGAAGACCCATCTCTTCTGAATGACCAGGTCCACACTGGAAGAAAAGCGCCTTGAGGCGATTTAGTTCGCATTGTTGCGCTATACAAGTTACTCACTCACTCATATTATAACAGCCTCGTCTCTCCTTCTTACTTAAAGCAGAGTTCCATCCTTAAAACCAGAGTTCCATCCTTAAAACCACTTTGTTTCATCCCATCCAGCATACTGGCGTCAGCGCCAGTATGCCGTTTTTTTATTTTTTATTATTCCATGTACTTACTTTATAATAGATCATGTAATTTTGGGCGCACCGCGGTATGTCGCGGCTATAAGGCGTCACGCCTTCCGGAAACAGCCGATTAGCATTCGGCTCTTCTCGGCGCCTGCGCACAGACCCAGGAGCCGACTGCGCAGGCGCCATATATAGCCGCGTCACGGCCTCCGAAAAAAGTCGAACTAGGACTGGCTATTAACGGCGCCTGCGCAGTCAGCTCCTGGGTCTGTGCGCAGGCGCCGAGAACAGCCGAGCGCTAATCATCTGTTTCCGGAAGGCGTGATGCCTTATAGCGGCGACATACCGCGGTGCGCCCAAAATTACATGATCGATTATAAAGTAAGTACATGGAATAAAAAATTAAAAAAAACAGCATACTGGCGCTGAGGCCAGGATGCTGGATGGGATGAAACAAAGTGGTTTTAAGGGTGGAACTCCGCTTTAACTACTATGAGATTAAACAAGAATGTCCAGAACATAAAACTTACTTGTGAACACGAATTGTATTTGTTTGTTTTCGAAGCATCTCCACTCTTCCAACAGAGACATCCAACTCTCGGACAGCAATCTCTGGCTTATAAAGCTGGCAATAAAATTCTGCCTATAATCATAAAAAAATTTAAAAAAAATTAAAAATAAAGGTACGAGTTGCCAAATCAGTCAGCTGTGGTTAACAAAAAAAAAGGGGGGGGGGGGGGTTTAAAGTTCATATGATTTATAAATAGGTTAAACGATTATATAAGTAGGAGCGTTTCAGACGCTACGAGAGAGAGGATATAGCCAGGTATCACATTTTTTGATATCAGAAACATGGCCTACAATATCGGCTTTAACGCAACCAGGGGGTGTATTTGGAATAAAATACTGGCAGGCAGTCCAATTGCGACACTTCCTAGAGTCACTGGGACCAATAAACAGGTTTAAACGGGAATTGACTAAATTTGAAACATTCTGTAATGAAAAGAAACCCCTTGACCGAACAATATCAAAATTATATACGTTGTTAATAGCTCTAACAGAGAACTATGAGATGCGAGCAATTGTTGAATGGGGGAGGGACCTTACTAGGACCTTCACACCTGCCCAATCCCAAAAGATTATACACTTAACCTTAAATACATCAATATGTACCAAATCGCAAGAAGCAAACTACAAACTAATGACTAGGTGGTATTATACACCAGTAAAAATAAAAAGGTTCTACCCTGAAGCTTCAGATGGATGCTGGAGATGCAACAAAGAACAAGGAACTCTATATCATATATATTGGACATGCTCTAAAATTAGGCAATACTGGCAGGATGTACAAAAAATCATTCAAAAAATGGTAACATGGCCAATACCGGACGAACCAGAGTTTTTCTTGTTGCACCTCTCACAACTATCGATACAGACATATAAAAACTCGATAATATGTCATATGGTTAACGAGGCTAAAGCATGTATAGCGAAAAATTGGAAAAGTTCCCACCCCCCTACAATAGCGGAATGGCTCAATAAGGTGAGAAACGTGGAGATCCTAGAAGATTTGGTACTAACGGCACAAAATAGAAAAGAACAATATAATAAAACTTGGGCAAAATGAAATACATTTGTGCAATCAGAAGAAGGGAAGAGATCAATGGGAAATATAGTCGAGGAATAAAAACACCCCGAGAAATTAGTTAAATAGAGGAGATCAGCAAGTAACAACTGTGGACCCCTAAGGGGGTAGGAGGGTGGGAAGGAGGGGAGAGTGAAGTGGGGCGAGGATGTATTTATTTATTTTGTATGTTGTGTTTTTTTTTTCTTCTCTTTTCTCTTTTTTGGGGGAGGGGAGGAGGGTGGGACACAAAATGTTAAAAGGAGGTAGACAGGAATTAAAAATAAGGATAATCAATAGCAAGAGAAACATAACTTGTCCCCTTTTTTTTCTGTAGGAGGACAGATAGAAGAATATATAGATAGCTAAACATAGACTTAAAAAATGTAATAGGATAATAAAGGTACTATGTTTAGCGATATAATGGAATATATAACTATCGATAGATGTATCTTGTCCTTGAAAAAAACACAAAGAATATTCAAAAAATAAATAAATAGGTTATACTTGCCTGCTTTGTACAAGGGTTTTGCACGGAGTACCACCAATCCTCCACTTCTGGGGTGATCCTACTGCGCTCATGTCTTTTATTGGGGGTCCCAAAAGAAAGCTGCTTTGTATTGGGGCACCCAAGCGGGCTCACTCCCGAGTCCTGCTGCTGCATCTATTGACACAGAGTGACTCCAACACCTCCCCTATTGTCACAACGTGTGACAGGGGCTGGAGCCAATGGGCTTGTGCATATCGCTGGATTAGATCGGCCTCGGGTAAGAAAAAGGAGGGTTTGGGGGCAGCTGCAGCAAAAGTGGTTTGTCACCTTAATGCATTACGATGAAAAACCTTGAAACTTTACAATCACTTTAATAATAAAATATATGGCAAATTCAGGTCTATACTAAAAGAGAAAAGATGAGAATTGAATCCGAAATGAAGAGCGTGGCCTGCATAATGGGAAATAAGCAGCATTTAACGACTTACTTTTTGCTTAGAAATATTTAATTTGCTTCCAATTATTTCAGCAATCTTGAGTCTACTGATGGGTTTAGAAAGCATGCCAGTGAAACAGTCAAGGGCCTGGAACACAAACAAGAAAAGTTAGGCTTTTGAATTTATTTAGACAATAGGTTACTGGGGCACTACTGTTCCATTAACCAATTTATCTCACCTCATGAAATATATTCAAAGCAGTGCTTGATGATGTGCCATCAAAGTTGTAGTCAATTCTGTTACACCACTTCAGTAAGTCTCTGCAAAAGGTTATAAGCAACAAAAAGGGCCATAAAATTATGAAATCGACTCCACATAATGTTTTTGTAATATTTGTCAGACATCTATTTCACCAACTATATACTACAAACCATAGCCTGGGCTCACATACTGTTTATACAAGGCAATATCAAGCAAGTCTTTGAATATGCCCTTGAGCAACAAGTCCCATGTTTAGGGGATGTAAGCTTTAAAAAGGTTTTAAAGAGTTTCCCAAAAAAAAGCTTAAAGAGCTTGGAGGTTCACCTCCAAAAAAAAAAAGAAAAAAAAAAAAAAGAAAAGAAGGATAGATAAGATAGATAAATTCTGTTGTTCACAGGACAGAGCAGCGCCCATGTAAACAAAGCACACCACTGCTCATTTATACAGGGGATCCGTGCACTGGTCCCCAAAAAGTGTCACTTAGGGTCAGATTTGTGTTATATTTATTTTTTATTTTTTTAGGATATGTATTCAAACAAAAAAAGGGGAAAAAAAAGTTTCTTTAAAATTGTTGGTAATTTTTTGTTTATAGCGCAAGAATAAAATAAAAAAAATAGCACTTTTGTACTCACTGTAAAATCCATGTCTCCGAGTTCATGGACGGACACAACAGCAATTGACCTTAGGGTTATATATCCTTCCTTTCAGGAGAGACCAGGCAGAAAAAAAGCACTTCAAGTGTTAAAAACACTTTTCAGTATAGCACCTCCCAGGGGACGGGGCCCCCGTGCATATCCCTCGCCCCGCCTCAGGCAGCCTTAGTTCGTAAACAAGCAGTACAAACAAAGGAGGGGAGGGTGCTGTGTCCGTCCATGAATGGAAGTGAAAATAGGATTTTTTACTCGCCGTAAAATCCATTTCTCTGAGTTCGCCGGACACAGCACCTCCCCTCCTTTGTTTGTACTGCTTGTTTACGAACTAGCGAGCGAGGGATATGCCCGGGGGCCCAGCCCCCTGGGAGGTGCTATACTGAGAAGTGTTTTTAACACTTGAAGTGCTTTTTTTCTGCCTGGTCTCTCCTGAAAGGAAGGATATATAACCCTAAGGTCAATTGCTGCTGTGTCCATCCATGGACGGAAGAGAAATACAGGAGGTGATCAAATACCACCAAAAGAAAGCTCCATTTGTGGGGGGTGGGGGCTTATTTTGAGTACAGCGTCGCACAACTCAAATTGTCAGTTAAAGTGACAGGGGAGGGAGATCTACTTAAGAGAAAAAATAAAAATAAATTGTATAAGGCTTTTTGTAGTATATATACACACACAAACTAGGGCATTATTGAGCACCTTGCTTTGAACATGGATTTAATTTGTGCTACAGAATTTTTAACACTTACCTTAGCGACAATCCTCTACCTTCAAGATTTAGCTTCTTGTCTTCTACCTTTGGACCTTCAGGAAAAGAGGTGTCGCAAGAATTAGGAGTGTTAAGGATGGACAATGTTTGATGCTTATCGCCTGTGAGTTGAATGTATATGTCTAGTAAACGGTCAACAACAAGATCCAACTTGGGAAAAAGCTTTTGAAGCACCTATAAAAGAATTAAAAAAAAGAAGAGGGGGAAATAAAATATCTGTGTTAACTTTCCTGTACTCTTTTTCAACAATGTTGTATTTTATCTATAAACTAAAAAAAAAAAAAAATAAAAAAAATCATGCAAAAAAGGAATTTTGACTTGTTATATTTGTGTCTTGGGAGCATAGTACAGAACACACACTAGATATTCACAGAACGAGGGCATTTAAGCTGCTACTTTCAGGGGATTGGACAATAGCAAAGCTTTTGAGGACATTCCACCAGGCATCCCTCTATAATTCTACCACTCCAAGAGTAACACTATAAAATGTACAGACGTCAAAACTCATTTTGGCTTGCTTGTACAGTAGGACAGAAAAAATGCACGATATATTGGGGGATGCTGCACAATTCTGGCTAAAAATTTGAATCTTAAATTTTTTTCCTTCGAATAAAGATCACAATACTCGTGGCATCATCTTTCACATTCAAAAAAAATTGGGCTAACTTAACTGATTCTCCCCCCCCCCCCCCCTTTAAATTCATTAAAGTGTATTTTTCCCCAAAAAATGCGTTTGAAATATACAAATACAGTGAGACATAAAATATTGCAACAAGCACAATTTTATTCTCTAGGGTCTCTGCAAAATGTATAATATATATATATATTTATTTTTTTTCCTAGCCATGTGTAGAGACTCAGCCCGATGGGCGCCTGATCGTTGCCGAGGTTCAGCTGGACGGTGAACCAAGTGTTGCCAAAGGTGAAGTAATAGCAGTTGCCACATGGGACGACCACTCCTGTTACCAGCCGCAAGCGAGAACCAAGAGGTCAGAGATAAAAAGGGGACAGTCGTCAATAAGGAACAACTACTCCTGTAATCAGAAGCCAGGCTTGAGAAGTCTGAAGTAGCAGAGCAGCCTTTTACCCGGGGACGGTGAACAAGTTGAGAAAGCTTCAACATTCAAGTCAGGGACCCAGCGGGTGAGCGTGGGTGACACTTTGAGTGTACAACGAGTTAGCTGTGGAAGAGCTCAAGGGATCCAGTGGGCAGCTGGGATCTGAAGGTCTGGTAAAAACGACTGGGGGCTTAGTATCCTTAGATAGCTTTGGAGCAATTATTGCGGCGTGTCAGTCTGACACACCGCAACTCCGATATAGGTAAAGAGTCTGACAGACTCCACTCCTTACCACGTGATCAGCAGTGTCCAATGAATACGATGTAAACAGGAAGAGCCGTTCAACCATCAGTGCCACCTTTGTGCCCAGTGCTGCCTATCATTACCACCCATAAGAACCCATCAGTTCAGCTTTTCACTGCCACATATTCGTGCCACCTTATCAGTGAAGGAGAAAAAAAAAAAAAAACACTTACCAATTTCCAAAATTGTATAACAAAAACACAGAAAATCTTTTTTTTTGGAAAAAAAACAAAAAAGTGATCAAATACCACCAAAAGAAAGCTCCATTTGTGGGAACAAAGTGATAAACTATTTTTATTTGTATTTGGTACAGTGTAGCATGACTGCGCAATTGTCATTTAAAGAGTGACAGTACTAAAATCTAAAAATAGGCCTGGGCAGGAAGGTGTGAAAGTGGCCGGTATTTAAGTGGTTTAATAAATTGGCCAATTTATGGCCCAACACTCTAATGTTCCTCTCTGGGTACTGGGAGACCAATACAGTAATGGATAAATTCATGACATTCTAGAGGTGCACTCTCGGGTGACCCAACCCCTTTTGCTAAATTGATATGTGAACTGGGTTTGAGAGACATGTGGAGGGACAGAAATCCCACAGTGCAGAGCTTTTCATGCTATTCGGTTTTATACCGTTTGTCACGCATATGAGAAATGCTGAGGCACAGGGTAGGATCGACTTCTCAGCATATGCTCCTAGGAATATTTCTATATCTCCGTTCTGACAGGGGAGATCACACAGATCCTGTCTTTCTGCTATGCAGTCACACAGTCTCCCATACAGTTAGAAAACACAAACAGGGAACACATTTAACCCCTTGATCACCCGTTAACCCCTGCCAGTGTCATTCATACAACAGTGTATATTTTTTAGCACCGATTACTGTAATATTTCACTGGTTCCCAAAAAAGTGTCAAATGTCAGTTAGGTGTGCAATCTGTCCACCGCAGTGCCACTACAAATCACTGATTGCAATTTTTTACCGAAAATATGTAGAATACATATCGGCCTAAACTGATGAATACATTTTCTTAGAAATGTTTTATAGCAGCAAGTACAATTTTTTTTTTTTTTTTAATTGTCGCTCTGTTAATAGCGCAAAAAAGCAGGAGGTAATCAAATACCACCAAAAGAAAGATCTATTGTTGGGGGGGGGGGGGGGTTAGGGGGGACACATTAATTTTGCTTGGGTACAGCGTTGTACAACTGCGCAATTGTCAGTTAAAGCGACGCAGTACCGCACTGCAAAAAATGGCCAGGTCAGGGAGTGGGCAAATCTTTCCGATGCTGAAGTGGTGAAATTGACCCTGAACAATATCTGTAATCTGCAAAAAATTAACCAAACCCATGTGTTTGGAATGAACAGTGAATGATAGCTGTGGTAAAGAGTGAGCAAAAGAGTTTGGCTATGTTTCTACAGTAGGTGACCGCGATATTGTGTCAATCTCGCTCCCTTTCTCGGCGAGATTGACCACCTACGAGCCCCATCGGCGAGCTGGCTTGCCGCGATGGAGACAAAGCCGTCATAGAAGAGACGGGGATCCGACTTGGATTCCCGCCAAATCTAGCTGCGGAGTTTGATATGAATCATGAGGGGAAACTCCACGCCAAAATTTTAAATAAAAATCCGGCATGGTTTCCCCCCCAGGAGGCATACCAGGCCCTTAGGTCTGCTATGGATGGTAAGGAGAACCCCCCCCCCTACGCCGAAAAAATAAAAACGGCGTGGGGTTCCTCCACAATCCGTACCAGACCCGTATCCAAAGCACGCCACCTGGCCAGCCAGGAAAGGAGTGGGGACGAGCAAGCGTGCCCCTTCCCCTCCTGAGCCTTACAAGGCCACATGCCCTCAACATGGGGGGGGGGGGGGGGGGGGTCAGGTGCTCTGGGGCAGGGGGGCGCACTCTGGCCCCCCCACCCCAGAGCACCCTGTCCCCATGTTGATAAGGACAGGGCCTCTTCCCGACAACCCTGGCCGTTGGTTGTCGGGGTCTGCGGGGGGGGGGGGGGGGGCTTATCAGAATCTGGGAGCCCCCTTTAATAAGGGGGCCCCTAGATACCAGCCGCCCACTTTAGGTGAATGAATATGGGTTACATCATACCCCTACCCATTCACCTGGAGGCAAAGTGTAAAAGTAAATAAACACAACACATGGTTTTTAAAGTAATTTATTAGTCAGCTCCAGGCCCCCCTCCCCCTCTTCTTTAGCTCTTTTACCAGGGGGTTTTCTTCAATCTTCTCTGCTCTCCGCTGTTGTCTCAGCGCTCTCCAGTGCCTTCTCCTTCAGGGCTGGCCACCGCTATCTTCGTGTTAGCTCAATTACTAGCGGCAGCCAGTCCACTCTTCTGTGAAGTCTTCTGCCTTCTTCTGCCGCCCCCCTGAAGACGTTCAATAACGAAACATACGTCAGTTCAACGGTATCTGGTCACGCAACGTGCTCTCCAACCTGTGGAGCTAGCAGCCAGGAATCTGTGCATTCGCTACGGAGGTGGCGACGATCCCAGATGACCCACTACAAACCGCAGATTGGCAGCGAAGTGTCTGCAGCCCCAGTGCCAGGAGACACTTTTACAGTAAGAGGCCATTTGGCTTTCATTCCATGTTTTTATAGTTTTAAAAACAGTAAAACAGTATTACGCTATTGGCTTTCCCCTGTTTTTTCATATACCCCTATTTGGAACGCTGGAGACAAGGTTAATTATCCCATATCCTGTCAACATGTGTACAGGCACAATCCTGTTCAGGCTCATTTGAATATCTTTTCAAAGTATTCAAATTGCTCTGGTAAGCGCATCCATTTTCCTCAGCACTTTTTTGGGTGAAAGAAGATTTGATTGTGGTGATGGCACTTTCTTCACTTTAAACAAGATCACAGCAAATAAGAGTGAACTATCTACTTTTGAACTTAACTATTGGGACTTTTTTGTCTTGGAGGTTTCCAAGACCTAGAGACACTATTTATATATTGATTATTATTTTTATGATCGATTAGTAACTATTAATATTATAATTTATTATTTTGTTGATTATAGGAGATTTTTTCGTTACTATCACTTGTAGTCTAGCGCCCTCTTTTTATCTACTCAATCATTGCAACCACTATTGCCTATGAGGAGCAGCTTTTTGTATTTAATATTTATTTTGGCGCCAAATATTTTACTTTTACTATTTAGGGGTACGATGTACCTCATATTCATTCACCTAGGGTGGGGGCCCGGTATCTGGGGGCCCCCTTATTAAAGGGGCTCCCAGATTCCGATAAGCCCTTCGCCCGCAGACCCCGACAACCAATGGCCAGGGTAGTCGGGGAGAGGCTCTGTCCTTATCAACATGGGGACAGGGTGCTCTGGGGTGGTGGGACCACAGTGCGCCCCCCTGCCCCAGAGCACCTGACCCCCCCATATTAAAGGCATGCGGCCTGGTACGGCTCAGGTGCGAGATGTCGGCACCCTGTCGCCGAAAATCAGCGCGATGCTGTCGTGCTGGAAACACGTTCTCGGTGACAGGTACTGTACATACTTGGACCATGGAGAACAAAAATGTAGCTACCCACTAATAGGAAGTCAGATAAAAAAAAATAAAAAAAATAATAATATTAATAATGAAGAATGTAGAGATTTAAAGGCAGCCGAGAATAGAATGCATCAAAAGCAAAATTATTTTGTAGCCTACTAATATTTAGATGCGATGTCTGCATCAGGATTTTTCCCCATGGTGGGCTGGTCTGTAACACATCTGCTGTATTAGAGTGCCCCCATCATGGATTAGAGAGTACAGAGGGCACCTTTGCACAGTAGCACTGTCAGTCAGAGGAATGGAGTGTTAGATGTACCAGCAAATTTAAATACACTAGCTGAAACCAAACTCTAGCTCAGGGGTGGCAAACACAAGGCCCGCGGACCGAATCCGGCCCGCGGGACCTTGTAATGTGGCCCGCACCAGCTGATCGGAATGTCAGTGTTTCTCTGGTGATTCTGTATTTACCTGGCTGCACGTACCCGGCTGCGCCGCCAGCCAATAGCCATCCATCACGCTGCGGCTGCCAATGCCATCAATACTTCCCTCCGGCTCCTCCTATGTTTAGAGCGGCCCTGCTCCCCTCCCAGCGGAGTGACGTATCTCAGGGGGTCACGGCCGTATGCGGGAGGTGATGGGAGGAGGAGCCGAGCCCGAGGAGAGAGAGAGGCTGTTAAATTTACAAGAGGAGGCGGAAACCAGCGCCGCCGAGGAACGATACAGTCAGTGCCAGCAAGTTTAAAAAGTAGGTTAACAGACATCAGGGCCCATGATTTAGGAGGACGCCATGTGACTTCCTCCACATATGGTAGATCTACCCAATGCTTTTTCCCTTCTGCATACATTATTCAGGTTAGCACAACTACATTTCAAGCCTCCAGGTATTTTGGTTTTGTTTTATTTACAGTTTATTGCCATTTCTAACAAGAATACAAAAGTACAAACGGGAAGGTGCGTTTTTTTCCCCCTTGCAGTGGAAAAGGTGTTAATGCCGCACGCAATGCGCCTCTGCAGAGGCGCATGGCCGCAGTTTCCCATTGCTTTCAATGGGAAGGAGCGGTAAACATACCGCTCCTTCACCTTTCCAACGATGCAGCTAACAGGACTTTTGGAGCAGTCCTGCTAACGCACCGCTCCTGTGTGAAAGCCATCGGGGCTTTCACACTGGAGAAAAACTGCCACTGTTTCAGGTCGGTTTGTAGGCGCTATTTTTAGCGCAATAGCGCCTGCAAACTGCCCCAGTGTGAAAGGAGTCTTGAGCGCTCTTGCTTCAAAATAAAGATACCATAATAAAACAAGCCCTAAATGGGCATACTACTTCAGTAATGAACATTACGTGGGCAAGGAAATGCAATTTACAATATCCAATCCATTGCTGAATTGTCAATGGCCACGCTAACAGCAGTTTTTTTTTTTTTTTAAAGGCACAAAGATATGAGAAAGGCAAGAGGAACGAGAGAAAGGAAGGTAAAGAACAAAAACCAAAAAGGTGAAAGAAGAGAAAGAAAAGAATGGATCGATTCCAGACCAGGGGTACATGCGAGATACACAAAAAGATAAAGACAACGCGGAGTTGCAGACTAACCACTAGCTGACCAGCCGCCGCAGCTATACTGTGGCAGGTTAGCACGGCAGCGCAAATTGCCGTAGGTATACGTCGCTCCTTTAAGACGTTCTAGCCGTGTCCCCAGCAAGTGCAATGTTAGCCGGGCACCCGTGATCACTCGTGACCGAACAGGAACGTGGATCTGTGTGCAAACACACAGATCCACGTCCTGTCAGGAGAGTAGACAGATTGAGTGTTCCTAGTATATAGAAACACTGATCGGTCTCCTCCCTTAGTCAGTCCCATCCCCCCCCACAGTTGGAACAAACCTAGGGAACAGAGTTATCCCCTTGATCGCCCCCTAATGTTAATCCCTTCCCTGCCAGTGGCATTTAGTGGTATTTATACAACATATAGTGGCTATTTTTAGCTCTGATAGCTGTAAAAAATGTCAATGGTCGCAAAAAAGTGGCAAATTGTCCTTCTGCCTGTTTCATGCCAACCGAAAGAGTTCCCGCACAAAAATGGACACCGCCGCCCATTCTGGGACAAAGGATCACCCCTAGCACCAAAGTCAAAAGTCTCAAAAGTCATTTTTGACGCCCACATGACAAATGCACAAATATGGTCAGTAGTCAGCGGATTCCACCATCTGCTGCGCCTACTACGCAGATTCGTTCCTTTTATCCCGAAAGAAGACATAGCAGTTGTGGTGGGTACAATTATCAACTCCAGACTCGACTATGCAAATGCCCTCTACCTTGGACTCCCAAAATACCAAATCACTCGTCTGCAAGTCATTCAAAAGACATCCGCTTGACTCGTGACTGGGAAAAAAACATGTGAATCAACCTCACCTTTACTGAGATCCCTTCATTGGTTGCCAGTAAAAGACAGAATCACTTTTAAAAGGCACTCTAACGCATAAGTGTGTTCAAGGAAATATCAATGCGAAAAAATTAAAAATGTCAACCCCAATCGCGCTCTGCGATCCACCAACCAAAATCTACTCCAGATACCCTAAGCCAGATACAAGTCCAAAGGAGAACGAAGATTTGAAATCCAAGGCCCCAGACTATGGAACGCTCTACCAACCAGCATACGGTTGGAGGTGAATCACCTGGCCTTCAGAAAAAAAAAAAAAACTCAGAACCCATCTTTTCTGAGGGCAAAAGTACAGTAGGGAATGGATACTAAGCGCACAGAGGCAATTCAGTTCGTATGTGTTGCGCTATATAAAAGTTTCTCACTCACTATGTTGCAGTCCGGATTTAAAAAAATAAATAAAGATGCCATAAATCTATCCCCCATTTTGTAGATGCTATAACTTTTGCGCAAACCAATCATGCTTATTGCAATTTTTTTTATAAAAAAAATGTAGAATACATAAGACCTAAAACGGATGAAGATTTTTTTTATTTTATTATAGCAAAAAAGTACAAAATGGTGTTTTTTTTTCAAAAAAATTCACTTTTGTTTTTAGCACAAGAAATCAAAAACTGCAGAGGTGATCAAAATGGCGCCAAAAAAAAGCTCTATTTGTGAGAGAAAAAAAAAAAAAGGACATACCGTATATACTCGAGTATAAGCACAGTTTTTCAGCACATTTCTTTGTGCTGAAAATGCCCCGCCTTATACTCGAGTCACCTTTTTGTGCCTGATCTCCTGGACTGGGGACCCGGAACTGGCAGGCCGTAGGTCTTGGAACACATGTAGTCCCACTCTTCCTCTACAAGTGTGCAAAGTTTGTTGTCTGGGGGGACCTATGGCCGGGGAGTACCGATTTTTTAAATCCGGGCACCCCTTCCTATAGACTTCCATGTTAAATGTCAGTTGAGGCACGGGCACAGTGAGGCAAAGTGAGGCATGCAGATGGACACCTTAAAGCGGAATTTCACCCTAAATATATACCCTCTCCCATGTGATCCAGCATACTGGCATCAGCGCCAGTATGCTGTTTTTTTTTTTAAATCCATGTACTTACTGTATTATGCAGAATTTTATTTTTTTTACCCCGCGGTGGACGGCGCCAGTATAGCTCGTCACATCTTACGAAAGTACCCGAAAAGGACTCGGGTAATCGCGGTGAAAATGCGGCGCCTGCGCACAGACCTAGGAGCTGACTGCGCAGGCGCCGTATTTCTCCGAGTCCTATTTTGGCGTTTTTCGGAGGGCGTGACGCGCCATAGCCGTAGGACTCGGAGAAATACGGCGCCTGCGCAGTCAGCTCCTAGGTCTGTGCGCACTGCGCAGGCGCCGCATTTTCGCCGAGATTGCCCGAGTCCTTTTCGGGTACTTTCGCTATACTGGCGCCGTCCACCGCGGGGTAAAAAAAATAAAATTCTGCATAAGACAGTAAGTACATGGATTTAAAAAAAAAAAACAGCATACTGGCGCTGACGCCAGTATGCTGGATCACATGGGAGGGCTTATATTTAGGGTGAAATTCCGCTTTAAGTTTATACTCGAGTTAATACGTTTTCCCAGTTTTTTTGTGGTAAAATTAGGTGCCTCAGCTTATACTCAAGTATATACGGTACATTTTGTTTGGGTACGTCACATGATCGTGCAATTGTCAGTTAAAGAGACAGTGCCATATAGCAAAAAATTGGCTGGTCAGGAAGGGGGGCAATTCTTTCAGGGCTGAAGTGGTTAAAAATCTTTCAAATGTATTGGTTCTCCATAAAAGACAGTATCATACAGCAAATGTAAATGATGACAAGATGGTATGGTAAGGGCTATATAATGGTATCGTAATGTACACAGGAACCTCGGATTGCGAGTAACGCAGTTAACAAACATTTCGCAATACGAGCACTGTATTTAAAAAAAATTGTAAGCAGTGTGCAGTTCCACGTTTGGCCTGAGGTTGGGGGGGGGGCCGCAGCTGATCGGTGCCGTTCGGAAATGCACAGAAAGGCCCGAGGACAGCAAAGCCTTTCCAAGGTGTCCTTGGAGTTTTTTGGTGGTTTCCAAGGTTCTCCGAAGCTCCTCTGGCGGCATGAGTTATTGCATGCTATTGAAGTCAATGCAGAACACATTTTCGTTTCCATTGATTACGAGCATTTTCCTGGAACAGATTATGCTCGTAATCCAAGGTTCCACTGTAGTAGTTTTAAACACAAACCAGCAGGCTCATATCAGAGTGTTTGTTGACAGAGCCCTTAGCGATATGCGCAAGTTCTTCCTTGAGACAGATCAACTTTACAGAGCCACGAGTTAAGATCGGTACAGACCGTTGCCTCCAATACATAGGGATCAAGGATTTAGCCGCATTTAAAGGGGTGTTCCAGCCGCAATTTTTTTTTTAAATCAGCAGCTACTAACAGTGTAGCTGCTGACTTTAAATAAGGACACTTACCTTGTCCTACTTGCCCGCGCTGATGGCCCCCCCGATGCCGGTCCCACGATCGATCCAGGTCCCGCGCCGCCATTCACACTATGGGAAACAGGCAGTGAAGCCGTACGGCTTCACTGCCCATTTCCTTCTGCGCCTGCGTGAGTCTCACGCTGGCTTGTGAATGGGCGGCTGCTCTCTGAGAACACACACAGTTCCCAGAAAGCAGCGCGCCCCATTAACAAGCAGAAGAAAAGACAATGCGGAGTGGAAGAGGCAGATTAAGGACTTCCGCATAACAACAGGTATTTCGGGTGAGTATTTTTTTTTTTCACGTTTTTTTTTTATTTAATTTTTTTAAGCTAGATGGACAAATGTGGTTTTCCTGGGTGGAACTCCGCTTTAACAAATGCGGGATAAGGCCTATAAGTTATGGAGTGCAATGAAACAAAATAGACCATGGGTCAAATTGAACAGCATCTTTTTCTATCATAGAATAATGTTGGTAACCGTCTGCAGAACTAATGAATAAGGGGACAGGACCACCAGATGTGACCCATAGGTGGCATAGCCTCCGCACACTCCAGCACAGAGGAGTGTGTAGGGAACATTGCATGCAACTCTGAAGGTGTGTAATGCCACCTAGCAAGCAGTTTGTAATCAACTTCCTCTAGTCTAGAGGAGAGGGAAGACAAGAAAGTTACAGAATCTTATATTTTTGTTTACCATTAAAATGAGTTTGTAAATCCATTTTCCCAATGAGCAGGGTACATTGGGTAACCTGGTTCTTGTGGAGACATGAGAACTGTCTCCTCCTGGTGTTTCTAAGACACGTTAAACTTAGTCATTTTGTCCTTCTAGCTTCTAAAATGATCATAGCCAGGGTGTGGAAAAAACAATGCAACTACGTCTCTGAAGTCAAATCCCAAAAAGCCGTTTGTTTACGAAAAATGATCTAGCATCCTCACTAATAAGCATACCAAATTCTGCAAAATCTGGGACCCTGGGTCCCTAACCGCCATCCAAAGTGGGCCTTTAATGATCCAGCCGATAATATACAATATTCCTCTACGTTATAGTACAAAAATTGTATTAAAAATGTATGCATGCATACACATAATTTGCACCATTGCTACTGTACCTCCTTTAGTTCACTCCTGCTCATGTTATCCAATTGTATTTTGGTCCAGTATTTATCAAGCAATAAGGCATGGCTATTTGGTGGTCTGTACCAAGCACCAGAACTAGAACTTAGTAACCTGAGAAGAAAAAAAAAAAAAAAAAAAACACAATTCAAGTCTTTAGAAAAATGCCACAACATGAATATTTATATCCAGACACAGCAACACAACAGTAATTCTATCAATAAAGGAACATAACAGAATATTTTAGGGCCAGTTCACACCATAGAAACGCAGTCTGGAAGCGATTCAGGTGCTTTTTAGCATGTGCAGTTTTTGGTGCATTCCCCCCCCCCTTTTTTTTTATTAACCTTCGATAAGGAAAAGTGTATTCCAGCCTGTGTGTTTTCAGTACATTTAGGGGCATTCCTACGTGTAAACACAAACATAGTTCTTCTAAAACCAAATGATAAAACATGACTAAATATGTTATGATCCTACAAACTAACTAATCAGACTAAACAACAAGCAATACGTACTGTGCTGTATTAGTGTTGCATAACCCTTCCAACAACACTTTCAAAAGAAAAATCAAATAGTTGCTACAGTTTACTGAAATTTGAACATTAACCACTTGCCGCCCGCCAATGACAGATTGACGTCGGCAAAGAGGTTTCAATATCCTGAGTGGACGTCATATGACGTCCTTAGGATATTGAGCCCCTGCGCACCCCCGGGGGCGCACATCGCGGCGATCGTTGTTGCAGGGTGTCAATCCGACACCCCGCAAAACCGATCTAGGTAAAGAGTCTCTCACGGAGACTCTTGACCACGTGATCAGCCATGTCCAATCACGATGTAAACAGGAAAAGCCGGTAATCGGCTTTTCCTCACTCGCGTCTGTCAGGGATGCCCACTAGACCACCAGGGATGTAAAACAAAGGTATGACACCCTAGCCCACCAGGGATGATAAGTAATGGACGTCAATCAATGCACGCAATGGATGCCAATCAGTGCCCACAATGGGCATCACTGATTGGCAGGCATTGTTTGGCACTGATTGGCATCCATTAGTACAACACATACGTTAGTGCCACCCATCAGTGCCTATCTGTGCCACCTATCAGTGCTGCCTATCAGTGCCGCCCATCAATGCCACCACATCAGTGCCCGTCAGTGCAGTACCATCAGTGCCCACCAGTGAAGGAGAAAAAACGTATTTACAAATGTTTTTTAACAGGAAAAAAAAAAGTTTTCTACATTTTCGGTCATTTAAAAAAAAAAAAGAAGGTTTGCAGAAAATAAAAAGCCCAGAAGTGAAAAAAAAAAAAGCTTTATTTGTGGGTACAAAATTATAAAACTTGTTTGGATACAGTGTAGCATGACCGCGCAATTATCATTCGAAGTGCAACAGCACTGAAAACTAAAAATTGGTCTGGGCGGGAAGGTGTATAAGTGCCCTGTATGGAAGTGGTTAAAACAGTTTTTTGTAATGCTTTAGGTAATAAGCCTGCAAATCTAGTACTAAAAAAATAAGCTATCTTACCTTCTGGTGGCAAACAACTGGAAACCTGGAGCCACTTTTATGCTGTCGCCTCTACCCGGAATTAGCAGTTCACCATTTTCCAAAACCGGAATTAACACCGATATCTAATACATAAAAACATTTGAGAGCGTTAAGAAGAATAGAAGATCCACTGCAACAGATCTAAAAATGAACCAGATATATCAGGGAAATATAACCCTAGAGCCAATTCTGAGGGATGTTTTATATATCCATGAACACAAAACAACTTTGCAAATAGAAACTCTTAGTTTTGCATTTAGTTATCTTGTGCTTTGAGAGCGCACATCAAAATACTCAGACCAGTGTAAACACATGCCTAAAGCTGGGTACAAAAAAAAAAAAAATTGTCCGATGCAGCAGGGACAATCCAAACTTTGATCTGTGTGTGGCCCTCCCTGTTGGACAGACTGATCATTAGAGCATGTTTCTGTTGAACGGTTCTGATGGAAAACCTTGCTCGAACAGCAGCTTGCAGGCAATCGGCTGCAGAGCTGATCAGTGTATTCTGACAGCAAAGGAGTCACAATGTCAGAATACAGTAGCACAGCAAGAGGATTCTGCATCCACCTTAAGTGTGTGGATGAAGGAATATGTTGGCTTCGTTGAGCCAACTAGTTTAAAAGAAAAAAAAAAATGTGCACCCAGCTTAAAGCGGAGGTTCACCCAAAAATCAACTTTCTGACATTAGATCCAGCATACTGCTAACATCTGCAGTATGCTGGGGTTTTACTTTTTTTTTGTACTTATCGTTTTATGAGCCGTTGTTATCCGGCTCCGAGCGGGGAATCCTGCGAGGAATGGGCGTTCCTAAGCCAAAAGGAGTTAATTGACGGGCTGCTAAGGCGCGCCACGCCTTCCGAAAAAAGAGATTTTTTAATACAGCTTACCTGTAAAATCTTTTTCTTTGTCGTACATCACGGGACACAGAGCAGCATATTCATTACTATATGGGATGTCCGAAAGCAGTGCTTTAATGAGGGGAGGGAGACATCTTCCAAAAAAGGATTTAATTTAGAGGTATACTCAAATACTAATAAATCCAACTTAGACAAGAAATGTAAATCTCAAATCTAAATCAAGGGAGCCCCCTCAGATCCTGAGGAGCTTGAATCGCGGCCTGTAGTACTGACTGCCCAAAGGCTGTACCCGCATTCCTTCTTACGTCCAATTGATAAAAATTTTGTAAACATGTGGACTGACGACCACGTTGCTGCCTTGCATATTCGAGCCATAGAGATCTGATGATGTGCTGCCCAGGAGGTGCCCATGGTCCTGGTAGAATGGGCCTTTACCGACAAAGGAGGAGGCAACCTCTTCAAACCGCAGGCCTGAACGATTAATTGTTTAATCCATCTTGCGATGGTGGATCAAGCAGCTGCCTGACCCATCTTGGGCCCTTCCGGTAAAACGAACACCACATCTGTTTTCCGAACCTTCTCTGTAGCATTAAGATAGGCCTTTATGGCCCTGACAATATCCAACGTATGCAGCAACCCCTCCCTTCTAGAGGTGGGTTTTGGAAGAAGGATGGAAGTACCACATCCTGGTTCAAGTGGAAACTGGATATAACCTTTGGTAGAAAGGAAGGATGAGGACGGAAACCCGCCCTATCCTTATGTAAAATGCGATATGGTTCCTTACAAGATAAGGCTGCCAATTCCGATACTCTCCTGGCTGAAATTATGGCGATCAGAAATACCGACTTTCTAGTCAGTAAAACCAAAGGTACCTCAGCCAACGGCTCAAAGGGTTGTTTCTGTAGAGTTGACAGAACAAGATTTAAGTCCCATGGACAAAGTGGTGATTTGATCGGAGGATTAACACGTAAGACTCCCTGTACGAAGATCTTAACCAGCGAGTGGGCGGCCAGCGGCCTCTGAAACCACACTGATAAGGCTGAAATCTGTCCCTAGATTGTGCTTAATGCCAGGCCTTTATCCACTCCTAGCTGGAGAAAACGTAATACTCTTATCAATGGTATACTTGCGGGAAAACCATCTCTTAGACTCACACCAGCCTATGTAGGCCCTCCAAACCCTGTAACAAATTACCCTGGAGGCCGGCTTTCTAGCCTTAATGAGGGTAGGGATTACCTGCCTAGACAGACCTCTACCCCTGAGAATCAGGGATTCAGCCGCCAGGCCGTCAATTTTTGACGCCGTAATGCAGGGTGGAGGATCGGGCCTTGTGAGAGTAGGTCTGGCCATAGAGGAAGAGTCCAAGGGCCTCCCGCTGCCAATTTCAGGACAAGCGAGTACCATGCCCTCCGGTACCAAGCTGGGGCTACCAGGATAACCGGCCTGTGCTATGATCCTGCGCAACAGGCGGGGTAGGAACTGCAGCGGGGGAAATGCATATAGAAGTTATGATTGATGCCAAGGGCAAACCAACGCATCGGTTCCGCAGGCCATAGGGTCCCTCGTTCGAGACATGAACCTGTCTAGCTTCTTATTGAATCCTGCTGCCATGACGTCCACGTCTGGCACTCCCCACTTCTGGGAGATTGTTTGAAAGACCTGTGGATGCAGAGACCACTCTCCCGGCGACAGGGTTTGGCGACTTAAGGAAGTCCGCCTGCAGGTTGTCCACCCCGGGAATGAATATCGCCGATATGCAGGGTACATAAAACTCTGCCCACCGAAAAACCAAGCTCATCTCTCTGAGTGGCTTGACTCTTGGTTCCCCCTTGGTGGTTCACCTATATGCCACTGCTGTGGCATTGTCTGAATGAATTTTCACCGAGGACCCCTGTAATCTGGATGTCTATGCCAGGAGGGCTAGCCGAGCCGCTCTGACCTCCCAGACATTGACGGGCAGCTGCCTCTCCGCCTCTGCCCAAGTTCCTTGGCGAGTGAACCCGTTCAAGACCGCTCTCCAGCCTTCCAGACCACTGGGCAGAAAGACTCCCCTTCAGAAAGTTCTGAGGGTTTAACCATCAGCATAGACTTCTGCCGGACCTTTAATGACGGCGTCAAAGGAAACTCCAAGGCCTTTGCTCCCTTGCTCCAAGCTGCTAGAATTGCTGTCTGTAGGACGCGAGTGTGGAAGCGTGCGGTACCGCCTCGAACATGGCCATTAGTTTTCCTAGTAATCGCATACATAGGCGAATAGTTGGTTCTCTTTTGCTTAGAACCAACTGAATCAATTTTTTGATAGCCTCGACCTTTACCAGGGGCAGGAACACCTTTTGTGGTGTCAGAAGTGGGATCTGAACCCATGCCTCCAGCCGAGACTGCGACCTGAACGCAGCGCCTTAGACCGCTCGGCCATCCTGACCGTGTTCTGTGTCTAATCTCATGCCGAGATATTCCAACTGCTTTGTAGGTTGAAATGATGATTTCTCCCCGGTTTAGGACCCAGCCGAACCTCTCGAGGTACTGAACCATGAGGGCTACTGCGCATTCCAGCCAAGGAAGCGAGTGATCTATGATTAAGAGGTCGTCCAGGTATGCTAGGACCAAGACCCCTTGGATCCTTAGATTGACTAGAATTGGAGCTAGGACCTTCGTGAATACCCGGGGGCCGTAGCCAGCCCGAAGGGGCAGCGCCACGAATTGGAAGTGACGCTGTATCACTGTGAAGCGTAAAAAAATCTTTGATGTGGCTGAAAGATTGGTACATGAAGGTAACCCTCCTTTATGTCTATAGAAGCCAGAAAGTCGTCCTTCTGGAGTGTGGCGGCTGCTGACCGAACGGATTCCATCCGGAAAGAGCGAACCCTTAGGTCAGCATTTAAACCTTTAGGTCCAAAATTGGTCTGACATCGCCGATGGGCTTTGGTATGACAAACAGATTGGAATAGAAACCTAGCCCCTGTTCTTGGGCTGGTACCTCTACCATTATGCCCTGGTAAGCAGATGTCCAATGCCGCCCGCATTGAGGCCTTCCTTGTGGAGGAACCTTAGAAATTCTAATCTGTAGCCTGTGGCCACAGATGATCGGACCCCCTCTGTCGGGGATCGATACCATGGCCTCTTGCCCCCAGAGGCCTGTCCTTGCGATCCATTGTTAAAAGTTTAATCGCGCAGGAGGCCCGATACTGCCTGGAATTTGAGGGCCCCGGAACAGGGAGGAGCTGCCTTTTAAACGCAGGACCCCGGAACTTCTTTTGACTGGTAAAAGGGGTACTTTTGCCACCTGAAACAGTCTGAATGTATTTATCCAGATCTTTCCATGGAAGGGAAAACCTGCCAGTAGTCTTTTGCATTGGGGTTGGCCGCCCAGTTCTTCAACCATAAGAGCCTTCTCATATGCACTAAAAATAGTGACAAACGAGACGCCTGCTGGATGAAGTCTTTTATAGCCTCTACCGCAAAGCACAGAGCTCTGGGAATATCCAATAACTCCTCTGCCTATTGGGCAGGGATGTCTTTAAGCATCTGTTTTGTCTGGTCCTTTAACGCCTGACAAACTCCAATTGCAGCCACTGCTGGCTGTACCACTGCTTCTGCCGTAGCAAAGGATGCTTGAAAAAGTGTCTCTAAACGTTTATCGACCGGGACCTTAAACATTTGTATGTTTTCCCCCGGGCCAGTTAATGATTTATTCACACATGAGATGGCTGCGTCCACAGTTGGGAGCACCCATTTCTTAGAAAAATTTCTCTTCCATAGGGTAAATAACAGAAAACCTTCCAGGCGGTCTCCCATCCAGGCACTAACCAGGCCCGACCCTGCTTAGCCTCCGAGATCAGACGAGATCGGGCGCTTTCAGGGTGATGTGGCCGTAGGCTTTAGGCGGCAGAAAAAGCTCTGTCTGGTCGTCCCAATCCTGGAAAAACCAATTCCTCTAACAGAGGATGGACCAGAAAAGCTGCGTTGCTTAAAGGCGCTTTAAAAGAACCCAAAGAGGATACCGCAGGAACCTGAGGCTCTGGAAATGGCAAATTAAATGCCGAGCGGACCATGTCTGTCAAAGACTGGACCCACAGACTCTCCGTCTGGGAGGCTGAAAACAATTCTTCAGTGGTAGATCCTTCCTCTAGGTTCTGGTCCAACCGATCCTCCTGAAATTCTAATTCCTCCGGAGAGAGAATCTCAGCATCCGAGGATACACCTTTTGGCGATGGGGATCTAGTCCGCTTCTTGCTAGAAAAAGAGCCAGCGATCATAGCTGTTAACTTTTTTCTCTAGCCCCCCTAGGGTGACGGCTAGCATCTCCTCTGTGATAACACAGGGTTGGGCCGATCTGGGCCAGCCTCAGCACCAGACCCCCTTAATGGCTTATCCAAGGTGACCCCTATAGGAATAACCTGTGGGGAAAGTATTGGCATATCATCAGAACCAGAGGAGGAACCCCTTTGTCTTTGCCATTTTTTTTTTTTTGTGTTTTGATCCTGAACCTTTGGAAGCCATAATACAAAACCGAGGGACTCCGTCTACAACAACAGACTGTTATAGCCAGGAATACAAAAAAAATAAGGTTTAGGGGACAATAGGATCACTAATGCCCAAAAACGGTGGGGCTCAGTATGTTTTCCTTTATAATTGTTTTTCACAACATACAGCCCCACCCCCAACATGTTTGCCAGCATTCAACCTGTTGCCAAGGGGATTTTTGGCTTAACAAAAAGTATTGGAGCTGACTCCAGCATGTAGTACCCCTTCTCGCCACCGGGAGTCACTGTGCTGCAAGCTCTGCGTCCTCTCTCTTCCAGCTCAGCTCTGAACTGAGCTAAGATTGCGCCTGCTGTGTATAACAGCAATTGAAGGCACGCCCACTCTACACTGCAGTCACGCTCCGCGCGCCCCCCCCTCCCGCGTGCGCGCGTGACTGTCGGGGGAGGAGAGCCCAGGAGGAGACGCACTCTGGAGCCCAGGAATGCAGGCTGGAGGACGCATCAGGCGGCAGATTTGAATCCCGGCTAGGTAAGGCTTAAAACAGGCCCCTAAGGAGTCCCTTTAGCCTAGAGACAGATCTCTCTTTTTTTTTTTTTTTTTTTAAAAGACCTTCAACCAGCGAGCAGCAGGTAGCTAGCAAACATACATAGGATAGGTAGGGGGATCAAGTGATGGGGGGGGGGGGGGGGGGGGGGGGGGGACATTTCAGGCCATCCTGTCCATCAGACATAGTGACCATGGTGCCAATGCAGAGCATACTCGGGCTACCCCCCTTAAGATCTCCCCTGGAGAGCCTGCTGTCGAACCAAGTCCCGCAGGCTCCCCTCTTACCTGCTCCATGCCGCAGGACGTTTGCAAAACGGTCCAATCTTCTCCCATCTCCGTGGGTAGCGTAGTAGACCTTCAGGCACTGGGGTCCTGGAAGGAACCGACTGTCCTGGACCTATACAGCACCCTGGCAAACAGGATCTTTTGGTTTAGAAAACTCCAAGTCCTGGGCCCAGGGTCCAGCCCTCTAGAGAGGAGCATTATAGGCAAAACCCAACGGTTTGGGGCCCGGGTACTGTCCACTTTGGCACTGAGGCTCCTTGGACAGATCCGGTTAGCCCGCCTTAATCCCAAGGATGTGGAGGCAAAGCTATTCCGTGACCAACACCTAAGACACTGGCGAAAAAACTGAGGTACTTCCTCTATGGGAGGGGGTTATATAGGGAGGGGACTTCCTGTTTGAGATTGCCAGTGTCCACACCTGAAGGTACTCCATATAACCCATATAGTAATGAATATGCTGCTCTGTGTCCCGTGATGTACGAGAAAGAAATACCCGAAGTGACACTCGGGCCTTAGCAGCCCGTCAATTAACTCCTCTTGGCTTAGGAACGCCCATTTCCCGCAGGATTCCCCGCTCGGAGCCAGAAAACAACGGCTCATAAAACGATAAGTACAAAAAATAAATAAATAAAACAGCATACTGCAGATGTTAGCAGTATGATGGATCTAATGTCAGAAAGTTAATTTTTGGGTGAACCTCCGCTTTAAGAACAAGAGCTCAGAAGGTATCTGATCCACATAACTTTAAACACCAAGAGCCGTACAGGGGACACGGGAAGTCTTAAATGTTCAGGATGTCAAAGTATTCCAACGAGCATGCCCAAAGAAAAACAAAACCGGGTACTTCCTGCAGCTCAAACAGCTGTTTGAAAACCCTCACACCCAAAGCCTTAGATGAGATAGAAACATCCACCTTGCAAATTTAGATTAACATGTAAAAAGGAGACCAGGTGGCAGCTTTACAAAATTTGTGAAAGATTTGCCCAGTAACTAAAGCTCATACCTAGTGGAGTAAACTGAAGCAGGAAAAAGGGGAACCTAATCCCCAAGACCATAAGCCTTAACAATGGTTCAGAGATTTACTAAAGTCCAAACCACATCCAGACATGGAAGAAAATTGCCCATGGGCCAAAGCCAGACAAACAGTACAGAAGAAAAATGTCCTGGTTAAAACTAAAGGTGATACACCTTGGGAAAGACGAAAGCCCTGGGTCTAACTCTAAACATTTTATCTATATGCAGGACCAAAAGGGGAAGTCCGTTCACAAATATAGGTGACTCACAGTCACCTGAAATCACCAGAAACTGGACCAATTTTGTTCTACGATAAGGCCCGATTCACACCTATGCATTTTAGTGCCTTTTGCATAATTGCACGGCAGTCCATTTAACATGGTTTCCTATGGAACACGTTCTGTAGTGCAAATCTGAAAAATGCAAAAAGCACCAAAAATAAATAAATGTGTGAATCAAGCCTAACAAAAAGAGGTCTGAAGTAAAACTGGGCAAAGAGAACTGATGAATTCGTGACAAAAACTCTTACCCTGCAAAAGGATTTTCCAGCATACCAAGAGCTACCAACACAGGCTTTGGTTAACCAGGTAATCTATTACACAAACAGCTGCCACCATGCGTTTTACCATAAAACACAAATTGTAGGCTGCCATAACCCCGGTATTCACTTCAGTGGGCACCCCTTTTATAGATAAAACTGGTCTTAGGGGCGGATTCGCCACAAGATCACTTTTAATCGGTGGCAAGAGACGCCCGTAATCCTCTGTTGTATGGATTTAAATGAGGGGAAGATGGGCCCCCACCCAGCTCCATACCATTGCAAGGCAGAAGCGACGACAAAAAGTCACTTATGCCCATAGCTCTTAAAAAAAGGGAAATACTTTTTTATTGCATTTTAGATCCAAGGTCTTTTGGACCCCAGATCTCACATTTAAGAGGTCCTGGCGTGTTTTTTATTACAAGGTTCCTTGTAATAGGAATAAAAGTGACACCTTTTTTAAAGAACATTGTAAAAATACATATGGGTTTCTTGTTTGGCTGATTGGAGTGTCTTGTAGCTGCCTTGTGTTCGGGCATGGAATGTCATAAACTACTTTAACCCCTTTCATACTCGGGGTGTCATTACACACAATAATAATAAAAATAAAAAAAAAGGGGCTTACTTTACTGTTGCCTTATTTTTTTTTATTCAAAAAGTATTTTGTCCCCAAAAAAGATGCTTGTGTGACAAAGTATTGCAACAATCGACATTTTATTCTCTAGGGCAGGGGTCTCAAAACTATGGCCCTCATGGGACGTGTAGTTCCATATATAATGTTTGGGGGTTCCAAGTAATTTTCTAGAAAAAAAAAATCAATTTTAACTTGTAAACAAGTTTGAAAATAAGCCTGGTCTTAAAGTGGTTAAGAGATCTCAACTTTTAATTTCATTTTAAAAAGCAAAATGTTATCAGATAAAATTTGGTCCTAATTTGAAACTTTTGAGAATATTTTTGCAGGCATTATGATTAGTAATATATCAAATTTAAACACTATTAACAAATGAATACCCTACATACCACATCCAAAGGTGCATAATCGATATCCTCAAGCAGAATCCAATGTCCATGAGTAACAGCTTGTGTTAATGTTCCTGGCTGCCACACAAACTCTCCTGGAACATCAGTGCAGCGATACATTCCAAGCAACATCTAAGAAACGAGGGGGAAAAAAAAAAAATCATTAACGGACAAACAAGCTACTAATATCAGAGGACAGCAAATGAGCAGCTTGAACAAAGAAGTACAGCAGACTGATGTCCAAGAAACACCATTCTAGCATATCAATATCCTACTACAACTGTGCTGTTAACTTATAACGTCCTTACCTTACTATCAGTTTGGTCTCCAAGCTGAACTTTGAATATATCAGGTGATTTCAAACGTCCAGTCACTGTGGCCAAATGCTCCACCAATGCAGTTTTACCACAACCTATGGGTCCTTCCAACAGCACAGCTTTCCCAAAGGAAACCACCTGAGCAAGACTTTGAAGACTGCGACAAGTAGACTCCACCAATACAATTGGACTTTTCTGAATTTCCTACAATTCAAAAGTATAAATAACTCAATTTAAAAGTGGTTTTAAAGTCTTCACATTTACCGCATTAAGGTAATTATTTTTTTTTTTAACAATTTCCCTCATTCATTCATTTTAATGAATACAAAGCTTTCACTGATTGGCCGATGCAGGAGATGGCGATATCCTCTGCCTGCCCCAGTCAGAGGAAGCCTTGCACTCATTCAAATACAAAGCGACCTCTGACCGGCTGATAGTCTGACTCAATTTGTATAGGAGCAGGATGGGAAGTTGCCAATTCCGCTGCCAGAACATACAATGCATGCATGCGTTTGTGAAGGAACTTGGTCTAAACAAAACGCAAAACTTCACATGAACATGGAGTGAGACCAAGATAAATTCAGGGTTTACCATGGTGAGGATTGTCACCATGATCTTCATTCATTGGTAGGCAATTTTAACCACTTAAGGATCAGGCTTATTTTTCAGCTGGAAACAGCTGAAAAACTTCTCCCAGAACACAACCAGTTTTGGGTTTTTATTACAGCCAAAAAAAAAAACCCAGCCACAAACAGTTAACAGTCTACTTGTGCATGGACACATAGGATAACATGCTGGAGAGTTTACTGACTGCAGAGAGGGAAAAAAATAAAATAAAAAACCTCTAAAGCCAAAAATAGCAGCTGTAAAAACGTCCAAAAACATCCAGAGTGCATGAGACCTACGTGGATTCATATTGTAACCCTGCTTTAGCTTTGTAATTTATTGCCACACCATCTCAAGAATGTACAGAGAAATGTCTAACAGTCACACTTACACTTTAGACAAGGCAGTTACCAACACAATATAACCATTGGCTTTTTTTTTTTTTACTTGTAAAAAAGGAATGTTATCTTTAGAATTCCCAGATTAGAGCATGTTGTGAATTGTCTCCAGCATTGTTCCATTTTTTTTTTTTCTGTCTGGAGTCTGCCATCTTGAAGCCCAGAGCAATCACTTCCTTACTGAAAATTCTCCTTGGTCTAAAAAAAAAAACTCACTTTCGCAAAAAAAAAAAAAAAGGTAAATTTCCAGCATTGATTGCATGTCTCGGCTCAGATAGAGAGGAAGGCTGACAGAAGTGTTACAGAGCTGAAGTTCACCAACTGCCCATGGAGGGAGAAGGAGCATCAGGGAAACAAAATAAGGCCTTTTCCTTGCAAGTTGAACTCTTGCGTCTCCCTGGCAGAGCTAATCACGTTAAATCTACTGCTTTTTATTTCTCCGTTGCTAATCTGCGTTCCCTTAGAATAGTTTGTGTCATTCCTGTTGCTTTCTTCTCCCTTTAGCAACAGTAAATCCTTAAGCTGACAGCTGATCAGCCTGTAGTGGCTCTGATTTTAGGCACACAGGGCCAAGAATATAGAGCAACTGAGAAAGCCCAGAGCAGGGTGAGAATGCTTTACTGTTTTTCAAAACCGTATAGGAAACCCCTTTTTTTCCATAGCTGTACCCGCAAAAGGGGGCACACTGAATTGATCTATGAGGACTTAATATTCTGACTAAAGTTCCTCTTTAGGCAAAACATGGGCAAAATGCAATAATTTTCACTTACCTGCTCTTTGCTCTTCAAAATTTGTTTAGGAAGTAATATTCCACAAACAGGCACCACTCGTAAACAGAGATCACTGGACACAATTTGACCCTGTGTGTACTGTTGGCTCTTGTTTTTACACCACAAGGACTTCTCTGTGTTGGTTAATAAAAGACCCTGTTCAATGGCATTGTTGTGCAGATCATCCAGCAGCCTGAAACAGAGAAATACATTTATTTTACCCACCCCAAGAACGCACACAAAATATTGTAGCAGAGAAAAAAAAAAAGGGGGGGTACTTACTGAAGTTTGAAATGCATTAGCTCATCTGTACCAAACAACTTATTCAAAAAGGCCTGCTTGTTCTCATCACACATCAATGTAACCAAAGCCAGGCAATGGGCCGTGTACCTAAAATAATGAATATCTTGTTAGGTAGGGTCAATTCAGAACTGTCAGATACAAAATCCTGGCTTTACACTGCTACAATCTAAAAAAAAAAAAAAAAAAAAAAAAAAAGCCATGTTTGCATTATGCATCACCCATTTGGCCTTGGGGTCATGCCTTACCTGATAATGCCAATAAGCAAAACATGCAGTTGTGGCTGATAATAGAAAGTGAGCCTCTCGATTGACTACATTTATGCACCTCAAAACTACATTTATGCACCTCAAAACTACATAATCAGTAAACTGTTCCAATACAAAAGTCTAGTTTACTAGAGGTAAAACAGACCACAGCCTGTCCACAATTTTTAGCGTAGCATTACAGACGTGGAAAAAAAAAAAAATGTTCCTGGACTGCCGCACTCTGATAGGGCGATTTATTGAAACAAAATGAAGGATAAAATGCAAAGCTGTATGACATCCAAAAATTCATGCAACACTGCAATCAAGAGGTAGAAAGTGAACATAGGGGACAAAAAAAAAGCTTTTACAGACTGACAGGAAGTCAGGTAAATCTGTGGGTGTTGTCACAGACGCGAGATACATTTCTGCCTTGTTTAGACAATTCACCAATTGCTATTAGGTGTCGTCTGCAGAAATAGCCAGAAAGGTTTAGGGCATTGGAAAACTTCAGCTGTTCAGAATGAGGCAACTAAGGCCTATATAAGTTATTCAAAGGATGACTACTGATTGCTGCATCCTGAGGCTTTTTGAGTTAAGGAGAGCAGTCAGAAAGTCTTCTGAAGAGGTAAGGTGGTTGTTGATTTTTCTGTGTGATAAAAATCAAAAAGACTATTGTTTTTCTGCTGTCTGACCAGCAGTGTCTGCCCAGCAGTAGGCTATGGCAGACTTTATAGGTAGGTTCCTGTGTTGTGAAGATAGATGCCCCAAGTGGCAAGGGTTTATTTTATGTTTCGTTTATGCTGTTTTGATGCTTGCACTTGTATCCAGCAATATGGAAGAATAAAACCATATCCTTTGTTTTCAACCATCCTCAACTGCCTTTCTGTATAGTTCAGCGTGTAGTGAATCCATCTAGGGGGTCACACACACCTTCTACCGAGCGAATCCCTCACACATGGTGGAGAATGCGGGCAGTTAAAGTAAACCCAAAATTGAGGAGATACTAAACCAGCTGGCTGTAGCAAAAGCTCAACAACAGGCTCACACAGCTCAACAGGCTCACCAAGAGAGCATGGCAGCTCAACAATAGGTTTACCAAGAGAGCATTGCAGCTCACCGAGAGAGCATTGGAGGCTTGGAACAGAGA
Organism: Rana kukunoris; assembly: GCA_029574335.1. Taxonomy (NCBI): domain Eukaryota; kingdom Metazoa; phylum Chordata; class Amphibia; order Anura; family Ranidae; genus Rana; species Rana kukunoris. The sequence goes on from CM056052.1 coordinate 282,557,071, forward strand.
CACCAGCAGCAAATGGGGGCCATCGTAAAACAGCTTCAGAGACAGCAGACTGAGGCTGGGAGTCAGGCCAGTAACATATCGACTTTTCGGATAAGCCACGTACTGGCAAAGATGACCCCGAGATGTTTCTAACCACGTTTGAGAGAACAGCGGAAAAAGAGAGTTGGCCTAAAGAACAGTGGGTTGGACTAGTGGCCCCCCTATTATCTGGAGAAGCCCAAAAGGCATATCTTGATTTGGAGTTTGCAGATGCAAAAAACTATGATCAGTTAAAAGAGGAAATATTGATATACAAGACTTCGATCGTGCGCCACTTGCTGGATGCAGCAAGGGCTTGTATCCCGGCTCTATGGAAGACCACATGCCAGCTGACCATTGCCACATGGCTTAGACGTGTAGAAGAAGTAGGCAGACTGAAGGACCCGGTCCTAACAAGTCAAAACAGACAGGAGCAGTTCACAAAGACCTGGCAACATTGGTATCTTTTTAGATATTCCAGCGAAGGGCAACGACAGAGAGGAAGCGGGTCCTGACCGCCCTCCCCTCACCAGACTGCTCCTGCCTCAGACTAGATCCCAGCCGCATTCTTTGGGAGACACTGGTCTCCTATAACCCACTACGAACCAACCCTTGTCCGTGGGTTGCTTTCCTCAATTCTCCCCCCCCCCGCCTCCTCTCCCCTCTTCCAACGCCTCTTCCCCCTCTCACCTCCCCCTGCTAACTCTAGGCTACCTAGCCGCCCATCTTTGGCTCTCTCTCTTCTATACGCTTACAACTTTAGTCGTAAACAGAAAAAGGAGGGACCAGTCCTGAGGGGCCACGACCTGCCTATAGGGCACACCCTGGGCATAGACGCCCCGGCTCTACCTCAGGTGTGTGTATTTGTATTAGTTACAAGCTGTGTTCTGCTGTACTTGCACGTACTGTTTGTACTGTGGTCCATGTGGGCCGTTCCCTCTGTTATAAATAAAAAAAAAAAAAAAAAAGAGAAAATATTGGCACGTTTTTGGTGTAACCCTGGATGTCCGTGCTCAGCGGGTCCACAATTGGAGTTATCAGCTGAGGAAGCCACCTCGGTCGCAGATGTATGACCTCATTCATTTGGCTAGGAAATGGCTGCAGCCAGAAACTCTGTCCGGACCAAAAATTTTGGAGCGTGTAGTCATGGACAAATTTCTTAGGTCTCTTTCTAACACCCTGCAGAAATGGGTAAGCCATGGTGGTCCGGAAACCGCAGACAAACTAGTAGACCTGGTCGAAAGGTACCTAGCAACAGAGAATTTGTCCTCTTCACCCAGAGACGCACAGACTTTTCACCCCAAGACCAGACTCTCCCCACCTATAGGTAAGACTGCATCAAGGAATGGGGGTGAAGAGAAGGACCAAAGAGCAACTAGAGGTATTATCGGGACTACTGCTAATGTTTGGCGAGAGCGGCCTGGAAGACCCATCCCACAGGAGAGGACCAGAAGGTTGATTTTGTTTCCGTTGCCGGGAAGAGGGACATGTGGCAGTGGTTTGCCCAGCGGTTGATGAACCCATGCAGTGTGACTTTCTGACAGACGACAGTCCCTCTTTGCAACCACATGCACTGTAGTAATGCGGAATTAGAAACCTTTATGTAGAATGTGCTTAGATGGTAAAGATGTTGTGGTATTGTTGGATTCAGGTAGCCTGGTCACCTTAGTGAAAAGTGATCTAGTGGTGAGAAAAACCTTACATCCTAGGAAAATGGCTGTAGTTTGTGTACATGGGGACACTCGAGAATATCCGGTGACTACGGTTTTCTTTGAAACCTCCCTCGGTAACTTGTGTCACCAAGTGGGTTTAGTTCCCCAAATGTCACATGACGCCATTGTGGCAAGGGATTCCCCAAAGTTCTGGGAGCTCTGGGTTTGCCCAGATTCCCCAGTAGGTGGTTCTTCTGAGCCTGAAACATCTACTCCAGAAACCTCTAACTGAGGATTCTCTTGAGATTCCATTCTCATTCTTAGCAGGGGAAACACCAGTCCCTAGGGAGGAGCCTGCTACCTCAGAAGAGGAGCAGCGGCCAATAGGGTTTGATGACCTAGAGGTGCACAGAGAAAATTGTATCACTGAGCAAATGAGGGACTATTGTTTTTCTGCTGTTTGACCAGCAGTGTCTGCCCAGCAGTAGGCTGTGCCAGACTCCATAGGTAGGTTCCTGTGTTGTGAAGATAGATGCCCCAAGTGGCAAGGGTTTTTTATGTTTCGTTTATGCTGTTTTGATGCTTGCACTTGTATCCAGCAATATGGAAGAATAAACCATATCCTTTGTTTTCAACCATCCTCAACTGCCTTTCTGTACAGTTCAGCGTGTAGTGAACCCATCCAGGAGGGTCACACACACCCACTACCGAGCGAATCCCTCAGAAGACGTACATTTTTAGCTGAATTTTAAATAGTTTGGCAACAGTCAGTCATACATTACATACTCATAATTTTCAGGACAAGATTTTATAGTAGGGGGTTACCCCCCTTCTTATCGGTCCAAACATTACAGAGATACTCAGAAGCATGGCAAAAAATAAATTGTTTAACAAAAAGTATCAACATGTCACCGGTGCATAAATGTGGTTACAACCACCCAAAGTCCTGATGCCCAACCTGCAGCCCTTTGGCAATCTATTGCAACCTTCAGGGCCCCAGCAGACACCAATATGTGCTTCCCTAATGCTCTGTATAGTAGTGATTTTTAGCAGCCTTGGGCCATCTCTTGAACCATGCCTATAGTCCAAGTATATCCCGTCACGTGTCATACATCCCAGGAGTCTTTATGGAAATCCCCCCCCTCTTCATCTGGAGAAGGGGCTCTTTCAGGTAAACACTCTCCTGCCTGCATGCCTGAGCTAAGGGCAGATGGATTCCAGGAATGAAAGGCTACATAAACCATCTGCCCTTACTCAAGATGGCTGTGGATAGAAATGCTAAGGTGTCAGCGATTTCTCAGAAAAATAAACCATGGTTACATGGATGGGCAAGTGCTTTGAAGATTAAAAATGTAAGTGTTATCAGTTTGTGGCGTTACAGTTAAATTCATATAAGATAATCTTTACCCCCCTCTCATCCTGAGAGTTGCCTGATCTACCACCCTCTCTACCCCTCTATATGTACCCTGTCCTCATAGTTTTTACCCAGTCACAGGCTGTGTCGATCAGATATTGAGAATATCCTACTGTACATTACCCAAGTCATGTATCCCATGTGTGTGCCCAGCTGGCCTTTGGGATGCCCTGCCTCCCTAGCAGCTATGTGAGTTTTGTTAGATATAGCTTAGCATACGTTATAAGTTCTGGGTCACGCAAGTGATTGTCTGGATGCCTCCCCGGCTTTACACACTGTTTACTTGATACAAGTATTTGATACTTGATATTTGGTCTGCTTACCACATTATACAACCCTTTGATGTTTGTTTTCTCAATATGTATTTCTACTGTCTGTTTTTGACTGTTAAATGCACTCTTTGAAAATAAAAGAATTACAAAAAGATAAATCTTCCCCATTTGTTTACTCCATCTTAGGGAAAATAAAAAAAAAAAAAATGTTAAATGGGGTTGTAAAGGTTGTTTTCTAAATAGGTTCCTTTAGGCTAGTGCATTGTTGGTTCACTTAGCTTTTCCACCGAATTCCCTTCTAAATGTTTTTTTTCTTTGTTTTCTTTGTCTGAATTTCTCACTTCCTGTTCCCCCTCAGTAAGGTGTTCATGAAGCTGTTCTGACTGACTTTCCACCGCTCAGATGATGGTGGAAAGCTTACTGAGGAGAAACAGGAAGTAAGAAATTCAAACAAAGAAAAACTATTTTTTAGAAGGGAAATCGAAGACACTAATTTCCTAGTTATGGGGGGGGGGGGGGGAGGTTTACTAAAGTAAATGGTGTATATATATATATATATATATATATATATATATATATATATATATATATATATATATATATATATATATATATATATATATATATATTATTTATTAATAATAATAATGCAAGTCTTATATAGCGCTGTCTTACCCTAACTTGCCAGGCAAGCTTCTGAAGCCACAGCCGAAGCTGTAGCTCATCGGGTCTCGAGGAGCTTATACAGTAACAGTCACTATTACCCAAATCAATGGTACTCATTTTACCAACCTCAGAAGGATTGAAGGCTGAGTGGACCCCGCCGGGATCGAACCTGCGACCCTGAGGGCTCAGGTGATCACAGATTGCTGCAACGGAGCATTAGTAATGGTGAGAGTCCCGGTCCCTATGAAATGAGAGGTAAAATGGACACAGGGTTTGTGTGTCTGCGGACCGCAGAACTACATTGCGTAGAGTTTAAATGGAGAAAACTGCTCTGTCAGTTTTCTCCAGGTTTTGATAGTTTTGAATGGGACTGTGTAGTTGGAGATCCTGCAGAGACTTGGGCGGGATGGGATCTCCAATCCTGTGTCCGGGTCTTGGTAATAACCAGCAGGTTCGGTTCCCAGCTGAAGGCTGCCATTATAATCAGGGACTGGTCAGAACAGAGAGAGAGAGAGGGAGGTGGAAGGTGTGCAGCTGGCTGTTGCTGCAAGACAGACCTGTATGTGGGGATCTGTCTGTCTGTCCTGGAGACTACATCCCTGGTGTGGGGGGACTTCGTGTCTGAAGGACTGGGAGGCTGGTAGACCTGAGGTGACTAGCGAATCCAAGAGGGGCTGAAGGAAGTCCGGAAAACCTGTTGAGGCCAGGAGTGTGCCAGGTTAGCAGGTACAGCAAGGCTAAGTAAGCCTAGGAGCCAGGAGGCTTGGTATTTTGAGTTCTGTGAACATTACTGGAGAAGAACCCCTGAGTGGGAAATCCTGTATGTGAACTGTTCTTTTTGTTTCCTTCAATAAAAATGGGCTGCCATGCCCTCAAACATAACATCTGACTGCTGTGGACTCGCTAAAAAAAATGCATTTACAATTGAGTTAAACCCCCAACGTAATTATATATATTATATATATATATATATATACACACACACACACACACACACACATACCATCGGACAGCCAAGTCGTGGCTTTTTAGCAGAGGCACACAAACGCTCCAGTCCCACATTTCTTTAAAGTAGGATTTATCCTGCTGCAAAAATCTGTAAGCCGCTTCCATAAGGTCTCGTAGTTTCATTCGTCGTCGCCCATAGCGGACTGTACTGGCATCACAGCTTTCCAGAAAGAGTCTTTGGAATACTGGTGAAGTTGTCTGAAAATACTGTAATGCAAATCTGAAAAAAAAAAAAGCCCAAGGTAAATCAAAATAGATTCCATAAGCGTTTATGTTAACAAATGGTGGGGGGGAGACATATGTAGCATTACACAGTGCTTTAGGTTTTAGAAAGTGTGTACTTGTTTTATTTGAGCAAAAGATTTGTTTGGAAGGTTGCACTGACAGACTCCCTGCAAAAATGGGGTCCAAGTGGTGTGAAACATGTCCACACAGACCAACGTAAAAGCCCGGGGAAACAAGGTTTTTATGACTTAAATACACTGTACAATGGTAGAAGTAACTGCTTATTCAAAAGTTTGTCACCTGTTAAGGTACTTGATAAAATTTGAGTTAACAGAACGACAATTGACATATTCTATTTGCAAAAAAAAACAATAAAAAAAATAAAAAAACACACATTCCTAAACAGCATATAGTCATTATTAAACAGCAATGCAGGTTTTAGAATTGCACATCTCAAGATGCATCATTGCACAAGAATGTAAATATAAGGCACTCGAAATTGAAAACTTTTTTTTTATAGGTTTATTGAAAATTTGAAAACACCCAAAGATAGGTTTTACTTATTTCATTATTTCATTAAAAGAGCACATGCGGTTCACATGCTTGTGTGGCTAAAGCTGCTTGCTACACCTACAAACATTAAACATTATCGGGACACGTATCTCTGGCAGCCCTCAATTTCCAACACTGCATACTGAATCTGGAGCTGACTTGTAATTTAGGGATGGGTATATTATTTTCTTCCCCCTTTTTCCTTTTTTGAGTTAACCATCAAACTACAATGGTAGCTATAGTTTTTCTTTGCATATATATGCATCTTGCATCCGCTCCTAAAGTAGTAGACTGAATTTCAGGAAGGGCACATGTCAAGCTTTTTTAGATGCATTATAAATCATGTGTTTACAGCTTAGATTATTATGAACTTTCTGCAATCAGCGATTTTAATATAGATTTTATGATATGGATTACAAGCCAGCCCACAAACATACTTTATATTGCAAGGTATTAAATGCGTTTATATGCCATCATGATATCTGTATGTATATGCAATAATGAAATGTGCCATAATGCATTTGACGTCCCAAACCTTTTCCTTATAAATTTCAGATTCAGGTGTATGATTATGGAATGTCATGGGCCTCATTAACCACTTAAGGACAGCCTCCTGCACATTTACGTTGGCAGAATGGCACGGCTGGGCACATGCATGTACAGGCAAGTCCTGTGCTAGTGCCCAGCCGCGGGCGCATGCCCGCAACCCGGTCCGACGCTACCGGACCCGATCGCCGCTGGAGTCCCGCGATCATTCCCCGGGAGCTGAAGAATGGGGAGAGCCGTGTGTAAACACGGCTTCTCCGTTCTTCACTGTGGCGGCGTCATCGATCGTGTGATCTATTTATAGGGATACACAATCGATGTCACACCTACAGCCACACCCCCCTACAGTTGTAAACACATATTAGGTCACACAACCCCTTCAGCGCCCCCTTGTGGTAAATGGTCCCAAAAATGTGTCAAAATTGTCCGAAGTGTTCGCCGTAATGTCGCAGTCACGAAAAAAGCCGCCTTTAGTAGTAAAAAAATAAATAAATAAAAATACAATAAAACTATCCCCTATTTTGTAAACGCTATAAATTTTGCGCAAACCAACCGATAAACGATTAGTGCAATTTTTTTTACCAAAAATATGTAGAATACGTATCGGCCTAAACTGAGAAAAAAAATTTTTTTCGATATTTTTGGGAGAGGTTTATTATAGCAAAAAGTAAAAAAAATAGCATTTTTTTCAAAATTTACGCTCTATTTTTGTTTATAGCACAAACAATAAAAACCACAGAGGTGATCAAATACAACCAAAAGAAAGCTCTATTTGTGGGAAAAAAAAGGACGCCAACTTTGTTTGGGAGCCACGTCGCACGACCGCGCAATTGACTTTTAAAGTGACGCAGTGCCGAATCGCAAAACCTGGCTGGGTCCTTTAGCTGCCTAAAGGTCCGGGTCTTAAGTGGTTAAAGTCCCAAAACCCCCCTCATACCCACTCATTTGTAGGTGTAGGTTTAGGATGATAGATGAACAGACTACTATTTAGCAAAAGTTTTTCCACTGTAGAGCGTGCATTAAAAATTTCTGAAAGAGAAAACATTTTTCCAGGAGTGATCCAGTTATAAGTTGACCTATTTGTTCACAGACAGTGAACGTCTTCATAGATATTGCAGGTTTTTTTTACGCTTGAGAGTGTTCCTCTGTGGGCCATTTACGAAGAAGGGTGCAGAATATAGGGTAAGAAGGCCTGCAAGGTGTACACAGCAAACTGGATGAACTCCGCCCTGTAGCAAAATCCTTGTGGCGAAAGGGCAAGAGGAAGCGGCCGAGTACCTCTAGGCAGCTACCAGTCATGCGATATAAAACCTGGGTGACCCAAGTGTAACCTGTCCACGAAATTGGACCGTACATAAAGTCCAGCTTTGCCAATATTGCCAAAGGGGTCTTCAGGATTCCATAGGAACGGACCTGTATAACCCCCCCCAGCTAACTACACACGTTGAACCAAGTGCTGAGATGAGCATCCACACAGGATGCAGCGTTCAGCCCAGGTTCACACAGCTGCGATTCAGATCCGCACTGCAGGTGTCGATTACATGCAATGTCTGAGATGCGAGTTCAGCTATACAACTATACTGCATTAGATTCGCACAGAAAATAGTGGAGGGACTCCCCCAAACGTTGTTAACACCTGCAGCGGTTCACGGTAGGCAATGTGAACTGCCTGCAGGAGAGGAGCAACGCAGGAACCAGCACTGGTTCCCGCATTCCACTAGTGTGAACCCAGGGTCAAAGAAACATTACAGGCTCCTTAAGTTTTACCTAGGTTGCAAAAATCCGTATGCGCCGCTTTTATTGGAAGAAGACAGTGAAGGAGTTGATTTAAGAGTTGACTAAATAATTTATGGATGATTGTTAAGTTAAGCAAAGAGTGATTGCTCCCTAAGGGGAAAAGGGTTCATCCCCTTAGGACACTAGCAAAAAAAAAAAAAAAAACCGAAGATCACAGCAAAAACAACAAGTAAAATAAAATGAGATTTGTAGGAAGCCGAGAGTAAATCAAAAGGGTTTTTTTTATTTATTTTTTTTTATTTAATTAAAAGAGCATAAACTTGATTTTTTTATTTCTAAAACCACAGTTCAGTAATTTTAAAACAAAAACATTTTTTTTTTTAGTTCTGGATAAAGTGGGGGGGTTATAACTTTCTATTGCCGTCTATGCCCTCCTTAAAGGGGTTGTAAAAGGGAAAAAAAAAAAAGTTCATAATAAGCATCCTTTACCTGCAGACATTCCTCTTTTCACTTCCTCATGGTTCGTTTTTGGTCAGAAGTTGCTCTATTTTCTTCTCTGTTCACTTCCTGCTTGTCCGATTGTTACTGACCACCGTGAAGGGAGACTTTACTGCAGTCATCAGTAACATGCTCGCCCCCTCCTGGGAACTACATCTACACCTGGCAGGACGCTCTCTACGTGTTAAGAGACTTCAAGGAGGTGTGAATTACTGGGCGTGCCACAATTTATACTGGGAAATGTAGTTCTTACATGAACGAGCGCCGCAAACCAGGAAGTGAATGAGAGAACAGAAACTAGAACGTACTCATTTTTTTTAAAGAATCATTACACTATTCTGTCGGTCTACCTTGCAGACATAAGTTTTAGGCAAAAAAATGTTTTCCTTTAAAACTCCTTTAAAAAAGGAGATTAATCCTCTATTTCGCCGGTTTACCACTATCATTAAAAGTAAGAAGAAACATCAAATATTGGTTTGTCTCCAGAATATTCACTGGTAAGCTCCGTGTTCTGCTGCTTCTACTCCCCCAGCTCTTATGCAGCTGAAAACAGAGGGAATTTGAACACCTATGTCACACCATCCCCCCAGGGAGCCACTTGAGTATGTTCTGTACTCTGCCTTTCAATCCCAAGAAGCCTCTTTGGCACACCTAGTACACAGCGCAAATGCAAGCACAGTAATAAATAGACAGACTGTGGTGAACCCGAAAATGTGTTTACTGGGAGACTTTCCACAATAAAGGGTTAACCCAGTAGTTAAAGATAAAAAACTCAGATTTATAATAGTATAAATCAGGGGTGTCAAAACTTTTTTCAAAGAGGGCCAGATTTGATGAAGTGAACATGCGTTAGGGCTGACCATTTTACCCGACATTCTTTGAACCATTAAAATTTGGTCTAAGTGTGTTCCTTCAAGCACGAATACACTGCCTAACAAAAATTCTCTTGCCTTTGTGGCCGTGTGTGGTGAAGAGATGAGCTTGGGCATATTTAGATATACCGTATTTATTGGCATATAAACACGCTCCATCACTTTAAAGCGGGGGTTCACCCCAAATTTTTTTTTTTAACATTACATGCAGGCAAGTTGTTAGAATGACAGTGTTTTTTTTTAAATCCTTGCCGTATATACCGTTTTAGATGTATATGTTCACCGCAGCTTCCGTGTATACTCTGCGGTACCGGGCGTTCCTAATTGATTGACAGATTTCCAACCGACGCATACAGCGCGTCACAAGCTGCTGAAAGAAGCCGGACTGCAAGTCGGCTCTATACAGCGCCTGCGCACCGACGTTCGGCTTTTTTCGGCAACTCGTGATGCGCTGTATGCGCCCGTCGGAAGCCAATCAATTAGGAACGCCCAGTTCCTATGATTATATGCGGTGAACATGTACATCTAAAAACGGATTTAAAAAAAAAAAAAAAAAAAACAGATTGTCAGTCTAACAACTCGCCTGCATGTAATGTTAAAAAAAAAAAAAAAAAATTGGGCGAACCCCCGCTTTGAGAGATTCGCAGTTTCAGGAAAAAATAAATAAAAAATAAAAAAATAACTGTGAAGCAAAATAAGGGTCAGTGCCCATCTGCAGCCTGACAAATGCCCATCTGCAGACCCACCATTGCCATGAATGTAGCCTCACCATTGCCAGGAATACACCCGCCATTGCCTGGAATGGACTCACGAGCGCCAAAAAATTAATTACAGGAGAATCTTCCGTTTACACAGCAGCCTCTTTTATAGAACGTCCCGCCTCCTTTGATGGACAGAACAGTCGTCCAATGGCAGCGCGGGACTTCCTATTACAGAGGCAGTCTGTAAACTCTCCTGTGTGTGTACGGTGGCGGCGATCGCCAGGGCCACAAAAGATATATGTCTAAATAACCCGACGGGCCGTTCAAAACCGGAACGCGGGCCGCAATTGGCCAGAGGGCCAGACTTTGGACATGTCTGGTATAAATCAAGACCACATGCGGATTTCAAAGTTAATGACTTAAGTGGCTCTAATGTGGCCCAAGTACTCTTTCTTTAAAATCATAAGACCCCAGGCAGTAAACGCTTGAGACAGATAATAAAATGAATCAACTTCAGACTTAAGGGTTCCTTCTAAGCGAGTATACCTGACCACTGTGTCACTGCTAAATCAGGAACAAATTCCTCACACTGGAAATGACATCTTCAGTTAGATTTGCGTTGGTGCACTCTGTGTCCTGTTTGGCAGGATGAGCAAAGTGTAGTTAAGGGTATCCTGTCAGACAAAAGTGATGTGCAGTATTCTCAAACCAGTTAAATACTATGACTGCACAGCAGGGTGTAAGTGTTCCTACAAGTGTGGGCAGGTACAGCATGGTTGTCTGCATGCAATGTCTTTAAGGTGGGCAAGTGCATGCTCACTGATCCGGCAAAGAACGCCCAAAAGGAAATGGCCAAAACAGTTCAAGTGGCCCGACAGGCTACCTTGCAACCGAAACGCCTCACGTCCTCAGGAATGCCTGGAAATGCACCCGGGGTACTCCCTCTGGTGGGATAGCCATTACCGACAACTCTTGGAACTGTGGTAGGACCATCACACCAACTGAGAAACGGCAGCCCCCTCACTCCTGTCCGGTCTTCCCCTCGTCTTGTGGTGAGATCTCCAGCTCCCAGGCAGCCTGTGTTTCAGTTCTCCTCTTGCCGAGAGCATGCTGGGGTGGGTAGTTCTGCCCCCATAGAGGGCTATGGAGCCGTTGGTGATGGGGACTTTATGTCCCACAATACTTTGCTGCTCCTGCAGCTCTCTATTGGCTCCCTTTCCCTGCGGAAATGAAAGCAGGGGAGGAAACAGAACAGGTGGCCAGTCTTTCTGCAAACATCGCACACACTGGATAAATGCTACAAGAGGAGAGGGAGGGCGCAGGATCTGACAGACTGTCCTGGCGAGCCTCTCAGTGGGGGAGGGGAGTAATGTATAAAAATAAAAAAAATTGTAATGTCTACACAAAAAATGTTTGCCTTTTATTTTTATTTTAAACCGAGTGTGTTTTACAAGGTTATTGTTAACAATCACATTAGGCGATCCTTTCTAAAAACATCAGACCTCATTACCAATTATTGTTTGGTGTCCCACAAGCCCTAACAGATGCTAAATCACAAGTACATTTTAACAAAAACAGAGCACATAAGAGTCGTCAAAATAATACTCACGGAAGGACATCAGGGTGACTGGTGACCAATTTGCTCATTGCAACACATAACCTCTCATGAAGGTCATGATTGACTTGACTTCCCGCTTTTATAGATTCTGCATTTCTCTCTAAAAGATCCAATAGCAAAGGTCGAAGCTGTCGTCCAACCAGAAGTGTGCATTCCTTGTCCAAGAGCAAATGTGCTAAACTGCTTAGCAGAGATTCTCGGTCTTGGGGAGTCCATATCTATAAAGACAAACACATACCTTTTTAACATCTGCAGAAAATGTTAGCCACTTGATTGGTATGTCATGCGACAACCTTTGCCCATCATTGTTATGAAATGACCAGGTGGTAGTTACAGTTGCAAGAAAATGTATGAACCCTTTTGGAATGATATGGATTTCTGAACAAATTGGTCATAAAATGTGATCTGATCTTCATCCAAGTCACAATAGACAATCACAGTCTGCTTAAACTAATACACAAATAATTAAATGTTACCATATTTTTATTGAACACACCATGTAAACATTCACAGTGTAGGTGGAAAAAGTATGTGAACCCTTAGATTTAGTAACTGGTTGAACCTTCTTTGGCAGCAATAACTTCAACCAAACGTTTCCTGTAGTTGCAGATCAGACGTGCACAACGGTCAGGAGCAATTCTTGACCATTCCTCTTTACAGAACGGTTTCAGTTCAGCAATATAGTTGGGATGTCTTGTGTAAATCGCTTTCTTGAGGTCATGCCACAGCATCTCAATCGGGTTGAGGTCAAGACTCACTGGGCCACTCCAGAAGGCATATTTTCTTTAAACCATTCTGTCGATTTACTTCTACGCTTTGGGTCGTTGTCCTGTTGCAACATCAATCTTCTGTTGAGCTTCAGCTGGTGGACACATGGCCTTAAAGTGGATGTAACCTCACTCTCATTCTTTCTAAACTACTGCCATAGTGCTGATCTATAAGGATATACTTGCCTCCTGCATGTATCCTTACCTGTCAAATGTCTGTTATAAGAACTGAAAAACTGCAGATTCTGTGGGTGGGTCTGTTGTCTGGAGCTCGGTGGGTGGAGCTGTGGAGTAGAGTTGTGATGTCAGTGGACTCCCCGTCCTCCTCTACACTCCCCTTGTCAACATGCATTTTTTCCCATGTATTTCTTACACTAAATTCTGCTATTGATCACTAACATCCAGTCAAAATCGAGAAAAAAAAAAAATGACCTCAGAAAAGGAGTGGGGGTGGGAATTAAAAAAAAAAGAATGCCTGTTTGATGCTAGTGCATGAGATATGTAAATAACCTGTCATTCACAGCAAGGGGGCAGAACAGACTAAGGTTTTTCTCTGCAAGTCAGTTTTATTTCACTGAACAATAAAAGAGGATTGCTCAGAGCTTGATTAACTCTCTTAAACTTGATTAAAGTTTCCAGTTTACATCCACTTTAAGTTCTCCTGCAAAATTTCTTGATAAACTTGGGAATAAATTTTTCCTTCGATGATAGCAATCCGTCCAGGCCCCGACGAAGCAAAGCAGCCCTAAACCATGATGCCCCACCACCATACTTCACAGTTGGGATGATGTTTTGATGTTGGGGTGCTGTGCCTCTTTCGCCACACATAGTGGTGTGTGTTTCTTCAAAACTCAACTTTGGTTTCATCTGTCCAGACTATTTTGCCAGTACTGCTGTGGAACATCTAGGTGATCGTGTTGCACGTTTACAATTTGCACAATGTTTTTTTTGGACAGCAGTGGCTTCCTCTGCGATATCCTTCAACGAAATCCTTTTTTTGTGTTTTACATATCGTAGATAGTAACAAGGATGTTAGCATATGCCAGGGACTTTTTTAAGTCTTTAGCTGACACTCTAGGATTCTTCACCACCTCATTGAGCAGTATACGCTGTGCTCTTGCAGTCATCTTTACAGGATAGCCATTCCTAGGGAGATTAGCAGCAGTGCTGAACTTTCTTCATTTATAGACAATTTGTCTTACCTTGGACCAATGAACAGAGAGGCTTTTGGAGATACTTTTATAACCCTTTCCAGCTTTATGCAAGTCAACAATTCTTAATCGTAGGTCTTCCGAGAGCTCTTTTGTGTGAGGTATCATTCACATTAGGCAATGCTTCTTGTGAAAAGCAAACCCAGAACTGGTGTTTTTTTATAGGGCAGGGCAGTTGTAACCAACACCTCCAATCTCATTGAATGGACTCCAGTTGGCCGACACCTCACTTCAATTAGCAGTTTACATTGTGTTCAATAAAAACATGGTAAGGGCCCTTTCACATGTCCGTTCAGTTCGCCCGTTTTTTTTGGACGTCCGTTAACGGACCTTAATGCTTCCCTATGGGTTAGCGTCCATTAGCGGATGAGCACCTGCTAAACGTCCGTTAACATCCGTCTGCGGTAAGCTCCGTTTTTTTGCGGTAAAACCCTATTTTTCTTCCATCAAAAAAAAACGGAACGGACGAAAAACGGATCAACTGAAGGGAAAAAAAATGATCTTAAGAACTGAACGGATGTGTGAAAGAGCCCTAACATTTAATTATTTGTGTGTTAATAGTTGAAGCAGACATGACCAATTTGTGCAAAAATACATATCATTCCAAAAGGGTTCACATACAGTTGCAAGAAAAAGTATCTTCCTAGTCAGTTCATACAGTTTTTGTTTTGTTTTTAGACAATAGGCTGGCATATAAACACAACACACATTCAACACTAATGTATATTAAGACAGTGATACATGGATGGAAATGTAAATTTAGGGGCACTCTGGTTGTACATAAGCCTGTCAAGTTTTTCCAGAACGATTAGTGCTGTTGGCTATAGCCGGAAACACTAATCATTGTGTTCTGTCTTTGGGGAAGGCTACCCAATGACAGAACACAATAGCACTGCTGATGGAATTACCCAATCAAGACTGAGTGCGTTGATAGGGGAAAAGCAAGCAATGCTAAAAATTGCACAATCTATAGCCTGCCTAACGCACCAATCATTAGAGGAAACAATGCACGCAAATACAACCACTATCCACAGTCAAAGTTATGCATCATAGAATATACATTTGGGAGTTTGTTTTCCCGAAACGGGGTAGTTTTGTGGGAGTTTCTATTGTCCTGGTGCTCCAGGACCTGCAAAAATGTGATAGTTACTCAGGAAACTAAATGTGCAATTTATGTTCCTAGAATGCCTGATGGTGCTCCCTTGCATGTTGGGCCTCTGTATGTGTCCAGGCTGTGAAAAAGTCCCACACATATGGTATCACCATACTCAGGCGGAGTGACAGAATATATTTTGGGGTGTTATTCCAAGTTTAATCGATGCCATGTGTGAGAAAAACATAATATATAAAAAAAAAATCATTTCTAGGCCTCTTAACCTCTTCAGGTCCGCGCTATTAACAAAATACGTGAACAGCGCGGACCTGAGGCGCCGGGGTCACGTCTTTGGACATGATTTGCTTGTAATTCCCCGAGCGCGCCAAAACAGTCCCGACGCATCACCGAGGATCCGATGCGTGTACCCGGCGGCCGCGATGTCCGTGAGGTTCACGCGATCGTCGGTGAGAGAGCAGGGACGTGGAGCTCTGAGTGTAAACACAGAGCTTCACGTCCTGTCAGTGAGGTGACAGATGCTGTTTCTCTTGTACATAGGGAGACAGCATCGGTCACCTCCCCCAGTCACCCCCCTCCCCCCACACAGTTAGAACACACCCAGGCAATACATTTAACCCCTTCCTCACCCCCTAGTGTTAACCCCTTCAATGCCAGTCACATTTATACAGTAATTAGTGCATTTTTATAGCACTGGTCGCTGTATAAATGTGAATGGCGCCAAAAATGTGTCAAAAGTGTCCGATGTGTCCGTCGCAATATCGCAGTCCCAATAAAAATCGCAGATCGCCGACATTACTAGTAAAAAAAAATATAAAAAAAAAAAAAAAATATAAAAAAAAAAAATCATAATTATGTCCCCTATTTTGTAGGTGCTATAACTTTTGCGCAAAGCAGTCACTTATTGTGATTTTTTTTTTTTTTTTACAAAAATACGTAGAAGAATACGTATCGGCCTTAACTGAGAAAAAAAATATAAAAAAAATAAAAATAAAAATGGGATATTTATTATAGCAACAAGTAAAAAATATATATATATTTTTAAATTGTCGCTCTTTTTTCATTATAACGCAAAAAATAAAAACCGCACGGGCGTTCAAATACCACCAAAAGAAAGCTCTATTTGTGGGGAAAAAAGGGACGCCAATTTTGTTTGGGTGCCACATCGCACGACCGCGCAATTGTCAGTTAAAGCGACGCAGTGCCGGAAGCTGAAATTTTGCCTGGGCACGAAGGGGGTTTATGTGCCCAGTAAGCAAGTGGTTAAAAAATACCTTGGACTGTCATCTATACAAAAACATTGTCATTTGGGGGGTATCTGTACTTTCCTGACATTTTAGGGCCTCAAGAAATTAGATCAGTACATCAGGATTGATTAATGTGTAATAATACATAGCATAGCTTGTAGACTACAATTTACACAAACCTATCATCATACACTTATTGGGACTTTTTTTTTTGTAGCAGAACACATTCTGGCCTAAATGTATGACAAAATTAGATTTTAATGGATTTCTTTTAAAGAAAGTAATCTAGCTCACACAAATTGTTTTGAATAAATACCACCAAAATAAAGCTCCATATGTGCGGAAAAAAATGTTTTTATTTGGGTACAGTGTAGCGCAGGGATCTTCAAACTATGGCCCTTCAGTTACTACAATTCCCATCATGCCTTGTCATGTCTGAATGTCAGAGGTTTACAATGCCTCATGGGATGGGTAGTTCTACAACAGCTGGAGGGCCATAGTTTGAGGATCCCTGGTGTAGCATGACTGAGTAATTGTCACTGAAAATACAAGAGCACTAAGGCTGCATTCACATCTAGGCGTCGGCGGCAGCAGGCGTATTCGGGCGACATGCAATAGGCGTTTTGTCCCCGCGATTTGCGGCGACAAAACGCCTATTGCTTTTTTGCTGGAGGGCAGAATTTACACTGTCGGCTATGGCCGAACGCCCGATACGCCTGAAAAAAAGGGTCCGGGACTTGTTTCAGGCTTCACGCTTCAGGCGTATCGGCGTTCGGCGTAGAGATGTGAACCATCTCCATAGCCGGCAATGTAAATTCCCCCCTCCAGCGTATGTCAGGCTGCTTCAGCGTCGGGCTTCAGGCGACAAAACGCCTAGATGTGAATGGAGCCTAAAAGCTGAAAATTGGTCTGGTAAGGAAGGGGACAAAAGTGTCCAGTATTGAGGCGGTTAAATACGTTGGACTGTCAACTTTCCAAAAAGGGGTAATTTAGGGCAATGGTCTTCAACCCCCTCCTCAGGGCCCACTAACAGGCCGGGTTTTATGCATTACCATGGGGAGATGCAGACTAGAATACTGCAATCACTGAGCAGCAAATGATATTACCTGTCATGTATTTCAGTTATCTTGCAAACCTGGCCTGTTAGTGGGCCCCGAGGACAGGGCTGATGACCATTGATTTAGGGGGTATTTGTACAATCCTGACATTTTAGTGCCTCAGGAAAGGAGACTGGCTGTCATTAGGACTGATCAATTTTCATATATACCATAGTTTGTAAACTAACTTTCAAAATCTGGAAGCCCCCCCCTTTAACAAGGGGGCTTCTCAGATCTCAGCCCCCCACCCTATGTGAATGAGTATTGAGTACATACACACCACTACCCATTCACCAAAAAAAAAAAAAAAAAGTGTCAAAAATAAACACTGTACACAGGTTTTTAAAGTTTTTTTATTAAGGGCGTTCCGGCGTCTCTTCCAATTTCTTCTCCCCAGTCTTCTCTCCTCTCTCTCTGCTGAGGGGAGAAGGCAACTGGAAGAGGGGAGAAGGCAACTGGAAGAGGGGAGAAGGCAACTGGAAGAGGGGAGAAGGCAACTGGAAGAGGGGAGAAGGCAACTGGAAGAGGGGAGAAGGCAACTGGAAGAGGGGAGAAGGCAACTGGAAGAGGGGAGAAGGCAACTGGAAGAGGGGAGAAGGCAACTGGAAGAGGGGAGAAGGCAACTGGAAGAGGTGACGTCATCGCTGCTCCAGCCAATCACAGACCAGGAGCGGTGATACCCGGAAGACACACCGAGTTAAGATGACATCTCGCTCGGCGTGGACCAGGTAAGTTCTACTTTCCTCGTTCAGAGGTAAGTATTTCATAAGTATTGCATAACTGCAATTGTCATTTTAACAGTAATAAGTGCATTTCTATAGCATTTTTTGCTGTGAAAATTACACTGGTCCCAAAAATGTATCAAAATGTCTGTGTCTGCCATAATGTCGCCGTCACAAAGAAAAAGAAAAAAAAGAAGAAGCTGATCGCCGCCATTAGTAGTAAATAAAATATATATAAAAATGCAATAAAAAACTATCCCCTATTTTGTAAACGCTATAAATATTGCGCAAACCAACCGATAAACGCTTATTGCGATTTTCTTACCAAAAATAGGTAGAACAATATGTATCGGCCTAAACTTAGGAAAAAAATAAAGTTTTTTTTATATATTTTTGGGGTATATTATAGCAAAAAGTAAAAAATATTGAATTTTTTTCAAAATTGTCGCTCTATTTTTGTTTATAGCGCAAAAAATAAAAACGGCAGAGGTGATCAAATACCACTAAAACAAAGCTCTATTTGTGTGTGTGGGGGGGGGGGGACGCTAATTTTTGTCAGTAAAAGTGCCGAATCACAAAAAGGGGCCTGGTCCTTTACCTGCATTTTGGTCCGGGTCTTAAGTGGTTAAAAACCTGTGTACAGTGTTTATTTTTTTAGGTGAATGGGTAGGGGTACAATGTACCCCATACTCATTCAAATAAGGTTTATAAAGCCAGCAGCTACAAATACTGCAGCTGCTGACTTTTAAAAAATGGACACTTACCTGTCCAGCACGCTCGCGATGTCAGCAGCCGAGGCTGAGCAATCGCTCGGTCCTTGGCTGCTTCCGCCGCCATCCTCGCTTCACTGCCCGATTCCCTAGTGGGCATGCAAGAAACAGCGTTTCCCAGAAGACAGCGCGGGGGGGGTGATGTGACGAGGCTGGATTACCCACAGGAGTCAGAACCCGGAGGTGGTGCAAATACCTGTCTCAGACAGGTATCTGCACCCCCACCCCCCTCCCCCTGAAAGGTGCCAAATGTGACACCAGAGGGGGGGGGATCCAAAAAGCAGAGGTTCACTTTTTGTGTGTTAACCTCCGCTTTAAAGGGAGCTTCCAGATTCCAATAGGCCCCCTGGCTGCAGACCCCGGCAACCAACGGACAGGGTAGTCAGGAAGAAGCCCTTGAGCTCATCAACATGGGAACAAGGTGCTTTCAGTCATTTTTTTTCGTCTTTCGATCTATTAAAATCTTCTGCTCTAGTTGTTTTAACTTTGGATATTAAAACATTTTTTTTCTGCCAGTAAATACCATATACAGCCCACTCCCGTTTTTTGTCTGGTCATTAGCCTAGGCTTATGACATCATGCAAGCTCTCTCCTGAGAGTTTGCCAAGAAGGGAGGAGAGGATATGTCATAAGAGTAAATTAGAGCTGCAGATCAGGAGGGGTGTGTGTGTGTGTGTGTGTGTGTGTGTGTGTGTGTGTGTGTGTAAAGAAGTGAACAGGCAGCAGCTTAAGCTGCCCACAGTTAAAATGGTTGCAGCCGGAGTGGAGAGAGATTTAGGCAGCATATTTGGCAAGTACAGAATCACATACATATGCAAAGTGCTTGGAGGGAAGCTTCAGAATGGCAACGATGTTTATATTACAAAATTATGCGAGTAGGATGTGGTTCCATTTTAACCAATTCCCACCTACAGTCGAATGATGGCGGCTGGGCGGTAGAGCTGCACGATTAATCGCAGAGAGAATCACGATCGATTCTCCCCGCACGTTGACCCCCGATTCTTCTGTGTATGTGAACTTAAAGCGGGGGTTCATCCAAAAATAAACTGACATTAGCTACATCCCTCCAACATACTGCCAACATCTGTAGTATGCTGGTTTTTTTTTTGTTTGTTTTTTTCCGTATTTATCGTTATACAAGCCCGTTATCCGGCTCCGAGCGGGGGATTACTTCCGGGTATAGGCGTTCCTAAGCGAAGAGGAGTTGATTGACGCGCTGCTAAAGCGCGTCACGTCTTCCGAAAATACCCGAAGGGACACTCGGGTGTTTACGGTGCCTGCGCAGTCAGCTCTACACGGCAGGCGCCGTAAACGCCCGAGTGTCACTTTGGGTATTTTCGGAAGGAGTGACGCGCCTTAGCAGCCGTCAATCAACTCCTCTTCGCTTAGAAACGCCTACTCCCGCTCGGAGCTGGATAACAAGGGCTCGTATAACGATAAGTACCGAAAAAAAAAAAAAACAGCATACTGCAGATGTTAGCAGTATGCTGGAGCTAATGTCAGAAAGTGGATTTTTGTGTGAACCTCCGCTTTAAAATTAGAATGCTTTATAGAGGAATAAAGGAGCTGGGGAGCGCAGTGCACCTTGGGAGTTGTAGTTTCAGTCTGAGGCGCTCCCCTTCCACTTGGGACTACAGCTCTTTTCCCGCTGACCCGGGCTACGTCCCGCTCATTGCTTTTGCATTCCCCCTGAAATCAACAGGTCGGTACCGAGTTCCCGCTTCTTATCAGTGGTGGTAGGGAGGGTGCACTATGTGTGTGGTGTCCATAGAGGAGGGACAGTGTCGAGCCTCCCCACAGCAGCTCCTATCTGCCAACCTGTGCAGTGTACACGGCTGGTCTGACACTCTTTTTATATGTTTAGAAGTACTGCCGTCATAGGTAACTGGCCCTCACGAGGGGAGCCCTGTGTGTACAAAGTTGACAAAGCCTGATAAGCGAAACAGGCCTGAGGGGCCCTCAGGGTGGCAGGGGCCCCAGACACTGGGCTGGAGGGTGGCTTGCATCTGTGATGGGGACATACACACCTGTGTGCTGCAAATGTCAAAGGGAGACCTCCTGCGTGTTTACACTGGGGGACTATAGGTCCCAGCATGCACCTCTTGCAGCCTGTGATAGGACTAAAAGCTTCAGCATGCCTTGCTCCTCTATTGCAGCCTGTAATAGAACTACAAGTCCCAGCATGCTTTGCATTTCTATTGCAGCCTGGAGTCCTGAGTAATTTGGCTGGAACTACAAGTCGCAGCATGCCATGCAGCTTCACTATAGCCTGTGATACAAATACAAGTGCCATCATGCTTTGAATGTTCATACCAGCCCGGAGTCCTGAGTAGCTGTACTGGCACTATATGTCCCAGCATATGCTGCACCTACATTACAGCCTGTGATAGAACTGCAATTCCCAGCATGTGCTGCATGTTCATTACAGCCTGTGATAGATGTCCCAACATGCTCTGCACCTCCATTAACACCATGGGATCCTGGGCTGGGACTACAAGCCCCAGCATGCACTGCAGAGCTGCTCCTGTCATGCAGGGGAAGAAACCAGGAACACAGGTGGCGGTAAAATTCATATTATATTATAATGGATAGTGGTTGCTGGTATTTTAAGTCCACTCCTCACATGCCCTCCTTTAAAAGCCTGACAGACGTTTTTGATAATCGTGAGAGAATCGTGATCTTCATTCTAAGCAAAAGAATCACGATTCTTATTTTTCCCAGAATCGTGCAGCCCTACTGGGCGGTGGTTCTGTAATCCTGACTGGATGTCATATGACATCTTTTAGGATAACAGTTGGCGCACACACCTGTGGGGACGCACAGAGTGGAGATCAGTGGTACATGCAACACCGATCTCAGTAAAGAGTCTGACGGAGACTACCATGTGATCAGCCATGTCAAATTACGACTGATTACAGTGTAAACAGGAAGAGCCGTTCATCGGAAATCAGACATGCCTGCCCGTTCCAGTAGAGTCCATCAGTGAGCCAATAATTGAAAGTCAGTGCCACCTCATCAGCGCCCGTCAGTGAAGGAGAAAACGTATTTACAACATTTTAGCAGAGACAAAGGAAAAAAAAAAGGTGTTTTTTTTAATTTGTTTAGCAGAAAGAAAAAAAAAGAAAAAAAGGGACACCCACCAAAAGAAAGCTCTATTTGGGAGAACAAAATTATAAAAATGTTGTTTGGGTACAGTGTTGCATGACCGCGCAATTGTCATTTAAAAAGTGACAGCACTGAAAGCTGAAAATTGGCCTGGGCGGGGGGGGGGGGGGGGGGGGAGTGCCTGGTATTGAAGTGGTTAAGATTGTCATTTGTGATTTTGCTGTCTATGTTGACTGTTATATATAGATCACTTTAAAAAAGTTAGCAATTAGGGTTGCCCGATACCACTTTTTTAGGACCGAGTACAAGTACCGATACTTTTTTTCATGTACTTGCCGATACCAAATACCGATACTTTTTTTAAATGTCATGTGACAGTTTTCAAACCACAATACGGACTAAGGATATTTTCTTTAGAATTATGAAGAACTCTAACTCAAGACATTATAAAAGAATAAAAATTAGTAAAAATTAATAAAAATGTTTTATTTTCTTGTCACGCAGTAGTAAAAAAACTCAAAGAATTTTCACAGAACATGTTGATAAATACAAAAAAAGTATTCTATTTAGGTATCGGGAGCATTTGCCCGAGGACAAGTACTCCCGCAAATACTCGGTATCGGTCCCGATACCGATACTAGTATCGGTATCTGGACAACCCTATTAGCAATCTTATTTTATTAACCACTTCCCTACCGCCCATAGTCATATCCTGGGCTTCTCGTCCGTTTAGGGGGGGTGCCGGCGGCGCGCGCGCGACATCAAGCGGGACACGCTGCACGTGCCCGGCAGCCGCAATGTCCGGCAGGCACCCTCAATCACAGCAGAACCATGGATCTGTGCGTGTTAACACAGAGATCCACTGTCCTGTCAGGTGAGGAGATCGATGTGTGTTCCCAGTACAGAGGAACACACATAGGTCTTTTCCCCTTGTGTGTCCCCACCCCCTACAGTTAGAAACGCACATTAGGGGACATATTTAACCCCTTCAGCATCCCCTATGGTTAACCCCTTCCCTGATAGTCACATTTGTACAGTAATCAGTGCAGTTTTACAGCACCAATCGCTGTATATCGCAGTGTACTACCGGGGCTGAAGTTGTTAATAAGAGAAGGGGGGTGTAATTTTCTTTAGCAACAAAAAGGAGGAAAGGGTGTAACTGCTGAAATAAAAACAGCATGTGAGAAAATAGTCCATGGAGTTGATTTACTAATACTGGAGAGTGAAAAATCTAGCGCAGCTGATCATGGTAGCCAATCAGCTTCTAACTTTAAAAATGATCTGGAAGCCGATTGCATAGAAACCAATTGGCTTCCAGATATAATTTTTTTCTTTCCTTGAAGCTTAATTGAACAAGCTAAAAGTTAAAAGCTGATTGGCTACCACGCTCAGCTGCAGATTTCGCATTCTCCAGTTTTAGAAAATTAGCACCACATGTGTCCTCAGCCTGACTGCTCACTTGTAAACAAAGATCCAAGAAAAGCTTTCCGCCCCTGAGTGATCTATACAAAGCCAATGCAAATGAGAGAATATTCCCAGAATCACTAACAGTATGCCCAGGCTGACAATACCATGAACACAAGGATGTAACCTGTATCTGGGGAAGTGTTGGAAAACTAGACAAAAGTTCTTTGTGTGCTGCCCATGCATGGACAGCCATGTAAAAAAACACGGCGCGGAGCTCCCGAGTGCGGGAATCGGCTCTGAGAAATGCACGACTAATATCGCCCTGGCCTCCTCGGGCAACAGGTTATTGTTATCATCAAAGCGCTGATCGCTCCAACATATGGCGCTAACGGCCCGGGCTGCCCGCTTTGTCCCTTTCTCTCACCTGCTTGGACAGATACTGGCTGAGCTCTGCGCCGCTCCTCTGAGCGATGATGCCTAGTCCCGACAGGCTGAGCTGGAGGTGCTCCATGTCTACAACACCACCTAAGGGAGTAGGCCGCCACTCGGCCGCGAGAGCGCACTAGAAGCCCCAGCACTTCTCCACACGTGGGGAAGACCCAAGCACAACGGACCACTTCCGGGAGCAAAAAGACGTCATCACCGGTGCGACAAAAGCTGTCAGCGGGTCGTCTCAGCTATGTTTGATGAACCTCATTGGCGCCAAAAACATCAGCAGCTACTGGCCGCAGTCACAAAGAGAAGCTCTTGTACTGAGGAAACCGTGGACCCTCTGAAAATGATAGTTGCCTGCCAATCCAGCTTATGCGGTGTCTTTAATACAGTTTCACTCACAGACCTTAAACATATATGTAGCTTACGAATTGTGACTGCTTACTGCAGGATTGTCCTGGATCAGTAACCCAGACAGTAAGGATTTAGGCCTCATCCACACATGGAGTTTGTCCAGCTCCTCTGAATGACAGAAATCTTGTCAGGAGAAAAGCAGCTTAACCACTTGCTTACTGGGCACATAAACCCCCTTCGTGCCCAGGCGAAATTTCAGCTTCCGGCACTGCGTCGCTTTAACTGACAGTTGTGCAGTCGTGCGACGTGGCTCCCAAACAAAATTGGCGTTCTTTTTTTCCCCACAAATAGAGCTTTCTTTTGGTGGTATTTGATCGCCCGTGCGGTTTTTATTTTTTGCGTTATAAACAAAAAAAAGAGCGACAATTTAAAAAAAAATATATATATTTTTTACTTAATAAATATCCCAATTTTTTTTTAAAAAAAATATATTTTTTTTCTCAGTTTAGGTCGATACGTATTCTTCTACGTATTTTTGTAAAAAAAAAAAAAATCACAATAAGTGACTGCTTTGCGCAAAAGTTATAGCGCCTACAAAATAGGGGACAGAATTATGATTTTTTTTTAATATTTTTTTTTTACTAGTAATGGCGGCGATCTGCGATTTTCATTTGGACTGCGATATTGCGGCGGACACATCGGACACTTTTGACACATTTTTGGCGCCATTCACATTTATACAGCGATCAGTGCTATAAAAACGCACTAATTACTGTATAAATGTGACTGGCAGTGAAGGGGTTAACACTAGGGGGTGAGGAAAGGGGTTAAATGTATTGCCTGGGTGTGTTCTAACTGTGTGGGGGGAGGGGGGTGACTGGGGGAGGTGACCGATGCTGTCTCCCTATGTACAAGAGAAACAGCATCTGTCTCCTTTCCCTGACAGGACCTGGATCTCTGTGTTTACACACAGAGCTCCATGTCCCTGCTCTGTCACCGCCGATCGCGTGTACCTGACGGACATCGCGGCCGCCGGGTACATGCATCGAATCCTCGGTGATGTGTTGGGACTGTTTTTCCCCGCTGCGCGCCACCCTGTGGCGTGCGCGGGGAATTACAAGTAAATCACGTCCAAAGACGTGACCCCGGCGCCTCAGGTCCGCGCTGTTGACGTATTCTGTCAATAGCGCGGACCTCTAGTGGTTAAAGTGGTTGTATGCCCTTACAAAAAAAAAAAAACACCCTGTAAGAATGCATCCTAGCTCATTATGACATACTGTACTTACCTTAGAACGAAGCACCAGTATCGCCTCCTAGTCACTGAGTGGCCGGAGCCGTGATAATGTCACTCTTACGCATTCGCACTGGAGTCCTCCGTTGCAGCAAGGAGCTCTACATTTCCAGCACGATCAGCCGGACCTTCATAGCGCATGCTCTGCTGACATCAGCAGCTGCATGCAGGGCGATTATCTAAACCGTACAGGTTTAGAAGATAATAATTTTACCTACAGGTAAGCCTTATAGGATTTTTCCGCATCCAATTCGCATAGCATGTGACTGTCTCTCTATGGAGCCGGTTCACATTTCCGCAGCAGGTCTGGTGTGATTTGCAGGAAAAATGAGTGCCTTTTTTGGTCTGTTTCAGGTCTGAACTCAGCCCAAAATTTGAGCTAAAAATTGTACCTGAAACAGTCAACCTGGACGGATCCGTCTTAGGTGTGAACTCAGCCTAAAACAAACTGTGCAGACTAATATGAAGAATACCCTTGTTATAGGTGTAGGCCATTTACATACTGTAAAGATACGCCAAACTGGGGTTTGGATATGTGGATCGCAACTGCGGAGGCTTCTTAGGTTTGAACCCAGGTTTCACTCTCAATCAATGCAGAGAGTTAGGGTTCTCTCATCACAGCCTCAGAGAAGTAAATGGCGCTTATTCCTTCATAGGCGTCACTGAAGAAAGGACTAGAACTAAAGTTTATGAGGTTGGGAAATGATGGGACCATGCAGTACTGGAACTGTTGACTTAGGGAAGTACTTGGGTCCGGGTAACACAGTTCAATTGACAGTAAGGACATACTGAGTGAGTTGTAGTGATGCTTGGTGTGATTAACACAGTTCATACGTATATGCAGTTTATAAGCTTGTAGAGGGACTAGCAGTTATGTATGGTATGCTGAGAAGTTTTTGATGAACTTGCGATAGTAATTAGAGAAACCGAGGAAGCGCTGAAAAGCCTTCCTTGAGCGTGGAACAGGCCATGAGAGGATGCAGTCAACCTTTGAGTGGTCCATCTGGATGCCTTCGGGAGTGATGTAGTATCTGAGGAAGGATATACACGACTGTCCAAATACACATTTTTCTATCTTGGCGTACAGGGAATGTGCTCTGAGTCTGGCTAAGACCCAACGTACGTTTTTGATATGTTCTTGGGGGTTGTCTGAGTAAATCAAAATGTCATCTAAGTAGATGACAACACAAACATCAAGCAAATCCCGAAAAATATCGTTAATAAACCGCTGAAAAGTTGCGGGTGCGTTGCACAATCCGAATGGCATAACGGTGTACTCGAATAGTTTGTAAACATTTTTGAGGTTTGTAGTCGCTCGATTAGCTCAGGGATGAGAGGTAAGGGATAGCGATTTTTGACCGTAATAGTGTTGAGAGAGCGATAGTCTATTATAGGTCGTAAGGACCAATCCTTGTTCTTGACGAAAAACATTCCAGCACTTGCTGGGGAAGTGGATTGCCTAATGAAGCCTTTCTTCAGGTTGTCGTCTAGATAGACTTTAAGATGGGCAAGTTCTGGTTGAGAGAGCGGATAAATCCTTGCGGTAGGAATGGGACAGCCAGGAACGAGATCAATCGGACAATCATAAATTCGGTGTGGAGGTAGGGTGTCATGATAAGAGATACAGGAATCTTACCAATACTGACAGCGCCAGGAGAAGTCTGTTTCAGCGCGTGCGCGGGTGCGCGCGCGTGATGTGCGCGGTGCGCGCGCGCGTGATGTGCGCGGCGCGAGCGTGCACGCGCGGCGGGAGCGCGCGCGCTGACGTCATTTCGGCGCCAAGAACTGCTATTTAAACCATCTGATCCCACTGTATCTTGCTGACCAGTCTGCAGCAATCCCTGACTGAATCTGAACCTGTTACCTGTCTGCCTGATTACCGAATACCTGACCCGGCTTCCGTTGACCCTTCTCTGCCTGCAGCCTGCCTCTGACCCCGGCCTGATCCGACTACCGACTCTGCTTAAACCCGCCTTGCTGGTACGTTAACTCTGAACTGCTCCGGTATCTTGACCGGGTCTCTCTCCCTTCCTTGACCGCTGCACAGAGTGCTCAGTTGGACTCTGATGTTACGTTGGAGGAAGTGCAGGTGGCTCTGAGTTCCATGCAATCCGGGAAGACCCCTGGACCTGATGGTATTCCAGTCGAGTTCTACTCGGTGTTCCAGGAGCTTATTGCTCCTAGACTTACCTCTATGCTGCAGAGCTCCTTCTCTGCGGCGTCCTTGCCGGATTCGATGTCAGAGGCCGTAATTGTGCTGGTGCCCAAACCTGGCAAGGACCCTGAGGAGTGTGGCTCCTACAGGCCTATCTCCCTGATTAATGCGGATGCGAAACTCCTCGCAAAAATCTTAGCTAACAGGCTAGTGGCAGTGATTGGGAAGGGCACCGACATTAACATCCGTCGGTTGTTCCTGAACCTGTCTGCGTCTCATAGCAATGGGGGGACTAGAGTGGTGGCCTCTCTCGATGCTGAGAAGGCCTTCGACTCCGTGGAGTGGGGGTACTTGTGGGAGGTGTTGAGGAGGTTTGGGGTGGGACCTAGATTCCTACAGTGGCTCGCAATGTTGTATAAATCTCCCAGGGCTAGGATTCGAGTGAATGACTCTCTTTCGGACTATTTTCTCCTCCGGAGGGGGACCCGTCAGGGGTGCCCCTTGTCACCCAGCTTGTTTGCCCTGGCCTTAGAACCCTTGGCGGTGTTGGTCCGGGAATCGGACCGTATAGTTGGTCTCAGGGTTGGCCCTCTGGAGGAGAAGATATCTTTATATGCAGATGACACTCTCCTTTACCTCCATGACCCTGGTGACTCCTTGGCGGCTGCCTTGGAGATCTTTGACGAATTCGGTAAGTATTCTGGGATTCGTATTAACTGGTCCAAGTCAGCCCTGTTCCCGATTGATGTTAGGGCTAGGGAGGTGGTCCCGTCGACAGCGCTTCAGTGGGTGGAGGAGTTTACGTATTTAGGAATTAGGGTCTCCCGCGACCTTCGGTCCTTCGACAGGCTCAACTTGAGACCGGTGACTGATCGACTCAGGGAACACTGTTCTCGCTGGCGGAACCTCCCGTTGAACCTTCTAGGTAGAATCAACGTTTTGAAAATGATCTATTTGCCTAAACTTAATTATATTTTCAGAAACTGTCCTGTGTGGATTCCCACTTCCTTCTTTCGGAACTTGGATGGCTACATTGGATCCTTTCTGTGGCGGGGCTCCCCACCTCGGTTGGCGAGATCCACCCTTCAGCTACCTGTTAGCTTGGGGGGGCTGGCTCTCCCCAATCTGCTGGTCTACTACTGGGCGGCCGTACTGGTTACGGCACGATGGTGGTTTGAGCAGTCCAGGGCTAATGCGGCTGTGTGCCTCGAGGCGGCGATTGTAGGGTCCCTTACTGAACTGAGTAATCTGCTCTATAGAGGTCCCTCTCCATACCCCGCGCTGCCTGGCCCGACGAGAACTACGCTTCGGGTGTGGGGCGTGGCCAGGCGTCGCTTTTTGTCCCCGGGTCACTGGTCCCCCTTTGCCCCGTTGTGGGGGAATCCTGCGCTCGCCCACTTTCTCCTCCTTGCCGGACCCACAGTTGTGGGCCCACTGGGGAGTTAGGGTGCTACGAGACATTGTGGAGGGGGGATCTTTGCTGTCCTTTCAGGATTTGTCGGGCCGCTTTGGCTTGCCGCCCTGGATGTTCTTCCGGTAGCTCCAGCTGCGGCATGCCTTCAGGGCTCAGTTCCCCATCCCGCCTGTGCTTCGTGCGGACGCTGTGGAGGACCTCCTGGCTCAGAGCACTTTGTCAAAGACCTTGTCCTCCTTGTACCTGACACTCCTTACCAAAGACTCCCCTAAGATGGACTCCCTTTGGAGGAAGTGGGTGGGAGATGTTCCGTCCTTGGACAGGGAGACCTGGGATGATTGCTTTGAGGATAGTTATAAATTGGTGATCTCGTCTAGGGATAAGTTAATACAAACTAAGTTCTTGCACAGGGTATACTTTACACCTCAGAGACTGCATGGGATATATCCGCAACGTTCCCCGAGCTGCCCTAGATGTCATACCTCCGAGGGTACATATATTCACATGTTCTGGTCCTGCCCCAGGCTGACGGACTTTTGGTCCGCAGTTTTTGAAACTGTTAATGTCCGCCTCCATCTTAGTCTTCCGGTTTCCCCAGAGCTGGCTCTGCTGGGGGTGCAGGATGATGAGCAGAGGCCTAGGTTCACCAAGCTGTTACTGTCGCTACTGTTTTTTTACGCCAAGAAGGCTATTCTGGTCAAATGGACATCTGGGAATCCCCCCACTTTGGGAATGTGGATGGATGCGGTCAACGCTACCCTTCCTTTATATAAAATGACGTACCTAAACAGGGGCTGTCCTTTGAAGTTTGAACGGGTGTGGGGGCCATGGATTGATCCTCTATGATAGAATTGACCCCATGTCTAGTGCTGTTGCTGGGCTCCCCGGCCTCGCCCTGCCCCCTCCCTTTCCCTCTCCCCCCCCCCTGCCCCCTCTCTGCTCCCCTTCCTCCCCTTCTCCTCCCCCTTCCCCTCTTTCCCCCCCTCTCCCTTCTCCCCTCTCCTCCTTTTTCTCTCACTGGGAAGTATGTCCTGTAGATGAGTTGTTTCCACCCTGCTGTGACATGTTCTAGATGGATCTTAATTCGACCAGTAATGTTTCTCATATGTATTTTATCTGTCCTACCATGCATGCACTGTATTTGGATGTCTTGTATAATTCTTTAATTTTTTCTTTTTGACTCAATAAAGTCCAACCTTGTTGTTAAAAAAAACCCGCCTTGCTGTCTGCTTACCTGATTCACCGACCCGGTCTGAACCTGATTCAACCTTCGGACCTGTCTCCGTCTCCCGATTGGTGCCTGATCCAGTGTCTGACAATCCCTTGGCTCCTATTCACAAGCGCTACAACACCGTTCCTGTGTTTGCTGGATTTCTGCTAGGACCTCGTCAACACCTGTTCACTTCCTCTTCCGGTCCATCTCCAGCTTCCCACCAGGCGCTTGTGTCCCTCCAGACTCCGTACCCCCTGTTTGCTCTACCAGGGGTTCCTGAGTCAGAGGCTTACGAGAGGCCGCTCCCTGCACATTGGGCTCCATAACCAGGTACGTGACAGTACTGGTCAGCCATGTCCGAGCCCACGCAGGGGGCGTCTCCCATGGAGGACTTATGCCGCCATCTAGATGGCCTCACCGTGGCCGTACGTACTTTACAAGAAGGATATACCCGCCTGGAAGGACGTGTCCAAACTCTGGCCACAACAGCACCTGCAGCGTCTGGAACCGCAGCTGCCCCTTCCGTAGTGATGCTACCACCGGAACCCAGAGTTCCCATCCCGGAGAGATTTTCTGGAGATCGCAGCAAATATAGAGCTTTCCGCAACACCTGTGAACTTTTTTTTGCTTTACAACCCAGGACCTTTTCACTTGAGGCCACAAAAGTAGGTTTCGTTATCTCGTTATTGTCTGGCGAACCTCAGACCTGGGCGCATCGTCTTCTAGAATGCAAGGAAGAAAGTCTTAACCTACTCAGCACTTTCTTCCAAGCCATGGACCTTATCTATGAGGATTCCCAACTAGCAGCTACCGCTGAAGCAGCATTATGTGCCTTACAGCAGGGACGCAGAGCAGTGGAGGAATATGTAGCTGAATTCAGGCAGTGGAGTTCCGATACCAACTGGAATGATGCTGCCCTGCGTCACCAATTTCGTATGGGACTTTCAGAATCTCTAAAAGACGAATTAGCCCGAGTGGGCATCCCCGCAACACTTGAAGCCCTCATCCTCCTCTCTGTTCAGATCGACAGACGGTTGAGGGAACGGCGTGCTGAACGCACATCCGGCCCCACACGTCCCATATGGATGATGCCACGTGTACCTGGCCCACCGCATCTGCCTCCTTCAGGTCCCAGACCAAACCCCATCGATCATCCAGAACCAATGCAAATAGGCCTACTTCGGCCATCCCTGACTCCGGAGGAGCGTCAAAGGCGTCGATCCAATAACCTTTGCATGTACTGTGGAGGATCCGGGCACTATGTAAACACCTGCCCCGTCAAGTTCCGTAAGTGTTCAGTCCCCTCACCGGCTCTCTTCTCTGTCTTACGTAACAATAATACTCACCTGGCTGTTTCAATCTCTCTACAGCTTCCAGGAAGGAACCTCCAAGTCCCCGCAATTATTGACTCTGGTGCTTGCAGCGGTTTTATGGACGCCTCCTTTGCCTTTCGACATGGAGTCCCTCTACGACCACGACACCAGAAACTTACCGTCCATTTAGCCGACGGATCGGCTATCAAATCCGGCCCGGTTACCCAAGAGACAATTCCCCTATACGCACTCACCTCCCAGGACCACCGGGAACTACTCTGTCTGGACATTATTGAATCCCCAATGTTTCCGGTCATTCTGGGTATGCCTTGGCTGAAAGCCCATAATCCCCAGATTGACTGGGAATCTGGAACAATCCACTTTTCTTCCTCTTACTGTCGACAACACTGCCTTCAGAAGCCTGCCCGTTCCCCTCCTTCTTTGATGTGTTTTGAATCCGAAGAGGAGAACCGTCAATTAATCCCAGAAGTCTATCATAGTTTCTTAGATGTGTTCAGCAAAAGAGGAGCAGAGACGTTACCTCCACACCGGTCCTACGACTGCCCTATTGAACTTTTACCTGGAGCAGAAATTCCGTTTGGAAGAATATTTCCTTTGACTGGGCTAGAGTTGGTCACTCTCAAGTCTTATATTGATGAGAATCTCGAGAAGGGGTTCATCCGCCCTTCCACATCCCCTGCGGGGGCCGGTATATTCTTCGTGGAAAAGAAGGATCACTCTCTACGCCCCTGCGTAGACTACAGGGACTTAAATAAAATCACGATTAAGAACAGGTATCCTCTCCCTCTTGTTCCTGAACTATTTCAGAGACTCGGAGCAGCCACCATCTTTACTAAACTTGACCTCCGTGGGGCTTACAACCTCGTCCGCATAAGGGATGGCGACGAGTGGAAAACCGCATTTCGTACTCGTTTTGGGCATTTTGAATACCTGGTGATGCCCTTTGGCCTTTGCAATGCCCCAGCCACATTCCAGCATTTTGTAAATGACATTTTCAGAGACTATCTTGATTTATTCGTTATTGTTTACCTAGATGACATCCTGATCTTCTCTTCCTCCCTGTCAGATCATCAAAGACATGTCCAAAAGGTCCTAGCCCGGCTCCGTCAACACAGTCTGTATGCTAAAGCGGAGAAATGTGAGTTTGAAAGAGAGAGCATCCAGTTCCTAGGTCTCATCATTTCAATAGACGGTGTCAAGATGGACCCTCAGAAGGTCACCGCCATTACAGATTGGCCCGCTCCCACCGATAAGAAATCAGTCCAGCGTTTTGTGGGATTTGCAAATTTTTATCGAAAATTTATCAAAAACTTCTCTTCCATAATTGCTCCCATCACAGGTCTGACCAAACAGGGTATCCGGTTCCAGTGGTCCCCAGAGGCTCAAGCGGCTTTTTCTACCCTGAAAAACCTTTTCATTTCAGCATCCATCCTAAAACATCCTGATCCAGTTCTACCTTTCATCCTGGAAGTGGACGCCTCCGAGGTGGCGGTCGGAGCAGTGCTTTCCCAGAGACAAGGACCCAAATCCCTTCTGCATCCAGTTGCGTTCTTCTCCCGCAAACTCTCCGAAGCTGAAAGAAACTATGACGTTGGGGACAGGGAACTTTTAGCAATCAAGGCAGCTCTCGAGGAATGGCGTTATCTCCTGGAGGGTGCAGCTCACCCCATCTTGATCTATACAGATCACAAGAACTTGGAATACTTAAAAGTTGCTAAGAGACTGAGGCCACGGCAGGCCAGGTGGGCATTGTTCTTTACTCGGTTTTCCTTCCATATAACCTACAGACCCGGATCAAAAAACACTAAACCCGACGCGCTATCTCGGATGTTCAATGGGCCTGAAGCTCCTTCCTCCCCGGACACCATCCTCGCCCCTGGCAATTTTCTTATGTTACAGGTAGATGTTCTGTCTCATATTAAGCAGGCCTCTTCATCAATTTCCTCATCTCCAGATCTTACTCTGCAGTTAAGAGACGGCATGCTATGGAACAAAACACGATTTTTGTGCCTCAACAACTACGATTGACAATTCTCAAGTCCTGCCATGACCACGAGCTAGCCGGACATTTCGGAATCCATAAGACAGCTGAACTCATCCAGCGTACCTTCTGGTGGCCTCAATTATTACAAGATTGCAAAAGCTATGTGGAATCCTGTGCCACCTGTATCCAACACAAGGGTAGCAGAACCAAAGCGTGGGGGTTACTTAAACCACTGCCTGTTCCAGAGAAACCTTGGAGAATGATTTCAATTGATTTTATTGTTGAGTTACCTCCTTCTGAAAACTATACTACCATCTTTGTAGTGGTGGACAGACTTTCAAAAATGGCGCACTTCCTACCGATAGTAGGGACACCTTCTGCTGCCGAAACAGCAAAAATGTTTATTAAAGAAGTAGTGAGACTCCATGGTATACCTGCTAATATTGTATCTGACCGTGGGGTGCAATTCACCTCGAGGTTCTGGAAAGCGTTATGTGGGGCGCTGAAGATTGAACTTTCCTTTTCATCTGCGTACCACCCACAGACCAACGGCCAGACCGAGCGCATCAACCAGACGCTCGAGCAATACCTGCGCTGTTTCTCCAGTTTTTCACAGGATGATTGGGCTTCTCTGTTGCCCCTTGCAGAGTTTGCCTACAACAACTCAATCCATTCAGCTACCCAACAGTCCCCATTCTTTGCCAACTACGGCTTTCATCCTCTGTTCTTATCCAACCATATGCCGGAATGCTCAGTACCAGCTGTTCAGGAAACCTTGGATTTTTTTTCCACCAATAACAAAATACTCCAGGAAACAATGGCAAGAACCCAGGAGTATAATAAGGAGGTCTTTGACAGAAAGAGGAGAGGACAACTTAATTTGGTACCAGGGGACCAAGTTTATTTATCCACTTTGAACTTAAAACTAGCTTGCCCAACCAAGAAACTTGGTCCTAAGTTTGTTGGTCCCTTCCAGGTACTCAGAATGGTTAATGAAGTGGCCTACGAATTGAAATTACCTGCTTCTTTTAGGATTCATCCAGTCTTTCATGTGGCACTGCTCAAACCCACAGTCCCGGATCCTTATCCCAACCGGAATGCTGGTCCGCCCACACCGGTACTTATCGACGGCGAGGAGGAGTTCGAGGTGGAATCCATCCTGGATTGTCGGAAGAGACGTAACCAGGTTCAATACCTGGTGAAATGGAAAGGCTACGGCCCAGAAGAAAATTCCTGGGAACCAGAGGCCAACATTCACGCTCAGAGACTGGTCCAGGCCTATAAAAGGGCACACCCAAGTAGGTTGGCCCAGTCGGGCATCCGGAGGCTGCCCGTAGGGGGGGGGCAATGTCATGATAAGAGATACAGGAATCTTACCAATACTGACAGCGCCAGGAGAAGTCTGTTTCAGCGCATGCGCGGGTGCGTGCACGCGTCGCGCGCGGCGGGAGCGCGCGCGCTGACGTCATTTCGGCGCCAAGAACTGCTATTTAAACCATCTGATCCCACTGTATCTTGCTGACCAGTCTGCAGCAATCCCTGACTGAATCTGAACCTGTTACCTGTCTGCCTGATTACCGAATACCTGACCCGGCTTCCGTTGACCCTTCTCTGCCTGCAGCCTGCCTCTGACCCCGGCCTGATCCGACTCTGCTTAAACCCGCCTTGCTGTCTGCTTACCTGATTCACCGACCCGGTCTGAACCTGATTCAACCTTCGGACCTGTCTCCGTCTCCTGATTGGTGCCTGATCCAGTGTCTGACAATCCCTTGGCTCCTATTCACAAGCGCTACAACACCGTTCCTGTGTTTGCTGGATTTCTGCTAGGACCTCGTCAACACCTGTTCACTTCCTCTTCCGGTCTATCTCCAGCTTCCCACCAGGCGCTTGTGTCCCTCCAGACTCCGTACCCCCTGTTTGCTCTACCAGGGGTTCCTGAGTCAGAGGCTTACGAGAGGCCGCTCCCTGCACATTGGGCTCCATAACCAGGTACGTGACATAGGGTGTCTGCCTTGGTTTTGCTGAATACGTCGGCGAAGTCATGTAAATGATTAGGAAGGTCCGCTGGCAGAGCGTCGGCCATGAAGATAGGGGTGATGGGATAGTAAGTCTCTGTGCAGTAGGTGGAATGTAGGTGGACCGACCTGTCGGACCATTGAAAAAAGGGTTGGTGGAGGAGAATCCACGGAAGTCCAAGCACAATAGGGAATAAGGGAGAAGGGATGATGCTGAAGACAAGAGATTCGGTATGACCTTCCCCACATGTGACCAGTAAGGGATGTGTTTGAGTAGTTACTGGGCCTGAAGCAGAATTGGAACCATCAATAAAGGTGACAGAGAGAGGGGTATGCTTAGTCCCATATGGAATTTTGTTGGATTCAACTAATCCTAAGTTTATGAAGTTGCCGCAGGCTCCAGTGTCGACCATGGCATCAACGGTGATCCTTCCGTGGTCCCACTGTAGGGTAAGAGGAATATAAATGTAACGGTTAGTAATGGTCTCATGTCGGTTGAGCTTACAAATGTGGAAAATGTTACCTTCAGACTTCCTTTTTAGGAGTGGACAATTGGATAGAGTGTGGTCAGGACCAGCGCAGTACAGACAGAGGTTTTGGGCCCTCCTTCTTTGTTTTTCTGCAAGGGATAATGGCCCCCTGATTGACCCTAAGTCCATGGGTACATCTTTAGGGGGTGATCTAGCTCTCCTAGGAAGTGGAGGATTATACAAGTTGGCTCGTTCTGCCTTTCTTTCATGGAGGCGGCGATCTATAGCAACTGAAAGCCGCATGAGGTCATCTAGCGAAGCAGGTATTTCAATACGGGCGAGCTCGTCTTTCATAGCTTCATACCTAACCGGAATTGGTTCCGGAGTGCGATATCATTCCATTGAGAGTCACGGCACCAAGGCTTAAACTCAGAAATATAGTCCTCTACGGGTCTATTACCCTGTTTAAGATTCCTGAT
Source organism: Rana kukunoris (assembly GCA_029574335.1). NCBI lineage: Eukaryota > Metazoa > Chordata > Amphibia > Anura > Ranidae > Rana > Rana kukunoris. Next base: position 282,593,428 of record CM056052.1, read on the forward strand.
GGTGGTTTCTGCAGTAAGCTGCTTGTTAGGATCCTCATAGAGGAGGGACATGTCCTCCAAAAAAGTGTTGAAGGAACCCAAGAGCTCCCCTTGCTCTTCCAGGTAGGCTTCTGCCCACGCTCTGGGTTCTCCCTTAAAGGAGATTAAAGTAAGTATTCTGATCCTGTCAGAGAAGTAAGTGCGTGGCCTCAATTCGAACATTCAATTACAGGAACTGACGAAAAAGCTTCATATCACCGGAAAAGGGTTCAGGAGGGCAGACCTTGGGTTTGGTCTCTGGGAGGTGCAACATTTTGATTAGCATGGTTACGGAGAGCCTCATTCTCCAAACAAAGTTCATGTACTGAGGCAGTAAGGGTATCAACCCGTTGTGAGAGACCTAGTAAGTGAGCAGCAAGCTCCACTGGATCCATTTTTTAACGGGTTCCTCAATTATGTAAAGATACGCCAAACTGGGGTTTGGATACGTGGATCGAAACTGCGGAGGCTTCTCAGGTTTGAACCCAGGTTTCACTCTCAATCAATGCAGAGAAGTAAATGGCGCTTATTCCTTCATAGGCGTCACTGAAGAAAGGACTAGAACTAAAGATTATGAGGTTGGGAAATGATGGGACCATGCAGTACTGGAACTGTTGACTTAGGGAAGTACTTGGGTCCGGGTAACACAGTTCAATGACAGTAAGGACATACTGAGTGAGTTGTAGTGATGCTTGGTGTGATTAACACAGTTCATACGTATATGTAGTTCTTAAGCTTGTAGAGGGACTAACAGTTATGTATGGTCTGAATCACACAGTTCATAGGTATATGCAGTAATTGGCGGGCATGAAAGGCTTCACACTATTCCCGGGAACAAAAGCAGAGGTCAGTGGCATAAGAGCAACTAAGCAGGTCTGAAGAGACTTCCACTAATACTTGGTAATGTAGGCAGAGATCAAATGGCAGCTGAGCTACAAGACAGGAGTAACAGGCTTCCAATAGTACTTGGTGACTTCAGCACACATCAAAGGAAATATGAGAGACTATGAGCTGGCTTAGAAGACATCCTCCATACTTAGTAGTACACAGATCTCTGGCATGTGAGAGCCACTGAGGTTGCAAGAATGGCCTCCAATAATACTTGGAACATTAACACAGATCAATGATATGGAACTATTGAGCAGACATAAGAGCCATCCACAATACTTGGTACAATAACACAGATGAGAGGCAAGTGATAACAAGAGAGCAGGCATGAGAATTGCAGCAAAGCTTCCAGAATGGCACAGAGTACTTGCAGTTAAGTTGGATGCTGAACTGGGATGAGATCCTGCAGATCCAGTCGTGGGTTAAGTGGATGGTAGGGAAGGCTGTGGGGTGCTCTTGGTCCGGTCCAGGCTCAGGCAGGTAGTTCGGGGATGCGTGGAAGCCCAGGTGACAGTAGGCGTCCTAGCAGAACTGAGGAACGCCATACTGTCAGAGCTGTAGGTTTAAATAGGCTGCGCTGGAGCGCAGCTGAGGCGTGGCTAAGCGGCGCATTTCCGCGTTCCAGAGTGGAACGCACGAGGCGCACAGGAAGTGACGCCCAATGTAAACAGAATGGAGCGCAGCTGCCAGCAGAAGAAGCAGCTGTGCCCGTTCTCAGGGAAGGTAACGCCAATGGCGTTACACATTCCTTATGAAGCCTGATTGAAATACTCACAGGACGTTGACGTGAGGCCTAGTTGTCACTCGTGGCTCACCTCCACCATCACAGGAGTGAGCTTGTTCTCTGATTCAAACCCCCTCGTATAATCCCTTTCCCCTGATGCAGTAGCTCTGAGTTCAAAATTTGACAGCTCACTCTTGTGATGGTGGAGGTTAGCAGGGATGATTAGGCCTCGCTTTGCAATGTCCTGGAAGTACTTGGCAATATCCTGTAGGTATTCCAGTTAGGCCTCGTACACACGACCAAGGAACTCGTCAGGCGAAACACATAGTTTTCCTCGTCGAGGTCCTTGTTCAATTTTCTCCATTCCCGTCGAGGAAAAAAAGAACATGCTCTCTTTTTGGCTCGTCGAGTTTCTCAACAGTTTCCTCGTCGAAAAATGTACACACGACCGGTTTCCTCGGCAAAACACGTCTCCCAACAAGTTTCTTGCTGGATTCTGCCGAGGAAACCGGTCGTGTGTGAAAGAGGCCTGTGGCTTCTTAAGTAAATGGACTATGCCTAGACCAAGGGCATTATTTATCCAGCCAGAGCTACACAGTTTATTTTGACCTACAGATAAAGTGACCAGATTTTTTAAATGAAATCTGGGGACATATTTTTTCTTTACTAGCAATGGCAACAATCAGCGACTCTGCCAGTCGCCGCCCAGCTCATATTCTCTCAAATCTTACTCTTCGGGCCAAGGCTACTACTGGATGGGGAGCGGAAGGAAGATCACTCCGCCAGGGAAGGCAAGGAGATAGGTATGTGTCTGGCCAGGAATTGAGCCAAGTCAGAAGAACATGCAAGCGAAGCTGAATGGGCATGCGCCCGAAACTGAACAAATATTCCCTCCGCTCCGAGCAGCACATGATCATTAGAGATGTATAGAACGGTTCGCCGGCGAACAGTTCGCGGCAATTTTCGCTTGTTCGCGTTCGCCGCCGGCGAACATATACGATGTTCCACCTGCCCCCTATTAATTAACATTGAGCAAACTTTGACCCTCTACCTCACAGTCAGCAGATACATTCCAGCCAATCAGCAGCATACCCTCCCTCCATGACCCTCTCACCTCTAGGCAGCATGCATTTTAGATTCATTCTGAACCTGCATTTTTAGTGAGAGGAGGGACAGTGTTGCTGCTGCTGATTTTATAGGGAAAGTGATAGCTAGACTAGTGTACTCCAGTCCTGAAAGACTCACTTGATCTCTGCTGTTAGAACAGCACCCCAAACAGCCCTTGTTAGGGCTAATCAATCAGTCTGCTTTTTTTTTTCTCTGTAATCTGTGCTGCGTGGTTTACAGAGAGAGAGAGAGTGTAATTTTTTGGAGTTAGATAGAGCAGGCAGGCTAGTCAGTTAATGTTACAGTGTGTAGAGGATATATATACATCCCAGGAGTTGTACATATATTTATACACTGTATAGTTTAGTTAGATTAGAGGTGCAGGGTGCTGTGTAATGTAAAGGGGTCCAGTGTTGCAAGCTGCTGTGTAATATGAAGTGGTGCAGAGTTGCAGGGTGCTGTGTAATATAAAGGGGTCCAGTGGTGCAGGGTGCTATGTAAAGGGGCCCAGAGCTGTGGGGTGCTGTGTAATGTAAGGGGCCCAGTGGTGCAAGCTGCTGTGTAATATAAAGGGGCCCAGTGGTGCAAGCTACTGTGTAATATAAAGGGGCCCAGTGGTGCAAGCTGCTGTGTAATATAAAGGGGCCCAGTGGTGCAAGCTGCTGTGTAATATAAAGGGGTCCAGTGGTGCAAGCTGCTGTGTAATATAAAGGGGTCCAGTGGTGCACGGTGCTATGTAGAGGGGCCCAGAGCTGTGGGGTGCTGTGTAATGTAAGGGGCCCAGTGGTGCAAGCTGCTGTGTAATATAATGGGGCCCAGTGATGCAAGCTGCTGTGTAATATAAAGGGGTCCAGTGGTGCAAGGTGCTATGTAAAGGGGTCGAGAGCTGTGGGGTGCTGTGTAATGTAAGGGGCCCAGGCTCACAGCGTAAACTGTGCCCACTTGTCCAGTGCCACATCTCATCTATATTTTGTTGGCACAGTTAATAAGATATAAAAACAAAATTCACTGCAATACATAATAGTAGTCATTTGTCTGCCAGGGTGTCTTTGGCTCACAGGGTAAAGTGTGCCCACCTGTCCAGTGCCACATCTCATATCTGGTGGCATGGTAGCTTGCACGCATAGTACAACTAAACTAATCTAAAAAAAAATGACAGGCAGAGGCAGGCCACCCTGCAGGGGCCATGGTCGTGGTGATGTGATTCCCTTTGGCCCTAGAATAATGCCCAGTGTTCAGAGGCCAGTACCCTGAACTCGAAAAGTTCTGAGGACATAGTTGACTGGCTAACACAGGACACCCAATCTTCTACAGCTTCCACTCGGAACCTTGACACACCATCCTCCTCCAGCTCAGCTTCGGGAACCTCTCTAGTTACCACTCGCCCACCTGCCGCCACCATCAACACTAGCATCACAGCTGCTTCACTTGATCTGTCAGAGGAGTTATTTACACATGAGTTGGAAGAAATGAGTGATGCACAACAATTATTGCGAAGGGATGTAGATAAAAAGGATATGTCTCAGTCAGGCACTATTACACACATGGACGTAGGGTGTGATGATGATGATGTTGTACCCGCTGCTGCTTCCTTTGCGGAGTTGTCAGATACAAGTGAAGCAGTTGATGATGACGATGTGTCCGTGGATGTCACGTGGGTGCCTGCTCCAAGAGAAGAAGAAGAGGGGAAAAGTTCAGATGGGGAGACAGAGAGGAGGAGGAGATGAGTTGTAAGCAGGGGGAGGTCATCGCAAGGAGCTAGTGGCACAGTCAGACAGCATGTATCGGCACATGCTGTTGCCACCACCAGAATGCCGTCATTGCAAAGGTCAGCAGTGTGGCATTTTTTTGTGTGTCTGCCTCTGATAACAGCGATGCCATTTGCAACCTGTGCCAACACAAACTGAGTCGTGGGAAATCCAACACCCACCTAGGTACAACTGCTTTGCGAAGGCACATGATCTCACAGCACAAATGCCTATGGGATCAACACATGATGACGAGTACAAGCAGCACACAAGCTCAAAGCCACCATCCCCCTCTTGGTCCAGCATCTTCAGCCACTTCAACCACTGCTGTCCTCCTTGCCCCCTCTCAACCATCCGCCATTCCGTCTCTCACCTTGAGCAGTTCCTGCTCATCTGCCCACAGTCAGGTGTCTGTCAATGACATGTTTAAACATAAGAAGCCAATGTCACAGAGTCACCCCCTTTGCCCGGCGTCTGACATCTGGCTTGTCGGAACTCTTAGCCTCTTTTACCATACAAGCTGGTGGAGTCTGAGGCCGTTAAAAAATTTGTAGCTATTGGGACACTGCAGTGGAAGGCACCCGGCCAAATTTTTTTTTTCACAAAAGGCAATCCCTAACCTGTAGTTTATTGTGCAAAAGGAAGTCATGGCATCTCTGGCACACAGTGTTGGGGCAAGGGTCCATCTGACCACTGATACCTGGTCTGCAAAACACGGTCAGGGCAGGTATATCACCTACACTGCGCATTGGGTAAACGTGCTGACGGCTGCCAAGCATGTAATGCAAGGCTCTGCAGAGGAGTTGGTGACACCGCCACGACTTGCAGGCAGGCCTGCTGCCACCTCCTCTACTTCTCCTACTCCATCCTCTGCGATAACCTCCTCGGCTGAGTCCTCTTCTGCTGCTGCATCTTGCTCCACATTACCAGCTCCCCAGGGGCTATTCCACATCCCGGATACGACAGTGTCATGCCGTCTTGGGGTTGACTTGCCTGAAAGCAGAGAGTCACACCGGACCAGCACTCCTGTCCGCCCTGAACGCAAAGGTGGATCAGTGGCTGACTCCGTACCAACTGGAGATCGGCAAAGTGGTGTGTGACAACTGAAGCAATTTGTTGGCAGCACTGAATTTGGGCAAGTTGACACATGTGCCGTGCATGGCACATGTGTTGAATCTGATTGTACAACGCTTTGTGCATAAGTACCTAGACTTACAGGACGTCCTCAAGCAGGCCAGAAAGGTGTGTGGCCATTTCAGGCGTTCCTACACGGCCATGGCGCACTTTTCAGATATCCAGCGGCGAAACAACATGTCAGTGAGGCGCTTGATTTGCGACAGCCCGACAGGTTCAACACTCCTAATGTTCGACCTCCTGCTCCAACAAGAAAAAGCCGTCAACGAGTATTTGTATGACCGGGGTGCTAGGACAGCCTCTGCACAGCTGGGAATTTTTTTGCCACGTTACTGGATGCTCATGCGCAATGCCTGTAGGCTCATGCGTCCTTTTGAGGAGGTGACAAACCCAGTCAGTCGCACTGAAGGCACCATCAGCGACATCATCCCATTTGTTTTCTTCCTGGAGCGTGCCCTGCGAAGAGTGCTTGATCAGGCCGTAGATGAGCGTGAAGAGGAAGAGGAAGAGTTGTAGTTTACCACCACCACCAGAAACAGCCTTATCAGCATCGCTTGCTGGACCTGCGGCAACGCTGGAAGAGCAGTATGAGGAAGAGGAGTCAGAGGAGGAATGTGGCTTGGAGGAGGAGGAGGAAGACCAACCACAGCAGGCATCCCAGGGTGCTCGTTGTCACCTATCTGGTACCCGTGGTGTTGTACGTGGCTGGGGGGGAAGAACAGACCTTCCGTGAGATCAGTGAGGACGAGGAACGGGACATGAGAAGCTCGGCATCCAAACTTGTGCAAATGGGGTCTTTCATGCTGTCGTGCCTGTTGAGGGACCCTCGTATAAAAAGGCTGAAGGAGAATGACCTGTACTGGGTGGCCACGCTACTAGACCCCCGGTATAAGCAGAAAGTGCCTGAAATGTTACCGAATTACCGGAAGTCGGAAAGGATGCAGCAGTTCCAAAATAAATTAAAAAGTATGCTTTACACAGAGTATAAGGGTGATGTCACAGCACAATGGGAATCTAACAGGGGAAGAGGTAAAAGTAATCCTCCTCCTACCATGACCACGCCGGCAAGGACAGGACGCCTTACAGGCGTGTTGTTGATGGAGGACATGCAGAGCTTTTTAAGTCCTACGCATCGCCACAGCCCTTCAGGGTCCACCCTCAGAGAACGACTCGACCAACAGGTAGCAGACTACCTCGCCTTAACTGCAGATATCGACACTCTGAGGAGCGATGAACCCCTTGACTACTGGGTGTGCAGGCTTGACCTGTGGCCTGAGCTATCCCAATTTGCGAAGGAACTTATGGCCTGCCCCGCTTCAAGTGTCCTTTCAGAAAGTACCTTCAGTGCAGCAGGAGGTATTGTCACTGGGAAGAGAAGTCGCCTAGGTCAAAAAAGTCTAGATTACCTCACCTTTATTAAAATGAATGAGGCATGGATCCCGAAGGGACTGACAGTGGGCGAAACATTTGACTAAAAAAGGCCTGATGAGATGAGGTGCCTTGGGCTAAAAATGGTCCACACGCTGCTGTATTTTATCTCTGCATGCCGGATGACTTGCATGACTTATCCGCCACTAACTAGGGTTCAAGCCTCAATGTTTTAGTGCACTTTCTGCCTTGAAAACATACATTTTTCTGGCCGCTGCTACAGCAGCGGCTGCAACAATACCTAATTTTTCAGACATGTGTATATGCCTAATTTTTCTGGCCTCTGGTGCAGCACTGTGGCTGCAAAAACAAAACAAAAAAAAAGGCAAATACATGTGTCAATTCCCCTTCGTGATCGTTACCTTGTTGTGGTGAAGGGGCTTGCATATCACAATGAAGAGACCACCTCTATGAGTGTGTTGGCAATGGCAATGTTGGCACACCCCATATGATATGGTCGTTGCTTCATTGTGAACAGTAGAGATGAGCCGAACACCCCTGCGTTCGGTTCGCACCAGAACGTTCGAACAGACTGCCGCGCGAACATTTATAACCCCATTGAAGTCTATGGGACTCGAACGTTCGAATTCAAAAGTGCTCATTTTAAAGCCCAATATTCAAGTTATTGTTGGAAAACGTCTTTGAGAATCCGGGTCTTGCCCCAGGGAACATGTATCAATGGAAAAAAAAGTTTTAAAAACGGTTGTTTTTCTCTGGAGCAGTGATTTTAACCACTTAAGACCTGGACCAAAATGCAGGTAAAGGACCAGGCCCCTTTTTGCGATTCGGCACTGCGTCGCTTTAACTGACAATTGCACGGTCGTGCGACGTTGCTCCCAAACAAAATTTGCGTCCTTTTCTTCCCACAAATAGAGCTTTCTTTTGGTGGTATTTGATCGCCTCTGCAATTTTTATTTTTTGCGCTATATACAAAAATAGAGCGACATTTTTGAAAAAAAAATCTATATTTTTTAATTTTTGTTATAAGAAAAATCAAATAAACTACATTTTAGTCAAACATTTAGGCCAAAATGTATTTAGCCACATGTCTTTAGTAAAAAAAAAAATCGCAATAAAAAAAAAATAGCTACCTAGCGGGAACAGCGACACTAATACAGCGATCAGAAAAATGATAGCTTAGTGACACTGGCAATAGGGAGTGAAAGGGTTAACTAGGGCGGTGATCAAGGGGTTAAAACTTTATTAGGGGGGGTACGGGGGCTACCCTGAACCTAACATTAACTGACTGTCACACTGACACTAAATACAGTAATCATACATATATGATTACTGCATTCAGTGACATGGGGGGGGGGTGACCGCAAGGGGTTAAGTGTGCCTGCTTGTACTGGTGTCAGTGTAGTGTTGTGCAGACTTACTGTGTGATGTGATCTCTCCTCAGCGGCGGTTGAAAAAAACGCCGAGAGCAGAGATCACATCACTTCCTCCTCCTGTGTTTACACAGGAGGAGGAAATGACACTGCAGGGGAGCGCGCGGATTGGCTGGGAGCGATCCGGAGGGGGGCGGACAAAAACGAACCGCCGTCCCCTCAGCATGGATCGCTCCTTCAGCAAACCGGCAAACCGGACCGCGGCATATACCGGGGGGGGGGTCCCGATCGGACCCCCGACCCACGTCAAGGCAGCAACATATATATACGTTAATGTGCCTGTCTGTGCCATTCTGCCGACGTAAATGTACATGCGGCGGTCCTTAAGGGGTTAATGATGCTTAAAGTGAAAAAAAAATATGAAAAATTCCTTTAAATATCGTACCTGCTGGGTGTCTATAGTAGTGGCACTTGTTTAGAAATGTCCCTGCACAACAGGAGATTACTCTCAGAAAAAATAAATTTAATACTGCTTGCGGCTTTAATGTAATGTTTGGTCCCTGCAATATGGATACAAATCATTGAAAAAAATAGCATGAGTTTCCCCACCACCACTCCCCCCAGGTCATTACAAGACCCAGTGCCAATCCTGACCTCCCTGGGGCCCTAAGCAAAACGACATGGCACATTAAAAATGAGAATCAGGGGGTGCTGACGACAGTGACATGTCACATTAAAGAAAGTTGAGAAGCAGGGGGAGGGGGTGTTCTGCTGTCGTAAATGACTCAGCCAGCGAGTTTAGAAGCGGGGTGAGGAGGCGAAAATGACTTCTCACCAGGCGACGCCTCTAGTAATTTGAGGGCCCCTTTGCAGCTTTGCGGGACCCTAAGCGGCTTGCATAGTGAGCCTATAGCGAGGATCGGCCCTGACAATACCCTTTGGCCCTATATACTTTGAACAGCAGTATACAGGCGGTGCAAACAAGACAAGGACTGTAGGTTTGTTAAGTAGAATCTGAAACATGTCATACTGTAATTGGAGCGCAACAAAGAGCCACATGCAAAGTATTGCATCAAAAATTGTTATTAGACATCCCTGTTAAACAGGGGCAGAAAAATTTGGCCTTAGGCACAACACTGCAACCCCTCACAGATACTGTAATTGGAGCGCAACAAAAAACCACATGCAAAGTATTGCATCAAAAATTGTTATTAGACGCCCCTGTCAAACAGGGGCAGAAAAATTTGGCCTTAGGCACAACACAACACTGCAACCCCTCATAGATACTGTAATTGGAGCGCAACAAAGAGCAACATGCAAAGTATTGCATTAAAATTTTTTATTAGGCGCCCCTGTTAAACAGGGGCATAAAAATTGGGCCTTAGGCTCTGGTGGCGGAGCCCAGAAACAAACATTTTCTTACTAGCTAATAGCAAGATCAGTGAGGAGGAAAAGGATATTCCATCAGCAGCATAACATGACAGTCACTCAGCATCAGCATAGGCAGTCTCAAAGGGATCTGACATTTCAAAAAAATTATTCAGTTACATCAGCATCAGGTGCTTGGTAGCTGGTGTTGATCCAAGCCTGATTCATTTTGATGAAGGTCAGTCGATCGACGGAGTCGGTGGAGAGGCGCATCCTGTGATCGGTCACAAAGCCTCCAGCAGCACTGAAGGTGTGTTCTGAAAGAACACTGGATGCAGGGCAAGCCAGTAGCTCAATTGCGTACTGTGCAAGCTCTGGCCAGTGATCCATCCTCAAGACCCAGTAAGCCACAGGATTTTCGGTGGGGAAGGTGTCCAAGTCGGATCTTGCCCCTAGGTATTCCCGGACCATGTAAACCAGATGCTGGCGATGGTTGCTGGAACCGGTCAGACCTTGGGGCTGCGGACTAAAAAAAATTCTGAACACATCGGTCAGGCGGCCAGATTCTCCACCGCTCCTTCTGTGACTCACCGAAGCCTCAGCAACACGTTGTTCAGGACCAGGATTTGGTAATCCCCCCTAGGTTCTGGGAACGCATTGCACAGACCTTTCTGCAAGGCCTCCTGCAGAAGTTTCTTCTTCTGCTCCCTCTGCGACGGCAAGATAAGCTCCACAACCTTACTCTTGTAACGTGGATCAAGGAGAGTTGCCAGCCAGTAATGATCCCTCTCCTTGATACCACGAACACGAGGATCCTTACGCAGGCTTTGTAGGATCAGGGAGGCCATGGTTTGGTTTGCTGAGGCATTCGGGGCACAGTCCTCTGGGTCACTGAGGACGACAGGATCCGCAGCCACCTCATCCCAGTCACGTAAAAGTCCATGGGTTCCTTGGGACTGTAAGTGATCCCTTGAAGACTGCTGATGCTGAGTGCTAGGGTCCACCTCCATGCTGCTGATACACTCATCCTCCTCCTCGTCCTCTTCCTGTGTGCTAGGTGGGCAAGCAGGACCACTGTCTGGATAAAGGGGGCCTTGAGAGGTAAGGAAGTCCTGCTCTTCCTCCCTCTGTTCTGCCTCAAGGGCCCTGTCCATTATTCCACGTAGCGTGTGCTCCAACATGTGAATAAGAGGGACAGTCTCACTGATGCATGCACTGTCACTACTCACCATCCTCGTGGCCTCCTCAAATGGTGACAGGACAGTGCATGCATCCCTGAACAAGGCCCACTGGCATGGGGAAAAAAAACAAGCTCCCCTGACCCAGTTCTGCTGCCATATTGGCACAGGTACTCATTGATGGCCCTATTCTGTGTGTGCAGCCGCTGCAGCATGGCCAATGTAGAGTTCCATCTGGTGGGCATGTCACAGATTAGATGGTTATTGGGCAGGTTGTATTCTCTTTGGAGGTCTGTCAGCCGAGCAGTGGCATTATATGACCTCCGGAAATGCACACAGACTTTCCTGGCCTGCTTCAGGACATCCTGTAAGCCCGGGTACCTGCCCAAGAACTGCTGCACCACCAAATTCAGGACATGAGCAAAACAGGGCACATGGATCAGTTTTCCCTGTCGCAGGGCAGAGAGGAGGTTGGTGCCATTGTCGCTAAACACCATTTCAGGCTCTGAGCCACCCCTGCAGAGCTGACAGAACCTCTGCCCCAGTGTGGTTCTGTCTCCCAAGCACACCAGCTCTAGCACCGCATGGCATCTCTTGGCCTGCATTCCTGCGTAGCCCCTTGTACGCCTACAGAGCACGGCTGGTTCCGAAGGGACATCAGCACAGGAAGAGGCCACAGAGGAGGAAGAAGAGGAGGGGGTGGAGGAGAGAGGTGTGTCACAACCAGTAGTAGTGTTTTGGAGGCGTGGTGGCGGAACAACCTCCAACACTACTGTACCTTGCCCTGCGTCCTTCCCAGCTGCCAGCAGAGTCACCCAATGCGCCGTGAAAGAGAAGCAACGTCCCTCTCCATGCCTGCTGGACCATGAGTCAGCGGTAATATGCACCTTACCACTGACCGCATGCATGGACATTGCCTTCCACATGCCGGCAGAGAGCCGGAATCACCTTCCATGAGAAAAAGTGGCGTTTGGGTACTTGCCACTGAGGTACCGCACATTCCACAAATTCACGGAAGGGGGCAGAATCTACCAACTGAAAAGGTAGCAGTTGAAGTGCTAGCAATTTCGCTAAGCTAGCATTCAACCGCTGGGCATGGGGATGGCTGGGAGAGTACTTATTTTGGCGCTGCAGCAGCTGGGGCAGGGAAATTTGTCTGGCACTATCAGCAGATTGCCCGCATGTACTACTAGGTTGTGACTAGGGGTGCAACGGATCGTCACCGATCCGTGATCCGAACGGGTCACCCCATATGGCTCAGCACACCCCGCGATCCGCGGAGCGCTCCGGAGCCTCGGCCTAGGAAAGTCCCCGACTTCGGCCTAGCTCCGGAGCGGCGGCCATCTTGCTCCACCCTGTAGTCAGCACGCTGAGGCGGGGAGGGCTGTGCACTGGTCTCTGTCAATCACACTTGGAGAGGGAATGCTAGCAGTGAAGCACTGGTGTGAGAGGAGGGGGAAAAAAAGAGCACAATAGCAATTCACAGGGGTGGATTAAAGAGGAAGCAGGTGAGGCTGTTTGGACAGGACGCACCTCACATCTTGTTAAAAGTACAATCATGATGTTTTTACAGCAAGATTATTTACTACTGCATGTTATTTCCCCCCAGTTCTGACAATGACTGAACACAAAGCTAAAAAAAAAGACCCATGAGATAAAACTTTTTTTTTTTATATATACAACAGGTATCAAAGATGTAGTTTTATGTGTGAAATGGTTGCCAAATGCCATAAAGCAACTATAAAATGTATGTATGTATGTATGTATGTATGTGTGTGTGTATATATATATATATATATATATATATATATATATTTGGACCGATGAAAACGGACCTTCAGTCCGTTTTCATCGGTTTTGACCGATCATGTGTACGCAGCCTAAAACTCTGGTGGGTGTCGCAAGATTTTGATCCGATCTGTGAGTTTTTTGATCCATTGCACCCCTAGTTGTGACACACCTATTTCTACACCTTCAGTCCTATCAGTGCAGGCTTCAGAGAGGACTGAGGGTCTAGTGGGGTTGGAGGTCCCAGCTGATGAGGGGCAAGGGGAGGTCCGCTTTGTTCTTTGGTGTGGGTCTTTCTGGTATGCTTGCCAACGAACTGCATGGCAGGTCGACATATGTCTGGTCAAGCATGTGGTGCCCAAGCGAGTGATGTTTTGGCCACGCGAGATACGCTTGAGACATATGTTGCAAATAGCAACAGTGCGATCTGATGCACATGTCTCAAAAAAGGCCCACACTAAAGAACTTTTTCAGTAATGTTGAGACACAGCAGCGCCCTGCACAGGCGTAGCTTTGTGATGTAATGCAGTTGGTGTTCTGCCCTTAAGCTGGCCCCTGGAGGGCATCCTGCCTCTTTGGAGATGTGCCTGTGACTCGTCCTCCTGATCCTCCTCTTCCTCCTCCTCTCTCCTATTAGGCACCCACGTAGAGTCAGTGACCTCATCATCCCCTCCCTCCTCATCACTGTGAAAAACCTGGCAGTATGCTCCAGCTGGGGGAACATCACTGCCAGATTGCTGTCCCTCTCAGCCACCCCCTCTCTCTGGGCTCACATCAATGCCTTCCTCTATCTGTGTTCCATCATCGGAGCCTTCAAAACGCTGCGCATCTTCATGCAGCATGTACCCAACACTGTGTTGAAACAGTTCGGGGGACTCCTCAAGAGGACATGGTGGGACTAGGGAAGGATTGTGTGATGCCATTGTGCAGAGGAAAGAGGACGCCTTGGCAGCTGCTTTGCCAGACAAACTAAGCTCAGCCTGGGTGAGAGAGGATGAGGACGGCTTGGTCATCCACTCATTTCTCTGGTCTCATCCACTAATTTCTCTGCATGCTGAGGCTCAACACGGCCAGCTCCCAAAAAGAAGGACAAGCGTGTCAAACGACCACGTGCTGAAGACGATGCACCGTGTCCACGACCAGCGTTGCCTCTAGATGCAGAGCCTGCTTGCCCTCGTGACTCTCTGCCTTTCTTTGTTGTCCTTCCAGACATTTTAATGGCCTGCACAGGACAAAATCAGTACACACACCTCATACCTTTAGGTACAAAATGGAGAGGACAAGTGCAGTAAACTCCAAGTAGGTTTAAGTGAAAACTATACAGCACAAGTGCCGTAAAACCAACAACGTTTGGGCTTTAATATATTCTATTGGTCAGAATATTAATTTATTCTGGCCATTGGAATGCATTAACACTCAAACTTATTTAGGTGCGTTCTGTTTTTTTTTGCTCTTCAGCTCCTCTCCCAAACATGCATTTGGTGTTTTTATTTTAGCCTGTATAACACTTTTCTAATTCGCCTGTAAATGTCAATGTGTACATGGTCACATAGGCTTGCATTGTAGCTGGCCAGCTAGAACCTGTCCTAGGTCGCTAATATAACCTACATGTATATACAGCTAGAGCTGCTTATAACCTAAATGTAGTGCACATGTTTATATGTGAGAGACAAAAGCAAAGTTATTCACTGTGATTTTATGCTTGGATGTCATATAACAGTTGTATGTTGTGTTCACCGACTCAAAAGAAAAAATATGTCTTTAAGAATCATTTATGTATATGACAGTAAAGGTAAGCTCAATAACACAGTAGAATTCATACCAGAAAGTATAGAGTTAAGCCTTTGTGACTCATCAGGAGCCTTGACTAATCACAGCCAGCCTCACATTCAGCAAGAGTCTTAACCAATCACAGCCAGTCTTGCATCCATTCTGTCTGGGAAATCTCCCAGCACACCGGCTGGAAAATCATTCCACCACAGAGATAGAACAGAACAGACACACAGATCCAGAGTCCAGTTTTATGGAACAAGAGGCCAAATAGGTATTTCATACAGTTATATATATGTTCCTATTGTAAATAATATGATTAGAACTGTATACTGAACTAGTTATGTGTTCACTTATAGTTCCACCAAACTCACCTAACAAACCTAACTCACGAACAAACTTTCATCAAACCAAGTTGCAAACCACAGAGTTATGCCTTTCAGAGAAATTAAAGAATGCTTTGGTGGCTTACAGGGAGAGTATAAATGCTGAAGAAAGAGATATATCCACCATTTTATGTTAAATGACAAGACTGAATATTTGATTTTGTTATACTTTATTTAAAACATATTATTTTGTACATGGACTATCTGCTGCAAAAGCAGCAGTGTTATATATGAAGAAAAGTGAAGTTACTAAATAAGTTATTTTAAGCATTTGGTGTGCTCTTTAGGCCCCTTTCACATGTCCGCCTCCGTTCGTCCGTTTTTACAAGTCCGTTGTAATGGACGCCTATGGGGTCGCGTCCGTTAGCGGATGATGCATCCACTAACGTCCACAAAGATCTGCGTCTGTCTGGATCCGGTTTTTCGGACGGAAGAAAACCCTATTTTCTTTATCGTACATCACGGGACACAGAGCGCATAGCCATTACATATGGGTTATATGGGTACCTTCAGGTGATGGACACTGGTGTAATCAATTTCACAGGAAGTTTCCTCCCTATATAACCCCCTCCCACTGGGAGTGCTTCAGTTTTTTCGCCAGTGTCTTAGGTGTTGGTCACGTCTAGCTGTCCCTCGGAGGTCTCGGGACCCAGGATAGCTAGCCGGATCTGTCCGAAGTGCTTCAAAGTCAAGGTGTACGGTACCCGGCCCTGCTTGCGTGGGGTTTAGCCTATAATGCCTCTCCTTGGAGGGCTGGATTCTGGGCTCCAGTGCCTTAGTCTCTTCCAAGGACTAAACGCTACTGATGCCAGGATGCTATATAGGCCCAGGTGTGTGGGTTCCTTAACACAGGACCCCGGTCCCTGAAGGTCCAAGACAATACCCACGGAGATGGGGGAAGATTGGGCCTCTTGCAGTTTGCAATACCCTGTGGCGTGGAGCAGGTAAGAGGGAACCTGCGGGACTTGGTTCGACAGTAGGTATCCCCCTGGGGGTTCTGGGTTGGCTAATGGTATGCTTGTGCATCAGCCACTATCTCCACTATGTCTTTGAGGCAGGATGGGATGTACTAATGTTTACCCAGATAACATGTAGGTTTATGTATGCTTGTTTAAGATATGTATTTGCTACTCCCCCCAGATCTGCCTGTTAGCATTGATACTGCAGCCCCACGTACTATAAAGGGGGAATGCTGGTGAAACTCCTATTTCTTAGGAAGCCTATGGGGACAGCTTCCTCTGTGTGTGCACTACATTAAGTATTGGTGCTTACCTGGTGTCTGTTGGGCTGCTAGCGCTGGTCCATGCTTCTCCTCTGCTTTCTGCTTCCTCCATGTTGGTTTCAGCGTGGGGGGGGGGGGATGGGGGGGGGCGGGCCAGCAGTGTCAGGTCTCAGTTAAAGCAAAGCATTTCCTGGCTGGTCATTCCCTCCTGAGAGCAGAGGAGAGGGGGGACAGAGAGCATGCAGCTAAGCCATTCTGGCTATGCAGTGACACCTGGTGGTGGTTTGTGGATCTTCAGGTCTGGACTTAGGTCCATACTGACCAAAAAAAAAAGAGTTTTTTTCTTAAAGGGACTCAGCCTTAGATCCGTCAGTATCTGAGTCGGTGCAACCTTGGGCTCTGGCTAACGGGCATTGGTGTTGCAATACTCACAGGATTTCCTCGGTATTGCCGCCTTCTCGGGCGTGTGGAAATTTGAAAAAAAAAAATAATAATAATAATTTTTTTACCATAGCCTGTTCTTATTAATGATTCACTTCTAGCTACAACAGTCGGGTGTTGGCTACAGGGGTGTCTCAAGGTCGTGCAATGGCTCCCAAGGGATCAGGACCAGCTAAGGCTGCAAAAGGTGCCAAAAAACTAAAGAGGTCTCCATCGGGGTCAGAGGATTTGGGCCAGGCTCCAACGGTCCCACCCTCACCAGATAGACCACCGAGTAGCATGTTGCAGGAGCCATTGAGGGTGCTAGGGGCAGAAGCGGCCCCCAATCAACCCATTCCCGTTTACATTACTGAAGAAATGCTAGCGACCACCCTGGGTGGGCTAGAGGAAAGGTTAACTGCTTTGATTGCCCGCTCTTTGCCAAGTGGCAAACGGGCTAGATCCCCGTCACCTAGATTGGTGTTTTCAGATGCAGAGGTCCTCTCTTCGGAGGAATTGGACCCACAGGGGGATCAAGCGGACCCGAGTCCCGACGGTTCAGACATTGAGGGTTCCACTGTAGATGAATTTTTTTTCGGCTTCTCAAGCGGAGAGCCTGTGGATCCAGTCTCTGACAGATATGGTTCGCACTGCTTTTAAACTTCCAGTGTCAGAACTATTAGCCCCGGCGGTATCCTCTTTAGGTTCTTCAAAGGCACCATTAAGTTGTGCGTCTTTTCCGATTCACCCCCTTCTGGAGAGCGTGATTTTTCAGGATTGGGCTCAATCTGATAGGATCTTTATCCCTCCTAAAAGGTTCTCTATTCTCTATCCTATGGAAGAGGAATTTGCAAAGAAATGGGCACTCCCTACTTTGGACGCAGCCATTTCCTGCGTGAATAAATCCCTGACCTGTCCGGTTGAAAATGTCCAGATGTTCAAAGATCCGGTCGACAAAAAATTGGAGACCCTACTGAAGGCTTCTTTTACCACAGTAGGTGCCGTGGTTCAGCCAGCAGTGGCAGCCATTGGCATTTGTCAGGCGTTAAAGGATCAGACTAAACAGATATTAAGGGACATGCCGGCTCAGCAAACTCGTGAATTGGCGGACCTCCCAAGGGCTCTCTGCTTTGCAGTAGATGCTATTAAGGACTCCATTCAACAGGCGTCCCGTCTATCTCTGCTGTTGGTTCATATGCGTCGCCTTTTGTGGCTGAAGAACTGGTCAGCAGAGGCACCCTGCAAAAAGCTTTTAGCAGGATTTCCCTTTCATGGTGGGAGACTATTCGGTGAAGACCTAGATAAATATATCCAGACCATATCAAGTGGTAAAAGTTCTTTCTTACCTGTCAAGAAAAGACCGCGTGGGCCCGCGTTTAAGCGACAGGCCTTCGCAGGCTCGGCCCCTTCAACTTCCCGTCAGTATCGACGGCCTCCCGGGCGTTCAGCATTTAATAGCCGCCCACAAGGACAAGCCACGGCAGGCAAGAGGCCATGGTCTCGCAAGCCGGTTAAACCAGTCATCAAGTCAGATTCATGAAGGGGCGCCCCCACTCTCTTGGGTGGGGGGAAGGCTTCGGTTTTCTCCGAAGTGTGGGAGGCCAAAATTCCCGACTCTTGGGTACGGTCCGTGGTAGCCACGGGCTACAAGCTAGAGTTTCGGGAAGTCCCCCTCCTCATTTTTAGGGGTCAAGTCTTCCAAGCGACCCATTAAAGAGGGCCTCTCTTGTAAAGGCATTGGATCGCCTCTTGCTCCAAGGAGTAATTGTAGAAATACCAACCCAGGAATGGGGTCTGGGATTCTATTCCAACCTTTTCATAATACCAAAGCCCAATGGCGACGTCAGGCCTATCTTAGACCTCAAACGCCTAAATCGCTTTCTAAAGATTCAGACCTTTCGTATGGAGTCCATACGTTCGGTGGCAGCCAGCCTACATCAAGACGACTTTCTAGCATCTATAGACATAAAGGATGCATATCTACACGTGCCGATCTACCCGGCACATCACAAGTTTCTTCGTTTTATGATAGATCACCGTCATTACCAGTTCGTAGCCCTCCCTTTCGGGTTGGCAACAGCTCCGCGGATATTCACAAAGGTGTTAGCCCCGGTGCTAGCCGTCCTAAGGACAGAAGGCGTTTTGGTCCTGGCATACCTGGACGATCTCCTGGTTATCGACAGATCAGCTTTCAACCCCAATCATGCAGTAGTCCGCACAATTCGGCATCTAGAGGAATTGGGGTGGATTGTGAACCAAGAAGAAATCGATGTTGCAACCCACAAAGCAGTTGGAATATCTAGGCCTTCGGCTAGATACAGACTGCCAGAGGATATTTCTACCTCAAGCAAAAGTCAGGTCATTAACTCAAACAGTTCAAATGGTCTTAGGCAAGAAGAGGCCGACTATTCGCCTATGTATGCGACTGCTGGGGAAGATGGCGGCCGCCTTCGAAGCAGTGCCCTACGCCCAGATCCATACCAGATATCTCCAGGAAGCCATTCTCTCTGCTTGGAACAAGTCCATTCAGGCATTAGATCGTCCGTTCTCTCAGTTCTCTCCCCAGGGGTCCGGCGCAGCCTGTTCTGGTGGCTGGTCCCTCAAGGTTTGTCAAAGGGGAAATCTTTTTGGTCTGGACTCTTCCCCTTCAGGGTCTGCCAGTAAGGATACAGTCCGACAATGCCACTGCGGTGGCATACATAAACCACCAGGGGGGCACGAGGAGCCTAGCGGCTCAAAGGGAAGTAAACCTGATTTTCTCATGGGCCGAAGCCCATGTACCCTGCATCTCGGCGGTGTTCATCCCAGGGATAGACAATTTTCAAGCAGATTTTTTGAGGGGTCTCTTCACCCCCAGGTATTCCAGGCGATTTGCCAAAGATTCGGAGTTCCAGATGTGGACATTATGGCAACGAGATCCAACAAAAAGTTGGACAAATTCATATCCCGAGCCAGGGATCCCTCGGCCTACGGGACCGATGCGTTGGTTTGCCCCTGGCACCAGTTTCCTCTCCTGTATGCGTTCCCTCCACTGCAGATGATTCCCCGCCTTCTACGGAGGATCAGGGTGGAGCGCAGGCCTGTGATCCTGGTGGCCCCAGCCTGGCCCAGGAGGGCTTGGTACGCACTCATCGTGAGGATGTCAGTAGGGGCGCCGTGGCCGCTCCCCCTGCGCCCAGATCTGCTGTCTCAGGGCCCAATCTGCCACCCTGCTACACAGCAGCTAAATTTGACGGCTTGGCGGCTGAATCCCTAATTCTTAAGGGCAGAGGCCTCTCAGCTCAGGTCATATCTACGTTGATTCAGGCTAGGAAACCAGTCTCTAGAAATATTTATTACAGAGTCTGGAGGACCTATGTGGAGTGGTGCGAGTCTCAAAAATGGCATCCTCAAAAGTTTTTTATTGACAGGATCTTGCGATTCCTCCAGGTTGGCGTTGACAAAGGGTTGGCTCTTAGTACTCTAAAGGGGCAGGTGTCGGCTTTATCGATATGGTTTCAAAGACCCTTGGCCACCCATTCGCTTATGAAAACCTTCTTGCAGGGGGTCTTGCATGTGAATCCCCCTATTAGAGCTCCCCTCTGCCCCTGGAATTTAAATCTGGTCTTGTCAGCTTTACAAAGGCAGCCGTTTGAACCTCTGACAGAAATCCCTCTTGTGCTACTAACCCGAAAGTTGGTTTTCTTGGTGGCTATGGCTTCGGCCAGAAGGGTTTCCGAGCTGGCAGCCTTGTCATGCAGGGAGCCATACCTTATTCTGCATAAGGACAGAGTGGTTCTGCGGCCTCAACCTTCTTTCCTTCCTAAGGTCATATCCAGTTTTCACTTGAATCAGGACCTAGTCCTACCATCCTTCTTTCCTACTCCCCAGTCCAGAGAGGAAAGACTGCTTCATACTTTGGACGTGGTTCGAGCCATGAGGGTCTATCTCAAGGCTACAGAGAAGATTCGGAAAACAGATGTGCTTTTTGTTCTTCCGGATGGCCCCAAGAAGGGTCAGCCGGCTGCCAAGTCTTCCTTGGCTAGGTGGATTAAGCAGCTGATTTTTCAGGCCTATGGTCTGAAGCGCGTTCCACCTCCCTTATCAGTTAAAGCCCATTCTACGAGGGCCATGAGTGCCTCCTGGGCGGCACACCATCAGATCTCTATGGCGCAGGTTTGCAAGGCGGCAACCTGGTCTTCCATACATACGTTTACTAAATTTTATAAGTTGGACGTCGCAAAGTGTACGGACGCAGCATTTGGGCAGGCGGTCCTACGGGCGGCAGTATAGAATCCTCTGGCCCGGTTCACGCCCCCTTTTTTCTGTTGGTGGAGCTACTTTACTTCCTGATAATTTTTTGTTTGGCTATTCTTGGCCTTACGGTCTCCCTCCCTTTATGGAGCATTGCTTTGGGACATCCCATATGTAATGGCTATGCGCTCTGTGTCCCGTGATGTACGATAAAGAAAAAAGGATTTTTAATAAACAGCTTACCTGTAAAATCCTTTTCTTGAAGTACATCACGGGACACAGAGCTCCCACCCCTCTTTTGGGGAACATTGTGTAACCTCGGAGGAATTGCTTGCTACAAAACTGAAGCACTCCCAGTGGGAGGGGGTTATATAGGGAGGAAACTTCCTGTGAAATTGATTACACCAGTGTCCACACCTGAAGGTACCCATATAACCCATATGTAATGGCTATGCGCTCTGTGTCCCGTGATGTACTTCAAGAAAAGGATTTTACAGGTAAGCTGTTTATTAAAAATCCTTTTTTTCTTCCGTCCGGCGGAACGGATCGGATGAAGACGGACAAACGGTCCGTTTTCATCCGATTCCCCATAGGGGAGAGCGGAGGAGAGACAGGGCAGTCCCTGCACAGTGTGCGGGGACCGCCCTGTCCACCGTCAGCTGAGCGGGACCCCCCGCTGAGCCGACGGACACACACGGAGCGGACCGAAAAACGGTCCGCTCTGTGTGAAAGGAGCCTTAAACCTACTGCTTCCATAGAATGGCGCTAGAGGAATTTCAGAGTAATAGACAGTCTTGTTGGACTGAAAAGTCAGAGATATCACAATTCTTCTAATGCCACAGCGCATAAGGCACTTCATAGTGCTGCGCCTGCCACATATATAGACGTGCTTTTACAGCCTGTAAAAAAAAAAAAAAAAGACAAACACTTGTCAAAGATATGTTTTTAGGCCCAGTGTGCATAAGGCTTTACCCCCTCACTCTGGGGGTTATTTACTAAAGGCAAATACACTTTGCACTACAAAGTGCACTTGGAAGTGCAGTCGCTGTAGATCCGAGGGGGACATGCAAGGAAGATAAAAAACAGCATTTTAGCTTGCACATGATTGGATGATAAAATCAGCAGAGCTTCTTGTTTCAGATCTACCCCTTAAGCCATGTACACATGATCGGATATCTGATGGAATCTAATCCGATGGATTTTTTCGTCGGATATCCGATGAAGCTGACTTTCATCAGTCTTGCCTACACACCATCGGTCAAAAATCCGACCATGTCCAAATGTGTTAACGTAAAACACTACGACGTGCTGAGGAAAATGAAGTTCAATGCTTCCGAGCATGCGTCGACTTGATTCTGAGCATGGACTTCCACACAGACGATCATTTTTTTCTATCAGTTTTTTATCCATAGGAAAAATTGAAAACATGTTCTATTTTTTTTTCACCGATGGAAAACAAACCGATGGGGCCCACACACGATCGGTTTGTCCGATGAAAACAGTCCATCGGCCTGTTTTCATCAGACAAACCGATCATGTGCACAGGGCTTTAGATTTACAGCGACTGCACTTCCAAGTGCACTTTCAATGTTTGTACTTGTAGTGAAAAGTGCATTTGCCTTTCTTAAATAAGCCCCTCTGTGTCATTTGCATTGCAGCAGACAGTGTTCCCATTGTTGTGTCAGCATCGCATCGTGCCAAAATGTATTGAGCATGTAGCATTTGACTGGCTTTACTGCTCCCCGTATACCTCCATTTATGTCAGTGTAAGGTTTCCGTTCACACTGGATGCCGATGTGGCTCCCAGCAGGGGTCCTGTGCTGATGATGGGTAATGGTAAGGCTGTAGATGGACACTGATCAGGCTGCATTGATGGGCAATGGTGTGGCTGCAGATGGGCTTTGATAAGGCTGCATTGATAGGCACTGACCCTTATTTTGCTTTAAAGTTCTTTATATAAAATTTTAGTTTTTTTCTTGAAATATCCCTCTTAAAATGAAGCTGCGTGTTATATGTCCTATTTCCCCCCACGAATAGAGCTTTCTTTTGGTGGCAGTTGATCACTTACACGGTTTTTATTTTTTATGCTATGAATTAAAAAGAATTACAATTTAAAGGGTCAGTAAAGGAAAAATTGTTTTGGTTTTAAAATAACAAACATGTTATACTTAAATAGAAGAGAAAACTGCGCCAACTAAAGTTCAATAATCAGTCACAATAATAAAATAATAATCCAAAGCCGTGAATCATGAAAAACTAACAGCACCCAAGTGCATTGGACTTCATTGAAGACCACCACCACATGGAATGCAGCTTACCAGAAAAAATGTAGATTGTGGCAATGTCGGATGTTTTTTCACCTTAAAGGGGTTGTAAAGACAAAAATATTTTCCTCTTAAATTAAAGTCTGACAGTAGCTGATAAAGTAAAAAGTAATGTTTTGCATTATAACTAGTTTGATACCTGTTGAAATCGAGTTGTTTTATTCACCTCCGTCACTCCTGAATCGTTATTCTCACTGAATTCCTGGTTTGCAATGCGCATTCATTCTTGCTACATCACGGCCTAATAGGAACTACAGTTCCCATTAGGCTTAGCCTCCATGCCTGTGAGGGATAAGAGAGCATCTTCACACAGGGCTGTAGTCATAGGGAGGGGGTGAGCACATCTGCTTTCCACCATGCAAAACAGCTCAGGTGCTGGTGGAAAGCAAGAAGAGGAGAGACAGGAAATGGCATTTTCAAACCTGGATTACTGTATTTTGAAGGTCAAAAGGAAAAACGAGGTAAGTGATATTTAAATCCTCTAGCTTACAGCAATCAATTGAACTAATAAAAAACAAACCTTTAGTGTTCCTTTAATGCATAGGATGCATTAAAGGGGTAGTTCCCCCAAAAGCCTTTTTTTTAACATTGATTGAGGCTCGTTTTGTCAAGGGGAATCGGGTGTTTTTTTTTTAGAAACTAAGCAGTACTTACCGTTTTAGAGATGCATCGTCTCCGACGCTTCCGGGTATGGTCTTCGGGTCTGGGCGTTCCTATTTGATTGACAGGCTTCCGACGGTCGGATACATCGCGTCACGATTTTCCGAAAGTAGCCGAACGACGGTGCGCAGGCGCAGTATAGAGCCGCACCGGCGCTCGGCTTCTTTCGGCTACTAGTGACGCGGTGTATGCGACCGTCGGAAGCCTGTCGGAAGCCTGTCAATCAAATAGACACGCCCAGACCAGACGATCATACCCGGAAGCGACGGAGACGATGCATCTCTAAAACGGTAAGTACTGCTTCGTTTCTAAAAAAAAAACACCCGATTCCCCTTGACATAACGAGCCTCAATCAATGTTAAAAAAAGGTTTTTGGGGGAATTACCGCTTTAAGGTGAAAAAACATTTTCCTTTACAACCCCTTTAAAAAAAAGAAACAATGTTTTTTACTTTCTGCTATAAAACGCACCAAAAAAATAATAAATAAATAAAACATTCATAATAAATTTAGGGCAATATGTATTCTTCTACATATTTTTGGTAAAATAAATCCTAATAAGCAGATATTAATTGGTTTGCGCGAAAGTTAAAGCATTTAACAAACTATGAGATATATTTATGAAATGTTTTATTTCTTTATTTTTACTAGTAATAGCGGCGAGCAGTAGGGATGAGCTGAACACCCCCCCGGTTCGGTTCGCATCAGAACATTCGAACGGACCGAAAGTTTGTGTGAACTTTCGAACCCGTTAAAGTCTCTGGGACTTGAACGTCAGAAATCTAAAGTTCGAATTTTAAAGGGTAATATGCAAGTTATTGTCCTAAAAAGGGTTTGGGGACCTGGGTCCTGTATCAATTAAAAAAAAAAGGTAAAAAAAATGCATTTTTTTTCGGCTTTTTTAAGCTTTTTGAAAAAAAAAAGGAAAGGGTTATCAACCCTGTAACATTTGTTTTGCTGTCTGTGCACCTGTTCAGAAGATTTTCTGTCCCAATGACAATTGTATTTTGAAAATGTATGGTTTTTAGGAGGATTGGTGATAAAGCATCAGTGGAGAGGAGACACCTTTTTTCCATATTAACTCTTACAGGAGAGAATTTCCCTTCCTAGGGGTAGATTTCCTCTCGCTTCCTGTTGTCTCCCTCCGTTTGTAAGTAGGAGTCGTTTGTAAGTCGGATATTTGAAAGTAGGGGCCTGCCCTATATAATCTGCAGAAATTTTGGCCTTAGGTGTTGGTAGTACCAGAACACTGTAAGCCCTCACAGTTACTCTTGGTGGGCGCTGGAACAGGCCCTGCTATGAAATAATAGATCAAGAATTGTAATTACATGCCCCTGTTGAACACGGTCAGAAAAATTGGGCTTTAGTGGTGTGGTGGTGTTGCCACAATACTGTAAGCCCTCACAGTTACTCTTGGTGGGCGCAGGAATGGTCCCTACTGTGAAATATTATATCAAGAATTGTCAGAAAAATTGGGCCTTTGGTGGTGGTGGTGGTGGTTGTGTTGCCACAACCACAATTGGGCCTTAGGTGCTGTTGCCACAACACTGCAACCCCTCACAGATACTCTTGTTGGAGTGCAGGAACGAGTCCTGCTGTTTTATTACAGCAAAAAATTTAATTACAGACCCCTGTTAGTCAGGGACAGGAAAATTGGGCCTTAGGCACTGTTGCTGGTGCCACAACACTACAACCCCTCACAGATACTTTAGTTGAAGCGCAGGAATGAGCCCTGCTGTTTATTATTACAGCAAAAATTGTAATTACACGCCCCTGTTAAACAGGGGCAGAAAAATTAGGCCTTAGGTGCTGGTGCCACAACACTGCAACCCCTTACAGTACTAGTTGGAGTATCTAGTTAGACTCTAGTAACCTCTCAGGCTCTGTAAACGCGTTGCACAAACCTTTCTGCAATGCCTCAGGAAGATGCTTCATCCTCTGCTCCCTCTGCTACGAAAGGATAAGGTCCACAACTTTACCCTTGTAACGTGGATCAAGAAAGGTTGCCAGCCAGTAATAATCCCTCTCCTTGATACCACAAATTCGAGGATCCTTTTACAGAATTTGTAGGATCAGGTAGGCCATGCAGCGTAGGTTTGCTGAGGCATTCGGTCCGGAGTCCTCTGGGTCACTGAGGACAACATGATCCGCAGCCACCTCCTCCTAGCCACGTACAAGTCCATGGCTTTCTGGGGACTGTAAATGTTCCCTTCCAGACTGCTGCTGATGCTGAGTGCTGGGCTCCACCTCCATGCTCACACAATCCTCCTCCTCCTCTTCCTCCTTGTCCTCTTCCTGTGTGATCAGCGGCCCGCAGAAACACTGTCTGGATAAAGGGGGCCTTGAGAGGTAAGGACGTCCTCCTCTACCTCCCTCTGTTCTGCCTCAAGTGCCCTGTCCATTATTCCACGCAGCGTGTGCTCCAACAGATGGACAAGAGGGACAGTATCACTGATGCATGCACTGTCACTGCTCACCATCCTTGTGGCCTCCTCAAATGGTGACAGGACAGTGCATGCATTCCTGATCATGACCCACTGGCGTGGCAAAAAAAAAACAAGCTCCCCTGACCCTGTCCTGGTGCCATAGTCGCACAGGTACTCATTGATGGCGCTCTGCTGCGTGTTCAGCCGCTGCAGCATGGCCAGTTGAGTTCCATCAGATGGGCATGTCACAGATTAGGCGCTTCTTGGGCAGGTTAAATTACTTTTGGAAGTCAGCCAGCCGAGCACTGGCATTAGATGACCTGCGGAAATGCACACAGACTTTCCTAGCCTGCCTCAGGAGATCCTGTAAGCCCGGGTATCTGCCCAAGAACTGCTGCACCACCAAGTTAAAGTGGAGGTTCACCCTAAATATAAGATCTCCCATGCGATCCAGCATACTGGCGTCAGCGCCAGTATGCTGTTTTTTTTTTTTTTTAATAGCACACTTACTGTATTATTGTAGAATTCCTTTTCTGTCCCCCGCGGTGGACGGCTGTAGTATAGCGCGTCACATCTTCCTAAAATACCCGATATGGACTCGGGTAATCTCGGCGAAAATGCGGCGCCTGCGCACAGACCTAGGAGCTGACTGCGCAGGCGCCGTATTTCTCCGAGTCCTATTTCGGAGGGCGTGACGCGCCATAGCCGTAGGACTCGGAGAAATACGGCGCCTGCGCAGTCAGCTCCTAGGTCTGTGCGCAGGCGCCGCATTTTCGCCGAGATTACCCGAGTCCATATCGGGTATTTTAGGAAGATGTGACGCGCTATACTGGCGCCGTCCACCACGGGGGACAGAAAAGGAATTCTACAATAATACAGTAAGTGTGCTATTAAAAAAAAAAAAACCAGCATACTGGCGCTGACGCCAGTATGCTGGATCGCATGGGAGATCTTATGTTTAGGGTGAAATACCGCTTTAAGGACGTGAGCCAAACAGGGGACATGGGTCAGGTGTCCCTGTCAGAGGGCGGAGAGGAGGTTGGTGCCATTGTTGCAAACCACCATTCCTGGCTGAAGCTGACGTTAGGTCAACCACCTCTGAGCCTGCCCCTGCAGAGCTGACAAAACTTCTGCCTCATCATGGCTCCTGTCCCCCAAGCACACCAGCTCAAGCACCGCTTGATGTACACTGCTTGATGTACATACACACTCACAGTGCTCTCTGCTGTGGACAGTCATCATTGTAACTCATGAGTCAGGAGTGGGACTCTTGTCGGGAGGCCTGTAATGCACAGTGCTGCTCTAGTCGATCATCTGAGGACTCAGAGGCCTGTAATGCTAGCTGCACAGTCGCTTGCCTGCTGGGAGCAGAAGCAGGCAGAGCTCCTTGGAAACCATAAGTTCACAAGGCTAAATGTCCCTGACTCGCATTTTTGTTTTGTTTGTTAATGAAAACGGAATTGATTTTCATCATAGTTTTCGTCAGTAGACGAAAATGTGATGGCCCGGATTCACAAAGCACTTACGCCGACGTATCTCGAGATACGCTGCGTAAGTGTAAATATGCGCCGTCGTATCTGTGCGCCATGCTCACAGAACTAAGATACATTTAAAAACTGACTTCATCCGACCAACGTAACTTGCCTAGTGGGCGCATATTTACGCTGGACGCATTTGGCACTCCCATTGATTTTCAATGCAAATGAGGGAGATACGCCGATTCACGAACGCACTTGCGCCCAGGGGATGTTTTAAGCGATTTGCAGGAGGTTTACGTCCGGCGTAAAGTTATTCCCCAGATTGGATGCGCAAAGGTATGGACCAGGGAACGAACGCCGTCTAATTTTACGTAGTTTACGTTCTACGTGAATAGGGCTGGGCGTAGGTTACGTTCACGTTTTAGGCAGTGATACGACGTATCTTAGGCAGTTGTTTCAACGTGATTGTGAGCATGCGCACTGGGATGCGTCCAAGGTACGACGCATGCGCAGTTCATTTTTTTTTTTCCCATAATGACTTTTATTGGTAAACAGAAAAAGGTTTACAATACAGTTGAATTAGGAGTCTGATATAAAACATTAGGTTGTACAGCAATAATGATCAGAACTAGCATGCAGTCAAAATTGCAACAACAAAAAAAAATATGGCATTTTTTTTTTACATAATGAACAATATCTAGGAGGCTAGCAAGATTTATGACTAGCTTGTTGCATATCTATGCTTCTAACAGAAATCTTGTGACTGACCAATGTTAAATTAAAGATAGGTGAAAATTACGGACAGATGTGGGGGTTTGCTAGTTCATGTGGCACTGACCAGCTTTGAATAGATATTTCATCATAATATATCCGCCGCGCAGTTCATTTTAAGTACTTGTCTGAAGCTCAGCCCATCATTTGCATGGGTCACGCTTCATTTAAATGTATCACGCCCACCTCCAGCCCACTTACGCTTACTTACGTCTAGGAATATACGTTATGCTGGCGCAGAGTTGGGAGCATTTGTTTTGTTAATTCCGTGCTTCCCTCTCCGCGCTGCGCCAGTTTAGCATAAAAGACATACGCTACGGCGGCATATATATGCGCCGATGTATGTGAATCCGGGCCGATGTATTTTTGGTTTCCTTACTGTAAAAGGCCGTTGACAAAATTAACACTGTTACTTGATTTATATTCCAGGATTTTTTTGTTTTCAGATGAGAGAACTTGAAATAATTTAAGACTTTACGTAAAGACTCAGAAATCTTTCATTAAAGGAGAAGTCCAGCCTTAGATGTTTAGGCTGGGCTTCTGCTCTGGGTCACAGGAGTGCAAATAGTTATGATAGTCAGCATCGCTCTGCTCGGGGATCTGTGAGAACTGAGCCATTGGCGGTGTTCGGTGGCTCGGTTCTCAGTGCAGAGATGGCGGGGGACAGCTGCAGCATTGGTCTGATGCTGCATCCACCTAGGTAAGTATGATTAGCCAAAAAAAATAAAACCATACTTCTCTTTTAAGGTCTTTATGTTACATAGTTTAAATACAATTTCATACATATGGTATGCCACTGGACTCCGAGTAGTTATAACTGGATGAAGCCTGCCGGTAGCATTTTTTTATTGCCGCCAGTTGGCTCTCTTGCAAAAGCAATCCTGGTGGGTAACTGCTGGATTGCCTTTACAAGCAGCGGGAGGGGACACCTCTGCCACCTTGTGTGGCTTTAACAGGATCTTCTGTCCCGCTGGGAATCCCGATCGACCAGCTGGCACTTACGCCGGCTGATCGGAGAGTCAAACAAATTCCAGATCAGTTTTGTTTAATACGTCGCCAATGGACAGTAACATTTACATAGTTTGTCGCGGTTGCATGGGTGTGCGCGATTTTAACCACTTCATTACTGGGCACTTAAACCCCCTTCGTACCCAGACCAATTTTCAGCTTTCAGCGCTGACGCATTTTGAATGACAATATTTTTATTTTTTGCACTATAAACAGAACACTAAAAACACAATATTTTTTACTTTTTGTTATAATAATATCCCATTTTTTTTTTTTAAATATATATTTTTCCCTCAGTTTAAGCTGATACGTATTCTTCTACATATTTTTGTTAAAAAAAAATCGCAATAAGCGTTTATTGATTGGTTTGCGCAAAAGTTATAGCGCCTACAAAATAGGGGATAGATTTATGATTTATTTTTTATTTTTTACTAGTAGTGGCGGAGATCTGCGATTTTTTTTGTCAGGCCTGCGATATTGCGACGGACATATCGGACACTTTTGACACAATTTTGGGACCATTCACATTTATACAGCGATCAGTGCTATAAAAATGCACTAATTACTGTATAAATGTGACTGGCAGGGAAGGGGTTAACACTAGGGGGTGAGGAAGGGGTTAAATGTATTCCCTGGGTGTGTTCTAACTGTGTGGGGGGAGGGGGGTGACTGGGGGAGGTGACCGACGCTGTGTCCCTATGTACAAGGGACACAGATCTGTCTCCTCTCTCCCTGACAGCACGTGGAGCTCTGTGTTTACACACAGAACTCCACGTCCCTGCTGTCACCTGCTGGGACTGCCGATCGCGTGTACCCGCGGACATCGCGGCCGCCAGGCACACGCATTGGCTTCCCAGCGATGCGACGGCACAGTGTTTACCCGCTGCGCGCCACCCAGCGACGCGCGGGTAATGCAGTCAAAAGCCGTCCACCTGGCACCTCAGGTCGGCGCTGTAGATGTCTTTTGACGATAGCGCCGGCCTGAAGTGGTTAAAGCATGACATGTTTGGTGTCTATTTACTTGGTTCTTTCATTCTATTACTAGGTTAGGACCCACTAATTTGGGGTACTTTGTCGCAGTAAGTGGGCTTAGCACTATATGACCATATAGTGTGACCAAAGCCCCATATTTTTTAATATGTTCAGCTGTTTTTAACTAACCTTGCAGGATAAATGTCATTTTGCATGTGTGCACTGTAATCTGTTTTGTATTGTCTTTGGTATTATAGTGTACCGGTAGTATACCTAAAAAGGGTTAACATGGAATTTTACTGCTGGTCCAAGGTGTAGATAAAATGCATGCAAGCTGAAAGTGAGG
This sequence comes from Rana kukunoris, assembly GCA_029574335.1. NCBI lineage: Eukaryota > Metazoa > Chordata > Amphibia > Anura > Ranidae > Rana > Rana kukunoris. The sequence continues at coordinate 282,624,154 of CM056052.1, forward strand.
CTCTGATAAATGTGTTCAGTTCAACAGCTTTCTTATCTATGTTAATCACAGGCAGTGCTAAGCCCTTTTCACACACAGCATGATATGTCACTATTAAGTTAATATGATTCTAAAAAAAGCACATCTGATTGGCTGAAATACAAAAGGAGTACAAAAACGTGATTCAAGCTTGGTTTTCCTCTGGCCTATCTTCACTTCCGCATATTTCAGGATGCGTGGGAGAAGAGGGTATCCGCCATTTCTGCCTTCTCCAGTCATTTCGATGGAAGGGGGTGTTATTAGAGGGCATGTTCAGTAAGGAAAAGTTCCAGTAGTTGTGTGCATACGAAAGCAATATATAGCCAGATTCAGTAAGACTTACGACGGCGTATCAGTAGATACGCCGTCGTAAGTCCGAATCCGCGCCGTCGTATCTTTAAGCGTATTCTCAAACTGAGATGCGCTTAAATGTTGCTAAGATACGACCGGCGTAAGTCTACTACGCCGTCGTATCTTAGCTTCACATTTATGCTGGCCGCTAGGGGCGTGTACGTGGATTTACGCCTAGAATATGCAAATGAGCAAGATACGCCTATTCACGAACGTACGTACGCCCCCATCACAGTAAGCTACGCCGTTTATGTAAGGCGTTTTTCAGGCGTAAAGATAAACCACCAAACAGATGGCGCAGCCAATGTTAAGTATGGACGTCGGAACTGCCGTCGAATTTCACGTCGTTTACTTTGTTTGCGTAAGCAGATGAGTAATGAAAGCAATGAGTATTTGCGACGTGATTCTGAGCATGCGCACGCATGCGCACGCATGCGCCATACCAACGGCCCTTCATTTACATGGGGTCACGGCTACTTTACATGTAGCGCGCCCACTATCTGCCTATTTTGAATTAGGCGAGGTTACACCGGGCCATTTGCGCTACACCGACGTAACTTAGGGAGCAAGTGCTTTGTGAATAAAGTACTTGCCTCACTGTGTTACGTCGGCGTAGTGCAAATGGGATGCGCTACGCCGAACTATAGATACGCCTGTCTTACTGAATCTTAAAGAAGCATTTTCGGATTATCATTATGCTCATCACATTCCCTCACAACAGCAGCACCATCTATTTTTAACAAGAAAATAGCAGCACCATTTTAGATGTAAAGAATTTTTAGGGTGTGCCCCCCAAGTGTGTTTTTGTATTTATGTAACATAATTTTTTATATTTTACCAAAAAATTGGATTATGTATTGTGGTTTTTTTTTCCATTCAAATTCAAAATAAGTGTATGTTTTCCAAAAGAAAAAAATATTGGCCTAGATTCACAAAGCGATTACGCCTGTGTAAATGTTGTTAGACTGGAGTAATTTCGACTTACGGGCGTTTTTACGCTAGTCGAAATCCTCAAACCATGAAAAGACACCTGCGGGCTTCATTTCGACTGTATTACGTGTTAGTACGCCTTCAGATCTACGCTGCCAGAAAATTGCGGCCACTGGGCGGACTTCCTGTTGTTTTTCGCCGTCAGGGTATGCTAATGAGCTTTTGCCTGCAATCCACAAAATTTCGCACTTTCAACGCAATCTCTTACGGCACCTTTAGTCATCTTTTTTTTCCGTTTCACTATACCTGCTTTTTGCTGGTCTAATATTAGACAGCCCATGTTAAGTATGGCCGTTGTTCCTGCGTCGAATTTCAACGTTTTCCGATGTCTTTTATTATTTTTAACGTAAGTCGTCCGGGAATAGGAATGTTCGTAAACGCCGCTACTCAAACAACGAATGACGTCACGACGTGATTTGGCGCAATGCACGGCGGGAAATTCCTGAACAGAGCATGCGCAGTTCGATCGTCGCGGGGACGCGCTTAATTTAAATGCTTCACGCCCCCTAATCACGTATTTCGATTGCGCGGCGGAAAAAAAATACGACACAATAGCGTACGCGCAAAAAAACTACCTGAATTCGGTGTAGAGTCTGGTGAAATACGGCAGCGTACCGTATTTCGATTACGCAGCGGAATATTACGTCTTTGTGAATCTGCCCCATTGTGTTTAAAAAAAAAATTGCTGTGCAAATACTATGCGATTTATCCACTTTACCACCGGGCTTGTTTTTCAGATTCGGTGTTTACGAGGCTAAAACATTTTTTTTTGCTAGAAAATTACTTAAAACCCCCAAACATTATATATATATTTTTTCTAACACCCTAGAGAATAAAATGGCAGTAATTGCAATACTTTATGTCACACCGTATTTGCGCAGCTGTCTTACAAGCACACTTTTTTTTTTGGAAAAAAAATCACTTTTTTAAAATAAAAAATAAGACAACAATAAATTTTGCCCAATTTTTTTTATACATTGTGAACGATAATGTTAAGCCGAGTAAAATGATACCCAACATGTCACGCTTAAAAATTGCGCCCGCTCGTGGCATGGCGTCAAAATTTTACCCTTAAAAATCTCGATAGGCGACATTTAAAAAATTCTACAGGTTGCATTTTTTGAGTTACAGAGGAGGTCTGGGCTAGAATTATTGCTCTCGATCGCGGTGATATCTCACTTGTGTGGTTTGAACACAGTTTTCATATGCGGGCGCTACTCGCGTATGCGTTCACTTCTGTGAGCGAGCTCGTCGGGACAGGCGCTTTAAAAAAAATGTTTTTGTTTTCTTATTTATTTTTATTTAGTTTATAATTTTTTTACACTGAAATAAAATAAAAAAATTGATCACTTTTATTCCTATTACAAGGAATGTAAACATCCCTTGTAATAGAAAAAAGCATGACAGGTCCTCTTAAATATGAGATCTGGGGTCAAAAAGACCTCAGATCTCATATTTAGACTTAAATGCAAAAAAAGAAATGTAGCACTTACCCCCGAAGGAGCTGCTGGTAATTGATTGGGCCTGTACTCTGCTTTAACAACCCCCTAATGATTTGGTCTCGCTCCCCTTGACACAGCTGTGGTGCAGTGCTGATATGAAACTTTCATTAATCACTTGCTTACTGGGCACATAAACCCCCTTCGTGCCCAGGCAAAATTTCAGCTTCCGGCACTGCGTCGCTTTAACTGACAATTGCGCAGTTGTGCGACGTGGCTCCCAAACAAAATTGGCGTCCTTTTTTTCCCCACAAATAGAGCTTTCTTTTGGTGGTATTTGATCGCCCGTGCGGTTTTTATTTTTTGCGTTATAAACAAAAAAAGAGCGACAATTTAAAAATATACTGTATATATATTTTTTACTTGTTGCTATAATAAATATCCCAATTTTTTTTTTAATTCTTTTTTTTTTTTTCTCAGTTAAGGCCGATACGTATTCTTCTACGTATTTTTGTAAAAAAAAAATAAAAAAATCACAATAAGTGACTGCTTTGCGCAAAAGTTATAGCGCCTACAAAATAGGCGACAGAATTATGATTTTTTTTTTAATATTTTTTTTTTACTAGTAATGGCGGCGATCTGCGATTTTTATTGGGACTGCGATATTGCGGCGGACACATCGGACACTTTTGACACATTTTTGGCGCCATTCACATTTATACAGCGACCAGTGCTATAAATATGCACTAATTACTGTATAAATGTGACTGGCATTGAAGGGGGTGAGGAAGGGGTTAAATGTATTGCCTGGGTGTGTTCTAACTGTGTGGGGGGAGGGGGGTGACTGGGGGAGGTGACCGATGCTGTGTCCCTATGTACAAGGGAAACAGCATCTGTCTCCTTTCCCTGACAGGACGTGGAGCTCTGTGTTTACCTCTAGTGGTTAAACGGAACAATCCCACCATAACAATGTGTATATAGTGTACCTTTACCGTTATCTGAGCATCCGTTGTTCCACCTGTTAGAATAATGAACAAGCCTTACACCAATTGTGATCAACCAGAATGTAAGTTTACTAGAACTGGTATAAAGACACTAGTTATTAATAACTGTATCAACATACAAACTTACTATAATAGTGCAATGAGTGTACACAAATTATTAACACTTAAAGGTCCCTTCAGCCTCTACTGCGGTGCGTCTCCAAGTGGGACTAGTGCTCAGAGTGACAATGCCTGGACACTGACCACCTTCCCACTTCCAGTACGGCCGCACCAAACATACCAATGCAAGGATATTAACACAGCTCAATACAATTTCTCAAGAGCTTCCCCTGAGGTATAAGGCAGCCTTTTTCTCACTGTATTCAAAGCACAAACCCTCCCAGTGAGAAGTGTAGTCTCTGGTCTTCTTTCTTCAGCTAGCTATTATACTGCAGTGTTTGTAATCCGATGGTTTAACAAGTAATAAAGTAACATAACTGAAGAGTGATAACAATTCCTGCTATACAGCACACTTGTAGATGCCTTCGGTATAGGTATACCTTAATCGTCAGTCAGCCCTCAATGAAGCATAGGCTTTTAGGCCTAATTGAACTCAGTCTATTTGAATGAGACCTCCCTGTAGGACTACAGGTCCCAGCAACTCTGTGAGTCTAAGTGTGTTAAGGGTGTTAAATAACTTCTGGGCTACAGCCCTCTCACCACACCAGGTCTGGAAAGTTGTGAACCTCCGCTCCAGTTGTCTCAGTCCTGCTGCCAATCAGCACTGTCACGTCATTCTCTTCCACAGACGATCAGGACAGGAGTTCTCCGTTACCTCCCCAAAGGACCGCTGGGTTACACACACTGCTGTTCTGCTTCAAAAACGCTTGGGAGTTCTCCGTTACCTCCCCGAAAATAACTGATTTGTCTCAGCAACAAAGTAGGCCAGAGCTCTGTGAAAAACAGTCACACACAGAGCTCTCTTAGCAAGCCATGTGCCTCATGGGCAAGAGACCTAAGATGGCCACCACAAGGCTTTTTATAACCTTCCCCCACATGTACTTCCGCCCCCTCGCCGAGAGTTCATTGGAGGCCGTTTGCATAATCCCTCCTCATGTTCTTGAAGACAAACATGAATTAAGTGCATCTCTCATTTTTGGCCACTAGATGGTGCCAAATACCAATCTATAACAATCCTGAAATATCATTACACAATATTAACACAAGATTTAGAGGCAAAAATACCCCCACTACAGAAAAAAAAAATTTAAACGGTCATTTTTTCAAATGACAAAAAAAAAATGTTTCTTTAAGACGCTGGGAGGGACTGACGTTTTGACGTCACTTCCGCCCAGCAGAGCTATGGGGACTGGTGGGGGCCATGTTGCCCTCACTCACATCCCCACACAGCCAGCAAGAGGACCCGATCGCCTCCGCCGCTACCGACAGGTCCGGTAACCGGCGGAGGGCGCGGGAGAGTGGCGGGAGGGGGGCCCTCTCCCGCCACCGATAACGGCGATCTCGCGGCGTATAATTGACAGAACCGCCCACTGAAGAGATGTATATCTCGGTTGTGGCAGCAGCTGCTGCCGTTACCGAGATATCCATCTTTAAAAACAGGACGTATTTTTACAATGGAGCGGTGGTCAAGTGGTTAAAAATAAATTGCAAAACTCAAAATTAATTCTTTATAGTGGAGTTCCACAATTTTTTTTTATGTTTGTCTGTGCTGCATGCCCTAATCTCATAGTGTTCAGAACGGACAATTTTTATTTATTTTGTTGCTTGTAAATACCTTTATTTTGTAGTCCTTCATTACTTCCTCCTCCTTATTAGCCTAGGCTTTTAAGTCACAAGGCTATTTGCAAGGGTTTCTGGGATAGGCATCATGTTTCCCAGTAGTCCTTGCAAACCTGACTGAAACCTATTACATTGCTTGTGCAGCACTGAGCATGTGCGAGATATGCAAAGCTGAAATCTAGGAAATCCAGGAAGTCATACAGTCTGGCTTCATGATGCCCACACTTAAGATGGCCACGGTCTATTTCTAGATTATAAAAACTATCTAAATGCTGTAACAACCTAACAAAATGGACCTTAGTTTACAGACTAACTTTACTAGAATACATTAAGCTTGTGTATTACAGGGGTATTTATTTTTAAAAAGTGAAATTGTGGGTGGCCTCTGCTTTAAAAATATCTAATGTTTGAAGGTTCTAAGAAATCTAGCAATAATTACCGACTGTTATATGTGGAGCGCCCATGTACTTCCAAGTACGGTTGCTAGTGAAATTTAATGGGAATGATCAGAGTGTAAGTGACTCTGATCTCAATTCTGATTAAGGTAAGGCTCTCTGTCTCAGCTTGGCTGTGCTGTGGGCTCATTCTGTTGTACCTGGGGTGTGGTTCCACCCCGAGTCGGCAGGTGGCAGCAGTGGAGTCAGGACTTGGGTGCTTTTCTCAGCAGCCAATCGGGAGGCCTGAGCCTCGCTGGGCATGCTGGGAGAGGGTACTTATGGGACAGACGCCATCTTAGGTGGTTCTTGGTTCCTGGAGTGTGGCACCCACCTTTAGGGTGGCCACATCACCACGCCCCGAGCATTATGGCCTACCTGGCCAGGGCGTGGGTGCTATGCGTTGTTCCTGGATCTTGGGCCATTTGGGCCTGGGACACTCACACAGGACGGGGACTCAGTGATCGACTGAGTTCCCACTTTGAAGATCCCAAGCGAGTTTAGCTGTTCGGTGGGGAGGTCAAGTTGAGGAGCGCCATTGAGAGGCTGGCGGTCCAACAGTATTGAGACGAACCACCGGGGATCAAGGTACTGGACACTGAGGGATTGACTCCTCTCTCAGTCGGTACCTGGGCGACATTAACGGTAGGATTCAGGCCAAGCTTTACCAAGGAGGGGCACCTCCGAAACCGCAATCAGGGAAAGCCTGTGGCAGAGGCGCTTTGCTGAAGTTCATCCTGAAAGAGTCTGTGAGAGAGACCTCCTTTTAAGTACTCTGGCTGCCAGGTCGGTGAGAAAGACTTGTCCAGGTACGCTATACCCACTCAGGCTAGAGTGGTGAGAGAAGCTAATTGTTTATGGAGACAGGACTGTTTCCCTATCCAAGGCCTGAATCTGCTATTCTTCTTCCAACCTTTATCTACCCATTTCCATCACCTGTTACTTGTTTTTACCCGGCTGGGTAATAAAGTGCACATATAAAGAGACTTCCTATTTGCAGACATTCCTTTACTGCTATTGCATTCATCGTTCACCCTAGACACTTCACCAGAGCCTGAGCCACGAGATAAATAGCCAACCCAAAACTAACCAGCAGCTCTTTCGGGGGTAGTGCTACACATGTAAACAAAATGTGCCAGAAAAGTCCTGGTTCTTTTTTGCCATTTGTGTTCTACTTCCCCTTTCCTGACGCCAACATGGCAGCATACTAATGATAGAGCTCCGCCTCTTGACCACTCCCCTAGGACCAGTGAATAGCATAAATAAAGGCATGGTTAGCTGCCACCCCATTCTTCTTTTTTTTTTCCTCATACCTCACGCACTAGTGAAGAGTAAGCATCACTATGTCCCCCCTCTGCCTCAGTGCAGTAGCCGTCTGGGTTGAGGCTCTCCCAGTGCGAAGTCCCAGCGCTCAGGCTGCTAAAAGCGCTATAGTCTGGGAGCCTCTTCTGTGGGTCTTATTGGGGCCCCTAGAGTGTTTCCTCTTTAGGAACGAAATCTGCTTTTAAAATAGATAACTGCAGCACTTGTGGAATATGGATGGGCCAGCTATGCTTCATCTCTCTTGGCCCCTTGTGCCATACAGGGTCACCTGAAGCTTTTACCTATATCTCCCTCTTTTGTCTTTCATTACCTTTCTTATTCACTGCTTCAGCAAAACAAACAGAAGAAACTACAGGCTTGTCTTCTAACACAGGTATAGAGATAGGAAAGGTCCAGTCTCTTTAGCCAACAGATTGATATATAGACAAAGTACATGGCTATAGCCAGAGCTACAGTCTCTGATATAGTTTGGCTCAGTAGGTACACAATCCAACAATGGATCCTCTCACAAAGCATGCTGCTGTCTGTCTCTCTCTCTCTCTCTCTCTCTCTCTCTCTCTCCAGACACACAACTCATCTCTGACATGTTCAGCTCAGCTGACAATCAGGTCTGAAAGGGAAGTCCCTACCCTATTCAGTTAACCCCTTCTTAACCCGCCCCAGACTGACCCTCTGCAGGTATATATATATATATATATATATATGTGTGTGTGTGTATATACAGATGTAGGTATATGTAGATAAATCAGGAAGGAAAGTGGAATCCTTTCTCCTATGTCTTTTTTTAACCATAGAAGTTCAAGTTTATTGAGATGTAAAAGGAATACATACAGACATCAACGTCAATGGGCCAACATAGCCCTAAGATTGAACGGTACAGCAGGCACTATCACACATATCCTATAAATTCCATGTACTTGGCGTATATTAAGGCATAAGCGACTAGGCATCTCATCATCCCCACACAAAATAAACACATTTTAGTATGTATGCCCACTTTATATACCGAAGTAACTCTTTCCCGCCCCCTCCTACCCTAACTCGTGTTATTCTCTAAAATAAGTTGGTTCAGCTCGTGCATGTTTCACCATCCCCCAGCCATCTTTCCCATACACTGGCAAATTTTTGCGGTCTCCCTCTATGTATATATATAATTTTCCTGTACGGGAGAATGGCATTGACCTCTCTCTTCCAGTCCTCCAGTGTTGGAGCCCCTGGCTGCATCCAGGCCTTTGCCACCACCTTTCTGGCCAGGAAAAGTGATTCACATATAAAAATTGCTTGGTACTTTTCTGTATCCACATCTGGGAGTAGCCCCAGTAGGCACAGCTTGGGATCCATGCCCACCGGGGTTCCCATGCTGTCGTGCAGAAATTGCGTTACCTGTAGCCAGTATGCCTGTACATCGGGGCAGTGCCAGAGCATATGGTAAAATGAGCCCTCTTCTACTGAACACATGGGACATAGTAGGCTCCTTGTGGGCTGAAACTTCACCAGCCTCTGGGGCGTAATATATGCTTGATGTAGAAAATATAGTTGTGTCAACCTGTCTGATAATTTAGGGGACGTGCTCTTAACTCCCTCTAGTATCTCATCCCACTCGGTATCCTCTATGGGGCCCACGTCTCCTTCCCACTTTATCTTGGCTGCCTGCACTAACCCGCTGATCCTGCGCCGCCGGATAACATAATATATATTGGACGTGAGCCTGGCGGAATCCTTCCCAAAGATCACGTCCAACACCTGTGGTCTGCTCACATCAATAGCGTCCGAACCCAACTGGGCTCTAAGGGCATGTCTGAGCTGCATATATCTAAAATGAAACTGCGGCGGGAGGGAGAATTCTTCCCTGAGCCTCGTAAATGGCTTCAGCCCTGCACTAGTCATGACCTGAGATAGATACTGCACCCCATATGATGCCCATATCCCTGGATCTGGGACTGTGGCCAACTCGGGCATGAACCCATTTTCCCATAATGGGGTGTGTGAGTGTATATGAGACCTGCCTTGCTTTTTTAGCGCCACTTCCCAAACCTTTTGGTGGTGTGTCAGCATGTCCGCTCCAAACCGGGCAGACCTACAACCGCCACGGCCGCCCCTGAAAATTGCCTGTACCGACGTGTGGAGGGGGCTATCCGGTTTGTTACAGACCAGCGACCCATATCTCTGCGACTCAGACGTATTGAAATAGTATAGGTGTGATAATTGTGAGGCTACATAGTAGTCCTGTTAATCAGGGAGGGAGCAACCCCCCTCCGTACTGGGGTTTTTGAGTACATGCCATGCTAACTTGTGACGGCCAGATCCCCATACGAACGAGTTTAAGATTGCTTCAAGCTGTTTGAAAATTTTGAGGGGAATGTAAAGAGGGGCATGCCAGACCATATATAAAATTTTGGGTAGTAGAATAATTTTTACCATGTTTATCCTGCCCATCACCCCTAGTGGTAGTTTTGTCCATGCCTGGGTTCTAGATTTAATTATTGCAAATAGAGGTTCTACGTTAAGAGGAACATAATCTCTTAGATCCTTCGTAACCTGTACTCCTAGATATTTAACTTCTGCTACTCTTTGCAGGGGTAATTCGGGAGACACCGCTGCGGGGGGGGAACTGATCCAAGGGGAGAATTCGGGACTTGTCCCAATTGATCCGTAGGCCTGAATATTTCCCCACTTCCTCTACAATGTTTAAAGCCGCTCTCAACGAGGGCCCCTGATCTGCTAAATATAGGATTGTATCGTCCGCATATAGGCCGATCTTTTCCCATCTGTCTCCCTTCCTAAGACCCACCACCTCTGTGCTCATTCTAATGGCCATAGCCAAGGGTTCGGCTGCCAAGGCGTACAGCAGCGGTGACAAAGGGCACCCCTGCCTCGTGCCTCTCTCCAGGGAGAACTGTTCCGACAGCCACCCATTAACAAAAACTCTGGCCTTGGGGGTCTGGTATAAAAGTTGCACCCATTTAATAAAATTGGGGCCGAAGTTGTAACAGCTCAGGCATTCCCACAAATACTGCCATTCGACCGAGTCGAAGGCCTTGGCCGTATCCAAAGCCACTACCACCCTGGTCCCCACGTTATCGTGTTGCGCTTGTATATTCATGAATAACCGCCTAATATTCATAGCTGTATTCTTGCCTGGCATGAATCCTGTTTGATTGTCATGGATCAGAGAAAGGATCGCTGAGTTTAGTCTATTCGATAGGATTTTTGCCAAGATTTTAATGTCCACTGGTAGCAGAGATATAGGTCTGTATGATTCCGGGTGGTGGGGATCCTTGCCTGGCTTAGGAAGGACAATTATCTGGGCTTCCTGCATCGAAGCGGGAAGCGTTCCCAGCTCAAATATAGAAAGATACAAGGCCTTCAATTTGGGGACCAACATTTCTGAATACGTGGTATAGAATTCTAATGGTAGACCATCAAGCCCTGGGGCCTTGGACTTTGCCAGTTGTGACATTGCCGTGGCAACGTCTTCAGCGGTGATTGGGGCTTCAAGCATCCGCACTTGTTCCCTGCTCAGCTTTGGAAATTGCAGTGTGTGTAGATACTCCCGTATTTCCTGTGGTGTGTGTCTACACTGGGAGCTATATAGATCTTTATAGAAGTCCATAAACTTGTCAGCCACCACCTGGGGGTCTGTGACTATCGAGCCATCCGGCTCCGCCAGGGACACCACCACCGGTGGTCTATCCTCTAGGTGTGCCAAATACGCTAACATCTTCCCAGCTTTTTCCCCATGTTCATACACCCGCGTTTTGCTAAAAAAGATACGCTGCTTAGCCTTCTCTATGTGCAACTGTGTAACTATCCTACTCTGCATTCTCACCCTGGTCAAGTTCTCTATTGTGGGCTGAGCGTTATATGTGCCCTCAAGGCTCTGGAACATGTCTTCTGCGCTACACACATCTATCTTAGAGGACTGTTTAAATCTACGGATCTTGGTGTCCAACACTCTGCATGCATGAGTTTTAAACTCATCCCACCGGGAGTTAATATCTGGGGACCCCTGCCCATCAGGGAGAAGGAACCGTAGCTCTTGTTCAATGCTATCATGATCCGTTAGGGCCATCAACCAGAAAGGGTTGAGTCTCCATGCCCTTGTGGGGGCTCTGTCTAGCAGGGACATCTGCACCCAACATGGCGAGTGATCTGATAGGGCCCTAGGTGCGAAACCCGCCCCCCCCACTCTAGGCAGTAATGCGGCCGAGACCAGGATGTAGTCAATGCGGGACATGGTTGCGTGACTAGCTGAGTGGCACGTGTATGCCCTACCCTGGGGGTTCCTCTGCCTCCACACATCTACTAGGGCAAACTCCCTCAGCAAATGGCCCATTCTAGTCAGACCAGGATCCCTCACAGGTCCCCCCGGCGTCGCCGGTCGGTCCAAGCGGGGGTCCATAGTCATGTTGAAATCGCCCATCCACACCGCCGGTACCATCGGGTGCTTGGCCATAAAAGCCAGCCCCAGAGTGATGACTTCCGAGCTGTATGGAGGGGGGATATAGCATGCAATCAACAAAAGGGGTACTCCCCCAACCCGCGTATGCAAAAATAAAAACTTCCCCTGCTGGTCTGATTCCAGGGTTATTAATTCAAAAGGGGTGGCCTTTGTCACCAGGAGTGAGACTCCTCTGGAGAAGCTCGAGTGTGTACTATGATATGCCCACCCTATCCAGGGGCGCTTCAATGCCGCCTGCAAGTGGCCAGTAACGTGTGTCTCTGTTAATGCAATAACGTTTGCCTTCTGTGCTTTAAGATAGGCTAATGCCGCTGTACGCTTAATCTTGTTCCTCACCCCCCTTACATTCCACGTTAGGAATTTAATCAAGGTCATGGTGGCAGTGTGTAAAAATTACGGAGCCGGATCAACATTACACAGTCGTCCAGTACAACAAAGTAACCTGTTCATGTTCCCATGTTTACACCCGTACATTGCATCATTACACCTCTACAACACATATCATGTTCAATCAATCTTTCAGGGTCCCAACAGTGGCCCTGATAATTCCCCCCCCCCTCCCCCCTCCCAGCCCAGCACCCCCCCAACTTGGTGTGAGCATACCACCCCCAAAAAGAACATCCATTACAACAAAGAGAATAAGCATTTCATCCAGCAGTAGGACCTGTCTGGAGGCACAGTTCTTAATTACTGTGTATGCCATGGCATCACCATCGTATACAGTTCTGTGAGGACGATTGTTCACTGAGCAACACGCGTAGTTGAAACGGGGAGAAAATAACATAACCCAAATACTGTAGTGTCTTGCTCCTCTAGCCGTCCAAAGTTTAGGCTTTTTGTCGTCCCCATCTCCATGTTAAACCAAACAAATATCAATTGTTAAACCGCTGCGGCAGCATAGACGGCCAAACAGGAATTCCCTCCCCCCCTGGAAGAAAAAAGAAAAAAAAAAAAAACCCCCCCCCCCCCCCCCAAAAAAAAATGTGAAGAATGTGAAGGGATCCCAGAGGGTGACTCTGTTATTCCTCGGACTGGCTCCTATGTGGCCAATCTTACTCCCACCAACCTCTGGGACATCCTTTGCAAGAAATAGTGGATAGGGGGGTAAAAAAGTTAGAGAAGAATAAATGTACACATAACTCGCACCATTAACCCCTCGGTGGATGTCAGCAGTTCTTTCCCAGCAAAGGTTTGTGCATGGTACGGAGGGGACCCACGAGACGCCATCCCCTCCCCCCTTGTATAGTACTCACATATAGCCATGACATGCTTTACGCCTGCCTCCCCTTCCGATCCAGCCAGGCAGCAGCCGCTGCAGGGGTATCAAAAAACTGCACTCGTCCATCCTCTTCCACGCGCAGCCTAGCTGGAAATAGCATGGCATATTTTAGGTGCAGCACACGCAGGCGGCGCTTCACATCCTGGTATTGAGCCCTCTTCTTCTGTACCTCAGAGGAGAAGTCCGGGAATACCGCAACCTGGGTGTTGTCCACTCGCATGTTCCCTTTTTCCCTGGATAGACGCAGTATCTTGTCTCGGTCACAGAAGTTTAAAAACTTCAAAAGCAATAAACGTGCGGGGGGGCGCCCCTTCAGGAGGAGGTTTCGCTGGGATCCTGTGTGCCCTTTCCACCGCAAACATGGTGGAGAATGCCTCCCTGCCGTACTCCCCAATCAGTATGCGTTCCAGGTATTCCGCCGGATCCCTGCCTTCCGAGCGCTCTGGCAATCCGATGAAGCGCAAGTTACAGCGGCGGAGTCTATTCTCCATCTCGTCTTGATGAGCGTGTAGCTGCTGGATTTGACGCTGCATGCCCTCTGTAGCCCATTGCATGGGATACAAGACATCCTCCGCTGCGCCGATACGCTCCTCCGTCTCCTTGACCCGCTCCCGGACCGCAGACAGATCCTGTCTCATAAGGGAGATGTCTATTTCTTTATCGTACATCACGGGACACAGAGCGCATAGCCATTACATATGGGTTATATGGGTACCTTCAGGTGTGGACACTGGTGTAATCAACTTCACAGGAAGTTCCTCCCTATATAACCCCCTCCCACTGAGAGTGCTTTAGTTTTTTCGCCAGTGTCTTAGGTGTTGGTCACGTCTAGCTGTCCCTCGGAGGTCTCGGGACCCAGGATAGCTAGCCGGATCCGTCCGAAGTGCTTCAAAGCCAAGGTGTACGGTACCCGGGCCCTGCTGGAGTGGGGTTTTGCCTATAATGCCTCTCCTTGGAGGGCTGGATTCTGGGCTCCAGTGCCTTAGTCTCTTCCAAGAACTAAACGCTACTGATGCCAGGATGCTATATAGGTCCAGGGGTGTGGGTTCCTTAACACAGGACCCCGGTCCCTGAAGGTCCAAGACAATACCCACGGAGATGGGGGAAGATTGGGCCTCTTGCATTTTGCAATACCCTGCGGCGTGGAGCAGGTAAGAGGGAACCTGCGGGACTTGGTTCGACAGTAGGTATCCCCCTGGGGGTTCTGGGTTGGCTAACAGTATGCTTGTGCATCAGCCACTATCTCCACTATGTCTGTGTAGGCAGGATGGGATACTAATGTTTACCCAGATAACATGTAGATATATGTATACTTGTGTAAGTTATATATTTGCTACTCACCCCAGGTCTGCCTGTTAACACTGATACTGCAACCCCACATGTTTTAAAGAGGAAATTGCTGGTAAAAACTCCTGTTTCTTAGGAAGCCCATGGGGACAGCTTCCTCGCTATGTGTGCACTACAATAAGATTAGTGCTTACCTGGTGTCTGTTGGTGCTGCCTAAACGCTGGTCTATGTTGTTTCCTCTGCTCTGCTTCCTCCATGTGGTTTCAGCGTGGTGCGCGCGATTGTGCGCGCGTGTGCACGCGCGCGTGCACGCCGCCTTTTATAGCGTCGGCGTGCGTCGGGGGGGCGGGCCAGCAGCGTCAGGGTCTGTTTAAAGGGAAAACTTTTTCTCTGGCTGGTCTTTCCCTCCTGGAGGCAGAGGAAGAAAGGATACAGAGCGTGCAGCTGGGTCTTTTGGCCACACAGGGACACCTAGTGGCGGTTTTGTGGATCTTCAGGTCTAGGACTTAGGTCCACTATTGACCAGAAAAAAAAAAAAAAAAAAAGGAAGTTTTTTGCTTAAAGGGACTCAGCCTTAGATCCAGCAGTATCTGAGTCTACCTTGGACTCCGGCTAACGGGCATTGGTGTGTCAATACTCACAGGTTTCCTCAGTATTGCCACCTCCCAGGCGGGTAAAAAAAAAAAAATTTTTTGAAAAAAAAAAAAGAAAAAGAGAGAAATTAGTTCTTTTTTCATTTTCCTCATACCTGCCCTCATATTGGTTACTCCTAGCTGCAACAGTCAGGTGTTGGCTATAGGGGTGACCCAAGGTTGTACAATGGCTCCAAAGGGATCTGGACCAGCCAAGGCTGCTAAAGGTGCCAAAAAGCAAAAGGGGTCTCCATCGGGGTCAGAGGATTTGGGCCAGGCTTCTACGGCCCCACCCTCGCCAGTTAGGACACCGAGTGGCATAGTACAAGAGCCATTGGGGGTGCTGGGGGCAGAGGCGGCCCCCGATCCACCCATTCCCGTTTACGTGACGGAAGAAATGCTAGCAGCCACCATGAGTGGGCTAGAGAAAAGGTTAACTGCGTTGTTTTCCCGTCCTTGCCCAAGTAGCAAGCGGGCTAGATCCCCCTCACCCAGTGTGGGGTTTTCAGATGCGGAGGTCTCCTCTTCAGAGGAACGGGACCCACAAGGGGATCAGGCAGACCCAAGTCCCGACGGTTCAGACAGGGAAAATTCCACTATAGATGAATATTTTTCGGCCTCTCAAGCGGAGAGCCTGTGGATCCAGTCTTTGACAGATATGGTTCGCACTGCCTTTAAACTTCCAGTGCCAGAACTAGTAGCCCCGGAGGTATCCTCATTGGGTTCTTTAAAGGCTCCATTAACTTGTGCGTCTTTTCCAATGCACCCCCTTCTGCGGAACATGATTTACCAGGATTGGGCTCGACCTGATAGAATCTTTGTCCCTCCTAAAAGATTCTCTATTCTCTACCCTATGGAAGAGGAACATGTAAAGAAATGGGCACTCCCTACAGTGGACGCGGCCATTTCCTGCGTGAATAAATCCCTGACTTGTCCGGTTGAAAATGTCCATATGTTCAAGGATCCGGTCGACAAAAAATTCGAGACCCTACTGAAAGCCGCTTTCACCTCAGTAGGTGCCATGGTTCAGCCAGCAGTAGCAGCCATTGGTGTTTGTCAGGCCCTGAAGGATCAGGCAAAACATATATTAACCACTTCCCGCCCGGCCAATAGCCGATTTACGGCAGGGAAGTGGTTATGAAATCGTGACTAGACGTTCTCAAACGTCTAGCACGATTTCATGCCGCACGCGCCCGTGCGGGCGCGCAGCGCGGCGATCGGTGATGCGGGGTGTCAGTCTGACACCCTGCACCTCCGATCTCGGTAACGAGTCTCCGGCGGAGCCTCGTTACCACGTGATCAGCCGTGTCCAATCACGGCTGATCACGATGTAAACAGGAAGAGCCGCCGACGGCTCTTCCTCACTCGCGTCTGACAGACGCGAGTACAGGAGAGCCGATCAGCGGCTCTCCTGACAGGGGGGGTTCGCGCTGATTGTTTATCAGCGCAGCCCCCCCTCGGATCGCCACACTAGACCACCAGGAAAATAAAAAAAATACAAAAAAAAGACACAAAAAAATGACAAAAAAAAAAAAAAATGACAAAAAAAAAAAAAGACAAAAAAAAAAAGGGGTGGCAGTAAAAAAAAATGATGCCAATCAGTGCCCACACATGGGCACTGATTGGCAACATTGATCCATCAGTGCCACCCCTCAGTGATCATCAGTGCCACCCCAGTGTCTGTCAGTGCCACCCCACAGTGCCAATCCATGCCCAGTGCCCACCTACCAGTGCCCACCTGTGCCACCTATCAGTGCCCACCTGTGCCGCCTATCAGTGCCCACCTCTGCCGCCTATCAGTGCCCACCTGTGCCGCCTATCAGTGCCCACCTGTGCCGCCTATCAGTGCCCACCTGTGCCGCCTATGAGTGCCCATCTGTGCTGCCTATGAGTGCCCAGTGCTGCCTATGAGTGCCCATCAGTGCCGCCCATGAGTGCCCATCAGTGCCGCCCATGAGTGCCCATCAGTGCCCAATACCAGCGCCGCCTATCAGTGCCCATCAGTGCTACCTAATCGGTGCCCATCAGAACTACCTCATCAGTGCCCATCAGTGCCACCTCATCGGTGCCCATCAGTGCCACCATATCAGTGCCCATAATTGAAAGAGAAAACATACTCATTTACAAAAAAATTAACAGAAAAAAATAAAAACTTTATTTTTTTTTCAAAATCTTCGCTCTATTTTTAGTTGTTGCACAAAAAAAAAAAACCGCAGAGGTGATCAAATACCACCAAAAGAAAGCTCTATTTGTGGGGAAAAAAGGACGCCAATTTTGTTTGGGTGCAGTGTAGCATGACCGCGCAATTGTCATTCAAATTGCGACAGTGCTGAAAGCTGAAAATTGGCTTGGGCGGGAAGGTGCGTAAGTGCCTGGTATGGAAGTGGTTAAAGGACATGCCGGCTCAGCATACTCATGAATTAGCAGAATTCCCTAGGGCTCTCTGCTTTGCAATAGATGCTATTAAGGACTCCATCCAACAGGCATCCCGTTCATCTCTACTGATGGTTCACATGCGTCGCCTTTTGTGGCTAAAGAACTGGTCAGCAGAGGCACCCTGCAAAAAGCTTTTAGCAGGGTTTCCCTTTCATGGGGGAAGACTATTCGGGGAAGACCTAGATAAATATATCCACACCATATCAAGTGGAAAAAGTACTTCCTTACCGGTCAAGAAAAGACCGCGTGGGCCCACGTTTAAACGACAGGCCATTGCAGGCTCGGCCCCTTCGACTTCCCGTCAGTATCGACGGCCTCCCGGGCGTTCAGCAGTTAATAGCCGCCCACAGGGACAAGCCGCGGCAAACAAGAGGCCCTGGTCTCGCAAGCCGGCTAAACCAGTCATCAAGTCAGATTCATGAAGGGGCGCCCCCACTCTCTTGGGTGGGGGGAAGACTTCAGTTTTTCTCCGAAGTCTGGAAGGCCAGAATTCCCGACTCTTGGGTTCGGTCCGTAGTAGCCTCAGGCTACAAACTAGAGTTTCGAGAAATCCCCCCTCCTCATTTTCAGGGGTCAAGTCTTCCAAGCGACCCGTTAAAGAGGGCCTCTCTCGTAAAGGCGTTGGATCGCCTCTTGCTCCAAGGAGTAATTGTAGAAGTACCAACCCAAGAAAGGGGTCTGGGATTCTACTTCAACCTTTTTGTTATACCAAAACCCAATGGCGACGTCAGGCCTATATTAGACCTCAAACGCCTAAATCGCTTTCTAAGGATTCAGACCTTTCGTATGGACTCCATACGTTCAGTGACAGCCAGCCTGCATCAGGGCGACTTTCTAGCATCTATAGACATAAAGGATGCATATCTGCATGTGCCGATTTACCCAGCACATCACAAGTTTCTTCGTTTTACGATAAATCAAAGTCATTACCAGTTCGTAGCCCTCCCTTTCGGGTTGGCAACAGCTCCACGGGTATTCACAAAGGTGTTAGCCCCGGTGCTAGCCGTCCTAAGGACAGAAGGCATCTTGGTCCTGGCATACCTGGACGATCTCCTGGTTATCGACAGATCAGCTTCCAACCTCAATCATGCAGTAGTCCGCACAGTGCGGCATCTAGAAGAGTTCGGGTGGATTGTGAAATCAAGGTTACAACCCACAAGACAGTTGGAATATCTAGGCTTTCGGTTAGATACAGAATGCCAGAGGGTATTTTTACCTCAAGAGAAGATCAGGTCGTTGATTCAAACGATTCAAATAGTCTTAGGCAAAAAGAAGCCGACTATTCGCCTATGCATGCGACTGCTGGGAAAGATGGTGGCCGCCTTCGAAGCAGCGCCCTATGCCCAGATCCATCCCAGAATTCTGCAGGCAGCTATTCTCTCTGCTTGGAACAAGTCCATACAGGCATTAGACCGTCCATTAGTTCTTTCCCCAGGAGTCAGGCGCAGCCTGTACTGGTGGCTGATCCCTCAAAAATTATCAAAAGGGAAAACCTTTTGCCCCATCTCGTGGAAAATAGTAACCACAGATGCCAGCCTAACAGGTTGGGGGGCAATCTTAGGAAAACGGACCCAGCAGGGACAGTGGTCAGAGGCAGAAAGTCTGCTTCCCATCAATGTCCTAGAGATCAGAGCTGCTCGGTTGGCCCTGGTCGCCTGGACTCTCCCCCTGCAGGGTCTGCCAGTAAGGATACAGTCCGACAATGCCACGGCGGTGGCATACATAAACCACCAGGGGGGCACAAGGAGCCTAGCGGCTCAAAGGGAAGTAAACCTGATTTTCTCATGGGCCGAAGCCCATGTACCCTGCATCTCAGCAGTGTTCATCCCAGGGATAGACAATTCTCAAGCAGATTTTTTGAGTCGTCAACAGTTACTCCCGGGAGAGTGGTCTCTTCACCCCCAGGTATTCCAAGAGATTTGCCAAAGATTCGGAGTTCCCGATGTGGACATCATGGCAACAAGATTCAACAAGAAATTGGACAAATTCGTATCCCGAGCCAGGGACCCCTCGGCCTACGGGACCGATGCGTTGGTTTGCCCCTGGCACCAGTTTTCTCTCCTGTATGCGTTCCCTCCACTACAGATGATTCCCCGCCTTCTACGAAGGATCAGGGTGGAGCGCAGGCCGGTGATCCTGGTGGCCCCAGCCTGGCCCAGAAGGGCTTGGTACGCACTCATCGTGAGGATGTCAGTAGGGGCACCGTGGCCACTCCCCCTGCGCCCAGATCTGCTGTCTCAGGGCCCGATCTACCACCCTGCTTCACAGCAGCTAAATTTGATGGCTTGGCGGCTGAATCCCTAATTCTTAAGGGCAGAGGCCTCTCAGCCCAAGTCATATCTACGTTAATTCAAGCTAGAAAGCCAGTCTCTAGAAATATCTATTACAGAGTCTGGAGAACCTATGTGGAGTGGTGCGAGTCTCAAGGAGGGCATCCTCGCAAATTTTTTATTGACAGGATCTTGCGATTCCTCCAGGTTGGCGTTGACAAGGGGTTGGCTCTTAGTACTCTAAAGGGGCAGGTGTCTGCCTTATCGATATGGTTTCAAAGGCCTTTGGCCACACATTCGCTTGTGAAAACCTTTTTTCAGGGGGTCTTGCATGTAAATCCCCCTATTAGAGCTCCCCTCTGCCCCTGGAATTTAAATCTGATCTTGTCAGCTTTACAAAAGCAGCCGTTTGAACCTCTGACAGAAATCCCTCTTGTGCTGCTAACCCGAAAGTTGGTTTTCTTGGTGGCTATGGCTTCGGCCAGAAGGGTCTCCGAGCTGGCAGCCTTGTCTTGCAGGGAACCGTACCTGATTCTGCATAAGGACAGAGTGGTTCTGCGGCCTCAACCTTCTTTCCTTCCTAAGGTCATATCCAGTTTTCACTTGAATCAGGACCTAGTCCTACCATCCTTCTTTCCTACTCCCCAGTCCAGAGAGGAAAGACTGCTTCATACTTTGGACGTGGTTCGAGCCATGAGGGTTTATCTCAGGGCTACAGAAAAGATTCGGAAAACAGATGTGCTTTTCGTTCTTCCGGATGGCCCCAAGAAGGGTCAGCCGGCTGCCAAGTCTTCCTTGGCTAGGTGGATTAAGCAGCTGATTTTTCAGGCCTATGGTCTGAAGCGCGTTCCACCTCCCTTATCAGTTAAAGCCCATTCTACGAGGGCCATGAGTGCCTCTTGGGCGGCACACCATCAGATCTCTATGGCACAGGTTTGCAAAGCGGCAACCTGGTCTTCCGTACATACGTTTACTAAATTTTATAAGTTGGACGTCGCAAAGGCTACGGATGCAGCATTTGGGCAGGCGGTCCTACGGGCAGCAGTATAGAATCCTCTGGCCCGGTTCACGCCCCCTTTTTTTTCTGTTGGTGGTGCTATTTTTTTACCTCCTGATATATTTTCTGTTTGGCTATTTTTTGGCCTTACGGTCTCCCTCCCTTCATGGAGCATTGCTTTGGGACATCCCATATGTAATGGCTATGCGCTCTGTGTCCCGTGATGTACGATAAAGAAAAAAGGATTTTTAATAACAGCTTACCTGTAAAATCCTTTTCTTGAAGTACATCACGGGACACAGAGCTCCCACCCCTCTTTTGGGGAACATTGTGTAACCTCAGAGAAATTGCTTGCTACAAAACTAAAACACTCTCAGTGGGAGGGGGTTATATAGGGAGGAACTTCCTGTGAAGTTGATTACACCAGTGTCCACACCTGAAGGTACCCATATAACCCATATGTAATGGCTATGCGCTCTGTGTCCCGTGATGTACTTCAAGAAAAGGATTTTACAGGTAAGCTGTTATTAAAAATCCTTTTTTTGACTTCATCAATCTTGGTTGTTAGGGTGCCCTGCAGGGTAGCTATCGCCTCCAACACCTTTGCCGTCTCCACCGCATGGCGATCCTCCTCCGGTGCCTCTTCGGCGCCATCTTTGGCCTGTCCCTCCTCTCCCTCGTGCCGATACTTGGCCAGCTTCTCCGCCGCAGCAGACGTTTTCTTTGATGGGGACATGTTGCCCGTCTGTCCCTACAAATCCGGGCAGGTTCAGGTAGGTTTTCCTGCAGAAATAGCCGTTCAGGATGGTATATAGCAGTATTGGCATGAGGAGCTCTGTCTACCCATGTCCTACTCCATCGCTTGCCAGGCCACGCCCCCCCTTTCTCCTATGTCTACTCCTGCTCCTCCTTCTGTCGCTTTTCAGCTATCCTTACCTCAGCTGGCCGTCCCATTTCTCCACAGATCAAGAGTCAGTTACTGCTCATAATACAAAGACCCTCAACAACTAGGGTGGGGACCACCGTATAGGTAAGTTTTCAGAAAAAGAGTGCCCTCTTGTGCGGATTGCTTTGATTTGCTTCAGCCCCGCATGCCCACGCTCTCAAAAGAGCCGGGCCAAGGTTCTTCAGGGGAGCATAGCCTGGATGGCGCCCCCACTCAGGAGAAAATTTCCAAGGAAGAAGTCTTCGCTCCTCTTCCCCAGAGTCCTGCAGGGCCTATGGCACAGTACCTATGCCCAGGAAGCTGGTGAGTAGACACTGCCTGGAGGAGTATGCAGCTAACAGGTAATGCCAAATGTCTTTATTATTGATGGTGGCACAAGATTTTGTTTTGAACACACCTTAATTACCTGAAGCTACTGTTACACTTGTATTGTAAACTGTTGTAGACTGTTTCCATAGGAGACAGCGTTCCTATCAGTGCAGATGTGGCATCTTGCTGGATGCTTTTACCTGCGTGGCTGTCCTGCTGTAGAAGTCTTAGGCCTTGTACACACGATGGGATTTTTCCGATGGAAACGGTCCGACGGACCGTTTCCATCGGATATGTCCGCCGGACTGTTTGATCCGATGGCTGTACACACCATCGGATCAAATTCCCCGCCGGCAGACAGCGCGTTGACGTTGACGCCGCCACGTCACCGCACCAGGAAGTAAACACTTCCGTGCGCATGCGTCGGATCCATTCACAGGATACGACGCATGTGCGGGCAGATATGTCCGCTGGTTTGCCGTACTAACCAGCGGACATATCCAACGGGCAGCTCTCCAGCGGAAAAGTTCCAAAGCATGCTTTGATACTTTTCCGCTGGAGAAATCCGGCCAAAACTGTCCGTTTGCCCCTACAGACGAGGGGATTTTTCGGCTGAAATGGTCTGTCGGACCATTTTCAGCGGATTTATTCCCTTGTGTGTACAAGGCCTTAGAGTCTGCCGGGTTGGTGTTGCGGCTGCCTGGGGGTGTCCTGGCCCTAATCCTCTCTCCCAGAGTTCTGTTGAGGAGAGATGGAATCGCTTTGCAGACTGAGGCCCTGACACATGATTCAAAGCCCAAATTGTCCTGGTGAATCCTGGACAGGTGGCACACCCTAGGCGTCTGGCGCCCATGAATTTACTTTGCACTGCACCCATTATACCTTACGACCCACTCTATGTGAAGGGATGTCAGCAACTCCTGGTTCTCGTCAGACTGAAGGTGGCCTGGGTCCTTGCTACATATATTACAGATACAGCAGTCTGCTACTCAGGATATGGAGGCTGCACAGGAAGTCCCACATAGTTGCTTTTTAAACCACTGAAAAAGCATCTTTGGTGGCTAGGGAGGCCATATGGTTGAAACCCTGGGCTGAGTATTGCTTCCTAGAAACAAAAGTGGGAAAGAATGGAAGGAGTTGGAGAAAAATGCTCATATAAACAGGCTGTCAAAACTGTATACCCTGAACAAGCTAAGGGTCAACCTGCTCCTACATTTTGTAGCAGCTGCAGGTGCCAACAGACCAGCAATAACCAGCCCATGTGTTGGGCGAGTCTAATGGGGATGGTTTAATAATTATCAACCAGCTGCTGGACCTGCAGGACTCTGAGGAGAGTGACAGGGTCTGCATTCCTTAAGGCATGATTTCCTTTTGGGGTTATCTTGCCAAAAATGACATTTTTGTAGCAGTGGGTGCAAAAAACAAACAAAAATAAAAAGCCTGACTTGTATCTTAGTGCAGACTTCTGAGAAAAAATCAGTCAAACGAGTGCATGCCCAGACCCTAGGGCTCAGTTTCCTTTAGTGCGACTTGAGACTGGAAGGTCGCATGACAGACTTCTGGAAAAAATCAGCCATACAAGTGCATGCCCAGACTCTAGGGCTCAGTTTCCTTTAGTGCGACTTGAGACTGAAAAGTTGCATGACAGGCCATTCCCCATGATTTTCAATGAGTATCGTTTATATCTGTGTGACTTCAAAATAGTCCCTGCACTACTTTGGTCCCACTTTGATGCGACTTACACAGTCATTGTTTCCATTCACATCAAAATTGCATAAAAAAAAAAAATCGCAGCAAGATCACGCAACTTTGGGGTTGCAATAGTGGAAAGGGAGCCTTGAGGTAAGACCTAGAGGGCACACTTTACGTTTTTCTGGACAGCATGTGGTACAGGTACTTGGATGAAGGTATCAGGCTCTCATGGTCACTTCGGGAAATTCCTCACTGCTCCTCGTCCAGACCATTTCTCTCCCATGCATATGCCAAGTCCACCAAAACAGCTGTGCTGCTACAATGCTTACAATGCTACAATATACTTCAGACTCAAGGGATTGCAGGTTTTCTATACAATCCTGTTTGGAGTTTGCAGGGGATGTTGGCTAGTGTCCAGTAGCAGATCAGAAGAGGTCGAACCCTTCTGGGCCCTCTTTGAGATCTTTAAGAAGAAGTCCATTAAACAGTACAACCACATGGCTGGATGCTGTTGCTGGATTGTCAGGATGCCTATCCTATTCTTACACCTTAGAGGGAAAGCAAAACCAACTGTCTCCATCCTAACGGTTAGTGTACCCTGGGGTTGCCCTTGTCCCTCTTATTTCCATCAGAGGAAGTGGTGACAGTCAGGAACAGAATTCTGAGGAAGTATACTTCCGCTTGTTTGATGGTTTCTCAGTGCCTCAGTCATCTGGACACAACGTCATCATGCATACAGATGATTCCTGGAGTGCATGGGCACCTGCGCAAATTTAAATTTCAAGAATTCTACAAGGGAGGAAACGGGATCGAACACCGTTAATAACAGTGTTACTCAATAAGAGTGATGGAAAGTCCTTAAGCAAGTCTCGGTCCGTTAGGACCTTCACACGGGAGAATTGCTACGAATCATGTCTACAAGACACTCAGGAAGATGCACTGTGAGGGACTTTCGGTTAAGGCAGGCAGAGATTCCCAGCCAAGGAGGGTAATATTGAACTCGCTGGGGTTTAAACAGCCCCTTTTATCACTTCGGCCTTACTACACAGAGTCAAGGAAGACCAGTCTCCTTGCAGTTGAGCAACAGGGCAGTAGTTGCCTATATTCAGCTCCAGGGTGAAACTCAAGGCAATATACCACAGACAGACCTCCTCGTTTCCTAGAGTAATCACAAACTTTGGGTATGTCTGACTTTGTTTCCGCACCCCAAGGCGCAGGGGGCAGATGCTCTGATCTCTCCATGGGACTGCAATGAGTGAGGGAGTGAGTGAAAAACTTGTATAGCGCTACACCTGCAAACTAAATCACCTCAAGGTGCTTTTTCCATCCATTGTCTTCCTTATCCTTCAGAAGAGGTGGGTCTTAAGTTTCTTCCTGAAGGCCCGATGGTTTTCTCCCATGCGGATGTCTGTTGGCAGAGAGTTCCATAGCCGTGGTCCTTGGACTCTAATCTAACCTATATATTTTTCCCCAACATTTCCTGTAAATGAGATTCCTCTTGAGGCTGTCAACAGAGAACATAGTTGTCATAGCCAGTCCTCCATATTGACCAGGAGGCCCACGGTTTTCCCTGGCCATTCATTTCAGGATACAGAAGACATTGCCCCTCCATAACCTATGCAGACTGGGGCTGCAAGCAGGGCCGCCATCAGGAATGATGGGGCCCCTTACACAGCTTCAGGCATGGGCCCCCTGGAGAACCGGGGGGGGGTGCTGCCGCCCCTGAAATTGAGAAGCGGGGGGGGGGCTGCTGCGAATTGAGAAGCGGGGGGGGGGGGGCTTTACAAAAAAAGAAGAAATAAAGAAAAATATATATATAAAAAATGGGGTAGCCATCTGCGGCCCTGGGGACCTCTGGGCCCTTTAATAAAAAGAAAAAAGAGAGAAAAAATGTATATATATATATATATATTTTTTTTTTAAAAGGGTGGTTAATATCTGGAGCCCTGGGACCTCTGGCCCTTTAAAAAATAAAATTAAAATATATTAAAAAATATTTTTTTTATCAAAAATACATTTAAAAAAGAGGGGGTTGCAATCTGGGGCCCTGGGGGCCTCCAGGCCCTTGGGGACCTCCAGGCCTCTACTAAAAAAAAAAGAAAAAAAAATTGTCCCTTTAATAAAAAATAAAAGAAAATATATTCTATTTGAGTTGCTGGTTCTCATATCAGTTCAACCGTTCATTCCAACAAAGCAGTGTTCGGTTCAGGCCATCACTTATAAGGCAGTATCAATTGCAAGAACTTTAGGCAGAAGGTTATCGGATATTTAAGCTCTTGGAGCTTCAAAGTAAAAAAAAAGTAAAAAAAAAAAAAATATATATATATATATATATATATATATGTATATGTATATAACAGTACAGACCAAAAGTTTGGACACACCTTCTCATTCAAAGATTTTTTTTTTATTTTCATGACAATGAAAATTGTAGATTCACACTGAAGTCATCACAACTATGAATTAACACATGTGGAATTATATACATAACAAAAAAGTGTGAAACAACTGAAAATATGTCATATTCTAGGTTCTTCAAAGTAGCCACCTTTTGCTTTGATTACTGCTTTGCACACTCTTGGCATTCTCTCGATGAGCTTCAAGAGGTAGTCACCTGAAATGGTCTTCCAACAGTCTTGAAGGAGTTCCCAGAGATGCTTAGCACTTGTTGGCCCTTTTGCCTTCACTCTGCGGTCCAGCTCACCCCAAACCATCTCGATTGGGTTCAGGTCCGGTGACTGTGGAGGCCAGGTCATCTGGCGCAGCACCCCATCACTCTCCTTCTTGGTCAAATAGCCCTTACACAGCCTGGAGGTGTGTTTGGGGTCATTGTACTGTTGAAAAATAAATGATGGTTCCACTAAACGCAAACCGGATGGAATAGCATGCCGCTGCAAGATGCTGTGGTAGTCATGCTGGTTCAGTATGCCTTCAATTTTGAATAAATCCCCAACAGTGTCACCAGCAAAGCACCCCCACACCATCACACCTCCTCCTCCATGCTTCACGGTGGGAACCAGGCATGTAGAGTCCATCCGTTCACCTTTTCTGCGTCGCACAAAGACACGGTGGTTGGAACCAAAGATCTCAAGTTTGGACTCATCAGACCAAAGCACAGATTTCCACTGGTCTAATGTCCATTCCTTGTGTTCTTTAGCCCAAACAAGTCTCTTCTGCTTGTTGCCTTTCTTTAGCAGTGGTTTCCTAGCAGATATTCTACCATGAAGGCCTGATTCACACAGTCTCCTCTTAACAGTTGTTCTAGAGATGTGTCTGCTGCAAAAGGTGGCTACTTTGAAGAACCTAGAATATGACATATATTTTTAGTTGTTTTACACTTTTTTGTTATGTATATAATTCCGCATGTGTTAATTCATAGTTTTGATGCCTTCAGTGTGACTCTACAATTTTCATAGTCATGAAAATAAAGAAAACTCTATGAAAGAGAAGGTGTGTCCAAACTTTTGGTCTGTACTATATATATATATATATATATATATATATATATTGTAATATTGGGGGTTGTTTAGCTCAAGTGGGATAAGCGTTTCAGTGATCCACGCCAGTCAGGAACTGTCTTTAAGGGCTTGTTGTCCCACTTTTATTGAAAAGGCAAAAATAAACAAAAGTCCAAACATAGGTTTCCCACGCAGGGGGGTTTTCACTGTCCACACAAAAATGATAGTTTCAGCCTCCTGGCTTATATGTGCAAAGAAAATACCAAGCCATCTGGCTCTCCTCAGCAGTAGCCCAACTGCTTAGGCTCCAGCATGGAACTTTCCTGACTCCTGTCAGCAACCTCACTCAGGTCTCTGGGGTTTCTCACAGTGCAGCCTGCACTCTCCAGCTTATTTCATGCACACCTGCACTCTCTGGGGTTCTCCCTTGCAAGCCTGGACTCCTTTTGGCCACAAGGTGGAGACAGAGAGATGCTGACTTGTCCTTACAGTACACTCAGACTCACTGTAAAAAAAATGGAGTGTCATGAAGTGCTGAGGAGGCTTAGGAGAGGGGACTACTGAGGTAAAAGGAAGAGAGAGGGCTGACAGAGAGGATTATTGTCTGAGGTAAAAAGCATCCGAGGAGAGCTGTCTGAGGTACCAGCATCAAAGAGGGAGATACCAAGCCTCAAAAAGTCCTTTGCTGGGACACAGTGACACTTAACAGTGAGGAGAGGAGGAGTGTGTGAGGGGAAGAAACTGAGAGGCCAGAGTGAGGAGAGAAACGCACGCTGACACCAGGGACTGTGTGCCCCAACAGAGAAGGAAGGACATCCTAAAGCCTGGGAAGAAGAGTCTGTGAGGAGAATAAGGAGAGTGGTCTGTAGAGAGAGAAAGTGTAGTGAGGTGACAGGTGTGAGAAAAACCATTGAGACTGAGGAGACAGAGATAGACTCTGGCAGCATTAGAGGAGGAGAAAGCCAAGCATTTCCAGAGACTGCCTGGAGACGGAGGAGTGAGGACGCTTGAGGGGAGCCAGGAGCAGAGACACCTGGTCCACTTCTATTTAGTCCAGGGACCCTACTCAGCAGCCCAACACCACTCAGTTCAGCATAGAGAACCGACACCTTTCAGGAATTGAGATACCCATGCGGGTATCGGGTCAGCCACTGCCTGTTCATCTTGCGAGTTTCGCTATCAGTCATATTGATCAGCCATCAGCAAGAGATCCAGTGTCTTACAACATCGCTAGCAGCAACAGGAGCCTGAACAAGCACCTGGGATTATTGTTGTGTCATCGAACCAAGGATTGGTAAGAGGGTGCAAACCCAACATCCTTCTTGACAGCATACTGACACTGCATGCAGACAACAATTACCCTTTTAAGTGTCACGGGATGCTTTTTCCTTTTTAATCTTTACCTAACGGAACATTCTAGGGGATTACTGCTCCATGCAAGCTTGTTTAATTCTACAAGGGTCCCACCGGTTGTTAGCCGAAGACACTAGTATTCTTCACATCAGGACCTGCAACATTACAGAACTGTGTTTACTGTACTTATGTAACCCATTTCTTTTTCTTTGCATGTTTGCCTCTCAAGGGTATTTGCGGCCCAGAAGGAGCTAAGAAGTTGACAAGTCTTCTCTCCTCCCTCTCAGCGCCTGTGTCAAGGGCATATAGATTACTGCCCTTCCTTACCTGCAGTTGCTAAATATTGAAGGTTGCTTTTCTAATGTTTTAAGTTTTTTGTAGCAAGGTTTAACAGTGTTGTAAGTTTCTATATGCTTTAAACCATGATACTATATTCATCTTGTTTATCACTACCAGGTGTGTGTCAATTTTTGGTGATAAGACCACAGCCAGGATAACGGTATTTACCGCATGTGTCCTTAAATGTGTTTGCAGTAACTTTATTTATCCAGGTGTGTCAGAGGGGCTGAGGTCATTCTTGGAGTTGAGGCGGAGATCAGGGAATCGATATTCACCAAGCGGCTCCTTCGGGGGTGGTGCTACATGAGGGCTCGTCCGGGAAATCCTGTTTTCTACTAGCAAACCTCCAAGAAAACACCCCAGAGAGTGTAAAGATGGACCCTGCCACTGCAACCCAGTGGTCGGAGGAGGAAAATGGTGAACGGGAGTCAAGTGTTGTAATCGACATCCCTGGGGTGGCCTGGACTGAGAAATAGATCAGTCACACTGTGAAGACACTAGTCCCAGATCAGAAAGCGTGGGTGATAGACGTCAAGTCAGATCAAGAGAACTCCCGCACGTACTGTATGCCATGATTGGAGAGTGGAGGAAAGGGATCCCTACTTGTTTCCAAAGGGCCAGTGTACGGTTGACTGACGATGTTGAAGCTCGTCTGATCCAGTTAAATGCATTGGATGTGATCCCGGAAAGTTCAGACCAAGCCTGAAGATGAAAAATAGGGGGTGTTGTGGTGCTTACTAATATAGCATAATCAATAAGAACTAATAACAAATAAAGTCCTGTAAATATAATAAATAATCAATGTGCAAAACAGCAAATGTGCAAATGACACTAGTGCAAAAAAGAGTCTGACAGCAGTAAATACCACTGGCAGAAAAAAAACGTGCAATGAAAATTGTTAAAAATTCCGGTAAATCAATCATCAATAAAATAAATGTGAAACGTTCATAATAATGTCTAAGCGTGAACAAATGATGAACAATCTTCGCAGTGCAAGTACAGGTCTCATGCAATAATTATAAAGTGCAGCTGTGAATCTCTGTGTAGTAAAGTTTCCAATGTCCAATAACATGCAGAGTGTTCCACCATTCACATGTGCAGGTGCTCCAATCCAAGTGACCCTATTTTGCCCAGCCTCTCACCTTGGCTGGCTTGCAATCAAGCCTCTTTACTCCCAGAATGACAGAAGCAACTCCTCAGCAGCAATCATCACCTTAAACCCGGGGTGGTGGCTCTCAATGGCAGATAGGGTTCAAAAGGGACTACATAGTGTCATAACGTTCCAATAAAATGTAATAAATAAGCATCAATACATTTAGAGTTAGGCAAAATAACAAGGGCATATAACCATTCCACAATAACACCAGCACTTCCGCTCTAGGCCGCAAGTGGAAATTATGTCACCACTGGCTCTCCTCTCTGACCTCCCTTATGCGTTATGTGGCTGTTCACTCCACTTAATCATAGGGTATGGAGCCATGATGTAGCTGGGTGACTTATAAACAGCTGCGCTGTCATATGACGTCCTGGACTTTGTGTGGTGATATCTGAATGATGCCTGCATCTATTCTAGAGGCATCATTCAGATATCATTTTGTTCCGGCGGCGATCCTGCGCACCATAAGAATGATCATAGCGGCGGTCCCGCCGCTTGATAGTTCTTATAGGCGGTGGGGGGGACTACCCCCTCCTGCCGCCATCTGGTGCTTCTCCGAGTTCCCCCATGTCATCGGGGGCCGGGAGAAAAGATCGCCGTGCGCCAGATAGGAAGCATAGAGATGACTGGTGACCAGATGGTCACCAGTCATCTCTATGACCGTCGGATGTGATGCGCGCGATGCGATGACGTCACACCCGGGTACCCGTAAGTAAACAAAGCCGCAATTGCAGCTAGTAAGCATTAGATCTGTGAATTTTTTTTCATGATCTTATGCTTTCCAGCCTGGAGGAGAGATATGGGGTCTTATTGACCCCGCATCTCTCCTTAAAGAGGACCTGTCAGGCGGCGTACACACGACCGAGATTCTCGCTAGAAACCAGCGAGAACCTCGCTGGGAGCTGCATTCCAGCGAGAACCTCGGCCGTGTGTACGCTCCTGGCTCGCCCCGCCCGTCGGGAATCCCGTCGAGCGAATAGAGAGCAGGCTCTCTATTTGCTCGACGGCCTGTCGGGATGAATGGCTGGTTGCCATTCCCGATGGGCGGGTCGCCGATTTCGACGGCCGGGCGAGAACCTCGATGGGCGGAACGATGTGTTCCGCCCGTCGAGGTTCTTATACGTGTGTACGGGGCTTCACACACTATTCCTATTACAAGGGATGTTTACATTCCTTGCAATAGGAATAAAAGCGATCAAAAAAATTTTTTATTTTTAAAAAGTGTAAAAAAATAAATAAAAAATAAAAAAAATTAAAACGCCCCTGTCCCCGGTAGCTCACGCGCAGAAGCGAACGCACATGTAAGTCCCGCCCATGTATCTAAACGTCGTTCAAACTCAAACCACACATGTGAGGTATCGCTGAATGCGTTAGAGCGTGTGCAACAATTCTAGCACTAGACCTCCTCTGTGACTCTAAAAATTTTCAAAGCGTCGCCTATGAAGATTTTTAAGTAACGAAGTTTGGCGCCATTCCATAAGTGTGCGCAATTTTAAAGCATGACATGTTAGGTATCTATTTACTCGGCATAACATCTTCTTTCATATTTTACAAAATAATTGGGATAACTTTACTGTTGTGTTATTTTTTAATTCATGAAAAAAAAATTCCCAAATAAAAGGTGTTTGAAAAATTATTGCACAAATACCGTGCAAGATAAAAAGTTGCAATGACCGCCATTTTATTCCTTAGGGTGTCTGCTAAAAAAACATATATAATGCCCTGTATTGAAGTGGTTAAAGTGGAGTTCCACCCATTTTTTTTATGTTTGTTTGTGCTGCATGCCCTAATCTCATAGTGTTAAGAATGGACAATTTTTATTTATTTTGTTGCTTGTAAATACCTTTATTTTGTAGTCCTTCATTACTTCCTCCTCCTTATTAGCCTAGGCTATTAGGTCACAAGGCTATTTGCAAGGGTTTCTGGGATAGGCATCATGTTTCCCAGTAGTCCTTGCAAACCTGACTGAAACCTATTACATTGCTTGTGCAGCACTGAGCATGTGCGAGATATGCAAAACTGAAATCCAGGAAGTCATACAGTCTGGCTTCATGATGCCCACACTTAAGATGGCCACGGTCTATTTCTAGATTTATAAACTATCTAAATGCTGTAACAACCTAACAAAACGGACCTTAGTTTACAGACTAACTTTACTAGAATACATTAAGCTTGTGTATTACAGGGGTATTTATATTTAAAAAGTGAAATTGTGGGTGGAACTCCCCTTTAAGTAAATTACATCCTAAAGAAAATAACTTTTCTCAATGATTAATAAAACACCCACTCATGCCATCTGGTTGATCGGTTGCTAAAGATGACATAATTATAAGAAAAAACACTTAATGTAAGTGATATCTAATGTTAATGGACAATGAACACCGATTAAGCTAACTATTAAAATGTCCGCAATAAAGTTGATTATAAAATGGATTATCATCAGAAGATGCTATGCCACCAGCACCTGTAGAAATAATGGGGCCAGAGTTTATTGCTGCCTTGGGAGCCTTTGTGGAAAAGTGTCAAATGAGTAACCCTACATAAACTGGTTCCGGATATAGAAAACTGAGGGGTTTTTCAGGAAAGCAACCAGTGCCAGTCAGAGAGGACAGCTTTGAGGAGTGGCTGGAACAAGCCACTCAAGCTTTAGATGAATGGGACGTTCCAGAGGCCCAGAAAAAACAGAGAGTTACTGAGAGCTTAAAGCGGATGGTCCACTAAAAAAAAATATCAAAAGCCAGCAGCTACAAATACTGCAGCTGCTGACTTTTAATATTAGGACACTTACCTGTCCTGGAGTCCAGCGGCGTCCACAGCAGAGGACGAGCGTTCGCTCGTCTCTCTGCTGCTCCCCCCTCCATCCACAGTGAGGGAACCTGGAAGTGAAGCGATTTGGCTTCACTGCCTGGTTCCCTACGGTGCATGCGCGAGTCGCGCTGCGCCCGCTGATTGGCTCCCTCTGTGTGCTGGGAGCCGAGAGTTCCCAGCACACAACGGGAAAAAAACGTCTTTTGCCCGAGCCTGCGGGCCGGAAGTGGGTGCAGATGCCTGTCTTTAGACAGGTATCTGCACCCCCCTCCCCCCTGAAAGGTCTCAAATGTGACACCGGAGGGGGAGGGTTCCGATCAGCAGAACTTCACTTTAGGGTGGAGATCCGCTTTAAGGGGGCCTGCCTCACAAGCCATTCGCAATTTAAAACTCAGCAAACAGGATTGTATTGCTCAGGACTACTTGAGTGTTCTGCAAGATGTGTCTGGGCGAACAGAAAAGGCATCTGACCTTATATATCAGTTTGAACATAACTATCAGAATAAAGGGGAAAAGATATCTGACTACATGAGGCGGCTGGACAAGATAATGCAGCAGGTTTGGGCACAACAGGTTTTGAGGGTAGTTCAACCCCTAGACCCTATCACAATCCAGCTGAAAACTTGAGGAGATGGAGGAATCCTAAAGTATCCTGACCTAATCTGGGTTGTACGAGAAGAGGAGGCCATGCTGGAAAACAAAAAGAGGACCCAGAAATCAGAGCCTGTTGCTGGGGTTAGGGTGACTGATGGCAACACAGAGATAGAGCTTTTGAAAACCAAGTTGTCACAGTTGATGGAAATGATGGCTCTACTGACAGCCAGAACACCACTGTCTCACCTATTGGGGAAGTCTCGGAGTCCAAGCAGTCTGCAAGCCCTATGGCTGTCCAAGTCAAGAAGCCAATGAATCGAGGGGTTTGCTTCAACTGTGGAGGAGTGGGGCACTACCGACGTGTTTGTCCAATCCCACCAAAGATTGAAACCCAGCATCCAAAGCCAGCGGGAAACTTCAGAGGGCCGGGTGAAGGAGCTAACCGGGTGCTCCATATTCTCCATATGGCTCCATATTCAAAGACGCAAAGAAACCACAGTGGAAGCCAAAATCTTTACAAAGGGCCCCCACTGCTGATTCCTGAGCGACCATACAACCCACTCTTTTCGACCTCAGGTGCCTGGTCATCGAGAGTAGATGCACATCAGCCCTCTGGGGCCCAACAGAGATGCAAGCAGAACCTGAAGCCCATCAAGAATTGGGCATGAATACAGATGAATGGACAAAATAACTACACTACTAATGGTAGATTTCATGGAAAACTTGTGGGACCTTCTCCCATTGTGTCAATTCAAGTAGAAGGTATCTATACAAAGGCCCTTCTGGACACCGGGACGCAAGTTACCCTACTATATAGAGACTTTTACGACTGGCACCTCAAACATTTACCCCTGCAGAAATTGGAGGAACTGGAGATATGGGGTATTGGAACCCAAAATTTCCCATATGATGGATACTTACCGGTCAAGTTGATTTTTGACCCCTCTGTGACCGAACAAACAGAAACGTTTGATACCTTAGCTGTTGTATGCCCTTGCCCATCAGGAGCCAACAAACATTCTCTGATAATAGGAACAAACACTGACCTTGTCAGAAGGCAGCTCACTCCTCTTGTATTGAAGTCTGACACCCCAACCAAAGGAATACAACCTATGCTATGACAAGTATATCAGCACCTAGGAGAGGAACAGAGAGCCCCAGCTGAAGGAGTGGGGAAGATTTGGAGATTGGACAGAAGTGAGAAGATACTACAACCTGGAGAGTTGGTGTGTACCGACTGGTGTACCTGGACGATATCATCAACTTTGGCAGAACCCTCAAAGAACATAAAGAGCATCTCGAGAAAGTCCTGAAGAGACTCCATGACGAGGAATTGAAGCTGTCCTTGGAAAAAATAGGATTTTTTGTACTCACCGTAAAATCCTTTTCTCTGTCGTCCACAGACGGACACAGCTCCTTAAATCTTGACTTGTGGGTTATGTTCCTGTTCTATAGGAGAGGATTAAGCAGAACATGTTAGATATTTACATACATGTTACGATAAACAGAGTTGAACAGCCCCGCCCAGGGGGCGGTCCCTCCAGACATAACCCTCCGCCCTGCAGTCAGCAGCTCAGTTTGTAAAAAGCAGTACAAACTTAAAAAGGAGGGGTGGGTGCTGTGTCCGTCCATGGACGACAGAAAAAAGGATTTTACGGTAAGTACAAAAAATCCTATTTTCTCTTTTCATCCATGGACTGACACAGCTCCTTAAAAAGTTTGAAAAGGAAAACATTTTTTTATCTTAATAGCTTCCTTTACCTTAATGCAGTGCTGTTTTCATGTGCTCATTGTTCGTTTTTGCTCTCAAGTTGCTGTAATCCTTCTCTGATCTCCACACTTCCTGATTGTCTGTTTCCTGATCACCACAGTACTGGGAGCTTTCTCTCTGTGGTCAGTAATCAAGGAGGTGTGATTACTGTGTGTCTAAAACCCCTCAGCACCAATCACGTTCGTTTTCCAAACCATCACTGGCTCTGTATTGGCTCTGTGACTCTATACATCAGAGAGACAGGAACAGCATGCAAAAATGAAACTGAAACTGTAGGTATATTATATGATTGATTTTTATCTATTTTAATTGTTTTTAAAAGGAATCAGTTAACTATTATGTCTCTATACCCTGTAAACAGTAATTTCCGCAAAAAAAATGTTTTCCTTTACAACGTCTTTAAATCTTCACTTGTGGGACGTCCCCAAGCAGTGTCAAAAAAATGAGGGGTGGGAACAGCAATCAAAAAACTAACTTCACCCCAAACAAACAGAGCTCCTCAACGGAGGAGTTGCAACTTTAAACAGCCGCCTGCAAAACCTTGCAGCCGAAAGAAGCATCTGAAAATGCACTCACATCAACCTTGTAAAATGTGGAAAAATGTATGAACGGACAACCACTGTCATGGACCGTGAAATCATACTTCATGTATTACATAAGATGAGACATTATGTATATGACATATTGCAGGATGCCTTTGGACATTATGAGGTGTCTGTCTACTGTAGATCGCTTCTCGGCCTTTTGGCTAAGATCAAGTGTAGTATCTGTTCTTATCAGTTGCCAATAGGTGGTGCTAAACTGACTGTCCCCAGTACTCGGCGAGGGGGAAAGGGATGGCAGTCGGTGGACGCTAAGCCTATTGGCGTAGAGGCGAAAGCCTTCTGATCGGGGCAGAGAGGCATGAGGTCGAAGCTGAAGGGCTGGGCCCCTGGCCTTTGGCCTGGATCCGGTGGTGTCTGCCCCAGTCAGTTGTTCGGCGAGGGAACCTTTGCTAATCCTTTCGGGGAGAGGCGGGTAGTACTTCCCGAATGTAATTAGGTGGGAGAGCTGGGGGTTGTGGGTAGTAGTTGGCTGCGGCTGGCTCTCCCCAACCTCTTCTCCTACCTTCCTGGCTGGGAAGGGTGCTGCTGGTCCGGACCGGGGGTCAGGGTCCGTTGAAAAGCCTGTGGAGATAGTGCCCCTGGAGTGGCAGTCCAGGGGTGCCATACATTGCACTGAGTGTTGAGGGGCACTAAACGTGTGGCACCTTAGGTCACTGATCTCCACATACACCTTTTTAGCACCTGCCTCTAGGGCCGAGCCTTTTGGCTAGGACCAGAGGAATTTTTGTTCCTGGCCGGAGGGCCGGCCATTGTATTGCACAATGGCCACTTTCCACTCACCATTCCCACCTTCCTTTTCCCCCACTTTCTTTTTTATTTTACCCCCTGTTTGTCTCGTTTGTCACTTTTTTTTGATTGTGCACTTTATGTGTGGCGAGTAGGGTGCTGGTCCTCGGGCCTGACTCTGAAAGTCTTGGGAGTAGGTGGACATGGCCTTCTGGCTTAGTTCACCTGCTCTTATGGGGTCTCCCTTCGGGGGAGCCCCACCGAGGAGGGTTCTGTTTCGGCAGTCCCTCCGAGGATGTAGGCCATGTGGTTTCGGCTGCATGGGCCATAGTGGGGTCCTAGTGGTTTCGGCTGCTTGGACTCCAATACTCTTGTCCCTGTCTGGAGCCTAACGCCCCGGGGGATCAGAGCTGGGTCCTCTTAGGAGGACCAATTGACGATGGCACCCATCGCAGTTTTTTGTGTTTCACTCTTTATGTGTGTGCACATTTTTTCCTGCACCGGGTGAAGTTTTTGGGTTGTGTTTTGCACGCCACAGGCTTTTCAAAAAAAAAAAAATAATAATTATGTATATGACATATTGCAGGATGCCTTTGGACATTATGGGCCAGATTCAGGAACACTTGCGCTGGAGTATTTTGATATGCGCCGCGTAACTGTGATGATGCGCCGTCGTTTCTATGTGCCCGTACCCACCAAACTAGATGCGCCCAATAACGGGTCATTTGCGACCGGCGGAACGTTCCGACGCCAGAGTATCGTCAGCGCTTAATTTCGCTGGGCGCATCAGTCGCGCCTATTGATTTCCCCTGCAAATATGCAAATGAGGGATTTTTCCCAATTCACGAACGGATTAGCACCATACGCTGGCTACATGCGCCGCGCGTATCTCGTCCGTCCGGCGCAAAGTTATTTCTACAAAAGGCTGCTTTATCTTTACTCCAGACGGTCACAGGTCAGCAGGAGAGCAAGCTACAGCAGCGTTACCGACGATAAGAGCTAGCTGAGCACCCCCACTTGCAGGACAACACCTCTGTCCATGCTTGTCTGTCAAATTTTACAGCCATGGAGGAAGACATCATAGGTCTCCATAGCCGTGATGACGGCTGACAGCTCCTGGCCATTAAAGTTCAGCTTTCTCCTGTGTGTTTGCGGGGAACGGGAGCAGCCATCTCAGAACAAAAGTAACATCACTGCGGGGAGGGGGAGCAGGATATACTTTAGTGCCGGAATGGCGCTTCTACGGGCGCATTTAAACGCCCAACGGAAGGCATTGCGCTGACGTTTCCTGTGAAGTGGTGCCGACGGAAGTTGTGAGCATGCGCACAAGGGGGGCGAGTGGAGCCGCACTCACTGCGCATGCTCCGTGGATGATGCGCTGAACGTAAGCCTCTGCGCTGGGCCCGCCCATAATTTACATATGATCACACCCACTTCCACTTGCGTCGGGTTACGCCAGCGCATTATCGTTACTCTGGCGCAAGTTTACGCGCAACTGCTATGTGAATTACAGGACTTGCGCTGAAAGGGTCTTCAGAGTAACGTAAATGAGAAGCGTTACTCCAGAGGAAAGATACTCTCATCTACCTGAATCTGGCCCTATGAGGTGTCTGTCTACTGTAGATGGGGATTGAACTGAATTAGACTATTGAGGACTATTGAAAGGCTAAGTGGCTTGTGAAAGACATTCATTGTCCAGTGTGTAGAGGTGTTAATTCAGTCGGCTCTTAGACCTTTCTATTGTGTGATAACACGGTTTTGAGCCTTTTGATTATCAGGAGTATTGGATTAGCATGTCATTATCTAAAAAAGTGTGATCTCTCAGTAATGACCTCCTCTCTATGCGGAGACAAGCCGGCTAGATAACATATTCTGTTAAACTTCACTGATGTCATTGTCTACAGGAATGTCATTCTTTCTGAGGTAGTGAAGTCATGCTGAAGGCATCGGTGCCGAGATGTCTCTGTATGGAAACCCCAGTGTGTGAAAAAGGGGGTGGAGATTTCATTGTTCTTTGATTGAGGAAAGCTGTAACCTGTATATAACCAGCAGAGTGTTTCAATAAAGTTGAGTTCTGGTTGAACATACATACAACGCGTTTGGTGTGTGTTCTTCATGGATCCAATCGGCACATAGCTGTAGATTGGATCCCGGAATCTTGGATGACTGGACCATCAGATGTTGCAAGCTGATCGAATAGAAGCGGAGGAGTGTCGGGAGAGCAGGATCTGGGCGAGCAAGGGTCTCGTCACAACCACCTTCTCTGATGTTCTCAAAAGGAGGCTCCTGAAGAGCCCAGAGCACCAGATTCAAATCCCATGGAGGAAGCGGTGGTCTAATTGGGGGAATCAGATGTCGAACCCCTTGCACAAACGTACCCACTAGTGAATGGGTCGCCAAGGGTCTTTGAAAGAAAACAGCCAAGGCTGAAATCTGTTCTGATCGACTCCAAAAACAGCAGGACCCTGGAAATCGAATATGCCCCGTGGACGCCACTCCATCTCCTCGCACATAGAGATGTAGGCCTTCCAAGTGCGATGGTAGATCTTCCGAGAAGATGACTTTCGCGCCCTCAGTATGGTTGAGATGACCGAATGCGACAGACCTTGATCCCCTAGTACCTGGCTTTCAATAGCCATGCCGTTAAAACCAGCGACTGTAAAGCAGGATGAAGTATGGGACCTTAAGAAAGAAGGTCCTTCCGCATTGGCAACTGCCAGGGCACATCCGCCACTAGGCACACGGGCCACTAACCTCGACACCTTGCGATTGAGTCGAGAAGCCAGGAGATCCACATCCAGCATGCCCCACCTCCAGCAAAAGGAGTTGAAACACCTCTGGATGTAACGACTATTCTCCTTGGTCCAGCATCTGGCGACTTAGGTAGTCCGCCTGCCAGTTTTCTACGCCCGGAATGTAAACGGCTGACAGAGCCGGCACGCTCCTTTTCTCCCACCGTAGGATGGTTGACATAAGCCACCACCGTGGCGTTGTCCGACTGGATCCTGATTGGTCGTCCTTGTAGCTTCTGCGACCACAAGGAGAGACACAGCCTGATTGCCTGAAGTTCTATTACATTGATCGGCAGGCGGGATTCATCCGGAGTCCAGCGACCCTGGGCCGACTGGACCCCCCAGACTTCCCCCCCAACCCGTGAGGCTGGCGTCTGTCGTGATCACAGTCCAATGGAAAGGAAGGAATGACTTCCCGGACTGAAGAGTCGGAGATCTCAGCCACCAACTCAGGGAAGCCTTGACCAGGTGACTTACCTGAACCTGACGATCCAGAGACAATGGAGATCTGTTCCATTTGGACAGGATCTCCTTCTGCAAAAATGCACAGCCTGCCGATCCTTCCCACTACAGGTTTAGTGGAGGGAGACTCCAACTCCCCCCCCTGACACATCTAGGTGGGCCATCCCAATATCGGTGGCTTGTGGGCAAGACAACCTCACCTCTTATGATAAATGGTGGGAGATTCCCTTGCCAGGTTCATACGTGCATGCAAATTGCTTGTTTTCTTACATGTACTAACCTGTTTTGCCTCCCGATGTATTTTTGAAAGCATGTAACAGGTTGTGGACATTATATGTTGATAGACTCTGTCCTTCCTTTGAGGACCAAAGGTTCTTTGGTGGGGGGAGTATATAGCAGGCATTTTTTGGTAATACAATTTCTCCTTTTGGCCACAAGCAGGAGACAGAGAGATGCTGACTTGTCCTTACAGAAAACTCAAACAAAAAGACTCACTAAAAAAAAGGGGAGTGTCAGGAAGTGCTGAGAAGAATGAGGAGAGGGGACTACTGAGGTAAAAGGGAGGGAAAGGGCTGACAGAGACAGTGAGGAGAACTGACTGAGGTAAAAAAGCATTTGAGAAGAGCTGTCTGAGGTACCAGCATCAGAGAGGGGGATACCAAGGCTCAAAAAGTCCTTTGCTGGGACACAGTGACACTTAACAGTGAGGAGAAGAGGATTGTGTGAGGGGAAGAAACGGAGGGGTCCGAGTGAGGAGAGAGACACACGCTGACACCAGGGACTGTGTGCATTAACAGAGGAGGAGGGATATCCAGAAGCCTGGGAAGAAGAGTCTGTAAGGAGAATAAGGAGAGTGGTCTGAAGAGAGAGAGAGAGAGTGTAGTGAGGTGACAGGTGTGAGGAAAACCATTGAGACTGAGGAGACAGAGAGAGAGACTCTGGCAGCATTAGAGGGGGGAAAACGCCAGAGACTGCCTGGAGACAAAGGAGTGAGGACGCTTGAGGAGAGCCAGGAGCAGAGACAGCCACGTGGTCCACTTCTATTTAGTCCAGGGACCCTACTCAGCAGCCCAGCACCACTCAGCTCAGCATAGACGACCCACACCTTTCAGGGATCAAGATACATATCCGGGTATCAGGTCAGCGGCTGCCTGTTCATCTTGCGAGTTTCACTATCAGTCATATCATTGCTAGGAGCATCAGGAGCCTGAACAAGCTGTCATGGTCTTACCTCCTTGCAGCCTCCTTATAACTTCCCACATCCTGCGGCTCCTCCTTCCCACTGGGAGGAGCTGGATTCTCAGCAGATATATACCACGGCTGCTGCAGCATTCCCTTGCTTGGTCCTTGTCTTACAGCCTCCTGTGATCGTGCTGCTGTTTGGGTCACCGACCCGGCTCCTACGGACGTTCCTTCTGGTTCCTGATCCCCGGCTTCGTCTCACCACCCTTTGGCTACTGACTCCGGCTTGGCTGACTTCCATCCCTGGCTATCGACCCTGGCTCCGGCGGAGGACCCTTCTGGCTGTTGATCATCTGTTTGGACTTTACCTTGCTGTTTTTTTTTTTTAATAAAGACCTTCTTATTTCATTTATATCTGTGTACGTCTGATTCATGCTTCCTGACATTAGGACCATAAATTCTGACAGTACAGGGCCGCCTCCGATACTCATGCTGGTTGCCAGACTTGATCAGCAGGATCACCTGCTGGAGCACTTCGCTCAGATGTTGCAGACCCTGCTTGCACGCACTGCTCATCTCGCTCATGTTGCTGATAGGCCGGTTGTCGATCCTGGTACCGCTCCCACTGCTGCTCCGAGTGACGCTCCTGGGCCCGCTCCTACTGACGCTCCGGTTGATGCGCCAGAGTCTAACCTGGCACCTGTTGTTGCGCCTACAGTGTCTCGGGGTATGTCCGGCTCTGCCCCCCTCCCGCAGCGCTTCGGGGGAGAGCCAACTCAGTGCCGAGGTTTCCTTAACCAAGTGGGCATTTATTTCGAGTTGCTGCCACATGCCTTTCCCACTGAGAGATCGAAGGTGGGCTTCCTGGTCTCGCTGCTCTTGGACAAGGCCTTGGCCTGGGCAAGTCCCTTATGGGAGAACAACAATCCGGTGGTTGCCGAGTTTTCCGGTTTTGTTGCTTCTCTTCAGAAGGTTTTCGATGTGCCGGCTCGCTCTGCCTCTGCTGCGAAGCTCCTCATGTCCATCAAACAGGGTTCACGATCGGTAGCCGAATACGCCATTGAGTTTCGTACCCTGGCAGCAGAGGTGGGCTGGAATAATGAGGCTCTGGTCGCTGCTTTCTCCCATGGTCTCTCGGATGCCTTAAAAGATGTGATTGCGGCTAAAGACCTACCTGTGGAGCTCGAGGCTCTCATTTCCTTCCTGATATTGATTGACACCAGACTCAGGGAGAGACCTTCCTTTAAGGAGTGCCTGCGGAGGCACCTACGTTTGTTGTCCCACCCGTGCCTCCCTCTCCTCCCACACCTCTTGAGGCTGACCTGCCTGGGGGTGAGCCCTTGCAACTGGGGTTTGCTCGCCTGTCTGAGGGGGAGAGGGCATCTCGGAGACGCGAAGGTCGATGTATGTACTGTGGTCTCAGTGGGCATTTTCGGTTGTCATGTCCGAACCGTCCGGGAAACGCTCGCACCTGAGATCCTGTCGGGGACAGATCTTGGGTGGAGTCTCTTCGTCCCCGGTTTCCAGTGCTGATAAACCTCTGATCACCATTGTCCTCTCCTGGGTCGGGGGCTCGGTGACGACCCAGGCGTTGGTGGACTCTTGGTGGGTTTTTCATTGACAGTGAATTTGCTGCCGCAAACTCCATTCCTCTGCAGGCTCGAGTTTCCCCGCTAGTCCTTGAGGCGATAGACGGCAGACCCCTCCAGCCGTCGCAGGTTACACATGAGACCCTTCCTGTGGAGATAGCCATTGGGGCCGTTCACAAGGAGTCGGCCTGTTTTCAGGTCATTTCATCTCCACACTATTCGGTGGTCTTGGGATACCCCTGGCTCCAAAAGCATAATCCGATTTTTAATTGGAGATCGGCCAAGATCCTCTCGTGGTCCCCACAGTGTGGGGCTAGTTGCATCCATGGGCCTGTCAAGTTGTTGTGTGCCTCCTCGCACTCTGGGTTGCTTCCTGAATACAAGGAGTACCTGGATGTATTCGATAAGGTTCGCGCTGTTGCCTTGCCTCCGCACCGCCCTGTAGATCTACAACCTGGCGCCATTCCTCCTCGTGGCAGGGTATATTCTTTGTCTGTTGCGGAAAATTAGGCCATGGAGGAGTACGTGAAGGAGGCGCTTTCCCGGGGGCACATTCGCAAATCCTCCTCCCCGGCAGGGGCTGGATTTTTCTTTGTAAAGAAAAAGGGTGGAGAATTGAGGCCTTGCATCGACTATAGGGGCCTAAATCGCATCACGATTAAGAATGCACACCCGAGTCCGTTGATTTTTGAGTTGTTTGACCGCCTCAGGGGAGCAACGGTCTTTACCAAA
Organism: Rana kukunoris; assembly: GCA_029574335.1. Taxonomy (NCBI): domain Eukaryota; kingdom Metazoa; phylum Chordata; class Amphibia; order Anura; family Ranidae; genus Rana; species Rana kukunoris. The sequence continues at coordinate 282,667,370 of CM056052.1, forward strand.
CTCGACCTGAGGGCTGCGTACAACCTTGTAAGGATCAAGGCGGGGGACGAGTGGAAGACCGCGTTCAACACCAGGACCGGTCATTATGAATCCCTGGTTATGCCCTTTGGGTTGTGCAATGCGCCCGCAGTCTTTCAGGAATTTATCAATGATGTTTTCTGTGACCTGTTGCAGCAGTGTGTGGTGGTCTATTTGGATGATATCTTGGTATACTCCGAATCCATGGAGGCCCACATTCTGGATGTCAAGCGAGTGTTGCAACAGTTACGAGAGAACAAGCTTTTCGGTAAGCTTGAGAAATGCGAATTTCACCGCGGGTAATCCCAGGTAACCTTCTTAGGTTACATCATCTCCGCGGAGGGGTTCTCCATGGACCCTGAGAAGGTCTCGGCAGTCCTACAGTGGCCCTAGCCCAGTGGTCTTCATTCCCTGCAGCGCTTTTTGGGCTTCGCCAATTATTATCGGAAGTTCATCAGGGACTTCTCCTCGCTGGCCAAGCCTCTCACGGTTCTGACTATGAAGGGCTGTAGTTCCCAGGTCTGGCCGGTCGAGGCCACCCGGGCCTTTGAGGCTCTGAAATCTGCCTTTGTGTCGGCTCCTATGCTGTCTCATCCCAATCCTGGGTTGCCTTTTGTCCTCGAGGTGGACGCGTCTGAGACGGGAGTAGGCGCCCTTCTGTCTCAGCGTCGGACACCAGAGGGTCCCCTGCTTCCCTGTGGATTTTACTCCAGGAAGCCCTGGGAAACAGATAATGTGGATCTGTGAGAGCAAGGAGGCTGCTGAAACACTGGTTCTGAGTCTCTAGTCTGAAGGGGATTGACAACTACACCTGGCCTACTACCTCCCTCCAGTGGTTATATATACACAATCTGGGGTCTTCTTTTCATTAAGAGACCACCGGATTTCTGGTAAGCAGTTAATGTTGCCTGCAAGGTGGAGGATCTACTATCAGCACTTTACATTGAATGTCACCACGTTTGTTGTTATTATCACACCTTTTCACTGGTGTTTTTTCAAGAATATACCACGAGACTCACTCTGGTCCGGTTAGGATCAGTTGGACATTAACCTTTTGTTCACCACTTATGGACATTAATTTAGTTTGTTTCACCAAGATTACCATCTATGGACAATAATCTTGTATGTTTGTTTATATATGTTAGCGCATCCTGTTTTTTTGCCACTCCAGCTGATATGTTGATCTGCTGGCGTGATGTAAACACAGCGCATGCACAGATCGTCTGAGACATTTTTTGACAGGAGACAGTATTCGACAGGCAGTATTCAAATCTATGCAAACAACAGAGGGGGGTGGTACTTGTCAAAGTGTGCCTCGCTGCTGCAGTGTAAGATTTCCATATGCTGAAAGGCAGATTTTGTCTTTGTTGCAAGATGGGTTTGCTGCGTTTAATGGTGGGTTTCGTCTGTGTATAAGGGCAGGTTGCAACACACACAAAACCCACCCTTTAACAAACCCACAATCCGCCACGCAACAACGAGGATCAATCTGACAAGTACATTTTCCCGCTGTTTGCATAGTGTCAGATAATGCCTCTGACAATCTGCGCATGCGCTGACGTCACGCCAGCTGATCAACATTTTAGCTGGAGTGGCGTTTGTTACTGAGGATGCGCGCCTGCGCGGGGGCATTTTTTAAAGGGAGGCATTTATTGATAGAACACCTGCAAGCAGTCTTTCTTTTACTTTCACTTTCAATGACAATGGTAAACAAGACCAATAGAGAGGGGGGAGGAGCACAGACAGTAATGCAAACCTAATAGGTGTACTAATGTTCGCCACTTTGTCCACAACTAAAAAAAGTTTCACGTTTTTTTCTACTTTAAATATATGAATAACAAATAGCTCAGCCAGAAGCAACAATACTAATAAGAACCGTCTTACTACATAAGCTGACACTATACACATAGCTACTTTGCAGCGATAGCACTGGGAAGGTGTCATCACTGTCACAAGGATAGCGGATCATCCCCCTTACACTCCCTCCGCCTCAGACAAGCCTTCCCGCCAAAGCCTGTGCATGGATGAGGCGCGCTCCGGTGACGCAGTAAGGCGCGCTAGAACGTGTACGCTGATTGGTTGGTTGTGCCAGAGCTTGTTTGGGGGGGCACATCGGTGTCACCGAGAAGAGGTTCCCCCCTGAGGTGTTCGAGTGCGGAAGACACCGACAGGCCGATGAGAAGGGGGGGTTCAGGGCCCGGCGGTGGTTGGCGGGGCCTGAGAGCGGGTGAGTGGCGAACACACAGGCCATGACTGTGAGAGATATGGACAGGATAGGCTGCACCGTGCTCCACTATGATACAGTGTTGTGTGTTTCCGGGATGGCAGGTTCATACATCAATGTATCATTTTGGAGTTGCTGCGTGCATGACATGGATATGATCCCCCTGTGTCTGTATGTGGAGAGGTCAGGGTTGTTGTGGTGTCTCTGTCCTGGCTTATCTAATGGAAGATCACATTTAACTATTGGGTTGTGTTCTTCACATATGCCACATAGTTAGGGCTCATTGACACGGGTTGGCTCCATACAGTGTAAGAGCTGTTTTCTGAACTGCTTACAGGCAGGTAATGTTCATGAATGAACACGCATCGGCTGTACGGAATCACCCACACAGGTAGGCAGGGACAGGTGCACAGGTTTTATATTGGGGCACATGCCAATCTCTGCTGTACAGGGGAGTCTGTACATCTAATGGGTAGGGATGCGCTACGGTGTGTTTGCACAGTCCACATGCGGAGCCCACCAGGAAGTCTTCACGGCGCTGCGCTAACCACAGGCAGGGAGACATTTCCAGATCTCTACAGCCAAACATCGGGACAATGTCTTCCTGCCTGTGATTAGCGTAGCGCTGTGCAGATTTCCCGGCGGGCTCTGCACATGGACTGTGCAAACACCGGAGCTCATCCCTACTCATGAGTGTCCAATCACTAACATGGCATGCCTCAGCGCTAGGACATAAAAGTAAACAAACATCTCTTCACACTGTATGGTTTTTGGGTGATTTTTGATAGCAGACAAATTAATTGAAAAGGGCCATATGAAACAGATGAAATGCTGGCGCTGCTGTCAATCACAGCGGATGACGCGGCGTGCCGGGGGCGGGGCCGAGTGATACAGTCGGCGGCTATGGCCGCCACTGTATCACGGGAGCGCGCTCCCAAAAGCTTTCCACCGTGCGAGCGCCCTCGCATGAAGATGGAAAGCTTTTGCGAGGAGAACCCCAGAAGACAGCTTTCCGGGCCACTCTGTGCAAAATGAACTGCACAGTGGAGGTAAGTATAACATGTTTGTTATTTAAAAAAAAAAAAAAAAACCTGACTTTAGTGTTCCTTTAAACTGCAGCCGGGCAGTAAAGTGGATAAGGGATCCGTTTACACAAATATTTTGTTCGGGGTTAAACGCTTTAGAAAATCATTTGGTAAAATAATTTATTAGGGGGCGAGTCTTATACAATTCATCGTGGGATGATCTTGGGGAAGGGCAGTGCGAATAATCATTTGAAATGTAAGAAACGCATAATCTTATCGACACATTCCGGGACAAGACCGCAGAATATATGGGGTTGGTGGACCAGTAGGCATACAGTTAGTTTTTCTTTGTAAGCCCCATATTAAAAATAAGGCCCAAAAACAATTTGAGTTTGTCTAGTGTGAGACGTTGCCAATGGAACATGGGGGGCGTAGGACAAATCAGGGTTGGCAGCAATAAATTGCTAATCATAGAGATTTTAGTCCACAATGTAGTGCAACAAATCTTCGGGGTAAACAAATACAAATTGTCCAATTGTGGAAAAATTTGAAGTGTTGGGCTGCACACCTGGCTGTGCAGTGAAAGGGGGGATTATAGCATATCCTGAGTTGGCAGGCAACCATAAGGGGTTTGCCTGGGCATTGGGAAGGTAGGACTGGGCCTGAATTCTTCAGGTTGGCCGTGTACTTCCAGTACTGGTACTGGGCTCCTCTTCCTGGGGTCTGGCGCTGATGGTGGCAGGCAGGTCTTCTGATCTCCTATTTTTTTTTAGGAGGGGCGGTTTCCTCTAGGGATGCACCGATACTGGTATCAGGGCCGATACTAGGCATTTTCACGAGTGTCGGTACTCGCAAAAATGCTCCGATGCTGAAAACTTATACCGGAAGTGACGTCAGTTGGGGCGGGACACCTCCTCCACCAGTGGTGTTCAGAGCAGTACTTGCCTTACGACGCCAGTGCGGCAAAATCCACAGCACAGTAGGAACAGGCTGATAGCTGCTCCCAGCTATCTTTTTTTTTTTTCATTATGCAGCACTCCCGCTCTCCTGCCTTTGTAAACAAGAGGAGGGTGGGTGATGTCATGACTCTTCTCATCCTGTTCCTGCACAGAGAGAGAGAGAGAGAGAGCGCAGGCTGGCCGCTATCCAATAATAGAGAATGGGTGGGTCGCCAGGGCAAGGGGCTGGACAGCATCAGCATATGTGTTTCTACGTGAGACAGCTGTGGAATCGTCCCTGAAAGCAGAACTGAGTAATGGGTAGAGCAAGTCCTGTAAACAGGTTAGTGTAGTATGTAGGGGTCAACCGATATGGGTCTTTCTCTGGCCGATGCCGATATTTCGAAATTGCGAGGGCCGATATATGATGCCAATTTTTTTAGGCCGATTTAAAAAATTTCCCCTTCACACTGGGGTGTTTTTCAGGTGCTTTTGGGCTAAAAATAGTGCCTGCAAAACTGCTCCCGAGGGCATTCACACTGAGGCGGTGCGCTGACATGACTTTAAAAAAAAAGGCCTGCAAGCAGCATCTTTGGAGCCGGGTATACCGCTCCTACACTACTCTTGCCCATCGAAATGAATGGGCACTGCTGCCGCAGCGCCTGCAAAGCCCTTATGCAGCGGGGCTACACGAGTGCATTTAATCTCTTCATGGACCGTTAGCTGGGTTATAAGTCCCCCGCTATCAGCCGAATAGCGCCTGCCCTGCTCCAGTGTGAAAGCAGCGGAGTTCCGCCGAAAAAAATATTAAAAGTCAGCAGCTACAAATACTGTAGCTGCTGACTTTTAATATATGGTCACTTACCTGTCCTGGGCGCCTGCAATGTCGGCACCCAAAGCCGATCTCTCTCTCGGCTCTCGGGTGCTGCCCCGGCCATCTTCGGTAAAGGAATCAGGAAGCAGGCACAAAAACAGGTAATCAAAACTTTTGGACTCTATTAATTAAAGTATATTTTTCCCCCAATAATTGAATTTGAAAGACCGCTGCGCAACAACCGCTATTTTATTCCCTAGGGTCTCTGCTAAAAAAAATATATAATGTTTGGGGGTTCCAAGTGATTTTCTAGCAGAAAATACAGGATTTTTAATTGTAAATAACAAGTGTCAGAAAAGATTTAGTCTTTAAATTAAACTTTAATTTAAACTGAGTTCAGTTCATTGATAGGTAGCAACATTGTTTTCTTTTCTCAAACTTGGCAGGCTGACCAGAGACAAGTCGCTCCACGGAAACTTCAGGCAACTTGCAGTGACTTTTGTATCATAGAAGTCTATGCAAGTCACGCTAAAGTACATCGGCTTTTTTTTTTTAAACTCTTATACACGAGTACCAGACAGTATATACAGACCAGTTTGTACCGCGACACTGCACTGTATATGTTATGCACACACCAGTTTATATATGATATATGTAAAAGACTGGTCCCTTCCTAATGCCCTCCACACGCCCTGTACTGCGCCCTCCATGTTGCCTCCTTCTCCCACCAGCTGTCACCTCTGCCCCCATGTCTCTTCCCCCAGCAACCACAGCCTTTTTCTTCTGAATTCTCCTACCCCCACAATCCCTATTTCACCCCACCCTCAACTACTCTGGCCTCATTTACCCCTCTACTTCCCATCCTGCCCTCACCCCAGCCTCGCCCAACTCCTTAACACCCCCGCCAAACCACCTCGTTACCTATGCGATAGGTATTGGTATCGGTGAGTACTTTTAAAAAAGTATCGGTACTCGGTGTTAAAAAAGTGGTATCGGTGCAACTCTAGTTTCCTCCTCGGACTCCGATCTGCTGCTCTACTTATCTGACATGGTGTTGAATGTGGAAGAGGGGAATTTTTTTGACACGTGTTATGTCAATAGTCTCTTATTCCAGGCGCTTCGTTCAAGACTTAAACTTCCTTCCAATAATGTGAAGTTTATTCTTCAAGATAGGACAGTAAACTTCCTTCCAATAATGTGAAGTTTATTCTTCAAGTTGGACAGTTAAGACAATGCTTGCATAATGGCAGCTGGTAACACATGGCAAGATGGTAATTCAGAAGGTTTCAGGAGGAATGATATGATGGTACATCATCTTTCTGCTGGGTTTCCATAGTGAAAGCTTCCTGCTGGGTGGGCTTCCTTCCTACCCCTATCTCTCTGCAGGGTCGGGTTGCCCCTGAGGTCCCGCAGGGCCAGAGACCCTCAAGTTCCTAGCTAGCTACTCAAACCACATGGATTCTTGTACTGTTCTTAAAGCCGAGCTAAGCATAATTTATATTTACAATAGCTCCAAGAAAGGTGGTGATGTTACTGTCACAAACGTAACACCCACTTGTGTATATTAAGTAACCTATCTCCACCCATTGTCTTGACGTAGAACTTCAAGAATAGATGTAACCTACAACAGATGACCTTTCTCTTTCCTCATCAAGCTTCAAAATTAACATGTTTTCAATAGATATGTCAGAAACTCTTATCACATAAAATAGTAATAAATTCAAAATCGAACACATGGTAAGGATGTTGTATGCCTCCTCAGCTGTATAAACTCTTTTGCCGCATACCCATGGTCGGAATTTCCGATGGAAAAAGTCAGACGGATTTTTTTCATCGGATATTCCGACCGTGTGCATGCCCAATCTGATGATGGCGGGCTTGTGTGACGGAACTAATGGTGCTACTAACAGCTCACTGATTGTCAGTTCTGTCACAACGGCCTGCCGATTACTGATGGCCTGTGCGGCAGTACTGGTGGTGGCCCGTGTGACAGATGGGCTGTGACAGATTCAGATAGTACCGATGGCGGTGCTTGTGGCGGCCTGTTTGACAGATGGGCTGTGACAGATTCAGATGGTACTGTGTGCAGCATTTGTGACAGATGGGCTGTTACAGATCCAGATGGGCTGTGTGACAGGTTCTCCTTATTAGGGGGGTGGTGTGCAGATAGTAATAATACAGTAAATTGTAACACTCTCAGATCTCTCCTCTCACAATCGGTGTGTGAGGGGAGAGATCCCTGAAAATCGCCACAATGTTTATACTTGTGACCGGCTGTGATTGGGTTTTATTGCCTGTTTACCCTGATCGGAGATGCACTGTATCCGAGGGACACACACCATCCCTGATAGGCGCGTAATAGCGGTGCAACCTGACTGACGTCACATGTCAGGGTAATCAAACCAATTTGCGCATGTCCTTTTGTAATATGACAAGTATGAAGTGGTTAATATAATGAATTTAAATTACTATGAATTTGTTGGCCATTATTGGCACCTTTTTTTGAGGCGATGTTGAACTTCCAGCTTGCTGTATTTTTGGTACATATTTGAGCAGTTAAAAAAACAAAAAAGCATCAAAAATGCAACCCCCCCCATTGAAAATGCAGCAAGAATACATCAAAAATGCCATTATCGCCCTTTTTTTTTTACAGATTGGAGTAAAGATCTGATCGTGGCCCTTTACCACGTAATTTTCTGTCAGCCAATGATAGCTGATCACCCAATGTAATCCAAAGCCGGTAATCGGCTCTTTTTTATTTTATTTTTTCTTGCACCGATAGCACGAGGAGAAGAAAAATAAAGCCGATTGCCAGCTTCTGTAAGAGGGACACCGGTCCCACTCAGTGCCCATCAACACTAACCAGTGCCTCCTGATCAGTGGCCATCAGTGCAGCCTTTGTTTTTTTTTGTTTAGCAAAAAATAAAAACCCCGGTGGTGATTTAATACCACCAAAAGAAAGCTCTATTTGTGAGAGAAAAAAATATATAACAATTTCATACGGGTGCAGTGTCACATAACCGCGCAATTGTCATTCAAAGCGTGAGAGCACTGAAAGTTGAAATTTGGCCTGAAAGGAAGGAGGTATATGTGGTTAAGTGGTTAAATATTTCTGTGGGACTTTATGATGGACTATATTTAGTGAAATTTGAGCACTGCACAGAATATACGTTTGCACCCCTAAGCTCATCACTATATCACTTTGGTCTCGGGTTATTGTGTTAAATTTATTTGGACAAACTATAACTTAAAAGTGGACTCCATTTTTTTTTTTACAACACGTTACACCCGTTTTAAGGTTGTACCATAGAGCCACAAGCTCTGCCCACACGGCCATGCCATTCATTCATAGTGATCTGTGAATGAACTACAAGTCCCGTCTTCCATGGCAACAGGTGGACTTGTAGTTCTCGTTAGAATACAAGTGTGATGATCACTGTACTCGTAGTCCATTACCACTTCCTCCAGCTCTCCAATAGTAAGCCTGTATGGACAGAGAGCTGGTGGAAGAACCTGCAGGATTTTGGCACTGATCGCAAGTACAATGCTTTTCACCCTCCTATGCGGAAATAAAAATGCATGCCCAATTTTTCTTGCAAAAAATATGTGCATTTATTATTACTTTAAAAAGGTGTACTTGACTTTTAACTAACATAACACTATAATTTTTCTGCAGGTGGTTGCATAAGCCAGGAAGATGTCAGCCAAAAAAGCCCTCTGTGACCTGGATGTAATGGATTTTCAAGATTTGTATGGCAAGTGTTATGTTAAAACCAGACTGTATAGCACTGTAATATTGTGCATGAATACATATTGAACTCTTAAGCATTTGCAGATAGAAAGGAATTATTGTGTTAATTTAAAAGCGTGTACATTTTATTTTTTTTCATCCCAGAGTGCACAGCAATATATAACGTGTAGAGCAATCAAAGTTTACCCACATGGCTACATTTACAGTACATTTATGTTTGTATGAGCGTATAGGTGGAGATGGGGGCTTCAACTGTTTTTTTGTTATGTCGTGCATGATCCAAACGTGGGCTATGTAGTTTAGCAGGATTTGTATTGTAATAACAGAAGAACATTACCAGTTTCAAAGGCTAACTAGTATTTTGGGTGTAACATATTGCAAAGTGCCCCCCATGCTCGCTCACAGCCTCTGTCACTTTTAAAATCAGCACATCTCTGTGACAGATTCTTAATTCATTTGCAGAGATCTGTGAATTTAAATACTACAAGTCCCATCTTCCTGCACAGCAGAAGGACTTGTAGTTATTATTGGAACGTGAGTGAGATAATTGGGTCACTCGTTCATAGACATTTCCTCCAGTTTCCTAACTGAAAGTCAGTATAGGGGTACGAACAGAGAGTTAGAGTGGAGTGTGTGCAGGAGCCTAATATTGCACTCACAATCCACTGATCATGTGTGCAATGCTTTGCAGGCTTCTGTCAAATAAAATGCACAATTTTCCTGCAAAATATAAGCATGCATTTATTTTTCTTAAAGCAGAACTCCAGGATCGGCAAAAAAATCCCCCATTAGTACCCCACCCACACACTGAACAGTTTTCTTTATCGTACACCACGGAACACAGTCTAAGTCATTACATAGTGGGTTGTATAGTTCACCAAAGGTAATTGGACACTGGCACATACAATGAAGACAGGATCCCCTCTAATAGACCCCTCCCATAAGGGAAGTACCTCAGTTTTTTTGCCAGTGTCTAAGGACACAAGAAGGATGTGCTAAGGAGCTCTGTTGAAGGATCCCTCCGGAGGTTAATGAGCTACGCCACCAGGTCCATCCAATGTGCTTATTTTTATTTTTTAAAGATATTTTTATTGAACTTTTCACAAGAACCAACAATACAACACATACAAAAAATAAAAATTAAACAACACAGAACATACATCGGTAACAGTTTGCTCCTTAATCACTCCATACCATTATCAACAGCATATTTATAAAGAAGTCAAAAGTCAGAGTAGAAAGTTACATACAACAAAGTATAAAGGTAGTATTAGAAAAAGGTGTATCACGGCCTATAGAACACCTCCCAGCGCCTGTCAGAAAACACTAGCAAGGAACTAAATATATAGAAAATATAACCCAAAAACGTTAGATACTAAATTGGTTGGCTAAAAAGCAAAACCAATAAAGAAAAAGCAGCTATTTAAAATACAGACAGATATATAAAATAATGGTACATAAACTAAACATAACATTAAAAATGTCAAAAATAGTACAAGAACCATAAACAGCGCTGGTGATAATAGTCCAGTGTAGATCCTAAAAGGAAGGGTATCACCTCTACACTACAGTGCAATAAAAATGACAGAGTGAAAAATAGGGGTAAGTCCGTTGATAGTTGATTTTAAAGATAGGATAGCAAGCACCTTCCACCTATATTCTTGATCACCACGTGGGACTAAAAATCCCCCTCTGGGGTACGCACTCACCGAAAACCCCTAGGGGTAAAGCAGTATATGGATATCCACAGAGTAATAACGCTCTTCACAATAGAAGGGATCCGGTCACATGTCTACGGGTCTCCAGATAGTACAAAAAAACACAGGAAAAGGCACATAGCGTAATTCCGTTTTTAATGAAACACACAGGAGAACCCACATAAGTAACCCTTCAAACAATGCACGTACATAAATAGATAAAATAAGTGCCTATAATCACCCTCTCCAACAAGAGAAAAAGAGCCGTGCTGTCCCGATGTATGAACCGACTTCCGGCACTTCCTGGTTACAGACGCGGCTCAGGTGGAGCGCACGTGTCACTTCCTGGCGTCGTTGAGGTCACTCCCTGACGCGTTTCGTCATAGGACTTCGACAGAGGGAGTGGCCTTACGACGGCGGACACAGGTTTTAAAAAGTACCTCCCATCGGAGTCGAGCCAATTACTACAGAGCGAGGGCGGACTTGGTGCCTGCTCCGCCCCCACCCTGATATCACCCGGTATTCGTATGCAGACTCAGACGGGGTTTCACAACATTTTATGCCGCATACCATACTCAAACGAGCACATATATGTTACGGGCATACCACAAGCAATAATATCAAAATAGTGTGCGCATTTAAAGTCAAAATGGTATATTATTTTATACAAAACTTAAATGCTATTCAACAAACCTATTTTATAAAAACAACATTAAAAATTATTATATTCACATACAGTAATCAATGTTAACTTGTGTGATTGAGCAGCTAATAAGCTGAACGTAAAAGGATAAAAAATAAATAAATAATTATATATATATATAATTATAATATGTATAAAACATATACAAAATATATATAGAAAAATATAAAAATAATCATTAAAAATATATATACACCCACACCATGGTATATATACTGGGAATCCGGAGCGCAGTCACTATAATACATTGCATATATGCACCAAATAAGCCGCAAGTCGGTTAATTATAGTGGAGTGACCCAACGTCTCCATCTAGCGGTAATTTTATATAACTACATGCCTCACATACTACTTTGAACAATCTTATTTGCTCAAAGAGCATGAGACTCATAGAAATAGTTTAAATAAATCAAACAATTTAAGTGAACATGAATTATAGGCGAATATAATAAGATCATAAGGTACACATGAATGAAAAAACACAGCTAAAAAAGCATTCACAATAGTAATTCAATATGATCAAACTCTAAATTATAGCTCATACATTGCCAATATAACACAGACTCCATCTAGTGGTGATTAAATAGAATGTAGCTGAAAAAATATATATATATAACAGCTCTATATATGAAACCGCTCACCATGGATACAATCAATAATCACTAATAAAGCAATTTATGTCTAATTCAATGTTCAGGCCCCTAGGCGCAAGTGTATCGGCTGAGAAGATCCATTGGGTCTCTCTTTTGGATAGATCTCTTACTAAATTCGACCCTCGCCATGTAGGCTTTAAATGATCGATGCCCCAAAATAATAGACCACTAGGGTCTTCATTGTGATGTAATTTAAAGTGCAAAGACAGGTTATGATCTTTATAACCTGACAAAATATTGGTGATATGTTCTCCGATACGCACTTTCAATTGGCGTTTAGTGCGTCCAATATATAACAACCCACAAGGACATTGTACAGCATACACTACATGTGTAGTATTGCATGTTATAAATTCACTAATAGTAAATTCTTTGTTATTAGAGCTAGAAGTGAATTTCTTAACAGCTCTTAGAGGGCGAGTTATTTCACGACAAGCCCTACACTTTCTACATGCATAGAAGCCATCACAATCCCAGAAACTCGATGGTCTAGTAGGTGGATCTAAAATCTTCCTCACCAGTTTATCTGAAAAACTTTGTGCCTTTCTGTAAATGAAGCCAGGTTTGGCCGGTAATACTGACATTAAGGTCTTATCCATTAATAGAATATGCCAATGTTTGGCAAAAATTTCTTCTATCTCTTTGTATTGGGCGTGATAGCCAGATAGAAAGTTCCATTCCCGATTGTTGGGGGGCCTTATGGTTATATTGTCCTGAAGGAAGTTGGTTCTTGGCTGTGAAGCCAAGTTACTAATAATAGACTCCAAAAATTCCTTTTTATAACCCTTCTCCAGAAATTTTCCTTTTATCAATTCAGCTTGTACCGTGAAATCCAACAGATCCGTGCAATTTCTCTTTACACGTGTGAGCTGACCTTTGGGAATATTTTTCAACCACATAGGGTGGTGCCCACTACTTAAAGGTAGGTAGCTATTCGAGTCTGTAGGCTTAAAAAACACTTTTGTGGACAGACTTGTATTAGATCTAAAAATCTCTAAATCAAGAAAATTAATGCTATCGCTACTAATAGTGCTAGTAAGAACTATACTTTTAGTGTTGGAGTTCAGTTCATCTAAAAATGTTTGTCATTTTTATTGCACTGTAGTGTAGAGGTGATACCCTTCCTTTTAGGATCTACACTGGACTATTATCACCAGCGCTGTTTATGGTTCTTGTACTATTTTTGACATTTTTAATGTTATGTTTAGTTTATGTACCATTATTTTATAAAGGTAGTATTACCACTTGTGGGACTGCATATTAACCACTTCCATACCAGGCACTTACGCACCTTCCCGCCCAAGCCAATTTTCAGCTTTCAGCACTGTCGCAATTTGAATGACAATTGCGCGGTCATGCTACACTGCACCCAAACAAAATTGGCGTCCTTTTTTCCCCACAAATAGAGCTTTCTTTTGGTGGTATTTGATCACCTCTGCGGTTTTTTTTTTTTGTGCAACAACTAAAAATAGAGCGAAGATTTTGAAAACAAAATAAAGTTTATTTTTTTCTGTTAATTTTTTTGTAAATGAGTATGTTTTCTCTTTCAATTATGGGCACTGATATGGTGGCACTGATGGGCACCGATGAGGTGGCACTGATGGGCACCGATGAGGTAGTTCTGATGGGCACTGATTAGGTAGCACTGATGGGCACTGATAGGCGGCGCTGGTATTGGGCACTGATGGGCACTCATGGGCGGCACTGATGGGCACTCATGGGCGGCACTGATGGGCACTCATGGGCAGCACTGGGCACTCATAGGCAGCACAGATGGGCACTCATAGGCGGCACAGGTGGGCACTCATAGGCGGCACAGGTGGGCACTGATAAACGGCACAGGTGGGCACTGATAGGCGGCACAGGTGGGCACTGATAGGCGGCACAGGTGGGCACTGATAGGCGGCACAGGTGGGCACTGATAGGTGGCACAGGTGGGCACTGGTAGGTGGGCACTGGGCATGGATTGGCACTGTGGGGTGGCACTGACAGACACTGGGGTGGCACTGATGATCACTGAGGGGTGGCACTGATGTATCAATGTTGCCAATCAGTGCCCATGTGTGGGCACTGATTGGCATCATTTTTTTTTACTGCCCCCCCCCCCTTTTTTTTTTGTCTTTTTTTTTTTTTTTTGTCTTTTTTTTTTTTTTGTCATTTTTTTTGGTATTTTCTTTTGTGTTTTTTTTATTTCCCTGGTGGTCCGTGTGGCGATCCGAGGGGGGGCTGCGCTGATAAACAATCAGCGCGAACCCCCCCTGTCAGGAGAGCCGCTGATCGGCTCTCCTCTACATGCGTCTGTCAGACGCGAGTGAGGAAGAGCCGTCGGCGGCTCTTTCTGTTTACATCGTGATCAGCCGTGATTGGACACGGCTGATCACGTGGTAACGAGGCTCCGCCGGAGACTCGTTACCGAGATCGGAGGTGCAGGGTGTCAGACTGACACCCCGCATCACCGATCGCCGCGCTGCGCGCCCCCACGGGCGCGCGCGGCATTGAAATCGTGCTAGACGTTTGAGAACGTCTAGTCACGATTTCATAACCACTTCCCTGCCGTAAATCGGCTATTGGCCGGGCGGGAAGTGGTTAAGGTTATTCTAGCAAAGGGAGACTACACCACCAACACCACTTTTTACAGCTGTATAGGAGATAGGGTCAGGGGGCTAGCCAGCCACCTGCCCCAGATCCTATCGAATGACTTATTTTCCTAATTTCAAAAGTGAGCTTGTAGAGCGGGAGGGCGTCATTGACTAGTTTCAACCATAGGCCCCTTGTCGGGGTCGCCGCTCCCTTCCAGGTCAAAAGGATGGATTTCTTAGCATAGACATATAGGGTTCGAAGCAATTTTTTGACCCGGGAGGGAACAGCGAGGTCACCAAAGACCCCCAACAGACAGTTTTTAGGATCCAATATATTGGGGAGTCCCAAGGCAGAAGAGAGGAAGGATCCTATATTTTTCCAGAAGTCTCATACAACGGGGAAACTCCAAAAGCAGTGGATAAAATCAGCCACCTGCCCACATCCGCGGAAGCAATCCGCCGAGGCCAGTATGCCCATTCTGAGCATCCTGGCCGGAGTCCAGTGTGATTGGTGAAAAATTTTCAGTTGAATTACCCTGTCTCTGGAGGCTATTACAGAGGTCTTAAAAGTATCACAGAACTCAGTCCAGTCATCTTCCGTCATAGTAATATCTAAGGATTCCCACTTGCTCTGCGCTGCCTTAAATCTAGGATTAGAGTTCACCGTTAGGGCTAAGTAATAGTTAGAGATGAGTTTTGTTCGGTCCGGGGAGCGCAAAAGATTTTCTAGGTCAGTAATCGCAAGTGGATTGTTCAAGGAGCCAAACTGGGCTCGTGCGGCGTGTCTTAACTGGTAATAAAAGAATAAATAATTGGGGGGAAGATTAAAGTCGTCCCTCAACTGGGAAAAGGACTCAAAGCCTTCTGAGGTATATAGGTGGCATAGGTACTTAATCCCCTTGGATATCCATCTCTGAGGGTCAGGTAAAGAATTAAGTTCTGGAAGTGATGTATTGAACCATAGCGGATTATTTGGAGAGGTCACCCAGGAACCCGGGGCATGTTTGAGAGTCACTGTTTTAAACAGGGACAGTGATGTTTGCAGCACAGTCAGTCCCGGCCCGCGGTTGACAATGTTGTGTAATGTCTCGAACGATGTGACCATAGCCCCTTCAGTGGTAGTACACACATTATTGGAGTCGGGGTGTAACCAGTCATGAATATTCACCAGTTGGGAAGCTTGGTAGTAGAGGTAGAAGTCAGGGAAAGCCAGTCCTGCCAAATGGGAGGGTAGTCTAAGTGTTTCCAGTGCTACTCTAGGGGCCTTACCGTTCCACAGGAATGTTATACAGATCGAGTCAATGCTCTTAAACAATGCTTTAGGGATTTTGCATGGGGCATTAGCTAGAACATACATTAATTTAGGTAGGTATATCATTTTTAAGACATTCGCCCTTCCCATCAGATCCAGAGGTAAGTGTTTCCACTGCTTAGTCTGAGACTGCAGCTGTAGTAGCACAGGGCTCAGATTATTGGTAATGTACAGGGACAGTGGCAACTGGACCACAACTCCCAGATATCTAAACGAGGTGGCCACCAACAATTTAGAGTCTGAATTGATTTGAAGAGTAGGTGATCGATCTATGGGATAGATAATGGATTTCTCCCAATTCACTCTGAATCCCGAGAAGTCCCCAAAGTCAGACACCATTTTTAACACATTAGCTAGTGAGTCCTGGGCATCTGCCAAATACACCAGCATATCGTTGGCATATAGCGAGATTCGCTCCTCTATACCATTGATGGGCAATCCCCCTAAGAAGTGGGGAAATGCGTATCCTAACAGCGAGAGGTTCCATGGCCAGGGCGAAAAGCGGGGAGTGACAACGGACACCCCTGCCTGGTTCGCCTAGTAATTCGGAAGGTCTCCGTAATTTGTGAGTTGATCCGAATACGAGCAAGCGGCATGGTATAGAGGAGTCTAATCCAGGCAACCATACGAGGGCCAAAACCATACATCTGCAAGACCCGGAACATGTATGGCCATTCCACACTGTCAAAGGCCTTGCAAGTGTCCAGGGACACCACGACCCGAGTCGGGAGGCAGTCGTGTACATATGACAAGTTATGAAACAGTCTACGTATGTTCATTCTGGTTCACCTGCCCGGGATAAAACCACCCTGATCACTCCCCACTAAGCGAGCAATCACTTTGTTCAGACGATTCGCCAGGGCTTTAGCCAGGATTTTTGTATCCACATTTATGAGGGATATGGGACGGTATGAATCACATTTCAACCCAATGTGCTTATTAATTACGTCAAATGGATGGTACCCGAGCCTCGCAGAAGACAGATGCTGCCTGTAATGTCTCTCTTTGGAGGACTGGGCTCTGGGATCCAGCACTTTAGGAGACTTAAAGGCGCAAAAGTATTCTGGCAGAGTCTTTTACAAGGCCCAGGGAAGAGGTCTCCTTTAAGTAGGAACCCATACCCCTAAAGGTTGCACAACACTTCCCGCCATGATGGGTGAAGATTGTTAGGCGGCGTACACACGACCGAGGTTCTCGCTGGAAACCAGCGAGAACCTCGCTGGAAGCTGCATTCCAGCGAGGACCTCGGCCGTTTGTACACAGAGCGCTCGCCCCGCCCGTCGGGAATCCCGTCGAGCGAAAAGAGAGCACGCTCTCTTTTTGCTCGACGGCCCGCCTGGATGAATGGCTGGTTGCCATTCCCGACGGGCGGGTCGCGATTTCGACGACCGGCAGAGAACCTCGACGGGCGGAAAGATTTGTTCTGCCCGTCGAGGTTCTCTGCCGTGTGTACACGGCCTCACTGTCTGGTTTTCAGCAGTCCTGCAGCGTGGATAAGAAGGTAAGTGGGAAAAGTCTAAGTTTTAAACACTTAAGAAACTTCCCCTTTTTGAATTGAATGCCTTGCCTGTAAACCACCACTAGAGGGAGTAAAGAGGCAGAAGTTCCACTTACCATGTCAGGAACGAGAGCTCAGTGTCGGTTCAGCACACGTCCTCCGCTGAAAACTCTGCAAAGCACAGGTGTCTCGTTGGGGTGCCAGACTTGGTCAGGGCGCAATGCCTGTTGCCACCTCATGTTTCATTCCCATCGGCGCGCTTTTAGTTCTAAGTGCACCAGGGGACGTGGTCACACAAGCGGGCACGTCGGCATGTGCGCCGCTCTACTGCGCATGCGCAAAGCGGTAAGGTTTGAAATACAGCCTCAGACGCCTGACAGACCTACTGAAGAGACTCAGCAGCTGGGGGCACGTGAGTTTTCTGGGTGGTTGGATTACAGGCACTCTTTTAAGGCACCTACTCGGCATTCAGAATCTGATAGTTGCTTATTTATGTTGATTTGCTAAACTAGCACAGTAGTGTATGCACTATTTTTGTACCTTTTGCTTTTGGCTTAGGAACATGTCTACCCAGAGAAGGAACTCTGGGACTAAGGAAGACAAAAAGGAGAAGTATTATTCTCTCCTGAGGAATCGGAAGCACCCATACAGGATGAGCCATTGCCTTTGTTAGGAATGGCGGCCTCTCCTGTTGTGCCAGCTCCTGCATATGTCACTGAAGACACTTTGGCAGCAGCTCTAGACAATTTGGAAGGGAGGATCGCTACATTAATCGCTAAATCGGTAAAAAAGGATAAAAAGCAAAGCAGGTCCCCTTTCGTTTCTCTAGATCCCTTTTCAGAAAGATCTGATGAGAATGATGAACGGTCGGATGGATCAGAGTAACCTTTTTCTGCTTCACAGGTTTTTTAAAATTGCAAGTGCAATGTTATGCTGCAGCAGTACGTTCCACGTTCAAGTTGCCCTCTGCAGGGTTAACTGAATCACCTGGGCTCATTAATGTCCCCACAAGCTGCATGCTCTTTTCCGGTTCATCCCTTATTGGAGAATCTTATTTACACCGACTGGAAACATCCAGATAAGCATTTCTCACCTCCTAGATTTGATGTTCTCTATCCTATGGAAGAAAAATGTACTAAAAAATGGAAGCTTCCAGCGGTAGATGCAGCCATTTTGTGTGTAAACAAAAACCTAACCTGTCCAGTTGACAATGCTCAGGTGTTGTTGTTGTGTCAGGTCCTAAAGGAACAAGTGAAACAGGGGGGCTTAAGGATCTTCCTCTGGATCAGCTGAAGCTTTGGGAGAACCTGCCTAAGGCCTTGTGTTTTACGGTCAATGCCACGAGAGATTCTATCCAACAGGCATCCCGCCTCACGCTCCAACTGGTGCACGTGCGCGGAATCCTTTGGTTGAAGCATTGGTCAGCAGAAGCTACATGTAAAAAGCTTTTCTCTGGTTTTCCCTTACATGGGGAACGACTTTGGGGATGATCTGGAGAATTACATCCAGAAGATCTCAAGTGGTAAGACTACACTATTGCCAGAGAAGAAAGAAGATAAACGCCCATGTTTTAAATGGGCCCTTTCTCTGATCCTAGGGAGTGGCGACGGCATTCTCGATCAACCACAAAACCGAAGAACCAGACCCAGGTTCACAAGAAGCAGTGGGTACAAAAAACCCAGTAAACAGAACCCTAAAGCTTCCTCATGAAGGGGCGCCCCCTGCTTGGCCAAGTGGTGGGGGCGGCTTCGGCAGTTTTCAGCAGCTTTGCAGACAGAGATCCATTACAAATGGGTAGTTTCCACAGTATCCTTAAGATACAAGATAGAATTCTGGGAAATCCCCCCCTTATCAGTTCCTAAACTCAAATGTCTTCAAAGATCCATTAAAAAGAAAACCCTTCTTCCAAGCAGTAGATCACTTGCTGTCCCAAGGAGTAATCAAAGAAGTTCCCCTAAAGGAAAAAGGCTCTGTCTTTTTACAAAGAAAAACTGTGCTTTATTGTGCAGAGAGTAAATATACAGGAAATAAAAAAAGAGATCCAGATCAAAGATGTGGTACAGAGAGGATGCAAGGTCATACAAAAATAGAGCATATCTACATTTCAAAGAGAGTGGAGAACACTGGAAGAGCAGGATCAAGTACATACAATTGTCACATAAGCAGAGGCTTGGAACGACAGGGGACCAAATTATCGCCCAGGGATGCCTGGGAGACCACATGGATTCATGCCCAGAACACATCAACAGCTGTAGAAGAGGGAGAGTGAAAACAAAGGAGGACAAACTCGGGTAGGAATATCGTCGCATGTATCAGCGGTTCCCAGCCATGCATCCCATATCTTACCATACTTGGCAGGGCAACCTCTATGAGCATATATTTCTTTTTTTTTATAAGGCAATACGCCATTCACTGCAGAGATCCACTCCTGGAGAGAAGGCGGCCCAACCTGGAGCCACTTCCGCGCCACGAGAAGCCTGGCAATGAACAGCGACTCCTGAAGAAAGATCTTGTGGTACTTATCCGAGTCGGGGTCCGGAAATATTCCCAACAGACATTGCTTAGGGCATAGCGTCAGAGGGGACCCCATCTCATCGTGGATAAACTGTATTATTTGTGTCCAATAGTCCTGTATGACTGGGCAGGACCAGAGGAGGTGGAAAAAAGTGCTGGTGGGGCTTATCACATCTAGGGCATAGCGGGTTTTGATCAGGTTTGTATTTGGCAAGGCGAATGGGGGTCAGATATGTTCTGTGCAATATATAAAGGTGCGTAAGGCGGTCAGATAGCTTGACTGAGACCTTTTTGCTGGTCTCTAGAGCGTCCTCCCATTCGTTCTCCTCCAGCTCCCCCACATCTGCTTCCCAACGGTCCTTAAGTCTGTAGGCCAGATTAACAGCCGTAGGCCGAAGGAGCGTTGCATAAAACTCCAAAATAAGTTTCCGGGAGTCTATCCCCTGTATTGTGCGTGCAATATCTAGTTTGTCTGTATTGGGAGATGCTTCACCAAATTGAGCCCGAAGAGCATGGCGGAGCTGGAGATATCGAAAATGCATAGAATTGGGTAGGCCGAACCCATCTTTAAGTTGTTGGAATGATTTGAGAATAGGGCCGTGGTATACATCAGAAAGGTATCTCACCCCCCACCGAAGCCACAGGACCTGACCTGGGACAGTCAATAGTTTGCGTAGACCAGGATTTTCCCACAGGGGGTATGAGAGTGGGTGGGCAAGACTTTAAGCCTACGCTTCACCACATCCCAGATTTTACAGTGATGGTAGAATAAGCTTTTGTTGGTCCCCGGAGACCAAGCACCCCCCAGGTCCCTAAAGAGAAAAGGCTCTGGTTTTTATTCAAATCTCTTTGTGGTTCGAAAACTGAGACGTCAGACCCATTCTGGATCTAAAAGCTCTAAATCGGTTTCTAAACATCTGTCATTTCCGGATGGAAACAATTCGATCAGTGGTTTCCACCCTACAAGGCGGAGAATTCTTGGTGTCAATAGACATCAATGATGCATATTTGCATGTGCTTATTCAATCTCGCTCAGCAAAAGTTCCTAAGGTTCGCTGTGGAACACCCCCACTATCAGTTTGTGGCTCTACCTTTTTGGCTTGGCTACGGCACCTTGCGTGTTTACAAAGGTTATGGATCCACTTCTAGCAAAGCTAAGGACGAGGGGCAAAACGGTGATGGCCTATCTGGACGATCTACTCTTGATAGAACAGTCAGTGGCACAATTAAATCACAGTGTACTCAGTACAGTAAACTAGAGCAGTGATGGCGAACCTTGGCACCCCAGATGTTTTGGAACTATATTTCCCATGATGCTCAACCAAACTCCAGAGTGCATGAGCATCATGGGAAATGTAGTTACAAAACATCTGGGGTGCCAAGGTTCGCCATCACTGACCTAGAGCGTCTAGGCTGAATCCTAAACTTCAATTTTTCAGGATTATATGCCAGAAATGGGGGACACCGGACGCGGACCTGTTTGCTTCCAGGTTCAACAGGAAGTTAGACAAGTTTGTATCGAGGACAAAAGATCCTCTATCCTACAGAACAGATGCACTAATGATTCCCTGGGATCCGTTTTCCCTGATCTATGCGTTCCCTCCAGTTCTGCTCTTACAGAGACTTCATTGCAAGTCAAAGGAGGAGGAAAACCAATTCTCTTGGTGGCCCCGAATTGGCCCAGAAGGTCCTGGTACACTAAGATCATAAGGATGGCAGTGGGGAAACCTTGGCTACTCCCACTTCACCAAGACCTGTTATCACAAGGCCCATTGTTCGATCCTTCCTTACAAAAGCTAAGTTTGACAGTCTGGCTGTTGAAACCTACATACTGAAGAAATGTAGGCTCTCGGGTCCAGTTCTTTCTACTCTTGTTAATGCTAGGAAGCCGGCCTCCAGGCTAATTTTATTATAGAATCTGGAAGGCATATGTTTCCTGGTGTGAATCTAGAGGGTGGAACCCTCAAAAAGTATGTCATTGGTAGGATTCTGGCCTTCTGTTGATTGGGGGTAGACATGAAATTAGTCCTCAGTACTATTAACCACTTAAGACCCGGACCAATACGCTGGTAAATGACCCAAGGTGTTTTTGCGATTCGGCACTGCGTCGCTTTAACAGACAATTGCGCGGTCGTGCGACGTGGCTCCCAAACAAAATTTGCGTCCTTTTCTTCCCACAAATAGAGCTTTCTTTTGGTGGTATTTGATCACCTCTGCGATTTTTATTTTTTGCGCTATATACAAAAATAGAGCGACATTTTTGAAAAAAAAACACTATTTTTTACTTTTTGTTAAAAAAAAATCAAATAAACTAAATTTTAGTCAAACATTTAGGCCAAAATTTATTTAGCCACATGTCTTTAGTAAAAAAAAAAAATCGCAATAAAAAAAAAATAGCTACCTAGCGGGAACAGCGACACTAATACAGCGATCAGAAAAATGATCGCTTAGTGACGCTGGCAATAGGGAGTGAAAGGGTTAACTAGGGCGGTGATCAGGGGGTTAAAACTTTATTAGGGGGGGTGGGGGGGCTATCCTGAACCTAACACTAACTGTTTTTACAGTGCCTGTCACACTGACACTAAATGCAGTGATTAAATCACTGCATTCAGTAACACTGTGACAGGGGGGTGGGGGGGGCGATCACAAGGGGTTAATATGCCTATGTGAGTGTGTGTCAGTGTTGTGTTGGTGCACACTTACTTGTGATGTCTTCTCTCATCAGCAGCGCTGGGAAACAGCGCTGCGATGAGAGATTACATCATTTCCTCCTTCCTGTGTAAACACAGGAGGAGGAAGTGACAGGCTGGGAGCGCGCTCCCATTGGGCTGGGAGCGATCGCGGGGGGGCAGAAAACACGGACATCCGCCCGCAGATCCCGGATCGCTCCCAGAGGTAGGGAGACCCCCGCACGCCGCAGAGGGGGTCCCGATGGGACCCCCGAACCGCACTCAGGCGGGGACGTAAATTTACGCCCTTGTGCCTGTACGAGCCATGTTGTGGCCGTATATGTGCGTGCGGGGGTCTTTAAGTGGTTAAGGGTCAAATCTCGGCTCTATCGATCTTCTTTCAGAGACAATTAGAATATCATTCCCTAGTCGGGGCATTTATTCTTGAGGGTGTTGCGGATAAATCCACCAGTCAAACCTCCCATGTGCCCCTGGGATTTGAATCTAGTTTTGTCGGACCTGCAGAAGCAGCCCTTTAAATCTATTCTTCATATTCCATTGATTCACTTGAGTTGGAAGTTGGCTTTTTTGGTTGCTATCTCCCCTGCTAGGAGAGTATCTGAACTAGCAGCTCTTTCCTGTAAAGAGCCTTATTTAGTTTGTCACAAAGACAAAGTTGTATTATGGCCCCCACCCTAATTTTCTTCCTAAAGTGGTCTCGCCATTCCATTTAAATCAAGATATTGTTTTGCCTTCCTTTTTTCCTGAACCACAGTCAGTGGGGGGGGAAATGTATTGCACTCTAGATGTAGTGAGCGTAATGAAGGTTTATCTGCAAGCAACTGCTCAGATACGTAAAACTGATGTTTTGTTTATTCTGCCAGATGGTCCCAAAAAGGGCCAGGCAGCATCGAAATCGACCATTTCTAAATGTATTTGACAAATGATTGTTCAAACTTATGGTTTAAGGAATAAGGGACCCCTTTCCTGTCAAGGCCCACTCGACCAGGGCGTTAAGTGCCTCCTGGGCAGTGTATCATCAGGCTTCGATGGCTCAGATCTGTAAAGCTGTTACTTGGTCTTCAGTCCATACATTTACCAAATTCTACCAAATAGATGTAAGAGGACTTCGCCTTCGGGCATAGTGTGCTGCAGGCAATCGGTATAGTGCCTCTCGTCCAATGGCGGTCTGCTTGATCTGTGTCTCCCTCCCCCATATTGAGCATTGCTCTGGGAATTCCCGCTATGTAATGACTAAGACTCGGTGTCCCGTGGTATACTCCAAGAAAAGGATTTTTACAGGTAAGCTGTTATTAAAAATCCTATTTGTGAAATTCCTTACCGTTTTAATTTTTTTTTCGAATTTTCAGGAAGTTGGCTTTCTAATTCCAAAAATGCCTAATCTTTTCTGGCAAGGAGAAGGTGTTAGTGCAGGGATTATCTCTCTTCTGCACCACAGAAAGACGGGCCATACTGTTTTATTTCAGCATGTGACACAAGTTAATGTTGGCATGAGATAAAAACAAAAGTGCAGCGCCAACTTGCTAATAACACAATAATGGTGTAACCCTCTACTGTATGAAATTCTCAATAAGCTTCAATATCTCCACAATACCGTGCCCTGTGATATGTAACGTCACATATAATACACATCACACTGAAAATATGACCTAAAAAATTACTGAAAACTTTGCATGGATGGTTGAAACCCCTCCTGCACATTTTGGCTGTTGATGGTGTCCACTGCCCAAGTGTGCAGTCTCATCAGTGCCATGTGTGCAGAGCAGGGATCGTAGGAGACACAAGCCAGGTAACAGAGCGGAGGTCTGTGACAGATCTTGTATATGAACACTGCTCACCATAATGTTTTGCCTCCCAGAGTGCTGTCGATCACTATACCATTCTGGGTTACGGCAAACAATGTACACATACATCATCTGTCACAGATACCCGCTCTGCATTGTCAGATGACAAGCGGGGGGAGGGAAGGTTGGTGGTGCTGGCAGGAGCAGAGGAGGAAGGAAGAAAGACACCACCTCCATGGGCGGTACAGACCGGGCTATGCGAGACCCCTCCGCCCACTACAGCATGCGAAGACTGGAAATGCAAGTCCCTGCAGAGAACTACAAAGGGTCGTGTCAGGCCGCTGGCTTGAGGTACAAGAGGAATAGCAGGCCAGCGGTCTTGCAAACAGGAAATCAGCAGGCTATTGTAGGGGAACTGAAGAGCTCAGAAGGAGAATGGCATATTCGGTGAAAGTAGATCAGCAACAAGAACATGGGAAAACATTTGTTTCCCCGGAGTTCTGCTTGAAGAGTACATAGCTTTTAAGCTGAATTCTCACTAACGGTTTTAATACTTTGCTGTTTTTTGATACTAGCTCTGTATACCAGCCTATTTGGTCAATTATTTTGGCATCAATCAGGGTGGATTTTTTTTTTAAATCACTTGTAAAAAGGCTTTATTTAAATTTTACCTAAATTTAAATCATAATTTTTAAAGAGCAACTGTCATCTCGGTCCCACAGGGGCTCCTCCTCTGACCTGCTGTTGACTCAGACAGTCTCATTAATTTTAATGAGACGGCTGGTGATCTGGCAGTGACGTAACAAGCTGAGGGATGTGGCGGCAGCAGGTGAGTGAATGCCCGCTAACCGGCACTGCCATGATGCATATGAAATGACAGGTGCTCTTTAAATGTATGGGACTTATTCTTGCTGTTAGGAAACCTTAATTTTGGTTGCAAATATTAAAGATTCTATTTAGAATAATAAGCTGTCAGGTTAGTAACGGTGATATCGGAACCGATTCGACTATAAAGTTTGTAGTGTACATAGATTTGCAAAACAAAGGGGTATTCTGGAACTTTGTTTTATCTCATGGTTACTGTGATATTGTGTGAATGCAGTGTATGTTATCTCAGCTTGCAGATCTTCATTGAATGAGTTTATCAAAAGTTTAAATATTGCAGAATATACTGCCTCATGCTACATAACTAAGCTCAATTTCATGCTGAATAAACTAAATTATTAATGTATCTTAAATGGAAAACTAAGATTTTTATATCTATAGATCATTGATTTATATCCATCCTGGCATCAATGTAGGATTTAACTAATTTTTTAAGAAGCTTTTGTGGATTGGGTTATGTCTTTGCTTGGCTGTCTATGAGGATTGCAAATAATTTTTTTTTTTTTTTTTTGATTTTTCTTTTTTGCAGGGTCTCCTGCTAAAAGTGAGACCAGTTCAGTTGACCTATATGATGGACTGGACATGTCAGTGACTGTACCAGGTAATGTATTTATTACTTTTTTGTTGGACAAACAAGGAATGAATCGGCCGTTCTGTAGATTCTTTGGAATAAAGCAGAGTTATTTACAGCATAATGCCGTTATGATCTGCCAAGCAACACCTTGCTGTCATACTTGTTTTCTTGAAAAAGAACAGACCGTAAAGATTTAACACTAGAAATTCTGTATTAACCCTCCACACCAGGGGTGGCAAACATAAGGCCCGCGGGCCGAATCCGGCCCGCCAGACCTTGCCATGTGGCCCGCGAATGGGTCCCTGAAAAGCCTCGAGTGTCAGGAAGGCTGCATCCAATTGACAACCCAGTTTTCTTTTTGGTTTGCACCAGTGCCAATTAGTGCCACATGCCCTCCAGTGCCACCATCCAGTGCCACCTGCCAGTGCCAACTAAAGCCATCAGTGCCATCTGCTAGTACCATCTTTCAGTGCCATCCAGTGCAACCTGCCAGTGCCAATAAGTGCCACCTGCCAATCGGTTCCTTCTCCTAGTGCCATCTTCCAGTGCCAATTAGTGCCTTCCAGTGCTACGAAAACCCATATCGGTCGACCTCTAAGTTTAAACTGCCCCTCCTATTGAAATCGGTGGGCACCGATGCCAAATTTCTTCGACAGCGGCACTTTTCGGATGATTTTAACCCTTTCCTCGGCCGCTGTGTGAAAGCAGCCTAAGTTAAACAAAGCCTGCTGTGTTAATACTACTGATAGACTGTATCATATGTGCCATTTTGATATGGGCCATAATTGCACTTTAAGTTTTGCTTTATAATTATGAATGCTTATTGTGTATATACTGTATGCATGTTATCTGAATATAAACAATGTGGGGCAGTACTGTGCATTGTGGCAATGTGCATATTGCCACAACACAAAGGTGTGCAGCTGTCTGTTTTTTAAAATAAGTATCTGTTTCCATCAGTATAAGTAGTTTTTATGTAAGAAAATAGCTAATATGTAGAATGGGGTTCGGCACATCACCGATCTGGTGGACAGGTGACTGGGGAGGACCCGGCTGTCATGCTGCACGTTGGCACCAATGACAAAGTCAGTTTAGGGGCTTAGGAGCTAAATTGAGAAAAAGGACCTCCAAGGTAATCTCAAATACTCCTGGTACCTCAAGCCACACCAAAAAGGCAGAGGGAGATAAGGGAAGTAAACAAGTGGCTAAGGAGCTGATGTAGAAAGGAGGGGTTTGGGTTCCTGGATAACCGGGGTGGCTTTGCAGTCGGTTACCAGCTTTATAGAAGGGACGGACTGCAACTAAATGGGGAAGGTGCAGATCTGCTGGGGCGATGGCCAAAAGTTAGAGGGGCTTTTAACCTAGAGGGGGGGGGGGTGTTGAGAGCCAACCCTAGAGCACCCAATAACGAGATGGGTATGTGATCGGTCTAAACTGCATGGCATGTTCACCGATGCTTGGAGTCTGGTGCACAAGATGGGAGAACTGGTTACTGTTGTATGAGGAGGATTTCGATTTT
Source organism: Rana kukunoris (assembly GCA_029574335.1). Classification (NCBI taxonomy): domain Eukaryota; kingdom Metazoa; phylum Chordata; class Amphibia; order Anura; family Ranidae; genus Rana; species Rana kukunoris. The sequence continues at coordinate 282,694,548 of CM056052.1, forward strand.
GTAAGAATTTACAGAAACTTGGTTCGACAGCTCTCGTGATTGGCTGGAAACCATTCAAGGGTATTCCCTATATTGCAGGGATAGAGAGGGTAAAAAAGGGGGACTGGTATGACTGTATATCAAAATAGGGCTGGGGAAAAAATCGATTTGAATCGAGTTGCGAGGGCAAATTGATTCAGATTTGACCAAATCGATATATATATATATATATATATATATATATATAATTTGCCATAGGACTGGCATGCCGTGATCCTGGGAAAAGGCCACGAGGCCGGACACTGCTCGCGGCCTTTTTCCCAGGATTGCAAAAATCGCCCAGATCTATCAAAAATGATGTACAAGTGAATGTAAAAGATGACATCACTAAGGGAGCAAAGGAGGTGGTGGAATTCTAATGGGTAGAGCTACAAACGGAGGAAACTAAGGGGAAAGTAATACTGGGAGGCGGCGGAGGTGGACCTCTTATCACAATTTGGATTAGAGACAAGAATGGGAAGTGTCATTATATTGGGGGATTTTAATTATCCAGACATGGACTGGGTGGAAGGAACCCCACATTCATCAAAAGGCTCACAAATTCCTAAATGTATTGCAGGACAATTTCATGGGTCAGTTGGTAGACGCACCAACTAGAAACAAAGCGGTACTAGACCTACTAATTACCAACAATACAGACCTGTTAACTGATGTGGAAATGGGGGGCAATTTAGGAAACGGCGATCCTGGGTCAATACGTTTTTAGTATAAATCGCACAAATGGGAAACACAAAGGAAATGCAAAGACACTGAATTTCAAAAAAGCCAACTTCCCTAAACTATGATCTTGTAGAAGATAATTGGGATAAAGTCTTGGGGACAAAAAACACGGAGGAAAAATGGGTATGCCTTAAGAGCATATTTTAACCACTTAACCCCCGGACCATATTGCTGCCCAATGACCAGAGCACTTTTTGCGATTTGGCACTGCGTCGCTATAACAGACAATTGCGCGGTCGTGTGACGTGGCTCCCAAGCAAAATTGGCGTCCTTTTTTTCCCACAAATAGAGCTTTCTTTTGGTGGTATTTGATCATCTCTGCGGTTTTTATTTTTTGCGCTATAAACAAAAAATAGAGCGATTTTTTTTTTTTTTTTTTTTTTTTTTTTTTTTTTTTAATATATTTATTTATTTATATATTTTTTTGAAAAAATGCAATATTTTTTACTTTTTTCTGTAATATCCCCCAAAAATATATAAAAAAACAATTTTTTTTCTTAGTTTAGGCCGATACTTATTCTTCTACATATTTTTCGTAAAAAAAAATCGCAATTAGCGTTTATTGATTGGTTTGCGCAAAAGTTATAGCGTTTTCAAAATAGGGGGTAGTTTTTATGGCGCTTTTTTTTTTTTTTAACTAGTAATGGCGGCGATCAGCTTTTTTTTCAGTACTGCGATATTATGGTGGACACTTGACACATTTTTGGGACCATTGGCATTTTTTTTAGCAATCAATGCTATACAAATGCATTGGATTACTATAAAAATGGCATTAGCAGTGAAGGGGTTAACACTAGGGGGCGGGGAAGGGGTTAAGTGTGTTCCTGGGTTTGTTCCAACTGTATGGGGGGTGGCCTCACTAGGGGAAATCACTGATCTTCTGTTCATACATCGTATGAACAGAAAATCAGCGTTTCCTCCGCTGACAGCACTGAGAGCTGTGTGTTTACACACATAGCTCCCGGTCCCCGCTCTGTAACGAGCGATCGCGTGTGCCCGGCGGCGATCGTGCCCGCCGGGCACACGCACAGGACTTGGGGGCGAGCGGGGGGCGCGGGCCGCCGGTGGCGCGCACGCGCCCCCTAGTGGCCGCAGAAGTCCTGACGTAGAGCTACGGGCTCTCGCCGAGGAGAGCCGACCTGCCGCCGTATAACTGCGACGGCTGGTCGGCAAGCGGTTAAATAAGGGCATTAGCCAGTTCATCCCAATGAGAAATAAATGTAAAAGGGCTAATAAAAGTCCTAGGTGGCTTAACTTGTAAAAACGCATATAAAAGCAAAGCAGAAAGCCTTCAAAAAATTCAAGGCTGAGGAATCATCGGCATTCCAACTTTACAAAGAATGCAACAAGAAGCGTAAGGGTACAATCAGGGTGGTTAAGATCGACCACAAAAGACACACAGCGGAGGGGGTGGAGAAAGCCTCTTGAGGGGGGAGGGGGCAAGCAGGAGGGTCAGGACGCTCTCTACTTTGCAGATAGAGAAAGGAGCTGTGTGTTAGTGGGCGTCCTGACACTCCTGCTTGCCCCCTCCCCCCCTAAAGAGGCTTTCTCCACACCAGGGAGAAAGTATCGCATTACTGTGTGGAGTTAGACAGAAGAACAGGAAGTGAAGATTTCTCAGAAGAAATGAGGACATTTAAAAGCAAAATCGAAGGATGAGTTAAGTGAAGGAGGACTGCACTAAGGTAAAGGAAGCTATTTAGGGATTTTTTTTATTTTTATTTTTTACCTTTACAACCCCTTTAAGTACAGTGAAACTTTTTTGCGGATAATGCAGTTAACCAGCGTTTTGCAATACAAGCTTTTTGTTTTCTAAATCCTGACTCGGTTTGCGAGTGTTTTGCAAAACGAGCAGGATTCAAGCCTCTGGTGTGCAGTACCGCATTTGGCCAGAGGTGCGGGGGCGCTAGAGCCATTCGGAAATACTCAGTTTCCGAGTTCAGCCGAGCTGTCCCGGAGTATTTCCGAGGCTCTCCAGAGCCCCCCACCTCTGGCCACATGCGATATTGCATGGAATAGAAGTCCATGCGGAACAAATTATTTTAGTTTCCATTGACTTCTATGGGGAAACTCGCTTTGATATGCCAATGCTTTGGTTTACTAGCATTCTCTTGGAACTGATTATGCTCGTAATCCAAGGTTCCACTGTACATAAATAGTAAGAAAGGGAGGTCAGATCATATTGTCCCATAAATAATGATGAAGAGAATCTGGTTACTAAGGATGGAGAGGGTATTGAATTTATTCTTTTCCTGAGCCTTCACAAGGGAAACGGGGGCTTCAGTAACCAAACCTGCAATGTTTATCCTCATGACCCTTCAAAGGAAGCACCCTCATGGCTAACGGAGGACAGAATTAGTAATGGACTTGGGAAACTTAACATCAAAGGGGTTGTAAAGGTTCGTCTTTTATTTTCTAAATTGGTTCCTTTAAGCTAGTGCATTGTTGGTTCACTTACCTTTTTTTTTTTCTCTTTGATTTCCCTTCTAAATGTCTTTTTTCTTTGTTTGAATTTCTCACTTCCTGTTTCTCCTCAGTAAGCTTTCCACCATCATCCGAGCAGTGGAAAGTCATTTAGAACGGCTTACTGAACAGCTTCCTGAGGAAGAACAGGAAGTGAGAAATTCAGACAAAGAAAACAAAAAACAAAAACATTTAGAAGGGAAATAGAAGGAAAAGGTAAGTGAACCAACAATGCACCAGCTTAAAGTAACCTATTTTAGAAAATAAAAAACAAACCTTTACAACTCCTTTAATAAGTCACCAGGACCAGACTGCTTGCACCCGAGGGTTCTTTGGGAACTTAGTTAAGTAATTGCCAGACCATTGTTACTAACAGTCTACTGACTGGAAAGTTACCAGCTGAAGAAAAGCCAATGTAGCGCCAATGGGCCAGATTCACAGAGCGATTACGCCGGCGTTACAGGAGATGCGCGGCGTAAGTCTAAATCTGCGCATGCGTATCGATGCGCCGCATCCCCAAAACGAAAAGGAGCTAAGCAGTCACACTTGCTGGACAACAAACTGTATGCCAACATGCCAGGGGCATCCTTGCTCATGGCTATACTAATGACTTTAGATGAGCAAAGAAGGAGGAGGGCACGGGAGAGGATTTTTTTTTTTTTTTTAACAAAAACCTTTTATTTGCTTTTTATAAACATTTAAAAAAAATATACATACATATATACATAACATACAAATTACAAACACGGTCTCACTATCTTTCAATAGCCCTTTAAAACCTTGATGGATATAATAATCTAATCTGATACAAGCCCCTCACTCTTCACTTGATATATCACACACGCATAGACATCTTTGGCATGAGTGATTCTGAGGTGTCTCGCATCTTCAGATTCACCCCTCATGCCATCCTGGAATTAACCACAAACCTGCAGGAGGACATCACCAGCCCAACACATGACGCCCATGACAGCTACATATACAATCCTAGCCCCATCCCCACAGATTTCGAACAGAACATGTATGGGGACAGCTGGCTGGTTGGTGAGTGACATGGGTGGCAGGCATGACTGTCCCCCCCATGATGCTGAAATCACAAGGGGCACATGCACTACTAACATCCTCCTGTCTTATCCCTTCAGGGTGACTCTGCATATGCACTGGGACCCCATCTCATGACTCCTATACGGAACCCCCCCAGGGTACCCTGTTGTATTCCCCAAACTTTGTATGCCAGATCATCGGTGCATGCTGCACAACTTCGCAGTGAGAAAGGGCCTGGAGATTGCCATACCTGATGACCTGACCCCTGAACCAGACAATCCCCCCCTAACCGAGGCTACCCCGTCTTCTGAGGGAAGAGCAGCCAGGAGACAGCTCACATTAGGCATCTTTGCACGTTAAACACACACATTAATCATGGCACAATGAGAATTCATGCATGCACACCACTGTGGTCCCTAGCACAGACACATCACATCCTCATCACATTGGATTGGCACCAGTCCACCATGCAGGACTTGTGAGCTGCAACGCCATGCCACGGCTCCAATTATGTCACTGTACATTCATACACCATTCACACAGACCTGGGGATCCCTTCTCCACCACAAATGAGGATGACACCCCTTTTCCGGCAGGAATGTCACCCCCACATTCCAAAATCATTCACAAACAGAACCAAAAAAAAATAAAAATGCACAGCAAAAATATAATTAAAAAAAAACACAACAAAGAAAACACAGAAAAGACAAAAATCACTCTGCAAAACAGTCCCCAAATATCTCAAAGACACGTCACAAACAAACAAACGCTAATAAACAACAGAACAAAAGCACCTTGCTGTATAGGAAGGGATACAAAGGGATGTACTTTTGCAAAGGAAGGGCGTTTGTCTCTGTCTGTTTAAAGGGGTGTTCCAGCCCTAAGTTGTGTTTATTAAAAGTCAGCAGCTACAAAAAGTGTAGCTGCTGGCTTTTAATAAACACTCACTTACCTGCTCCTACGTTCCAGCGACGCGCCGACCGGGGCTCCGCTCCTCTGCCCCCCTCCCCGGCCGGCGTCTCCATCCTGACTGTGGGCACCCAGCCGTGACAGCCTTCGGCTTCACGGCCGGGCACCCACTGCGCATGCGCGAGCCGTACTGCGCATGCGTGCGCGGCGCGGCTCGCCGCTGATTGGAGAGGCGATCGCATGGGACCTGTCAGTGTCCCATGTGATCGCCTACAGGGAGGGGGCTGGTGTAGGCGATTAAGCTTAATCGCCTAACCAGCCCCTCGGCGGAAGCAGGAAGTGGGACAGGAAGTCCCACTCCTACTGAAGCCCCCACTCCCCCCCCAAAAAAATTACATGCCAAATGTGGCATGTATGGGGGTGAGGAGTGGGATGAGAAAAGGTCATTTTTTTGGGTGGAACACCCCTTTAAGCTCTCTGCGTAGCTCACTAAGTTGCCCGGGACCACTTCTAATTTCACTGATTGCGCCGTTGCCGAGTTGTGAGCATGCGCACAGAGGTGCTAACCATGGTCTGCTTCATGTGCGCATGTGTGATCCGGCCGGCCCTTCATTTGCATGGGGTCACGGCTCATTTCAATGAAACACGTCCTTCCCAATTTGAATTACTCCGCCTTACACCTCGGAATTTATGTTACACCAGCGTACATTTTTGTGCAAATACTACGAGGATACGGTGGTTGCGCCTCTACGTTGCGCCGGTCTAACGTAAAGGAGGTGCGCTATGCCGGTCAAAATATGCGCCAATGTACGTTAATCTGGCCCAATATTTAAAGGGTTTGTAAAGGTTAGTTTTTTATTTTCTAAATGGGTCCCTTTAAGCTAGTGCACTGTTGGTTAACTTACCTTTTTCCTTCGATTTCCCTTCTAAATGTTTTGTTTGTTTGAAATTCTTACTTCCTGTTCCTCCTCAGTAAGCTGTTCTAAATGACTTTCCACCGCTAGGATGATGGGGGCAAGTTTAGTGAGGAGAAACAGGAAGTGAGAAATTCAGACAAAGAAAAAAAACATTTAGAAGGGAAATGGAAGGAAAAGGTAAGTGAACCAACAATGCACTAGCTTAAAGGAACCAATTTAGAGAATAAAAAACTAACCTTTACAACCCCTTTAAAAAAGGCCCAAGATGCATCCCTGAGAATTAGACTAGTTAGCCTGAAATCAATTGTATGCAAGCTCTTGAAGTGGATAAGGGACTATATACAATATTTTAGTAATCGGCATGGATTCATGAAGAATAGTTTTTGCCAAACTAATCTATTAACCTGCTATGAGGAGGTGAGTTTCCATTTAGATAAAGGAAGGCCTGTAGACGTGGTGTATCTGGTTTTTGCAAAAGCATTTGGTACAGTTCCCCATAAACGTTTACTGTACAAAGGAAAGTCTGTTGGCATGAACTATAGGGTGAGTACATGGATTGAAAAGTGGCTACAGGGGCGAGTTCAGAGGGTAGTGACAAATACTTCAGGGTGGAAAGTGGGGTCCCCCAGGGTTCTGTCCTAGGACCAATACTAAGCTAAACAAAACAATAACTTATTTGCAGGATATGGAAACCTTGCAAGAAGATTTGAACAAATTAATGGAGTGTGCAACTACATGGCAAATGAGGTTTAATGTAGAAAAATATTAAATAATGCATTTAGGTGGCAAAAATATGAATGCAATCTACTCACTATTCCTCACTGCATTATTTTAGTCAATTGAAAATAAAATTATTCTCCATTGTGCCTCCAATCTCAGTAGGCCTTGGGAACATAGCAAATACATAGACCACTGCCTTGCAGAGAAAATGATAACATTTCATCTAGTTATGCTTCTAGCAGACAAGGAATTATCATTCCCTCTCCTTATGGCTAACTACTATTTTCAATCATACTAGAAAGGTCTATACTAAATAATAGAAATATAGCAGACAGCCTTCATATATGCATAATTATTTATACATTAGATTAATAGTATGCAGTCATCAGTCTGCCACTCTTCACTTGCAGTACCTTCTTTTCGCCACAGTGTGTTTTTTACTTTGTGTGTTGTTTAACTGAAATCTAAAAGTAGCACGCAAGCAATGTTTTTGTGTTGTTTTTTGTGTGTCAGTGTAATGAATGTGGGGGGCAACAGACATATAGTGCACTAGGTATAGGATAATAGCAAGACTTAAACCCCGTTCAATATCCGATTATCATCATGGAGCAGGCGCGCGGATCGCACTTAAAAGGGAGTACCGCACGCTAAGCTTCACACGTCCAGACGAAGCTACGCAATCTGCCATTGCGAAACGCGTTGACGTCAGACGCTAACGGACGCCACAGTCCCAGACTCCGTACCACAGCGGGAGATTGAAACTCTACTCTGAAGACATTCCAAGGCGGTGAGAGGTTAGAAGTGACCTGCCTCAACCTGCCTCTTCGGGACCCAAGGACTCACCCTATACTAAATAACAGCACCAGTACCATCTAACGGAACATACATTGTGCCGAGCAAGGATTCCTGACCGTGCTATTATATCCCATCCAAGGGAACAGCAGTGAGCATAACAGCAGCAGAAGTCTGTCACCAGCCCACATTAAGCCACACAGCCGACGGTTCGGATATGGAGAGCAACGGCACTACTTACTAGGTGGACTCTGGTAAGATCGCTCCATATTTCATCATCAGCGTTTAATTGTGCTATTGCTGACCAACTACGACCTCATTACCTAGCTCTATTACAGAGCAGACAAACCCTTCTATATAGCAGTGTTTGCACTGCGAATATTGCACTACACTTTGTAGCTCTCTATGTGGGCCCACAGGCTATTCACAGTTCATATCATAGTGGGACTGGAGAAGAGAAAAATATAATCATTGAATTCCTCACGGCACAACCAGGCCATATCTAGGCCATTAACCATCACTTACCTCTCTATACCGCAATATATTCCTTATACAGCATTGGGACTCTGGCTTTTCTGGACAGGTGGACTTTATTTAGTTATCATTTTTCTAAGTTATTTTGCGGGGCAATTTATACAAAAAATATATAATATTTTTTTACCCCCCATCTGTATCAGTATATACAAGTATCATCCACAGTCCCCTTTTTTCAGAATAGTTAATCATATATAATAATTATTTTTCTTATATTTAGTTTCATCTCTCAGGGGGTCTCCCCGTCTACACTTCCCAAATACTTTCATGATATTGACCCCTATCCATACGGCAATATCTTTGGGAATGCTCACGGGGACACTGTACTGAAGCGTCCGGACAGCTGTCTTTTTATTTTTTGTTGGTCTTTGTGTGTCCCTGTTTTTGTCTAGTGTATGTCATGTCAGTACCAGTCAGTGTATAACCATTGTTGTTTTCACGGGTATAGCTTTGGCCAGCTACCACTAGTTGATAATCTTTTCAAACTTAGGTCTTAGAATTTGTACCTTCTAATTCTAATTCTTGATTTTGTGTATAGTATTTATAAATTTCTATACTTTCAATAAATGTATTACTTTTATATCCAGTTATTGTCCGTCACTACCTTGATAACCGCTGGGTCCATTGAGGCACACCATCTTTGTGCTCTCTATAGGACCGAAAACCCTTTTTCTAAATCTACTCACTAGGGCAGGCATGTCCAAAGTCTGGCCCGCAGGCCAATTGCGGCCCCCCGTTGCAGTTTAATGTGGCCCCCCTGGTAATTTTGATAGATGGATAGAGAGATGCATATATCTATCTCTACCGATCTCTTTTGTGGCCCCCAGAGCTACAAAATAATTACACACACACACACACACACACACACACGCATTGTATTTATCGGCGCTGCCTCAGAGGGGACAAGACGGGTGCTGTCAGATTACATACAGGAGAATCTCCTGTTTACTCAGCGGCACCTGTAATAGGAAGTTAGGAAGTCCCGTCTCTTGGGCTGCCATTGGATGACTCTTCTGTCTATCATAGGAGGCGGGACATTGTATTAACCCCTTCCATACAGGGCATTTTTACCCCCTTCCTGCCCAGACCAATTTTTAGTTTTCGGCGCTGTTGCACTTTAAATGACAATTGCGTGGTCATGCAACACTGTACCCAATCTAAATCTTTGTTTTTTTCCCCCAAATAGAGCTTTTGTTTGGTGGTATTTGATCATCTCTGTAGTTTTTTATTTTTTGCGCTATAAACAAGAGAAGGACGTCAATTTAAAAAAATAACAATATTTTTTTATTTAATAAATATCATTTTTTTTTTTTTAAACCACATTTTTTTTCCCCTCAGTATAGGCCGATAAGTATTCTTCTGCATATTTTTGGTGAAAAAAAAATCGCAATAATCGTATATTGATTGGTTTGCGCAAAAGTTATAGCGTCTACGAAATGGGTGATAGATTTATGGCATTTTTTTTTTTTTTTACTAGTAATGGCGGCGATCTGCGATTTTATTTTATTTTTTCATTGTGACCACGACATTGCGGCGAACACATTTGACACGTTTTTGGGACCATTCACATTTATACAGCGATTAGTGCTATAAATATGCACTGATTACTGTGTAAATGTTCCCTAAAGTGTGTTCTAACTGTAGGGGGAGGGGGGGACTCACAAGGGGAGGAGACCGATGTGTGTTCCTCTGTACTGGGAACACAGCATTGGTCTCCTCCCCTCTGACAGGAGGTGGATCTATGTGCTTACACACACAGATTCACACTCCTGCCGTGATCACCGGCAATCGCAGGTGCCCGCCCTAGATCGCCGGGGAACAAACAACGTCATATGACGTCCACCCGGATCGAAGGAGGGTTCCTGCTGGCGTCATTTTACAATGCGCCGGTAAGGAAGAGGTTAAAGAGGCTGCTCTGTAAACAGGAGGTTCTCCTCCTGTATGTAATCTGTTTGCGCTCCCCCCACCCCCCTCCGAGGCTGAAGATGGGCATCGATCAGGCTGCACTGATGGCAATGGTGAGGCTGCAGATGGGCACTGATTAGTTTGCATTGATGGGCATTGACCCTTATTTTACTTCACAGTTCTTTATTTAAAATTTTAGTTTTTTCCTGAAACTTCTCTCCTAAAGTGAAGGTGCGTGTTATAGACTGATAAATACTGTACATCCAAATAACATGCCCAAGCTCATCCTTAGTCCTGAGCTGCCCTCTGGGATTCGTTGGGGCAACAAAAGATCTATCTATCCTATCCTATCCTATCCTATCTATCTATCTCAGTGTTTTTCAACTCCAGTCCTCAAGGCACACCAACAGGTCAAGTTTTCAGGATTTCCCTCAGATGAAATGGCTGTGGTAATTACTAAGGCAGTGAAACTGATCAAATCACCTGTGCAAAACAATGGAAAGCCTGAAAACATGACCTGTTGGTGTGCCTTGAGGACTGGAGTTGAAAAACACTGATCTATCTTATCCTATCTATCTTATCCATTAGGGTTGTCCCGATACCGATACTAGTATCGGTATCTCGGGACCGATGCAGAGTATTTGCGCTAGTACTTGTACTCGCGCAAATACTCCCGATGCCTAAATAGAATACTCCCCCCCCCCGCATCGCACCGCCAAATCGAAAGCCGTTGCATCGCGCCGCCGCTGCAAGGGGTTAAATGCCGTGCGGGAACATCACAGCATTCATTTGAATAGCTGTAGTGTTCCCGCCCGTATAGACACTCCCCCTTGCTCGGGATTGGATGAGTGATCATGATCTGTCCAATCCCGAGCAAGGGCGGGATATTCAAATGAATCCTGTGGTTTTCTCCATGCAGCTTTCGGTGGCAAAGGTAAGGGAAATGGCTGAACGGACATTGCTGCATATGTGAGGGACATGGCTAGAGGGACATGGCTGCATATGTGAGGGACATGGCTAGAGGGACATGGCTGAACGGATATTGCTGCATATGTGAGGGACATGGCTAGAGGGACATGGCTGAACGGACATGGCTGCATATGTGAGGGACATGGCTAGAGGGGCATGGGACATTGCTGCATATGTGAGGGACATGGCTAGAGGGACATGGGACCATGCTGCATATGTGAAGGACATGGCTAGAGGGAAATAGGACATGGCTGCATATGTGAGGGACATGGCTGAAGGGACATGGCTGCATATGTGAGGGACATGGCTAGAGGGACATGGCTGGAGGGACATGGCTGAATATGTGGGGGAAATGGCTGGGGGGACATGGCTGCATATGTGAGGGACATGGCTAGAGGGACATGGCTGAAGGGACATGGCTGCATATGTGAGGGACATGGCTAGAGGGACATGGCTGCATATGTGAGGGACATGGCTAGAGGGACATGGCTGAAGGAACATGGCTGCATATGTGAGGGACATGGCTGCATATGTGAGGGACATGGCTGCATATGTGAGGGACATGGCTGCATACAGTTGTGTTCAAAATTATTCAACCCCCCAATGCTGTAAAGGGTTTTAGGGAATTTAGTGTACATTTGTAATTGTATTCAGAATGAAATCCTACAAGGACTTCTTAAAGAACCATATGCAACTAAAATGACATCAATTGGTTTTGTAATACAGTAGTAAATGTTTCTTTTGTGAATTCTTCATTTACACAATTATTCAACCCCTTAAAGACTACCACTCCGAAGAACAGAGGTTCATTGAAGTGTTTTCAATCAGGTATTGAAAACACCTGTGGATGTCAGGGAGCAGCAATAAAGCCTAATAAGCACCAATTAGGCAGCTTTAAAATGACTGTGATACTCGGCTCCTTCTAGACATTTACTGGTGTGGTTACAAACATGGTGAAGTCAAGAGAATGGTCCAGGAAGACAAGAGAAGAGGTGATTACTCTTCACAGGAAGGGCAATGGCTATAAGAAGATTGCAAAGATGTTAAACATACCAAGAGACACCATAGGAAGCATCATTCGCAAATTCAAGGCAAGGGGCACTGTTGAAACGCTACCTGGTCGTGGCAGAAAGAAGCTGCTGACTTTGACTGTTGTGCGCTACCTGAAGCGTAGAGTGGAGAAAAGTCCCTGTGTGACTGCTGAGGAACTGAGAAAAGATTTGTCAGATGTGGGTACTGAAGTTTCTGCTCAGACAATACGGCGCACACTGCGTAATGAAGGCCTCCATGCCAGAACTCCCAGGCGCACCCCCTTGCTGTCTCCAGAGAATAAGAAGAGTTGACTGCAGTATGCCAAAAGTCATGTGGACAAACCACAGAAGTTTTGGGATTGTGTTCTGTGGACTGATGAAACAAAATTAGAACTGTTTGGGCCCATGGATCAACGCTATGTTTGGAGGAGGAAGAACAAGGCCTATGATGAAAAGAACACCTTGCCTACTGTGAAGCATGGCGGGGGGGTCTATCATGCTTTGGGGCTGTTTTGCTTCTGCAGGTACAGGGAAGCTTCAGCGTGTGCAAGGTACCATGAATTCTCTTCAGTACCAGGAGATATTGGATGACAATGTGATGCAGTTCGTCACAAACCTGAGGCTTGGGAGACGTTGGACCTTTCAACAGGACAAAGATCCCAAGCATACCTCCAAGTCCACTAGAGCATGGTTGCAGATTAAAGGCTGGAACATTTTGGAATGGCCATCGCAGTAACCAGACTTAAATCCGATTGAGAACCTCTGGTGGGATTAAAGAAAGCAGTTGCAGTGCGCAAGCCTAAGAATGTGACTGAACTGGAGGCTTTTGCCCATGACGAATAGGCGTAGATACCCGTAGATCGCTGCAAGACACTTGTGTCAAGCTATGCTTCACGTTTAAAAGCTGTTATAACTGTAAAAGGATGTTGTACTAAGTACTAAGATTGAATGTCACTTGGGGGTTGAATAAAACTGATAATGATGTGAGCACAGAAAAGACATTTGTGGTTATTTCATTATAAATGTTATGTTATATTTGTCTGACCTACACGTGCCTCTTTGATTTAATTGTAAGCAGGACGACTGAATGATCAAAATCCGTGTCAAACTGGCCAAAACAATACATTTCAGTGGGGGTTGAATAATTTTGAATACAACTGTATGTGAGGGACATGGCTGCATATGTGGGGGACATGGCTGCATATGTGGGGGACATGGCTGCATTTGGGGACACGTAAAAAAAAGTATCGGTATCGGCGAGTACATGAAAAAAAGTATCGGTACTTGTACTCGGTCCTAAAAAAGAGGCATCGGGACAACCCTACTATCTATCCTCCCTCTCCCTCTCCCTCTCCCTCTCCCTCTCCCTCTCCCTCTCCCTCTCCCTCTCCCTCTCTCCCCCAACCTCCTCTATTCACACACGGCCACAAAGGCAAGAGAATTCTTCAACAGTGTATTAGTGCTTGAACGATCTTCAACAGTGTATTAGTGCTTGAACGAACACACTTAGACCAATTTTTAATGGTTCAAAGAATGTCAGGCAAAATGGTCGGCCCTTATGCATGTTCACTTCATCAAATCTGGCCCTCTTTAACAAGTTTGGACACCCCTGCACTAGGGGGAGAACCTCTGGGGGTCCTAGTAGATGACAGGCTCAGCAATGCCGAGCTGCTTCAAGCAAATAAAACAGAATTTTGGCCAGCATTAAAAAGGGGGATTAACTCCTGGAGTATACTGTCCAGTTGGTGGCACCAGTCTTCAGGAAGGATGTGCTGGAACTGGAGAGAATCCAAGGGCAACAAAACCAATAGAGACTGGAGGACCTTGGTTATGAGGAAAGGTTACGAGCACTGAACTTATTCTCTCTGGAGAGGAGACACTTGAAAGGGGATATGATTTCAATGTACAAATACCATACTGGTGACCCCACAGGAGGGATAAAACTTTTCCACGAAAGGGAATTTAATAAGACACGCAGCCATTCACTAAAATTAGAAGAAAGCCGGTTTAATAGGGTTGTAAACACTCATTTCTTCCCCCCGCCTTAATGCATTCTATGCTTTATTTAAAAAAAAAAAAAGTAACCTTAACCACTTGCCGCCCGCCATATAGCAAAATGACAGCGGGAAAGTGGTTTCAATATCCTGACTGGACGTCATATGACGCCCCCCGGGGGCGCGCATCACGGCGATCATTGTTGCAGGGTGTCAGTCTGACACCCCGCAACACCGATCTAGGTAAAGAGTCTGTGACGAAGACTCTTTACCACGTTGTAACGGAACTATGTATTTTGCCTGTACATCTATAATATTCATGCACCTGTCTATCCCAAAGGTTAATTGATCTATTGTGTGTGTGAAAGACCTGTGTTTATCCTTAAGTGATTGAGTATTGTTCTGGGGGTTGATTGAAGTCTATTGAGAAAGAAATGTGTCTTCTTTGACCTGGTGACAGGGTGTCTGCCTTGGAGCCCCCCTGTGGAGGGAGGGGGCGGAGAGTTCCATTGTTCCTTTGAGTACTCACAAGCTTGTAACTAGATTTAAACCAGGAGATGTTCATTAAAGCTGTTGATGTTTGACCCTTCAAAACGTAGTCATGTCTCGTTCTTGAAAAGGGTATGCTATGGGAATATTATTCTGTTCGTTTTACAACTGGACCTGACTCTCCCTTGGGCTCTCGTGGATGAGCTTATACTGGACTTACTTGCATAGTAACTTGCCAGGGAAAAGGACGTTCCCCAACGGCTCATACCCTCTCACTACTTGGGTAGCCGTTACACACGTGATCAGCCGTATCTAATCACGGCTGATCATGATGTAAAGAGGAAAATTGTTGGACGCGAGTAGAGAAGAGCCGATCGGCTGCTCCTCTTGACGGGGTTTGCGTTGATCGATTATCAGCGCAGCCCCCCCGAGGGTGCCCACACTGGACCACCAGGGATGCCACTAGACCACCAGGGATGCCCACCACAGGTATGCCACCATAGACCTCCAGGGATGACGATCAGAAATTAATGGATGCCAATCAGTGCCCACAATGTGCATCACTGATTGGCAGGCATTGTTTGGCACTGATTGGCATCTGTACATTAGTGTCGTCCATCAGTGCCCATCCGTGTCGCCCATCGGTGCCACCTCATCAGTGCCACCTCATTGGTGCTTGCCGGTGCAGTACCATCGGTGAAGGAGAAAACTTATTTACAATGTGAACAATTTGATCAAATACCATCAAAAGAAAGCTCTATTTGTGGGAGCAAAATTTTAAAAATTTAGTTTGGGTACAGTGTAGCATGACTACACAATTGTCATTGAAAGTGCAACAGCGCTGAAAGCTGAAAATTGGTCTGGGCAGGAAGGTGTATAAGTGCCCTGTATGGAAGTGGTAAACTGCGTAGAGGGTTCTTTACTGTAAAGCCTTATACACGTGATCGGATTTCCATCAAACAAATCCTTGGAAATTTGTCCGAAGGGCATTGGCTGTGAAATTCTTCTGCATACAGATGGCAATTTTTTTTAGCCAACATACACGAAACGTGTTTTTTCAGCTAGTTGGCGCCACCCTTTGGGCAACTTCTGCTAATGTTGTGCTATGGTTGGCATTGCTTCTGAACATTCGTGTTTGTACTTTAGATTTTATTCCAACGGACTTGTGTACACACGATCGGATAATCCGACAAGACACACTTTTTGTCGGACAGTTTTAAAGTGTGCTATAAAACATCTGTTGTTGGAAAATCCAACAATTGTCTGATGGAGCATACAAACGGTCGGATTCTCCGTCAAAACCCTGCCATCACACATTTTTTGGGAAATCCGATAGTGTGTACGGCCTTAAGAGTGGTTAGGATCTGGAATTCTCTTCCACAGGCATGTGACTAAGCACTAAGTCAGTGCGAAACGCATCAGCAGTCAGGTTTTATTTTATTTTGCTGTGACTTGTAGTGCTGTCCTTTTTTAATAAAGGCTACAATTTGTTGAGAGTGCGGCTGTCCAGAGACAATTTTTGTTCCTGCTAGGCAGTGGTTTCAGCAGGGAGCATCAATAATTTCAAAAAACTATTAGAAAAGCACCTGAACGACCACAACATACAGGGATATACAGTACAATGTAATACGGACATCAAATCACACACCTATAGGTTGGACTTGATGGACTTGTCTTTTATCAACCTCGCCTACTATGTAACAAATTTTGGTTTTGACCACATGGCGATGGACTACAGAGCTTAAAATATGGGAAACTAGTATTGCATCAGTGGAGCAGGCAATCTTATTTTATTTTTCAGACCTACCTGACTATCGCTATCCTTAAAATTAGTGTACATCACACACAGCTATTATTATTTTGAAATCCTATGTTTGACAGCTAGATGAATGCTGAAGGCATAAATGAAAAGAGATTGTACCTCCTAAAAATCTTTTCTCTTTCGTCCATTCCGTCTATTAGGAGAGGACTATGCAGACATGTTAGATATTTAAAAATATGTAACTTTAGCAAAGCTGAACAGCCCAGCCCAGGGGGCGGTCCCTCTGGTCATAACCCCTCACCCTGCACTCAGCAGCTCAGTTTTTTCTGCCTGGTGAAGAAGGACCTGGCTCCCTAGCGGCCCATTGGTCCTGGAGAACTTTTTATTTTTAGATCCTGAGATCTACTATCAACTGCCGGCTGGGTGACAGGCTGGATAATATAGATCCTTGTAGTCTCCCCAGTCCGGCCATTGAGCGTGAGCAGGCATTTAGCTATAGGCTGGGTTGGCCACAACATACCCCATTGCTCCAGGGGTGGCCGGTGAGCTGTATGCTCCGGGGAACCCAGACATGACCGGGACGGGTAAGTAAGGTTCCTCCTGTCTTGGCAGGATGGAACAGCTGGGCTTTCCTTGGGGAGGGGGGGGAGATTAGGGGGTCTCTCGCCCTTCCTCTCGTGAACGACACAGATCACCTCAGGCGCACACTGCATGAGTTGGAGTGGACCCCACCACTGAACAGCCCCTAGGTCAGTAAGTCCTCTGGAAATACCCCTCGGTCTGTGGCAACTAGGAGGGTGTGCCTTTTTTTTTGTACCTTGACTTAGTCCCTGAGTGGCTGTCAGGTGAGCGGGTCAGCATGACGACAGAAGCTGGCGCTTCTTCCCCAGACCTTCCGGTGGTAGAAACCGGTGCCCCTGCGGTACCTATGGACCAGGGGTCTTCAAACTACGGCCCTCCAGTTGTTCAGGAACTACAATTCCCATCATGCCTAGTCATGTCTGTGAATGTCAGTGTGTTACAATGCCTCATGGGATGTGTAGTTCTGCAACAGCTGGAGGGTCGTAGTTTGAGGATCCCTGCTATGGACGCTTTGTCGGCGGTCCTGGAGTCATTTGTTGCCAGGGTGGAGGTGGTGTGCAGGCGAAAGGGGGATATGTAATGCCCCCTCCCCCCCACCATCTTCTGAAGTAAGCTCAGACTCAGTCCCTGCTGGGGCACAGGGCCCCTGTTCTTAAAGGATTTGTAAAGGAAAAAAAATGTTTGCCCAAAATTAATGTCTGCAAGGTAGACAGACAGAATAGTGTAATGATTCTGTTAAAAAACGAGTAACTACCTATTGAATTCCTTCATCTAGATCACCTCCGGCATTCTAGTTTCTGTTCTCTTTCATTTTCCGGTTTGCGACGCTCGTTCATGTAAGAACTACGTTTCCCAGTATGCATTGCGGCACACCCAGTAATTCACACCTCCTTGAAGTCTCTAACACAAAGAGAGCGTCCTGTAGCACAGATGTAGTTCCCAAGAGGGGGCGAGCACGTTACTGACCACCGTAGTAAGGTCTCCCTTCACGGTGGTGAGTAACAATCGGACAACAAGGAAGTGAACAGAACAGAGAAGAAATAGAGCAACTTCTGAGCAAAAACGAACAATGAGGACGTGAAAAGAGGAACGTCTGAAGGTAAAGTATTCTTATTATGAAAAAAAATGTGTTCCTTTACAACCACAAGTATCAGTACGTGGACCAGGACCATTTGGACAGTGAGAAAGACTCTGTGTCCAGGTCAGAGCAGGAGAAGGCGCTTGTTGGAGCACTTATCACCACAGTGTGGAAAACCCTCAAGCCTGAGGATGCGACTGGGGCATCTACTAAGGTGTCGGTCCCACAAGCCGACCCGCACTACTAAGGTGTTTTCTTATGTAACTAATTGTGATAAGTTTATAGACAAAGAATGGGAACGACCGCAGAGGACCTTTTCGGTCCCAAAACGCATGGCGGTCCTTTGCTCTTTTGAGGAGAGCCTTCTGAAAAAATGGGCATCTCCCCCGGTTGTGGACCCCCCCAGGTATCCAGGTTAAACAAGGTAACCACGATTCCGGTGGAGGGGACCCCTGCAATTTAAGGATCCTGCAAATAGGAGGTCCGAAGCGGTGGCCCGGTCCATGTTCACTATGCTGGGGTCAGTATTGGTCCTGGTGTCAGACAATGAATGGGCAAAATTGTTGCACAGGAAGCTGGAGAAGCAACAGGCTTTCCCGGTCTGCGTAGAACTGACCGACCAGTTGGTGAATGGCCTTAAATATGTCTGCGATGCATCCCTGGACACGGCTCCCTTGATTTCCAGAGTCTCAGTATGTGCTGTGGTACTGCGTCGCCTGATCTAGATAAAATGCTGGTTTGCGGACCAGACTTTCAAGAAGACTCTGGTGGACTTGCCCTTCCAGGGTGAGAGGCTATTTGGAGCCTCGCTGGACGACATGATTAAGAATGTCACTGGGGGTAAGAGCACGCTGCTCCCACAATCTAGGAAAGGTAAGGAGACACGCTGTAGGCCAGGGCCCTCCTTTTCCCCTCAGAAGAGGTTTTTTTTTTTCCATCACTCTGGGCCTGCAAGTAAGTGTTCCCAGACCGACAAAGTGCCAGCTGAGGGCAAAAGCGTCCCTGGGCTTGTAAGCCAAAAAAGCTGTCTGCGACAGCATGAAGGTTTGCCCCCACGGTCAGGTGGGGGCTCGCCTTTGCGAGTTTGCAGCTCGATGGACCTCCCTGCTTTCCGACCAGTGGGTTTGCAAAAGGGTTTCATCAGGGTACAAGATAGAAATTCTTTCCCTCTAAACATTCATCTTCTTCCAGCTCGTCAGAACGCCCTGTTTAGGGAAGTACAGGACCTGCTGACGAGCAGGGTAATAGTATCTGTGCCGCTGCCGGAAAGGTTTCAGGGATTCTACTCCAATCTGTTTGTAGTCCCAAAGAAGGATGCGGTCTGTCCAATCCTGGACTTCAAGGCCCTCAACTACTTTGTAAAGTACGGAGGTTCAGGATGGAATCGGTTCGCTCTGTGGTCGCTGCACTCCTTGCGGGGGATTTTCTGGTGTCCTTGGACATCAAGGACGCATACTTGCATGTCCCCATATATGTGGGGCTTTAAAGATTTCTGCAGTCGGGGATGATCACTACCAATTTGTAGCTCTCCCTTTTTGGCCTGGCGTCGGCACCAAGGGTTTTCACCAAGATGCTCGCCCTGATTCTGGCTCTAAGACAGCGAGGAATCTCGATCGTGGGCTACCTGAACGACCTCCTTCTGAGAGCAGCTTCAGACTCAGAATTAGAGGAGGATGTGGCGATGCCAGTCAGACCCTTCAAGAATTCGGTTGGGTGCTGAACCTCCAGAAGTCGTGTTGGTGCCGACTCGACACCTGGATTAACTGGGCTTGGTTCTGGACTCCTCAGAGGCGAGAGTTTTTATTCCTTTGGAAAAATTGCAGACTCCTCAGGAGGCAGTGAAGCTGTTGGCATCCCGCAGGTGGTCGTCACTGCGCTTTTGCATGCGAGTCCTGGGTCTCATGGTAGCCTCCTTTGAGGCGGTACCGATGCTCAATTTCACACTCGAGTCTTGCAGAAGGAGATCCTGTCCAAGTGGGACAAGTCTCCGTTGTCCCTGGATAGACAGACACATTGGTGGCTCCGTGTGGACAGTATCGGCTAATTTTATGCCTTCTACCCCACTGAAACTTCTTTCTCGCCTGCTCCGCAGAGTGGAGACCTCGGTACTATAGAAACCTGAAGCTCTCGTTACTTCAGAAACCTCCCTTTGAGACCATCAGAAAGATTACTCTTTTGACACTCTCTCAGAAAGTTGCCTTTCTGGTGGCTAGTGCATCAGTCAGGAGGGTTTCTAATTTGGCGGCCTTGTCTTACAGATCCCCCTACTTGATCCTCCATAAGGATAAAGCGGTGCTATGCCCGCAGCCTTCTTTTCTTCCGAAGGTGGTTTCGGCTTTTGATCTAAATGAGGATATTGTACTTCCGTACTTGTGTCCTCGTCCGACGCATCCCAAAGAGGTTGTGTTACACCCGCAGAGCACGTACCATGTCCAAGGAATGTATCTGTCTGCTATGGCTCTGTTTCAGTCAGACTCGCTGTTTGTGTCGGTGACTGGTCCAAAAAAAGGCCTGGCGGTCTCGTCTGCACCATTTCTCGGTGGATCAGACAGATTGTGATTCAGGCTTATGCCCTAAAAGGGCGGGCGCCTCCCTTTCCTGTCACGGCGCATTCGACCAGGGCAATTGGTGCCTTCTGGGCTTTCCGACATCAGGAATCTGTCTCACAGGTGTGTACGGTGGCGACCTGGTTGTCCGTTAACACTTTCACTGAGTTTTAAAATGTTGACGTGCATGCATCTGCGGATGCGTGTTTTGGCCGCAAGGTTTTGCAGGCGACTGTTTAACCACTTAAGGACCGCCTACTGCACATTTACGTCGGCAGAATGGCACGGCTGGGCACATCAACGTATATATACGTTGATTTTAGTACCCAGCTGTGGGTCGCGGGCGCGCGCCCGCAACCCGGTCCGAAGCTCCGGGACCGTGGGATTCGCGGTCCCGATCACCGCTGCAGTGTGGCGATCCGTCCCTGGAGCGGAAGAACGGGGAGAGCCGTGTGTACACACGGCTTCCCCGTGCTTCTCTGTGGCCGTAGCATCGATCGCGTCATCCCTGTAATAGGGGGACGCGATCGATGACGTCACACCTACAGCCACACCCCCCTACAGTTGTAAACACAACACATAGGCACACATCCCCTACAGCGCCACTTGTGGTTAACTCCCAAACTGCAACTGTCATTTCCACAGTAAACAATGCAAATTTAAATGCAATTTTTGCTGTGAAAATGACAATTGTCCCAAAAATGTGTCAAAATTGTCCGAAGTGTCCGCCATATTGTCGCAGTCACGAAAAAAATCGCTGATCGCCGCTATTAGTAGTAAAAAAAAAAATAATTAATAAAAATGCAATAAAACTATCCCTTATTTTGTAAACGCTATAAATTTTGCGAAAACCAACTGATAAACGCTTATTGAGATTTTTTTTTTTACCAAAAATAGGTAGAAGAATACGTATCGGCCTAAACTGAGGAAAAAAAATGTTTTTTTATATATTTTTGGGGGATATTTATTATAGCAAAAAGTAAAAAATATTGAATTTTTTTTAAAATTGTCGCTCTATTTTTGTTTATAGCGCAAAAAATAAAAACCGCAGAGGTGATCAAATACCACCAAAAGAAAGCTCTATTTGTGGGGAAAAAAGGACGCCAATTTTGTTTGGGAGCCACGTCGCACGGCCGCGCAATTGTCAGTTAAAGCGATGCAGTGCCGAATCGCAAAAAGGGGCAAGGTCCTTTACCTGCATTTTGGTCCGGGTCTTAAGTGGTTAATGTGCATCTCCTCCGTTGAGGAGCCCTGTTTTTGTTTTGGGGTGAAGTTTGATTGCTGTTCCCACCCCTCAGTTTTTTGGACACTGCTTGGGGACGTCCCTAATGTCAAGATTTAAAGAAGCTGTGTCCGTCCACGGACGAAAGAAAATAGGATTTTTGTACTCGCCGTAAAATCATTTTCTCTGAAGAGTCCATGGACGGACACAGCACACATCCCTACTTTTTTAGGTTTGTACTGCTTTTCGACGAGCTGAGCTTCTGAGTGCAGGGTGAGGGGTTATGACCAGAGGGACCACCCCCTGGGCGGGCTGTTTAGCTTTGCTATAGTTACATGTTTTTAAATATCTAACATGTCTGCCTAGTCCTCTCCTAATAGAGGGAACACAACCATAATGTCTAGATTTAAGGAAGCTGTGTCCGTCCATGGACTTCAGAGAAAAGGTTTTTACGGCGAGTACAAAAATCCTATTTTCTCAGGCAGGTGTGACACTGAATCTGGATAGCTGGTCCATGATATTCGGTCTCGGATTCATATACAAGCGATATTACACTGTAAGGCCTAATTTCCACTGGCGTTTTTACAGCCACGTTTCTGAGCGTTTTTTACAGCTTAAAAACGCCTGTCCATGTTATTCTATGGCATCATTCCCACATAGATGTTTTTGAGCTGCAAATGGCCTAGGTGTTTTTGAGCTGTAAAAAAAACGCAGGAGCAGGGTGTTCTAAAGCTCCTAAAACACAGCTGTAAAAACGCTCGACCTTAAACGCGCATAAACGCGAAAAAACGCGCACCGCGGCGCTTTTGAGCTGCAGGGATTTCATAAAAAATCTCCTATATATAGCCTAGAGATTTTTTTTTTCAAAAAACGCTGCCTAACGCTAGCGTTAAACGCGCAAAAACGCGGTAAATTTCGCGTTTTTAACGTGAATTTTTCCAGGCATACCTAGCTGTTTTACAGCTCACTTTTAAAACGCCAGTGGAAATGAAGCCTAAAGGTGATCAAACGTAAACTTCTCTTGTTAAATTGCATTGTTTTATTTTTGAGGATTCTGGTACCATCAATAAGAAGGCTGTTTCTGCTTGATCCCCCTACAAGTATTTTATATATAACAGAACTACATTTTATGTGTTTGTCACAGATTTTTCTTTTTCTTGCAGATGAAACCACTAAACCATTCAGTCCTTCAAGAGACTGCTTGGACCTGTATGAGGAAATAATTGCTGAAGAAGGAACTGCTAAGGAAGCATCATTTAATAATGTATGTAATATAAAAGCAACCATGTATGAGTGTAAATTAATTGTGAAGTTGTACAATTGGTGCCAGTGCTTGCAGACTTGTGATCCCTGTTGTAAACTGCTGCTGGAACCCCACTGACATGCTTTCTAATTAACAGTTTGAAAGTGTGTGCCAATTGCTTGCCAAATCGTCTGTTATGGGCAATGGATTGGGGTTCACAGCTGTTCTATACCTGCAAGTTTTTTTATCAGGGAAGCCGTGACACATGGAGACAGATCCCTGAAGGTAGATGCTGGATTCTTATGGTGCCTGCTATACAGCTCTTACCAGTACTTTGATTTATGCTCTGCACAGAACTGTATAAAGGGTTATGGATAATTTTAAAAGAGAAGTTCACCTTTAGGAGTATGTTACACCAGGGTTTGACAAAATTAGTTTGAATCTAGGAGCCAGCTAAAAAAGTTAGGAACCAGTTTTCTTAACTATAAACAGCACATCTATGCATATATGTCATGATAGTAGTGGTCCTGGGAATTGTGATGCTATACAGCGTTAGACATTCCCTCATATAAAGTAATTAAAGCGGATCTCCACCCTAAAGTGGAGTCGTGCTGATCGGAACCCTCCCCCCCCCGCCAGGGTGTCACATTTGACACCTTTCAGGGGGAGGGGGTGCAGATACCTGTCTAAAGACAGGTATTTGCACCCACTTCCGGTCACAGCAGAGTCGGGCAAAAGACGTGTTTTCCTAGCTTCCTGTTTCCCAAACCCCCCCCGTTGTGTGCTGGGAACTCTCGGCTCCCAGCACACAGCGGGAGCCAATCGGAGGGCGCAGTGTGACTCGCGCATGCGCCGTAGGAAAACGGGCAGTGAAGCCGGAGCGCTTCACTTCCTGGTTCCCTCACCGTGGATGGAGGGGGGAGCAGCAGAGACGAGCGAACGCTCGTCTCTCTGCTGCAGACGGCGCTGGACTCCAGGACAGGTAAGTGTCCAAATATTAAAAGTCAGCAGCTGCAGTATTTGTAGCTGCTGGCTTTTAATATTTTGTTTTTAATGGGCTATCCGCTTTAAAGATTAAAACAACTTCTCAAGCATATGCAGTGGTATATAATCGAAGTTTTCCATTTACAAATAAGTTGATCAAGACAGGGTAGCTTTATGTTCAGTTCTGTACATCGCAATTTAAATGTCTATCCTTTTTAACTTTTTTTTTTTTTTTTCAATAGCTAAATACTGAATATGAAAAGTGCCAGAAACAAATGAAACAGCTAGTAAGCAAGTTGAAGGAAATGCAGTGTTTGGTAAAGTACAAATTTAAGACGCTAAATTTTAACTTTTTGTATATTTATTTGGTTAAAGGGGTTGTAAAGGATATTTTTTCCCCCCCCTAATTGGCTTCCTTTCCATTGTGTAGTCCTCCTTAACTTACCTCATTCTTCAATTTTTGCTTTTAAATGTCCTTATTTCTTCTGAGAAATGCTCACTTCCTGTTTTTCTGTCTGTCTAACTCACCATCGTAATGCAAAGGGTTTCTCCCTGGTGTAGAGAAAGCCTCTTGAGGGGGGAGGGGGCGAGCAGGAGTGTCAGGACGCCCACTAACACACAGATCCTTTCTCTATCTGCAAAGTAGAGTGTCCTGACTTGCCTGCTCGCCCTCTCCCCCCCTCAAGAGGCTTTCTCCACACCAGGGAGAAACCCTTTGCATTACAGTGGTGAGTTAAAGACAGAAGAACAGGAAGTGAGCATTTCTCAGAAGAAATAAGGACATTTAAAAGATGGTAGGGTGAGGTAAGTGAAGGAGGACTGCACTGGGGGAAAAAAACATTTCCTTTACAACCCCTTTTAAGATGTATGTTTTAAGAACCTTTTATTGTGGTGGATGTTACTCACGTTTTCAGCTATACAAGACCTTAATTTCCTGGCCTTTTAAAAAGTTGTGGTACCTTTTTTGAGACTAAAACTGACATATTACATAGCACACACAAATAGAAATACAGAAGTAGAGTTCTATACTGATGCAAATGTTGCAGTAAGTAATCCAAGTTTCTCAAAATTTTGGAAACCGTTGGTGCTAGTGGTGACCAAATCTAGCCAGTAAGAATTTGCAGGTATTTTTTTACAATAGACATCGTACAAAAAATATGTTTATAGTTATTTATTAACGATTTGTGTAAGTTAAAATAGCACACAAAACTGTGGGCTTGATGCATTTCCTTAGCAAGGGCAAGACAAATAGCTTTGTTTTTTTTTATTGGTTCCAGTTCACACCAGCGCTGTGTTTTGATGTGCAATGGGAACAATGTAGGACATTATGCATTTTATTACAGTGCCTTAAAATGCATCACAATGCATTTCAACTAGCTACAGTGTATGATAGCCAAAAATTACTTTGTAAGCCTGTGAGAAAATACTATATAGCATGCATTAAAGTAGAACTATATCCAAAATAAAAGAAGGGGAAAAAAGTTTTGACTAGAGTAATGCCTCTTTCACACTGGGGCGGAAGCAGCAATGGCTGTAAAGCCATATTGGCGCTTTGCTGCTAATTTTGCGTCGATAGCAGGGCGGTTTTACCCCCCACTAGCGGCCGAAAAGAGGTTAAAAGAGGCGCATTGCCGGCAGTATAGCTGCGGTGTCCGATTTGCTTTTAATGGACAGGAGCAGTTTACACACCGATCTAAAGATGCGGCTAGCAGGACTTTTTTTCGCGTCCTGCTAGCGCCTTGCTTTTACACTGGAGAAACAGCAGCCGCTGTTTCAGGTCGGTTTGCAGTCACTATTTTTAGCACAAATGGCACCTGCAAACCTCCCCAGTGTGATAGTGGTCTAAGGGAGGGCTATAACCCCTGTAAGGTTTTATTTTTGATCTCTTTATCTCAGTGGGAGATCTACCTTCACTTCCTGTCCCATAAACAAAACAGGAAGTGAGAGGAAATACCTGTGAATTGTGGGGATTTCTTGGGGACCTCCAGGTCACCTGATCCAGTGTCAGCATTGGAAGACTTTTCCTCTAATACTTTTCTGGGGACAATACAAAATGTAGGGATTTTCTTTTTACTTTCACTTGCAATGATATTGGTAAACAGGACAAATATAGAGGGTGAATCTCCCTAAAGCATAGACATAGACCGCAATAAAACATGACAGGTATTCTAATCCTTCTCCACTCTATCCAAAAATAAAAGCCCAGTCAGGGAGAAACTCAGAGGGCCGGGACCAAGATACGAGAACTGTAGCCTTTATTTGCTTACCAGTGGTTGATCTATGGTGTGGGACCCTCAATTTTGCTGGGGGGCGGGGACTCCCCCAGTCAGAATACACAGATCAGTGCCATTTGTGCTGTTTTTTCAGCATGACTGTTCAACAGAAGTCAGTCATTAGACCAGCTTCTGTTGAACAGACAACATTATCCACATACTGAAAGTCGGCCGATGTCTGCTAACCAGGTGCCTTTTCAGTATGTATATACCCAGATTGTCTGACATTTTGTAGTGTCACCCCTTCACCCCCAAGCTAGTAACTTTGAAAAATATATTGTCTAAGGGAGGCTGTGGTGGCTCAACGTGATTGGCAATGCGCTGACAAGCCGTTCACCTCTGCAGCCAAGGGTTCGGATCCCGGTCTCGGCTACATGTGAATTGAGTTTGGTGGTCTCAGCCCAGCTCCCGGTGGGTGTGCTATGCAAGGTACGCCTGTGCTTAGTACGCCCACCCCCCCCACAAAAACCACCACACTTGCACGCACACGAAATTGGTTTAAAAACACGCACTTTGGCCATGCGGTCTCCTAAAATAAAAAGAGGCGAAGGACCTACGGGGCTGGCTGGGTGGGCTAGGCCCCCTCACTCCCTCATAGGGGGAGTCCCTCTGCCCCATTGGGGTCCCGTTGGGCCCCAGTTGGGCTCCCAAGAGGAGCAGGTAGGGTGGGGTGAGTGGGAGGCCCCCCCTCACACCCGCCATTGCCACCAGGGGCATGGAGAAGGATGGCGATTGCCTCCGGGCGGGGACTCCCCCAGTCAGAATACACAGATCAGTGCCATTTGTGCTGTTTTTTCATCATGACTGTTCAACAGAAGTCAGTCATTAGACCAGCATTAGACCCAACTCCTGCAGTCCGGCTCCTCTCTCTCGAGTTCACGCACAAAAATACACTTTAAAAAAAAAATATATATATTGTCTGACTAAGGTAAATTGTTGGGGGTGGTGGTTTGTGGGGGTGTTCTTCCTTCTTTTTTTTTTAATAAAGGTGTTCTATTTTTGTTTTAGAACAACAACTTACAAAATGAAAACCAGTGCTTAAAGAAGAATATTTCTGCTCTTATAAAAACAGCAAGAGTTGAGCTCACACGTAAAGAAGACGAGATCAACAGACTTAATCAACAGTAATGTGGTCCTTTATCTCTATGCATACTTCTGTAAATTAGGATTATTTTTCTTATATGTATTTTTTTTCTTTGTGAAGTCTAGCTGCAAAGATATGCCTTTTCAATAGGGGTGTTGAAATTAATTGCAGTAATCGATTATGTGATGACGTCACCTGCGCGCCGCTATATGCACTGTCTGGACGCCGAAAGCCAGGAAGCCATGGGCGTTAGCTACGGGCGTTAGCCGCGCCTCTTTTACCGCCCCGCAAATGCAGCTGAAGGAGCTGTGGGCTTCAGCGCGCCTCTTTTCCTTCCCCACCTGCTGATGCAGCTTAAGACGCCGCGCCTCCTTTCCCGCCCCCCGCTGACGCCATTCCCAGCTGCCCGTCGCCATGTGGAAGCATGGAGCAAGTGTCCTCGGTCCCGGTCCCGACCCCCCCAGAGCCTTCCTCCTCACCTCACCTCACGCTGTGCACACTGCACAGGCTGCGGCTGTGGGAGACCCGAGACGACAGAGTACTGCAGTACTGCAGGCAGCAGATCGTCATCATCATGAGCTACTTGGGGGATACACAGTAGCAGCAACTAATGGGCACACTGGCAGCAATTGGGGGCACACTGGCAGCAATTGGTGGCACACTGGCAGCAATTGGTGGCACACTGGCAGCAATTGGTGGCACACTGGCAGCAATTGGTGGCACACTGGCAGCAATTGGTGGCACACTGGCGGCAATTGGTGGCACACTGGCGGCAATTGGTGGCACACTGGCGGCAATTGGTGGCACACTGGCGGCAATTTATGGGCACAGTGGCGGCAATTTGTGGCACACTGATGGCAATTTGTGGCACACTGATGGCAATTTGTGGCACACTGACGGCAATTTGTGGCACACTGACGGCAATTGGTGGCACACTGACGGCAATTGGTGGCACACTGACGGCAATTGGTGGCACACTGACGGCAATTGGTGGCACACTGACGGCAATTGGTGGCACACTGACGGCAATTGGTGGCACACTGGCGGCAATTGGTGGCACACTGGCGGCAATTGGTGGCATACTGGCGGCAATTGATGGCATTGGCACACTGATGCCACACTGGTTTATGTATGTCTTATTGTTTTAGTGATTCACATCACAACTTTATCGATACCTTTTTTTTTTTTGTATGATTTTTGCTTTTGCTCATCACTGCCACACACATGCAGCCATGCATTGCACATGAGCAAAAGCAAAAATCATACAAAAAAAAAAAAAAAAGGTATCGATGAAGTTGTGATCTGAATCAATCACTAAAACAATAAGACATACATAAACCATAATTTATGACATGGCATATATTGTTGTTTGGCAGGACTTTATGGGGACAATGTCCGCAGTCTCTGATCCTCTCTAGTATCATGTCCGCAGTCTCTGATCCTCTCTAGTATCATGTCCGCAGTCTCTGATCCTCTCTAGTATCATGTCCGCAGTCTCTGATCCTCTCTAGTATCATGTCCGCAGTCTCTGATCCTCTCTAGTATCATGTCCGCAGTCTCTGATCCTCTCTAGTATCATGTCCGCAGTCTCTGATCCTCTCTAGTATCATGTCCGCAGTCTCTGATCCTCTCTAGTATCATGTCCGCAGTCTCTGATCCTCTCTAGTATCATTGTCCGCAGTCTCTGATCCTCTCTAACATCATGTCCGCAGTCTCTGATCCTCTCTAGTATCATTGTCCGCAGTCTCTGATCCTCTCTAGTATCATTGTCCGCAGTCTCTGATCCTCTCTAGTATCATTGTCCGCAGTCTCTGATCCTCTCTAGTATCATTGTCCGCAGTCTCTGTCCATCTCTTGTATCATTGTCCGCAGTCTCTGTCCATCTCTTGTATCATTGTCCGCAGTCTCTGTCCATCTCTTGTATCATTGTCCGCAGTCTCTGTCCATCTTTTGTAGTATTTTGGGGTCAGTTTGGAGCTCCTCTTTAAGATGTCTGCTGTATTTACAGTTTGCTACATGCAGAGAGTTTTTTTTAAGAACAGATGAAAACCGTGCGCAGTAATCTTGATGCATCGTGATGCATCGCAGAATCGAATCGTGGACTTGATAATCGTAATCGCATCGAATCGTGAGATCGGTGAAGATGCGCAGCCCTACTTTTCAATATTGACTATTTATACAAAAACAGTACATTTTATATTTCATCAGATAGCTGATGGAAATACAATGGATGGCAAACAATATATACTTCAAAAAGTGTTTTAAAATGAAGAAAAAGTTTTCATGATTGATTGTAATTTGTTTTTAATGACGATCACCACATTGGTTAAAATGGTGAGCAAACCCTACTTGATCTGGTATTAAGTTTGTTAATTCTGATTTCTTCACATACTAAGTCCAAACAATTAAGTTTATTGCGGAACACTAAAAATAAACAGAAAATGCTTAGAAAATGTATTGATCTTTTTAAAACCCTCAGAAATTAAGTGCATAAAGTCCAATACTGTAAAAATAATCAAGTAACGTGTCCACTGACCCCTCTGTTTACAAAAATACATTTTTATATGATACATAAATGCTGCAAATACCTAATTTCACAGCTGAGATTGGGATCACGCGGCCAGCCAGCTCTCAACCTCCTTCCCTCCAGACTGACATCAGCAGGGGAATCTTTGCCCTTCCCACTGCATCTGTCAGAGGAAAAGTGAAAGCTGTCAGGTCATGTGATTGCAATCTTGGCTGTGAAATTTAGGTATTTGCAGCGTTTATTCTTATAAATTCCACACAGAGGGGACACTGCAAATAGGAGGCAGGTTAGAGTGGCTTAACAACCACTTTTAATTGATTTCATATATGGTCTAGAATTAACTTTTTTTTTTTTAATTGGCACTTTAAAGGAAAAAAAATGTGTATTGCAAATCATTTTGATAGCGATGGCTGTCTAAACAGTTAGCAGTAGTTATTGTGCTAATGCCTATTTTTTCATTTTTTTTCCTTTTCCTTATTAAGGCTGTGTGTTCCAGGAGGCTATCGAAGTTTTAAGTCTGCTCCAGCGCCATTACTATGCATTAATACAAAATTAAAGAACAAAGAGCTTTCTGAAGACGCAATAAATAAGACCAGTAGCATAAGGAAAGAAGTGAAACCTCAAGAAACTTCCTCTAAAGACCCAATGAGTAACACTTCCTCTACAAAAGGCAATTCCGAACCGGTCAAGTCTTGTTTAGAAAATAATTGGGAATCTAATTCAAAAATTAAGCAAAAACAATGCAAAGGGAATGAAGGAATAGATAAACCATCTTCAAGCATAAGGAAAGAAGTGAAACCACAAGAAACTTCTTCTAAAGACCCAATGAGTAACACTTCCTCTACAAAAGGCAATTCTGAACCGGTCAAGTCTTGTTTAGAAAATAATTCGGAATCTAATTCGAAAATGAAGCAAAAACAATGCAAGGAGAATGAAGGAACAGATAAACCGTCTTCAAGCATAAGGAAAGAAGTGAAACCACAAGAAACTTCCTCTAAAAACCCAATGAGTAACACTTCCTCTACAAAAGGCAATTCCGAACTGGTCAAGTCTTGTTTAGAAAATAATTCGGAATCTAATTCGAAAATGAAGCAAAAACAATGCAAGGAGAATGAAGGAACAGATAAACCGTCTTCAAGCATAAGGAAAGAAGTGAAACCACAAGAAACTTCCTCTAAAAACCCAATGAGTAACACTTCCTCTACAAAAGGCAATTCCGAACTGGTCAAGTCTTGTTTAGAAAATAATTCGGAATCTAATTCAAAAATGAAGCAAAAACAATGCAAGGAGAATGAAGGAACAGATAAACCGTCTTCAAGCATAAGGAAAGAAGTGAAACCACAAAATTCCTCTAAAGACCCAATGAGTAACACTTCCTCTACAAAAGGCAATTCCGAACCGGTCAAGTCTTGTTTAGAAAATAATTCGGAATCTAATTCGAAAATGAAGCAAAAACAATGCAAGGAGAATGAAGGAACAGATAAACCGTCTTCAAGCATAAGGAAAGAAGTGAAACCACAAGAAACTTCCTCTAAAAACCCAATGAGTAACACTTCCTCTACAAAAGGCAATTCCGAACTGGTCAAGTCTTGTTTAGAAAATAATTCGGAATCTAATTCAAAAATGAAGCAAAAACAATGCAAGGAGAATGAAGGAACAGATAAACCGTCTTCAAGCATAAGGAAAGAAGTGAAACCACAAACTTCCTCTAAAGACCCAATGAGTAACACTTCCTCTACAAAAGGCAATTCCGAACCGGTCAAGTCTTGTTTAGAAAATAATTCGGAATCTAATTCAAAAATGGAGCAAAAACAATGCAAGGAGAATGAAGGAACAGAAAAACAGTCTTCAAGGCACAAGTTGATGGTAGACAAGAAAAGTAAAAAAGAAATGGACTCGGATAGTCAGAGTAGAGATGTAGATCGACGGCAAAGGAGTGAAGGACACAGATCCAGTCTCGGCACTGTAACTGATGATCGTGTTTGTGAAATAAAAGAAAAGTCACATGGACAACCAACAAAAAATGGGAAAAGTGAAGGCTCTCAAGGAATCAGAAATTCGAAAAAATCTGAGATCAAAACGGACAGTAGAAAACACTCTTCAAGCTCCCATGATAAACCAAGCTTTTCAAAGGAAAACCTGCGGGGCCAAGAATTGCATCAATCAAAAGAAAAGCATTTAAAAACGCATGAAAAATCTGAACACAGAAAGGAGTCTAAGGGGTATGAGGGGGACAAATCTGTGGGACACAGAACAA
Source organism: Rana kukunoris (assembly GCA_029574335.1). Lineage (NCBI taxonomy): Eukaryota > Metazoa > Chordata > Amphibia > Anura > Ranidae > Rana > Rana kukunoris. The sequence continues at coordinate 282,726,632 of CM056052.1, forward strand.
ACGAAAAGGATGATGAGTTCCAACGGTTGAAAATAACCCATTCTTCGAGTCTTAACGAAAACTCTCAAAAATCCTCACCATCAGAACAGAATGTTGGCAAAGGAATTATAGAATCTGACAGAAAAGATAAATGCTGCTCAGAGTACAGCGATTCCAAAAATGTAAGCAGAGACTCAAAATCAAGCAAAACTTTAGTTAGGCCACCATCATCCAAAAATAAGCAGAAATGTGATAGCAAAAGTTTAACTGAATGGGAAAATAGAACTGAAAAGAAGAGATCTAAAAATGAAGAAAATATTAGATCTGATCAAAATCACAGAGGGCACCAAAAAGAAGGCAAAGTGTCTCGCCATTCTTCAAATAAAGTAAAAGTACAAGGTTGTGCTAGTAAAGTTAAAGTCAAGTCCCCAAACTTTGCAAAAGGCTTAACTTGTCAGAGGGAAGATAACTCTGTAAAGGACTTGAAGTTATCCTTTATGGAGACTCTTAATCTGACCCTTTCTCCAGCTAAAAAAAAAAGTGAGGATTCAGAATCTGCCAACTCTCCTGTGTCTGCTGGGGAAACTGACATGAATTCTATAAATAAAGGGGTATCTTCGAAAGTGTGCACAAGCAGTAACGATGGCACTGATTCTCATGAACATTTGAGTAAACCTAACTCAATGTATTTGAAACCTAGTACAAAAATGTCTGTAGAAAATCCAACTTCAGACGATTTAAAATTGGTGCCTCATTCTGAGCCTATTAAAGATACTGTAGCACTTCACAAAAAACAAATAACCGTGACCATTAAGGAGGATCAGGCTCTTGCAGAAGCTGCTCAATCAAATGTAGATTGTCCTCATGTCTTACATTTGGAACCAGAGGCCAACATTTCTGATGATATGGAGACGCAAAGCATTTTAAATGAATCTGATTTTATTGTGCTTGATTCTTACATTGAAACTGACAAGTGCAGCAGTAATGAGATCCCTTCTGAAAATCTGAACATGTTTGTGCCAGCTGAAAAGGTCCAAAATAATGGAGTCATCTTGGCGCAGATATCTGAAGATGTAGACCAGACAAACGACTTGAAACCAAATATAACTGGGTCCACAAAAGGTATATTTGAATCCTCAAATCCTGATCATTGTTTACATGATGAAATAAGTCTTGACTTAAATTTCTGTAGACGTATACCTAAAGTCGTCAGTCCGCTAAAAAGCCCAGCCAGACATTTAGCACATCTACCTACAACTGAATGCACAACCAAGGCTTCAGTAGTAAGCGTTTCATATAAAGGTAGTACTTTTTCATTAATATAACAGTAGTAGTTTTGCATGCAGGCATGCTTTTTAGATACTTTTCTTTTTTTTTTTTTCTTCTGGTGTTGGACTGCTTTTATTTTTATCCATTTTTTTTTTTTATTATTATTATTTCTAATCCTTTTTTTTGTTGTGACCTTTTCATATCTGCCATGCTGTGTGTGTGTGTGGGGGGGGGGGGGGGTTTCTGCAGTTTCTGAATTGTTATTGCAATCAAACTTTTTTTTTTTTGCTTCACGAGTCTAAAAATGTTTTTAGAATATAGTAATATACCTCTGGAGACACTGGTGTGGGTCTTTTAATCTTCTTTTGAGTCTTTATTTTTTGCAGTTTTTATGAAGGGTCTTATTGCACACAAATTTGCCATTATTGCAGAGATCTGTTAAAGGATAAGTCCACACTAACACTAAAATCTCTAAATCTAGACATCCGCAATCTAAGACTAACCTATCTAGCCCTGTAAAAGAAGAAATCAATATACAGTAAAACCTTGAATTATAAGCCTAATTCATTCTGGAAACATGCTTGTAATCCAAAGCACTCCTATATCAAAGCAAATTTCCCCATTAGATATAATGGAAACTCAGATGATTTTTTCCACAGCCACTTATTCATTCATAAGTCCTTCAGTTTATACTCCATATAAAAAGATTATAGCAATGTAATAGGTTGTGTAACCATAAAATGTCCATCCACAAATGGCGACCTGCACAAGGGGTTTAGAAACAAAATCCAGCAGGAGCTACAGAGTATAAAAAGAGGCGCCTCTAAGTGTACCAATATGGTTACATTTAATGAGTACAACATTTAGCAACTCGCATGGTTGATCATTAAAAGGCACATTTTAAGTATGCAGTCATCTGGGGTAAAGTTGTCCACGTCATAGACCATCCTCTGCACTGCCGGCTCTCACCACTGTCCGTCTGCAATCGTGACCAGGAAGACTACCCTGTAGTAGGGCGATCTGAAAGCGAGGCTTGAACTGCTTGTGCAGCGTGGAAGGGATGCCTGCATACTTGGATGTGCCCGTTTTAATCATCAACCATGTGAGTTGCTAAATGTTGTACCTTCATTAATTGTAACCATTTTGCTACAAATGGAGGCACCTCTTTTATTCTCGGTTGTGAAGTGACGCTACTTGTATATCAAGACATTGCTTGTTTAGAAGTCAGAATTTTCAACAAAAAAAAAAATTGTTTTGCAAAACACTCTTAAACCAAGTTACTCTCAATCCAAGGTTTTACTGTACATACCTTTTTCTGCAGCAGGTTCGGTCCCACACTGAGCTGTCAGTGGCGGCTTTGCTTTGGAGGCGGGTACAGAGGAGGCAGCCGACAATGGAAGCCCCATAGTAACTCTATGGATGATGTCCCTTCCCATTCATTTCACAGCCATTGTTGGCTGTGTCCTCTGCAAAGCTCATGCTGCTGGCGAGTCTTCAAAAAAGTATGTATAGCGATTTTCTTTTTTACAGGACTAGATAGGTTGGCCTTGGATCGTGGATGCCTGTAGTAGATGTAGCAATTTAGGGTGTTGGGGTGGACTTCCTCTTTAAGTTATGGACTGTTAATTTTTTTCAAGAACAACAAATTCCATATTGGAGACTAGGTTAAATCACCTTTCAAATGTGCTTTCTTTTAAACCTTGCCAGTGTGAATCAGTGTGTTAAAACTGAGGCAATTTAATAAGTTGATGAGTTAAAAAATATATCCGGCACCATTTTTATTTTTATTTTATTTTTTGTTTCCTTATTAGATCTTCCATCAGATGTGAATATCAGCACTCCAAATGAACTGAACAAAGAGAATTGTAAACCAGTCAACAAAACTGATGTAGGCTCTGAAACTTTTCCCATAGAAATTTCTTCAGATGAAGTTGAGGAAGGGGAAATTATAAGTGACGAAGAACCAGATAATGAGCAATCCTCGCAGTCTAAGAGTAGTCCAAGCCAAACCAAGCACATCAAAGATACAAATGTGAGCAAGAGTCCCGAAAGTCGGGAAAGCAAGATGACTTCTTTGATCAAACTAAATGGAGTAATTTCACCACTGAGGCAGTCCTCTTCTTCAAAAACTAGGAAACAAAAAGATAATACAATAGCAAAGTTGGTTGCATTGCCAATTGACAAAGGAAAAAATGTAAGCGATGTCTCTTGCCTTGATGGAGTCTTACAAATCGTTCCTCCATCAAACATACAGGATGTTCTACAGATGTTGAGAATAATTAGAAAGCATATAAGAAAAAAATACATGAAATTTAAGATTCAGTTTCCACTGTCCCAGTTCCATCGTTTTGTTGAAGCAACATCATTATGCTTTACCACTCTAGCAAACAGTTTGGATTGGTCTAGGTTGTGTTCTTCACCAGATAAATTGCAAAAACAAATGTGTAAGCTTATTGAATCCAGGATAAAGCAGCTTAAAAATAATGGAATTGTAGATCGGATCTTTGAGCAGCGGCTCTTAGACATGAAAAAGAGGCTATTGAAATTTGTAGAAGAACAGCTTGATTCTTTATTTGATACCCTTAAAGGATTGACCGTACAACTTTGTGACAAGTCCAAAATAGAAGATAACCAAGATGAGAAAAAAGGAAGCGCGTTCTCTACAACAAAAGTTAAAAAATCTGATCGAATAAAGTCTCAAAAAGTAAACAAGGCTTCTAAGGCTAAAGCTTCCCTGGCCAAATCAGAAAAAGAAAGTTTAAGACGTTTGGACTTTCAGTATCAAAGAGATGCTGCAGACTCAAAACCTCAAACTGTAGAGGACCCCATCGTAGAAAAGAAGCGCTTAAAAGATTTGCGTACTACTACTGACAAAAATTGTATTTCACATTCTAACCACATGAGCCCAAAACCAAAAATGCCTCCTTCCTCTACTGCCAAACGTGACACATCCAATGAATTTCAAATGGATCAACAAAGCTCTGCAGGTTTATCCTTTAACTTGGTAAGTGATGATCACATGGGTGACATTTTTAAAACTTTGCTGAATGACTCTGACAATTTAGAGCTCAACACCCTGCATGAAAATATTTGGATATTGGACACTCCAGAGAAAAAAAGCACTTCAAGTCAAAAATATGATGCTGTAAATTCTTTGACAGAAATTAAAACTCCAATTATGGTAGCTTTTCCTTGGACTTCAATTTCCCCTCCACATATCAATACTTTGCCTAGACATGAGACTATACTAACCCCAGATGTTTTTGATGAAAGCTGCTTGCTGGAAGTCCCTACCAGTACCTCTTCTAGCAAAAGCATAGCCTTCTCTGAGGACAGATTCAAGTCTTATTCGGTTCTTATGGAAGATCTTGCTGTGTCTCTTACAGTTCCTTCACCCCTGAAATCTGATTCTCATCTTAGTTTTCTTAGACCAGTTTGCGATCCTGAATCAATATCTAAAATAAGTGCACATTTTTGTGAAAATGCTGTTCTGGATGAGGAAGATGCCACAGAACAGGACATACATTTAACTTTGGATTCAGACAATTCAAGCACAGGTTCAATGGAAAATTCGAATGAACCTGATGGTTTTCAGTGCCATCCAAGCGAACCCATGCAAGCAGTTATAATGGAGAAATCCAATGATCACTTCATTGTTAAAATAAGGCGTGCTGTATCCGCTAGTTCTCCAGTGTCTGATGGCTCTTCTGTAGTAGAATCTGACGTTGCAGCCACAGACCAGTTGGAAAGTACACTCTGTTACGTTCTTGATGAAAACTTACAAAAAGGGACCCATACTGAAACCAAACTCAAATCAGATACCAAGACCAGTTTACTTGCTGAATCCCCAGTGCCATATTCTGAGGAGATAAGTTTCTCAAAAATTGATGAGAAATCTGCAAACTTTACAGATGTAAAACCACGCACATGTTCATCACCTATAACCGCACATGCCAAAATATCTATTTTAACAGATGCCTTAAACCAAAGTTTAACAGACACATCTGAAGTTGAGTTAACAAATGTTATTCATACAGAGAATCCTCAGCTAGACAGTGAGAAATTGGTGACTGTTTATACTGAAAAAAATTCAAAAGAAGATGACGAGATAATGACATCCGTTGAACAGCTGATTTTCTATGACAAGATGGAAACCTCCTTTACAGAAGAGATAATAACCAGTCAAACTCCATGTGCAGACACGTTTATAGGGAGTATTCCTGAAGTGGAGTCTGTAGACGTAAATCCAAAGAAAAAGAAACGGAAATCATCAGAGCAGGGACCTTCATCAAAGAGGCGAAACATTTCTTTTCTTTCTGACAATAAAGATGAAAAGGAAGGTTCCCGGTGTAGCAAAACTGAGGATCAAGACAAACCGCTCAGAAAACACAAAAGGGCGGTTAGTGAAGGAAATGTGGACGTTACTTCATTTAAACTTTCCCCAAGTGGTGGGATATCTGCAAAGAATGTCATCAAAAAGAAAGGAGAAGTGGTTGTTTCCTGGACAAGGTAAATATTGCATTTTTAGTTGTTTGTTTATTGAGTAAGTATTGCCAGCAAGTCTGTCGTGTTTTAGCAGAACGAGCTGTTCTGCAGATGTAGCAGTTAGAGGGCCCAATTAAAGTTGGATTTATCAATCCAAATTGAGGCTTTAGTAAAACATAGATATAAAAATTGTGCACTTTATATACATTTATTTGAGCTCCAGTGCCAGCATATATACTTAAGCCACAGGCTGCAGAGAGAAGTGCAGTTCTCTTTGCAGTGGTCTGACATGCCCTCTGCTGCGTCACAGGTAGAGAACTGTAATTGGAGAGCCTTAAGCCGGCCATAGACTGTTCAAATCTCAGCCGGTTCAGCAGGAACCAGCTGAGATCCGAACCATGTATGGGCAGGCTGAATGTTCCTAAGTTGAACGAATGATCAACTTGGGTACAACCAGCCTGCCAAATGCGATTATCTCTAGCAGCTGTTATAACCACTAGCAGTAATCCTGTTTTCTCCTGGCAGGGACAGCAATGCCCGCCGGGAGAGCAAAATGTCTCAGTGCAGGAAACAAATGCGTCTTGGTTGCAGTAAAGACAGTTTGCTCCATTTACGGCCTGCCTTTAGCTGTGTGTGCGTCAAGTGTGAGTGGTGTCAAACTACTGCAAAGAGGCTGCTTCTTACACAGCGATAATGGTGGTACTTTCTGCAGCCTGGTTCTCAAGATTTTATGTTGATTCTGTAAATACTTGTGTAGTAACACTCTTTTACATATGTCTGCTTGTTTTTCTGCACACACAATTCAGATTAGTCATTTAACATGTCAATTTACTTGGGTTTTAAAAGGGGCTTTACATTGTAATGCGATGACAGCGTATTATTTTATAGAAATTAATAAATATTATGCGCCAATTTTACAACTAATGTTGTGATACCATACAGTGATAATTGATATGTGATAATATAATTCCATTCACAATCTTAAGAGGCCATACAGCCAATAGAAAGGATATATTGATTATGTGTCCAGCTGAGTACACTCCGTGTGTACCGTTACCTGAAAAAACAGGCTAACTTACTACATACACGTATCCAAAACTGGCTGTTCCAAACTTTATATTTGTTGCTAAGAATACAACCAATCCAGCACTTTGGTGTTGACGACCGCAAGTCACATATGTTGGAGGATCAGTAGAGATACATAAACAATCCAGCAACTAGGGACAAGAACGTTCATGGGTCGCATTCACCATAAAAATGGCTCCAAAAAGGACATGTGTATACACATTCTGTTGATATTCATACGATCCTCGGTACATGTAAAAAGAGAGAAAACCATACCATAGCACAGCACCGCTAGTACCACTGTTTAACAATGAAGGCTCCTCTCCCTACGCATTGCGTCACTGTCACGTGACTTACTTATTTTATAGAGCTAGGTACCAGACCCATTTAAAAAATACCAAATGTGTGTTTTATACATTGTGTAATTGGTATCATTTTGTAAATATTTGTATAGAAATGGTGTGTTTAATCTGTTTTTTTTTTCCCCAGAAATGAGGATCGTGACATTCTATTGGAATGTCAACAACATGGACCAAATCGAAAAACATTTTCTGCCTTGGCATCAAAGATGAGTAAATATCCACATCAGGTATGTAAAGCGTACAGACATCTTGTGCTTGAATATTGACTATTCCCTCGGTTGGTATTGCAGAAGTAAAGAGCATTTTGACCACCCTCATCTTACATGAAATGATGACCAGTGTACTTCATGACACCCATGCTAAGTTCCTCAAAGTGTGGAATCCATTAGGGCTGCGCATCTTCACCGGTCTCGCGATTCGATGTGATTACGATTATCAAGTCCACGATTCGATTCCGCCATGCATCACGATTGCAGCGTAAGTGCGCATGGCTCTCCCCCCAAAATACTACAGGAGACGATCAGAGACTGCAGACATGCTACAGGAGACGATCAGAGACTGCGGATATAGTACAGGAGACGATCAGAGACTGCGGATATAGTACAGGAGACGATCGGAGACTGCGGATATAGTACATGAGACGATCAGAGACTGTGGATATAGTATAGGAGACAATCAGAGACTGCAGACAAATAGACAATAACTGTAAATGAATGCATTATGCAGCATACCCATCAAGGAATTAAATACCTTTGAGTAAAATATTCTGCTTGGCACTGTAACCTTGTCCTGGAGGGGGCCCAGAGGCAGAGCAGTGGTGATGGGAGAATCACAGCTGCCTGGAAGATGTGGAGACAGATGACCACTGGACTAAAAGCACAGCCAAGTTATCAGCTCTGCACATCTTCCTCCTTCCCCTACAGTCCCATCTCCTCCATGTCATCCTCCCTCCAGTCCCATCTCCTCCATGTCATCCTCCCTCCAGTCCCATCTCCTCCATGTCATCCTCCCTCCAGTCCCATCTCCTCCATGTCATCCTCCCTCCAGTCCCATCTCCTCCATGTCATCCTCCCTCCAGTCCCATCTCCTCCATGTCATCCTCCCTCCAGTCCCATCTCCTCCATGTCATCCTCCCTCCAGTCCCATCTCCTCCATGTCATCCTCCCTCCAGTCCCATCTCCTCCATGTCATCCTCCCTCCAGTCCCATCTCCTCCATGTCATCCTCCCTCCAGTCCCATCTCCTCCATGTCATCCTCCCTCCAGTCCCATCTCCTCCATGTCATCCTCCCTCCAGTCCCATCTCCTCCATGTCATCCTCCCTCCAGTCCCATCTCCTCCATGTCATCCTCCCTCCAGTCCCATCTCCTCCATGTCATTCTCCCTCCAGTCCCATCTCCTCCATGTCATCCTCCCTCCAGTCCCATCTCCTCCATGTCATCCTCCCTCCAGTCCCATCTCCTCCATGTCATCCTCCCTCCAGTCCCATCTCCTCCATGTCATCCTCCCTCCAGTCCCATCTCCTCCATGTCATCCTCCCTCCAGTCCCATCTCCTCCATGTCATCCTCCCTCCAGTCCCATCTCCTCCATGTCATCCTCCCTCCAGTCCCATCTCCTCCATGTCATCCTCCCTCCAGTCCCATCTCCTCCATGTCATCCTCCCTCCAGTCCCATCTCCTCCATGTCATCCTCCCTCCAGTCCCATCTCCTCCATGTCATCCTCCCTCCAGTCCCATCTCCTCCATGTCATCCTCCCTCCAGTCCCATCTCCTCCATGTCATCCTCCCTCCAGTCCCATCTCCTCCATGTCATCCTCCCTCCAGTCCCATCTCCTCCATGTCATCCTCCCTCCAGTCCCATCTCCTCCATGTCATCCTCCCTCCAGTCCCATCTCCTCCATGTCATTCTCCCTCCAGTCCCATCTCCTCCATGTCATCCTCCCTCCAGTCCCATCTCCTCCATGTCATCCTCCCTCCAGTCCCATCTCCTCCATGTCATGTCCTCCTCCAAACACTGTCCTTCCCATCCCAAGTATGCCCCCCCCTCTCCTTCTCACAAATAGGTCGGTCCTCGTATTTCCCCGTGCTCACCTCGCTCTCTGTGGACACACAGCTCAATATTCAAACTGCCCGCCGACGTCGCCGCACGCAGCCAAACTCTCTCTCCGCTGGAGGTAATTGGCTGTGATCTCTCCCGCCCGCCAATGAAAACTTGCTAATGCCTCAAAAGGGGGCGGGTCAGATGCACATTGCAGGAATACGACTCGCTTGATTGTGGGTATGTCACACACTTTACAGGCTGATTGGCTTTTGATTTTTTTCACCCGCGGCACCGCCCCTTCACCTGCTTCCGCCCCGAGGCCTGGCCCCGCCGACCCTGCACACAAGGTAACAAACATCTGAACGGAGCGAAGGGGCGGGGCTAAACATTGATTATGCATCGGGCTCGCATCAGGCACACCCGAATCGCGATGCAGCGATTTATATTTGACACCCCTAGAATCCATGGTGGTCTTATGCTCTCCCTGCCCCCAGCCAGCTTGAGTATTCCAGACTGTTCAAATATACCACCCAACCAGCAGGATCTGAGCTCTTTTCTTGTCTAAGTCTACAGCTTCTACTTTCCCATTATTCTCTCTAGCCTGTCTCTCCTCCCCAACATCTGGCTTCATCCTACATCTTTTTTTTCTCCTTCCTCTCTCGCTTTGTTTCACTCTCCCCCCTTCACTTTACCCCACCCTGTTCTCCCTATCCAGTGTCCCCCCCCCCCTTTTTTCTTTTATTTTCTTGTTTTGGGGTTTTATTGTGTGTGTGTGTGTGTGTGTGTGTGTGTGTATATATATATATATATATATATATATATATATATATATATATATATATATATATATATATACCGTATTTGCTGGTGTATAAGGCGACTGGGCGTATAAGACGACCCTCTAATTTTACAGTTTCTTTAATATTTTTTGCCTGAACTCGCTGTATAAGATGACCCCCCCCCCCCCCCTTCCGAGGCTTCCGCCCCTTCATATTTCTTTCTTCCTTCTGCAGCCATATTCTTCTTCTTGCGGGAGCCAATCACGGCGAGCGATGTATTCTATTAATGGATACAAAGCCTGCTGGGATTGGCAGACTCTGTAACATCATCAGCCCACGCCTCTCTGACTCTCAAAGCCAATCCGAGCAGGCTACTTACTCTATGTACTGTTTTTTTAGTTTCCTGTGTGTTGTGTGTTTTTTTTTTTTTTTTTTTAATAGTTTGCTTCCTATGTTGTATATAAAAAATTGGATCCTTTTGATGTACTGATTTACATGAGTTTTAACTGAGCAAACGCTATAAAAGTTTTTCAAGCTAATGGGTCATGTTTTTGCTGCCTATTGACTGCACTCACATCATAAGAGTAAAATTGCTAATAGTTGGCCTACAACCTTTTAGTAAAACTGCACAATCTCCTTTTAAATGTAACTACTATGCAACATATGGGTCTTTCTATCCAATCTAGTGACGTAGGCGCTTGAACTGCATAGTTGATGAATTTTAAAGAGGATTGTATTGTGTAGCCAGCTTTAGCTTACTTGTTTAAAGAATATATGTAGACATTTCTTTCCATGACGTTGCATGTGTCAAAAAAAAAAAAAAATTGCAACAAACCTTTTTCAGACAAGATTCCTCATTTTTTACTTTTTTTTTTTTTTTTTTTCAGGTGGAAGAAAGATTTCGACAGTTAATGAAGTTGTTCAAGAAGAGCAGAAATAGTATAAGCTGACATTCTTTTATATTATAGGAGTATGGATCTACATTTGTTTGTTTAGATGCTACTCAATCTGGACAGTTGGAAGAAATTGTAATGACTAATGACCTGCCCAAGCCTTTCTAGTAGTTTCTTCTCTGCTAAACCAGAAACTCTGATCTACCAGGCTGTGAAAATAGGAGCTAGTATGGACGTGCAGAGCAGGTGTACTAGAGTATGGTGTCCTGTTTTGGCCAACATCAAGGTTCTGTTTCCTGCTCCACCATCTGCCCAAATTGGGCCTAATATAAAAAGAATAGGGTGAAAATTTCAACAAACAGAGCTATAGTCTTTTGGACCTGAAATTTCAGACGTCTATAAAGAGAAAGCTAAGCACAATTTTTACCTACTGTCCTCTTTGCTCCCTCAGCCTGCCTTCACCCATTTTGCAGTTCTCCTTTTTAACGTTAGTTTCTACCAATTATATTTTCTAGCTGTAAAATATTGAGATTAAGCTTGTTTTGCAAATTTTAAGTTAATATTTATATACAAAACCTTTTGTACCATTTCAAAGCTCTTGTCTGTCTCTTGTGGTGTATGCAGCCCTCTCCCCACTTCAGCTAAAAGTGTAATTGTTGAGGTCTATTGTTTAGTTTTTGTAAATGCTGTACTTGAGACTTAATCTTCAGTGTTTTATCCTGTTAAAAGCAGCGGTGGTTCTTAAAATACCTGAATACAAAAATAAATGGCATATTTATAACTTTAATTTCCCCTTAAAGCAGACCTAAAGGCAACAATCCTATAAGAAGTACAGCAAGTGTCCTGGCTCTGTTGACCACTGACTTCACTGCCTGTTTGCTGCAGTTCTCCATGAGGCTGAGGCACTGACTGACTGACTGCCTCTGGCTTATCTTCTAATCGGTACCTCTGCCTTACTTACAGCTGTGGCTAAGAAGTAAAGACAGCAGAGCCTGGGGCATGGAGGATGCCTGCACAAGCTGACAGTCTGGGTTTCCTGCACTACAGTGGGGATTTTTGTAAAATTTGACATCAATCCTCTTTTAACCCCCATTCGCACCAACCGCCTCCCAGCTTTTTGTGTTCTAAAAGCCGGCGGTCATATGATCAGAAAGATCCTGATCGCAAGCATGCGCCAGGAGCTTACCAATGCCTGCTGGCTACCGTGCAGGGCATGCTCTCCGTTTTAACAGGGCCAAATATATGCGGCTACTCTGAGTTAATAGGGAAAAGAACCCGCTCCAGGTGTCTGGGTCACAAAAAATCTTCTCCAAAATGATGGTGCTGGCTCAGTATGTAAAATAGCATATAGAAAATAATTCAATCTGGATGGTCGCACTCCAGCAAAGATTTCTTTATTGGTTAAAAACCATACAGCAAAAGATGCAATCAACAGCTGACATGTTTCACACCATAACTACTGGTGTTTATAGCTATGAGTAAGTACCAGTAGTTACTATGTGAAACATGTCAGCTTCTGTTTGCATCTTTTGCTGTATGGTTTTTAACCAATAAAGAAATTGTTGGAGTGCAGCCATCCGGATTGAGTTCTTTACTATATATTCGGTGTTAATGCTTACTTGCCGAGCAGCCACATGTATGCGTGCGGCCAGTGTCAAGAGGTTAATGTTTAAGCTCACTAGAGATCTTGTATCAATAACCAATTAATGTTCCTGATGGTATTATGTTCATGAGAAATCTGTTACTGAAAAAAACAGCAGCAGAACTTTCTTCCATTAACAAGGTCCAAACTGATATGGCTGAGGATTTTTAGATACTGGTGTTTGAACAACCCCAAAAGTTTCTGTAACTAGAAAGACTTCTTTTCTTTCTATGTCTATTACTGTAAGCGAACAAAGCCATGCAGTAGGAAAATCTATTCATTTCACGACACCAGGAATAAATGTCCCTATTTGTTCTTGGTTAATTTGATTGTCTTTTATTGAATTTTGTTCTTCACAAACTCTAGTTGCCTCACTCTGTCTTTGGATTTGGTGTAACAGGAGGAGTTTAAAGTGGACATAAAGGTTACATATAAATCTACCTAAAACTACTTCTGTTCCCCTTCCTCCTAACTATGCTGTATGGTGCTGATAAAAAGAAATCTATATAAATGCCTTATTTCAATTCTGTCTGATGCAAAAGCTCCTGTGTAATAGAGCAGCTGAAAGATAGAGAGGGGGGAGCCCTGAAAACATATGGGCAATTGCAGCCAGAGGGGGATTTCATGGCTTCTGTAAATCTGCCCTGTTGTGGGATCTAGAGCTTCTGCATAATGTGATCTGAGCAGATTTTATTAAGGTATTTACTGTCTTTTTTTTTTTTCCTAGCAGTATACTACATATAATCTGTAGCCTTCACTTGCAATTTAATGTATGCTGCTGTCATTCTCCGCATCATATGATTAAAAAATAGAGGAGGATTAGCTTGTAATGACTGGGGCAGACTTGAAAACTCATGCAAAATTATGCCTTTTGGCTCATCAAAGCAAGGTTGGAACATCTGTGTTGGGTGGACTGACCTTTCTCCAACTTACTTTAGCTCTTTGGCTTTGCTGTTCGGTAAGTGCATCTCACTGTGGAATAAGTAAAATGCATTTATTGCATTTGTTGGATTGTTTAACATCTGCAGAAAAATGGACAGCAAACAATTTTGCCTTGAAGTGTTTTTAGGTGCTATCATGAAAGGGCAATTTTTTAGGACAGCCTTCCAAATATTCTGTCTCACGGAAATGTGTGAAAGCAAGATAATGTTTGTGAGTCTCCTAACTAATGTTGGTGCATGTAAGCGACATGTAAGCTTTTTACTATAAGATACAATTGCATTTTTAGTGCATTACTATTCTCTCCTGTGAAAAGTACATTTGGCTAAAAACTTTACCTAGGATGCAGCAGGCAAGGGTTTTATTTTTTTATTTTTTATTTTAACTCCACACATTTAGGGCACTTTCACACCTGCGGACCGTATGTCCGTATTTCATCCACCCGTTTTGGGATGAAATACGGACATGCATGTATCCCTATGGGAAAACTGTGCGTGAGCAGATGAACATCTGCTGACGCCCTATCTCATCTTTGTCCGCTATGCTCCGATTCTGCAGACGGAGGAAAATCCTATTTTCCCACCTGTCACCGGATCGGATGAACACGGGCAGACAGTCCGTGTTCATCCAATCCCCCCATAGAGGAAAGTGGAGATCTGACAGGGCGGTTCCTGCAGTTTGTCATTTGCCGGCTCAGCGGGGATCAACGGAGCGATCCCCGCTGAGCAAGCGGATGATAAATTTATGGATCCTCATGGGATCCATACATTTGAAAGAGCCTTAAAGCTGTCCAGCTGTCAAGGGACATTTTTGGCAGGTAAATGCATTTTTCCAAAAAATGTAGCTACTTGGTACACAAATATTAACAAGTGATATGCCAGATCGACCCATTGCGTGTGGTAATAGGAGGTAACCAGCTTATGAGAGCTTATTCTCTGTTGGAACTTCTCATTCACCAGCATACAGTTTAAATGTTGGTGCTCATTTACAGTAGGCATATTTCTTCTTCCCCCATTTATGATGATCTAGCGAACCATTTTTTAAATGAACCTTAATGAAATGTAAGGGATTTCTCTTGTTTAAAGGGGTTGTAAAGGTAAAAATGTTTTACCCTAAATAGCTTCCTTTACCTTAGTGCAGTCTTCCTTCACTTGCCTCATCCTTCGATTTTACTTTTAAATGTCCTTATTTCTTCTGAGAAATGCTCACTTCCTGTTCTTCTGTCTGTAACTCCACACAGTAATGCAAGGCTTTCTCCCTGGTGTGGAGTGTCGTGCAACCCCTCTCCCTTTGAGGGGGGAGGGGGCGAGCAGGAGAGTCAGGATGCCCACTAACACACAGCTCTTTTATGTGCAACGTAAAGAGCGTCCTGACTCTCCTGTAGTCCGAGGGGGCGAGCGCAACACTCCACACCAGGGAGAAAAACTTGCATTACTGTGTGGAGTTACAGACAGAAAAACAAGAAGTGAGGATTTCTCAGAAGAAATAAGGACATTTAAAAGCAAAATGGAAGGATGAGGTAAGTGAAGGAGGACTGCACTAAGGTAAAGGAAGCTATTTAGGGAAAAAATGTTTACCTTTACAACCCCTTTAAGCTTCAGATGATAGCAGTTTTTCTGTTTGGTATGCTACATACTAGTTTTAAGTGACTTTACAGGCATTGAATCCGAGTAGGTTCAGCTTCACTATTGCAGAACTAATTTGCAGCCCAGTTGCTATTAAATATCACCTTCCATATAAGGTGTTTCTTATGGGAATTCCCATGGTAGATTCTATTTGAATATTAAAGAAAAAGTGCAGGAAAGAAGCTATGAGTGTGTTTGCTTCTTCTGTTTGGATTTTTGATTTGCCCTTTTGCTGGTGTACATGACTCTGTTTAAAGCTCCAGGATTTATTTGTATTGCATACCTTTTCAAGTCAAAGAATGTCTTATGTTAATTAACCCCTTGGCGCCTCCTGACCCTTTTAACGGGTTTCAGTGAAGGCAAATTGGGTATCTGGTGCTCCAGGAGGCAATGCCCTTAGTTTGTAATAATGTAAATTTTGATCAGACTTCTAAAAACACATAAAATAAACAAGTATGGGGGGGCACCTCTCTAAGTGTAGTATTAAAACATTATCATTTATTGCACAAGATTAAAACACTTACAAGATATAAGTAGGAGTCATGCATATCATGTAGTCCTGGCAGCGTCCCACAGGCTCCTCGCATGATCCAGGTAGCTGGGAAAAGTTCTGGTATGATGATGTGCTGAATTGCTGAACATTCAGGAAAACCAGGAAGTAGTCATGGAGCTGACTACTTCCTGGTTTTCCTGAATGTACAGTTATTCAGCACAACATCATACCAGAACCTTTCCCAGCTACTCAGATCATGCAAGGAGCCTGTGGGATGCAGTTTAACTGCCAAGGACTTCATGACGTGCATGACTCCCACTTATGTCTTGTAAGTGTTTTAATATTTTGCAGTAAATTATGTTTTAATACTACACTTAGAGAGGCCCCCCCCCCCCCCCTTGATTCTTTTATAGGTTTCAGATAATGGGAGGCGGGGCGACGCTTCTGATCATTGAGTGTCTTGGTTGGCTGTCGCACGATCAAAAAGGTCCTGATCGTTAGTAGAGATCGGGAGCTTTCTGTTAGCCACCAGGAGCGCGCAAGGCGTGTGGTGTTGGCACAGTTCTGTTTATTTTTAGGTATGCATATATGCGGCCTCTCTGCATTAAAGCGACGTTTCTCCCAAAAATTTAACTTTTTGCTTTAAGTGACGGTGAACCCCTGACATGCAAGGAAGTTAACCCTTTCCTGAAATCTTTTGGGACATGTCACAGGTCCCAGAAGATTGCCTGGCCAATCGCAGCATGCATCGCATGCCCGGCTGTGAAGCCACAGCCAGGTGCCCCCAGTAGTGATGTCGACGCCGCAGAGAGGAGGGGAGAGGAGCATGGCTCTGTTCGCCTGCATCGCTGGACCATGGGACAGGCGAGTGTCCGGTTTTATTAAGTCAGCAGCTACACCTTAAGGCCCACTCACCAAGAGGCTGTGTATATGCATATGGCCAGGAGTTAAACAAATAAATACAAGGTGTTCTTTAAATGGTTGTGGCGTCAAGTAAATGGAGGGAAAACTGCCCAAGCAGGACCAAGAAGATTGCAGTTATCACTGTTATCGCACGGACTATTAGTGTTTTTTTCAGCTTTCCCAGCAGCCTTTTCAGGTATGAGATATGCATACTTACATTGTGCCAGGCTGCACCAATGTAAGCAAAATACAGATAGTTCTTGGAGTTCACCTTTTAAGAGAAGCTCACCTTTTGTGTGCATCTTAAAAGGGTGCTCAAATATTTGGATATAAATTCCACAAACATTAAAGACAGCTTTTAGGGCTTTTACTTCAATAGATCTGTTTAAACTTACTGGTTAATTACAGAAACCCTAAAACTAAATTTTATGGATTTAAGGGATTGAGTTGGGCATCATTTGCAGTTGTCCTGTTCCATATACTATATGTTCATTAAAACTTGGTGATAAAAAGGAATAACAAATGCATTGCCTTTGTAAGTGCAGCAATGTAAAATAGGAGGTAGACTGATACCTTGTATAGTAATTCTGTTCACTTCTATTATCCTGTAAAAACATTTCAATTTGAATATAAATGTCAATTGTAGAGTTCATTTTATATTGTAAATCTATGTACAGAATTGCAGTTACTGTTCCCTGTAAACATTTTTGTATGTATATACCAATAGTATGTTTTTTTGGTGGTTCTTTTTAAAAGTTGTATAGGCAAATGCATTTATTTTCTATAAACCTGTTTGCATACATTTGAGAATGTTAAATATATAAAAATGTTTTGATGCATTTGTGTGTTGCCAATTATTCAGAATACTACTTTCTTGTGTGTGTTTTTTTTTTCTCTGCAGCCAGTAAACTCCCAAGCATGTTATCCTATGTGTCTATGCACACAGGCTGTTAGTGTTTTCTGGCTGTAAAAAAAAAAAAAAAAGAAGCTGTAAAAAGGCTCTAACTGGTAAAAGCTGAAAAAAAAAAACATTTGGCTATTTGGCGTTAATCAGCGGTTTTGAATCATAAGCTTTTGTGAGTAAAGTTTTGTAAAAACAAAAAAAAGCTGAAACAACGCTGCTGCAAAACTTATTCTACAGCTTTCTACGCTAACTCTATTGGCTTTTTTATAACGTCTATTTTGCATGAGGCCTATGAGCTGGATGTTGTTTGCTTCTCTCAAAGCAAGGAGACAAACAAGTGTAGCTAAACTCCTTCACAGGAAACACTGCTGTGACAACGCCGCTTTAAATTCAGCTGTACAAGAGAATTCCTCCGACATTCTGGAAGGTGGAAGCAAAAAACAGAGCACCAGTAATTATATATCAAAACGCATAATACACCAGGAAAGGAAAAGTTGCTTCTGTCCTGAAAGGCGAAGGGAGAAAACCTTAGTTAGACTTATGAGTATTTCTAAGTCTAACTAAGGTTTTCTCCCTTTGGCCTTTCAGGACAGCACCCTGGAGATAACTGAATACTTACTTTAGGGTGGGACCACACCTTGTAAGACCTTCCTGCCAAAGGCCGACAGCAGGTCCAACCTGGAGTCCCTTATAAACGTGGAGAAGCTGGACCTGTGGCTGCCTTGCAGATCTGTTTTGGTGATGCACCAGCCCTCTCTGCCCAGGAAGCTGCCACTGCCCATGTTAAGTGGGGCACTATCCCCTTCGGAGGTTCTTTACCTAATGTCGGGTAGGCTTCTTTGGCATGCTTTTTAGCCATATTAAAATCTAGTGCAAAAGTGTCCGCAGGGCCAGAGTCACTAAATAACCCAAAGTAAAAAAAAAAAAAAAAAGAACTTGCTGAACAAGAAAACAACCCTATAGAGGGAGGTGGGGCTTATTCAGGCATGTTAAGGCTCAAACTGTATACAGTAAAATTAACAGGTCATTGTTACCCTAAGTGAGGCACTGTCATTAGGCTTAGACCCCAATGTGCATCAGCAGTCAGCAGTGGCGGTATCTTCCAAGCCAGCAGGACCAGATTTTTTGGAACTTGCGGGGGCAGCCTTTGTATATGTGGCTCAGTAAGGAGGCAGATTAGTATTGGTCAACTGCTTCCAGAAGGACAGTGTAGGAGGGGGGGCGGGTTTGCTTCCAGCACATAGTAATTGCTTTATGGGCATGGTATAGCAAGAGGCTTACCAGGGTTCTCTTGGCCGCTATCCTAGCCAACTGCTCCACCAACCAAAGCAGGCAATAGCGTGGTTCACATGGTACAGTTATCTGCATTGTGTTGCTAATTACTTCTAAAATATCACGCCAAAGTTGTACTATAGCAGGACCGGTCCAAAAGATGTGAAAAAAAAATCAACTGTTTGGTGTGGGTAGTGCCAGCATATTGGAGTTTGCGAGGTGGTCGTCTTGTGAAGCCTGTGCAGGGTATAATACGCTCTATGTAGGATTTTAAGTTGGCCCATCTTGTCTCTGGCTGAAACTAGAGGAGAGAAGGGAAAATCCCAGATCTCCATCCACTCCTCATCATCCAGTCCAGGGTCATCCGCAGACCATTTCTGGCGAAGAGAGTATAGCTCTTGACTCCCCACAAACAAAAAAAACTGCGACCTGGGTTTTTCCAGACCCGATACATGGGGAATAGTCCCCAACTCTGAGTATGAAGAGAGATAAGTTGACACAGAAATTAACATCTGAAGGCATGTGAAACCTGAAGATACCTAAAGTGTTATTGAGCAGGTAAGTTAACTTTTAGATTGGAGAGCATGGAGGGGGAACAGATCAGCGTTGCTTACAATATGCTGCAATGTTTTGATTTTGTACTTCGCCCACATACGTGGGTCTGGAATAGTGTTAAAATGTGGGAGAGTGGGGTTAAGCCAGAGAGGGGAATAGGGTATAAGGGGGGAGAGACTCCAAAGCTGTACCCACTTCCCAAGCCCGCATGGTGATATGCATGGAAGGAGTAAGAAGATGAGGGGACTAAGGTCCTCTAAACACCAGGAATTGAGGCAGTTTGTCAGCTTAAAGGGATTGTAAAGGTAAAAAAATGTTTTCCCTAAATGGCTTCCTTTTACCTTCGTGCAGTCCTCCTTCACTTACCTCATCCTTCCATTTTGCTTTTTTTTTTTTTTCCAAAAATTCTTTATTCTTTTTCACAATACAATAAATATACAATACATTACTCATACAAACATACAACATAAAAGGTCTCAAAATGTACCCCTTATTAAAAAGAGAAGATATAATTACTAATTCTAAGTTTTACATCCCCCTTTTCATGCCCAGGCCTATATTTTCTGCTTGCTTTCTGGATGAGCAAGGGACACAGAGAGAGAGATCCGGAGAGGGGGGAGGGGAGGGGGAATGGGAGAAAAAAAAGACGGGAGAGGAAAAAAAAAAAACGCAACCCCGGTATGATAAGAAAGGGAACAAAATCCCCTATATTGTGAAGAAGGAAAAGAAAACTATCTTTTAGGGAAATTATATTCCATTAATGTATATGTGTGTGTATATATATATATATATATATATATAAATCTAAAGTGCACACATAAAAAAAATAAAAAAAAACCCAACCCCAGTGTAATAAGAAAGGGAACAAATTCCCCTATATTGTGAGAAGGAAAAAGAAAACAATCTATTTTAGGGAAATTATTTTCCATTAGTGTATATATATCTAAAGTGCACACATAAATAAATAAAGAGAGAGAGAAAAAAAAAAAACCCCAATCTGATAAGAAAGGGAACAAATTCCCCTATATTGTGGAAAGGGAAGAGAGAACAATCTATTTTAGGGGACTTCTTTTCCATTATTGTATACCTATAGTGCAAAAAAAAAAGATTAAATAAAAGGGGAGAGGGGAAGAGAGCGGAATAAGCCGAACAGTCCGCCCATCCCCCATCCTCCCAAAACCTCCCGTCACTCCCCTCCCCTAATCCCCCAACTCCCTAAATTCCCTCCAACCCCTCCAGATCCCATCATGTCTTGGCTATGTAGAGACCACAGTTCCTCCATCGTTCAAATTCTCTCTATTTCCTGTATCCATTCCCCAATCGAGGGCGCTTCTTTTCTTTTCCAGTACCTTGGTATCAGAGCCTTGGCTCCATTTAATAAAAATGGAACCAGGGAACCCCTATACTTTTTCCTAGGTACCATCGTGGTGTGGAACAGACAATCCCATGGATCAAGTTTTATCTCTTGCCCACTAATTTTTTTTATCAGTCCAACTATCTCCCTCTAGTATATTTGTATTAAAGGGCACAGCCACCATATGTGGGCATGGGTTCCCTCCATTCCGCACTCTCTCCAGCATAGGGCTGAAGCCTCGCTGTTCATTCTATGGAGTTTTGTTGGAACGTAATACAATTTAACCAGTAGTTTGTAGTTGGTTTCTTTTACTTTTGAATCCATCGATGTTGAATGAACATAGTCTACTACCTGCCTCTTCTTATCACTAGATATGGTTTGATTTAGTTCCATTTTCCAACTTTCTACTATTTTCAGTCCTACTGATTCTCTCATAGTGGTCAGTATTTTATATATACTTGATAATCCCTGTCTTCCTGTTCCTCCTCGGGTTATGTACTTTTCCCATTCATTTAATTCATCTAAGGCTCGCAGGGGTTTCGGTAAGGTATTTACCAAGTGTTGGCCTATGCCTCCACATATCCCCTGGGAACACTCCATATTTTTCTCGAAGTTCTAGCATCGTACATAAAACATTACCCCTCATTACGTCCTTCAATTTCAGTGTATCTGCCGCTGTCCACCTCAGGTACATACCTTCTCCCTTACCTGGTGGGAAGAAGTCTGTGCCCGTTAGCGGCAGCAGTGGACTGTTATAGGGCCATTTTTTTTCCTTGCAAACTCTGTCCCAGATTCTAAAAGTTTCTTTTGTTATTGATGGGATCTCATGGGGAAGTCCTCTAAATTGCTTCGGTACCCATATTTTATTTCCCAGGTCCTTTTTATTTAAACTTTCCTCTACTTCCACCCATTTTTTGCTCCCTTGCTCTTCCTCGAGCCAGTCTGTAACCCTTCTTAATACCGCCGCCTCGTAATACCTCTTAAAGTCTGGTAGCTGACCCCCCCATCCCTTTTATGTCTAGTCAGAGTCTCTACCGATATGCAAGATTTTTTCCCCTTCCATATAAAGTTCTTTGTTATCCTTCCTAGGATTTTGAAGTAGATTTCTGGGATTTTTATCGGGAGTGTTTGAAAAATGTATAAGACTTTAGGCAGTATCATCATCTTTATGGTATTCATCCTTCCCCACCATAATACTCTATCTATATTATATCCTTTTAACTCTAGCTTTATTTTGTTCAGTAATGATATATAGTTATCTTCATAGAGATATATTTCTATGTTTGACAGGGCTATGCCTAAATACTTCATCCTCCTCTGTTTCCACTTAAAAGGATAGAGGGCTTCAAGGTACCCACGTTCTTGCGGACTCAACGATACGCTCAATATATTAGTTTTTTCTTTATTGATTTTTAAATTTGAGAGCTCACCGTACTTCTCATATTCTGCCATGATAGCGGGCATCCTTGACGGGTCTCGTTGAAAAGTGGGAAACTCTGACAGAGTACCGTTAATCCTAACCTGGGCTGAAGGATTCGAGTATAATGCCGCTATCCACCTTAACATGACCGGGCCAAATCCTACATGGGACAGGTTTGCTAGCATTAAGTCCCAGTCTAGTCTGTCAAAAGCCTTTTCGGTATCTAATGACAGGAACAAAACTGGTTCCTTGTTCTTTTTGGCCTTTTGTATCAAAAATAACACTCTAAGGATATTTTCCCTTGTTTCCCTGCCGGGTATAAACCCCGCCTGATCTTTCTTTATCACCCCTGCTAGGAGCGGTCTAATTCTCTCGGCAAAGATTTTAGAGTATATCTTTGTCGACGTAAATCAAAGAAATGGGCCTGTAGCTGGCACATAAGGATGGATCCTTATCCTCCTTCCCTATCAAAGTTATGTGAGCACTTAGGGCCTCTTTACATATTTCCATACCCCCTCCGATGGAGTTCATGTATTCCTGAAAAAATGGCACTGGGATTTCTCCAAATCTCTTATAGTATATTGAGGTATACCCATCTGGGCCAGGGCTCTTTCCCATTTTGATTTTCCTAATTGTTTGACTTATTTCCTCTTTTGTTATATCCTTCTCTAGGTTACTTATTACTTCATCTGTCAGGTCTGGGGTCTTGACTCTTTCTAGATATTGTTTGATTTTTTCTCTCTTAATCTGTGCTTCTGTAATCCCTGGCTCTCTGTTAATATTGTATACAATTTGATAGTATTCTTGAAATATTTTAATTATCTCTCTGGTAGAATGTCTCATGTCTCCATTTTTATCTTTTATTTTCAATATGGAATTCACTGTTTCTTGGTTTTATAGTCCTGGCTAGAAATCTCCCAGATTTATTACCCAAGGCATAAAATTTATTATACATATTGTTAAATACCCATTTAGTTTCTTGGTCCAATAGCTCCCGCAGATCTTCTCTCTTACTAGTTAGTGCCCTCAGGTCCTGTTCTTCCTGAAGTTCTTTATGTTTCCGTTCGAGGGCCTGAATTTCTTCTAATAATGTTTGTTTCTGTATCTGCCTAATTTTTTTCCTTTTTGCTTTTTCAGCTATCAACCTCCCTCTCATATATACCTTGTGTGTTTCCCAAAGCGTTGATCGGGCTATATTTTCAGTATCATTTTCTTTAAAAAATATACGCATATCCTTATCTAGATCATCGGCTATCTTGGTGTTATTAATTAGGGACTCATCTAATCTCCAAGTTATCTGTCCCGCCGGGTTCTCCTCTGTCTCCAGGGACATCACCACTGG
Source organism: Rana kukunoris (assembly GCA_029574335.1). Lineage (NCBI taxonomy): Eukaryota > Metazoa > Chordata > Amphibia > Anura > Ranidae > Rana > Rana kukunoris. Next base: position 282,749,952 of record CM056052.1, read on the forward strand.
GGGATGGTCAGATAACGTTATACATTTTATTTCTACCTTTCTCAGTCCCTCTAACAGTCGGTGATCCAGCAGGACATGGTCAATTCTTGAATATGACCTATGTACCAGTGAGAAATATGTAAAATATTTATCCCTTGGGTGTAGGACTCTCCAGGCCTCAACCAGTTGCATTTGATGCAGCTTATGTTTAATCATTCTGAGATTTTTGCCCTCTGACCTCAATGAGATAGGTTGAGTGTCTAAGATTGGATCAAATACGAAATTGAGGTCACCTGCCAAAATCACCATACCCTCTCTAAAACCCTCCAGCTTATTCAGAACCTTTCTCAGATACCCGGCTGGCTTCACATTGGGACAGTACACATTTACCAATGTATATCTTTTATTTAATAGGGTACCTTTGACAAATAAATATCTGCCATCGGGATCTATTTCTGTAGCTTCTAGAGAGAACCGTGTATTCCTGTCAAACCCTATTGCCGTTCCCTTTGATCTTTTATTAGGGGAATAACTATGAATCCATATGGGAAATTCCTTTGAGTTTAATCTAGTCCTAGATGTCATTTTCAAATGTGTTTCTTGCAAAAACACTATGTTGGCCGAGAGTCTCTTTGTTTCCTGTAGTATCTGATAGCGCTTACTTGCATTATTCAGCCCTCGTACATTGTACGTGACGATTTTTAATGCCGTCATTTGCTATCCTATTCAAGCAATAGCGCATCATGTACCCACAGCACACGAGAGACCCTAAGCCATTTCTCAGTATACATATGAAGCCCCGAAACTACTCTAAGTTTAATTAACCTACTTACTGTACCTTGAGACCACATATACCACATAAAACCCCACATATACCCCCACCCTCTCCCTCCCCCATTGCATTGTATCTCAATGCTAAGACTCACTCGGTCTGTGCCAAACCAGGCCTCTTGCCGAGCGGGCCTTTCCTCGGGGTGTCTACTTTGACTCCCCATTTTCAAGGGGCCCGTCCTCTAAGATAGGGACAGCACCTGTCCCCCGGCTGGCATCTTGGCTCCATGTTCTCCCCTCCCCAAGTGACATTCCATTAATACTTTCTCTACATATATAAATTAAATAACACATGATAAACAATTTCACCTCCTGCAGGGAACCTGAAAATAATGTAGAAATACAAAGGACCTATTAAGGGGGGCTGGAGGGACAAAAGTAGGGGACATTCCCCTACTAAAAGCCACTCCGCCTCCAACCACTATCTCTCTACAAAATAATTAGACAAGATAAACAATTTCACCCCCTGCAGGAAACCTGAAAAAGAGAGAAAAAACAAAACAGAGAACCCGCTGAAGGGACAAGAGCTGGGGGCACTAAGCGCTCCTCCCCCTCCAGCCATTATCTCACTGCCCTTTTCTTACCCCTCCATCCCCCTTTTCTTCGGGGTACAACCCCCCATGCCCCTACTATATTTAATGAGTTATGCCCTATTGCAGTCCTGTTCCTTCCATGTCCTCCAGACCGGAGGTCGCTTCTCCCAGTTAGTTATTTGTATATGTTGTATATTTAGTTTGTTGCAAAACACCTTCACATCTTCCGGGAAGCGGATAACAGCAGAAATCCCTTGGTGCTGTGGTGGAAATTTGAAGATGTATTTATTATGTATTGTCATAATTGGCACCCAGTCTTGACACTTCCCCAACCAGCTCGAAATAGAGCTGACTGTGGCAGTCCTGAGGCTGGTTGACTCTCGTCTTGAGGTTGGAGTGTGATGGTTGCGGCATGGGCGTATGCCCACCAGCGAGGGGCCCCTCTGTGCATTTAGCACAGACGATCGTTGAGGGGGATGCGTTCATTTCGCAAGCACACTAGTGGCTATGGACAGATGTACGCTCTTATCTGGGTCATGTCTGATCAGCAGGATTTGGGATTCATAGGGTACATCTGTAAATAGCCTCAATAAGGGTATAATCTTTATATGCATTATTCTATGGAATGGCGCAGATTAAGGGTTCTATCAGCGTATATTTTGAGGGCTTGTAAACATTTCTGGGGTCAGGGGGGGCACATGCACACCCTGACCGGACACACCCATAAGACTTTAGACAGCATTGTATGTATTTCTATTCATTGTATTGTATTCATTGTATTATATTCTATTCATCTATTCAATTTGACTTCCTGTCAGAAGGAATGTTTTGTTCTGTGTATAGGAGACATCTGGTAATGTCGCCTCCCATGGGGGGAGGCGACTTACTGGTGATGACTTCCTGTTTTGTGTAAATAAAAGAGCCATGCTCAGCCCTGTGAGGGGCGATGATTGCAAGGATGGTAACATGAGAGCAGGCGGTTGTAATGTCTCTTGATTGGTATGGATGGGCATGGAATATATGGTGAGTAAATCGTTTAGCTTAAACATGGCATTATTTCATTTAAGATTGGGAATGTGCTTTACAGCACTAGGCAAGATGGGGGTGTGCCTTGCAAACCCCCAGATTTCCACGACAGTGCTTGACCGACAGGCATGCTGGAAAGCCCCATCTATACACAATGTCTTTTGCCTGTAGATGACTAGTTAGTGGCTTTAGTGCTCTTTTCCGAGCTAGTGTTTCTGCTGATAGGTCAGAGAATATAGATAGTTTAGATCCCTTATAGTCCATAATAGCAGAGTTCCTTGTACTTTGAGATACTAATTTCTTTTGCTCATATTCCAAAAATCTCACTATGATATCCCTTGGTAGATCTCTGAGGGTATTGTATGACTTTTGTATTCTATGTACCCGTTCAAAGTGCATTGGTGCTGTGGTATCCAATTTTAAAGCTGTATTAAATATCTCTCTCAGTACATCCCCCAGTTCTTTGTCTTTAACTTCTTCGGGGAGGCCTCTTACACAAAGATTTTTCCTCCTACTACGGTTTTCTTGATCCTCTAATTTATAACGGGCATTTCTTATTTCTATCCAGTCCATATCCGCTCTGTCTCTTAATTCTGTTATTGCATTTTTGTGCTCTTCCAGTTGTTCCTCTATCCCTTCTACTCTCTGTAGTACACACTGGATATCTCTTCTTGTTGCGCCCATTTCACCCTTAATAGTTTTTTCCAGGCGTGCAATCATGCCCATCATATCCGTCATATCTTGTTTAGTCGTTGGTGCTTGAGGATCCTCGAAAGAGGCTTCAAAGCATATACTATGTTGTTGTCTCTCAGGGGTCTTCTGGCCTTTACTCTGTCCCTTCGCTGCCGGAGATTGGTCCTTATAATCATCTTTAGCCTCTCCATCAGTCTGCGCTTCTATCAATCCTTTGCTCTTTATCGGTGTATTTATCGGTGTATTTAATAGGACATCTTCACCGTTTTTTGGGCTAACTGGTGTCTGGTCCAAACCCTCAGACACCAGGTAGGACCTCATTGTGCTGCGGCCTTTTCCCCCACCCTGAGTGTTCTTGGGTGCCTTCCGTACCATCGTGCCCTTGGCTTGCCCTTGCCTGACAGTTGTATGTTCGTGTATATATTAATATAAAGTCAATTAGGCACCCTCTGAAAGAGCACTAGTGTCCTCCCCTCTCTACGATAGGAGGAGGCCAAAAGTTTTCTTTTCAACTGCCTTGTGGTTGTACTTTGGGAGGCTTATCTTTGGGATCTGGACAGAATCAGAGCATATCCATAGACCCGGGTAGGGAGAATTATATAATTTCTTACATTTCAGCGCACTCCTTTTGAATACGATCAAATACTATTATACTATTATGGTTTAGTTGTTTCCACAGGATTGTTCACCTTGTTTCACCTTATTCACCTTGAGTATTTGATCTCCCAATCTCAGGCTCATTCAGGGTGCACAATTCCCCCCTTTTTTTTCTCCAAGATAGCAGGCAACCAATCATGGGTCAAACGAAAAAAAAATAAAGAAACAAGAGGGAAATTTTTTAACAGTCTTACCCCTCGATGTCCCTCATTCCTTCTACGGTTCCATCCTGGTCCCACTGCTTCCAGTAGATTTAGGGAGAGAGGGAATCTTTGCTCTTTTGCTCCTTATCCCTGCTCTTTGCTCTTTATCTCTGCCCTTTAACGTAGATTGACTGCTCTCTGCTGGCTACTCCAAGCTCAGCCTGGTCCCGAGGATCGTTGCGTCGGGGCTGGCGTGTTGAGATCTGTTCTAAGATCCGTGTCGGGGAAGACCCAGCACGGTAACAGCAACCTGATCGCCGCCTCAGCTTCCGTCCATCCGACTTCCACTTCAGACCCCCTCCTTCTCGCCCAGCTCAGTGACTAATACTGGCCAGCCTTGGAGATCACAGCGAAGCCTTCATTAGCATACCACTGCTTCAGTCTTCCGCCTCTTATCCGACACTCTGGTGAAAAAGCAAAACACCCGGGTGGATCGTATGATGCCGGAGTGGAAGCTCCACCTCCGTAACACGCTCCGACTCAGTCACCCAGCCGACCGGCCCCCTTCACTCGGCTGCCAGACACTCCAGGACACGGCTTTCTCCCCCGTCACAGGCACAGGTGCGGATACGGGCACGAGCAATGTACAAGGTAGGTCATGGGGTTCTCACAAGCTTACGGGCAGCTCATCTATGACTTCAATGTCTCTGTGTCTCTTTCCTTTGGTCACCTAGGGAGAGCGTGGAGCTGTGCCATCTTCCGGAGTCCTTACGGCGCCATGTTGTTACTCCGCCCTCCTCCATTTTGCTTTTAAATGTCCTTATTTCTTCTGAGAAATCCTCACTTCGTGTTGTTCTGTCTAACTCCACACAGTAATGCAAGGCTTTCTCCCTGGTGTGGAGTGTCATGCTTGCCCCCTCCCTTGAGGGGGGAGGGGGTGAGCAGGAGAGTCGGGACACCCAACTAGCACACAGCTCCTTTATCTGCAATGTAGAGAGCGTCCTGACTCTCCTGCTCTCCCCCTCAAGGGAGGGAGGGGGCAAGCATGACAGTCCACACCAGGGAGAAAGCCTTGCATTTCTATAGGAAGTAAGGATTTCTCAGAAGAAATAAGGACATTTAACAGCAAAATCAAAGGATGAAGTAAGTGAAGGAGGACTGCATTAAGACCCCTTTCACACTGAGGAGTTTTTCAGGCGATACAGCGCTAAAAATAGCACTGCTATACCGCCTGAAAAACTCCTTCACTGCCTACTCAATGTGAAAGCCCGAGGGCTCCAATGTGAAAGGGGCTTAAGGTAAAGCAAGCTATTTTAGGAAGAAAAAAAAATTGTACCTTTACAACCCCTTTAAACATGTATTGCAATATATGTGAACCTAAATATCCTTGTTTTTCATTGCATAGTTTGCTGGGAAGGATGTAGCAGTGTGCAGAGGGTCCATCCAGAATTTGTAGTGTTAATGTGGTCACACCCCTTTAGCACTTGCTAGTTCAAATAGCCAAAATCCAAGCTATTGGGGTTTTAGCACAGGCATATCTTTTGTCTGTTGCAACTCAGTTCAGTGACCAGCTCTGAACCGAGTTGCTCTCCCACACCTTGGCTCTTTATGCCCCACATTGGCATGGTGTCCACTGTAGCATTTGCAGTGGCAAGGCAGTGTAGGACTGGCCAGAAGAGGGATTACTTTTTAACGCAGTTGGTCAGTTTAAACATGTATTGCAATATATGTGTACTAAATATCCCTGTTTTTATTGCAGTATTGGGGGGATAGACTCCAAAGCTGTACCCACTACCCAAGCCCGGATGGTGGTATGCATGGAAGGAGTAGTAGGATGAGGGGACTAAGGTCCTCTAAACACCAGAGATTGTAGAGCCTCCAGGGATTGAACAATTGCAGCCTCCAACACAAAAGAGGAGTTGGTAAGGTCTGGCTGTAACCACCAATGAGCTGTGACAAGTTGTGTTGCTAGAAAGTACTTAGAACAGTCTGGTATAGCTAGGCCCCCTCTGTCCACTGGCCTGGTAAGGGTAGTATATTTATAGCTGGGCGGTTTGGATCTCCATATAAATAACAAAAAAAGACGTTTAAGCGAGACAAAAAAATTATGCAGGAGCTATTGTGGGGAATTCCTAAAAAGGTATGTAACTTTGGGGAGTACCTTTTTATTTTTACGAGGTTAATTAGCCCAATTAACAACAGGGGAAGGTTACTCCATGCCTTCAGTTTAGATTTTATTTCAGCTAATACTGGGTCTAAGTTATAAAATCCTTGCTCTGGCTAGAGATCACTGGAGTGGGAGGGCAACAGAAAAGGAGGATTTTGCATCCCTCCATTCACTGGGAACAAGAATGATTTATGCCAGTTAACTCATAAGCCTGTGAATGTGGAGTAGGTAATCATGACCTGAAGAGCTCCCTGCAAAGGGGCACCAGTGTCATTAAGGAACAGCAATAGATCATTGGCATAAAGCGCCACTCTCTCCTCCAACCATCCCAGCTGAATTTCACGAATCTCTGGGGAGACTCTCAGGGCTTCAGCTATAGGCTCCACATCGTTCTAAAGCCCTGGTATAGGTGAAGGGGGTGTATATTGGAAAACAACTGGTATAACCCTGAGAGATCTATCATTTTGGGCCAACATCGCTAATAATTTACTGTTTTTGTCCCCAAATTCAAAATATTCTTGCCTGCAGGTCACCAAGCCTGGTGATCTCAGATATATGTAAGGCTGGGCTCACACTAGTGCGAATTAGATGCAGGAGATTGTGACCGGCTCTCTATTCCTGTACCCTGGAAGGAATGTGTTCCTGGGATACCTTGTAATTTATCAATTTGGGCTGGAGGCGCCAGAGGGCTTGGTTACCTGTGCTCTGCTGTACTCCTAATTTTAATTTTAGGGTACTATGGTCTGACAGACCCGAGGAAAGATAACAGGCTTCATCTATGCAAGAGGTCTTAAATGTGGTAGGGAAGTATGGGTATACCCTGTCCTGAGGGTGTAGACACCTCCACACCTCAGTGAGGTTGGTCGCCTGTGCCCATGTGACTAAGTCAATAGTTAAAAGTAGCAGTAGTAAATTCTTACTGATCAATATAGAATCCCTTGTGAATAGGAGTAGTATGTTGCGTGGAACGCCTTCTTTATCCACCGTTTTTTAAGACCCAAAGTTTTGATACCAATGAGATCAGTTTCTTGCAATAGGATTGCGTGAGGGTTATGCAATCTGAAATACTGGAATAGTAAAGAACGTTTATATTTTAGAGTTAACCCCTCTAACATTCCAGAATAGAATAGTCAGGGAATCTTTGGTATTGGGCATAGTACCATGCTAAATGGAGTTGCACCAAAAAAAGGCACTGGACAGCGTGATGATGACATACCAATGGGTAGCAAAATCCTGTAAGCAGGTACAGTGGATATGCAGTATAAAAACAGCAGGGGCAGAGCCTGTTTTAACCAGTATAGTATGGTGGTAGTAGTAAAAACTTGAGTACAATAGTATCCTTGCAATACTTGTAAGTCCAGGTCTGCAAAAACAAAACTCCCTACCCTTGCACCAAAAACAGAAAAAAAAAAAAACATAAAACAATTCATGCAGGGTTTTTACCCTTAACTTGAGAAAAAAGTACAAACTCCATTCCTCTTAGAAGTAGTCCATTTAGGGAGGGCACCTGTGGACTTATGTCCAAAGAAAATCCAACCATTGCCTTGGACTGATGCAGCAGCAGCAGTAAAAAATAGAAACAAAAAAATAGAAGGGGTCAACATCAACTGTGTGCTGCATTTGCTTTGATCCGCTCCAGTGAAATGTGGGAAGGTAACAGAACTTTACACCCTGAGGATACAGCAGTTTATAAAGAGGTGGTTCAGGAGATGTGGTGAGGATACAAGCCAGTCTGGAGTTCTAAGCAGAGGAGATCAAATAGAGGGGTGCAGCAAAAACAACTGTACCCAAGTGAGATTCCAGCCAGATATCCGCCACAGCAGGAGTATCAAAACACCGAGCAATGCCGCCATCTATGACCATGAGCTTGCTGGAGTATAGAAACAGAAAAGTGACGGCAGAAAAAGGAGTCTGCCCCTTTTTTTTCCTCTCATTGACTACTTTATCTGACTATAGATTTATGTTCATCCCAAGCATTTTTCTGTTTTCTGTTCACGACCTCTGTTGTTGGTTTATTTCAATCATTCACCACCCTTTCAGTAAAAAAAAATAATAATAATACTTTTTTGGATTAGTTTTGAACTTTCCTCCAGTTAGTTTAGGATCTTGACCCTGTGTTATTGATTTTAGGCTCGATTCACACCTATGCATGTTGCTTTTGAGCGTTTTTGCAATGCTTTTTGCGGTGCTTGCTGCGTTTTTTGACGTGCGATTTTACCGCGATTTGCGTTTTGCTTTTTTTTTTTTTTTTAAGTAATCAGTTTTTATTCTTTTACATTTCCTTTAACAACCAGCTATAAACGGGTTAAAAAAATGCAAATCGCGGTAAAAACGCAGTACTTGCATTTTTTTTTTAATTCTTTATTTTTGTTTTTCATGCAGAGCCAACAACATTCGGCCAATTCATAAATCAAAAAAAGTTTGCGCATGCAATTCCACACTAGAACAATTTCTTACAATTATATCAGCCAAACTTATATCTCTAATCTGACAATCTACATTCCCGTGGGATTACATAAACAGCTACACAGTATATTGTTTTTTTGCGGTAATCTCGACCTTGTTATTCTTAACAAACTTTCCGTTTTCCTGGTCGCATTTTTACCATCTATAACATTATTATGTATTCCCCTCTTGCCCCCTGAACCTCCCTGTCCTTACCCCCCCTTCCCCCCCCCCAAAAAAAAAAGGGGGAGAAGAAAAAAAATAAAAGGACATTCTCCCTCTGCTCCCCAGGTGTCCCCCCCTCCCCCCTCAAAACTCCTGCTCTCTATATTTTATATATGGGTTCCAAATATGTCTATACTTCTCCTCCTGTTCTCTTATTCCCATTGTTAGCTTCTCCATCAGCTGAATGTCCGTAACTCTGGTTAACCATTGTTGTCTAGTAGGCGTCTCTGAGCTTTTCCATAAGATTGGAATACAGGACCTTGCCGCTGTTAGGAGATGTCTAAGCAATGAGTTTCTGAATTTTACCGTTGATATTGGGAGATCCAATAGTAGATACGTGGCAGGGTTTTCTCCTAATTCTACCTCTGTGATTTCTTTTACCGTGCTCGTGATCATTTCCCAAAATTCTTTTATTTTTACGCACTGCCAAAAAATGCAGGTCCATTGGATTCTATTACATGCAAAATGCTGCTTTTTGCAGGAAAAAAGTCCCTGACCCTTTTCAAAAATGCAGAGGCACAAAAAAGCATTGATGTGAACATGTTCCATAGGAAACCATGTTAAAAAATTTCCTTGCATTTCTGCAAAATGCATCAAAAAAAAAAAATGCATAAAAAAAAAGCATTAGTGTGAATGGAGCCTAAGTTTCATATTGAAAAGACTGCCGGAACCTTATTCACCCCCCTTGATGTATTTAAAGTTTTTTAATCAAGGTGCCTCCATGGCAGCATACCTGTGACAAGCTAGTAAATATCATCAAAGAATAGGTTAGCACAGCCCCCACATTCTCCTTTTTTTCTTCATATCTCATGGTAGTGAATTCTGGGAACAAACGTCCTTACCTTCTGCAATCGGCAGCCTCCGTCTGGGTTCAAGCCTCTCCTGAACGTGGTCCCTTCTCTTGGGCAGCTAAATGCGCTTATAAGGTGGGGAGTCCCTTCTATGGATATTTTGGGACGAGCAGTTCTTTCCTCTTAAATAAGAGCCTTTTTACCTGCATATGTATTTATCCTAGGCATTGGCTTGGGTGGCACCAGAGCAAGCAGATCGAGAGGCGCAACATCCAATGAGTACTTCAGCCATTATCCAGACTAAGCCTTCTTCTGACACTTTTTGTTTACAAGTAAACATCTGTATTTTTGCTAAAAAATAACTTGAAACCCCCAAACATATATTTTTTTGTAGCAGAGGCCCCAGAGAATAAAACAATGTGTTTTGCTCATTTTTATGTCGCACAGTATTTGCGCATCAGTTTTTCTAATGCAGTTTTACACACTAACGCATAAATACACTTTAATGAATTTCAATGCACACAAAGACAATATAATACCCACATTTTTGTTAAAATATGGTAGTGTGTTGGGTAAATAGATACCAAACCTGTTATACTTTAAAATTGCACACGCTTGTGAAATGGTGCCAAACTTTGGTATTAAAAATTTTCCATAGGCGATGCTTTATATGCCTTTGGTGGTTAACAAGTTTAGAGTTACCGAGGAGGTTTGGTGATCGAATTATTGCTCTCGCTGTGACATTCACGGCAATACCTCAAGTCTGATGCAATCGCCAGTTACGTATGCGTACAGGACAATGTGTGTATTTGCCTTAGTGGGGGGGACGGGAGCGATTTCAATATATTTATTGGTGGGACACTGGTGCACTGCTACACTGACAGATATTTTTGTGCACTTGTACATGATGACAGATGTTGATTATCCACCGGCGGACACGGAGATGAGATGTTGCAATGGAACACTATTGAAGATGTTTTTGTACACTGGTACATATGTTGATCGGACACTGGTACATTGGAACAGATGTTCATTGGACACTTAAACAGGCACAGATGGTGCCTGGTGTACTGTGTGGGGATGGCTGCAGCATGTGTGATCTCTGTGTAACTGAAGACTAAAATCATCAGTTACACAGAGCTGTCACAGAGGCTGCAGCATCCCCCCTGTACTGTTTACACTGGGTAAAAGCTGTGATTGGACACAAACATTATGTGATCTGGAGGGCCAATCACAACGCCTATGTCCTGATCTGTGATGGGCTGTGTCCAAAGATCACAGGATAACATCATGACCACTCAGAATGAGGAAGCTCCCACCTGTCGGTTTATATATATTGGCCAGGTGGGAAGCACTGAACACAGTAGGAATCAGAGGGCCCTGCTCATTAGAACATTATAATCTAAGAGGGAGAGTCTAAAGGTAATAACTGTGGGTGATGAGCCAAAGGAGAACATTAAAGTGCAGTTGTTAGTTGGGGGCAGGGTAGGCCTCTTTGAATGTGTTAATATTTTGAATTTAATTTGTTTGGTGAGCGAAAAACAGTGGAGGGATCGACAGGGGTAGCAGACATTGAGCAGGTGGTAAGGTGGATACATTTGGCAGCAGCATTCATGATGGACTAAATAGGGGATAGCCATGTAAAGGTAAGCCAATCCAGTCTGATATGTCAGTTAGTAAATTTGTGATGTGTGAGACTGATGGAGTGATCTGAGGGGTAGAGAGACAGATTTGGGTGTCATTAGTGTAGAAATGGTATTGGAAGCCATAGGAAGCTATCAGCTGACCCAGGGAGGAAGTGTAGATCGAGAATAGGAGATGTATTTCAAAATGGTAACCCAAAAACCCTTTTTCTATATTGTTGGATTATGTCACATGTAGACTTTTCCTAGTAGCGGCACCTTTTAAACCTACAAGAACTAGCAAGGTGTCAAGGTTGCAATCCATATGGATTTAACTGCTGATCTTTTTAAGGTTGGTGTGTTTTTCTTTCTCGTACATCACGGGACACAGAGCGGCATATTCATTACTATATGGGTTATATGGAGTACCTTCAGGTGTGGACACTGGCAATCTCAAACAAACAGGAAGTCCCTCCCTATATAACCCCCTCCCCTAGAGGGAGTCCCTCAGTTTTTTCGCCAGTGTCTTAGGTGTTGGTCACGGAATAGCTTTGCTCCACATCCTTGGGATTAAGGGCGGGCTAACCGGATCTGTCCAAGGAGCCTCAGTGCCAAAGTGGACAGTACCCGGGCCCCAAACCGTGGGGTTTTGCCTATAATGCTCCTCTTTGGAGGGCTGGACCCTGGGCCCAGGACTTGGAGTTTGTAAAAACCATAAGTTCCTGTTTGCCAGGGTGCTATATAGGTCCAGGACAGTGGGTACCTTCATAGGACCCCAGGGCCTGAAGGTCTACTACGCTACCCACGGAGATGGGAGAAGATTGGACCGTTTTGCAAAACGTCCTGCTGCATGGAGCAGGTAAGAGGGGAGCCTGCGGGACTTGGTTCGACAGCAGGCTCTCCAGGGGAGATCTTAAGGGGGGTAGCCTGAGTATGCTCTGCATTGGCACCATGGTCACTATGTCTGATAGACAGGATGCCCTGAAATGTTTCCCCCCATAACGTGATCCCCCTACCTATCTATGTATGTTTGCTAGCTACCTGCTGCTCGCTGGTTGAAGATCTTTTTAAAAAAAAAAAAAAAAAAAGATCTGTCTCTAGGCTAAAGGGACTCCTTAGGGGCCTGTGTTAGCCTTACCTTGCCGGGATTCAAATCTGCCGCCTGATGCGTCCTCCAACCTGCATTCCTGGGCTCCAGAGTGCGTCTCCTCCTGGGCTCTCCTCCCCCGACAGTCGCGCGCGTGCACGCGCGCATGCATATAGAAAATTTTCGCGCCGTTCGGGAGGGGGGGGGGGGGCGGGAGTGTGACTGCAGTGTAGAGTGGGCGCGCCTGTAATTGCTGTTATACACAGCAGGCGCGTTCTTAGCTCAGTTCAGAGCTGAGCTGGAGAGAGAGAGGACGTAGAGCTGGCAGCACAGTGACTCCCGGTGGCGAGAAGGGGTACTACATACTGGAGTCAGCTCCAATACTTTTTGTTAAGCCAAAATCCCCTTGGCAACAGGTTGAATGCTGGCAAACATGTTGGGGGTGGGGCTGTATGTGGTGAATAACATATAAAAGAAAACATACTGAGCCCCACCGGTTTTGGGGCATTAGTGATCCTATTGTCCCCTAAACCTTATTTTTTTGTACTCCTGGCTATAACAGTCTGTTGTTGTAAGCGGAGTCCTTCGCTTTTGTATTATGGCTTCCAAGGGTTCAGGATCAAAAAAAAAAAAACATTTTTCTAAGAAAGGGGGCGCTCCCAACTGTGGACGCAGCCATCTCATGGGTGAATAAATCATTAACTGACCTAAGGGTTCGCTCTTTCCGGACAGAAGCCGTTCGGTCAGCAGCCGCCACACTCCAGAAGGATCTGGCTTCTATAGACATAAAGGATGGTTACCTTCATGTACCAAGTCTTTCAGCCACATCAAATATTTTTGTTTTTACGCTTCGCAGTGATACAGCGTCACTTCCAATTCGTGGCGCCCCCCTTCGGGCTGGCTACGGCCCTCGGGTATTCACGAAGGTCCTTGCTCCAATTCTAGTCAGTCTAAAGGATCCAAGGGATCTCGGTCCTAGCATACCTGGACGACCTCTTAATCATAGATCACTCGCTTCCTTGGTGGAATGCGTAGTAGCCCTCATGGTTCAGTACCTCGAGAGGTTCGGCTGAGTCCTAAACTGGGGAAAGATCAGCATTTCAACCTACAAAGCAGTTGGAATATCTCGGCATGAGATTAGACACAGAACAGAAGATGGGTGTTCCTGCCCCTGGTAAAGGTCGAGGCTATCATAAGATTAATTCAGTTGGTTCTAAGCAAAAGAGAACCAACTATTCGCCTATGTATGCGATTACTAGGCAAACTAATGGCCATGTTCGAGGCGATACCACACTCGTGTCCTACAGACAGCAATTCTAGCAGCTTGGTTCTGCCCAGTGGTCTGGAAGGCTGGAGAGCGGTCTTGAACGGGTTCACTCGCCAAGTAACTTGGGCAGAGGCGGAGAGGCAGCTGCCCATCAAGGTCTGGGAGATCAGAGCGGCTCGGCTAGCCCTCCTGGCATAGACATCCAGATTACAGGGGTCCTCGGTGAGAAGTCATTCAGACAATGCCACAGCGGTGGCATATATGTGAACCACCAAGGGGGAACCAAGAGTCAAGCCACTCAGAGTGAGAGGAGCTTGGTTTTTCGGTGGGCAGAGGTTTATGTACCCTGCATATCGGCGACATTCATTCCCGAGGTGGACAACCTGCAGGCGTACTTCCTAAGTCGCCAAACCCTGTCGCCGGGGGAGTGGTCTCTGCATCCACAAGTTTTTTTCAGACAATCTGCCAGAAGTGGGGAGTGCCAGACGTGGAGGTCATGGCATAAGGATTCAACAAGAAGCTAGACAGGTTCATGTCTCGAACGAGGGACCCTATGGCCTGCGGAACCGATGTGTTGGTTTGCCCTTGGCATCAATCATAGCTTCTATATGCATTTCCCCCGCTGCAGTTACTACCCCGCCTGTGGCGCAGGATCATAGCACAGGCCGGTTATCCTGGTAGCCCCAGCTTGGTACCGGAGGGCATGGTACTCACTAGTCCTGAAATTGGCAGCGGAAGGCCCTTGGACTCTTCCTCTATGGCCAGACCTACTCTCACAAGGCCCGATCCTCCACCCTGCATTACGGCGTCTAAAATTGACGGCCTGGAGGCTGAATCCCTGATTCTCAGGGGTAGAGGTCTGTCTAGGCAGGTAATCCCTACCCTCATTAAGGCTAGAAAGCCGGCCTCCAGGGTAATTTTGTTACAGGGTTTGGAGGGCCTACGTAGGCTGGTGTGAGGCTAAGAGATGGGTTTCCCGCTAGTATACCATTGATAGAGTATTACGTTTTCTCCAGCTAGGAGTGGATAAAGGCCGGGCATTAAGCACGATCTAGGGACAGATTTCAGCCTTATCAGTGTGGTTTCAGAGGCGCTGGCCGCCCACTCGCTGGTTAAGATCTCCGTACAGGGAGTCTTACGTGTTAATCCTCCGGTCAAATCACCACTTTGTCCATGGGACATAAATCTTGTTCTGTCATCTCTACAGAAACAACCCCTTGAGCCGTTGGCTGAGGTACCTTTGGGTTTACTGACTAGAAAGTCGGTATTTCTGATCACCATAGTTTCGGCAGGAGAGTATCGGAATTGGCAGCCTTATCTTGTAAGGAACCATATCTCATTTTGCATAAGGATAGGGCGGGGTTCCGTCCTCATCCTTCCTTTCTACCAAAGGTTATATCCAGTTTCCACCTGAACCAGGATGTGGTACTTCCATCCTTCTTCCAAAACCCACCTCTAGAAAGGAGGGGTTGCTGCATACGTTGGATATTGTCAGGGCCATAAAGGCCTATCTTAATGCTACAGAGAAGGTTCGGAAAACAGATGTGGTGTTCGTTTTACCGGAAGGGCCCAAGATGGGTCAGGCAGCTGCTTGATCCACCATCGCAAGATGGATTAAACAATTAATTGTTCGGGCCTGCGGTTTGAAGAGGTTGCCTCCTCCTTTGTCGGTAAAGGCCCATTCTACCAGGGCCATGGGCACCTCCTGGGCAGCACATCATCATCAGATCTCTATGGCTCGAATATGCAAGGCAGCAACGTGGTCATCAGTCCACAC
Organism: Rana kukunoris; assembly: GCA_029574335.1. Classification (NCBI taxonomy): domain Eukaryota; kingdom Metazoa; phylum Chordata; class Amphibia; order Anura; family Ranidae; genus Rana; species Rana kukunoris. Next base: position 282,765,195 of record CM056052.1, read on the forward strand.
GTTTACAAAATTTTATCAATTGGACGTAAGAAGGAATGCGGATACAGCCTTTGGGCAGTCAGTACTACAGGCCGCGATTCAAGCTCCTCAGGATCTGAGGGGGCTCCCTTGATTTGATTTGAGATTTACATTTCTCGTTTAAGTTGGATTTACTAGTATTTGAGTATACCTCTAAATTAAATCCTTCTTTGGAAGATGTCTCCCTCCCCTCATTAAAGCATTGCTTTCGGACATCCCATATAGTAATGAATATGCCGCTCTGTGTCCCGTGATGTACGAGAAAGAAAAAGGGATTTTTAAATACAGCTTACCTGTAAAATCCTTTTCTTGGAGTACATCACGGGAGACAGAGCTCCCACCCCTCTTTTTGGGAACATTTTGGGAGGCATACTGCTTGCTACAAAACTGAGGGACTCCCTCTAGGGGAGGGGGTTATATAGGGAGGGACTTCCTGTTTGTTTGAGATTGCCAGTGTCCACACCTGAAGGTACTCCATATAACCCATATAGTAATGAATATGCCGCTCTGTGTCCCGTGATGTACTCCAAGAAAAGGATTTTACAGGTAAGCTGTATTTAAAAATCCCTTTTTTGTGCCCATTTTGGTGTTGCAAAATTTTAATATGGTTAATAATTGTTTTTTGGAATAGTGTCTAATATGTCCCATCATAAAAAGAGCCATGTTGACTAGACAGCCTTCTGCTGCCAGAACTGCTCTAAATACCACATGGTCCACTGAAGCATTAAATCGGACATGTCCGATTGATTACTTCCTATTGACATGCATGATAAAACATCAAAGTCCTGTGAGAAAAGTAAAAATAACCAGCATCCATTTACAATGAAAAGGAACAACTCTCCTATTTTAAACAGTAAATCTGATTTCTAAATTTAGTAAATGATCATTGTTACATGTATAGTGTGTTAATTAAAGCCACAAAAGCATAGCCTTAGGACTGGGTTTTCTCCCAAGCACATCAATTCAAATATGCTTTGGCCGCAGGCTCCGTTAGGTGACTGCGTAATCAGTGTCTGGTTTTATACTCTTGTTTAATCAATAATCAGTTTTCCAGAATCATGCTTGGCGACTCAATGTTTTATCTAACACAAAAGGCAAAAATTCAGTGTCGGCTTCAACATAACATAAAGGATGTGTGGCTAACACACGGTTTTATTTCTACCAACAAGGTAAGCACAAATGAGCTAACAGAATGTATGCTTATATCTTAGTATACTATTTTTACACTTTTGGTTATAGATGGAACTTATTATGCACCTATATACTTTGATTAATAGTTTTTTGTTTCTGTTTTTTTTTTTTTTTTTGCAAGCAGCGCATGTGTTTTTAATACATTCTAGCTAGTGATGTAATATCAGTTTAAAATTGTGGAACTTAATGTTTGTACGTTAAAAACACTTACATCGCTCCTAAATCGAATTACTGTAGTTCTGTTAAAATATCTGAGTATATATGTAAAATGTAACCACCACAGTGTCATCAAGCCTGTCATAGTTTTAATTGTGAGGGAGATCTACATCCTTTGATTTAACAATGTACACTTTGGATGTACTGTGGTGAACAGTTAAACAGTGACAACACATCCTAAAGCACATTGTAGTGTGCAATGTATTATTGCTTCCACTCTCTGCCTTGGTGAATCTTACAACCTGATGTTCTAACAAAGGTTGCATAGCCAAGTACACTCGGACAAAGTTAGGCAAGGCAAATACTGGTATTTTTGGGAACAGAAAATTGCAGATCTAGGATAAACAAGTATGGACATACAGAAAACATATGCTAATGCCTCGTACACACGGCCGGTTTTACCAATGGTTTTTCCGGTAATCCTGGGCGTGTGTATGCTCCTCACAGTTTTTCCCGGACAAAAAGAGAACCAGCTCTCTTTTTTTCCCGCCGGCGGACATTTGCCCAGCGTTTTTTGGCAGTTTTCCTATGGGAAAAACTGCGATGTAGCATACACATGTCCGGAATTCCCGACCAAAGCTCCATCACAGTTTTCCTGTCGGGAAAACTGGCCATGTTTGTAGGGGGAAAGACTGACCAAGCAGGTTCTCGATTTTCCCCTCGGGATTTCCGCCGGGAACTTTTCCCGGCGGAAATCCCACACGTGTGTACAGCTATCTGACGAGAATCAAAGAATCAAACTCTCTGCTTCAAACCCACTGCTTTACTATACCACACAATCTTGTATATTCTGGATTTTTTTTTTATTATGCTGTATTCTTCTACCTCGTTTGGATTGCTGTACACGTCACATCATTAGCCAGTCTCACAAATCTAGGTTCAGATTTTTACAGTAAGTCATTACTTACTCAGCATCTCCTTTAAAAAAAATGAGGTATGGAGAATAGTAGAAGTGCTGAATTAGGGATGTATTAAATGCCCCAGTCATGTAAAAAAAAAACACTCACTCAAGCTGCTAGAAAAGACCCATAGTTCCTAAATTGTTTCTCCTAGGAAGAGGAAAGCTCTAATATTTCCTCTATAGCACCATCAATTATTAGTTTCTGCTCTTATGTTTTGTGCATTTGGAGCTCTATTTTATGTCTGGTGTATGATATGCTGGGTTGATTTCCTAAAGAAATAAATACTGTTCACTTTGCAAAGTGGATTTTAATTTAGATTAATGAATAAGGTTAAGATGTAGTGGTGGTGCGTCCATAAAGGCACACGGGCGCCACCCCCTCTCTCCAGCTACCCCCTTTATTACCAATGCATATATTCATGCATAGCATTATTCTATCCATGGCCGCTGCTGCCACCCCCTATTCAGATGCCCGGCATCTTTTCGGGCACCAGCTAATGTTTTTTTTTTTTTTTTAAGCACCTGACCATAGGCTCTAATAGGCATCAAAAATCTCTATGCAGCTTTTATTTTTTGCACTATGAACAAAAATAGAGCGACAATTTTGAAAAAAAAAATATATGTATTTTTTACTTTTTGCTATAATAAATATTCCCCAAAAATATATAAAAAACATTTTTTTCCTCAGTTTAGGCCGATACATATTTTACTACATATTTTTGGTGAAAAAAAAAAACGCAATACACGTTTATTGATCGGTTTGCGCAAAAGTTACAGCATCTACAAAATACGGGGTATTGTTATGGCATCTTTATGAATTTTTTTTTTTTTACTAGTAATGGCGGCGATCAGCGATTTTTATTGTGACTGCGACATTATGGTGGACACATCGGTCACTTTTGACACATTTTTGGGACCATTGTCATTTTTACAGTGATCAGTGCTATAAAAATGCACTGATTACTGTGAAAATGACACAGGCAAAAAAATTATTAACGTAAGACAGCTGGAGGAGCCAACCACAAGGCATACATGGTATATTTTTGTTTTGAATGTTATATATCCTGAAGCCTAGCAGCTCTACTACACTGATCAGGACCTGTGCTGTCAAACTGGTGACAGGTCCTGGCAGCTACCGATGAGATCTTTACCTGCTTAAAAAGTTTCCTTTTACTTGATATAAATCTTTCTGCTTTTGTTTACTCTTTAAAGAATTTCCTTTTCTCTGACACTATCTATACTACATTGTTTTTTCCTTTATCTTGAAGTCCTGATTCCTATTTTCAGGCCATGTTTTAGCGTGTAAAGGGTGTCTGAAGGGTGCTCGATACAGTAAGCAGGTTTATTAAAGTTCATGGTGTATCCTCTGAACCAAGAGCGCTGAATACAGATCTAATGAAAATGCTGGCTAGTACTTTAAAGTTTGCTAAACACTTAATAAATGTAAAGGTCTTACTCTATAAATTGCTATTAAGAACACACTTTGCAAGCTAAAGCACCAGCACAAAATACCACCTTAGAAAAAAAAATTCTCAGCTTGTGTGAAAAAAAAAAGCAGCCCCAGCTGCAATACTTGCCTCCTTTTTATGGTTCTGACCCTCAAACAGGCAAATAATTTGTACGAACACCATTAAAGTCTATAGAACACGAACATGAAAAATCAAAAGTGATAATTTTAAAGGTTAATATGCACGTTATTGTCATAAAAAGTTTTGTTTTTTTCGGGAGCAGTGATTTTAATAATGCTTAAAGTTAAAACAATAAAAGTGAAATATTTAAATTTCATACCTGGGGGTGTGTATGGTATGCCTGTAAAATAGCGCATGTTTCCCGTGTTTAGAACTGTCCCTGCACAAAATGTAATTGCTAAAGGAAAAAAAAAAAATTTAAAACTACTCGCGGCTATTAATGAATTGTCGGGTCCCGGCAATACAGATCAAAGTCATTGGAAAAAACGTCCCTTAAGGTCTGGTATGGATATTAAGGGGAACCCCGTGCCATTTTTTTTTAAAATGGCGTGGGGTTCCCTCGGAAAATCCATACCAGACCCTTTAGGTCTGGTATGGATTTTAAGGGTAACCCGCACCAAAAAAAAAAAAATGGCGTGGGTCCCTCCCAAAAATCCATACCAGACCCTTATCCGAGCACACAACCTGGCAGGCCGCAGGAAAAGAGGGGGGAACAACAGAGCCCCCCCTCCTGAACGGTACCAGGCCACATGCAACATGGGGAGCATGTCCGCATGTTGATGGGAAGGAGGGCCTCACCCCCACAACCCTTGCCCAGTGGTTGTGGGGGTCTGTGGGCGGGGGGCTTATTGGAATCTGGAAGCCCCTTTAACAAAGGGGACCCCCAGATTCTGCCCCCCATGTGAATTGGTAACGGGTTACATTGTGTTTAAAAATGTTAAAAAACACACAGACACAGTTGGGACAAGTCCTTTATTAAAAAGGCGAGCGGGGGTTACCCAGTGACGTGGACAGATGACCCCTCTCTGTGACTTTACACACCGAGATTACCCAATAACGTGGACAGGTGACCCCGCCCCCTCTTACGCATCTTGGGGGTTTAGTGTGGAGTGGAGACTGGAGCATTACTGGAGAATGGATCACCGCGGGACATCGAGAATGGATTACATCGCTGGAATGTTTTTTTTTTTAAATAAAGGACTTGTCCCAACTGTGTCTGTGTAGTTATTACAATTTTGACACTTTCTTTTGTGAAATGGTAGGGGTACAATGTACCCCGTTACCAATTCACATGGGGGGGCGGGATCTGGGGGTCCCCCTGCCCACAGACCCCCACAACCACCGGGCATGTGGCCTGGTATGGTTTAGGAGGGGGGCGCTCTCTCGTCCCCCCTCTTTTCCTGTGACAAGCCAGGTTGCGTGATCGGATAAAGGTCTGGTATGTATTTTTGGGGGGGAACCCACGCCATTTTTTTTTCATTTTGGTGCAAAGTTCCCCCTAAAAACCATAGCAGACCTGAAGGGTCATTTCTTTTCTAAAAATGGTGCGGGGTTCCCCTTAATATCCATACCAGACCTGAAGGCCCTGATATGGAATTTGGGGGGACCCCCACGCTTTTATTTTTTGGTTCAGGGTTCCCTGCGTTTTTTTCAATGACTTTGATCTGTATTGCCGGGACCACGAGTAGTTTTAAATTACTTTTTTTTTCCTTTAGAAATGACATTTTGTGCAGGGACAGTTCTAAACACGGGAAACATGCACTTCTTTACAGGCATACTATACACACCCCCAGGTACGAAATTTAAGGGAATATTTTACTTTTATTGTTTCACTAAGCATTATTAAAATCACTGCTCCTGAAAAAACTGCCATTTTAAATATACATGTCCCCTGGGGCAGGACCCAGGTACCCAAACACTTTTTATGACAATAACTTGCATATTAACCTTTAAAATTAGCACTTTTGATTTCTCCCATAGACTTTTAAAGGGTGTTCTGCGGCTTTTTGAATTTGCTGCGAGCACCCCAAATTGTTCACTGTTCGCCGAACGGACGAACAGGCAATGTTTGAGTCGAACTCATGTTCGACTCGAACATAAAGCTCATCCCTAATTATAAGGAGGAAAAGAAGGGAGCAGGATAGCCTTCAGAGAGTTGGGGGGTACCCAAAAGATCAGGTTGGGCTTTAAAATGAGCCTATGAGGAAGGGAACGTTGAAGCCATCATTGCTGGCTTGTTTTTAGAATTAAAGATATATGTAATGAGATGGTCTAATTGTCTGTCTTTTTTTTAATTTCTTCTTACCTGGCTGTCATATTAATCCTGTCAATGCCTAGAAGTATGCAGATAAGGATTCATGCAAGTATCAAGGATAGTGTGTCGGAATAACATCCATGTTACTAATATTTTTAGGTGATGGTCCAAATAGGAACCCTTGCATTAATCTCATGACAGGTTTCTTTAAACTTCAGCTTAGAGCAGGGGTCTCAAACTCAAATTACCTGAGGGCCGCAAGACAAGTTTTCATATCCCATGGGGGGCCGCATGCAAACTTTCAAACTTCAAAAACAGTACTGGTGTCAGCGAACGTATTATTAACCCCCAGCTCTGTGTCAGCGGACGCATTATTAACCCCAAGCACTGGTGTTAGCGGACACATTATTAACCCCCACCACTGGTGTCAGCGGACACATTATTAACCCTCAGCACTGGTGTCAGCGGACAAATTATTAACCCCCAGCACTGGTGTCAGCGGACACATTATTAACCCCCAGCACTGATGTCAGCGGACACATTATTAACCCCCAGCACTGATGTCAGCGGACACATTATTAAACCCTAATATTGGTGTCAGCAAACACATTATTAACCCTGACCACTGCACTGCACACGGACCACTGCACACGGACCACTGCACACGGACCACAGCACACGGACCACTGCACACGGACCACTGCACTGCACACGGACCACTACACTGCACACTGCCGACAGACCACTACACTGCCGACAGACCACTACACTGCCGACAGACCACTACACTACACACTGACCACTCACCATCATGGCACAGCACATCAAGGCTCACAGCCCAGCAAATTAGGGCAGAGCACATCAGGGCACAGCACATCAGGGTACAAGGCACAGCATATCAGGGTACAGCACATCGAGGCACAGAGCCCAGCAAATAAGGGCACATGGCACAGCACATCAGGGCACAGGGCACAGCACATAAGGGTACAGGGCACAGCGCACATCAGGGTACAGGGCACAGCACATCAGAGCACAACATGGTACAGGGCACAGCACATAGGGGTACAGCACAACAGGCCACATCAGGGTACAGAGCACAGCACATCAGGACAGGACATATCAGGACAAGGCACATGGCACATCAGGGTACAGGACATGGCACATCAGGGTACAGGGCACATGAAACAGCACATCAGGGTACACAGCCCAGCAAATCAGTGTACATGGCACACATCAGGGCACATGGGGCATATCAGGGCACATGAGAGCACATCAGGCACAGCACATCAGTACAGGGCACATGGCACTACAGGGCACAGGGTACCCTGATGTACAGAGCCCAGAACATCAGGGCCCTTTTAGGGTACATGAGGCACATCAGGGTACATGGGGCACATGGCACATCAGAGCACATCAGGGTACCTGGGGCACATGGCATATCAGGGTACATGGGGTACATAAGGGCACAATCAGAGCACATCAGGCATACCTCCCAACAAAGTTGTTGAGCCGAGGGGGGTCCGCAGATCATAGTTGATAAGCGGGGGGTCCGCGGATCTGAGTTGTTGAGCGGGGGAGGTTCCGCGGATCGGAGTTGTTGAGCCGGGGGGTTCGCAGATCAAAGTTGTTGAGCGGGGGGGTTAACGGCTCAGAGTTGTTTAGGGTACAGGTCCGCAGATCACAGTTGTTTAGGGGGGGGGGTTCCACAGCTTGGTGTTGTTAAACGGAGATTTACCGCGAATCGCGGGGATTTAACGCAAATCGCGGGAAATTTACCGCAAATCGCGGGGATTTGCCGCGAATCGCGGGGATTTACCGCGAATCGCGGGAAATTTACCGCGAATCGCGGGGATTTGTCGCGAATCGCGGGGATTTGCCGCGGGCCATTAATTACCGGTCCGCGGGCCGTAAATGGCCCGCGGGCCGGTACTTTGAGACCCCTGGCTTAGAGCAATGTTTGCATTTTCAATCAATCAATCATTCACCATACCAAATACATATATTATCTTATCTTCTCTTATATTATCTTAATCGTACAATACAGGACTTGTATACATAGACCATGGTTATATGTAAGCTCCTTTCTGGTGATTGGACACTGGCAAAAAAGGGGCATGCTTATATAACCCCACCATCTCTGTAACTCCAGTGTTTTTTCCTAGTGAGCTTAAGTAACAGACATCTCCTCTAAAGAAGTTGTTCCCTTTTTTACATCTTTCTTTATCCCCAGATATGTCTATCAAGATCTGACTCATCATTGCCCTGGAAGATTTAGAAATTGTTGGTAAAATAATTGCAATAAAGCATATATTGATTTGTTTTTTCTGCTTGCTAAAACACTGAAGACTTATGAAGTGAAAAGGAAAGCACAGTTTTTTTTACCAGTGTCCAATCATCTCAAGGTAGCCTACATATAATATATCTATGGTCTATGAATACAAGTCCTATGTTCTGTACTCCAAGGTAGGTCAAAATTCCCCCATTTCTGAAGGACAAAAAATTTATTTTGGTAATATTGTGCAAAAGAAATAATTTTACTTCTTCGGCAGTCTAGAGACAAAAATTAGTAAAAAAATTTTTTTTAGAGATTACATATCTTATATGTACAGTATAGTACACAGGCTAAGTGTTCATAGACCTTGGGTTATAGGCCAGTACCCACCGGTGATTGGACAGTGGTAGGGTTTTGATTATACACCCCCGGGCAGTTCCCCTATAACCCTACCCAACTCTGGAGTATTCAGTTTTTGCTAGTTTAAATCATGGACCTTCCCTAGAGAAATCACTTAACTTAACCACTTTAGCCCCGGACCATATTGCTGTCCAAAGACCAGAGCACTTTTTGTGATTCGGCACTACGTCGATTTAACTGACAATTGCGCGGTCGTGCGACGTGGCTCCCAAACAAAATTGGCGTCCTTTTTTTCCCACAAATAGAGCTTTCTTTTGGTGGTATTTGATCATCTCTGCGGTTTTTATTTTTTGCGCTATAAACAAAAATAGAGCGACTATTTTGAAAAAAAATGCAATATTTTTTACATTTTGCTATAATAAATATCCCCAAAAAAGATATAAAAAAAAATTTTTTTCCTCAGTTTAGGCCGATACGTATTCTTCTACATATTTTTCATAAAAAAAAATCGCAATTAGCGTTTATTGATTGGTTTGCGCAAAATTTATAGCGTTTACAAAAAAGGGGGTAGTTTTATGGCATTTTTATTAATATTTTTTTTTTACTAGTAATGGCGGCGATCAGCGTTTTTTTTTCGGTACTGCGATATTATAGCGGACACATCGGACACTTTTGACACATTTTTGGGACCATTGGCATTTTTATAGCGATCAATGCTATAAAAATGCATTGGATTACTATAAAAATGCCATTGGCAGTGAAGGGGTTAACACTAGGGGGCGGGGAAGGGGTTAAGTGTGTTACTATTTGTGTTCTAACTGTATGGGGGGGGGGGTGGACTCACTAGGGGGAATCATTGATCTTCCGTTCATACATTGTATGAACGGAAGATCAGCGTTTCCCCCGCTGACAGGAACGAGTGCTGTGTGTTTACACTCACAGCTCTCGTTCCCCGCTCTGTAACGAACGAGCGCGCGTGCCCGGCGGCGATCGCGCCCCGCCGGGCACGCACGCGGGACTCGGGGGCAAGCGGGGGACGCGCGCACGGGCTGCCGGCGGCGCGCACGCGCCCCCTAGTGGCCGCGAAAGTTGCGACGTAGAGCTACGGGCTCTCGCGCAGGAGAGCCGACCTGCAGCCGTATAACTGCGGCGGCTGGTCGGCTAGTGGTTAACTAGTTTATTATTTTATTTTCATTTTTTTCAATCAACTCTTCAATCAGCTTCTTCATTATCTTCTAATACCGCAATAGTAACAGTGTACCTGGATTGGTGCAACTTTCTTAAAACTTTGAGAGCCGTACCAGAACCTCACAGTTTGGGGACAGCCTGTTCTGTTGCTTTAGGCAATTGGTCTTTAATGAGTGCTCGAACTTGCCATTTTGTGAAATTTGTCTGGTCAGCTGTAGGATGTTATACAGGTCCAGGGCGTGGTTCATCTCTTTGAGAGTATGCCCACTGTGAGAGGTGAAGCTTAGGCACTATATAGGGCCCAGGTTCCTGGACAGGTAAGATGGGGTCATTCTGTATCTCTGACCCTTACTGTCAAGACTGGGGTTATGTTTGCAATGTATTTACTGTTGCAAGTGGTAGGGGGCGCTAGTGATTAGAAACAAACGTAATTAATAAAATAATACAACAAATAATTATATGAAATTAGTGTTAATGATTGTGATCAAATATTGTCCATTAGGCAATAAATAAATAACCATGCCCCCTGAAGACGTTATTCAAACAAAACATACGTCGGTGGCGTAGCCTGGTCACGTGTTCTATGCTCCACGTCCCATTCGGTCCTTCTGGGTAGAGAGAGAAGTTGGTGTAATGCACGCCGCCATTGGAGGTGGAGGACTCTGTGTCTACTGAAAAGCCTGCAGCCGGGATGGGCACTTTTTAATGTAAGCGTTTTTTTATCCAAGTTTTTAAATTAAATGGTTTGCACTATGGAAGTTTCCCATTTGTGTTTCATGTCCTATCCTTAAAATCGGAGGAAAGAGGTCACAGCATTTACTCCTGTCAGAACATATGTGTGTAGGCACTATCCTGTTCAAGCGGTTGTGACCATCTTTTTAATAACTTGAGGACCCCTTCACGTCGATCGGGTCACAGGAGCTGAAGAATGCGAGCAGGTGAGTGTAAACAAACCTCCCCCGTTCTCTGTAGCTTGTCACTGATCGTCTGTTCCCTGTCATAGGTAACGACTATCAGTGACGTCACACGTCCAGCCACACCTCCCTACAGTAAGAAACACACAATAGGACACACTTAACCCCTTTAGCGCCCCCTAGTGGTTAACCCCTTCACTGCCAATGTCATTTTCACAGTAATCAGTGCATTTTTATAGCACTTTTCGCTGTGAAAATGGTCCCAAAAATGTGTCAAACGTGTCCGATGTGTCCGTCATAATGTCACAGTCACAAAAAAAATCGCTGATCGCCGTCATTACTAGTAAAACATTTTTTTTATAAAAATGCCATAAAACTGTCCCCTATTTTGTAAACGCTATAACTTTTGCGCAAACCAATCAATAAACGCTTATTGCAATTTTTTTTACCAAAAACATGTAGAAGAATACTGAGGAAAAAAAATGTTTTTATATTTTTTGGGGATATTTATTATAGGAAAAAGGAAAAAATATAGCATTTTTTTAAATTGTCGCTCTATTTGTGTTTATAGCGCAAAAAATAAAAACCACAGAGGTGATCAAATACCACCAAAAGAAAGTTATATTTGTGGGAAAAAAGGACATTTTATTTGGGAACAGCATTGCACGATCACGCAATTGTCAGTTTAAGTAACACATTGCCTAATGCAAAAAATGGCCTGGTCAGGAAGGGGGTAAATCCTTCTGGTGCTGAAGTGGTTAAAGGGTTTTTACACCACGTGTTGTCTTGGCTCTCTTTCTATGTTCCCATGGGATGTCTTCTCCGGTCTGATGAGATACGGGTATGAGGAACCATGTGGATCTGCAGGTTGTGTATAGTCACCATATGAATCTATTTACCATTTATTACAGTATATGCACATGTGACTATTTTCTTTATAAGAGTCCACTTACTCTGGTAAGAGTCTCTTTTTCGCTTAAGGTGGTGGCACAATACTGGTGTTTTGGAATGGATGATGGAAAGTCACTATTCTTAAATCATTATCTTCACACTGATCACTTTGGGACTTTGTGATTTCATTATTTCAATATGGACATACATTAGCGTGTCAATTTGAATTCTTGAATCTCACTGTACCAACTGATGATGGAAACTGATGGTGAAAACCCTCAGTTTTACAGCATTTACATACCACATTTATGCAAGTTTAGCAGCGGTTATGAGTATTTGAGGTTAGAAGTGTTTTTCAAAGCTAACCTCAGGAGATCCTCCTAAATGCCCACAATGCATGAAAAAGGTAAATTATTAACTATTTCAGCCATTCTGTGAAAGAAGAGAGAGCAGTGTGTTTGTAGATAACTGTCTTATTTTTTGTGTTTTCACTATGGATCCCATCATAAGCATGTGTGATTTTGCTGTTGCTGAGGCTCCGAAGACAGAAAATTGCATAAGAGGACCAGAGTTTGTCGCTACTAGACTCATCCATTAATGCAGGCAACAGAATGTGGAGAAATTTGTGATTTTTTTTCAACATTTTGATCAGAATTTTTTCCCCCTTTAACTACTTGAGCCCCGAGCCTGTTTTTCAGATTCAGTGTTTACGAGACTAAAACTGTTTTTTTTGCTAGAAAATTACTTAAAACCCCCAAACATTATATATATATATATATATATTTTCTAACACCCTAGAGAATAAAATGGCAGTCATTGCAATACTTTTTGTCACACCATATTTGCGCAGCGGTCTTACAAGCGCACTTTTTAAAAAAAAAAACACTTCTTTGAATTAAAAAATAAGACAACAATAAATTTTGCCCAATTTTTTTATATATTGTGAAAGATAATGTTACGCCGAGTAAAATGATACCCAACATGTCACGCTTAAAAATTGCGCCCGCTCGTGGCATGGCGTCAAACTTTTACCCTTAAAAATCTTAATAGGCGACGTTTAAAAAATTCTACAGGTTGCATTTTTTGAGTGACAGAGGAGGTCTAGGGCTAGAATTATTGCTCTTGCTCTAACGATCGCAGCGATACCTCACTTGTGTGGTTTGAACACAGTTTTCATATGCGGGCGCTACTCGCGTATGCGTTCGCTTCTGTGCGCAAGCTCGTCGGGACGGGGCGTTTTAAAAAATGTTTTTTTTGTTTTCTTATTTATTATTATTTTGTTTATAATTTTTTACACTGAAATAAAAAAAAAAAAAATTATCACTTTTATTCCTATTACAAGGAATGTAAACATCCCTTGTAATAGAAAAAAGCATGACGGGTCCTCTTAAATATGAGATCCGGGGTCAAAAAGATCTCATATTTAGACTTAAATGCAAAAAAATAAAAAATAAAAAATAAAATAAACTGTCATTTTTCAAATGACAGAAAAAAAAAAAAGTTTCTTTAAGACGCTGGGCGGGACTGACGTTTTGACGTCACTTCCGCCCAGCAGAGCTATGGGGACGGGTGGGGCGATTTTTCCCTCACTCGTATCCCAACACAGCTGCCGACAGGACCCGATCACCTCCGCCGCTACCGACGGCTCCGGTAAGCGGCGGAGTGCGCGGGAGTGCGGCGGGAGGGGGGGCCCTCTCCCGCCACCGATAACGCCGATCTCGCGGCGAATCCGCCGCAGAGACCGCCGTTATCGTTTAGAGGACCCTTAGCACTAAAGATGGATACCTCGGTTGTGGCAGCAGCTGCTGCCTTTACCGAGATATCCATCTTTAAAAACATGACGTCTTTTGACGTTAGGCAGGAACCAAGTGGTTAAAAAGCTTATAAATGGCAAACACGTATAAACACGGTTTACCATGGTTACAAGCATTACACGATTTTTCGGCTTTTAAAAAAAATGCCTGTGACCTCCACTGCCTCTAAACTACTATAAATGACTGAGTGTACATGTACACATAAGGTAACATAGAGGAGAGTTCAGTATCTGCTGAAAAAAAAATGCCCAACTTCTCCTAAACTTCAGTTTAGCAACTGTAGTGTACATGAGGCCTTAGACTCCTATACACCTGAAGCTGCAGCTTCACACAATGTGCTTGCTAATGCAGAAAGAGGAGAGTTCAGGGGCTGCTGAAAAAAACGCACAATTTCTCCTAAACTTCAGCTGTAGTGTACATGATGCCTTATGCCGCGTACACACGATAATGTTTCGGGTTGTAAAAAAAAAAAAAAATGTAATTTAAAACGATCGTGTGTGGGCTTCAGAGCATTTCTCTTCCGTTCATGGACGGACACAGCAGCATTGACCTTAGGGTTATATCACCTTCCTTCCAGGAGAGACTAGGTAGAAAAACAGCACTTCAAGTGTTAAAAACACTTCTGCAGTACAGCTCCTCCCAGGGGGCGTGGCTCCCTGGGTATATAACCCCCACTCTGACTAAACAGCTCCAGCCCCAGTTTTTTTCTGCCTAGCATCAGGAGTAGACTGGCCTCTCTGAGTCCATGTACTCTGGATTTTTTTGCAATTTTTTTTCGCTTTTATTTTTTTGGTTCCTGCATTTTTGGATCCTGGATTCTACTATCAACTGCCGACTGGGTGACAGGCTGGATCCTCAATCCTTGTATTCCCCCAATGTTTGGCCATTGAGCGTGTGACGGCCATCAGCTCAAGTCTGGGTCATCCACGACATGCCCTATTGCTCCAGGGGTGGCCGGGGAACTTCATGTTCTAGGGCACACATATGACCGGTCTCCATGGCCTTGTCACAGTGTGTCTGGCCAACTGCCATGCCGTTCGCGGACGTTGGTTCAGTCAGGAATGCCTCCAGCCGGTGGTCGCAGGACGGGTGAGTAGGCCCCTTGCCTCGGCAAGGTGGTATGGCTGGGGCTGCCCTGGGAAGTCGACCGAGGGTACGCCCTGCTTTCCTCTCTCCCTCCTTCCCCATACTGGGTGGCGGCTGTTGGGGGGGGGGGGCCCTGGGGGTCTGTCACTGCCAGGGTCTGTGTTCTGTGGGGGAGCAGTTGGTTTGGTGTGGGGAGTGCTGCTGTGTGACTTCTGCTGTGTCACTGTGTTTTACATTCGCGTGTGTGGCCGCCATTTTGCCGCGGTATCGGCTTATATAGGTCGGCGGCCATTTTCCTGTAGCCCGCATGCTTTTTCTGGTATACGGCAGCCATTTTGGAAATAGTCTTGGCCTCTTGTGCCTGAAATACCGCAGCAAAAGCCCGCAAATCGCTTCCTGAGGGACAGCGCAGCACAGCCAGCCTTCTCAGCACTTATCAGCGCTTCTGCCACAGCTACAACTGGGTCGGGTTGTGAGTTCCCTGTGGGGTCCCCTGCTCTGTATTTACAGCCGGGAGGGCGGCCGGTGGGTGTCTGCCTTGCAGTGCTAGGGTGGCATGATTGTGGGTCAACATGGAGTCTGAACCAGAGGCTTCCACCCCAACCATGCCTGAGTTAACCCTTAGTGCCCCTGCCCCTACCGCCTCTGTAGAGGCTATGATGGCAGTCCTTGAGGCGTTTCTCGCCAGGATTGGAGCGACTAGTGGCCAGAAGGGGGGTAAAAATGCCCCCTCCCTGTGCCAGCTTCTGGGGATGGCTCTGACGCAGAACCAGACCGCGTTACAGCCTCTGGCTCTGGTTCTGTCATGTCAGAGCCGACGCATGATAAAGCGTTTGTTGGAGCCCTTATCACTGCGGTGCGGGATACTCAAAAACTTGAGGATTTAGCGGAGGCATCAGAGAAAAATCGTTTCTGCCGTGCCATTGGACTGTGGTCACAACGGATGCCAGCCTCTCCGGCTGTGGGGGTGTCTGGGGTTCCCAGTCGGCCCAGGAGCGCTGGACTCAAGAGGAGTCGCGCCTTCCAATCAATGTACTGGAGCTCCGTGCAATCAAGTTGTGCCTCACCAAGTGGTCCCGGGGGCTGCAGGACCGTCTGATCAGGATCCAGTCCGACAACGCCATGGCCGTGGCATACATCAATCATCAGGGAGGCACACGGAGCTCGGCTGCAGCGAAGGAGGGCGCGCACATCCTTCAGTGGGCCAAACGGTCCGTTCCGGCTCTGTCGGCCGTGGTCACTACACCCAGAGGTGTTTCAGAGTCTGTGCCAAAAATGGGACACTCCAGACGTGGACCTTCTGGCGTCCCGTCTCAATCAGAAGGTGTCACGATTCGTGACCAGTTCAAGAGACCCGTTGGCGGATACGTCAGACGCGTTGGTGGCTCCGTGGGGGTCACTATCGCCTAATTTACGGCTTCCCTCCTCTGAAACGTCTTCCTCGCCTGCTGTGCAGAGTAGAAGCTGAGGGGATACCAACGATCCTGATAGCCCCAGATTGACCGCGCCATCCCTGGTACGCTGGTGGCAGACGTCCCTTGGCGTCTGCCCCTGAGAGAAGATCTCCTGTCACAAGGACCGATCTTTCACCCTGCTTTACAGTCGCTGGCTTTAACAGCGTGGCTGTTGAAAGTCAGTTTCTGAGGGACTGTGGTCTATCAGGCCCGGTGATCTCTACCATGCTACGAGCACGGAAGACTACTTTACGTAAGATCTACCATCGTACGTGGAAGGCCTACATCTCTATGTGTGAAGAGATGAAATGGCACCCCTGTACATACGTGATGGTCCGGATTCTGCTGTTCTTACAGCGGGGAGTGGATCAGGCTCTGGCCTTAAGTACGGTTAAGAGTCAGATCTCGGCGCTTGCTGTTTACTTTCAGCTACCCTTGGCGGCGCACTCTCTAGTGCGTACGTTTGTACAGGGGGTCCAGCTTGTGGCCCCTCCTGTGCGCCCTCCATGGGACTTGAATTTGGTCCTCTCGGCGCTCCAAGACACTCCATTTGAGGACATTCGAAAGATTCCTCTTTTGACTTTGTCTCGGAAGGTATTTTTTTCTGGTACCAATTACCTTGGTTAGACGGGTGTCTGAACTGGCGGCCTTGTCCTGCAAGGCCCCCTACTTGGTCATCCACAAGGATAAGGTGGTGCTGCGCCCGCAGCCGTCATTTCTCCCAAAGGTTGTGTCTGCTTTTCACATCAATGAGGACATTGTGTTACCGTCCTTATGTCCTCAGCCAAAGAACCAGAAGGAGGACGCTTTGCATTCCTTGGATGTGGTTCGGGCCCTACAGGTGTACTTATCTGCTACGGCTCCCTTCCGGAGATCGGACTCACTGTTTGTGTCGGTGACTGGTCCTAAAAAGGGTCTGGCGGTCTCGTTGGCCACCATTTCTAGGTGGATCAGACAGGTCGTGATTCAGGCCTATGCCCTAAAAGGGCGGGCGCCCCCCTTTCAGGTTACGGCGCATTCGACCAGGGCGATTGGTGCCTCTTGGGCTTTCCGTCATCAAGCCTCTGTTTTACAGGTGTGTAAGGCGGCAACCTGGTCGTCCATCCACACCTTCTCTTAGTTTTACAAGGTGGATATGAGTGCATGTTCGGATGCCTCTTTTGGCCGCAAGGTTTTACAGGCGGCAGTTTAAGGTTGGAGTTCCTCCGTTGAGAAACTCTGGTTGTTTTTTTGTTTGTGGTGAACCCTGGTTTGCTCTGAGTTTTCCTACCCCTCGAAATTTTGACACTGCTTGGGGATGTCCCTTAGGTCAATGCTGCTGTGTCCGTCCATGAACGGAAGAGAAAATAGGATTTTTGTACTCACCGTAAAATCCATTTTTACAAGCCAAAAAACGATCGTGTGTACGCGGCATTACACATATTTTGGGACTGTCCTAAGCTATATATGTACTGGACAACCTTTAGCCCAAAAGGTTCACACACTTCCCTTTAACCATGGCCTTATTCCTTCTGCATCACATGATTCCTTGCAAAACCTACAAAACATCTATACTCATTCATCAGGTTAATGTGTGGGCTTCAGAGCATTTTTTTCGGGTTCTGAATAATTACAAAAAAAAAATTCGAACATGCTCTTTTTACGATGTTTTAAACAATGTCGTTTTTTGGGTTGTAAAAAATGATCGTGTGTGGGCTTTAACGACGTGAAAAACCCGCGCATGCTCGGAAGCAAGTTATGAGACGGGAGTGCTCGTTCTGATAAAACTAGCGTTCGTAATGGAGTAAGCACATTCATCACTCTGTAACAGACAGAAAAGCGTGAATCGTCTTTTACTAACACAAAATCAGCTAAAGCGGCCCAAAGGGTGGCATCATCCGAATTGAACTTCCCCTTTATAGTGCCGTTGTACGTGTTGTACGTCACCGCGCTTTGCTAGAGCATTTTTTTTTCACGATCATGTGTGGGCAACGTCGTTTTAATGATGATGTTGGAAAAAAAATAAGTTTTTTCTAGAGGCTGAAAAACGTTGTTTTTTACAAGCCGAAAAATGATCGTGTGTACGCGGCATAAGACTCCTATACACCTGAAGCTGCATCTTCACACAGCGTGCTTGCTAATGCTTACTTTTGGAGTGTGCAAAAGCCTTTGCATTATCGCATTTGAGTTTCCTCTCATCATGCCTGTTTGGGTACAAAGAGACCTGCAGCATCTAAAAAGAACAAATGTAATGGTCAATCTATGGCGAATGGGTTACTTTAGAAAAGATTTTCACTCCTCTAAACATCATTGCCAAAATCTATCCAGTGGAAAAAGACTTCAATAAAAAGTGGCCTGTTTCTGTAGTTGATCAAAAACGTGCTGCAAGAATACTTAAAACAATAGCTTGCAATAACAATTAGACCAAAGTTGTAAAAAATGTATTCAATAAATAAAATTGCCATGCTAATGTATGTCCATATTGAAATAAATAAAACAAACATACATTCCATAACATAATGAAATCACAACAGTCCCACAGTGATCAATGTGAAGATAATGATTTAAGAATAGCGACTTTTCATCATCCGTTCCAAAACATCAGTGTTGTGCCACCACCTTAAGTGAAAAAGAGACTCTTTCCAGAGTAAGTGGACTCATAAATAAAAGCGGAAGAGCCAATCAGCAGGTCTGGCAGACTCAATGTCTGCCAGCCACCTGCGTTCATTCCCGCAGAGACAGAATGGGGATCTGCCTGTGTAAACAAGTCAGATCTCCGTTCTGACAGGAGATGACCCAGGATCTTGTCTTCCTGCTATGCAGGAACACGGATCTGTGTGTTTTTACAGGCAGTTCATCCCCCAAACAGTTAGAAACACACTGAGGAAACATTTAACCACTAAAGATTCGGACCATTTTGCTGGTCAAATACCAGGCCACTTTTTGCGATTCGGCACTGTCTCTTTAACTGACAATTGCGCGGTCGTGCGACGTAGCTCCCAAACAAAATTGACGTCCTTCTTCTTTTTTTCCCTCAAATAGAGCTTTCTTTTAGTGGTATTTGATCACCTCTGCGTTTTTTTTTGTTTTTTTTTGCACTATGAACAAAAATAGAGCGACAATTTTGATAAAAAAAAGCAACATTTTTTTACTTTTTGCTATAATAAATATCCCCCAAAAATATCTAAAAAAAAATTGTTTTCCTCAGTTTAGGCCGATATGTATTCTTCTACATATTTTGGTAAAAAAATTGCAATAAGCATTTATTGAATGGTTTGCACAAAAGTTATAGCGTCTATAAAAAAGGGTATAGCTTTATGGCATTTTTATTAATATTTTTTTTTTTTTACTAGTAATGGCGGCGATCGGTGATTTTTATTGTGACTGCGATATTATGACGGACACATTGGACATTTTTGACACCATTTTGGGACCACTGTTAACCTGTAAGGGCGCTGAAGGGGTTAAGTGTGACCTATTGAGTGATTCTTACTGTCAGGGGGTGGCTTGCTGTGTCACGTCACTGAACGCTGTTCCCGATGAGAGCTGTTCTTGATCAGTGACAGTGTTACTAGGCAGAATGGGGAGATGTTGTGTTTACACACATCTCCCCTTTCTTCAGCTCTGTGACCTGATCCCGGGACACCGGCGGGGATCGGGTCCGAGGGCGTGGTCACGGAGCTCGCGGTAGGGTTGCCGCCTGCGGCGCACGACCACACGGCGGCAATTTATAGGGGACGTACCGGTACGCCCTTTTGCCTGTCCGTGCAATTTTGTCTACATAAACGTGCATGCGTTGGTCGGAAAGTGGTTAAGCCCTTGATCGCCCCCTAATGTTAATCTCTTCTCTGCCAGTGTCATTAGTACATTGTCGGTGCATAATTTTAGCACTGATCACTGTAATAATGTCACTGATTCCCAAAAGAGTGTCAAAAATGTTAGCTAGGTGTCCAATCTGTCCGCCCCAATGTTGCAGTCCTGCTAAACATCACTAGTCACTGCCATTACTAGTAAAAAATATATAAAAAATTACATAAATCTTTCTTCTCTGTAAACACTAACTTTTGTGCAAATCAATCAATATACGCTTATTTTTTTTATTTTTTTTTACTAAAAATATGTAGCAGAATACATATTGGCCTACATTTATGTAGAATTATATATTTTTTTCAAAATTGTCTTTTTTTTTTTGTTTATAGCAAAAAAAAAAAAAAAACGCCGAGGTGATCAAATACCACCAAAAGAAAGCTCTATTTGTGGGGGAAAAAAGGACATAGATTTTATTTGGGTACAGCATTGCACGATCGGGCAATTGTCAGTTAAAGTAACACATTGCTGGATGCAAAAAATGGCCTGGTCAGGAAGGGGGTAAATCCTTCTGGGGCTGAAGTTGTTAAAGGGTTTTCCTGACGCATTCATGGCAGCACACACTGGGTTGTGACTCCGCCCCCACAACCTGACAGGATTGGTTAGCTATAAATTTGAAGGGGAGACGCCCCGCACCATTCTCTTTTTTTATCCTCACCTGACAAGATTGGACGAACAAGCAAGAAGCATGCCTCTTACCGCAAATCGCCCCAGCAGGTTCAGCCTCTCCTGTTTGGAAGTCCCTCCTGTACAGTCTCTAAATGAGCTTTATGGTGGGAACCCCGTTCTGGTGGTCTCAGGGGCTCTGGAATTATACTGGCATCTGTAGCAAGCTTTAAAGAAGCTTCAAATCTCGCAGTGGCCCCCACTTTCGCTCTGTCTTTCCTTCGAGTGCAGTGTGTGCTTCCAGGTATTTGTATCATTACATTTACCACCTAAGGTTAGTCCGTTTTGTACCTTTGTCTGCCTGTTGTTTTTTTCTCAGCTCTGCTGAGCCCTGTGGTTCCTCTGACACCCCATATTCTCGGGGTCATCGCTGCGTACCTCTTGGCGCTCTGCGCATGCGCGCAGCTCAGTGATGACGCCGCCTGTCTCCTCTGCCCTCTTCCAAAATGGCGCCGGGCGAGCGGGACGCTTCTGCGCATGCGCGCGTCATTAAAAAAAAAAAAAAAAGAAGGAAAAAAGAAAGAGTCCTATTGCTCTGTAGTTCTGGCTGCAGCCCTGCTGCTCTGCTCTACTCAGAGTGAAGATTGCACCAGGTGTGTGCAGGCATGTCCCAGATCAGCCTGGGCTAATTGATTACACACAAAAAAAAAAGGAACAAATAGGATAGAAGATATAATACATTTATATATTAATTTATAACATACCATAGGAGAAAGTGTATCCATAATTAAACAATTAATATAATCCAAAAAAAATAAAAAAATAAATGATAGATATATGTATATAAAATTACTATATTAATTTAATAAATAGAAATGTTGGGGGGGAACATATTGTAATGTTTTCCCTTCTCTCTTTTTTTTTTTCCCACCTTTTCGGGCTGTCTCTCTGCTATCCTTATGGGGGCCACTGCCCTCGCAGACCACCATCAGCTGACCAGGTATAGAGGCCGTCCAGAAGGTGGTAAGTAGAGGGGAGACAAAAAAGAGAGCCTGGCCACTGACGCTACAGTTTTGGTAGCCCTATCGGGTCAAGAGACGCAAGTTTGCGGCACAGAGGGAGATTCTAGCCATGCTTCCGGCAGAAGGCGCAAGAAGTCGCTCAAGGTTACCCTCTTGATTTCTTCAATCGAGGCATAGCCGCTCGCGTCACAGCACTCCCGTCATAGTCGGTCCCACCGCAGACGATAACCTTCATCCCAGACAGAACTATCTTACCCGCACCACGGCAAATGTTTGCCAAATATGCGGGGCGCCAGCCTTGCCAGGGGAATTGGCCTGCCGCTCGTGCTTCATTGAAGTAACCAAGGATTCAGAGGCCAGAGTAGATACTGAGCTCCTAGGAGAATCGCCACAGGGATCATATGTGGGCGATCCTTCCCCAAGCACATCGCCCGGCCGTTACGCCAGGCTGCAGTAACCCTCTCTAAGAATGAGGAGTGTGAGCAGGCGTCGGACTGTCTCTTTTTGGTTGAACCATTTGCCCATTCAGTCAAGGAAGCGATCGGCTGGGAGGAGGTTATGGCAGAACTTCTGAAGGTTCAGAAATATTTCCCGGTGCTGAAAAGGGGGTCCAGAATCATTTCCCTTCATCGAAGAGCTGGAAAACCTCATAAAGGATAAGTGGGGAGGATCGCATAAGCGGCCCAGTATGAGCAACAAGTTTGCAGATTGTACCCCTTGTGGGAGTATAAGATCGATTCTTTGATCAATGCAACTATGGTCGATTCATCTTTAATGCGACTCGCTAGAGACGTTTCTCTACCGATTGAAGACGCAGTTACCTTCCGGGACGCTCTTGATCGTAAAATCAATATAGAACTGAAGAAAGCCTGCTCCACGACAGGAGACGCTTGTAGGCCGGCTATCACCACAGCGGCAGTCGCTAAAACTATTGCTGCATAGGCGGCTAATGTTGAGAATTCCATTCTAGAAGGAGAAGGAGAAGATATTCTCCTCCCTGCAGGAAAATTAAGTTGGCTTACGGCTCCTGAGGGGGCGACTTCATGGCTGGGAAGAGCCTTATGGCTGAGACCCTGGATAGCGAAGGCAGCGTCAAAATTAACTGGTGCAAAATTCCATATGGCGGCTCAAGTGTATTCGGCACAAAGATGGACTCGGCCATCTCCAAGGTTACCGGGGGAAAGTCCGGGCTGATTCCCTCCGATAGGAAACCAGAGCCCCAGAAGGGCCCCGCTTACAGGCGTGATCTTCCTGTCAAGTACAGGGATGTTAGATCCTACCACCCCGGCAGGGAATTTAGGAGGGACTGGAAGACTCGACCCTCCTTCATGTAGATACAGTAAGCCAATCACAGCTGGGGAACAGCAGAAGTCCTTTTTGAGGGTCCGTCTGCCCACCCAGCTCAGATGAGCACCAGACTCAAGAGATTCGCTCGGATATGGGAAACTCGTATAACAGATCCATGAACACTGTCCTCTATCAAGACCGGTCACAATTGGAAATTCATGGGCACATTGCCAGGGAACACATTCCAGCCTACCAAGTACTTCCGCACCAGAAAGGGAGGGGGTTTTATTCCCCTTTATTTCTGGTACAAAAAATAAAAAAATAAAAGGGGATCTACGTCCAGTCTTGGACCTAAAGAAGTTCAACAGACGATCAAAATAGAGGCCCTCAGATTGGAAAAGCCTTCAGTCCATTTTGTTGTCAGTGGACGTGGGAGACTGGATGCTATCTCTAGATTTTTCGGACGTTTACCTTCACATCCCAGTACATCTTACCTTCCAGAGGTCCCTTCGGTTCTCAATCGATCAATCCCATTTCCAATTTTGGTGCCCCCCATTCGGGATCGCCTCAGCACCCAGAGCATTCGGCAAGTCAGGGTGTTCCTAGGGGCAGAATAAAATACCAGGTTGTACCGGGTGCAACTCTCTCAAGAGAGGCTGAAGCCCTTGCTCCAGAAGATACAGAGTCTGCTATCATGCAGACGTCTAACTGTCAGAGCCTGCCTCAGTACCCTGTGGTCCATGTCAGCATCCATACCCTTGATACAGTGGCCCCTGTGGCACATGCGAGTCTTACAGAACTCCTTTCTCAGGCAGTGGAATAGAACGTCAATACTCCAAACCATTCACATCCCGAACTGGGTAAAGCAATTAGTATGGTGGTGGACACACCCGTCCGACCTCGGAGTCCATTCCAAAAGTTTCCCCAAGTCCAGAAGTAGTAACATCGGACGCCAGCCAGGGGTGATGGGGTCCACACTATCTAGACTGAGTAGCCCATGGACAGTGGCATTTTCGGGCTCAGGGCATAGTGTCAAATATTTTAGAGCTCAGAGCAGCCTTTCAGGCCCTCCTGGCCATTGCGCCTCTTCTAGAGAGGAAGAGTGTCCTGATCAGGATGGACAACGAGTAGCGGTGTCATGTATCCAGAGACAGGGGGGCATCAGGAGTCGCACGCTTCAGGAGGAAGTTCGCCCATAATGGAAGGGGCACAAGTGCACCTGTTAGATCTGTGGGGAGTATACGTCCCAGCAACACAGAATTCGTTGGCCAACTACCTAAGCCGAGAGACACTTTCAAACAACGAACGGTCCCTGAACCAACAGGTATTCTCCATTCTTACGAAAACTTGTGGAGAACCAGAAGTCGACCTAGCGGCCACGCCAAAGAACTTCAAGTGTCAGAGGTTCCTGTCCAGAGCCCACTTTCCATTACCTGAAGGGACAAACTGCCTAGTTCTTCCATGGAGCTGCGAGCTAGGGTACATTTTTCTTCCAACTTCTCGGATTACAAGATTCCTGTCCCGACTTCGGAAGTCCTCAGCCACGGTTATTGTACTAATACCGTTCCGGCTGGAGGGGCCATGGTTTACGACCCTGCTACAACTAGGTACGCGGCCTCCAATACATCTTCCAGTAACCTGGGATCTCATACATCAGAGGCAATTCTTCCATCCAGCCCAGAGAAGCTGCATTTGCCAGCTTTGAAGCTGAGAGGGCTAGGTTAGGGGAACTAGGATACTCTCAGGAGGTAATATCAACCTTAGTACAAGCTCTAAGGAGCTCCACTGATGTCACCTATACTAGGATCTGGGAGAGGTTCGTGTCATCGCAGCAAAGAGATTGAAATCCCATCTCAAATTCTTGAATTTCTTCAGTCAGGGCTTAACAAGGGCCCGGGCTTGGGTACCCTGAAGGTGCAAGTATCTGCCCTTTCAGCCATGACAGGTACTAGATGGGCTCTTCATCATCCGGTCACTCTGTTCCTCAGGGCCTACGTAAGATCAGACCAACTAGAAGGCCAGCTTTTCCAACAGGGGATCTCTGTGTAGTACTTGAGGCCCTGTCCAATCCACCTTTTTCTCCATTCAACTCACCGTGGAACCTAGCTCTGAAGATGGCTTCCCGTATTGCTATCACCTCAGTTAAGAGGGCGTCGGAGATACAAGCACTTATGGCTATGGAACCCCTATTTAGTGTTCTTCCCTGACAGAGTGGTTCTGAAGCCCTCAGACCATTTTTATCCAAGGGTAACTTCCTCCTTTCATTATAACCAGGACATCGTCCTTCCGTCTTTTACTAATGAGAGGGGCGAGTCCCATGACTAGGATGTCAAGTCTGCCATCTCCAGTTACGTCACAGCTACATCTCAGGAAGACGGATTCTCTCTTGATTATCCCACACGGGAGCAGACAAGGTCAGCCAGCTACCTCCCGTACCATTACCTCTTGGTTGTTAAAGCTATCAAAGAGACCTATTCCATCCAGCAACTTATGACTCCTAGAGGGCATTAGGGCTCATTCGACAGGGGCAGAGGCCACTTCTTGGGCAGCATATTGCGGGACTTCACCGGAAACCATAGGCAGAGCAGCAACTTGGTCTTCCCAACACATCTTCATTTCTCACTACAGATTGAATTCTGCTCTCCTGGCTACCGTTGACTTCGGCAGATCTGTTCTTAGAGCCAATTCCTCAGCGCTATAAAGAATAAATATTACTGTTTTCTTGCACCCTCCCGACTGGCGAGTTATTTCCCAGTGTGTGCTGCCATGAATGCGTCAGGAAAACGGAAAATTGTATACTCACCTTTCCGTAATTTTCCTGACGCATCTTCATGGCAGCACACAGATGCCCACCCTGCTGTTTTATGAAGATATATACAGAGAATGGTGCGGGGCGTCTCCCCTTTAAATTTATAGCTAACCAATCCTGTCAGGTTGTGGGGGCGGAGTCACAACCCAGTGTGTGCTGCCATGAAGATGCGTCAGGAAAGGAAAATTACGGAAAGGTGAGTATACAATTTTCCGTTTTTACACCACGTGTTGTCTTGGCTCTCTTTCTATGTTCCCACGGGATGTCTTCTCTGGTCTGATGAGATACGGGTATGAGGAACCATGTGGATCTGCAGGTTGTGTATAGTCACCATATGAATCTATTTACCATTTATTATATGCACATGTGACTATTTTCTTTATAAGAGTCCACTTATTCTGGTAAGAGTCTCTTTTTCGCTTAAGGTGGTGGCACAATACTGGTGTTTTGGAATAGATGATGGAAAGTCACTATTCTTAAAGCGGAGGTTCACCCTAAATATAAGCCCTCCCATGTGATCCAGCATACTGGCGTCAGCGCCAGTATGCTGTTTTTTTTTTTTAAATCCATGTACTTACTGTATTATGCAGAATTTTATTCTTTTTACCCCGCGGTGGACGGCGCAAGTATAGCGCGTCACATCTTACGAAAGTACCCGAAAAGGACTCGGGTAATCTCGGCGAAAATGCGGCGCCTGCGCACAGACCTAGGAGCTGACTGCGCAGGCGCCGTATTTCTCCGAGTCCTACGGCTATGGCGCGTCACGCCCTCCGAAAAACGCCGAAATAGGACTCGGAGAAATACGGCGCCTGCGCAGTCAGCTCCTAGGTCTGTGCGCAGGCGCCGCATTTTCGCCGAGATTACCCGAGTCCTTTTCGGGTACTTTCGTAAGATGTGACGCGCTATACTGGCGCCGTCCACCGCGGGGTAAAAAAAATAAAATTCTGCATAAGACAGTAAGTACATGGATTTAAAAAAAAAAAAACAGCATACTGGCGCTGACGCCAGTATGCTGGATCACATGGGAGGGCTTATATTTAGGGTGAACCTCCGCTTTAAATCATTATCTTCACACTGATCACTTTGGGACTGTTGTGATTTCATTATTTTAATATTGACATACATTAGCGTGTCAATTTTATTTCTTGAAAATCACTGCACCAACTGATGATGTTTCTTCATTCAAAGGTTGTGCAGAGAAGATGTTTGAGATGCTCTAAAAGGCTCTATGTCCATTAACCACTTGCTTACTGGGCACATAAACCCCCTTCGTGCCCAGGCGAAATTTCAGCTTCCGGCACTGCGTCGCTTTAACTGACAATTGCGCGGTCGTGCGACGTGGCTCTCAAACAAAATTGACGTCCTTTTTTTCCCCACAAATAGAGCTTTCTTTTGGTGGTATTTGACCGCCCGTGCGGTTTTTATTTTTTGCGTTATAAACAAAAAAAAGAGCGACAATTTAAAAAAATATATATATTTTTTACTTGTTGCTATAATAAATATCCCAATTTAAAAAAAAAAAAAATTTTCTCAGTTAAGGCCAATACGTATTCTTCTACGTATTTTTGTAAAAAAAAATCACAATAAGTGACTGCTTTTCGCAAAAGTTATAGCGCCTACAAAATAGGGGACAGAATTATGATTTTTTTTAATAATTTTTTTTTACTAGTAATGGCAGCGATCTGCGATTTTTATTTGGACTGCGATATTGCGGCGGACACATCAGACACTTTTGACACATTTTTGGCGCCATTCACATTTATACAGCGACCAGTGCTATAAATATGCACTAATTACTGTATAAATGTGACTGGCATTGAAGGGGTTAACACTAGGGGGTGAGGAAGGGGTTAAATGTATTGCCTGTGAGGGGGGTGACTGGGGGGAGGTGACCGATGCTGTGTCCCTATGTACAAGGGAAACAGCATCGGTCTCCTTTCCCTGACAGGACGTGGAGCTCTGTGTTTACACACACAGCTCCACGTCCCTGCTCTGTCACCGCCGATCGCGTGTACCTGACGGACATCGCCGCCGCCGGGTACACGCATCGAATCCTCGGTGATGTTTTGGGACTGTTTTTCCCCGCCGCGCGCCACCCTGTGGCGCGCGCGGGGAATTACAAGTACATCACGTCCAAAGACGTGACCCTGGCGCCTCAGGTCCGCGCTGTTGACGTATTCTGTCAATAGCGCGGACCTCTAGTGGTTAAACTGCAGCTAACTGGACTAGGGCAAAGAACAATAAACACAATTCTGTATTTCAGAACCTTGCTTTAATGGGGTTGTAAAGACAAACATATTTTCCTCTTAAATTAAAGTCTTACAGTAGCTGTTTTATTCACCTCCGTCACTCCTGAATTGTTGTTCTCACTGACTTCCTGGTTTGCGGTGCGCATTCATTCTTGCCACATCACGGCCTAATGGGAACTATAGTTTCCATTATGCTTAGCCTCCATGCCTGTGAGGGATAAGAGAGCATCTTCACACAGGGCTGTAGACATAGGGAGGGGGTGAGCACATTCTGCTTTCCAACATGCAAAACTGCTCAGATGCTGGTGGAAAGCAAGAAGAGGAGAGACAGGAAATGGCATTTTCAAACCTGGATTACTGTGTTTTGGAGGTCAAAAGGAAAAACGAGGTAAGTGATATTTAAATGCTCTATCTTACAGCAATCAATTGATCTAATAAAAAACAAACCTTTAGTGTTACTTTAAGGCCTTCTATACACTAAACCTGTGTAGCGCTACCACCAGAGGAGCAGCTGAATTGTTTTGGCACGCCTGAAGATGACCCGTTTCACTCACCCAGCACTTTCTGACACTCTTTGAGGTGTTTCATAGAATTTTTTAGGCCAAGCAAAGTGTAAAAGGACAAATGATTAGCAAGTGTACTTTTAAATCAATAAGACAATATTGTTACTCTGAGAGATATGGTTACAGCTACAGTATTCTAACAATAATTAACAGAATATAAATATAAAGACAGTCAAAACTTGCTATAATAGTTCCAGTTTATTCCCACTGGGACTGGACTGGTCCTAGGGCACCCTCTTCTGGATCTGTGGACGTGTTTTGATACAGTAAAAGTCCCATTCAAGGCATTGATACTAGACACTGATAGAAGTTGCTGATGGTCTCTCTCTTTCATTCCCTCTGAGACAGTCCCTCTTTTTTTCTTCTTACCAGTGGTGTGAGTACTCTCTAGTACAGTCTGATCTCACCATGCTTCCCATTCACACACTTCCAGGGAGAATTTTTTAAGTACTTTGCTTCTCTGAGTTCTCACCCAATTGTGGTCAGCTATTCGAATGGAGACATTCATCTAGCAGAAGCTCAACCTCTTTCCCACACACACTTTCTTCCAGGACCCTCCCTACACGCAAAGCATTGTACAGAGTATGATGGCAGCAGGAGTCTCTAATCAGTCCTCTTCTCCTAAGCAGCACAGCATCAGATAGCTCCAGGAAACTCTGAACACACACCACTGTCCCCGCTTCACTGCAAACTTGTGGTGCTGTCTCTTAGCTGCTCAGCACAGGAAAATATTTGTAACAGCAGCAAAAAAATAAAAAGATCCATTTATAACTTTTAAAATAGATAGGGACCCCTATGCCAGACTGATAGCCAGCTCCAGCAGTTTCACCAGGTTCTGTTAGCAATGCAGGGATGAAAGTCCTGGCGCATCTGAGATACACCCAAAATATTTTGATTAGGTTTCTGGTTGCACCCTATTTGATATGCCCAAGGTCTTCAAGTGGTTTAAATGATCTGGCATCACTAAGAGTCAACGACCTGGAAGCATGCAGGAACTCAGGTCTTCAGTGTGAACTTTCATCCTGCATGCTTGTTCCTATTAAGCAACTAACTAGGCAAACCTTGTAGATTTCACCTTTAGTGAACTTTTGAATAACCAAGTTGGTTTCCTTCATCTGTCCCATAAAAGACAATCATCCAGCTTTAATTTATACACACTAAGGTTAACAGTGGGTAATTTCTCTGTTATTGGGGTAAGAAGAATGTGTATGTTTTGGCTTCCTGCCATAGAATGTATTGGGTTGCTCATTTGCCTGAGGGCTTACAGGTAGATAGGCTGGCTAGTCTACTGCATGGCAGAAAGCAGTTGCATGAGCAGCACCGCACATCTTGCTGACTAACAAAAAAATAAAACAAAACATTTCCAGATGTAGCATAGCACTTAAAAGTTAGAGTATCTAATCTGTAGTCTGTGCTTAATACAAATAGATGGAACGGCGCTCAATCTAGTGAGGTAATAAAGTGAATAATAGCAATAATCAAACCGCAAACAAATCTCTAGTATCATATATCATTTGTGGAAAAACATCAAACCAAAAATAAAATAAAAAATTCATATAACATATAAAAACAGTGCACAGTGTAAACAGACTCAGCACAATACATGTACATAAAGAAAATAAATCACAGTGAATCACACTGTAAAAAATCTCCACAATCAAAGATGATAACAAAGTCCAGTAAGAAGATGGTGAACACAATAAAAACTGTTTATTTATAAAGTGCTGTGATCCGGTGATATTCCAAACAATAAAGATGGTGCTCTATCCCAAGGATAAGCCACAACTATGTGCAATGGCTGCTCACCTTAAAGCAAAGGATAATGCGCTTCAATAGACTCAACCAGTCCTCCTATGATGAATGTTACTCTGTAACAGGTAATTCTCGGCTCACACATGGAATAAACGTAAGGGTCTTCATAGTGTTAGTATAATAGGCAATTTTATTTAAACAATGTAGTCACTTATGTCCCGTACACACGATCAGAATTTTCGATGGAAAAAGTCAGATGGACTTATTTCATCGGAAATTCCGATCGCGTGTATGTCCCATCGGCTTATTTCCATCGGAAATTCTGATGAATTCCACCAGAGTTTAGATAGAGAACATTTTCTCTTTTACACCAATGGAATTCCGATGTGATTTTGGTCGGACAAAGGTCCGACTGTGTGTATGGGGCTTTACAGTTAAAATCACAGAAATGTGTGCAGTAGATCGTGACCAAGGGGTCACATGGTTATACAACATTATCAAATCTGAACTTCCAGTCTCGACACGTTGCGTCAGTGACATGTATATGTGATTCACTGTGATTTATTTTCTTTATGTACATTTATTGTGCTGAGTCTGTTTACATGGGGCACTGCTTTTATATGTTCTATGGATATTTATTTATTTATTTTTGGTTTGATGTTTTCCCACAAATGATATATGATACTAGGGATTTGTTTGCAGTTACATTTTTGCTATGATTCACTTTATTACCTCATAGATTGAGCGCCTTCCCATTTATTTGAATTTTGGTTTATAGATATGTGGTGACACTATAGGGATCGGCTGCTCTCTCCAAAATTGATTTAATATTGCAATTTTTTCCTGCACATAGTTTCATTCACACATTTTTTTCATTACACTCACTCTGTAGTGCATTAGTTTTCCAGATTTTACCTGCAGTCTGTGCTTAAATGGAGTGGAGGGGGAGGAATTTTGGTTTTGGTTCTTAAAAAAGCATGTATTCCAAATAAATCAGCACCAAAGTGTTTTTAAGGGGTGGGATGGGCTCCCCCCAGGCTTACCTGCCCTCTGCCTATCCATTATATTGCATGTGCTTCTACTATGGAGGCTCTCAGAATTTAAAGTTAGGGCCTCAGATAATACTGGGGTACCAGTTGCTCTGCAGCTTATGAATAGATTTTCAAATGTGTGCAAACGAAACCCTTGTTTTTAACACCGTTAGACAGGATAATTCAGTTGGTTGCAAGCTGATTGATAAGTTGAGCTTGCTATTGTAACTATAGATGCATTCTGTCTTACAAATTTGCTAGATTGCCATTCAGTCACTAACCCTGCATTGGTACTCGGTGCTATAAAGCTGGCCATAGACGGTTCGAATCTCAGCCGGTTCAGCGGCAACCGGCCAAGATTCAAACCATGTATGGGCAGGCTAAAAATGTACCTAAGTTGATCACTCAATCAACTTGGGTAAAAGCAGCCTGTTGGATTTTACATGCGATTATTTCTAGCAGCTATTATAACCACTAGCAGTAATCACTGTATTCTTCCTGCTGGGGAACACCATGGCTCAGAGCGAGAGATTACCTCATCAACACTGACTGTGTTGATAAGGAAATTGAGCGATCTCCATCTTTCACCAGCGTTAGACTGGACTCTTGTGTATTAGACAATTATTAAAGCGGAGGTTCACCCAAAAATCACCTATCTGCCATTCGATCCAGCATACTGCTGACATCTGCAGTATGCTGTTTTTTTTTTGTACTTATCGTTTTATCAGGATTTCTCCGAGCGGGGATTCCTGCGGGGAATAGGCATTCCTAAGGCAAGCCTATTTGATTGACGGGCTAGTAAATTGCGCCACGCCTTCCGCAAATAGCCCAAGTGACACTCGGCTGTTAACGGCACTATACGGCGCCTGCGCCTTGCGTGTAGAGCTGACTGCGCAAGCTCCATAAATTGCCGAGCGTCACTTTGGCTATTTTCGGAAGGCGTGACGCGCTTTTCTAGCCTGTCAATCAACTAGGCTTGCCTTAACCTCCCTGGCGGTATGATTCTTTAAGATTTTAGGTGCTAAAAGCGGTACCATTATTTGCAAGGGAATTTGGCGTTTTATACTGTAGGCTTGTAATTCTTAGGAATAACTCACTTAAATCTATTCAAACAAGAGTCTAATAGGCATCCCGGGTATGATTTTTTTTTTTTTTTTTAATTAAAAATTATAATATAATAAATAATTATAAAAAATGATCACAAATGATAATATAATTATAGTAAAAATTATTCAATAATGTAATCAAATCAAAATCACTGAAATTTGCTCAGTTGCAGAATTTTTGCTGTCATTTTTTTTTTTTTTTATGACGAATTTCCCCATAAATCGCTATCGCTAAATTCTGCAAGTGATTCTGATTTATTATCGCTGTTTTTTAGCTGCTCTAAAACAATTTTTGCCATAAAGGGACACTTTTGGTTGCTATGGGCAATCTACAGTTTGCAGGGAGAAAGAAAAGTTTTTATTATACAAAATGACATGTAGTGTACAGGGCAGACCACTAGGGACATGGGGGGTGTGTATTTTTTACATACAGTACTGTAATCTATAAGATTACAGTGTACTGTATGTATAGTGTTTGTTTACTTTTTTAAATTTGGCGCCGTTCCCCCCCCTACGTCGCGACGCTCGCAGGGAAGGGAATCGGCGGAACACACAGCATCAGGCGGACATCCGGCCGCCGAGTACTGCGGGGATTCATCGCTGGATCGCAGAGAAAAGGTAAGTAAACTTTTTCTGCATCCAGCGTGCCACACGCCGTGCCACACGCCAGGGAGGCTAGTCTGACCGGCGATCCAGCGGGAAACCCCCGCCGGATCGCCAGGAATTTTTGGGGGGAAAAAAAAAATGCACCCCGAGCGTGACTCGGGGTTACCGCTTCTGGCACTGAATGTTAACCCCGAGTCACGCTCGGGAATACCGCCAGGGAGGTTAATAATGCCTATACCCGGAAGGAATCCCCTCTCGGTGCCAGATAAGAAAGCCCCGATAAAATGATAAATACAAAAAAAAAAAACAGCATACTGTAGATGTCAGCAGTATGCTGGATCTAATGGCAGATAGTTGATTTAGGGTGAACCTCCGCTTTAACTGGCATTATTCTATGAGGAATCTTTCACGGTTTGTGCTCAATGACACTCCAATGGGTTCTTTGGCCATTAGGAGATACAACAATAATCCCTGCCTTTTCCCCCCACCTTGGGTTACTGAGTCACTAAAATAAGTAATGGGAAAGGCAGGAAAACCTACACCACAAAAGGACCGTGGAATGCACCTAGGCCCTGGCCTCCACCTTCTACTCCGGGGAAGAGAGTTTTGGGACTTTACTGTTTTTTTCTAGCAAGCAGGTTAGTATCAGGTGGCAACTACGGAACATGCTGAGCTATTTGCAGCTCTGTTATACCAGAACATAATTAATAATACTAAACTGCATTACAGCAATATGTAAGAATAACCAGATAGTATACTCTTACATATGCATGAAATATCTCTGTCCCCAAGCAGATACAGTGAAAACTCACATCCTACATAATAATCTACATAAGAAGAGTGGGGTATTGTATTAGGAGACCTCTGCTCCCAAGGGAAAACATACCCAAAAATACAAACAAACATACCTATGACTTTCCTTACTGAAATGCTGTTATGGCAGCTATGTTAGTGCTCTATATACCCAAGCTCCATATACCCATGTACTATTAAGCAGGAGTGAGCTGGCCAAAAATTAATATGACTATTGTCAGGTGCCCTGCTTAATGTTTGAAGTCTAAATCTACTCCAGCATCATGGTCAGTCTGACCCAATCGGACCCACCATTTACCTCTAAGGAGTGGCTCATGTAAATGGACTTGTGTCTGTTTACAAACACCTACCTCCAATCTGATCCGCAAAAAAAAATAGAGTAGAGTGGACTGCCATCCACCCGCTATACTCATTGTGGCCCTCGACCGGTTACCAAGCTACTTAAATGGCCCTCGCCCTTCAAGTGCACCCCTGCTGTACACTTTGCAAGTGCAGTTGCACTCTGCAAGAGTATTTGCTCAGGAGCTTAGCAAATGAGGTGAGACTTTACTTTGCAAAGAAGACTCAATCACGTGCAAGGAAAATAAAAAAAACAGTATTTTTGCTTGCATATGATTGGATGATGGAAGTTAGCAGAGCCTCCCTTCAATTACAAAGCTAGATGAGCAAATGCCCTTGCAGAGTGCAACTGTGTTTGCAAAGTGCACCGTCTATTTGTCTTTAGTAAATCAAAACTACTCTTCAAAACTACATTGCACAACAAAATTAAAACAATTGATCAACATCAAACAGCGACAGCAACACTCAACTCCATCAACAAGGCTTTACTACAGACAGCAGACATAGTAGCGCTGAAATGCAGAACGCGCATCCGGTAAAACAACTCCAGCTGGTTTAACGACCAGCAGCCGTTGTTGAAGCAGGAGTGCAGAAGAAGAGCGGTGATAACTAAGAAATATCACAAAGAGATCTTTAAGGCCAAAAAAGATAATTTTTCTAATATCATCGCAAATGTACTGAACCACCCCCGCAAACTCTTTAATTTAGTTGCTCAGTCCATGAACCCAGCCTGCCTAGAGGCTCCGAATTTTGAATCGCAAGAATTTTGCAACGAATTACTTTATTAACAAAATTGAAAAAAATCTGTGAAATTATTCAGCAAAATAGAACCTTCATTGACTCCCCTTTAAACCAAGAAGCTAATATCCATACAAATATGCCGCAATCAACTAAATTCACTCTTAACCCCATCTCCATCTACACCACTAAAAAAATCATTAGTACTCTACGAGACAGCACAGCGCCTAATGATATTATCCCCACCAAACTGCTGAAAGAATGTGCTGATATTGTGGCACCGGCAATCATGTACCTCATAAACCAGTCATTCAAGGAAGGCATGGTGCCAACCTTGCTGAAACAAGGAATAATTAAACCAATTCTAAAAAAAAAAACACCCTTGACCCCAAAGACCCAAACAATCGTCGACCCATAACAGGCCTAAATGTGTTCTCCAAGGTTATGGAGAAAGAAATTGTACAACAGCTACAACAGCATTTAGACACCCACAAATTACTTCATTTCAATCAGGTTTCCGCCCTGGTCACGGAACTAAAACAGCACCCAAATATGGGATGACGCTCTCGAAGCAGCAGACGAAGGAGAATCTTGTCTTCTGATACTGTTGGACCTAAGAGCAGCATTTGATACTGTAGACCACAAATTATTGTCGACTCGCCTAGCTGAAGTAGCTAGAGTTGCTGTCTCGGATTTACCCTGGTTCTCCTTCTTGGAAAACCAATCTCAAATAGTGAAACTGGATCCTTTCACTTCTGAAAAACGCACAGTGCCATGCGGAGTCCCTCAGGGATCCCCTTGTCACCCGTACTATTCAATATCTATCTCCGCCCTCTTTTTGAAATCATCAGTAACCTGAAGTTACTCTACCACTCCTACGCAGATAACACACAACTATATTTTCGCATCTGCAATAATAAGGATCAATATCTCGGACTAGAGAAATGCCTTACTTTGATAGAAAATTGGATGACAAAGAGTTACCTTAAACTCAACGGCTCAAAGGACCTAGACTATGGAACGCTCTACCAACCAGCATCCGGTTAGAGGTGAATCACCTGGCCTTCAGAAAAAAACTCAAGACTCATCTTTTCTGAGGGCAAAAGTACAGTAGGGAAAGGATACTAAGCGCCCAGAGGCAATTCAGTTCGCATGTGTTGCGCTATATAAGTTTCTCACTCACTCACTCAACCCCTATGCCTGTAATGGTGTGACAGAATACACTTTTACATTGATTGGCTATAATTTATTTTGTTATGAGGATCGTATTAAAGCATGTATTGACTTTCTAAAATATAGTGTCGTAATATACCAGGTCATACAGTATATAAGGGTCATAATGATAGTGATTCATGATATCACATCTACAGGCCCATAACCCCACACATGCTCATGTGTTGCAGGGGGGTATAGGGAAAAGGGCTTGTCTTCCACTGGCCTGTTACTCCAGCTACACAACTGGCTAGGAAAGAGGTTTATACTATTGTACCGAGCCACTAATAAAGAGTATAGTGACCACACAATCCTATGTACCAGCGACGTGCAGTGAGGTCAGTGGCTAGTGAGGCACTGGCTAGTATCAGAGCCAGACACACACAGGTTACATATTCACAAGTTATGTATTCGATTCTCATTATGTAGGTGATTGCAGTTGCACCATTTTATGTTTTAGGGTGTCTGCTAAAATATATATATATATATAAAGTCTGGGGGTTTTGAGTAATTTTCTAGCAAAATAATTATGCTTTTTACATGTTGAAGATAAGTGTCAGAATATTTTTTTTAGCAGCAGCAGCAGATTCTCCCTCTTAACTGTGTAAACCTTATACCCATAAACCCATGTTTGTTCCTTGTAGTTAAGAGGGCTGGGTTGGAAGGAAGCATTTGTCTTTTAAAACACATGCCTCTTTTTTATGACACTGCAGTGAGAGGGGAGCCTTCACTGCAGCATTTTTATTGGGAAGCTTGGACCAATGGTGCTTTACCATTGGTCCAAGGCTCCAAGCTGTCCATTGAGCTCAGTGCCTCTGACAAGAAGACAGATGCACTGTGAGCTCATCCTCTCAGTCTGCTGCAAACAGCATGTGCCAGCTTTTATTTAAACTGGCCGTGCTGTATGTAGCTCTCGCAGGCTACGCAAGGAGCCCCAAATAGATTCTAGGAGCCCCAATTTTTGACAAGTGATGGGGTAGGACTTTGGCTAAATTTGGGGTCTTTGTGACCCCAGGTCACCGAGCAACAACCCATGAAGCTTGATCGTTTTTTTTTATATGTTCACTACAGGTGAGGTTCTGCCTCCCCTGACTGCATATCCCTGCTATGTACAGGGCCTAGTGTTGTAATCTATGTGGCTTTGTGTACTGTGCTATAACATGAAGATCTCCACTGTAGGAAGAACAACATGAATACAATACCATATCATGGGGACAACGCATAAGTTGTGTCATATGCTTTTCCAAGAATGATATTTCTTTTTTTTAACATTTTTTAAATGGTAGTTAACTGCATAGCTCCCATCTGTCCCTGGTTTTGAGGGGCTGTGCCTTATTTGGAACAAAGTCCCTCTGTCTATCTTTCCTCTAACTTTGTCCCTCACTTTGGTCTGATCTATATAGTTGTATATAAAATGCACTATTTTCAAAATGTGTTTCCCAATGCTAAACCTTTCATCCAATGTTTAATTGCTGCATTTGTAAATTTTAAAAGTCAGTATAAAGGAATAGTAGTGGTAAAAAAAGCACTTGTGGGTATAACTAATCTTTTTTTTTTTTGTATAATTGTCCTTTAGGACGGAATGGCAGTTGGTGTGTCCTATGCCTACGTACTTTTGCTAATAGGTGTCCCTCGTTCCCATCTCAAAAAGTTGGGAGGTATGTAACTGGAACTGTGTTCTATAACCCTACCAGCTTTAGGCACAGTGAGTGCATCTGGTAATGCCCAAATGTGATGGGTTTGATGGATTTGATTCCCAGCTAGATGAAGCCTTAGCAGCTAGAACTCCTGAGCCATTCATGTAAATATTCAAGGACAAATACAGCCTAAATATAATCAAAGTAATACATGCATAAGCAACCTACAAATGTTTTGCATGTAAAATAGTACATTAAGGCCCAGATTCACAGAGCGATTACACCTGTCTAATTGGTGTTAGACAGGAGTAATTTCAAATTTTGCGCGCCGTATCACTAGTTTGAATCCTCAAACCATGATACGGCGGCGTTGGGCTTCGATCTGACAGGCTTACGTCTTCGTACGCCTTCGGATCTACGCTGCGATATTTTGCGGCCGCTGGGTGGAGTTCGCGTCGTTTTCAGCGTCGGGGTATGCAAATGAGCTTTTTACGGAGATCCACAAAGTTACGAGCGTCGTTCGCAATCGCGTACGTCATTTTTTCGCTACGTAAAGTTAAACCAGCTTTTAGCTGGTCTAACGTTACGTGGCCCATGTTAAGTATGGCCGTCGTTCCCGCGTCGACTTTCAATTTATTTTTTATTTTTTGCGTAAGTCGTCCGGGAATAGGAATGTCCGTAAATGACGCTACTCAAATAAAAAAAGGCGTTTACGCGCAATGCACGGCGGGAAATTTCTGAACGTAGCATGCGCAGTTCGATCGCCGCGGGGACGCGCTTAATTTAAATGCCTCACGCCCCCTATTCGCGTATTTTGATTCCGCCGGGAGAAATACACTACGCCGCTGTGCCTTACGGGCCAAAATCTCTCTGAATTCCTCCTAGAGCCAGGTAAAGTATGGCGGCGTAGAGTATCTCTGATACTCTGCGGGAATCTAATTCTTTCTGAATCTGGCCCTAAGTATCCTGTATAATACACCACTGTTAAGATATATTTATGCAGTAAAAACAAACAAATCATGCAAACATTTCCAAAAAGGCTTAGTTATCAAAGAAGTTTATTAGAAATATCACATACATAGACCAAGATAGATGGTGCCTTTACAAAAAAAAAACATTCCCAAAACATGGAGCCATTTATGCAAAAAAGGCCTATGCCACAAAGAAGACTAGGTCAGTTTTAGGTCAAGGGCACTCACTACCACCCTTATCTTCAGAAGCCATTAACTATCACAAAATTCCAAAGAGCTTCTCACATGTGGTACAGGAGGGTGTGCTTTCTGTAGTATATGCTGTTTAAATCTCCCTCTACTTAATGTATCATCAGATTTATACTTTATGGTGCAGATGTGAATCTGAATGACTGTGGAAAAATGTTTAGCTATATCAGGTTTTCTGAATCTGAGAGGTAGGAAAGTTTTAACAGTGGTTATATTGGGGAGTATCTTCTTTTGGAAACAGGAAAGCAAAAGGGGTTCCGGTATAAACAAATTATCTACAAATTTACCAGGCATAATGCTCAACTACACTATATTTCCAAAAGTATTACCAAAAGTATTGACTTTACATGCACATGAACTTATATGGCATACCAGTCTTAGTCCATAGGGTTCAATATTGAGTTGGCCCCCTTTTCTAGGTTTAGGAATAAGTCTATGGGAATGTTTGACCATTCTTCCAGAAACGCATTTGTAAGGTCAGGCACTGATATGGATGAGAGGGGGCCTGGCTCTCTGCTCTAATTTATCATAAAGGTGTTCTATCAGGTTGAAGTGAGGACTGTGTAGGCCAGTCAAGTTCCTCCACCCCAAACTCACTCATCCATGTCTTTATGGACCTTGCTTTGTGCACTGATTCCAAATCATTTGGTGGAGGGGGGGATTATGGTGTGGGGTTGTTTTTCAGCAGTTGGGCTTGGTCCCTTAGTTCCAGTGAAGAGAACTCTTAAGGCGTCAACATACCAAGGCATTTTGGACAATTTCATGCTCCCAACTTTGTGGGAACGGTTTGGGGATGTCCCCTTCCTGTTCCAACATGACTGCACACCAGTGCACAAAGCTTGTCCATGAAGACATGTATGAGTGAGTTTGGGGTGAATTAGAGCAGAGACTGCGAGCCAGGCCTTCTCATCCAACAATAGCGCCTGACCTCACAAATGCACTTCTGGAAGAATGGTCAAACATTCCCATAGACACAGTCCTAAACCTTGTGGGCAGCCTTCTCAGAAGAGTTGAAGCTGTTATAGCTGCAAAGGGAGGCCAACTCAATATTGAACTCTACGGACTAAGACTGGGATGCCATTAAGGTCATGTGCATGAAAAGGCAGGTGTCCCAATACCTTTGGTAATATAGTGTATGTCTAGATGAGAAACAAAAGCATTGGCTATCTACTGTATGCATTGTACATTGATTTTCAGTCTTGACCTTAATTACATTACAGCAGCAACAGAGCTAAAAAGTTACCACATATTGGCTTTATAAATGTTATCACATGATCCTAGAGGTGTCAGTATAGAATAGTCTTGGAAAACATTAAATAACCAGGGCCCACATTCAAATGTTATAAAAGTACAGTGCAGTTCACTGCCTGAACCCATGTTGTGCTTTTGACAATATATGTTCTCATAGTAGGTAAAGTGATCTATTAAAATTGTGTTACAGGCATGAGAACGTGAAAATGGGTGACTGGAACCTTCTGGGAAGCATTCTGGAAGAGGTTCACATTCATTCCACCATAGTGGGAAAGATCTGGCTCACCATCCTCTTCATATTTCGAATGCTGGTGCTAGGAGTGGCTGCAGAAGATGTTTGGGATGATGAACAAGAAGAATTTATTTGCAACACAGAACAGCCTGGATGCAGGAATGTCTGCTATGATCAAGCATTTCCTATCTCGCTTATTAGATATTGGGTGTTGCAGATCATTTTTGTGTCCTCCCCATCCCTAGTTTACATGGGACATGCACTTTATAGATTGAGGGCCCTGGAGAAAGACAGACAGAGAAAAAAGGCCCAAATCAGGGCAGAGCTGGAACAGCTAGAGACAGTTATTGATGAACACAGAAGACTGGAGAAGGAGCTGAGAAAGTTAGAGGAACAAAAGAAGGTGAATAAGGCTCCCCTTAGAGGTTCACTTCTACGGACCTATGTGCTGCATATCCTTACCAGATCCGTTGTAGAAGTTGGCTTTATGGTGGGACAGTTCTTGCTCTATGGGTTTGATCTTAACCCACTTTACAAATGTTCACGCTTTCCGTGCCCCAATATTGTAGACTGTTTTGTATCCAGGCCAACAGAAAAAACAATCTTTATGGTTTTCATGCATAGCATTGCTGCTGTGTCATTGTTTCTAAATATTTTAGAAATCTTTCATCTTGGTATTAAGAAGATCAGACAAGGACTTTATGGAAAACATCTTTCAGAGGTCACAGAAGATGAAATAAGCATTTGCAAGTCCAAAAAGAACTCTGTGCAGCAGGTTTGCATGTTGAGTAATTCTTCTCCAAACAAGATTATACCTTTGTCTTCGAGTAGTTATAAGCTGATTCCTGAACAACAAATGGACTCTGTTGGATTACCTGCCTATCTTCCACCGACTCCGGGATTTAAGGAAGTACAAATGATTAATGACCAAGGTCAATATGGTAAGATTATAGCCACTGAAAAGCATAGGAGGAGTGTGGATCATCTTAACACTGATCAGCACAGTGGACAGATCAACATGCACTGTAAACAAGAGTCTAGATATGTAGACCATCAGAGAATGATCAATCACATTGATCAATACCATGGACAAATTTTAAACAGGACTCTGCCTGATCAGCATCTTGCAGAGCAACGGGAAGAACAGCATGTCTCTGCATTACAAAAGAGAAATCTCTCCTCAAGCAGCGAGGACTCACATAAGAAATCTCAGCGCAATAGCTGTTTGGGGTCCAAGAGCTGCATTAAAAGCCATCAATCTTTAGACCAAGCAAGGCACAGTACAGCACACCCTTTGAGATCATGCCTCCATTCCAGCCATATGGAACTGCCATCTGCTTTGCGCAAATACAGCAGAGTCAGTAGCTGCAGGGACTTTGCTGAAGACCGAAGTGATTCTGCAGATAGTGGACACCGGAAAGTCAGCTCCACTTCCAGAGGGCTCTCAGAAAGCAGGCTGGCTAGTGATCCAGATAGTTCTGACTCAAGGAACGGCTCAGGATCTGAATCAAGGAGACGAGAGGAAAGCATTACTCCTCCTCCTCCATCTGGGCGCAGAATGTCAATGGCAAGTAGAGGCAGACAGTCAGTGGTTTATCCACTTTACAGACTATTGGTGTAATTTAGATCCCCCCCCTTATATGTACATATGCTATAAATATGTAGCATCACTAGAGATAACAAAACTATTGTCTGGTGGTAGGCAGTAATTATATAGAATACATTTAAGGCATAGATAATATAGTATAGTATGATAGTAAATGCATAATTAGACAATATTGTTCAGAACTTTTAAGAAAGCATTAACCACTGAAGAAAAGTCATCTTTTTATAACTACAACATAGTTTATTAATCCAAAAAGTCTAAGTGAAGCAGACACTGCTTAGTTACTGCATAAGGGGCTCTGCTTTCTTCTTGCAGGCCTCTCACTGTGTCCACATTGGATCTTAGGCTTGTCTGCAATAAAGGAACTAGTGGAAGGACAGGAGAGGCAGTTCTTCAAAAGAGTAAGTTATGGTCAAAGTCTTACATGAAGTTTGCCTTACTACTAAAGTATCATTTCACATTTTATAATTTTTATATTATAAGCTAGGGTATTAAATTGTACTTTGCAAATGGTACTTATTATCATTAAACAAGTCAAAGTATGTAATCACTATACACCAATTTACTGCTAGATCAGTAAATCAATGTGCATAAAAAACATATATACAGAGAATGAAAAGGTGCACTTATTGGCACAGAAATGTGGAAAGGGCACAATCTCTTCTGCACAAATTGATCCCACAATCTGGAAGAAAATTGTCTCAAAGTCTTTTTTATTCTGACTTTACAGGCTACTGAAAGTACTGAAAAACAGAACTGTTCATCACGTTTTTAAATGTTCATTGCAGAAATAGTTTATAGAATAGTTGTATTGGATTACATGTATCGAATGTTTCTCCGCATTAACAAGAAAAGTTCACACAGGTCAGTGATAGTTTTTTTGTATGTCTTTTGTGAAGTTGCACACTTTAAAGCATGGGTTCACCCTAAAAAAAATTCTAACATTACATCCAGGATACTAACGACATTTACAGTATGCAGGTGTTTTTTTTTTTTATCGCCGTACATACCGTTATATTGTGATTTTCTCCCCGGCTTCCGGTTTCTGATTCCCGCGGAACTGGGCGTTCCTATCCCTGTGTTAGATGATTGACATCTGGCGAAACAGTTTACATGTCGCACAAGGCGTGTCACCAGATTTCCTTAAATAGCCGAGCTGCGGGTCGGCGCTATACGGCGCCTGTGCAGTCAGCTCTACACGGCGGGCGCAGGCGCCGTATAGCGCCGACCCGCAGCTCGGCTATTTACGGAAATCTGGTGACGCGTCTTGT
This sequence comes from Rana kukunoris, assembly GCA_029574335.1. Taxonomy (NCBI): domain Eukaryota; kingdom Metazoa; phylum Chordata; class Amphibia; order Anura; family Ranidae; genus Rana; species Rana kukunoris. The sequence continues at coordinate 282,808,419 of CM056052.1, forward strand.
GCAACATTGGGAACTGTTTCGCCAGACGTCAATCATCTAACCCAGGGATAGGAACGCCCAGTCCCGCGGGAATCAGAACCCGGAAGCCGGTGAGAAAATCACAATATAACGGTATGTACGGCGATAAAAAATAAAAAAACACCTGCATACTGTAAATGTCGTAAGTATCCTGGATGTAATGTTAGAATTTTTTTTAGGGTGAACACATGCTTTAAAGTGTGCAACTTCACAAAAGACATACAAAAAAACTATCACTGACATGTGTGAACTTTTCTTGTTAATGTGGAGAAACATTCGATACATGTAATCCAATACAACTATTCTATAAACTATTTGTGCAACGAACATTTAAATGTCAGAAGCTGCATGGGTAAAGAAAACAAACTGCTTTAAAATTGCCCCGATGCTGCAAGTTAAGCGCATAATTTATTTACATCTGGAATGCGAGGCATGCTTTAAGATTGTTACAAAACTATTAATAAAAACTTTTGCACAGTGCATTTTTGGGCAGGAATTTAAGATTTGTAAAAACAATTACTTAAGTGCTTGGCACTCAGTTTTAAAACAATTTTGCCCATTTTTGCTAATGGAAACAGTGTGATTTTTAATTGGTTACAGGCCCCTTTTTATAGTATGGTTCTCTTCTTAACATAACACTATATTAATTTTTCTGCTTATTTATAAACAATCTTTCTATACACTAATGTGGCCAAAAAATCAGTATAGAAGGACCCATAAATTCTATTATAAGAATCTGCAAAAAGTACCTGTTACAGCATGTTGAGTGCTCAGGCATGTGCAGGGGGTGTGCCTGGCCACACCCTTATCACTACACACAGTGCTGAATTTCCCTACTGCCCAGGCATCCCCTGCATTGCCCCCTCCACCCTGCAGTGCTGCTGGCTTCCCTCCTCCCCTCTCCCCCCAGCTGCTTTGGGGGGATCTTTCAGGATGGAGAGTGTGGAAATGGGCTAGTAAATATGTAGTTTACCAGCATTTTCCTTTTCTAAATGAACACAGTGAACACACTTACTGCGTTCCTTCATAACTGAAGCATAGTAACCTGTATTTACTATGCTTTCATTTGTGAATAAACAGGAAGATGCTCAGCACAGAGCACTTCCCATTCATTCACTGCCCTGTGCAGCTGAGGCTGCAGAGAAAAGCATGTGTGTTTGAGCTTTGAGGTGTATGCCTTAATGCAGGGGTCTCAAACTGGCGTCCCTCCAGCTGTTGTAAAACTACAAGTCCCATGAGGCATTTCAAGGCTGACAGTTACAAGCATGACAGAAAGAGGCATGATGGGATTTGTAGTTTTGCAACAGCTGGACCACTGTTAAAGACCACTGAATGCAATAGCCTGCACACACCTATGGTTGATTATAAGTTCCGTGATCCCACCCCATCATGTTAATAGGTTTATTTTCAGCCAAGTAACAGAATTACAGAGAGTAGTAAAATATATAACATTACACTAATAAACTAGGAAGAGTTGTAACATAGAAAAGAAAAACTGTTCTCCTAAACTTGACTATAGCCTTTGCTATTATTTTTCTAAATATTCCAAATGAAAATATATAAAATATACTGTATGTATTCACATCTGTTCCTTAATTAAACAATATCAGTCCAAAAAATGTACAAACATATTAAAGTAGTATCAAACCCAAAAGCAAACATTTATTTGATTGCATCTTACCAATTCTTTGATGTGATGGCTGCATTCATTTTGGATTTTTTAGGCTTTCTTTCCCTTATTTTTACCCGGTAATATGGCTAGTAAGTATGTTGATTTTTTTTCAAATCAACAAGCTCTCTTGCAGATGTAGCAGATTTAGCAGTTAGACCGCTTATGCCCTATACACACGATCGGCCTTTGTCTGACCAAATTCACATCAGAATTCCGACGGAATTCCATCGGAGGAAAAGAGAATATGTATTCTATGTAAACTCCGACGGAATTAATCGTAATTTCCGATGGAATTACTCCGATGGGGCATACACGTGGTCGGAATTTCCGATGGAAAAAGTCTGTCTGACTTTTTCCATTGGAAATTCCGATCGTGTGTACGAGGCATTAGACAAACCATTTGCTACTGGCAATGATCACCTTTTATTTGTGTATGTAAAACCTTTATCCCACAAGGATTTACTAAAACTGGAGAGTGCAAATTCTGATAAAACTCTGCATAGCAACCAACCAGCTTCCAGGTTTTATTGTCAAAGCTTAACTGAAAAAGCTTAAGTTAGAAGCTGATTGGCTACCATGCACGGCAGCACCAGATTTTGCACTTTCCAGTTTTTGTAAATCATCCCCAAAGTGATGCTGTAACTGCTTATAAAGTGTGAGTTGGAGTTTGGCTTCAATTTGTTAGTGCATCTAAGGCCTCGTACACACGACCGAGGAACTAGTCGGGGGCGAAACTCATAGTTTTCCTCGTCAAGTTCCTTGTTAGGCTTGTCGAGGAACTCGACAAGCTTGCTTTGCGTACACACTGTCAAGACCAAATCTCCTCGTTCTCAAACGTGGTGACTTCAACACATACTACGGCAGGGGAAGTTCGATTCCACTGGCACAACCCTTGGGGCTGCTTTTGCTAATCTCATGTTACTGCGTGTTAGGAAAAAGTTTGGTAAGAGACATTTGCACTTTTCAGTCTGTTACAACGTGACAAATGTGCTATTTCCATTACAAACGCTACTTTTTCCGAAGGTGCATGGGTTTCTTAGCATACACACGCTCGAGTTTCTCATCGAAAAGCAGCCCGACGAGGAACACGACGAGCCAATTTAGACTTCCGTCGAGGAAAAAGAGAACTTGCTCTCTTTTTTGCTCGTCTAGTTCCTCAACAGTTTCCTCGATGAAAAACGTACACGCGACCGGTTTCCTTGGAAAAAAAAGCTCTCCCACCAAGTTTCTTGATAGATTCTGTCGAGGAAACCGGTCGTGTGTACGAGGCCTAACACTGCCCACAGATTATTAATACTGTTGTCCAAAGGTTCCTCTGTGCTCCTTCATACAGAGTGGAGGCACCCCAATACAGGAGGTGTGTTGATGGTCAGATCACCAGGTGAAAACAGGGAAAATGCCTAAAGAAGAAAACAAATGTGGCCACCATATCTAATGATTGGTAAACTGCAATATATCACATTTTTGGTTTGGGGTTTAATGCAACTTTAAATATGTGCAAAACTTTCCTGCAGGATGAATGCTGTCTGATTGTCCGCTTGATTAATTATTAGTGAATTGTCTAAGCAAAACTTTAGACTTTGCATAATTCTGAACTACTATATATATATATATATATATATATATATATATATATATATATATATATATATATATATATATATATATATATATAGTTCAGTATTATGCAATGTCTGGAAGTCATCAGGGATGACCTTTTTATAGTGATCTGTACATGTATTTTTGACTCCAGTGGACACATGTTATAATCAATATACTTCATTATCTAAGTTACACTGATTTAACTACCAACAGTAATTACAATGCATTAGGCATTCACACATCAGCCAGGCTTCTCTGACAGGGCCCAGTGTCACTGCATGTGCTTTGCTGTCTTTATCCAATAATATGTTTAGCTATTATATTCAGTGTGCAGAATAAATTAAGATAGCCATATGAACCTTTACAGATACACCTTTATACAGAAATACGATTATTTAATTAGAAAATAAATTAAATACCTAATAGGAGGAAATGGTAAACAGTAATTTAGTAAAACCAATAGGAAAATCAGATTTCCTTTGCCTGCCCACTAAGGCTGTTCGTAGATAGCTGACCTCTACCCAAGAACTAGAGGCAGTGGGGGTTATTTACTAAAACTGAAGAGTGCAAAATCTGGGGCAACTCGGTATAAAAATCAATTAGCTTCCAGGTTTTATTGCCAAAGCGTAATTGAACAAGCTGAAGTTAGAAGCCGTTTGGCCACCATGTACATCTGCACCACAACCTGAGTGCGCCGGTTTTAGTAAATCAACCCCAGTGAGACATCTGCCTGTTCTTAAACAAGTTGCATCAGGGCCCAAGTTGGAAAATGTTCACATGTTATCACAAGCACAACTGACAGAAGACTGAATAACCCATTATAGGAAAATAACGTATTATTACTTCCTAGAAAATAAATGACCCAATGGTCACAAGCAATTCTTAAATCAAGAAAATATTGCTTGTGATTATTTGCCCATTTATTGATACCCTGCTTATGCATAGTTTACAAGTTAAAATTCTAAAGAAGTGGGTGATGTTATAAACAAACATGACCAAAAAATGTATATTTAGAGCAATTTTTTTAGTTTATTTTTATTGGATGATTAATCTTGCATTGCGTGTACATTGATTCCTTTAAATCAATGTAATAATGTTACACAATACACATGCACATTTCATATTCCTTTAGGGTAGATAAATTATTAACCGCTTCAATACTGGGCACTTTCACCCCCTTCCAGCTTTCAGTGCTGTCGAGCTTTGAATGACAATTGTGCAGTCATGCAACACTGTACCCATATGAAATTAGTTATCATTTCCTTTAAATAAATATAGCTTTCTTTTGGTGATATTTGATCACCACTGGGTTTTTTATTTTTTGCTAAATAAATGAAAAAAGACCGAACATTTTGACAAACAATTCATTTATCTTATAACGTTTTTCAAATAAATAATTTTTCTTCATAAGTTTAGGCCAAACAGTAAAAAAACAAAACAAATCCTTGTATTTTATTTAGTCTGTAGGGGAGTCCACAAACTATGGTATATAAAGTTTATCTGAAAATTTATCAATCCTGATGTACTGACACTAGGGATGAGCCGAACACCCCCCCCCCCGTTCGGTTCGCACCAGAACCTTCGAACAGACCGAACGTTCGTGCAAACATTTAGAACCCCATTGACGTCTATGGGACTCTAATTCAAAAGTGCTAATTTTTAAAGCCTAATATGCAAGTTATTGTTGTAAAACGTCTCTGAGAATCCGGGTCTTGCCCCAGGGAACATGTATCAATGGTAAAAAGTTTAAAAAACTGTTGTTTTTTCAGGAGCAGGACCATTGATACATGTTCCCTCGGGCAAGACCCGGGTTCTCAAAGACGTTTTCACAGGCAAACTAGAGACACCCAGCAGGTACAATATTTAAAGACATTTTTCTTTTTTTTTTTTTATTTGGATCAGGAGCAGTGATTTTAATGATGCTTAAATAAAAAAAAGAAGAAAAATTCCTTTAAATATTGTACCTGCTGGGTGTCTATGCCTGTGATAACGTCTTTAAATAGCACAATCACCTGCCTCACATTAAATTAGAAAGAACTGATCTAGCTAAGCTATACAGTGTATAAATATATGTACAACACCTGGGATGTAAATATATCCTCTACACACTGTAACATTAACTGACTAGCCTGCCTGCCTGCCTGCTCTATCTACCTGCAAAAAATGACACTCTCTCTATCTCTCTCTGTTAACTGCCGCAACACACTACACAAGGCTGCCCTGAGCCATAATTGGCCAAAGCCACGCTGGCTTTGGCCAATTTTGTCTCTCCGTTTTTTGCTCGCTGTGATTGGCCAAGCATGCGGGTCATAGTGCATGCTTGGCCAATGATCAGCACGCAATGCCGCAGTGAATTATGGGCCGTGACGCGCCACTCAAATTTGGCGCAACCGGCCCATAATGTTCGAATTTTGACGAGCGGTCGAACAGACGATGTTCGAGTCGAACATACATTTGAATCGAATGCGGAGCTCATCCCTAACTGACACCCTCACTGTCATTTCTTAAGACCTGAAAACGCCAGTAAAAAATATTCCCCATGTTACCTAATTTTCTAAAGTAGACAGTCCAAGGAATTTAGTAAGAGGCATGACAAGGTTTTTTGAAGTTGTAATCTTTTGTCACAATTTTTTAAAATATGAGGAAACTAAAAAATATTTTTTCACATTTTTTTAAATTTTTTACAGCAGTACAATACAGTGTCAACATATAACTGGTGTGGCGTTGATAAGGGACACTGACTTCAGTGAATTTTTTACTGGTATAAGCAGCCATTTTTAGTGATTAATTTAGTGTTTACTATAGTGGTTAGCAGTAATTGGCCACAGCTAATCACATGGTACACATGGGCTGTGATTGGTCCTCTCTGTACTATGTGATCACTGTGACCAATCACAGCTAGCAACACAATTGTACACAATTAATGGCATGAAAGGAAGCCATCCATTGTGTATAATTGTCATTTGAGTTGCTGTGATTGGTCACAGCGATCACATGGTACCAGAAGCGGGGCAGTGCACTGATCAGTCATCAGCTGTATCCATTGGAGCGACACCCGAGAGGATGCCATATGATGTCCATACAGAATGACAAAGGTCCCTCCAAGCTGTAATTTGACAATAGGCTGCGCAGGAAGTGGTTAAACTTTATGGACTGAGCTTTTACAAGTCTGGTGAGTTCTGTTTTATATCTATTGGTGACCATATAGTGTGACACTAATTTTATTGAATAATTGTGTGCACTAAAGGTTCTTTCACACTGGCTTGTCCGTAAGTTGGGTTCCGCTTGCTCAGCAGAAGCTAATGCCTGCTGAGCAGGCAGATGACAGGTCTGTCTCCGCTCACTGTGCGGAGATGGACCTGTCAGAGCCCCGCTATCCTCTATGAGGAGATCAGATGAAAATGAACCTCCTGTTCATATAGGGTTTCCATCCGTCTTGACTTCGCGACCAGGATCGGATCGGATACCTGTGGATGTCAGTGGACACCACTGACATCCGCTGCTCCATAGATGTGAATAGAGTGTTCATTTAGGTCCGCCAGAAAAACTGACAGGCGTACCTGATTGAAGAGCCCATGTAAAAGGGGCCTAACAAGAGATTTCCAAATCATGTAGAAACTGCAACACCGTGCTTTTATTTTACATATGACATTAGGCTGCTGAATTCACAAAGCTTTAGCATAAGGATAAGGATCTTTGCTTTAGCCTTGTGATGCTAATTTTCAAATTTCTTTGGACTCAGCTGAAAATACTGTTACACACTACAAATAAGGATCTTTATCCTGGTGTGCTAGCTTTGTGAATTGAACTGATATTTTTTCGGATTTGTTCTCACAGGCTATAGAACAGCATGAATTTGTTGCAATTTTGTTCAACCAATATTGTAAACACATTGCTACTAATACAATATATTAGTACAATGTAATATTACATAAAGTCAGCTGGGCTGGGAACATGTTAATATAGAAATATGGGAATTGACATTGTAATGTATCCAAGGCTGTCATCCTAATCTTGGCATTAGGGATGAGCCCAACACCCCCTGGTTTGGTTCGCACCAAAACATGCGAACAGGCAAAAAATGTGTGCGAACACGCGAACACAGTTATAGTCTATGGGACACGAATATGAAAAATCAAAGTCCTAATTTTAAAGGCTATTATAAAGGCTATTATGTAAGCTATTGTCATAAAAGTGTATAGAGACCCGGGTACTGTCTTAGGGGACATGTATCAATACAAAAAAAAGTTTTTTTAAAGGAGCAGTGATCTTAACCACTTGACCACTGGGCACTTAAACACCCTTAATAACCAGACCAATTTTCAGCTTTCGGTGCTCTCACAGTTTGAATGACAATAACTCAGTCATACAACACTGTAACCAAATGAAACTTTTGTCCTTTTTTTCCCACAAATAGAGCTTTCTTTTGGTGGTATTTGATCACCTCTGCGTTTTTGTTTTTTTTTGCTATAAATGAAAATGACATTTTGCAAAAAATAATAATTTTTCTTCATTTCTATTATAAAATTTTGCAAAAAAGTAATTTTTCTTCATAAATTTGGCCTAAAATGTATACTGCTACTGTACATATCTTTGGTAAAAAAAAAAAAAAAAAAATGTTGGATATTATTTAGTCTGGGTGAAAGTTATGGGGTCTACAAGCTATGGTACCAATTACTGAAAATTAATCAATTTCATCACACCTGATGTACTGACAGCTTCTCATTTCTTGAGACCCTAACATGCCAGAAAAGTACAAATACCCCCCAAATGACCCCTTTTTGGAAAGAAGACATTCCAAGGTATTTAGAAAGAGGCCTGGTGAGTTTTTTAAAGTTGTCATTTTTTCCCACAATTCTTTGCAAAATCAAGATTTTTTTTTCATCAAATTTTCATATTATTAGGTTATTTTTCACACACAGCATATGCATACCACAAATAACACCCCAAAACACATTCTGCTATTCCTCCCGAGTATGGCGATACCACATGTGTGAGACTTTTACACAGCGTGGCCACATACAGAGGCCCAACATGCAGGGAGCACCCAGGCCAATTCTGACATTTCTCTCCTACATGTAAAAATCATCATTTATTTGCTAGAAAATTACATAAAACCCCAAAACATTATATAAAGATACCTCACATGTGTGGTTTGAACACCGTTTTCATATGTGGGCGGGACTTGCGTATGCGTTCGCTTCTGCATGCGAGCTCAAGGAGACAGGGGCGCTGTATGCCCAGAGTATTGCAGAGTATGCCCAGAGTATGCCCAGAGTATTGCAGAGTATGCCCAGAGTATTGCAGAGTATGCCCAGAGTATTGCAGAGTATGCCCAGAGTATTGCAGAGTATGCCCAGAGTATTGCAGAGTATGCCCAGAGTATTGCAGAGTATGCCCAGAGTATTGCAGAGTATGCCCAGAGTATTGCATAGTATTGCCCAGAGTATTGCCGAGTATGCCCAGAGTATTGCCGAGTATGCCCAGAGTATTGCCGAGTATTGCCCAGCTGAGTATTGCCCAGAGTATTGCCCAGAGTATTGCCCAGCTGAGTATTGCCCAGTATTGCAGCAGGGATGGCTGAGCAGGGAGGGATGGATGGATGGATCTGTGACTACATTTGTCACAGATCCAGCCCGCAGCAGTGGCGCTGCCATCCGCTCCCTCCCCTCTCCTCTCACACTGTACCGATCGGTAAAGAGAGAGGAGGGAGGAACCGGCGTTGGCACATGACGCCGCTTTGTTTACAAGTGATCACTCCGTCATTGGACGGAGCGATCACGTGGTAAACCGCCGCTATCAGCAGGGATTTACCGTGATCCGTGATGCGCCGGGTCCTCTGGACCCGGCGGTCACGGATGTTCCCGTGTGCGCACCTCAGGGGGCGCGCGGGATTGCGATTCTAAGAGGCCGTTCCCCCACCAGACCATACCAGGCCAGGAAAGGGGGGGGGGGGTTTTGATGGTGCTTCGAGGGCAGGGGGGCTCTGCACACGTTGATGGGGACAAGGGCCTCTTCCCGACAACCCTGGGCTGTGGTTGTCGGGGTCTGTGGGTGGGGAGCTTAATGGAGTATGGAAGCCCCCTTTCACAAGGGGGCCCTCAGATCCTGCCCTCCCTTGTGAATGGGTATCAGGTACCCATTCACAAACAAAGTGTAAAAAAGTGAGAAACACAGTAAACAGTTTTTGACAAGTCCTTTCTAAAAAAAATTATAAAAAAATGTCCCTGTAATCCACCATCAATCACACCACCCCCATTTCTTCGGAGGCCACCGGCCACCAGCCATCGCATCTGATGGCTTTTCCTCAATTTTTCAGATGTGAGTGAGAAAAAGCTGATAAACTGCGCTTCCTGTTTACACTGTGATCAGCTGTGATTGGACACAACTGATCACATGGCAAAGAGCCTCCGTCAGACTGAAACGGTGCACCACCAATTGCCGCACTGGGCGCACGCTGGCAGTTATCCTGCTGGACGTCATATGACGCCCAGTCAGGATAACTGAACCACCCCCTGACTGTGATTTTGCTATAGGCCAGGCGGGAAGTGGTTAATACCACCAAAAGAATACTTTGTCTCCAAAAAAATTATAACATTTTGTTTAGGTAGAGCATTGCATGACTGCGCAATTGTTATTCAAAGTGCGGATTGGCCTGGGCAGGTAGGGGGTGAAAGTGTCCAGTACTGAAATGGTTAAACCCGTGTTTTTGAATGCACTTTTCACACATTTTTATTTTTTATCTTTACAGTGAAAACACTGTATATAGCCAGTTGCTAAGTAATGGCCGCATCGTTGAGTCATGAATGTAAAAAAAAGAATTGCCGGCAAAAAAATTGTGCAAAAAATAGGATTTTATGCTCACCGTAAAATCTCTTTCTCTGAGTTCATGGATGGACACAGCCTTAATCTTGACATAGTGGGGAGATAGCCTATCTTCAGGAGTGACTAGGCAGAAAGTGTTAACTTCAAAGAAGAACCGCCCTGCCCAGGGTGTGGTCCCACTGACTATATCCTCTCAGCCTGCACCAAGTAGTTCAGTTCGTAGCAAGCAGTAAAAACTAAAAAAAAAGAGAGGGGTGGGTGCTGTGTCCATCCATGAACTCAGAGAAAGAGATTTTACGGTGAGCATAAAATCCTATTTTCTCTTTTGTTCACAGTAATCTTGACATAGTGGGACGTCCCAAAGCAGTGTCAAAATGAGGGGTGGGAACAGCATAAAAATAAACTTTACCCCAAAACAGAGCTCCTCAACTGAGGAGTTGTAACTCTAAACAGCTGCCTGCAAAACTTGCAGCTGAAGAAGCATCCGAAGATGCACTATGTGCTTTGACCACGAAACGCGTCGGGTGGACTCCACTGTGGCCTAATTTTACTTGCAAGGACCTTTTCAATCCAGACAAATGTGAGTTTGTTAGCTGTGAATAAATACGTAATTTTATTTAAACAGAATTACGCTATGTGGCCACCCTCTATTCTTTTCTACATGCACCATTAACATATTGAGCCTATCAATGGTGATTCCAAATTAAGTACAGTTTCCAGCCTATTCCATCCCACTGCAAGACATCTTGACTGATCGGGCGCATGATTCCTGCGAGGACTGTTCATGACATCCGTCATTCAAAGCCCTCTTGTGGCATATGTCATCATTGGTCAACACGTTCCGGTAAGCCTGTAATCCTTTTAGGTGGTCACATATTTTCAAGTTCAGTCACTTATTCACTTGATTCAACCACCAGATGAACTTTTTACATCCAAATTTTGGACTATCAGGTTTTTCTGGTGCAACTGTCCACTTGCACTACGTGCCAGACAGGCACAATAGTTGTTTCTTTCATTAGAAGGACTCTTATGCACATTAATATATCACTGTTATATGTTGCAATCTATATTGTATGGTAATTGATTTTCACCCAGTCATTTCAGCGCTACACTGAAGCCCCGTACACACGGCCGAGGTTCTCGGCAGAAACCAGCGAGAACCTCGCTGGGATCCTCATTCTGCCGAGAACCTCGGCCGTGTGTACAGATTCGCCGAGCCCGTCGGGAAACCCGTCAAGCAAATAGAGAGCAGGTTCTCTATTTGCTCGACGGCCCGTCGGGATGAATGGCTGGTCGCCTTTCCCGACGGGCTGGTCGCCGAATCTGACGGCCGGCCGAGAACCTCAACGGGCGGAACGATGTGTTCCGCCCGTCGAGGTTCTCTGCCGTGTGTACGGGGCTTTATGTATTTCTTTGTTTAGGATGCAGTATGGGACCTTGTAAAAGCAGGTCCTCTCTCAGTGGTAGACGCCAAGGGACTTCTGCTACTAGCCGCACTAGATCGGCGTACCAAGGACGCTGAGGCCAATCCGAAGCAATTAGGATCATAGGAATCCCCTCTGCCTCCACTCTACGAAGCAGAAGAGGCAGGAGCTTTAGAGGAGGGAAGGCATAGATTAGCCGGTACTGACTCCACGGCGCCACTAACGCATCAGTCGCGTCCGCCCATGGGTCTCTTGACCTGGCCACAAACCTCAATACATTCCGATTGAGTCGAGACGCCAGGAGATCTACATCTAGTGTGCCCTATCTTGGGCAAAGGAGCTGAAACACCTCCAGGTGCAGAGACCATTCTCCTTGGTCCAGCATCTGGCGACTCAGGTAGTCCACCTGCCAGTTTTCCACACCCGGAATGTATATGGGCGAAAAGGCCGGTACTCTCCTTTCTGCCCACCTTAGGATGTGAGCGACTTCTGACGCTGCAGCCAAGCTTCTTGTTTCTCCTTGATGGTTGGCATATGCTACAGCCATGCCGTTATCTGACTGGATTCTGACTGGACGCCCTTGTAGCCTCTGAGCCCATGTGGAGAGGCACAGCCTGATTATCTGAAGTTCCAGGACATTGATCGGCAAATGGGAATCCTCTGGAGACCAGCGACCCTGGGTTGACTGAACCCCCCAGACTCCCCCACGGGTAGGCTGGCGTTCGTGTGATGACTATCCAGTGAAAGGGAAGGAACGACTTCCCTGACAGAAGTGTCGTGAGGTCAGCTACCAAACAAGGGAGGCCCTGACCAAGTGGTGATTTGATAATCCAGGCATGATGGGCGCTTGTCCCACCTGGACAGAATTTCCTTCTGTAGCACTCGTGTGTGAGATTGCGGCTATGGTATCGCCTCGAAGGAGGCCACCCTGAGGCCCGGGACTCGCATGCAAAAGCAGAGTGACGACCCTTCTGGGATGTCAACTGCCACTCCGCAGCATGAAGGGTCTGCAACTTTTCCACAGGGAAAAATACCTTTGCCTCTGAGGAGTCCAGAATCAATCCTAGATATACAAAAATTATAGGTACAGCGCTAATCGTGTAGTATTGAAAAATATTAACAAGTGAAGAAATATGAGTTCATAAAAATGACATGGCTAATGTGATAAGTGGAATGAAAAATCAGAAGTGGAATGAAAAATCAGAAGTGATCCGAAAAAAGTCCATGTCTGTGAAAAATCAAAATCTTCTTCCACCAAGAGAACCACCCAGTGAGTAAGATGTCTCCTTACCACAAATATTGACCGTATGGAAAGCGGTCAAATGAGCCTAGGGATGTTTATAGTCGTCCCAATCAGACTTCTCCAGAGCACCAAGCTGCAATGTATGATGGTTCCAAAACACAGGACAGCTCCACAGCATAGGTTGAAATGCAATATGGGATGCTTCAAAGGCTCATAGGAGAAGAAACAAAGACAGAAAAACCCATGGTGTAGTATGTAGAAACTGGGTTTAATGCACATATAAAAGAATAAATTCGCACTCACAATTTAGTTGTTGGTGCAGCGCATGGGATAAATGAAGGATGCGGCGTCTCATCTCCTTCGTTCAGATGCGTTAGGGCTCCATGCTGTGTATTCCGTGTCGTGTAGACGTGATGACGTACCACTGCTTAAGCCACACCTACGCGTTTCGTCATCAAAAGACGTCGTCGGGGATAGGCTGGCCGATCGCGTCACCACGTTGCCCTTATATACTTGACCGCGCCATTTTGAATGTGGGCGGAAGTACGGGCTGGATAGGAAAAACACATAGCGTCGGCGTGGGAGACGTACCACGCTTACAACGCTTACAGAGCAAAAAGAAACGAATGGATGAAAGACTGCCATCTTGTGGATAAATAAGAAAAACACAGACGGGCCAACTAATGAACATATCGAACTTAGCAGGGAGATGCCGCAACCTTTGACAATCGTAACAATATATATATGAGAAAACTGTCCTAATTAAAAACAAACCCACATAATATCCTACATTACAAAAGAATGTTAAAAAATTAATAAATTAATATGAATGTATAAATATCTAGAACATGATTCATTATATAAGTATACAATAAATAAAGATGATAATTTTCAACCTTATATAAAAATATAATTTTTAAATTGAATAAAAAAAGTTTTTTGCAATTAAATAATTTTTCCACCAAAAATCATATATGGCACAGAATAGGAGGCCTAAGAATTATTCAAAAAACAGTTAATATCCCAATCCACGTTTAACCCAAAAGGGGTATAAGATCTCATATCAAAAATCCACTTGGTTTCAGTTTTAGATATTGACCTGACTTTATTAGTCCCCCTCCAATTTGGACGCAACTTCTCGATGGGAACAAAAAGGGTGCCATTAATGGATTTATTATGATATCTAGCATAATGTTTCGAGAGGTTATGTTTAGGGAACCCACTTCCTACTTTGCCTACATGTTCCTCCAATCTCACATGCACCGCTCTTTTTGTGCGTCCAATGTATTGCTTAAAACATGGACATTGAATGAGATATATGACACATTTGCTTGAACAAGTGATAAAGGTATCGATATTGTAGGTCTTGTTAGTCTGGGTCGACTGAAAAGTCTCCAATTTGCGTCCCTGGAAGGCATTGATTTTACAAATCTTGCACTTCCGACATGGGAAGAACCCCTTCATGTTATGAAAGAATTGAAGTGTATTGGGAGGATCAATCACATTAGGAGCGACTTTAAGACGTAAAGGGGGTGCTCCCTTAAAAATGACCACTGGGCGGTCCGGAATAACAGGACCTAATATCCTATAATTTTTAAGAATATTCCAGTATCTAGTCAGAATTTTTTTGACCGAAAAGTGCTGGTTTGAATAGCTGGTGATCATAGAACACCCAAAGTGATTGTCACCATTACGGTTGGTCTTAGAGATACCATTTAGCATCAAATTCCTGTCCATTTCGCTCACTAATTTAATAGTATCATCTATTTTAGCTTCATCGTACCCCTTTTCCAAGAACCTAGATTTCAACACAAGGGCTTGGCGATGGTAATCTGCCGAGGTGGTACAATTCCTCCGAATTCTTTGAAACTGGCCATTGGGTACGGCATTAAGCCATTGAGGATGATGGCAGCTGGACAGCGGTATATACGCATTACGGTCTGTATCCTTAAAATAAGTGGTGGTTTGCACCAAACCGTCAATAACCTGAATGTTCAGATCCAAAAAATGGATCTGTGATACACTCATCTCATATTTGAGAGAAATGCCCTTATTGTTGTTATTCAGGCTGGAAAAGAAGTTATCCAGGGAGGGGAGATCACCCTCTCACAACATCAAAATGTCATCAATATATCTCTTCCAAAGCCTCAGCTGGCTGGGGGGATTAGCATCAATTACTTCCCTCTCCCAAAACACCATAAAGAGATTGGCTAAGCTCAGAGCAAATTTAGCTCCCATGGCTACTCCGCGATTTTGGATATAAAAGTTACCTTTAAACCAAAAATAATTAATAATTCGAGGAAGCCTGATGTGCTTGTACCATTGAGCAGCCTCTTTGCCCCTTCCGTGAGTGTCTGAGACACCAGGGCCCCAAATATGGTTGGGCGTACCGCCAAACACACACCGTGTACAGGTTGCGGGTGATCGCCTCTACCTTCTTGTCCGCAGGGTCTTTGAAGGCGGGAGCCCCCTCCACTGGTATGGTGGAGCTTGTTTAATCTGTCCATCTTTTCAAGAAACTCTCTTCAAGAGGGTAACGCACCGCTAGATTTTTAGGGACTGAAAAAACCTTCTGTGGTTTATCCCACTCCTTGTATAAAATGTTGTCTAACTAGGAGATAGTTTAGCAGTGCGGGGTTGCCTTACGGAACCCAAAATGGACTGGTGCGTCTGCTGCTTCTGCAGAGCCCTCTATTTTTTGGGTGCTTCTGACGCCATGCTGTCCACATACCTGACACAGGGACCCCCAAACAAGTAACCCACCACTCCTGGCTGCAGCAGAGACGAGGCCCCCCCCCCAGAGGACTCACCATCCAGGAACCGTAGTAGATGGTTTAGATAGCAGAGCTGCTGCCTGCAGAGTGTGTCTGTCGATCTGTGCTCTCCAAAGCTGGGATCGAAGGCGGTTTGTGGGACTGCGATTTTTGTCAGTCTTTCAGACTGCTTAGTCAGCAGCGTATATCTGTTCATCTGCTGTTTTTAAATGGTCTGATCCATGGTACAATGGCCGCTGATCTGACACTAGAGGCCAACAGTGGTAGAAAACCACGGTGCAGCAGAGTAATGCAGCAGTCAGTACACATTAGCAGAAATCGCCCCAAAAAAATTTGGCTACAAGTATTTGTCCGCCAGTGAGAAAAGAAATACAGCATGGACACCAACATGGGGGCTGACAGCATGGAGCAGGCCACACAGGAAAGCAGAATCTATTATGCAGCTTTATACATTGTGTAAGTAAGAAATACAGCATGGACACACCAAACATGGCCGCCAACAGCATGGAGCAAGACACACAGGAAAGCAGAATCTCTTATGCTGCTTTATATATTGCGAAAGTAAAGAAATACAGCATGGACACGCCAAACATGGCCACCGACAGCATGGAGCAAGACACACAGAAAAGCAGAATCTCTTATGCAGCTTTTTAAATTTTGCAAGTGAAGAAATACAGCATGGACACACCAAACATGGCCGCCGACAGCATGGGGCAAGACACACAGTAAAGCAGAATCTCTAATGCAGCTTTATACATTGTGCAAGTGAAGAAATACAGCATGGACACACCAAACATGGCCGCCGACAGCATGGAGCAGGACACACAGGTAAGCCGAATCTCTTATGCAGGTTTATACACTGATTTAGTGACTTATGGTTCCCCAAGTGAAGCTCCCCAGAGGAACCCCTGCCCAGCAGCTAGCTCAGAGTGCTAAGGAGGAGGAGGAGGGGGGGAGAAGGGAGATAAGGCCCTTTACTCACCTCTCCAAGGATGCCCAGCTCTGTCTTCTTGCTAAAGCAAGGTAGTAGCTACTTACCCTTCCTGTGGGTTTATGCTGGAAGCATCCTGGACAGCACATCTACCGCATGGTAACGGAGGTGGCTGTCGTCCAGGCTACTGCGACTCGGCCCTAGAGACCGGTCATTGTGCAAGCCCTGGAGCGTATAGCTCACTGGCCACCCATAGAGCAACGGGCCTGTCGTGGACGACCCAGCACACGCTCGATGGTCGAAACTGGGAAGAATACAAGGATCTTGGATCCAGCCTGTCGCCCAGTCGGCAGTTGATCGAAGATCGCAGGAATAACTTAAATAAATAAAAAAAATCCAAACTAAAAGCCTTCAAGCCTTGGGCCTGAAGGGAGCCATGTCTTTTTCTAGGCTAGGCAGAAAAAAACTGAACTGCAGGCTGAGAGGATATAGTCAGTGGGACAGCACTCTGGGCGGGGCGGTTCTGCTTCGAAGGGTAAAGCGTGGTATGTGGATAGGCTGTAGCAGGCCATGTACCCTATCCACATACCACGCTTTACCCTTCGTGATCACCTGTATTCACCACTTCATTCTGGCTGATACTTTGTTGTTTTTACCTATATAAATGTTTTTATGGCATTATTTTTTGCCTTACCAATAAAAGCTGCTTTGCCCCGCCTTTGGGTTCAACTGCACCATGTGGAGCCTTCCTTTGTTTTTTTGCATATCCTCCTATGTGAATTCCAATGCATGAGCCTTCATCGCTTTAATACACCTGGAACGCCTATTTCGGATGATCTGTGACTGGATTGATGCTTGGATCGGATGACTTCAGTGTTCCTTCCATGGTCCTCCTCAGTCTGGTGACCCTATCCATTCTTGTTTGACATACCACCGCTGGTCAGTATGCCCACCTTTTCTGGTAAGAGTATTTTATCTTCTTGACCATTTTTGGACTACACGGTGGATACTGCATTTCAATTTGAGAATCCGGAAAGTGATATATCTCACCTTACATATTCAACATTGTTTTATCACCTAATTATCTGGGACTCTTTTTCTCTTATGACATCCACTAGAGTACACTTGGACTTATTATTTGTGATTTGTTTTCCATGCATCTGTGCTTGGTCTACACACCTCTGTGATTACTAGCACCTGATCACATGATCAACACATCAGTAGTTTTTTTGTTGTGTGTATATGATACTAGAGTACATTTGGATGTATTTGTGATTTTTTTTCCATGCATTTGTGCTTGGTCTACGCACCTGTGTGATTATTAGCACCTGGTCATATGACCAACACTTCTGCAGTTCCTTCGTTGTGTGTGTATTATTTGCTTTGCTGTATAGCACCGCATTTTTTTTTTTCTATGCAACATTGTTACATTGTTGATGCAGGCAGCTACTTTCTTATATTTTGTTCACTAGTAGCGAAACTTTGCCCTTTGCACTTTTTATGTTAAGATTTAGGCCCCTTTCACATTGAGGCGTTTTTCATGCGGTACAGCGCTAAAAATAGCGCTGCTATACCGCATGAAAAATCATGCCCTGTAGTGTTCAATGTGAAAGCCCGAAGGCTTTCACACTGAAGCGGTGCGCTAGCAGGAACGCTCCAAAAGTCCTGCTAGCCGCATCTTTACCGCGGTATAGGAGCGGTGTGTTCACCGCTCCTATAGCGCGCCTTCCCATTGGAAACAATGGGAAACCGCGGCAATAGCGCGGTAATACCGCCCGCAACGCGGGCGGTATTAACCCTTTTTCGGCCGCTAGCGGGGGTTAAAACCTCACCGCTAGCGCCCGAATATCGCGGTAAACACGACGGTATAGCGGCGCTACAAATAGCGCGGCTATACCGTCACCGCGGCTCCACGCCTCAATGTGAAAGGGGCCTAAGGCTGTGTCCATCCATGAACGAAAGGGAAAACAGCGTGGGACCCCCCCAAATCCATACCAGACCCTTATCTTAGCATGCAGTCCGGCAGATCAGGAAAGGAAGGGGACGAGCGAGCATCTTGCCTCCTGAACCATACCATGCCCTTAACATGGGTCTGTGCCCCACCCCTTGTCGCCATATTGATGGGGACAAGGGCCTCTTCCCCACAACCCTGGAAGCCCCCTTTAAGAAGGGGGTGTCCAGATCCTGCCCCCCTATGTGAATGAGTATAGGGTACATTGTACCCACCCCCTTATAATGTCACCACCCAAGCATGCACCGGGCGGTGATGTCACAAAGGGCAGGGCCACCAGGTGATGTCCTTACCTATTTAAGAACTGTCAGATGGAGGAGCAGGCAGTCGGAGGTTCGCCATCAAAGAGTGCAGAGCTCTTCTTTTTTTTTTAGGGAGCGGCGTGATTGACGATGGTTCTACATAAGGGGACATTATTTTTGGATTTTGAATAAAGGAATTGTCAAAAACTGTCTTTGTGGTTTTTTTCTGTGACACTTTTTTGGGTAAATGAGTAGGGGGTACAATGCACCCCATACTCATTCACATGGGGGGCAGGATCTGGGGACCCCTTTATTAAGGGGAGCTTCCAGATTCCGATAAGCCCCCGCCTGCAGACCCCCACAACCACAGCCCAGGGTTGTGGGGAAAAGGCCCTTGTTCCCATACTTTGATGTTGATGCCATGAAATATTTTTTATACATTCAGCTGTCAGTGGGAAACCCCTCTGACTGCTGATTACTCATTGGTTGTTAAGGATGCGACAGCCTGCTTCCAGGCCCGCTCCATAGCAACCAGCTATATACAGGTTTTTAAAGAGAAAAAATAATGATCATCCGTGTATTTATGGACCGTGCTTTGTGCACTGGTCCAAATCATTTGGTGTAGGGGGTATTATGTTGTGGGGTTGTTTTTCAGGGATTGGGCTTGGCCCCTTAGTTCCAGTGAAGGGAACTTATAAGGCATCAGCATATAAGACATTTTGGACAATTACATGCTTCCAACTTTTTGGGGATGGCCCATTCCTCAACCCGCTAGAACATTTTTGGGATGATTAGAGCTCAGACTGCAAGTCAGGTCTTGTCATCCAACATCAGTGCCTGACCTCACAAATGTGCTTTTGGAAGAATGGTCAAACAATCCCATAGACACACTCCTAAGTCTTGTGGACAGCCTTCCCAGAAGAGTTGAATCTGTTAGGCCGCGTATACACGATCAAACTTCCGACGGACTGTTTTCATCGGATATGTCTGCTGGGCTGTTTTGGTCTGATGGTTGTACAGACCATCAAACCAAAATCCCTGCGGACAGACAGTGCGGTGATGTGGCGGTTACGTTGACGCCGCCACGTCACCAATCCAGGAAGTAAAATACTTCCACGCATGCGTCGAATCCATTCGGCGCATGCGGGGGATTTCTGTCCGCTGGTTAGGCGTACTAACCAGCGGACATGTCCAACGGACAGGTTCGCAGCGGACAAATTTCAAATCATACTTTGAAATTTGTCCGCTGGAAAAACCTGTCCGCTAGGTCGTACACACGATCGGATATGTCCGCTGAAACTGGTCGGCGGACCAGTTTCAGCAGATAAATTTGATCGTGTGTACGCGGCCTTATAGCAGAAAAGTGTGGGCCAACTCAATATTAACCACTTAAGGACCGAGCCTGTTTTTCAGACTCTGTGTTAACAAGTTAAAAACAAGTTTTTTTGCTAACAAATTATTTAGAACCCCCAAACATTACAATTTTTTTTCCTAACACCCTAGAGAAAAAAATAGCGATCATTGCAATACTTTTTGCCACACAATATTTACTCAGCGGTCTTACAAGCGCACTTTATTTGAATAAAAAAACTAAAGTTAGCCTACTTTTTTTTATATTTTGAAAGATAATGTTACGCAAGTAAATTGATCAGTGGCAGTCCATCCATAGGGGGCGCCCGGGCGCCGCCCCCCCTCCTGTAGTAAAAAAAAAACGGGCCCTTTAAGACATTTTATTTGGCTTAAAATGTAATTTTAACTTTTTAATACCTGCAGTGAAGGCGGTCGTCAATAGAGGGCGCTGCAGCGCCACCTCCTCTCGCAAATAGCATACATTCATTGCATTGCATGAATGTATGTTATTATTGTTGCCAGCTGCCGCTGGTCTATTCAGAAAACCGGACATTTGAGCGCCGATTATCTGAATAATGGCAGCTGGTTGGCTGAGCCGAAGTGCCTATCAGAGCCAGCGGCTCTGATAGGCTTTCCGAGTACAGCCCTCCGGCTCTCGGATGTCTATCCTCGGAACGCACAGGGGGGTGCGTTTCTTGGATAAGACTGACGGCCGTTTCAGCCAATCAGGTTCCAGGATTCTGGTTGTCAGTAACCTGATTGGCTGAAGCGTCACCAAGGCGGGACAAGACATCGAGGGACATGGAAGCAGAAAGGTAAGTGCATTTTACAGAGAACAGCGGCGACAATGGGCACAGAGGCGACAAAGGGCACAGTAGCATCAATTAAAGGGCACAGCAGAGTGACAACAATGGGCACAGAGGCGACAAAGGGCACAGCACAGTAACAACAATGGGCACAGAGGCGACAAAGGGAACAGCACAGTGACAACAATAGGCACAGAGGTGACAAAGGGCACGGCACAGTGACAACAATGGGCACAGAGGCAACAATGGGCACAGTGGCAACAATTAAAGGGCACAGCACAGTGACATGCACAGTGGCAGCAATTAAAGGGCACAGTGGTGACAATTGGCACAGTGGCTGCGTTTGATGGCACGGCACAGTGGTGACAATTGATGGCACAGTGGTTGCGTTTGATGGCATGGCACAGTGGTGACAATTGATGGCACAGCATCTGCGTTTAATAGCATGGCACAGTGGTGACAGTTGATTGCACAGTGGCTGCGTTTGATGGCATGGCACAGTGGTGAAAATTGATGGCACAGTGGCTGCGTTTGATGGCATGGCACAGTGGTGACAATTGGTGGCACAGCGGCTGCGTTTGATGGCATGGCACAGTGGTCACAATTGATGGCACAGTGGCTGCGTTTGACGGCATTCCACAGTGGTGACAATTTATGGCACAGTGGCTGCGTTTAATGGCATGGCACAGTGGTGACAATTCATGGCACAGCAGCTGCGTTTCATGGCATTGCACAGTGGTGACAATTGATGGCACAGCGGCTGCATTTAATGGCATGACACAGTAGTGACAATTGATGGCACAGCGGCTGTGTTTGATGGGCACACTGAGGTTGCAATTTTTTTATTTTTTACCGTTTGCGCCCCCTCAAAAATTTTGAGCACCAGCCGCCACTGAAATTGATACTAAACATGTCACGCTTCAAAATGGCACCCGCTCGTGGAATGGCGTCAAACTTTTACCCTTAAAAGTCTCCGTAGGCAACGTTTGACAAATCCTACAGGTTGCATGTTTTGAGTTACAGAGGAGGTCTAGGGATAGAATTATTGCTCTCGCTCTGATGATCGCAGCGATACCTATGTGTGGTTTGAACACCATTCATATGCGGACGCTGCTCAAGTACAGTCATGCTCGAAATTGTTGGCACCCCAGGAATTTTTCTCTAGTCCTCAGACAGTTCTCTTCTCTTCTTTCTATTGTCCAATAGACCAAAGACTAAGGGCCAGATTCAGAAAGACTTACGCTGGCGTATATCGATATGCGCCGCGTAAGTGTAAAGATGCGCCGTAGTATCTATGCGCCATACCCACAAAACTAGATATGCCTGAAAACAGGCTTTTTCCGACTGACTTAACTTTCCTACGCCGGCGTATCGTAGGCGCATATTTACGCTTGGCGCATCTGTCGCGCCCATTGATTTCCCATTCAAATATGCAAATGAGGGAGATATGCCAATTCGCGAACGGATTAGCACTAGACACTGGCTACATGCGCCGCGTGTAAGTCGTACGTCCGGCGCAAAGTTATTCCTACAAATAGCTGGTTTATCTTTACACCTGACGGGCACAGGTCAGCAGGAGAGCAGCTACAGCAGCAGCGTTACCGACGAAAATAGCAAGCTGAGCAACCCCCACTTGCAGGACAACACCTCTGTGAGCCGTGGTCCTAGCACTACTAATGGGTTCCCCGGTACGGAGGAGGCGGGCACGTGAGAGGATATACCGCACGCACATTAGCCTCTTTGGCATGGGTGATGGGTGATGAGGAGGTGTATCGCATCTTCAGATTCAGCCCTGATGCAATCCTGGAAATAACCACAGCCCTGCAGGATGACATCACCAGCAAGACACACCGCTGACAAGCAGTGCAGCCACTGATCAAGGTACTGGCAATACTGCATTTCCTTGCCAGTGGATCATTCCAGCGTACAAGTGGAGTTGTGGCTGGGATGTCACAATCCACCATAAGCAGATGTGTGCACCAGGTTGTCCCCGCAATCCTCAGACGCATGTCCCACCACATCATCAGTCCCACCACTGAGGACCTGTGGCAGAAGGCAATGCAGGATTTCTACAGCATTGCAGGATTCCCACGCACCATCGGGGCCATTGATTGCACACATGTGGCACTACAGACCCCCCGTGCCACAGAGCACATATATCGCAATCGGAAGAACTGGCATTCCATCAACGTACAGGTGATAGCCGATGCCCAATGTCTCATATGGCACGTCCGTGCCAAACACCCCGGGTCCAGCCACGACAGCTACATATACCGTCAAAGCCCCATCCCAGCAGAATTTGAACAGAACGTGTACAGGGACAGCTGGTTGGTTGTTGAGTGATATGGGAGTCAGGCATGACTGTCCGACCCCATGATGCAGATATCACAAGGGGCACATGCATGGCTAACATCCTCCTGTCTTTTCCCTTCCAGGTGACTCGGCATATGCACCTGGGCCCCATCTCATGACTCCATTCCGGAATCCCCAAACCAGAGGAGAGAGAAGCTACAATGAAGCACACATCAAAACCCGTGCAGTGGGGGAACAAACATTTGGGCTCCTGAAGTCCAGTTTCCGATGCCTGGATAAGTCTGGGGGGACCCTGTTGTATTCCCCTATCTTCGTGTGTCAGATCATCGGTGCATGTTGCATGCTGCACAACTACGCCATGAGAAAGGGCCTGCAGATTGACATACGCGATGACCTGACCCCCGAACCACACAGTCCCCACCTGCCAGAGGCAACCCCGTGTGCTGAGGGAAGAGCAGTCAGGAGGGTCCTCGCGGTAGGCATCTTTGGACAATAAACAAATACATTGATCACACATACAATGCACGCATGCACACCACTGAGGTCCCTATATCACACACACACCACATCCACTTCACATTGGATTAGCCCAATTCCAGCATGTAGGACTTGGGAGCAGCAACGCCGTGTCAAGGCCCCAATGATGTCGCTGTCCATTCTTACCATATTCACACGGGGATAACTTCTCCCCAACTACCGAGGGTGACACCCCTTACTGGCAGGAGTGCCACCCCCACATTCACACACCATTCACACAGTAGCCTGCACTACTGACCATGTGCAGTTTGAAAAAAAAAAGGCTCATAACCTGAGCATAAAATCATAAAAAAGGCTCATAACCTGAGCATAAAATCATAAAAAAGGCTCATAACCTGAGCCGAGAATTTTTTTTTTGGAAAAAAAAGAGCCAAAAAAAATAATCATTTGGCCTGACGGGGGCTCCTTCTGGTGGGCCCTCTCTGGCTCCTCAGCTGCCTGGAGGGAGCCTCGCGTGGGGGGGTGGGGCATCTGGAGGTGGCTGATCCCCGGGTGGGCCACTCCTGGCAGGTGTGGCGTGCATGCCCTCCAAGGCTACGGCTATCCGGCTGAGGAATGAATTAGTCTGGGCCTGCATCCTCAGCTGCCGGGTCACATGATACTGATGGGCCCGTTGCCTCTGCCTCCCCTGTTCCTGAATGGCAGCTGTGTTTGCCTGGACGGCTGCAGTAAGGTGCCAAACATCAGCCTGCACCTCCCCCAGGCTGGTCACCACTGCAGCGCAGTTGCAGCTGACGTCCTGCACTGCCTCTGTCATCTGGGCCATGGAGGCCAGGCTGGCAGCCACACAATCCAGGTGCCCAGCTATCTCCCCCATCTGCTGGGTCTGCCTGGCCTGGTCCCTTGCCATTTGGTCATGGACCACGTCAGACACCCCCCTGGTCTTACGGGAGGACTCCTCCGAAAATAATAACACCTCCTGCTCCGACACGACCGGCTCCTCCTCAACCACCTCAGCAGGTGAGGTGTGGGCACTCCCCTCCACCGCAGTGTCTTCAGTGCCCAGGGGGTCAGGCTCAGGATGCAGTTGGGGGGATGGGGTGGAATGGCCGCCGGCAGATGATGGCCCAGCTCCGTCATCTGGCAGCCACACGATCCAGGTGCCCAGCTATCTCCCCCATCTGCTGGGTCTGCATGGCCTGGTCCCTTGCCATTTGGTCATGGACCACGTCAGACACCCCCCTGGTCTTACGGGTCGCCTTCCTGGGGCCAGGAGATGGTAGTCCCCGGAGGGATGGAATCGCCCTTGAGGGGCTTCCCCCTGATGGGGGAGGGGATATGAGAGGGCCCTGCCGAAGGGGAGGACTCCTCCGAAAATAACACCTCCTGCTCCGACACGACCGGCTCCTCCTCAACCACCTCAGCAGGTGAGGTGTGGGCACTTCCCTCCACGCAGTGTCTTCAGTGCCCAGGGGGTCAGGCTCAGGATGCAGTTGGGGGGATGGGGTGGAATGGCCGCCGGCAGATGATGGCCCAGCTCCGTCATCTGTGGATGACACAAAGCATACACATGTTGGTGGTCCCACACACTTTGCACATGTCCCCCTCCCCACATGCAACACACCAAATAGAGGATAAAAATCACTTACCTGTCCTGGAGCCTTCCTCCACTGAATCAAACCCCTATACGCCCTCCAACTGCTCCCTCTCCAGACAGCGGGCGACCACCTCCTCCTCCGGGGTCAGGCTGACCGCACATGGGGGTTCACCCCCCGTGCCCATCTCATGCCTCCTGATGGCGGCCACCTTGTTCCGGACTTTGAGTCTGACATCATTAATTTTTTTTAGAGATTTCCGAAGCAGTCCGGGTCTCATATCGAAAGCTATTGACCCTGGCAGCAATGGACTCCAGGATGGCCTGCTTCCTGTCCCGGGTTGTCTGGCGACTTTTAGATCCATGGAGGAACACATTGTATGTCTCCATAGCCGAGATGACAGCTGACAGCTCCTGGGCATTGAAGTTCCTCTTCCTCCTCTGCCTGCGGGGAACGGGAGCAACCATCTCCAAGCAAAAGTACCTTCCCTGGGGGGGGGAAACTAGATGTAATTTTTCGCCGGATAGGCACATTTATACGCGCGACGTAAGACGTTGCTTCGACGTATCCCAGGAAGTTGTGCCGACGTAGTTGTGAGCATGCGCACAGGGAAGCGAGCAGACCCCGACGTCACTGCGCATGCTCCGTGGATGATACGCCGGATGTAAGTCTCTGCGCTGGGCTCAGCCCATCATTTACATATGGTCACACCCACTTCCACTTACGTCGGATTGCGCCTTTACATTTACGTTACGCCGGCGCAAAGTTAGGAGCCAGTGCTTGGTGAATACTGTACTTGCCTCACTAGTTTGCGTCGGCGGAACGTATATGCACTGCACTACGCCGGCACAAATATGCGCCCATCTACCTGAATCTGGCCCTAAGTGAACTTCTCTCCTTTTTATCTGTTTTCAGGTGTGATTTTATTTTTATATTGGTGTGGGTGTGTGGGGGTGATGGCGCTGTCACTAGTATGTTGTTTGGACTAGCCCACAAGTGTATGGGTGGGGTTAAAGGGACAACATTCCCTACGGTGTGTGGTAACACAGATGAGGCGGGAGTGATGGTGCTAACGAATGTTAGCGATGTGTCATCAATTGAGGTAAAAATAAACACATGTGCATAATAAACGTGTGGTGAGCTATACTGTGCACTAACATCAATCCATAAAAGAAATATTGCAATAGGTTTCAAATAACATCTGTTAACAGACCGTGCAGTGGGTAAACCTTACACAAAAAATATATATAATATAAAAATGAAATATATAATATAAAAATGAAAAAAGTATTGTGACAATAAGAGTGTCAACACTATATCCTCAATAGTCAAATGCTAAGATAAACAAACAGTGAGGAGACCATATGACAAATTGGAAATCAGCTGGAAATAGTCCATCAGTAACAGTCAGGTGACTCAGTGTGATGTGACAAGTAAGGTGCACCTATATGCATAGGTGTTACGTCAGGTGAATATCGCGGTGAATCCGGTGCTCCCCCTCAAGGGTCCCCACTCACCAAATGTAGTCACCCCTGCAGGGGTAAAAGGCGTGTAGGTCACAGTAAGTGTTCCTCCCGTATCGTGGCACCTTCTCCTGTATTCCAGAGATAGTCGCCAAGGTTCCTGGTATATTTCCTTGGTATGGATGGTTATTAACACAGCTCCTCCAAATCAAAAAAGAGAGGGGACTTCCATAGTGTAGTATGTAAAAATGAAATAAGGCTTTATTGGCACTGCTGAGCAATGGCTCAGACACAGGTGCAATATACAAAGTCAATAAGGTACTGGAAATAATAAACTTTAAAAATCGTGGCACCGTGCAGCGGTGACAGGATAGATAGAAATATAAATAAAAATTAAAAACAAAAACAAAAGGAGTGATGTCCTATGATTAGCCAACCATAGGCACTCCACAATACATGCACTAAAGGTTCCGGATGTTGATCAATCCAGCATGTGAACGGCGTGCGTTCCAGGCTGACACGCTGGTGATCCCGGAAGTGCGTGTGAGCGTGCGTGTATCCGCTTTACGCACGTTTCGTAGTCCTTACGTCTTCGGAAGCGGGTACACGCATACCACGACTTGCAGAATAAATAGGCAACGTCACCATGGCAGATCAATACGCTCAATAGAGCTGTCCAATCAGAGCCGCCTAGTGGGTGTCTACTACAAATCATTGCAGTTTGCACCCATTAGTAAGGGGTAACCGCCATTAGCCAATCAGGCATCTGTGGCGGGTTGTTTGTCCAATCATGGGACAGAACTCAAACATTAGTAAGTGTGTGACTTATCCAAAGTATTTGAGTGACGGGACTATTAACCTATCATAAGTGTAAAACGTCACTAATACAAAAAACGTCACTAATACAAAAAGTGAGGCCGTGGATAGACCTATGGGAAGAGACGAGCATCAAAGGGATCAAAGCCAGCAGGAACAAGGACCTCACCCCAGCCAATGGGACAACCGTTCATACAACAGGGAGAGAGAAGAGGAACCCACACAAAGAGAAAACGCGCCAGAGGGTGTAGGGGAGGGACGAAGAAAGCGTCCCAGACAACATTAGGAAAGGGCATCTTCAATTTGAGTAACATTCAACTTACCAAGGAAGAACTACAGATCCTAGACCTAGGCCTCAAATATGCGCCTGAGAAATCTCTAGATCAATTTGAAGCATATATAGACCTTCAGAAATTCCTCAGGAAACTCAACCTGCGGAAACACTTTGCAAATAATACAGAAGACTGTACCATACAACCTTCCCAATATACCCAGACACAACTCAGAAATAACTCTGTATTTAACCCCAATGTCCCAGGTAACCAGTGCATAGGGGCCTTTAAAAAGATGGTGGAAAGTGATCTTAGGAAAGTACAGAGGAAATTCAAAAATAAAAATAAAAACATCTGGGAAACTATCAAAGCGATTGGGAAGAAGAACGAAGTCATTATCAGGCCAGCCGACAAAGGGGGGGGGCTTGTTATTCTTAACAAGACGGATTATGAGGAGGAAATGGAAAATTTACTTAAGGTCCCTAACACATATATAAAGCTAAAAGGCAACCCCAAAGCCAAATTTAATAAAAAACTTATTAAATATGTGAAGAAGGGCAAATCGATGGGCATATTGAGTTCGACTGAAGCTGAGTACCTGGTGTCAAATTCCATCAAAACACCGGTAATATATTACACACCGAAGATACATAAGACACTGATCAAACCTCCAGGAAGACCCATCATCAGTGGGATCAATTCCGTATTCTCTAGGCTGGGTGAATATCTGGACACGTTCCTCAAACCTATTGTAAAAAAGGGGAGGTCGTATCTTCGTGACAGCGTACAGCTAATCAATGAACTCAAACATGTGGAAGGTGCAGATAATCTATTACTCGCCACAATTGATGTCAACTCACTGTACACTAGTATTTCGCAAACAGATGGTCTATATGGGGTAGAAAAAGCCCTCCACCAAAACACGACTTTAAAACAAGAACAAATCAATTACATCGTGGAAGGATTACACATGGCAATGAGTTGCAACTATTTTTGGTATAAAAACAACTACTATGTCCAAAATAGGGGCGTAGCTATGGGGGCACGGTATGCCCCCAGTGTCGCCAACCTGCTGATGGACTGTTGGGAAGAGGAATATGTGTACACACGTAACATCCCCCAGATCAAATTGTATCGTAGATACATTGATGACCTCGTCATACTCTGGGATGGAAGCAGCGACACTTTCCAAGAATTCCTACACAATCTCAATACCAATAAATATGGCCTTACCTTCACAGGGAAATGCGATTTGCAGAGTATAGATTATCTGGATCTTCAAATCTTTAAAGTAGGGTCCCAACTCCATACTAAAACGTTCTTTAAATCCACGGATCGCAATGGGTATATCCCGTCCACCAGCTGCCATCATCCCAAGTGGAAGGCCAACATACCCAAAGGCCAACTAATGCGATTGCGCAGGAATTGCAACTCCACTGGCGATTATACCGATCAAGCTGACATCATCATTGAGAGGTTCAAAGAGAAGGGCTATAAAGAAAATAACCTGATCAAACTGAAGGAAGAAGTCCTAAAAATGGACAGAAACCTCATGCTGGAACCCAAAGCCAAAAATAAATCTATCACGTCTGATGTAGCCCTCATAACTGGGTTTAACTCACAATATAAAACATTTGAACGCATAGTTAAAAAATATTGGCCGATCCTACAAGAAGACCATACTTTACACAAAATCCTTAAGAAAACACCTACTTTCATTTACAGGCGAGCCCCCTCTCTACGCCACCATCTTGTGCATAACGTGATTGACCCTCCAAAATCTATCAGCCTATGCCCTGAACTTAAGGGATTTTTTAAATGCCAAAAATGTTTGGGCTGTAGGGTGAGCAAAAAGCAACCTAGGAGAAAAATCAATTTCAAGTCGAGGGTTGACTTCAAGGAATATAAAATCAAAGAGCTTATCACATGTCATTCCACCCATGTGACATATGTTATTGAATGTCCCTGCCACCTACAGTACGTAGGCCGTACTACACGACCCCTCAAAGTGAGAATTCGGGAGCACATTAATAGGATAAAAAAGGGATCCACCAAGCATAACCTCTATCGACATTTTAAGAGATTCCACCATCAGGACCCAACCGAACTCATCTTCTATGGCATAGACCTGATTAAAGATAACTGGAGGGGCGGAAATAAAACCACCGCAATTTCCCAGAATGAAACTAGCTGGATATATCGTTTGGGATCTTTAAAGCCGCATGGATTAAATGCAGATATAGATCTCAATTGCTTCCTGGCTAACCCTTAATAGGCCCACTTATATACTCTACCTTTAATCTACCCCTTATTAATTAATGGCTATAGAGTTACCATATGCCCAGTATTTCTTCTTATGACCTCACATATTTTTCCTAAGTATTTTTCCTTATGATTACACTCTCCCAAGTCTGGTCCCCACCTCTGTTTGGACCCTTAGCTGTTAATGCATTTTGGCTATTATGGGTGGCATACAATGGTAGTATAATTTGCAACCCACCCATCTTACATTTGCATCATTAGTTCGTGGGAGCCATCGCATTCGCGACGGTACACATTAATGACCACTCACTACTTCACGTGCATAGTACCCATTTCTGCACTGTATATTTATGTGTCCTCTGGTCACATGATTGATGGTTCTATCACTCCAACACCATCCCTTATTTTATGTAATTTTTATTGCACCCTTTAATAATCACACTATCTCATGACTGTGTGCATAGGATTGCTTTTCACCTATGGACAGGCCCGGTAGATAGCTGTAACAGCTTCATCTTCCTAATGTCTAGTTTGTCTAATACAATGTTCTGCCATTGGTAACATTCTTGATTATTAACAATGTAATGGTTTACCTTCAGTAATGTTCTCTGTGTATTGGGGCCGTCAACATGGCAATTAATATAAACATTCTGGGTATACTACCCCCCCTTTGGTAAGCTAATACCATCTAGGCCATGTGTGCTTCGGTAACTTGCGCCTGGTTACTTAATTCACTGTACTATGTCATATCGGCCTATCCACGGCCTCACTTTTTGTATTAGTGACGTTTTTTGTATTAGTGACGTTTTACACTTATGATAGGTTAATAGTCCCGTCACTCAAATACTTTGGATAAGTCACACACTTACTAATGTTTGAGTTCTGTCCCATGATTGGACAAACAACCCGCCACAGATGCCTGATTGGCTAATGGCGGTTACCCCTTACTAATGGGTGCAAACTGCAATGATTTGTAGTAGACACCCACTAGGCGGCTCTGATTGGACAGCTCTATTGAGCGTATTGATCTGCCATGGTGACGTTGCCTATTTATTCTGCAAGTCGTGGTATGCGTGTACCCGCTTCCGAAGACGTAAGGACTACGAAACGTGCGTAAAGCGGATACACGCACGCTCACACGCACTTCCGGGATCACCAGCGTGTCAGCCTGGAACGCACGCCGTTCACATGCTGGATTGATCAACATCCGGAACCTTTAGTGCATGTATTGTGGAGTGCCTATGGTTGGCTAATCATAGGACATCACTCCTTTTGTTTTTGTTTTTAATTTTTATTTATATTTCTATCTGTCCTGTCACCGCTGCACGGTGCCACGATTTTTAAAGTTTATTATTTCCAGTACCTTATTGACTTTGTATATTGCACCTGTGTCTGAGCCATTGCTCAGCAGTGCCAATAAAGCCTTATTTCATTTTTACATACTACACTATGGAAGTCCCCTCTCTTTTTTGATTTGGAGGAGCTGTGTTAATAACCATCCATACCAAGGAAATATACCAGGAACCTTGGCGACTATCTCTGGAATACAGGAGAAGGTGCCACGATACGGGAGGAACACTTACTGTGACCTACACGCCTTTTACCCCTGCAGGGGTGACTACATTTGGTGAGTGGGGACCCTTGAGGGGGAGCACCGGATTCACCGCGATATTCACCTGACGTAACACCTATGCATATAGGTGCACCTTACTTGTCACATCACACTGAGTCACCTGACTGTTACTGATGGACTATTTCCAGCTGATTTCCAATTTGTCATATGGTCTCCTCACTGTTTGTTTATCTTAGCATTTGACTATTGAGGATATAGTGTTGACACTCTTATTGTCACAATACTTTTTTCATTTTTATATTATATATTTCATTTTTATATTATATATATTTTTTGTGTAAGGTTTACCCACTGCACGGTCTGTTAACAGATGTTATTTGAAACCTATTGCAATATTTCTTTTATGGATTGATGTTAGTGCACAGTATAGCTCACCACACGTTTATTATGCACATGTGTTTATTTTTACCTCAATTGATGATACATCGCTAACATTCGTTAGCACCATCACTCCCGCCTCATCTGTGTTACCACACACCGTAGGGAATGTTGTCCCTTTAACCCCACCCATACACTTGTGGGCTAGTCCAAACAACATACTAGTGACAGCGCCATCACCCCCACACACCCACACCTCTATCCATATACTCCTATTGGAGTCATATTTAGGGGGGGCTGCAGTCACAATATTTATTACCTCTACCCTTGACTAAACTATCCTGAGCGCAGCTTTCAATCTTACTTTATTTTTATATTGCCCACACCTGTTACTTGCCCCAGGTGAGTTTAAAGGAGCATCTAATGCTTGAAACAATCTTATTTATCCACATATTTCTTGTGTGACATTATATCCAATTTGCTTTTTTTCCTCCCTTTTTTTGTTTTGTTCCAATACACACAAAGGGAATAAACATGTGTATAGCAAAACATGTGTTACTGCAATACTTTTCTGTGAGAATGACTTGATTTTCTGGAAAAATTCCTGGGGTACCAACAATTTTGAGCATGACTGTATGGTTTCACTCTTGCACGTGAGCTCGTCGGGATGGGGTGCTTTAAAAAAAAAAAAAATCTTACTTATTTTACATTATTTTTTTGATTTTAACACTGTTCTTGAATTAAAAAATTGGGTCACTTTTATTCATATTACAAAGAATGTAAACATCCCTTGTAATAGAAAAAAAGCATGACAGGTCCTGTCTTAAATATGAGATTCCTGGGTCAAAAAGACCTCAGATCTCATATTTGGACCTAAATACAATAATAAAAAAAAGACAACAAAAAAATTTCCCTTTTAAGACGTATAGGCAGAAGTGACAATCTGACTTCCGCCTGCAGTGATATGGAGACAGGTGGGGGTCATCTTCCCCGCACTCGTCTTCATGCACAGCAATGGAAAGCACCGTATCGCCTCCACCACTGCCGGTAAGTGGCGGAGGGCACCGGAGAGCAGCGGGAGGGAGGCCCCTCTCCCGCCACCAACACAAGTGATCTTGCGGCGTATCTGCTGCAGAGACCGCTTTCATCTTGTAGAGGACGGCCCACTGAAGAAAATGATATTGGGGTTATGGTAGCTAGCAGCTACCATAACAACGGTATTCCTCTTCAAACACATCACGAATAATGATGGTGGGCGGTCCTGAAGTGGTAAACCCTACGGAATAACACTGGGATGTCACTAAATTTCATGTGCGTGTAAAGGCAGGTGTCCTGATACTTTTGGTAATATAGAATACATCTTGGCCTAAATTTATGAAGAACAATTATTTATTTGCAAAATTTTATAAGAAGCAAAAATAACGTGTTTTAAAAAAAATTATAATTCAGTGGTGATTAAATACCACCAATAGATATGTGCAGACTGGAATATTTCGTTTCGTTTTTTCGTTTTCGTTTGGAAAATAAATTTATTTACTCCGAAAATCGTTTTGATCTATTTCGTTTTTCGTTGGGGAATAGCTTTCGTCCGAAAATCCAATAATACTTGGTTTCTGTCGAATGGTTAAAAGAATATTCGACGGAATGTCAAATCTTTTTGGTTTCTGTCGAATGGCCAAAAGAATATTCGACGGAACGTTGAATCTTTACGCCGAATCGTACATTTTCGTTCGAATAGTAATATATGTCGAATCTATTCTCTATAATGTCTAATCTATTTTCTCATAAATCGAAATCTATTCTCTGTAATGTCGAATCTATTATTTCTATAGTGTCAAATCTTTTCTCTATAATGTCGAATCTTTTCTCTATGATGTCGAATCTTTTCCCTATAATGTCGAATCTCTTTATATCGAATTTTTACCGCAACGAAAACGAAAATAAAGCATTTTTTATGTCGGATCTTTGGGTTTTCGTTTCTTGCACTTTCGTTATCGTTTGTTAAAAGAAAGCTCTAGTTGTGTGAACAAAATTATAAAAATGTAGCATGGGTACAGTGTTGCATGACCGTAGAATTGTCATTCAAAGTGCGACAGTGCTAAAAGTAGAAAATTGGCCTGGGCAGGAATGGGGTAAAAGTGGTCGGTATTGAAGTGGTTATATATATTACACGTATATAGTTATACTGTATATACATTGTGGCTTGCAAGTGGTTTACCAGGATTATGGCTGCAAATATTAGCCAGAACCCCAGTATTGTTTTTTATAGCCTGCAGCTTGCTTTCCCATGAAAGCAGTCCGAGTGACTCATGAGCTGCTGAAATGCTTTCAGAAGCAGCGGGAAGGGACGTTTTTAAACACTTGCTTACCTACCAGTCACATAAACCCCCTTCCTGCCCAGGCCAGTGTTCAGTTCAGTTCAGTTTTCAGGGCTTTCACTCTTTGAATGAAAACTTCACAGTGTTTTTTCCACACAAATTGAGCTTTCTTTCAGTGGTATTTATGTGCTACTAGGATTCATTTTTTTTTGTTAAACAAAAAAAAAATGAACATTTTGAAAAAAAACAAAACAGTTTTCATAGTTTGTTTAACCACTTCCCTACTGTGCACCTACACCCCCTTCCTGCCCAGACAAAATTTTAGCTTCCGGCACTGCGTCGCTTTAACTGACAATTGCGCGGTCGTGAGATGTGGTTCCCAAACAAAATTGGCGTCCTTTTTTTCCCACAAATAAAGCTTTCTATCGGTGCTATTTGATCGCCCGTGCGGTTTTTATTTTTTAGGCTAAAAACAAAAAAGAGCGACAATTTTGAAAAAAGACACAAAGGGCCAGATTCACAGAGCGATTACGCCTGTCTAACTGGTGTTAGACAGGAGTACTTTCAAATTACGCACGTCGTATCACTAGTTTGAATCCTCAAACCATGATACGGCGGCGTTGGGCTTCGATCTGACAGGCTTACGTCTTCATACGCCTTCGGATCTACGTTGCAATCTTTTTGCGGCCGCTGGGTGGAGTTCGCGTCGTTTTCAGCGTCGGGGTATGCAAATGAGCTTTTTCCGGCGATCCACGAAGTTACGAGCGTCGTTCGCAATCGCGTACGTAATTTTTTCGCTACGTAAAGTTAAACCAGCTATTAGCTGGTCTAACGTTACGCGGCCCATGTTAAGTATGGCCGTCGTTCCCGCGTCGACTTTCAATTATTTTTTTTTTTTTGCGTAAGTCTTCCGGGAATAGGAATGTCCGTAAACGACGCTACTCAAAAAAAAAAATGACGTAACGACGTGATTTCGCGCAATGTACGGCGGGAAATTTCTGAACGGCGAATGCGCAGTTCGATCGCCGTGGGAACGCGCCTAATTTAAATGCCTCACGCCCCCAAATCGCGTAGTTTGATTCCGCTGGGAGAAATACACTACGCCGCCGTACCTTACGGGCCAAAATCTCTCTGAATTCCTCCTAGAGCCAGGTAAAGTACGGCGGCGCAGAGTATCTCTGATACTCTGCGGGAATCTAATTCTACCTGAATCTGGCCCAAAATGTTTTGCTTTTTGCTGTAATAAATATCCCATAAAAAAAAAAAAAAAATGATCTCAGTTTAGGCCGATACGTATTCTTCTACATATTTTTGGTAAAAATAAAATCGCAATAACCGTATAGTGACTGGTTTGCGCAAAAGTTATATTGCCTACAAAATAGGGGACATAATTATGATTTTTTTTTACTAGGAATGGCGACGATCTGCGTTTTTTTTTCGGGATTGCGACATTATAGCCGACACATCGGACACTTTTGACACATTTTTGGTACCATTTACATTTATACAGTGAACAATGCTATAAATATGCATTGATTACTGTATAAATGTGACTGGCAGGAAAGGGGTTAACCACTAGGGGGCGGGGAAGGGGTTAAATGTGTATCCTAGGTGTGTTCTTACTGTAGGGGGAGGGGGGGGTGACTGGGGGAGGTGACCGATTGTGTCCCTATGTACAAGGGACACAATCGATCTCCTCTCTCTCTGACAGGGACGTGCAGCTCTGTGTTTACACACAGAGCTGCACGTCCCAGCTCAGTTACAGTACACGGAAATCGCGGGTGCCCGGCGGCCATTGCGGCTGCCGGGCATGCGCGCGGTGTTGTTAGTAACCCGATGGGTGTTTTTTTTTAGGTAGTTTTTTTTGCAAGAAATTCGATTTTAACATGAAATGCCAGAAAAAGCCTGGTATTCAAGTGGTTAAAATAAGAAATATGCCCTCAAACTAGGTATATGTTAACAGCAACCAATCAAGGTAAAAATCTATATATGTGTCACTACATTATCTCAGCGGACCATTTTGCATTATTTCCAGGCCCATCATTTATGGCGAACGCTGAGTAATGACCTGGTTTTTAATATATCACATATAAACAATTTTGGTATTTTTTCACTGGATCGGCAATGCACAAAGTTTTGAAATCCAACATATTTGGTATACATTTACTCAACAAAATCTACTCTTTGATGTTTTACAATAAAATGGGTGTTATATTGTGCTTGGGTGCACTAAAACACATATACTCTTTACTGAAAATATAGGTGTGATCACAAACGGTAACAATTATCGTGCCACATAAAAAAAAATTGAGTTGAAACTGCCATCATTTTATTCCACTGGGTCTCCGCAGTCAGAAAATAAATAATGTTTTGTAAGTTTTTAAGCTGAACTTCATGTATCATCTTTATTGCTTACTTAAATTGATCCAACTCTGAACTATATAAGTATACACATCTGATACCTGAGGGACTGCTGTGGAAGCTGACAATCAGTTAAACCAGCTGCTGACAAGGCTTGTACTTGTAATCTCTTTAGAAAAAATAAAATTAAAGATCCAGTTCTAGTCTATTCATGTTGTCTTCAAGCCATGTTGCAGGGAGTGTCTTTGGACCCCCAATACATGTTGGATACTTTTTTGATTGTCCCTCTGACTTATTGGAAGTTGTATCTGGACCTCTTAGCAGTGGTGTAGCGCTTCAATTTCCATTTTTGGTAAAATCACTGTGGTAGTCAGTGCTACTACATTAGTCACCACAATCTTACAGGTCCTGTTCCAAGCAGGCCATCCCACTGCACACTGACCACAGGAGTCACTTCACAGAATGCTGAATACAAGGAGATTTCTGATTGGCGTAAATGAGGGATGATGATGCCACAATCTCTGCCCTGTATATTTGTCTGTGTTCAAAAAAAGAAGAAGAAATAAAACTCTACTGTAGTGAAAGGATTAATGCAGATGGAAAGTCGTCACATGTACAATGACCCAAATCGTCCCTCTAAGATATCTTTATTCCTCAACAGTGTTTGCCTATTTGAAATTGATATATAAATACCTTTTTTTCCCAAGTTATAATTTTTTTTATTTCATCTTTCAGCAGAGCATACATAACATTATACAGTAAGTCACCATCAATAACACGGTATCTTATGGCATCAGAGACAAATAGGTCCTAAGCATGCAGAAATATCTCAGCAAAGGTTTATTGTGGCCTCATACATACATTAAATTGACATGACAGATAAATGGATCCCCAGACCATATAAACTCAGAAAGTTAACTAAAACCTAAAGATGTATAGCTAGGCTAAAGGGCTTATTTTCAAGATTTATAAAGAAACTCCAGACTAAATAGAAGATATTAAAAAAAATAAAAGAGAGGAAAAAGCCAAAAGGGAGATAAAGAAAGGAAACAAAAGGGGGGAACAGGGAGGATACATGGGGGAGGGGGGCAGGATTAAAATAGGGGGGACAGAACAACTATGCAGAAGCGATATCCCAAAGTACAAGTTGAGGGGAAAAAGTATCTACAGAGGTATAATTTAAATTACAAGGGTTGATATGTGTGCGCTCTTTTCTTGCATATATTGGGAATCATGCCAATATTACCATATTTTACGTAACTGTTCGTCTTTACGCTTCAGAGCAGCAGTCAGGCGTTCCATATAATTTATGGCATTTACCACCAATATCCAGTGTTCAACTGTCAGAGGATAAGCACCTTTCCACTTTTGCAGAATGCACACCTTGACGATGTTAAGCAGGTGAATCAGGAGGGATTTCCTATATCTGCATTTCGAGAACGGGGTAAGATTTAATAGAAATAACTCTAAATAAAACATCCAAGGAAACATCAGTAAGTCTAAATATCAGTTGCTGAATATCTTCTCAGAAGGGCGTATTAAAGGGTAAGACCAAAAAATATGTACCAGAGTGCCACTCTCCCATTGTCAATGCCAACATAGGGCCAGATTCAGGAACACTTGCGCTGGAGTATTTCGATATGCGCCGCGTAACTGTGATGATGCGCCGTCGTTTCTATGTGCCCGTACCCACCAAACTAGATGCGCCCAATAACGGGTCATTTGCGACCGGCGGAACGTTCCGACGCCAGAGTATCGTCAGCGCTTATTTTCGCTGGGCGCATCAGTCGCGCCCATTGATTTCCCATGCAAATATGCAAATGAGGTATTTTTCCCAATTCACGATCGGATTAGCACCATACGCTGGCTACATGCGCCGCGCGTATCTGGTCCGTCCGGCGCAAAGTTATTTCTACAAAAGGCTGCTTTATCTTTACTCCAGACGGTCACAGGTCAGCAGGAGAGCAGCTACAGCAGCGTTACCGACGAAACTAGCAAGCTGAACAACAACACTTGCAAGGACAACACCTCTGTGTGCCAACATGCCAGGGGCACTCGTGGTCCTAAGACTAGTACTGGGTCCCTCGCTACGGAGGAGGCGGGCACGTGAGAGGATATACCGCACTCGTATGAACCTCTTTGGCATGGGGGATGAGGAGGTGTATCGCCTCTTCAGATTCAGCCCAGATGCAATACTTGAACTAACCACAACCCTGCAGGATGACATCACCAGCCCAACACACCGCTCACAAGCAGTGCAGCCACTGGTGAAGGTCCTGGCAACACTTCATTTCCTTGCCAGTGGATCATTCCAGCGTACAAGTGGAGTGGTGGCTGGGATGTCACAGTCCTCCATAAGCAGATGTGTGCACCAGGTTGTCCCTGCAATCCTCAGACGCATGTCCAACCAGTTCATCAGACCCACCACTGAGGAGCTGCGGCTGAAGGCAATGACAGATTTCTACAACATTGCCAGATTCCCACGCACCATCGGGGCCATTGATTGCACACATGTGGCACTCCAGCCCCCCAGTGCCACAGAGCACATATACCGCAATCGGAAGCATTGGCATTCCATCAACGTACAGGTGATAGCTGATGCCCAGCGCCTCATATGGCACGTCCGTGCCAAACACCCCGGGTCCAGCCATGACAGCTTCATATACCGTCAGAGCCCCATCCCTACAGAATTCGAACAGAACATGTATGGGGACAGCTGGCTGGTTGGTGAGTGACATGGGTGGCAGGCATGACTATCCCCTCCCGTGATGCACAACAGAAGTCGAACATGCATGACTAACATTCTCCTGTCTTTTACCTTACAGGTGACTCTGCATATGCACTGGGACCCCATCTAATGACTCCTTTCCGGAACCCCCAAACCAGAGGAGAGAGAAAATACAATGAAGCACACATCAAAACCCGTGCAGTGGTGGAGCAAACATTTGGGCTCCTGAAGTCCCGTTTCCGCTGCCTGGATAAGTCCGGGGGGACCCTATTGTATTCCCCTACCTTTGTGTGTCAGATCATCGCTGCATGTTGTATTCTGCACAACTTTGCCATGAGAAAAGGCCTGCAGATTGACATACGTGATGACCTGACCCCCGACCCACACAGTCCCCACCTGCCAGAGGACACCCAGTCTGCTGATGGAAGAGCAGTCAGGAGGGTCCTCGCCGTAGGCATCTTTGGACACTAAACCAAAACATTAATAACACAGACAGTGCACGCGTGTACACCACTGGATCACACACACCACATGCACATCGCATTGGATTAGCCCAAGTCCAGCATGTAGGAGTTGGGAGCAGTAACGCCAGCGTCAAGGCCCCAATGATGTCACTGTCCATTCACACACCTTTCACACGTCATTCATTCAGCCGTGGGGTTAACTTCACCACCACGGCCGAGGGTGACACCCCTTACTGTCAGGAGTGCCACCCTCTCACATTCACACACCATTCACACTGTCCCCTGCACTCCTGACCGTGTGCAGTTCAAAAGAAATAAAAAATCTCATCACCTGAGCATGAAAATAAAATATAAACTCATAACCTGAGTATAAAAAAAAGCACAAATATAAACCAAATCAAAAATAACCCTCATCTAGGATGACGGGGGCTCCTTCTTGGGGGCACTCTCGGGCTCCTCATCTGCCTGGAGGGAGTGGGTGGTGGTGGGGGTGTGGGGGCATCTTGAGGAGGCTGTTCCCCGGATGGGCCACTCCGGCCAGCTGTTGGCTGCCTGCCCTCCAAGGCCACTGCAATCCTGCTCAGATAAAGGTTCGTCTGGGCCTGCATCCTCAACTGGCGGGTGATATTGTGCCGCTGGTCACGCTGCCGTTGCCTCCCCTCTTCCCGAATGGCAGCAGTGTTGGCATGTACAGCTGCTGTCAGGTGCCGTACATCAGCCTGCACCTCCCCCAGGCTGGTAACAATGTTCTGAACACCACTGGGCATGGAGCCCAGGCTGTCAGCGACCCGGTCCAGGTGGCCAGCAATCTCCCCCATCTGCTGGGTCTGCTTGGCGTGGTCCAACAGCACCTGGTCCTCGACCAAATCACACACCCCCCTGGTCTTCCGGGTGGCCTTCCTGGGGGCAGAGGAAGGTTGTCCCCGTGGGGATGGAGTCGCCCTTGAGGGGCTACCTAGGATGGGGGAGGGGATCACAGAGGGCCCTGCAGAGGAGGAGGACTCCTCCAACATTAAAATAAACTCCTGTTCAGGGACAGGCTCCTCCACAACCACCTCTGCTGAAGTGGTGTGGGCACTCTCCTCCTCCACCTCGGTGTCTCCAGCACCCAGGGCCTCGTCAGCAGCATCCCGTTGGGGGGTTGGGGTGGACTGGCCGGCACGAGATGATGGCCCAGCACCGTCATCTGTGGATGACACAAAGCAGACACATGTTGGTGGTCCCACACACTTGGCACATGTACCCACCCCCCCCCCCCCACATGCAACACACCAAAAAGGGGGTAAAAATCACTTACCTGTCCTGGAGCCTTCCTCTACGGAGTCATAGCCAGGGACCCCCTCCAACTGCTCCCTGTCCAGGCAGCGGGCAACCACCTCCTCCTCCGCGGTCAGGGTGACAGGACATGGGGGACCACCACCTGTGCCCCTCTCATGGCTCCTAATGGTGGACACCTTGCCCCTCACCTTGCGCCGCAGGTCATTGATTTTTTTTTGAATGTCTGAAGCACTCCGGGTGGAGTACCCCAGCACATTGACCCTGGCAGCAATGGTGGCCAGGATACCCTGCTTCCTTTCCCGGCTGGTCTTCCTGCTTTTTTTCCCATGGAGAAAATCATTAAATGCCTCCATAGCCGAGATTATCACAGTGACCTCCTGGGCATTATAGTTTAGGTTCCTCCTCTCTTTGGGGGTAGCGGGAGCAGCCATTACAGGGCAAAAGTATCTTCCCTGGGGTGGGGGGAAATGGAACTACTTTTGCGCCGGAATGGCGTTTCCGCCAGTGCTTTTAAGCGCCCAGCGGAACGCATTGCGCTGACGTTTCCCAGGAAGTGGTGCCGACGGAAGTTGTGAGCATGCGCACAAGGGGGGCGAGTGGAGCCGCACTCACTGCGCATGCTCCGTGGATGATGCGCTGAACGTAAGCCTCTGCGCTGGGCTCCGCCCATCATTTACATATGATCACACCCAGTTCCACTTGCGTCGGGTTACGCCAGCGCATTATCGTTACTCTGGCGCAAGTTTACGCGCAACTGCTATGTGAATTACAGGACTTGCGCTGAAAGGGTCTTCAGAGTAACGTAAATGAGAAGCGTTACTCCAGAGGAAAGATACTCTCATCTACCTGAATCTGGCCCATAGGGGCAACACAAAAGGTAAAATCCTGTGCAGGAAGGTGGGCACCCTGTACCAACATGTCAAAAATGTATAACCCGCCTCTTGATATCTACTTGATGTGGAGGAGCTGTGAACGAAATAGCGAATATGGTCTCTCTGCTTTTGAGTTAGAGTCCTTTCCAAGTAATGTTACCACTTTTGCAGGAAAGGATGAACTCAATCATCAGACGGCATATTTATTAGGAAGTAGGAAATTGATAAAGCATGCCGCAAAAGTTAGACAGTCAAGCAGTGGTTCTCAAAAGGCATAGTAGACACCTGTGTTCCCTGT
Organism: Rana kukunoris; assembly: GCA_029574335.1. Lineage (NCBI taxonomy): Eukaryota > Metazoa > Chordata > Amphibia > Anura > Ranidae > Rana > Rana kukunoris. The sequence goes on from CM056052.1 coordinate 282,850,785, forward strand.
GTAGTTGAATTGAAGTTCAGCAATGTCCTATTTGCATAGCCAGCCATTAGCCTAGTGGGAGAAAAGCAAATTCTGTATTATGGTAATGGCCACCATTGTCCCTTCTGCAGGAAGTGTTGGATCCTTAAGGCATAGGGCACATTGAGGCAGGTGGATTAGGACAGGAGCTCACCACTGCGCACATCTCCTAGGAGTAGGGGCGTGTATGCTATAGCTCCAGACAGGCAGGCAGGGTTCTTTCAGCTTAGCTCAGCCAGCCTCACGGCAGCTTTCGTTCATGGATCAGCATCCCTCCTCCCCCCCTTGGCACTGCACTTCTAAGGTAAGTCTGGTCTGGTCTCACTGGTCTTCCCCTGGGGATTGGAAGCGGCCGTCCTTTTCAGGATAAGCCGCGGTTTCCTCTTTAATCCCCGGGGATCGGACGACCAGACGGCCAGCACCCTCCATCCCAGCATACCTGACACCGAGCTGACGCTGCTAAAGCAAGAGCGTAGAAGAGCAGAAGCTGCCTAGAAAAGGAGCTCCTCAGATGAAAACCACACTATCTATAAGACAATAACAAAGAAATATCATAAAGAAATCTTTATGGCGAAAAAAAATCATTTCGCCAACATCATCACCAAGGCCCTAAATCGCCCCCGCAAACTCTTCAAGCTGGTTTCACAATCGATGAATCCAGCCTGCTTAGAGCCCCCCAATGCTGATTCACAAGAATTTTGCAACGAATTATCGGATTATTTCATTAATAAAATTGAAAGAATCCGGGAAAGCATTGAGCAAAATGGAATCTGCATGAATCCCGTCCCGAATCCCAACCCTGATACCATGTTATACCCGCCTCAAGCACAGAAATTCACCTTAAAACCCATCTCCATCGCTGCCACTAAAAATATCATTGGGACTCTGCGCAACAGCACAGCACCCAATGACATTATCCCCACTAAACTGCTGAATGAAAGTGCAGATATACTGGCACCAGCTATCACGCAGCTTATAAACCAATCATTCAAGGAGGGCATGGTGTCTGCCTTGTTGAAACAAGGTACCATAAAACCGATCCTGAAAAAACCCTCCCTTGACCCTAAAGACCCTAAAATAGGAGACCCATAACGGGTCTAAATGTTTTCTCCAAGATAATGGAGAAAGAAGTTGTACAACAGTTACAACAGCATTTAGAAACCCAAAAATTACTAGATACGTTTCAATCAGGTTTCCGGCCCGGGCACGGAACGGAAACAGCTCTGGTAAAAATATGGGATGACGTCCTAGAGGCAGCATATGAGGGAGAATCTTCTCTCCTGATCCTGTTGGACCTAAGTGCGGCCTTTGATACGGTAGATCATGGACTACTACTCACTAGGCTAGCTGAAGTGGCCAAAGTCACGGAAGCGGATCTACCTTGGTTCTCTTCCTTCTTGGGAAACAGATCACAAACAGTTAAATTGGGATCTTTCACATCAGAAATGCGTACGGTATTCATGCGGAGTCCCTCAGGGATCTCCCTTGTCGCCGGTACTGTTCAATATTTATCTCCGTCCCCTCTTTGAGATCATCAGCAACCAGGAGCTACTTTACCATTCCTACGCAGATGACACACAACTGTATCTCCGCGTTAGCAACGGAAAGGATCATTCGCTGGGATTAGAGAGATCCCTCACTCTTATAGATAACTGGATGACATCCAGTTATCTAAAACTCAATGGTTCAAAAACAGAGCTTCTCCTGTTTCACGCAAACAGGAAAAGTCTCTCCACCTCAACTTGGATCCCACCGCCCATCCTGGGAAAAATTATCGCCCCGAGCACCAAAGTCAAAAGTCTAGGAGTCATTTTTGACTCCCACATGACAATGGATGCACAAATAGGGGCGTTAGTCAGCGGATCGCACCATCTGCTGCGTCAGTTACGCCGACTCACCCCTTTTATTCCTAAAGAGCACATTGCAGTCGTAGTGGGAACAATTATTATTTCCAGACTCGACTATGCAAATGCCCTCTATCTAGGACTTCCCAAATACCAAATCACTCATCTGCAAGTCGTTCAAAATACGGCTGCTCGATTAGTGACTGGGAAAAAACCATGGGAGTCAATCTCCCTTTCGCTAAGATCTCTTCACTGGCTACCAGTGAAGGACAGAATCACTTTTAAGGCACTCTGGCTTACACATAAGTGTATTCAAGGAAACGCTCCCCAATATCTATGCGATAAAATAAAAGCCCACAACCCCAATCGCATTCTGCGATCCACAAATCAGAACCTACTGTACATCCCAAAGGCAGGATACGAATCCAAAGGAGATCGGAGATTTGCTGTCCAAGGACCGTGACTGTGGAATGCACTACCAACCATCATCTGACTGGAGTCCGACCACTTGGCCTTCAGGAGAATGATTAAAACTCATCTCTTCTGAAGGCAGAGCCTTCCTTTATCCAAGTAATGGAAATAGCGCCCAGAGGCGATTCAGTTCGCAAGTGTTGCGCTCTATACGTTTTTCACTCACTCACTCATTCACTCACTCACTCACTCACTCACTCACTCACTCACTCACTCAACTAATTAGGAGAAAGAAATGCCCTAAACTGGGTGTCAACTAACCCAGGGAGAACTCTTGGGCTCTGATTACTGGAGACAGTAATACCGCGTACACACGATCACTTTTCGGCATGGAAAAAAACAAAGTTTTTCATCATGAAAAAAAACAACGTTTTTCCAACTTCATCATTAAAAACTATGTTGCCCACACACCATCCTTTTTGAAAAATGATGAACAAAGCGTGGTGACGTACAACACGTACGATGGCACTCTAAAGGGGAAGTTCTATTCGCCTTTGGGGCTGCTTTTAGCTGATTCCTTGTTAGTAAAAGACGATTCGCACTTTTCTGTCTGTTAGGCCTTGTACACACGATCGGACATATCCGATGAAAACGGTCCGCGGACCGTTTCCATCGGATATGTCCGATCTGGAGTTTGGTCCGATGGCGTGTACACACCATCGGATCAAATTCCCCGCCGGCGGACGGCGCGGTGACGTGGCGGTGACGTTGACGCCGCCACGTCACCGCTACGTCACCGCACCAGGAAGTAAAACACTTCCGCGCATGCGCCGAATCCATTCGGCAGAGGCGCGGCGGCGGTGCGGGACGACATGTCTGCTGGTAAGTGTACTAACCAGCAGACATGTCGGGCGGACACATTCCCACCCAATAGATTTCAAAGCATGCTTTGAAATCTGTCGGGTGGACAAATCTGTCCGCTAGCCCATACACACGATCGGAGATGTCTGCTGAAACGGTCCATCGGACCGTTTTCAGCGGACATATCCGCTCGTGTGTACGAGGCCTTACAGTGTGATGAATGTGCTTACTCCATTATGAATGGTAGTTTTACCAGAACGAGTGCTCCCGTTTCATAACTTGCTTCTAAGCATTTGCGGGTTGAAAAAGTCGTTTTAGCTCACACACGATTACTTTTTACAACCCGAAAAACAACATTTTTTAAAACTACGTGAAAAAATGCAGCATGTTCGATTTTTTCTGTGTCGTTTTTCAGAAGATAAAAAACGATGTGAAGCCCACACACGATCATTTTAAATGACGTTTTTAAGGGGGTCTAAATGACATCCAACTTGGCCAGAACCGACCGAGTGGTACCTAACAAAGGGTAGGATCAGATAAAAGGGCTGAGGTCTGCCAAGGAAGAAACTGCAATGGAAGGGGCAAAATGTCCTGTTCCAGGCCCACCCAACCATTCTCAGTGGCATGTTTAATCCAGTCCAATGTTTTTGTCATATGGACAGCATAGAAATTTTTAATAGGGACTGGGATACCCAATGCCCCATTTTTTTGGGCAGGGCCAATATCTGAAATGATAGCCTCTTATTTTTGTAGCCCCAGAGGAAGCTCAGCAATTCCACCTTTGTAGCTCTGCGGAATGTTCTTGGTATGACAGTCATTTTCAAAATGCCATTCCTCTGAACAGCAATGGCAAACAGCTTTAAAGTCAATATATAAAGCCACTAGTTGCACTAACAAAAAAAATATCACTGAGATGGTACTTGACTACTCAGAGGCTGGCCAAATTTCCCTCAACCGCCTCACATATCTGCTGGAGAAACTGTAACCAAACAAGTACCTTACTACATATATTGTGGTTATGCCCAGCTTTGACAAGTCTATGGAAAGAGGTAGAGAACATCATACAAGATATTTTCCACCTTCCTCTTATGCCGCAAACACACAATCAGGCTTTTGCCCAGACAAATCACATCGGAATTCTGACGGAATTCCATTGGAAAAAAATAGAACATGTTCTAAATCTAAACTCCGATGGAATTCATTGACATTTCCGATGAAAAAACTCAGATGGGGCTACACATGATCGGAATATTCGATGGAAAAAGTACATCAGACTTTTTCCACCGGAAATTCTGATTGTTTGTACGTGGCATTACACTAACTACGCAATTAGACATCCTGAATATGAACGTAGAAGCACTCCCTCCAACTTCCAGACTAGTGACCACACACATACTCCTAGCAACCAGACTACTCATAACTAGACGCTGGAGAACAAATACTACTCTAACAATCACAGAAGTACTTGTATTAGTGCAATCAAATTACACATATGAATCTTTAATGTTGTGAGGAAAACCCTTGTACTCTAAACAACACAACCTATGGCTTCCTTGGGAACGATGGAATGCTAAAAGACTTACCTAAAAATCTTTTGATAACACTACTTTACATTCGGTCCAAATTGCTATACGAAATGTATTTACCCTTGTGCTCTCTTCCTTTCAGCTCCCCCTCCCTCCCTCTCACTTCCTCCCTTCCCCTCCCTCTCTCTTGCCCCTTTATTTTCTTTCTATACTCAAATGTTTACCATAGTGCAACATGGGTACACACACCTTGTTTTATGCATACATTGTTAAAACAAGTTTATATAAATGTACCAATTCTTGTACTGCTTTATACCTGAACAATTTAATGACTTTACAGTTGTATTATTAAAAAAATCAATAAAAACCTATTAAAAAAAAATTACATTCCTCCTGAACCAGGTGAATGATTAATGATGCCGATGTTTTGGGGGAAAGTTTTCCCTACAAAAATCAGACAGAAACAGGGTAATATTTATGCCAAAATATTTGATCTTTTTATGGCCCCAGGAAAAGGGAAAATTTGTCTGAATCTATTGCAAAATATCAGAGGCTAGCTTAATGTTTGGAGCCTCAAATTTGTGCACATTAATTTGACAGTTGAACAGGTCTGTGTCTGTATGTAATTCCTTCAACAGATTAGGAACAGTTATTTTGCGGCATGTCACAAATTAAAGCAGGTCATTAGTGTTTGCCACAACCTTGAGATGAACACTTGCACTCTGTAGATCTCAAATACCCAGGTTGGTTCTAATAAGACCCAGTAGAGGCTCTAACACCCACCCAAAAAAGGGGGATAAAGGGCACCTTTGCCTAGCCCCATTACTCAAGGGAAAGTCCTCCAATATCAATTTATTGGCCTGGACTGCAGCTATGGGGTGTAAATAAATGGCCCAGTTGACCCAGTTAAAGGCCTTTTCTGCATCTGCTGAAATCAGCATCAAGTTCCGCACCCTGCAGGTGTCATCCCTAGCCTCCCTATTAGGGTTGAATCCCACCTGATCTCTGAGAGGGCATAAAAGAAAGCAGACGGTTAGCTAAACTATTAGTAAAGATCTAAAAAGAGAAGTGTTGGCTTAAAAACAAACATACATACTCACCTAGGGGGTGCTGTCTCTAAAACTGAGAACTGAGCAATCAAAGACCGCTGATTGCTCAGTTCTTGGTCTTCAGTGAGCAAAGAGCTTCAGTGCCCACTGGAGTCGGGCTGTGCAGGAGGCAGGAGTGGCTGGCTCAGGCTCCTAGATGTACACTGAGAGGCTGAACCAGCTGAAGCTCAGGTATCTGGGTGTACCCCGGTTATGTGAGCATACAGGGAAATGATGCTCAATCTAGTAGGGCATTACACAAACTTACCAAAGGAGCTCACAGAAAGTTTGATAGTAGAGCAGGGGGAAGCCTTCAGGCCCTGGGGCCCTTTATCATCATCAGCACTTCAGCAACTGTAAGGCCGGGTACACACGATCGAACATGTCCGCTGAAACTGGTCCGCAGACCAGTTTCAGCAGACATGTTCGATCGTGTGTATGGCCTATCGGACCGTTTTGCAGCGGACAAAAGTTTCCAAACATGCTTAGAAACCTGTCCGCTGGAAACCTGTCCGTCGGACATGTTCGATGGTTAGTACACGAAATCATCGGACCAAAATCCTGCGCATGCTCAGAATCACGTCGACGCATGCTTGGAAACATTGAACTTCATTTTTTCATCACGTCATTGTGTTCTACGTCACCACATTCTGGTCCGAGGGGATTTTGGTCCGATGAGGTGTACGCACATGAGACCAACAGACCACTTCAGCCTGGTCCGATGAAAACGGTCCGTCTGACATGTTTCATCGGACATGTCTGATCGTGTGTAGGCGGCCTAAGGGGAACCTCCATAGGCTCCCTGTCTTGAGAGGATAATTGGGGTAAATCCAGAGTTTGGAAGTAGTAATCAATTTCCGACAGACGTGTCTGGGGATCAGATAGGCAAACACCAGTGGTTAGATTATAAAGTTTCTTCAGCAGTCTATCAGGTTTACCCCTGTATTCTTAAAAATGCCTCCATGAGTACTTAAGTTACGCATTAAAAAGAAAAAGGTAGGGGGCGCTCACTGAATAAATAACTAAATAAGTGGACAGTAGGATAATTGATAAAATAAAAACTGATCAATTAATTAAATGCCCAAACAAATCCAAAACATGCAATTCCAGTGCAACCAGTGGACAGGTGAAAAAAGGGGAGGTGAAATAGGCAATCAGTAACTTGTATAAGACAGGTGGATACAAATCCGGTAAATAAAAAAATAATTAAATGTGCAACTAACAACAATCAATGTGCATTAAAGTGCAAAAGTGGACAAGTCTGGTAAAAAAATAATGAATTCTTCAAAAAAGTTCATATTTTATAATGATGTGCAATCAACTCCAAAAGTGCAAGCAGGCAATCTTCACAGGATCACAGTGATCACAAAAGTGTAGGTGCTGTTTCTTCTAGTGCAGGTGCTAAAAACAGTTTCCCCCAGCCTCTCACCGTAATAGGCTAAAATAAAAGCCTTGCTGCAATATCTCTTTAGTAACGATTACTGCTCTCTTCTCATTGCCATCCCAGCTCCTGATTTCACATGCACAGAAGGCTTACACACACAAGTTCCTGATGTGATCTAATAACCCACAGATCCACAGCTCCAAACCCGGCCAGCCTCCTCACATCAGCTCACAATAACATAGAGGAGAGAAAGGAGCGCTCCATAGTGCATTAGGTTAAAAAAGGTTTTTTTTTTAAACATAAAATCACACTTACAATAAGGCAGGAAATCGTCGGCGTTGTAAACATATGAACTTCCGGTCTCGGCTGCGACCGGAAGTGCGTCACAAGTCCTTCACGCGTATTGTGACAGACTACGTCACTTTCTCAAAAGGGTTCCCATGCATGCATAGTGCATAGTAGTACTGTGCAAATGTTTAGGTAGATTGTTTCAAACATCTTAGAGAACTAACCACAGATCTTCTGTAGGCTGCCTCAAATCCTTCTGTCTCTTGATGTTATCCTAACCTGACTCAATGACGTTGTGATCAGGGCTCTGTGGGATCCAAACCATCACTTCCAAAACTCCTTGTTCTTCTTTACACTGAAGATAGTTGTTAACCAGTTAAGGACCCCCGCACGCCTATGTACGTCCACAACATGGCTCGTACAGGCACAAGGGCGTAAATTTACGTCCTCGCCTTAGTGCGGTTCGGGGGTCCCATCGGGACCCCCTCCGCGGCGTGCGGCGGTCCCCCTGGCTCTGGGAGCGATCGCCGACGAGCGGGCGGATGTCCGTGTTTTCCGCCCCCCCCGCGATCGCTCCCAGCCAATGGGAGCGCGCTCCCAGCCTGTCACTTCCTCCTCCTGTGTTTACACAGGAAGGAGGAAATGATGTATTCTCTCATCGCAGCGCTGTTTCCCAGCGCTGCTGATGAGAGAAGACATGCCAAGTAAGTGTGCACCAACACAACACTGACACACACTCACATAGGCATATTAACCCCTTGTGATCGCCCCCCCACCCCCCTGTCACAGTGTTACTAAATGCAGTGATTTAATCACTGCATTTAGTGTCAGTGTGACAGGCACTGTAAAAAACAGTTAGTGTTAGGTTCAGGATAGCCCCCCTCACCCCCCCTAATAAAGTTTTAACCCCCTGATCACCGCCCTAGTTAACCCTTTCACTCCCTATTGCCAGCGTCACTAAGCGATCATTTTTCTGATCGCTGTATTAGTGTCGCTGTTCCCGCTAGGTAGCTATTTTTTTTTATTGCGATTTTTTTTTTTTACTAAAGACATGTGGCTAAATAAATTTTGGCCTAAATGTTTGACTAAAATTTAGTTTATTTGATTTTTTTTTAACAAAAAGTAAAAAATAGTGTTTTTTTTTCAAAAATGTCGCTCTATTTTTGTATATAGCGCAAAAAATAAAAATCGCAGAGGTGATCAAATACCACCAAAAGAAAGCTCTATTTGTGGGAAGAAAAGGACGCAAATTTTGTTTGGGAGCCACGTCGCACGACCGCGCAATTGTCTGTTAAAGCGACGCAGTGCCGAATCGCAAAAACACCTTGGGTCATTTACCAGCGTATTGGTCCGGGTCTTAAGTGGTTAATGATATTAGCTGTATGTTTGGGGTCATTGACCTGCTGTAGAATTTTTTTTTTTGTCAATCACACACTTTCCTGATGGTATGGCATGATGGATAAGTATCTGTTTGCTTTTCTCAGCATTGAGGACACCGTTGATGCTGACCAAATCTCCAACTACGTTTGCGGAAATGCAGCCCCAACCTTGCAAGGAACCTCCACCATGCTTCACTGTTACCTGCAGACACTCATTATTGTATTGCTCTCCAGTCCTTCGCCAAAACAAACTGCCCCCTGCTACAGTTAAATATTTAAAATTTTGACTCATCAGTCCAGAGCGCCTATTGCCATTTTCCTGCACCCCCAGTTCCTATGTTTTTGCATAGTTGAGTCGCTTTGTCCATACCTCTGATGTTTCCATATTGGAAATATGGCTTTTGGCAGCAATTCTTCCATGAAAACCATTTCTGACCAAACTTTTCTGGACAGTAAATGGGTATACCTGCATCCCACTGGTTTCCACCAGTTCTGTGCTGATGGCACTGCTGGACATTTTCCGATGTGGAAGGGAAGTAAGCATGATGTGTCTTTCATCTGCTGCATAAAGTTTTCTTGGCCAACCACTGAGTCTACAGATCTCAGTGTTGCCATTTCTTTGTGCTTCTTCAAAAGTGCTTGAAACCCCAGTTTGCGTTGACATTTCTGCCTGGGAGAGACCTTACTAATGAAGTATAACTACCTTGTGTCTTGTTGCTGTGCTGTCTTGCCATGGTGCATATATAACCTGTGACATGAAACTTTCCTCCGCAACTCCACCTCATGCCTCATACACACAATTGGAATTTCCGATGGAAAAGGTCAGACGGAATTTTTTCATCCGATATTCCAGCCGTGCGTATGCCCCATTGGACTTTTTCTGTCTGAAATTTCGACGGAGTTAGAAAGAGAACATGTTCCCTTTTTTCCCGACGGAAAAAATTTCTATCAGAAATTTTGTTCGTCTGTATGGAACTCCGACGGAGAAAAAAACACACATGCTTGGAAACAATTTGATGCATGCTCGCAAGCATTGAAATTAAATTTTCTAGGCTCGTCATAGTGTTGTACGTCACCACGTTTTTGATGGTCGCAATTTGGTGTGTCCGTGTGTATGCTAGACAGCTTGAACGGAATTCCGTCGGAAAAACCTGTCAGAGTTTATTTCAACGGAAACTCCAATCGTGTGTTCAAGGCATTAGAAGCAGTTTGGCTCCTCACCTAGTTTTTAGTCTCCGACACAGTTGTTTCTATTTCAGTTAAAGGGGTTGTAAAGGTTTGTTTTTTATTTTCTAAATAGGTTCCTTAGAACCAGTGCATTGTTGGTTCACTTACCTTTTGCTTCGATTTCCCTTCTAAATGTTTTTTTTCTTTGTCTGAATTTCTCACTTCCTGTTCCTCCTCAGTAAGCTTGCCCCCATCACCTGAGATGTTCTGGCTGGGGGTTAGTCAGCGCGCTCGCCCCCTCCCTTGGAACTTCATCCCTGTGGGGAGACGCTATGGGAAACATTTAGAAAGGAAATAGAAGGAAAAGGTAAGTGAACCAACAACGCACTAGCTTAAAAGAACCTATTTAGAAAAAAATAAATGAACCTTTACAACCCCTTTAATGACTGTTTTTCAACCTACATATGAAATTGATGAAAGTTTGAATTTGATGCAAGTATGAATTTGTGCAAGTGTAATGCCGCGTACACACGATCACTTTTTGTGATGAAAAAAAACATAATTTTATCTGACGAAACAAAACAACGTTTTTCAAACTTCATTTTCAAAAACGACATTGCATACACACCATCGTTTTTCCACAATGCTCTTGCAAAGCGCGGTTACGTAAGACACTTTTGACGGCACTCTGTTCCATTGAAGCTCCCATCTCATAACTTGCTTCTAAGCATGCGCGGGTTTAAAAACGTTGTTTTAAACAACGTTTTGCCCACACACGGTCACTTTTTATGACACAAAAAACGACATTTTGAAAAACGACACAAAAAATTCAAGCATGTTGGAATTTTTTTTTGGTCGTTTTTTTTGAAGACATAAAACAACGTTTTGCCCACACACGATCATTTTAAATGACGTTTTTTAAAACGTCGTTTTTTTTCATCACAAAAAGTGATCGTGTGTACGCGGCATATGAATTGATGCTGATTAAGATCTTTTTTTCTGTCTGCTCACTTTGATGAAAAATAAACAATTAATTTATATACATTTGAAAGCATTCTTACTTTACAGAACTCCTTCACACCTGCCTCAAACTTTTACACAGTACTACTATATATATATATATATATATATATATACACACATATACATATACACACATTTTTTGTTACATAGGGGATAACAAGGGGTTAAAAACCCAAACATTAAACGTATTTGATAGACTTGTGTCTTTTTTCAGCCTCAGGATACAGTCCATGTCAGTCAGTCAGTGTCAGTGGGAGAGTAGGACGCTCCAAGCTTTCGCACGAGTCTGCTCTCGCCAGGGACCAGACAGTCAGACAGAGACCAGGTAGACTGTTAGGCAGGTTCGCTCTATCCCCCCAGAGACTCACCACCTGGCTTCCCCTGGCTTCACGTGACCCCCCTGGCTCCCTCCTTCACCCCTTCTCCAGGGGAACCAGCAGGTAAGCCATCCACTGAGGCTGCAGGCGGCCGTCCTTTTCAGGACAAGCCGCTGCAGCTTACTCAAAGCCTCGGCTATCCCCCTCTCCATACCTCTCCTCCTATACCCCCACATTTACCACCTCCACTCAAGCCGCCCATCCGCCACCTATCCGCTGCAATTTCCGCCTTTTTGGGCATTTTTCCTATACCTCCGCGCCGGCCTGTGAGCAATCGCGGCAGCCGCGATCTAGGCAACTGTCACCAAACTCCCAAAATGGCCCAGAAACCCCCCCATACCCTTGAAAAGTACCTTCCACCCCCTGTCCATCGATCCAGGCCCCCACGACAGCACCGATCCACCCAGGCTGGGAGTTCACCAGCCTGGATCCTGCTGCCTGATCGGCAGCCATCTTACTACACCCAGCCCCAGTCTCCCCTTTCTCAACACCATTACAACTTGATCCAGGGATTCACCCGATCGCCTCTCAAGGGGTCAGGAAGGAATTTTTTTCCCTGCCGTAGCATATTGGCGTAGCACGGCCAGGTTTTTTTTGCCTTCCTCTGGACCAAACCAGGATAGAGGATTCAGTTAATCAGTTAACCCCCCTGTGTTTGGCGACCAAGGTTAATCAGCAATACTCGGCAGAGACCATTTGGGATCTGAGGCGATTTGCCGCAACACTACCAGCCATCACCAAAAAGCCCTTCGAACTGAGCGACTTCTGAGAATCGATCGACGATCGACTATCAAAAATCTCAGCTGCTTGTCCCAGCCTAACAGGGCCGGCGCTACCAATAGGCAAGTTAGGCGATGGCCTAGAGCGCACATCAGTAGGGAGCGGCATGCTGGCTACATGCGGTGAGTGAGCAGTAGGGTGTTTAATTTGTGCTGCTTTCTGTGCAAACTGCGCTCCCAGCACTGCTAGGTCCAGCGCTTGCTGCAGAGTATCACTGCTGGAGAGAGCGAGGGGGGGGGGTTCATGTGCAGGGGACAGTAAACCGGCCTGGGTGTTCTCTCCTCCTGTGCGATTCCTCTTTCCCCCGCCGCCGCTCATATCCAGCAGGTAGAGATTGAAGACACAATGTCCGAGCAGAAGGCAGGAGCTTGTTAAACTTTTAAAGTTAAGAAGCCTGCGAGGGCTGTAGAGGGGACTGGTATACAGGGAGAGGGGCTGTGGAGGGGACTGGTATACAGGGAGAGGGGCTGTGGAGGAGATTGGTATACAGGGAGAGGGGCTGTGGAGGAGACCGAGGTTCAAGGAATGAGGCTGAGGACACTGATGTAATGGGGGAAAGAGGTAATTGATGACATTGGGGAACTTGGATTTAAAGAGGTCTGTGATGTATAGCAGGCACTGTATTGCAAAGGGGTGCTGTATTGCCACTCTTTGTCTTCAGGCCGGTTCCAGAGGCGCAGGTGGCTGAGGAAATAGGTGGAGAGGTGACACAAAAAAACTCCACCCCCGCCGCATACATGGGCAGGGCAAAAGGGGTGGAGCCAATGGGGGGCGGCAAATTTAGGTTTTGCCTAGGGTGTCAAAAATCCTTGCACCAGCCCTGCAGCCTAAGCACATATTATGTGCTTTGATCAACACAAGATCGGCAGTAAAACACCGACTAGAAATCCATGATTTCATCCTACAATACGATTTAGACTGCCTCTTTATTACAGAGAGCTGGCTCAGAGCCGACTGTAACACCATTCTAGGAGACTTGGTGCCAGATAACTATCGTATTATAACGGAAAACAGAATAGGGCAAAGAGGAGGACGACTGGCGGTGATCCATAAGACTCATCTTGCGATCACAAAACCAGTCCTTCAAAACCCTCTTCCATTCATGGAAACCCTTACTCTGCAACTGCAAGCAAACTCCCAGGAGACCGTCCGGATTCTACTCTGCTATAGACCACCCGATCCAAAATCGCAGCTTCTCCCTTCATTGATGGACTTTATCTCCACCTATACCCTTAACAGCAAACACCTTTTGCTGCTCGGGGACTTCAACCTCTGGGCCAAATCCCCGCAAGACCCCATTGCCGACGCCTGCATTGACCACCTGGAAGGATTAGGCCTTCAGAAACTAGTATGTGGGCCCACACATGCTTCATGTCACACGCTTGATCTTATTTTCAGACAAGATCTGGAAATAAAAATCTTGGAAAATGAACCATTGCCATGGACAGATCACCATGCAATTAAATTCATTATTTCCGAATTCCCCCCTTAACAAAAACATCAAATCCAGTAACAACACACTGGACTAGATGTCAGAAGAAGCTCCACTCGGAATTCTTCAAAGCCACGTTAAGTAAAAAAATAAAAACAATTCAGCCGCATCAAACGGCTGAAGAAACACTGAATGGCATAACTACAGCCCTATTACAGTCAGCTGACTTAATAGCGCCGAAATGTAAAACCCACATCCGGAAAAATAACTCCAGCTGGTTCAACAACCAGCTGGCGTTACTGAAGCAAGAGCGCAGAAGGGCGGAAGCCGCCTGGAAAAGAAGCTCTTCAGATGAGAACCTCTCCATCTACAAGGCAATAACAAGAAAATACCACAAAGAAATCTTCCAAGACAAAAAAATTTTTTTTCTGAGGCTATCAACAGCGCCCTTAACCGCCCCCGCGAACTCTTCAAGCTGGTCCCTCAGACCATGAATCCAGGATGTCTTGAAGCCCCCAATTCGGACACACAAGAATTTTGCAGTGAATTATCGGATTACTTCATTAATAAAATCGAGGGAATCCGGCAAAGCATTCAGCAAAACAATTCCCCCCGTAGCCCCCCCCGTAATTATTTACACAACACCTGCAGAAATTCACCACAACCAGGTAAGTTCACGCTGGAACCCATCTCTATCGATGCCACTAAAAATATCATCGGTACTCTGCGTAACAGCACTGCGCCGAATGATATCATCCTCACCAAACTGCTGAAGGAATGGGCCGACATCCTCGCACCTCCTATCACGCAGCTCATTAACCAATCTTTCAGGGAGGTCATAGTGCCCTCCCAGTTGAAGGAGGGCATAATTCGACCCATCTTGAAGAAACCCACCCTGGACCCCAAGGATCTACTCCATCGCCGTCCCATAACAGGCCTAAACGCTCTCTCCAAAGTCATGGAGAAAGTAGTGGTACAACATCTGCAACAGCATCTAGATACCCACAACCTACTTGATCCATTTCAATCGGGATTCTGGTCCGGACACGGGACGGAAACAGCACTGCTCAAGATATGGGACGACGCTCTCGAGGCCGCAGACGAAGGAGAATCTTGTCTTTTGGTTCTGTTGGACGTAAGCGCAGCCTTCGACACAGTAGACCACAAGCTTCTACTGACTCGGCTAGCTGAAGTAGCCAAAGTCGCAGAAGGCGATTTATCTTGGTTCTCCTCTTTTTTGGAAAACCGATCGCAAATAGTGAAGTTAGGACCTTTCACTTCTGAAAAACGCACATTATCGTGCGGTGTCCCTCAAGGGTCCCCTCTGTCGCCGGTGTTATTTAACATCTATCTTCGTCCTCTTTTTGATATCATCAGCAGTCAAAAACTGCTCTATCACTCATATGCAGACGACACGCAACTGTATTTTCGCATTTGCAATAAAAGGATCACCACCTCAATCTAGAGACATGCCTCTCTTTGAAAGAGGACTGGATGACAAAGAGTGATCTTAAACTCAACGGAGCGAAAATAGAACTTCTCCTGTTCCACGCCAAGCGTAGGAATCAACCCGCAATAACTTGGACCCCCCCGCCCATTCTGGGCAAAATCATCACCCCTAGCGCCAAAGTCAAAAGTCTTGGGGTCATCTTCGACTCCTACATGACAATGGACGCACAAATAGGGTCAGTAGTCAGCAGATCTCACCATCTGCTGCGCCTACTACGCAGACTTATTCCTTTTATTCCCAAAGAAGACATAGCGGTCGTGGTGGAAGCAATTGTAAACTCAAGATTGGACTATGCAAATGCCCTTTACCTCGGACTCCCCAAGTACCAAATCGCTCGTCTACAAGTCGTTCAAAATACGGCCGCCAGACTTGTGACTGGGAAAAAACCTTGGGAATCAATCTCATCTTCACTGAGATGCCTTCATTGGTTACCGGTAAAAGACAGAATTACTTTTAAAGCACTCTGTCTAACGCATAGATGTATCCATGGGAATGCTCCCCATTATTTATGCGAAAAAATAAAAGCTCATAATCCCAATTGCATTCTGCGATCCCACCAATCAAAATCTACTCCAGATACTGAAAGCCAACTACAAGTCCAAAGGAGATAGAAGATTCGCGGTCCAAGGTCCCAGACTATGGAACGCTTTACCAACCAGCATTCGGTTGGAGGAGAACCACCTAGCATTCAGGAGAAAGATCAAGACTCATCTCTTTTGATTCCAAAGGAGACAGGAACAACCAGCGCCAGAGGCGATTCAGTTAGCATGTGCCGCGCTATATAAGTTTTCATTCATTCATTCATTCAGTGCTTAAATGGGGTGATTGGGCACTAACTGTGCTAAATAATGTGTACATGGATAGATAAGGGCAAAAAAGGATTAATTAGGAGTTAATAAGCATAAAAAAAATGTTTTTGTATACTGGAAATGCTTTCCTGTCAAACTTGCAAGCAGCTGCAGCTCTCTAACATACAGTTCATATTGTCTTTGAGGAAGCTGAGGTTGATCTGTACAGTTACTTTGTAATTGTTGTAAATATTTAAAATGTTACACAGAATTATCACTGTCATTGGCTGTCATAGTGATCATTTAATCAGAAGGCACTCCGATTCGCTCATGATCATTGAAGAGGGAACCCTGCTTTCGGGTTCCACTGGAGCGTGCACTGTAGTGTGCGGACCCATGCCTGGATGTACAAAACATGCCTGTGTACTGTGTTGAAATTTTATTGGGTGTTCCTCAGATGCCCAAAGTATGAAACTGGTTAAAAACAAACATTAAATGTACCCATAAAAAACAAACTGTCAGCACTGGATCAACTGCTGGCTGCACTGTGCTTTTCAGAGTGTGACGTTGTAGTTCTGGTGTCCACCAGTGGGTGTCCCTCCTCTATTATTACGCTTTGATTCAGTGTGTTGCTTTGCTACCAAGATACTGCTTTCCATTTATCCCGCTCCTGATATTGCTCTTGCACTGCATCCTGCTGCCTTGTATCTGTGCCCCTTAATGCTGATCCCAGTCCTGGTTCCCCTCCTCCTTACATCTCCGGTATTACCCCGTTTGCCCATGTTCCCCATTTTTGTATATATTGTATGTAGTCAGTTTGTTAGTTAGGCTTCATGTTACTTATGTTGCTAGTTAGGTATTTTGATTACATGGTTGTGGTTCACTTGTAGCTTCAGGTTTGCTGTTTTCGGATGGATTTTTGTTTCACTGTAAATTAATCTAACTAAAGCTAGGTTCACACATGTGTGGTTTCCCTTCGGCTGTTTGCTTGTGTACAGCAGCCTTTTCGGCACCGCATTGTGCTGTACGGTTCCCAGTACGTGGGGGTGACATTATGATTAATGGTATCCCCAACCTACTACTGAGCAGCAGCATGTTTTTCTTTGCAGGTGGGGTCCCACAGCGGTAACCACCCGCACATGTCTGAGCCTAGCCTTAGAGCATACATAGTCTGGTCACAGTTCCTCAGGGCCCCTTTCGCAGCTTTAGGCAGGGCCCCCCTAGAGCAGAGAACCAGGGGTGTCCTCCTCTCTCCTGCCACAGGATGATAAGAGGGAGGTTGTGGTAATGAAAGTGTAATCTCTTCTCTTCTCTCTCCTGCCAAAACATGATAAGCGGGAGGGGGGGGGGGTTTGGTTGGTTCTGGTGAACAAACAAAGTTAAGTCAAGTCTTCTCTTTTCTCTCCTGCCGCGAGTTGCTAAAGTCAGACGGAAAAAAAGAAAGAAAAAAGAAAAGGGGGGGGGTTGTTGGGCCCCTGCCGCGAGTTGCTAAAGGTGGGGGGGGGGGTAACAAAAAAAATTGGGTTGGCATCCGGGACCCTGGGGACCATCGGGCCCCTTACAGGTGTAATGCCTGT
The DNA here is from genome assembly GCA_029574335.1 of Rana kukunoris. Classification (NCBI taxonomy): domain Eukaryota; kingdom Metazoa; phylum Chordata; class Amphibia; order Anura; family Ranidae; genus Rana; species Rana kukunoris. Next base: position 282,868,238 of record CM056052.1, read on the forward strand.
ACTCCCCTGATGGCAGTTCCTAAGTGTAGATCTGACCATCTCTGCTGTTGATTCCTGACACAAACATTCAAACAAAGGGAACTTACAGTGCTTGTAAAAACAGAAACAAAAACAACACTGATTGTGACGCAGCTACTTACCTTTTACTACCGTAGGCTAATCCTAACCCTTTAACGTGGGAGTGTCAACATAAATAGTGGTCATTTGTTTTTATACCCTTATAAAATAAAAAATGAAGTGTAATGTTTTTGTATTGTATTTTTCAGAGCATGCTTCTGGAGCTTTCCTCTATCCTGAAAAAGTAATGCCTAATATAAGTGGGAGGACAGCAAATTTCTAACAATAAACACCAGCAAAAATCATTCACAGCTTCATTCCCAGCAAGCAAAGATTCATATGTGGGATGAATGCAACCACATGAGATGCTTTATTCTGCACATCAGACAGAACGTCACATATGACCAAATACAAATCAATGCTGAAGATGATACAGATGTTCTACGCTGTAATGCTGAAGTCCCTGAATGGTTCCTCTACATATTCAAAACACCAGTCTCTTAAGAATGTGAAGTGTCCAGCCTTTGTGGATGATAGACAACAATGAATCGTGAAAACTGTACGGCCATTATGTACACAGCACAAATGACCTAAGATTCTAATTTAGAGAACGCATACATCCTAGTTCTGAAATGTTAAGCTGGCTGGCCATACACTATTCAAATTTAGTGGGGTGGCCCAACTGAAAAATTGAAGGAGCTTGGCAAAAATGTGTCAGCTGAACTGTGCCCAATTAACTGCAGCTGCTGTTTGGGTATTATGACTGCTGCCACTGCTGGCTCTCGGAACATAATAGCCTCAGTGGGAGACTTGTTCATCTGCAATGCATAGCTTGAGTGAATGAATCTGTTCATTCAGTCCGCAGGCTAAATTAAAAAAATCTACCTGTGTATGGTCAGCTTTAGAACTGTGCTAAATGATGCATTTTTCTCATAGTATATTATTCCAGGTAGAAGGCCAGTTGAAGATTGTATTTTCATTATTTTCATTCTTATGGCAATGTAAAACAATCAGATAAAAATGTGGCTTTATGTGTGCGCTGACTTTTAAAATCAAGATGCATTCAGCATCCATTATATCCACAGCAGAGATGCTAAAGCCTCTGCGCTTTATTCATGTGCATGAGGAGACTTCTGAAGACCTGGCTGTTCATATGTGTCATTGAAACTTTCATAGGAAAAGTCAACTGATTAGAGCTATAAGGTAAAAATGGGCAGCAATTACACACACACAACAACTTTCCAGAAATTGTAGCCACTCTCAAACAGCTTTTAAACCGGAAAACCATCTAATCAGTCATGAGTTAATAGATCACAGCAACCTACCACTAGCAGTTTTTATACTAGTATCTACTGCAGTGGTCTCCAAACTGTGGCCATTTGCTTGCCTCTATCCGGCCCTTGGGACACTATTTCTCCAACTCAGTGATTCTCAACTTCAGTCCTTAAAGCGGGGTCCTTTCACACGTGCGGAGCGTTCGTCTGTTTTTTAGACATCCGTTTACGGACCGCAATGCTTTCCTATGGGTCCTTTCACACCCATCCGTTAACATCCGTCTCCGTTTTTCTTCCGTCAAAAAAACGGAACGGATGAAAAACGGATGTTAGCAGACGATCCGTTTAACATCCAATTCGCTAACATCCATTTGTCATCAAAATATGTAATAAAAATAAAGTTCTACCAAAAAAAAAAAAAACGAAGAAAAAAAAAACGGATGAAAAAACGGATGAAAAACGGATGAAAAACGGATGAAAACGTATGAAAAATGGATGACAACTGATGAAAAACGGACGAAAAACTGATGAAAAATGGATGAAAAAACGGATCAACTGATGATAAAAACAGATCTAAAAAACGGTCCGCACGTGTGAAAGGACCCTTAAAAACATTTTTCCAACATTACATTGTGCATACTTGCAACATTTACAGTATGCTGATTTTTTATTTTATTTATTTATTAAAATTCTTAAAAGTACAAAATGGTACAAAACACAGTCAGTTACCCGTAGGCCTCGATGCGCCGAGAACAGCAATACAGCAACAACCAAAAAAACACACAGGCAGCGGAACAGATCAAATTTTAAAATGGTTATTTGCTGTACATACCGTCTTATAGCTATGTTCCACCCGGCTTCTGGGTTCTCACTCCCGCGGGAGTAGGCGTTCCTATGAAGAAGCGTAGTGTCATGTGGGACTTCGCCCAGATGATTGACGTCTTGACAAAAACTTCCCCCCGGCAGTTAAGAGCGTCACGAGTTTCCGAAAGAAGCCGAACTGCGAGTCGGCTCTATACGACGCCTGCGTAGTCAGCTCTACACGGCTCCTAGTTGGTGCGCAGGCGCCATATAGCGCCGTATAGAGCTGACTCGCAGTTCGGCTTCTTTCGGAAACTTGTGGCGCGCCTTATCCGCTGGGGGGGGGGGACGTTTTTGTCAAGACATCAATCATCTGGGTGAAGTCCCACATGACACTACGCCTCTTCATAGGAATGCCTACTACCGCGGAAGTGAGAACCCGGAAGCTGGGTGGAAAATAGCTATAAGACAGTATGTACAGCAAAAATAAATAAAAAATCAGCATACTGTAAATGTTGGAAGTATGCACAATGTAATGTTAGAAAAATGTTTTTAGGGTGAACCTCTGCTTTAAGTACCCCCAACAGACCATGTTTTGGGAATTTCTCTTAGATAAAATAGCTGTCCAATATACCAAGCCATTGACTCTGATTTAAAGCACCTGTGCAATATAAAGGAAAACCTGCAAACATGGCCTGTTGGGGGTACAGAGGTTGAGAACCACTGCTCCAACTGACACCAATGAAAAGGCACCATTGCTCCCACTGACACCATTAATTGAGCACTATTCCTCCCACTAACACCATCAATGGGGCAGTATTCCTCCTGCTAAGACCAATGATGGGTCACCATTCCTCCCACTGACACCGTTGATGGGGCACAATTCCTCCATCTAAAATCAACAACAGGGCACTATGCCTCTTGTTAAAACCAATGATGGGGCAGTGTTTACTCCAACAATGGGGCACTATTCCTCCATCTAAAATCAACAACAGGGCACTATACCTCTTGCTAAAACCAATGATGGGGCACTGTTTACTCCCACTGAGGCTAGGGCATTTTCTACTCACACTGGCCATAGTCCGGCCCCCCTAAAGCCTGAAGGACAGTAAACTGGCCCTTTGTTGAAAACGTTTGGAAACCCCTGATCTACTGTATAAGACAGGAATAGTGGTAGGTTACAATAATCTGTTCAGCCTTTGCTGTAATCAAAAGCTGGTTAATAGAAGTTAAAGTGTATATAAACTCAAAAACAAAAATGTAATAAACTGCAGCTTACCAATTAATTATCCACACAAAGTGGATGGAGGAATCAATCTTCCAACATGTCTCTTCTTCAGAAGTCAAGCTGTAACACTGATCAATATTTGGCTGGTCCCTGCTGAACCAGCTGATTTTCTACCAGTGTATGGCCAGCTTCAATTGTAGTTGCTCCGTTGCATAAGGAGAAGATAAACATATGACTGCACACGATGCCTCATAAAATTCTAACTTCTTTATTCAAGCATGTAAGAAATCATTATCAGATTGACAACATCATACAGTAGCTACCCCAGGGAAGCCTGTTGATGCGTTTCACACCATAACACACTGCAGCCATGAGAAGCAGGTATATAAATAAAACAATCAATTAACCATTCAATTAATTATAACACATGAATGGTGCAGCACTGGCTTCATCTGCAAAGAATGAATGAAAACAACATAAGCTTACAAGCATACCCCCACAAAGACAAATAATTAAAAAAAAGCAAATCCATGATTAATCATACTAAAAATAGTACGTCCCAATACATAGCAAGATTGTATGAACACAAAACAGAATATACAGATTATTATTTCATCCTATCCCCAAAGTGACTTAGACCCATACATACTTTTAATTAATTATGGATTTACTTGTTTTTTAATTTGTCTTTGTTTATACGTTTATGTTGTTTAAATTCATTCTTTGCGGATGAAGCCAGTGCTTCACCATTCACGTGTAAGTAATTAATGGAAAGGTTAATTTTTTTGTTTCAATAATTTTTATTGGAATTTTCTATTTTAAAGTACAGACATATGTAGGACGTACATGTAAGTTCATCAAATATTAACAGATAATATTGTTTAAAATTAGAGATAAAAAAATAAATAAATAAGAATCAATAAATATGTATCAATACATCAATACGTATCCGTACAAGAGAGGAAAGCTTCTATGTACATAAGTTATTCAATAAACAAGTACCCTCCATAGATTTATTTGTATATTCCCCCCCTTTTTTTTTATCTTTTTAAAAAAGGGAATGTAATATTCAGAAAACTGGTGTCAAAGTGAACAATTAAACTTTGTGATCTAGCCATTTTTTCCCAAGGAGCCCACGAGATAACGTGTTTGTGTAAAGTATTCATGGATATAGCCAATAAACGCTCATATGTCATTTGAAGATTTGTTAGATCGACAGCTTCAATCACAGATGGAGGGGAAGAATCTCTCCATCGTCTTGTGATCGATAGTCTGGCGGCGAGAAACAAGTGTACAATAGAGTTTCGTAGGATGAGCGGAAAATCGTCTATACCCGGGGATAATAAAGCCAACTCTGGACTAGGGTTTATCTTAGTACCTGTCATAGCCATTAAAATATCGAATATGTTTAACCAGTAATCCTTGATTTTAGGACATTTCCATAAAATATGGAGAAGGTCACCTCTAGCTCCACACTGTCTCCAACATCTGTCTGAGTGCTGGTTACCAAACTTGGATAAAACATCGGGTGTATAGTACCACCTCAAAGTAATTTTAACCGACAGTTCCCACAGGGACGTACATTGGGAGGCTGACTGATTCATTTTACACCGCAACATGCCATTGGTCGTCGGTAAATAAGTGTCCCAATTCCTTTTCCCATTGAAAGTGGGAAGAGGATTTCGTAAATTTTTTCTTTTGTTGAAGTATATTGTAAAAGAGGGAGATACCCTTTTTCTTTAATACTAGTGATGTTAAAAAGGACCATGCATTAGTGTGGATGTAAAGGTTGGTATCGTTCAAGTTATTCAAGAAGCGTATTATCTTATATTGAATTAGGCAATGATCAGGCAAACTATATTCAGACTTAATATCTTCAAAAGATTTAAGTTTGCTACCATTGAAAAGGTCATGAAGAAATTCAATGCCATGTGTGCTCCATTGTTCCATAGTGCTCTGATTCATAACAAGTTGTAAAACTCGAAAAGGAATCTCTACTTTAACCTTGGGGTCAGAGGGTTCTGCAACTTTTAGGAATTTAAGCCATGTTGAAATGGAAATCTTCATTGTTGGTGGAAGATGTGTAGGGATTTTAAATCCTATCTGTGCTCCAAATAACCATAATTTTGTTATGTTGTGAATACCATATGAGGATTCGATTAAACCCCAATTCGATGTTGGGGTAGAATGAAACCATTCTTTTATCTGAGTTAGAATGGAGCTACAGAATTAATCCTGGAAATCAATGTAGCTGACCCCGCCCCACATCCTATGTTTAATCATTTTATGATGGGCGCACCTGGATTTCTTTCCTCCCCAGACATACCTGGATAGAATTGTTTGAAGAGATTTGAAAAAACTAATGGAAAGGTTAATTGATTCTTTTATTTATATACCTGTTTCACATGGATGCAGTGTGTTGTGAGTAAGCGTCTCATGGTGTCAAACACATCAACGGGCTTCCCTGGGGTATCTGTGATGTTGTCTATCTGATAAAGGAATTTGAATTTTATTAAGTGTTTCGGTCTGCAGTCGTTCATTTCTTTTCTCTACACATTTATGCAACATTCTGGGGGGAAGGCAGTGTCAGGCCGCGTACACACGTACGAGAACCTCGTCGGGCTAAACTCATCGTTCCGCCCGACGAGGTTCCCGATGAGCGGTCGGAAAAGCTCGTCGAGCCAAAGTCCTCATTGAACAACGAGGAAAAAGAGAGCGTGCTCTCTTTTTTGGCTCGACGAGCTTCGCGACGAGACGCTCGTTGGAAGTGTACACACGATCGAGAACCTCGGCAGAATATGTCTCCCAGCAAGCTTCTCGCTGGATTCTGCCGAGAAGCTTGGTCGTGTGTACGGGGCTTCAGATGCATTAGTTGGTTTGGATGGACTTGACTAACAAATTAAAACTGAACTCCAGCTAACACTTTTTAAGCCTCATGCACACTGAGAGCCATATTCTCGTAGATTCAGGCGTAGCGTAGCGTAAGCTATTTACACTACGCCGCCGCAACTTACAGGAGCAAGTGCCGTATTCTCCAAGCACTTGCTCCATAATTTGCGGCGGCGTAGTGTAAATGTCCCGGCGTAAGGCCGCGTAATTCAAAGGGGGCAGCTTGTATTTAAATTAAGCATGCCCCCGCACCAAACGAACTGTGCATGTTTTGGCCGGGCACAGAAAAAGAGATACAACGGTGTATCTGGAGATACACCACCGTATCTCTTATGAGAATCTGGCCCCAAGTGTTTACTCATCTCCTCTAAACACCTTTTCTCCTTGCAGGACAAAAGCTGCTTAAAATATGTGGTAAAAAGCCCTGTTTTGCGCACATGTTTATGCACATTTATGTATTTGACATCAATATATTCTTTTGACTAGAATATTAATTTATTAATATTGGCCATTGAAGCAGGTGATACCGCCATCCAGGTATAATTCAGGTAAATGCAGGATAAATTTCAGTGACCCCCGGAATTCCGTGAGAAATCAAAATGAAACACAAGAAAGCAGAGTTGAGTGTTCATTAGATCTCTAAGGTTTATTCACACACAGAGTGGCTTATATGCAAAAGAAAGATAGGAGGGGCTGTGTATTAATGCACATGTCTCTAAATATTATACAAACACAGTATTTTCTTATCATGATTTAAACTTGCTGAATTTAGTTTTAACAATGGCTAAAAGATGACTTTGCTTATACAATCAAGCTGCTTCATGAATAGGCTTAACCACAATGACTAGCAGTAGCAGGGTGTGTCTCTATGCAAACTGTTAGCTAAGCTAAGTATGTTAAAACACATATAGAAAAGTTAATTTCTACTTAAAAATAAAGTCAGTTATTTATACATTCTATTACAGCCATTAGAATGCCATTATTCTGAGCATTAGAATGCTCCTAAACACATCTACTGTTAACACGTATTTATGTGTTTTTTTTCTGCCCAAAATGCTTCTCTCCTGAACACACTGGTGATGGTTTTATTTTTTCAAGCGTGTAAATGCCGCTATTCTAAGATGCCTGTAAACACATATGTGTACATGGCTAACTTACAGATGCATTTACAGACTGAAAAAATGCCAAATGCCTGTAAAAGTTTTTTGCCCAATGTGCATTAGGCTTAAAGCAGTTAACAGTTTTGTTTTCCTTTTGGGATAAAGGTTTTACATAAATGTGACCACACTGGTAGGATAATGGTCAGTGCTACCTGATTTGTTTCAACCCTCTAACTGACACTTTTGCTGGACAGATTAGTCTGTAATGCCGAGTACACACGATCGGTTCGTCTGAAGAAAACGGTCCATCGGACGAACCGATCGTGTGTGGGCCCCATCGTTTTTTTTTCCATCGGTGAAAAAACGTAGAACTTGTTTTAAAATTATCTGATGGTTAAAAAACCGATAGAAAAAATGATCGTTAGTAGGCACGACCATCGGTTAAAAATCCATGCATGCTCAGAATCAAGTCGACTCATGCTCGGAAGCATTGAACTTCATTTTCCTCAGCACGTCGTAGTGTTTTACGTCACCGCGTTAACTGATGGTGTGTAGGCAAGACTGATGAAAGTCAGCTTCATCAGATATCTGATGAAAAAATCCACCGGTCCGTTTTCATCGGATGAACCGATCGTGTGTACGTGGCATTACAGTTACAAAATAACAGATTTACCCGGCAAGACCACCATGTGAAAATAAAGCCTAGTTTACAAGAGCAGCAAGGGGGCAGTAAAAACAAGTGTTTGAACCCCAGGCCTCCCAATCACCCATCTAAAATATAACATGTAGCCAGAGGGGTAAACAAGGCCTAAAGAAAAAAAGTAAAAAAAAAAAATGCAGCCACCACATCTACATACCACTTTCGTAATTGTATTTTATTGGAATTGTATGTAAAAAATATCAACACAAAGTGGCACATAATTGTGAAGAGGAAGGAAAATAATAAATGGTTTTCAATTTTTGTTACAAATAAATATCTGAAAAGTGTGCAGTGCATTTCAGCTCCCTTTACTCTGATACCCCTAACTAAAATCTAGTGAAACCAATTGCCTTCAGAAGTCAACTAATTAGTAAATAGAGTCCACCTATGTGTAATTAATCTCAGTATTAGAGGTCGACCGATATGGGTTTTTCTCTGGCCGATGCCGATGTTTAGAAATAGCAGCGGCCGATGGCCGGTATATGATGCAGATTTTTTTGGGCCGATATGTTAGGCTGATTTTTAAATTAAAGTTTCCCCTTCTTCTCATAAAATCTAACAGTTGGACCCCTTTCACACTGGGGTGTTTTTCAGGCGCTTTTGGGCTAAAAATAGCACCTGCAAAACAGCTCACCTGCAGTCTCCGTGTGAAGCCTGAGGGCTTTCACACTGATGAGGTGTGCTGGCAGGACGTTAAAAAAAGTCCTGCAAGCAGCATCTTTGGAGCGGTGTATACCGCTCCTCCATGACTCCTGCCCATTGAAATGAATGGTTACTGCTGCTGAAGCGCCAGCGCTTCTGCAGCGGAGCTACACGGGTGCATTTAATCTCTTCATCGGCCGCTAGCTGGGTTATAAGCGCCCCGCTAGCAGCCGAATAGCGCCGCTAAAGTGATGGTAAGGCGCAAATAAAACTAGCAGCGTTTTACCATCAACGCCTGTCCGTTCCAGTGTGAAAGCAGCAGAGTTCCGCCTAACTAACTAACTTTACTGTTTTTTTTTTTTTTTAATTAATCAAAGTGTATTTTTTCCCCAAAAATTGCGTTTGAAAGACCGCTGCCCAAATACTGTGTGACATACAATATTGCAACAACCACTATTTTATTTCCTCGGGTCTATGGTAAAAATATATAATGTTTGGGGTTCTACGTGATTTTCTAGCAGAAAATACAGGATTTTTAATTGTAAGCAACAAGTGTCAGAAAAGATTTAGTCTTTAAATGGTTAAACTGAGAACTTCAGTTCATTGATAAGTAAAAACATTGTATCCTTTCTCACACTTGGCAGACTGCCCAGAGACAAGTCGCTCCATGGGAAACTTCAGACAACTTGCATTGACTTCTATGATACAGAAGATATTTGCAAGTCGCATTGAAGTAAATCGGCTTTTATTTAAAACAATCGGCCGATGCTGATTAATTAAAAAGCTGTTCTGTAAAGCCCTCAGAGGTTTGTTAAAGAACCTTAGTGAACAAACAGCATCATGAAGGCCAAGGAACACACCAGACAGGTCAGTAATAAAGCTGTGGAGACGTTTAAAGCAGGGCAAGGTTATAAAAAAATATCCCAAGCTTTTTAAGGGGTATGAATACTTTTTCAAGGCACTGTAAGTACTGGTAAGCTGCAATATATTTTAATTTTGCTTTTGGCTTTAGATATGCTTTAAAGTTGCTGGAAAACATGCCTTATACATTGTAGTCAATCATCTACTTTCTCTGCGGGCCATTGATTGGTGGCCCTTACAACCAAATTAAAGATGTTTTCAGTGAGAACAGAGAGCCTAATGGCACTAACTGAATATTTAGTTTTTATTATGTACTTTTTACAATATAGTTAAGGTATTATAACACTTTTTTTTCTCAATTAAGCACTATTGCTTAATTATATTTTGTGATGCTCCAAACACCCAGGGTACATAGAACATATAGGAATCTGACCCATATTTCTTGAAGTTGTAGAAGTTGAGCTCCAGTATGTGACAGCACAACTCACCCTCTGCCCACAGATTTCCTAAAAAAAAGTGGCACCTCAGTTTAATGCTTAGGCACACTCATAGCAGCGTTGTTTCTGTTCTGCTCACAAACGCCATGTCTGTTTTTAAGCTGAGAGCAGCAGCAGTGTCACAACAAGATTTTTTATGAATGATTTTAACTTACTATTTGTTATAAGGGCCTCATTCTGACACCAGACACCTTATCTGCTAAGCAGGACATGTGTGGGCAGCAAAGGAACAGTGCTGCTGTGTTCATGCCTGTGCTGTCAAACTGACAAGCCCCCTACCCTGCATTCAAATGCTTGTGTTGAGAAAGTGCATGGCAGATGATTCAAGCACTGTCAATTATAAATCTGTTTTGTTGAAACGTTGTGGTCAGAAAGTGGTGGGCGGAGCTTGGGGCAACTTGTCACATTGGATCTCAGCTTCTGCAGTTCCTAGAAAGATGAGGCAAAGTTATATATGTAGTTTGTGCTCTTAGGGACCGGATCATCACATAATACAGCGCATCCGGAAAGTATTCACAGCGTTTCACGTTTTCCACATTTTATTATGTTACAGCCTTATTCCAAAATTAAATACATTTATTTTTTGCCTTTAAAACTCTACAAACAATACAACATAATGACAACGTGAAAGAAGTTTGTTAGAAATCTTTAAAGAAAATTTAAGAAAACAAAAAAATCACAGCATTTGCTCAATACCGTGTTGAAGCACCTTTGGCACCAATTAGCTCGGCACAACTATTTTTGGGCAGTTTTTCCCATTCTTCTTTGCAGGACCTCTAAAGCTCCACCAGGTTGGATGGAAAGCGTTGGTGCACAATCAGGTTCAAGTCTGGGCTCTGACTGGGCCACTTACCGACATTTACAGAGTCTTGTAGCCACTCCTTTGTTATCTTGGCTGTGTGCTCAGGGTTGTTGTCCTTTTGGAAGATGAAGTCCAGAGCACTCTGAAGCAGGCTTTAATCAAGGATGTCTCTGTACATTGCTGCATTCATCTTTCCGTCAACCCTGACTAGTCTCACAGTGCCTGCAGCTGAAAAACATCCCCACAGCATGATGCTACCACCACCATGCTTCACTGTAGGGATAGTATTGGTCAGGTGATGAGCGTTGTCTGCTTTCCTCCAGACATGATGCTTTCCATTCAGGCCAAAGAGTTAAATCTTTGTTTCATCAGACCCAAGAATTTTGTTTCTTATGGTCTAAGAGTCCAGGCAAATTCCATGTGGGCTGTCATGTGCCTTTTACTGAGGAGTGGCTTCCACCTTGCCACTCTAGAAACGCTGGAGCTCTGTCAGAGTGACCATCGAGTTATTGGTCGCCTCCGTGACTAAGGCTGTTCTCCGATCGCTCAGTTTGGCTGGGTGGCTCGCTCTAGGAAGAGTCCTTGTAGTTTCAAAGTCCTTCCATTTATGAATAATGGAGGCCACTGTGCTCATTGCTGCAGAAATGTTTCCTTACCCTTCCCCAGATCTGTTCCTCGATACAATCCTGTCTCGGAGGTCTACAGACAATTCCTTGGACTTCATGGCTTGGTTTGTGCTCTGACATCCCCTGTTAACTGTGGGACCTTATAAAGACAAGTGTGTTCCTTTTCAAATCATGTCCAATCAACTGAATTTACACAGGTGGACTCCAAACAAGTTGTAGAAACATCTGAAGGATGATCAGTGGAAACAGGATGTACCTGAGCTCAATTTCGAGTGTCATGACAAAGGCTGTGAATTCTTATGTACATGTAACATTTTCCTTGTCATTTCTATTACATTTGCACAAAGATTTCAAATAGACTTATTTCACATTGTCATTATGGGGTATTGTTTGTAAAATTTTGAGGAAAATAATGAATTCAAACCATTTTGGGATAAGGCTGTAACATAACAAAATGTGGAAAAAGTGAAGCGCTGTGAATACTTTTCGTATGCACTGTATATTGTATGAAGTGATAGCTCTATTTTAAGGAGGCATTATTTTTAAATAAACCTCCACTGTTCATGCATCAAATGATGACTTTAAGAATGACCAGCATGATGACATCACCATGCTGTACCTGCTGTGATACCATTCGTTCTGGGGCACAGGGTTAATTCAGGATGTAAAAATATTTGTACATTGCATTAGGAGCTATATGACAGCACTATAGAATGATTGTAAACTAATTATCTTATGTCAGGTTCAAAGACTAAGAAATTATACATGTGATCAAGATGAAAAAGCTTGACATATTTCAGTGCGTTGTAGATTATTGTTGTAAGCATTAAAGCCCAACTCCAAATCTCCCTTCCACCTCCCTGTAACTAACTGCTGGAATGTTAAAAAAAAAACTTTCCAAATGCCAATTTTACTTACCTAAAGTAGTTGTAAACCCAAAAAATATATTTTTTTATGTCACAATGTAGAGAATAAGATTTCTTATCATCTGTGCCCAGTCTTGCCACACAGAGTTAATCCAGCTCTGAGCAATGCTCTTTTTATTGTTCAGTGAAAATAAAAAGACTTGCAGATAAAAACCAAAGTCCTTTCCACCCCTTGCTTCGAGTGAAAGGTTGTTAACATATCTCGTGCACTAGCCTGGAGGTCACAAAAAAAGTTCACAATGCACACCCCCCTGAAATTGCATCGCACAGACATCGCATGTGATCTAAACAGCAGTGCGGTGCAAATCACTTGCGATCTCGCACAGCGTACTAATGTGAACCAGCCCTAAGTTCATTCAGCCTTACTGGGTGTAAGTATAAAAAGTGAGAAATCCACCACTCCCCCACATAACACATCCTGGTTATATAGGAATGTTGCATATGTGATCAGGTGACCTCAGACACACACACTGCAATATAACAATAATAAGAAGAAGATCACTCAAGCTCGGACTAAATAAGTCTCCCCTAGTCACTTGTCTATGTATATTCTGATGGCTGTTCACTGCAGCATTTCCTCATCACACTGAACTGTGGATCACACCCCATATTGTGAAAACATCTAGTCAAAACACAGGAAAGGCAGCCAATCCTGGGAGAGCTGGAGGGGAGAGGAGAGGAGGGGAGAGGGTGTGAATTGTGAACTTTTTTTTTGTGAACTCCAGGCTAGTGCATGAGATATGTAAATAACCTGTCACTCGAAGCAAGGGGGCAGCAAGGACTTTGGGTTTTATCTGCAAGTCTTTTTATTTTCACTGAACAATAAAAAGAGGATTGCTTAGAGCTAGATTAACTCTGTGTGGCAAGACTGGGCACAAAACATTTTTGGGTTTACATCCACTTGAAGTAACCATCATGTGGCAATCCTTATCTCTTCTTCTGTTTACTTCCTGGTGTTCTTGTTTGGGTATACACAGCACTGCCTGTGTGATGTGGACACCTCCTATTGGTGGAGACGACACTTCAGAACGGTGAGGGTACAAAAAAGATAGCAAGCAGGGAAAAATGTCTGATTTCCCATGGCAGGAAATTAGCTTTGCTCATACAGGAAACTTTTATTGACTTTTATCCATTGCACAGCGGGTTGGCTTAGGCAGTCCATAGATTACTTGAATTTCTTACCTTCCACCACTGGTGGAAGGAAATAAAACCACTGGATTCCACCATCGGCACAGTCATTGTTGATGGTGGAATGCCTCCTGAGGGGAGGTGCGGGGAGCCTTCCTGCCCGGTAGAATGCAATGATTAAAGCTAGCAGTTATAGCAGCTGACAATAATAACACAAAGAAAAATCCAATAGGCTGGTTGTACCCAAGTCGATCGATGGATTGATTTGGGTGCAATCAGCCTGCCCATACATGGATGAAAATGTGGATTGTCACTGCTGAACTAGCCAAATTTTGATTCATGTATGGCCGGCTTTAGGAGGGATTTGGAGTCAAGACTGAGGAGTATTGATGCAGAATGCACTATTTGCATTTTCATTCATACCCAGATTGGGCTTTAAATGCAGACACAATAAAATACAATGTCACATTCAAACAAAACAGCTGTCTGTGTCCCAGCCTAATAGGTAGGTATTTATAGATAAAAAAAGTATCCTAATGAGACAGACAGATGTACACTGCAAGGAATCTGATTTCAGCTGAGATTTGTATAAGAAATCTGAGCTGAGAAAAGTACAGAGGCCACCACTGCAGGCCTCCTACTGGATTTGCTAGTTGACTGGCTTGGAACAAGCATGGAGAAATCTGAAAATCTCAATATTTGTTGCAGGCTGGTAATTCAAAAAGTATGGATGCCACTGAATAAGTATGCAGCCAAAACACCAGTATTTTTTAGAAGAGGAGGTCAGAATTGGCAGTTGTGCAGTGCATATACTTAAAGTTCAACCCTGAAAAACTCCTCCCTTGCAGTAGGGCCTCACCCCCGCTGCAAGAGTTAAGTGCTCTTTTATCGGACCATGAAAAAAGTGCTGTCCGCTAGACTAAAGGTGCAAATAACCCTTGCAGTGCGGGCACATCCCCACTACAAGGGAAGACTTTTAAGTTTCCCAGAGTTAAGCTTTAACTGAATGTTTAAAGTAGACTAAATTCATAATACGTATCCCATGTTTTGTAATTGGTATTTATGTGCTGTATCTGCTAGTGCTGTAATGGTAAGAATGGCTGATTTGTTTTTTCTTTGCGATTTATTTTTTACAAGATAAAATAAAGAAAATTTTTATTTTTGTTAACTTAATCATATGTACAAGTTTATCAAAATATATCATACTATTGGAACAAAGATAAAGTGGCACTCAAACAAAAAGAAGTGATCATCAAGGATACTTTTATTAAACAGGGGAATGGCAGATGGCAACACTTAATCCTAGGCAGGCCTTTGTAAAATGTCTTAGGCCCCTTTGATACAATTGTACTGATCAGGTCCGCCTGTCCGTTTTTCAGGTGGACCCGATCGGGCCACCCATTGTACTCTATGGGGAGGCAGATGTCAGCAGACATGTATCCGCTGACATCCGATCTGACAAAATCAGCTGAAAACCAACAGATGGCGATACGTTCGCCATCTGTCCAGCGGGTCGGATTAGATGAGATCGGATGAAAACCGTCAGGCTGTTAATTTTCCTCCAATCTCCTCATAGAGGAGAGCGGGACTCTGCCAGGTCTGTCTGCACAGTGAGCGGAGACAAGCCTGTTATCCGCCTGCTCATCGGGGATCGGCGGAGCCTGTCAAAACGAATCTGCCCATGTGAAACGGGCCATAAATTTGATAATGGATTCGAGTCATTAAGGAAATTTGTCTCATGACATGTTCTAGGGCAGTGGTTCTCAACTCCTGTCCTCAGGACCCACTGACAGTCCAGGTTTTATGTATTACCTTGGGGAGATGCAGACTAGAATGCTACAATCACTGAGCAGCAGTGGCGGCCCGTCCATAGGGGCGCCCGGGCGCCGCCCCCCCCTCCTGTAGGCAAAAAAAAAAAATCTTTTTTTTTTTTTTGTCCCCTTTAAGAAATACACACACACAAAAAAAAAAAAACTGTATTTAATGCACTCTGATTGAGCGCCGGCCACCACTGCCCTATGAAGCGCCGTGTCACTGCAATCTAGACATGGCGCTTCATTTGCGGGCTTCTAGCTTTCCTATGGGCGCATTGGAAAGCGCTGATATGCTTCCCGTTCCTCTCTATGGGCGCCGGGAGCATTACTACTTTGACTTCCGGCGGCATTTCGAAAACCGGAAATGACGTCAGGCGGCAGGTTCTCTGAAGTTCACACTGCCCGAGCGGAGCTGGCGCTGGTAAGGTAAGCCAGCCAAGTGAAGCCACATGAATATTTTTTGTATTTGCTTTGATTGATCGCCCCATTAGGTCATCAGCCTGATCCCCACCCATCCACCTTGGAGCATGTTATTGTATTTAGCCTGCTGGGACTTGTAGTTCTCCATCTTCTCCTGGGGCTCATGGAGAAGATGGAGATTGGAGAACTACAAGTCCCAGCAGGTTATACATACAATAACAGGCTCTGAGGTGGATGGGTGTAGATTGCATGCACCTATCAATCCGGGGGGGGGGGGCAGGATCAGATAACACTATCTGATCCTGCCCCCCCCCCCCGGATTGATAGGTGCATGCAATCCACACCCATCCACCTCAGAGCCTATTATTGTATGTATAACCTGCTGGGACTTGTTCTCCAATCTCCATCTTCTCCATGAGCCCCAGGAGAAGATGGAGAACTACAAGTCCCAGCAGGCTAAATACAATAATATGCTCCAAGGTGGATGGGTGGGGATCAGGCAGTGCACCGCTGATGACTTTGGGGGTGAATTTAACACCACATAAATACCTTTTTCCCTTCAGATTGATACTCCTTTAAGTGGCCGATCCACTGCCCATGTGTGGTGTTATCTGATCCTGCCCCCCCCCCCCCGGGATTGATAGGTGCATGCAATCCACACCCATCCACCTCAGAGCCTGTTATTGTAGTTAGACTGCTGGGACTTGTAGTTCTCCAATCTCCATCTTCTCCATGAGCCCCAGGACAAGATGGAGAACTACAAGTCCCAGCAGGTTATACATACAATAAGGCTCCGAGGTGGATGGGTGTGGATTGCATGCACCTATCAATCCCCAGGGGTGAGGGGGCAGGATCAGATAACACCACACATGGGCAGTGGATCGCCCACTTAAAGAAGTATCAATCTGAAGGGAAAAGGGTATTTATGTGGTGTTATTTGATCCTTCCCCCACCCGCTCATAGGAGTTTGTGCTTGGGCTCTGTATGTGTTAAATTTTAAATTACATAATAACAACATTGATTTTTGTGGTGTTTGGAGGTTTTAAATGGACTGGTTTTGCCTTTTTGCAATCTGTTTTACGTACAATTAATCCTATATATTTTGATAGCATACTGTCTGGGGTCACTGTATACCAATCTTTTGGGAATCTGCCCACTTGTTTGGGAAATTGTCTTTCTGGTATGTTGATCCACACATGGCCTTGTAAAATGACAGATTCAATATAAGTCACCTGGAGATTCCCCTTCATTAGGGTGAGTCACCTAATCTGATCATGTAATAGATATATGCTTATTTGCCTTGAGCTGCATACATGTGTGCTTAGTTGCATTGAGCTGCATACATGTGTGCTTGGTTGCATTGGACACCCATCCACCTAGGAGCCTTATATTATAACATGTTGGGACTTGTAGTTCTCCATCTTCTCCTGGGGCTCAGGTGCATGCAATCCACCATCTATGGGACTACAATTACCAGCAGTGAGAAAAACTGGACAAAGATGGTGGATAGCATGCACCTGAGCCCCAGGAGAAGATGGAGAACTACAAGGAGGATGAGTGGTCATGCCTTGTTTTTTTAATGCTGGGACTTGTAGTAGTGTTGTACTTGTAAAAAGAAGAGGCTGGAGCCTGGAGGAGTGTGTCTGTCTGCCCTGCCACCCTGTGTTAGTCTGGGGGGGGGGGGGGGGTTGATTGCTGTGTCCATCACCCTCCTGACATGTGTATAGTGTAGCACTGTAACTGACCTGATTTGGGGGGGGGGGGGGGGTTGCAGAATGCTGATATGTGCTATGTACAGGTTGCTGATATGTGCTATTTACAGGTTGTAGATATGTGCTATTTACAGGTTGTAGATATGTGCTATGTACAGGGTGCAGATATGTGCTATGTACAGGGTGCAGATATGTGCTATGTACAGGGTGCAGATATGTGCTATGTACAGGGTGCAGATATGTGCTATGTACAGGGTGCAGATATGTGCTATGTACAGGGTGCAGATATGTGCTATTTACAGGTTGCAGAATACAGATACAGCGGACAAAGTAGGTGGATTATATAAGGGGTGTGGTTTACAATAAGTGGGAGGGGTCAATCGTAGAGGGGCAGGGTCTTGCGCCCCCCCATCCTAAAACTTCACCAGCCGCCACTACTGAGCAGCAAATGACATCACCTGTGATTTATTTCAGTTATCTTACAAACCTGGCCTGTCAGTTGAGAACCACTGTTATAACTAAGGCACCCACACAAAAAAAGCAGATAATTGCTGTAATGCTCCTTTAACCACTTCAGACCCGCGCTATTGACATAATACGTCAACAGCACGGATCTGAGGCGCCAACTTGACGTCTTTGGACGTGATTTGTGTGCATTACCCGCGCGCGCCACTGGGTGGCGCGCGGCGGGTAAACACTGTCCCGCCGCATCGCTGGGGATCCGATGCATGTACCTGGCGGCCGCGATGTCCGTCGGGTACATGCGATCGGCGGGAAACCGAACAGATGACAGCAGGGACGTGGAGCTCTGTGTGTAAACACAGAGCTCCATGTGCTGTCAGCGGAGAGGAGAACGATCTGTGTCTCTTTACATAGGGACACAGCATCGGTCACCTCCCCCAGTCACCCCCCTCCCCACACACAGTTAGAACACACCCAGGCAATACATTTAACCTCTTCCTCACCCCTTAGTGTTAACCCCTTCCCTGCCAGTCACATTCATACAGTAATTAGTGCATTTTTATATCACTGATCGCTGTATAAATGTGAATGGTCCCAGATTTGTGTCAAAAGTGTCCGATATGTCCGCCGCAATATCGCAGTCGCAATAAAAATCGCAGATCGCCGCCATTACTAGTAAAAAAAATAATAATAAAAAAAATCATAATTCTGTTCCCCATTTTGTAGGTGCTAAAACTTTTGCGTAAACCAGTCGCTTATTGCGATTATTTTTTTTTTTTTTTTCAAAAATACGTCGAAAAATACGTATCGGCCTTAACTGTGAAAAAAAAAAAGTTTTTTTTTTAAAAAAATGGGATATTTATTATAGCAACAAGTAAAATATATATATATATTTTTTAAATTGTCGCTCTTTTTTTGTTTATAGCGCAAAAAATAAAAACCGCAGAGGTGATCAAATACCACCAAAATAAAGCTCTATTTGTGGGGAAAAAAGGACGCCAATTTTGTTTGGGAGCCACGTTGCACAACCGCGCAAATGTCAGTTAAAGCGACGCAGTGCCGGAAGCTGAAATTTCGCCTGGGAACGAAGGGGGTTTATGTGCCCAGTAATGAAGTGGTTAAAAGTTTGGTCATGGAATATGGGATCCTCTTGGTTGTTCATTGCCTTAGTCCAACTTCCTGCACCATGACATACTGAAATTGCAGCGTGAGCTGATTGTAGGGGTGGGTTTTTTTTTTAGCAATGTCTCAAACATCTGCAAAATCTTTGAATGAAGGAATGCTTTCAATTGGTAAAGTGAGATGTTTGTTAAAAACTGAGTTGGTTTGCCCGTATCTTCATTAAGAATTGTTCAATTGTTAAAATGAAAATAATAGGTGACAGTGGGCAGCCTTGCCTTGTCCCATTCCGAATAGAAAATGGTTCAGATATCTTACCCGCTATACTAACTTTCGCACTCGGTTGTGAGTATAAATTTGAAAACCAGCTCAGCATTCCCTCTCCCAGCCCTATATGTTGTAACATAGCTTTTAAAAACGTCCACTTTACTCGATCAAAGGCCTTCTCTGCGTCACTAGAGACTAATATCATTGGCTTCTTTTGTTTTTGGGACAGATATATCGCATTTATCACCCGCTGCGTGTTTTCTCTTCCCTCTCTCCCTGGTGTAAATCCCACTTGATCTGGATGTATAAGATCTGAAATATATTCTACAAGCCTTAAGGCCAAGATTTTGGTAAATATTTTTAGGTCTACATTCAGTAATGATATAGGGCGATAGCTGGCACATTGTGATGGGTCCTTACCATCTTTTAGGATAACTATTATATGTGCTAGCAGTGATTCACTTGGTATTTTCTTACCTTCTCGTAGTGAATTATATGCTGCTATAAATCTTTGGGCCAATTTCTCGGAGAACAACCTGTAGTATGATAAAGTAAACCCATCTGGTCCTGGGGCCTTGCCCAGTTTTAATGTTTGTATTGCTTCCATAAACTCCCCTGTTGTTATGGGTTCATCTAATTTTCTAGATATTTCTTCTGGTATTTTTGGCATCTGGGTTTCTTTAATATATTCTTTAGCTCTTTCTAGTTTCTCTTGTTCCTTCTCCACCGGGATCTTCTCATCTAGCTGGTATAATTTCTCATAATATTCCTTAAAACCTTCTACAATATCCTGCGGGGTGTTTACTATTTTATCTTTAACTGTCTTTATTTGCGTAATGTATTTCATTGCTTGGGTTTCTTTTAGGGCATTTGCTAGCATTCTACCTGGTTTATTACCATACTCATATAGTGTTCGCCTTCCCCTTAATAATTTGGCTTTGGCTTTGTCGATCAACAACAGGTTCAGTTTTTCTCTTATTTCCTCTAGTTCTTTTTCTACTGATTGTGCTTGGGTTTTTTTATGTACAGCTTCTAGCTCTCCAGTGTGTTTAAACATCTGGTCTATCTGTTCATTTAATTTTTTTTTTCTATGTGCTCCCATTGCAATAAAGTTACCTCTCATTACGCACTTATGCGTTTCCCATAAACAAAAGGGGGTTGTTTCGCCTACGTCATTCGTTCTGAAAAAAAATTCTAGCTCTTCGTTTAGCTTCTCTTTATAGTCGTTGTCTTTTAATAAAGTCTCATCAATCCTCCAGTGCCAATCTTTCTTATTGACCTCTCCCCATTTTATTATGCAATCAATTGGAGCATGGTCTGAGAGCGTAAAGGTTCCGATAGAGACATCTACTAGTGCTGAGACCAAGTTCTGAGGGAGGAAAATATAGTCAATCCTAGTGTATGTCTTGTGTCTAGCTGTATAGAACGTATAATCCCTTTCCTGTGGATGAGTCATCCTCCAGCTATCAATCAGCTGAAGTTTTTTAGCTTTTCTTAATTTAATGTATGATAGATGAGAGATACCTTTAGAAGTGTCTTTTATAGGGTCTAGGGCCATGTTCAGATCCCCCCTATTATCAAAATACCTTCTCTGTGTTGGTGGACCTTTTGTAAACATATTTCCAAAAAATTTATCTGGTCAATATTCGGTAAATATATGTTCACCACTGTGATTTTTTGTTGGTTCAAAAATCCTTTGACTATTAAAAGACGTCCTACATCGTCTCTAATCACCGCTGTTTCCTCCCAGACCATTTGCTTAGATATCAGCACAGACACTCCACACGTTCTAGAGCTCTGTGATGTACTATGGTATACTGTAGGAAATCTGTGGTTCTTAAGGACCGGGATTTTATCCCCTTTAAAGTGTGTTTCCTGTAAAAGGATAATCTGTGATTTGCGTCTATTAAGTTCCGATAATAATCTAATTTGTTTTTCCGGGATGTTTAATCCCTTAACATTATACGAAGTAAATGTTATGTTAGTCATGTTTTATACTAACAACTCAACTTTTCTAGTACTCGGGGGGGCAACAGGGAGCCCCGTGGGGAAAAAAAGGAAAGACCAAAACCGCTGGAGAGGGAGAGGGGGAGGGACAGCCGAAAAAAAAACAAAAAAAAAAAACCCTCCCCTACCCCCCCTTTTCTTCCCCGCGTGGGAATCCCTTCCTCACGTCTGTAGTGTCCTGGTATCGAACCGAAAACCAAGATGCCACAGAAAAAAAAAAAAAAAAAAAAAAAAAAAAATTAATAAAAAAAAAAAAAAAAAAAAAATGTTTCCCCCTGAAATGCCTCCAACTTATCCTCCACCTGGAGGAGAGGCGCTTAATGTGGGGGTATTAGAAAGCAGAGCGGAGCTGACGCCAGGCGTCCCTATGCAAGGCCCTCCTCCTTTGTCTCATTCTGTTTAATTTATATTTCTCTCTCCTTTATATTCTTCCACACCTTCTTAACATTGTTACCCCTCCCTTCCGCCCAAGGCTCTTTCCACCTTATCCAAAAAAAAATAAAAAAATCTTTGGACGCTTAAGCTTATCATATCTTCCACTTCACTGCTACTTCCCCCCCCAATCTTCATAAATAACAAGGATTTACGATAATACCAATATTGATTTACACAAGAAAACATACATCTGTTCCATTTGTCAATTCTCCAGTACTTGTGTCCATGTGTCCATGTATATATATATACCCGCACACAAATATACTCTATGCTTAAATTCCCTTCTTGTTAAACCTTGTTCCCTCTCTATACACCTTATCTTAGTTACCTCTAATCTCCCCTAGGTCAAAAAAAACAAACAAACAAAAAAAAAAAAAAATGTTTGTTATGTTATTCCTATCCCACATGTCCCTTCCACCCCTGTCAGATTCCTAATCATTCCCGTGACCATCCTTTCTTACCCCTATCCTTAACCCCTTAACCCACCCTTTTCTAATTATTCTATCTTCTCTGTATTTGTGTGAGTCGTGTTCCATCCCCTTATCTCCCTGTGTATCAGCAAGACTTGATACAAGTCTTGTTAGTTATCTGTGTTGAATATTAACCCCCCCCCTAAGGATTATAAACTTGTGATTTATCTGTCTGTGAAAACCATTGTGACCATCCCCCCCCACCTCCGTGAGAGGGTCCCCTAAAGTTACCTATTACCTATTATACAATTGTGTTGAGATCCCTCCTTAGTGGAGAGAAAAAAAAAAAAGCCTATGTGCATAATTTGAGTGCATATAATCCACACTACCACCTCCCAAAAAGTAAGATGAGAGAGAAAAAAAAAAAAAAAAAAAAAAAATTTAAAACATTTTGACCCTAGGTTAACTTAGTCCTATAGTGCAACTGGGCAACCAAGGCCCCTAAACAGACAGAACAAAGAAAAAAAAAACGCAGAGGGGGCAACACTAAAAAAAAAAAAAAAAACACGTCCAGGTCTAGGGCGGAGAGAACTATTTACCCAAAAATGTATATCAAAAAAAAGAGAGAGAGAGAAAAAAAAACAAAAAACAATAAAGTCATTGGCTAGTCTAATTTGAATATCTTCGGTAGCCTGCTGGGATCCTCGATAGTCCATCTGAACTGGATTTTATACTATCTTTTCTGAGTCCTTACATCTCTAACTGTGGTAATCTCTAATTCCATCCAGTTTGGAACTTCAAAAGCTTCAGACCCTAAAAACTGAAATACTTCCGGTAATTGTGCCGGGTCATATAAGACAAATCAAAACATTAGAGGACTAAAAATAGAAAAAGATGAACAGAAAGTAGCAGCATATGCGGACGACCTAATATTTTTTATAACCTCCCCAGTCATCTCTTTACCAGTATTACTGGCAGAAATTAGAGAGTACGGAAAATTTTCAAATTTCAAAGTCAACTATGGGAAATCAGAGGCAATAGGGATAGAAACAAATGCGGTATTACTTGAACAGATAAAAACACAATTTAATTTTAGATGGACAGACTCCCATATAAGTTACTTGGGAACAAAAATAACAAGGAACTTAAACAAATTATATGAAGTTAATTATGTAGCACTGGCCAGGCGAATAAAACTAGACCTAGTGAGATGGGATAAGGAAATATTCACCTGGTTTGGGCGGACGAACATATTGAAAATGAATGTGCTACCAAAAGTCTTATACTTAATTCAGGCCCTGCCAATCAAGATTCCACAAAGCTTCCTAGGGGAACTAAGATCAAGTTTTCTGAAATTTATCTGGGCAGGAAAACCTGCAAGGATATGTAGAGCCATCCTATCACTTCCGAAGGGGGAAGGAGGAATCGGATTCCCAGACCTGGTAAAATACCAGGAAGCAGCCCACTTAGTCAGAGTAACAGAATGGTGCGGGCAAAATAGGAAACCATGGATAAAAATAGAAGAAACAACAGTGGAAATACCACTGGATGGTCTAAGCTGGATCCCTGAAGCAGAATTAACAACAGATGTAAAGAGACATCCAATGGTAGGAGCAACTATCCAAATAACTAAAAAGATTTTTGAAAAAACAAACATGTCAAAATATCCCAGCCCAATGACTCCGATCCTGGGTACTAAGACATTTCAACCAGGTGTGGTAGATCTAAGATTCAAAGCCTTGCGATATAGAGGTATGAGTAGAATTATTCATTTTTCAAAAAAGAACCGAATAATGACAAGGGAAGAGCTTGAAAAAGAAGTTACACCAGACTTGGACTCTCTAAGATTGTTGCAACTAGAAGCATTTCTACGGATATTAGCAAAGACCTATATAGTAGTTAGAGACCTTTCTAAATTCGAACAGATATGTCTAGAAGGGAAGCCTAAGAGACATATGCTATCTTACTTCTATGCAACACTTATTAACTTAGAGATACCACAAGAACTCCCGTTCATGCAAGCATGGGAGAACGAGCTGGGATTAACATTCTCCCAAGAACAAAAAACTAGGATCCTCCGGTCTACTCATAAAGCCTCTGTGGCAAGCAAATATGAGGAGGGGAGTTATAAAATCTTAACAAGGTGGTATAGAACACCAACAGTATTACATCGTATATACCCGCAGACCCCAGATAGGTGTTGGAGATGCCATGCAGCAGAAGGGACACTACTGCATATTTTTTGGGAATGTGCAAAAATAAAAGAATTCTGGGAAACGGTGCTAGAAACGATCCAAAAAATCACAGGGGTTAACCTAGAAGGTAGACCATCAGCGGTGCTATTACTGGATATCCCAATGTCAGTAGAAAAATACAAAAACTCGCTGTTAAGACATCTCATTATAGCTGCGAGAGCATGTATCCCGATCCTGTGGAAGCAAGAGATCTCCCCATCTAAAGCTCAGTGGATTGCGAGAGTGGCGGAGATTCAAATAATGGAGAATCTTACATTGACATTGAAAGATGAAGATGAGAGATACCGGAAGATATGGGCTCCATATCTAAGGTACAGGGAGGAGTAGTGGGGTTAGATGAGTAAGGGGGGGAGAGATGGCCGATGGGGGGCTGGATAAGGAAGCCCCCTTTATAATTTTTATTATTATTATTTTTTTTTTTGTAGGGAGGGGGGTGAAACAGGGGGGGACTAGACCGGTAAGAAATAAGAGGGTACACTAATCCACAGAAGTTAGGGAGAGGGAGAGAGGAGCTGAAGGGAAGGGGGTTCATTTGCTTCCTCCTTTTCAGCTAATTATCAATTATTATTATTTATTTATTTACTTTCTCTCTCGATCTCTCTCTATCTTGGTTATAATTGATTCAAATGAACGTTAAGAAATATGTTAATGTGTAACTTGAAACTTTGGAAAAGAAAAAAGTGGAAAATAAAGAATTTATAAAAAACTGAGTTGGCAGGATCAACTACAGAAACATTCTACTTTAAGAACTCCTTTTCCACTAGATATTTTCTGAACGGATCCATTCATCACAGAGTGCACATTCTATTTGTTCATGAGGAGGGAATATCTTCATAGATTATGCAGGTCTCATTGTACCAAAGGTTTATGTTGAAACAGAGGAGAATCAAGTTCTACAATGCCTAGGCTTTTGTGCACAGGACCAGTGAGCCTAACCACATTAGTTCCCCCTTCAGGTGTAAAAGAGTGTGGGAAAGAAAAATCTTATGCAGCCTCCTGTAACACTGCCTCTATACCTTCATTCTGTTCTATGTCTGCTTTTTTCAGGGCAGACATATTGGGATCCAACTCAGACAGAGACAGAGGAACCTGGAGAAGGGATTTTGTAACGCTAGACAAAGATGGCCATATTAAGGCTGTTAGTTGTCCTAAGAGTTGTGACATAGAAGCAGAAATGTGTGCCTTTGTCAGGTAGGCATACTTGAGATCTAGAATCAGATGCACAGACTGTTGTAAAAATCAGTTCTGCTGTGGTGCAAGGTAAGCATCATCACTCTGAGGGTAAGTGTTATTTAGGGCTTTCAGCAGACCGAATGTTCACCTGAGGATTAGGCTCCCTCTTGCCTGGTTTACACTATAGAAAAAAAATGGATAGAAATGGGGCCAAGTGAGGAGAATCAGCCACAGTATACCGAAATTAATGATAAACTTTATTGTTGTATCAAAAGGTGTGCTATAGGTCCGTTAAATGCTAAATGTTACATATGAGGAATATATCATCGTCATATCCATCAATAAAAAACATACATACAAAACAGTAAAAATAGACAACGTTGTCACACTAAAGGCGCCAGACCTAAGGGCCCACACATACACATCCACATGTACGTCCAGCTGAGGACGCTAGATTGTGCTGCTCTGTATCAGGTAAACTAATATTAGCATGGAAATAAGATACTGGTAATTGGACTGGATCTCAAAAGAGATATTGCTCTGAATGTCTATTGAAGACCGGTTTTCATCGTAGCTAGTCCATGAGTAGTTTTCCTGATGATATATTAATTGATGACTGCTGACCATTTCTGAAGAACAACCAATGTTAATATTTCAAACACAATTGCTGTAAAAGTCTATGGAAACACTTCAAGGGTATATAGTGGATTCACCTTGTTTGGAGCACAAGTCCCATATGATTCACCACCGGTTTCCTCCTGGAAAAGGCTGAAGCTTCAAAAACATGCACAGTATTAAAGGAGGTAAAGTGAGAGGGGAGAGGAGCGGTAAGTACAATTTGCAGTCCAAAGGTCCTTACCCGACAGCGCCGGGATCTCTGTTGTGTCACTATGTTTTTATCCTCCAACCTGGGCTGTCTTAATGAGAGGGCACACATGGGCACTGTCCAGGGGCCCCAGCTGCACAGGGGCCCCTGTTTTTTCCCCCCAAAGCAGCTGGTCCTTGAGCCCACACTGCCACAAAATTGGACAATGGTATTAGTGGTTTAAAACAATAAACAAGTGACATAATTTGTGTGGCGTATACTTTAAAAGAGTCCCCTTCTAAAAAAAGGCACAGGGAAAAATATTTAAATCAGATTTTAAGTTCCTTGCATTTGCATACATACCATGTGCATAAGTATGCTTTATAAGTTTACACAAGGTTTGGAAAAAGGGGAGGAAGCTGTGATGTACTATATGTATCCTAATTGTCAAATTACAGGAAAACCACATTAAATAATCACGGCTCAAGGAAAACCTTTAAGCTTAGCTCATTATTCGACCAACATAAAACTGTAAGGTATTTAATCTAAATTACCAAGATTTTTCCTTTTTTAGCAGGACACGATTGAAGTCACCTCTGCGTGCTGAGAAGTTCAAAGCAAAGAAGCCTTTAAATCGCAAATCTAAGGATTTTCCACTGTGGCATTCCAAAAAGTGCTGTGCCACTGGGGTCTCTTCTTAGTTTAATGCTTTTGAGATATTCACTGATCCTTATTCGGAGCTGACTGGTCCCTCAGGAGTATTGGTGTGCGATTCTTGAGTGGAAAGAAGGTCTATCCTAGTTTTACTTGCAGCGATTTTTCGTGGTTGTTTCAGGGTACGGTGGGAATAAACTCTCTCTCTGAATCGTTTTTACGAGTCTGATTCTCGTCTATAGTCATCTTTGGTGGAGCAGTTCCTTCTGATTCTGAGGAACTGGCCCACTGGAATACCCCTAATAAGGGGTTTAGGGTGATGACTATCAGCCAATAACATAGTATTGACTGCTGTAGTTTTTCTGAAGGTCTTGGTCAACAGTCTACCTTCCTCTAGTCATATAGAGAGGTACAAAAATTAGATCTCAAATGGATCCACAGTGAATGTGAGGTGGTTTCTGAAATTGTGGTTCAACTCATCCATGAACTGAATCAGTTCAGGGTGGGAACCAGCCCATACCAACAGGATTTCGTCGATGTACCTGAGCCAGGTGCATGCGTGGCCCAGGTACACAATGTTCCATACACAACCTCTTCCTCCCACCAGCCCAAATGGACATAGGCATATGCTGGTGTCCAGGGAGCCCCAATTGAGGTGCCACATAGTTGTTGATAATTGTTCCCAAGGAACTGAAAAAAATGGTGTTTTAATGCCAGTTCCAAGAGTTCAATAACAAATTTGTTCTACGCTCCCATCATGGGGTATTTTTGCTCAAGGAAAAAATGGAACACTGCTAAGATGCCCCATTCATGCTGTATCGAGGTGTACAATGATTCTATGTGGAAAAAATCAAGAGATGGTGTTGCGCTCCAATAGCATAGAATGGTATAAATGCTAAAATGTATAAATAACCAAAATAGTATAATTGATAAATGAATGTGCAAATAGACTGACTGAAAGATAAAATCGCTATAAATGCTAAGATAAGGTGCATCCAAAGGTGAGCTGAATGAATGTGCAAACAGTGCAGATAAGGTGACTCAGGTGCATAAATAAAATCACAACGTGAAGATAATAATATACGCCGTTGCAGAGAAAATCGCAGAATGGTGTTATGCTCCAATCAAAATTAATGACTGAATATAACTGATATAAAACAATGATGAATAAATAAAACGGTGAACTGAATAAGAGTGCAAATGAATACAAATAGGTGACTGTATAATGTGAGTAAAATGTAAGAATGGTGGATGGAACCACAAGATTGATAAGCGGGGGGGTGTTCTGCTGTCGGAAATTACATCTTACATTAATGTGAGAAGCGGGATATGCTGACTTCTTACCTCTTCTCCCATGCAGCCATCTCGTAATTTGTGGGGCCCTCCGCAGCTTTGCGGGGCCCTAAGTGGCTTGCATAGTGAGCCGCTATTTGCACATTCATTTATCAATTATACTATTTTGGTTATTTATACATTTTACCATTTACACCATTCTATGCTATTGGAGCGTAAAAACCATCTCTTGATTTTTTCCATGTCTCACTGTGGGTAGTGGTTGGACCATACTGCCGCACCTTTACCCTCTGCACACATAAGTCCCCGGTAAGGGTCAAATTTGTTATTTTATTAAGTACATCCCCTGTATCCCATACGTATGAGGGTAAAGTGATTACTAGATCTATTATGAGGGAATCAATGTACTTGCTTACTCTTTCCAGAGGTCCATAAATTGCAGAAACAATAGGCCCGGGGGGGGGGGGGGGGTCCTCCTGTTTTTTATACATTTTTGGGATGAGGTAGAATGTGGGGATATTAAAGTCATCTACCCTAAGGTAGTTCAGTTCTTTTTTTGTAAGCAATTGTGCCTCAAATGCCCACATCAACTTACCATTAATAAGGGCTACCAAGTCTACAAAAAAAAGATTCCGATCTAGTTTCCTATATGTCGAGGTATCAAAGAGCAATCTGCGAACCTCCCTCTCATACTTTTCAGAAGAAAAATATACAACATTGCCTCCTTTATCACTCGGCTTTATAACAAGGTTTTCGGCTTTCTGGAGCTCCTCGAGGGCCATTTTCCCCTTGGATCCTAGATTGTCACTGACTTTAATTTAATTGACCCCTAGCCACTTGTTTTTGCAAAACTGGGGCATTGATGTTGATCAAATTATAAGTTTAGATATCCTAGATGGTAAGGATTCAGTGGTATCTTCGTTTTCTGATGATATTCCACCTTCATCCAGTAGGGACACTGGGTGATTGAGAGCCTCTTTATCAGCCAGATTGTCCTCATGGATAGGGAGATCAGTAATTTGTCTAACGGAGTGCATTAGTTTATAATATACATTTCTCAGGAAGAGACAGAGGTCCTTGTAGACATCAAAATGATCCATCCTTGTGATGGGGAAAGGGATAATCCCCTACCAAGGATATCAAAATGTATTTTCTCAAGATGAAAGTTGGAGAGGTTAATGACTTTTAGGTCATTAGAGGGAGTAGTGAAAATTACAGGGATGATTAACAGGGATTGTTTTGGCTTTGTGTCATTGTCCGATTTTGTTTCCCTGTGATTCCACTTCCCTCTTCCTCCTTCGGTTGTTTCTATTCTGCCTCCTTTCAGTATTCCCCTGGGTTGTGGGGGATCTCCTAATTCCAGATGGTCCTTCTCTAAAAAATTCACTGAGTGATGTAATTCATCCTCACTGCCGGAGGATTGTATACCACCACTTGTGCCTAAATGTGAGGGGAATCTGATTGTGGCTACCAAGTCTCCAAAAGGATTCCGATCTAGTTTCCTATATGTCGAGGTATCGAAGAGCAATCTGCGAACCTCCCTCTCATACTTTTCAGAAGAAAGAAGTACAACATTGCCTCCTTTATCACTCGGTTTTATAACAAGGTTTTCGGCTTTCTGGAGCCACCACTTGTGCCTGATTGTGAGGGGAATCTGCTTGTGGCTACCAAGTCTCCAAAAGGATTCCGATCTAGTTCCCTATATGTTGAGGTATCGAAGAGCAATCTGCGAACCTCCCTCTCATACTTTTCAGAAGAAAGAAGTACAACATTGCCGGGATTAGCTTCTACTGCCTCTTGGTGCGAGATCAAATATCTCACCCCAAGCCCAGTCGTCCAGGTCTCTTTTGAACTTGGACTGTTTAGTTCGTTTAAGATTTTTTTTTAGTTTTATCTATCTCCTTTTTAAGAAGATCATTAAACTTGTTAAAGTCAGGGTTATTCTTCAATGGTTCTAGCTTGCTACTGCTTTCAGCTATTTCTATCTGTAGTGTTGCTAGTTGTTGCTTCGCTTCATCAACAATCAGTTTCATAACCTCTGATCCGTGACTTGTGCGTTGTTGCCACCATTTAACAAGGAATCCTTCTGTTTGTAGATGGGTGGCTGGAATTACTTTATCCCTGAGATCGCGAGGGATTATTCCCTTGCTGATGTAAGATTCCAGAGATAAAATATCCCACTTGCAGTTTAATGATCTGATAATACGTTTTTATATTCCTTAAACAGGGGTTTCAAGTCACTCTGTTCCTGAGATTCCACCTCAAATGTCTCCAAATTAAAACTAAAGTGCCTGCCTAACACTCAGACTCTCATTTAAGGATGGGTATAACAGAGAGATAAATATAACACACCTGGGGAACAATAAAGTTAAGCAGATAGGATCTATGCGTTCTAAGTGATCCACAGAGAGGGATCAAGGGTAATCAATGAAAACAATAAAAAAATCCATTAATCCGATATACTGCTGTAATAGCATAGCTATTATAATAAAGGAATAATAGTTACTGTTTCATAACAAATAGACAGGATACCTCCAGAGCAAAAGACACAACTACAAAAAATGGATAGAAATGGGGGCAAGTGAGGACCCCTGAAAAGTGCTTGTGGAGAATCAGCCACAGTATACCGAAATTAATTATAAACTTTATTGTTGTATCAAAAGGTGTGCTATAGTTCCGTTAAATGCTAAATGTTACATATGAGGAATAAATCCTCATATCCATCAAAAAACATACATACAAAACAGTAAAAATAGACAACGTTTTCACACTAAAGGCACCAGACCTAAGGGCCCCACACATACACATACACATGTGAGGACACTAGATGGTGCTGCTATGTATCAGGTATACTAATATTAACATGGAAATAAGATGCTGGCAAAAACAAGTGGATAGGGGTCTTCCTGGATCTAATACAGGAGGACCTCACTAAAGTCAATTGGACAATTAAAGACAGTGACAATCTAGGATCTGAGGCAAAAATAGTCCTCGAGGAGCTCCAGAAAGCCGAAAACCTTGTTATAAAACCGAGTGATACAGGAGGCAATGTTGTACTTCTCTCTTCTGAAAAATATGAGAGGTTCGTGGATTGCTCTCCGATACCTCAACATATAGGAAACTAGATCGGAATCCTTTTGGAGACTTGGTAGTCCTTATTAATGACAAGTTGATGGGGGCATTTGAGGCACAATTGCTTATAAAAAAAGAACTGAACTACCTTAGGGTAGATGACTTTAATATCCCCACGTTCTACGTCATCCCAAAAATTCATAAAAACCAGGAGGACCCCCCGGTCGGCCTATTGTTTCTGCAATTCGTGGACCTCTGGAAAGAGTAGGCAAGTACATTGATTCCCTCATAAAAGATCTAGTAATCACTTTACCCTCATAAGTACGGATATAGGGGATGTACTTAATAAAATCGACCTTTACCGGGGAGGTCCTTCTGATGTGAATTGACATAGAATCATTGTACACATCGATACAGCATGAATAGGGCATCTCAGCAGTGTTCCATTTCCTTGAGCAAAAATACCCCATGATGGGAGCGCAGATCGAATTTGTTATTAAACTCTTGGAACTGGCATTAAAACACCATTTTTTTCAGTTCCTTGGGAGCAATTATCAACAACTATGTGGCACCTCAATAGGGGCTTCCTGGGCACCAGCATATGCCTGTCTCCATTTGGGCTGGTGGGAGGAAGAGGTTATGTACGGATCATCTGTGTACCTGGGCCACGCATGCACCTGGCTCAGGTACATCAATGATATCCTGTTGGTATGGGCCGGTTCCCACCTTGAACTGATTCACAATTCCAGAAACATACGCCTCACGTTTACTGTGGATCCACTTGAGATCTAATTTTTGCACTTTTCTGTACAACTAGAGGAAGGTAGACTGTTGACCAAGACCTTCAGAAAAATTAAAGCTGCCAATACTCTGTTATTGGCTGATATTCATCACCCTAAACCCCTTATTAGGGGTATTCCGGTGGGCCAGTTCCTCAGAATCAGGAGGAACTGCTCCACCGAAGATGACTATAGACGAGAATCAGACTGTCAGGGTTGAGTTAACCTGCGGGTGCCACTGAGATTCACTTTGCAGATGGCTGCAGTTCCAGTGTCCACCTGCAGGTGTCTCCCAGAAGCCAGCAGGTTCTGATCAGCCACATCTGGCTTCAGCTGCCAGGTGGATATTTAAGGCTGCTCCTCCCTTCCTCCAGGGTGTCACTATCCTGTCTGAATGTCTCCTTGCTGCCAGATTGTGCCTGATAACCTTCCCTTGTCCTGATCCATCCTGCACCCTTCTGCCTTGTTCCATGCTCTTGTTCCCAGCCGTGTCCCCTTTCTGGCATCCCTGTTGCCTTTGTGCCTTATGTTGTAGATATTGTATATAGATGAAGTTAAGTTCATTAGTTATTCTTGTTCTTGTTTGTATGTTTATTGGTGTGTGTTCACTGTAAATAAATATCACTTTAATGATAAATACCTTGTTTGGTCTCAGTTCCTCTGTGTAGCTACGTGTCTGGTCACCTTAGGAGCTGACACTGACACAGACTCATTATACAAATGATTCACAGAGAGAGGTTACTTCGATCGTGTCCTGCTAAAAAAGGAAAAATCTTGGCTATTTAGATTAAATACCCTACAGCTGAATGGGTTGAATAATGAGATAAGCGTAAAAGTATTCTTTGAGCCGTGATTGGCTTAGTATGGACTGGCGCTTTGTATGATATCTATTTAATGTGCTCTTCCTGTAATTTGACAATTAGGATACATATAGTACATCACAAATTCGTCCCCTTTTTCCAAGCCTCATGTAAATTTATAGAGCATACTTATGCACATGGTATGTACGCAAATCCTAGGAACTTAGGATCTGATTTAAAGATTTTTCCCTGTGGCTTTTTTTAGCCGGGGACTCCTTTAAAGTATACAGCACACAAATTATGTATCTTGTTTATTGTTTTAAACCACTGCAATTTCCATTGTCACCACAAGATGTCCCCTAACTATACTATGACATTGCAATCTCTGATTGGACATTGATTCCTTTAACCACTTTCTTACTGGGCACATATACCCCCCTCCTGCCCAGGTGAAATTTCAGCTTCCAGCACTGCGTCGCTTTAACTGACAATTGCGCGGTCATGCAACGTGGTTTCCAAACAAAATTGAGGTCCTATTTTCCCCACAAATAGAGCTTTCTTTTGGTGGTATTTTTTACTTGTTGCTATAATAAACAGCCCAATTTTGAATTTTTTTTTCTCAGTTTAGGTCGATACGTATTCTTCTACATATTTTTGGTCAAAAAATAAATAAAAAAAATCGCAATAAGCGCTTACAAAATATGGGACAGAATTATTATTAGTTTTTATTGGGACTGCAACATTATGCCGGACACATCGGACACTTTTGACACATTTTTGGCGCCATTCACATTTATACAGCGATCAGTGCTATAAATATGCACTAATTACTGTATAAATGTGACTGGCATTGAAGGGGTTAAAACTAGGGGTGAGGAAAGGGTTAAATGTGTACCTGTATTGTGTTCTAACTGTGGGGGGTGACTGGGGGAGGTGACCGATTGTGTCCCTATGTACAAAGGACACAGATCGGTCTCCTCTCTCCCCTGACAGGACGTGGAGCTCTGTGTTTCCACACAGAGCTCCACGTCCCTGCTCTGTCATTGACGATTGCGGGTACCTGGCGGACATCGCGACCGCCAGGCACGTGCATTGGCATCTCGGGCACCGTGAGGCCGTCAATTGACAATGGGCTCAGGTGGTTAAAGCCGGTTCACACTCCCGCGGCACGACTTTGGGGGCGACTCTGCAAGTAGTCCTGAGGACAACTTCAGAGGTGACCAACAAAACGACTTCTGTATAGAAGTCAATGCAGGTCGCCCCGAGCCACCCCCGAAGTCGTGCAGGAACCTTTTTCTAAGTCGGAGCTCCTATTAAAACAGTTCCATTGCATTGGGACTTGCGTCGCTCCTATTAGAATGGTTCCATTGCCGCCTGACGAGTCGCCCCAGTGTGAACCGGCTTTTAAAAAGCAGACTAAAATCTGTGTCATTTGTTCTGAAGAAGTGCATGGTTAGTGCATGAAATGCATCAACGCAGGGGTTGCTAGACCAGCCCCACGCTGCACTATGCGATCCGGCCAACGTGTGTAACATCTCGGCACGTTTACCACCTGTGGATTTATCTGGATTAGTCTGCTATGTTAGGACTTTTGAGATCTTGGAGCCACCATAGCTAAAGAACTTTTCAAACAGCTGACTAAACAAATCCCCATATTCAGCAGAGATACCACTGATTGCTCTGCACAGCTGATACTGCAAACCAGGGGGCCCCATAGAGTTGCCAGGCTCAGTAAAACCAGGGACTGTATGTAAAAATCTGTGTTTTTTTTTTTTTTACATCTGTCTCTGATATGTCCAAAACTGACATGCTTTCGATGTGAAAATCCTGAGATTTTAGCTGCCCCGCCTCTGCACTGCCTCCTGGCGTGGTGGCCATCAGGGAGCCCAGGGGCCCCATAATCTTCTATTGCCCGTTGGGCCCCGTGAGTTGTCAGTCCACCCCTGCTGCAAACTGCTTATTTCGTCCACAAACTTCAACACTGCTGGAGGATGAAAAAATAGCGAATGTCCACGGAGATCCTGGCGCTGTCGGTAGAAAGGTAAGGACCTTTGGACTGCAAATTGTACTTACCACTCCTCTCCCCTCTCACTTTACCTCCATAAGTGCAGTGATTTGACGGGAAACTTTTTATACTGTGCATGTTTTTGCAGCTTCAGCTTTTTCCGGGAGGAAACTGGTGGTGATTTATATGGGTCTTGTGCTCCAAACAAGGTGAATCCACTATATACCTCCTTGAAGTGTTTCCATAGACTTTCACAGCAATTGTGTTTGAAATATTAACATTGGTTGTGCTTTAGAAATGGTCAGCAGTCAACAATTAATATATCATCAGGAAAACTACTCATGGACTAGCTACGATGAAAACGGTTTTCAATAGACATTCAGAGCAATATCTCTTTTGAGATCCAGTCCAATTACCAGTAACTAATTTCCATGCTAATATTAGTTTACCTGATACATAGCAGCACCATCTAGTGTCCTCAGCCGGATGTACATGTGGATGTGCATGTGTGGGCCCTTAGGTCTGGAGCCTTAAGCGTGACAATGTTGTCTAGTTTTACTGTTTTGTATGTATGTTTTTTATTGATGGTTATGACAATGATATATTCCTCATATGTAACATTTAGCGAAACTATAGCACACCTTTTGATACAACAATAACGTTTATAATTAATTTCGGTATACTGTGGCTGATTCTCCACAAGCGCTTTTCAGGGGTCCTCATTTGGCCCCATTTCTATAATTATTTTCGCCTGAGTGCCCTATAAGAGTTCTAGGCAGAAGTGTGATGTAACACCTGGTCATCCACCTAAGACTAAGCTCACAATATTAAGACTCCTCTTGATAAGGTTGATGTGACAAAACACATCGGGGCAGAATCGGAAGCGACACCATCACACAACATAGAGTCTAGTACATCTGGGAGAACTGTGAGAGACGATATACTGAAGGTGGTATGCATAATGCACAGCCAGCGTTTAGAGGATAACATTGTACAATGCAGTGATATGTTATTTGTACTAGAAATTTTGTAGCGAACAGCTGAACGGGCTACAACGGTACCAGAAAGTGTAGAAAGGACTAGAGATCTCCCTTTCCCTGTTAGAAGATGATATACATACAGGAGGGGTGGCCTCGCGTCATGAGGACGTGACGTGCGTGAGGAGGAGGGAGGTGCCGGGCTGCTCTATGGCTGTCAGAGGTCTATGCCGTCTATGCCGCAACGAGGATCCGACGGCTCAGCGGGGCGAAGCACAGCGTGAGAGGCTGTGAGAAGCGGGAGCCTAGCGAGGAGCAAGCCCGTGACCCAGGAGACCAGGGGGTCCGTCTCACGCGATCCCTCAGCAATCGGAGGGATGCAATCGGTAGAAGCAGCGAATCCATGATAGGCGCGCTTGGAAGGCAGATGCCTCAGAGCAGCAAGAGGAAAAGGTGCACGCCGGGATCCGTCAGGGAAGCGATCGCTACGGCAGGAGACATCCAGCATCCAAGACACCGATTGGAAGGAATCTGAGGGACGGGTGAGGCGCTCATTGAGCCGAGAGCGGACGGGGACCCCCATCCCCCCTCCATCCCCCCTGTGACCCCCCCTCTATATGATTTGGCACTACCAGCAGTACAATGGCAATATAGTGTTATTACAAGGCAATATAAATGTAATTGATGCAAGTAAGATCTAAGCAACCAGGTGTGCCTTTTTTCTCCTATTTCTTTCTTCTGGTGGAGGAATGTTTTACCTGTGACTTGTGACTAGTTAATAGAGCAAAAGAAGCATAAAGCATAAAGCCATCCATCAATATAAAATAAATAAAAGAGAATGCTGACCCTCTTAGCATTATGGCAAGGAAGGCTTAATCTTAAATGAGGAGAGCGGAGTGAAAGGGGGAATAAGTAAAACGACCCTATTTGGCAATAAGGTTCCCCAATGAACGAACGCTCCTGGGACAGAAAAGAGTTAATTAAATTCAATTGCCGAGAAGGGAAGTGTGCAAACAGGGACTCGACCTATAGCCTCAAAATAGTCTGGGCACCAGCCAATTAACGGGATTAAGCCCAAAGATAAAACTCACCGGCTCCTGCTCTCGGAGAGTGGACATTGGAGGGTAAAGAGGAGGTGCATGGGGACAGTGCGGGGCAACCAGCTTATCCGGTCACTTAAATTGGGACAGGACTAAGGGCTTGAGAAAATCCAGTACAATACCTCCACAAAATAAAGGAGAAGGAAATCCCAAATATTAAATTGGAACTTGCAAAACGCACTTGAAGTTGGAAGCCTACAAGTACCCCAGAGACAGTAAGAGGAAAGAGAGTAAGAGAGCAAAAGAGGTGTTTTGGGTGGGTGAAAGCTCGTATGCACAAAATTAACGGTATCCCCAAATAAAAACAACAAAGGATCAACATTAAGTTTGGGAGGGCGTAACTACATCAGCCCAATTTTCGGCAGGAGGAAGTACGGGGGCCCCTCAGGGTCTCGGAATGGGGTGGAATAGGGGGGCGTGGTGCATGCTACAAGAGGCAAACTGGGGAAAAGAATTAGACCGACGAACAAAATTAAAATGAGTAGGTCGACGAGAGGCGTTGCCTCTAAAACACCGAAAAATAACGCCGGCAATAGCTCAATACAGCAGTACATGACACAAGAGGGAAACCCCAAAAGCCCAGGGGTAGTAAAAAAAACGGACAAAGAAAAAAGAAAAACAGGAGAGGTAAATGCGAACCGCTCAAAAGGTGAGACAACCCTGGAAAGTGAATATGATCATAGTAGACTAGAGGAAGCAGTACAAGACACACAACCCCCCTCAAAAGCAGAGATGAATGAGATGCTGCTGAGGATGGAAAATCTGATAAAAACAGAAATCAATAAATTAAGAACAGATTTGGGGGGATTACTTGAAAGAATAGAAGAAACGGAAAAAAGAATAGAAGAACAAGACCAAGAATTGAACAAGTTAAAAACACAAGTCCAAGTAATGACAGTCAACCAAAGAACTCTAGCTTACCGGTTAGAAGACCAAGAAAATCGCAATAGGCGCCAGAACCTAAGAATACGTGCGATAGTGGAAGAGAAGGGAGAGGATCTAAGAGCTATTATGAATATAATTTTCAACCCTCTGTTGGACAAACCGGCTGAAGGAAAGCCTCTTAAACTAGAGCGGGTCCATAGAGTGGGAAACCCAAAACAACCGGTGGGAAAGGGCCCTAGAGATATCATAGTGCGCTTTAGAAAATTTGAAGACAAGGCGGAAATATGGAGTAGATTAAGGGGGGCACCCCCAATCATCTATAAAGAAAACGAAATCCAAATATTCTCTGACCTCTCCGGAGAAACTTTAACAAGAAGAAGACATTTGAAACCGCTGTTAGACCTGATGCGGATGAAGAATATAAAGTACCAGTGGGGTTTCCCTGCGTGTCTTATAGGCTTTAAAGAGGGAGTCACTGCACGTTTAGTATTTCCAGAAGATCTAGAGAGGTTCTGCCAGAAACTGGACATAATAGCTCCCGAATTACCAGACTGGATGGCTTAGCACCAAAAGAATGTTGCCCAGGGGGGGGGGAGGGGGGGTGGGGGGTGGAAGTGGCAGTCAGAAAGCAGCCCTGGAGCACCACCTCATGGAGAGGAGCCGAAGATGAAGGAGTGGAGGAAACCTAGAGTGGTTCCCAGGCCTGTAATAGGCCAGGAGGGGAGAGGGGGGAGGGGGGCCATCTCGTCGTACCCACATTGTCTAGTTTACCTAACCCCAAGGATGCCCTTAAGAGAGGTAGAAAGGTAACAACAAAGAAAGAAAAAGAACAAATAATATACTTAGATGACAGAGATTAAATTCTTGTCATACAATGTGAAGGGTTTAAACTCACCTGTCAAGAGACATAACATTTTAAGGGACATACAGCACTACAAAGCGGATATAGCCTTCTTGCAGGAGACCCACTTGACTCTGGAATCTAACACGAGATTATACTCACATAGCCATCCGATATGGTACTACGGGGATACAATAAACAAGCGGGCGAGAGGAGTAGCAATTGGGATAGCAAGAGGGACACGCTTTGAGTTGGAAGACAGAGTGACAGATCCCGAAGGAAGGTATATATTTCTGAAAGGAAAACTGGGAGGAATAGAATATACGCTAGCCAATATATATGCTCCTAATACTGAGTCCGCAGGTTATGTGAAAAAAATCTTGGTAAAATTAAAAAACTTCGAGGCAGGATATGTGATACTAATGGGGGATTTTAACTTATGTATGGAACCCGAGTTAGATAGTACGTCCCGTGCACAGGGGACAAAGGAAAGCCAGTTAAAAACACTGAAGCAAAGAATGCACCAGGACCAGTTGGTTGATGTATGGCGAATCCAACATCCCAAAACTAGGGACTTTACATTTTTCTCCCCTGTGCACGGAACGTACTCGAGGATAGACTATATACTTGTGGAGCACAGACTACTGGAGAGGGTTGTGGAAACGGGCATAGAAGCTACGACGTTATCTGACCACGCACCCTTAACCATGAAACTGATTGTATCCGACCGAAGAACAACTCCACCAGAGTGGAGATTAGACGAGAGTTTAATGGGGGATGAAGATATAGTCAAAAGAGTGCAGGAGGAATTAGAAATGTACTTCCTCGAGAACGACACGGAGGGGATATCTAGGGCCACACTCTGGGAAGCCCATAAAGCTTACATCAGGGGAATATTCATAAGGGAGGGAGCCAGGAAAAAGAAAGAAAAAATAAGGATGTTAAGGGAAACGGCGAAAGAAATCTTAAAACTGGAACAGGAACATAAAAAAAGAGGCCAAAAAAGAGAAATATGGCATAAATTAATACTCAAAAGAGAGGAATATAGAGCACTCACAGATCAGGAAGTTAAGAAAGATCTAAATAGCTTTGAAAGAGAAAGATATATTTGGGGGGACAAACCCAGTAAATCCCTGGCCAGAATGGTACAGAAAAAGAAAGGCAGGAACTATATAGAAAAAATTAGAAAAAAGAACGGGGACCTGGTATACAACACAAAGGATATAGCCGAAGAGTTTAAAAATTACTATGAGGGTCTATATAATGTGAAACAAAAGAACTGGAACCCTGGAGAAAAAGAGGCAAATATAGAGGAAGTATTAAGGAGAGCCAACCTCCCTAGAATAGACAAAGAAGTAGCGGAAAACCTAGACAGGCCAATTACGGAAGAGGAAATAAGGAGAATTGTTAAAAACTCTGCTAAAGGGAAAAGCCCCGGGCCTGACGGCTTTACAACCAGATACCTGCAAAGGTTTGGAACTATTTTGATCCCAAGATTATGTCAGTATTTTAATGGACTAGGGTCTGAATATGATCTAAGTAGGGAGGCTTCGACAGCAAACATCACGGTTATAGAAAAGGAGGGGAAAGATATTACGCTCTGTTCGGGATTTAGGCCAATCTCACTATTGAATGTAGACATAAAGATCTATGCCAAGATCCTGGCAGAGCGTATGAAGGAGACAATGAAGGGCCTGGTCCATCCAGACCAGGTGGGATTCATACCAGGGAGGGAGGGGAAAGACAATGGGGTGAGGGCCCTCTTGATACTTGGGCAGATCAAAGAAAACGGGGCCCCCAGTCTACTCCTGTCAGTTGATGCGGAAAAAGCGTTTGACAGAGTAGACTGGGGGCTCATGATGCAAATATTAGAAGAGGTAGGGATAGGCCCAGGGATGAGGAAGAAGATCCAAACTCTGTACCACCACCCCCAGGCCAGAGTGAAAATCAATGGATCCCTATCAACACCATTTAAAATGAGGAATGGGACCAGGCAGGGGTGCCCCCTGTCTCCACTCCTTTTTGTGCTATCTCTAGAGCCCCTGCTAGCAATGATACGTAATGACCACAACATCAAGGGGATAAGAATGGGAGAAGAAGAGCACAAGTTAGCCGCTTTTGCGGACGATGTGCTATTCTTTGTGAGGAACCCAAGATCTACATTACCTCACTTAATGGCTAATATCAAACAATATGGAGAGATCTCCAACTTTAAAATGAATGTGTCCAAAACAGAAATTTTAAATATCAACACTGAGGAGCCTGAAGAAAGATTTATTAAAAAAGCGTATAACTTCACCTGGCGCAAAGAGATAAAGTACTTGGGAATAAAATTAACAAAATCACTAAAAAAAATATATAGATCAAATTATATCCCCCTATTAGACGAAATTAAAGACGAA
Source organism: Rana kukunoris (assembly GCA_029574335.1). Taxonomy (NCBI): domain Eukaryota; kingdom Metazoa; phylum Chordata; class Amphibia; order Anura; family Ranidae; genus Rana; species Rana kukunoris. Next base: position 282,909,456 of record CM056052.1, read on the forward strand.
ATTAAGAAAATAAAGAACCGGCCGATCTCCTGGTTCGGAAGGATAAATAAAGTAAAGATGATATTATTGCCAAAAATCTTGTATAGATTTCAGATGCTCCCCGTAGCTGTACCACAAGCCTACTTCAAAATACTTAACTCCTTGTTAGCGAATTATATATGGAACAATAAGAAACATAGAATCTCTTTTCATGTTCTAAAACAAGAAAAAAAACAGGGTGGACTAGCAGCCCCGGAGATAAGAAAATATTACAACGCCTCGGTAATCTCGCGCATAATAGAATGGGCTAAAGAAAATCACGATAAAAGATGGGTAAAGATGGAATGCACACTCGCAGGGACACAATTAGGTAGAATAATATGGAACCCGCCACACCTCAGAAGCGGGGGAACAAATGCACATGAAATCACTCGGACAGCACTAAGGATATGGGACAGAATTCACAAACAGCTAGGATCAAAATATAATTCACCATTAATAGATTTAAAAGATAACAATTTTTTTACACCAGGACTGAAAGTGGAAGGTGGGAACTGGATTAAAAATAGAATTCAGGTAAAAGACATCACTCAAAAGGGTAAAATTATGTCACTCCAAGAGATTAAAAGTAAGTCAGAACTCACAGGGTGTAATGAATGGAGATACCGACAGCTATCCTCTTTCATCAGGAGCCTCCCGGGCCCAATAAGGGAACAGGAGTATACGCCCCTGGAACAGCTTTGCTTAGCTGAAAATTCAAAAGGGAATATTTCAAAACTATACAAATTCCTGATGAAGGCGGAGGAGATGGGGGTTCCCAGGTACATTAAAAAATGGGAAAGAGAATTGGAAAGCACTAGGAGAAAGACGACTGTAGAAAGAATTATAAACTTAACCCATTCATCAGCAATAGACGTTAGAACAGCCGAGATGAACTATAAACTAATTACAGGATGGTATGCCACCCCAGACAAAATTAATAAATATAGAGGAGGGGAGTCAGCCGACTGCTGGAGAGGCTGTTCATCTAGGGGGACAATGGCCCATATATGGTGGAACTGCCCTAAGATCAAAAACTATTGGAAAAAAATATTAACCCTGATTAAGGAAATAACAAAAAAAGAGATTGTGGAAGACCCTTGGGTTATCCTCTTTCATGGGGGAGCCGTTCCTATAAAGGAATATAAAAAATCCTTGACCCCACACCTTTTAAATGCGGCAAAAAGGTTAATACCTAAAAAATGGAGGGAAAAGGAAAGCCCCCAGGTGTGGGAGTGGATCGACGCAGTAGAGGAAACCCACAGGAGGGAGAAGTTGAGAATTGGAGGGGTGGAAGATAATGGGGATTCAAGAGATAAATGGGGTACCTGGAAGGAATTTAAAAAAACCTGGAGCTTTGCTGAAAACTTAAGAGTGATATAAAAGAAGAGAGAGAAAGGGAACCCCAGGGGGGGAGACTGTGGAAACGACGAGATGGAGGGGGGGGGGGAGGGGAGGAATATATATATGTAACAATTCTCAACAAAAATAAAACAAAGAAAAGTAAAAAAAAGTAAAAAAAAACGAAAAAATAATAAGGCAGAAATAAATAAACAAAGAAAAAAAAAAAAAAAAGATATGATGAGAAGCCACAAATGATGCCACGACTACAGGGGGAAGTGAAGGGCGGAAGGTTGTATGAGCTGGTCTTCAGTCTGTACCCTGGTCTAGTCTGATGTGGAAAAAAAAAAAAAAAGAAAAAAAAAAAGAAAGTGTAGAAAGTGTATGAACCTATGGATTATAATATAAAATGGAATGGAATCCATTCATTTTGGTGTGGGGTTCCCCTTAAAATCCATACCACGCCATTTAAAAAAAAAAAAAGGTTCCCCTTAATATCCATACCAGACCTGAAGGGCCCGATATGGAATTTGGGAGGTACGCTTTTTGTTTTTAATTTTGGTTCGGGGGGAACCCATGCTTTTTTTTTTTTTCAATTATTGTATTCCTGGGACCCAGACAATTCATTATAATTCAGTTTTAAATTACCTTTTTTCTTTAAAAATTTCATTTTGTGCAGGAACTTTTCTAAGCACGGGAAACATGCAGGCATACTTTGCAGGCATACTATAGACACCCCCAGGTACGAAATTTAAAGGAATATTTCACTTTTATTGTTTCACATTAAGCATTATTAAAATCACTGTTCCCGAAAAAACATCTGTTCTTAAAACTTTTTTTTTACATTGATTCATGTCCCTTGGGGCAGGATCCGGGTCCCCTAAACACTTTTTATGACAATAACTTGCATATTAACCTTTAAAATTAGCACTTTTGACTTTTCATGTTAGTGTCCCAGACTTTAACGGTGTTCGCGTGTTCGAACACATTTTTGCCTGTTCGCATGTTCTGCTGCGAACTGAACCCGGGGGGTGTTCGGCTCATCCCTACGTAGCACTAAATCATAAACACTCATTACAACCGCATACTATTTAGCTCAAACACAAGACTAAACAAACAGTGGATTTCTGCGAAGGAGGACGATCCCGGGTGGAACACACATTCCAGTGACTATCGTATTCCTTCTACAATAGTAGACGATCCATAATTAGATCAACCGGTGGTAGACCACGAACCTCCAGCCAAGGCCCCCAAATTGTATTATATTTGTTCACACTACCCCTGTGCAGATATATGTATTTTTCCAACTTAAAAGTATCTCCCATTTGATTCAGCCATTGATACACTGTGGGGGGGGGGGGGTTAGTTCAGTTGACTTCCAATGTCTCAGAATTAATTTCCTACCCTGGAAAAGGGCCCTATCTACTGCTAGTCTGGAGGCTTCCTCCTCCGCGACATCATCAATAATTCCCAACAAGCATAGTTTAGGGTTTTCCTGGAGATGGATCTGAAATACTTTGTTAATAGTTCCAATCACATCCTTTCAATAGATATGCAATTTTGGACACCGCCATAACATATGGATCAGATCACCGTGGTCTCTCATGCATCTTATACAGGAAGGATCGTCTTGCACACCTATTTTTGCCAGTCTAGATGGCGTGTAATGGTCACGCAAGAGTAAATATAGCTGGGACAGCCTTTGAGACACATTTAGGGAACACCGGGGAATTGCGGCAAGTGCCTCCTCCCATTGGTCCTCTTCAAACCTATAGCAACATTAATTGCACGTTGGCACTTTGTTTTTAAAGACCTTTGAATTTAAATTCTTTGCACTTATTGTGGACTTTTTTTTTATATATACTTTTTGTTAGCATTTTTTATTTAGCACTTTATTTCTATAAGCGCTTGCACCTATATGTGATGTAGCATTGTTTGTTTAACACAGGTCAGCGCTGTTCATAGGATAAAAGTATATTGTAACACCCCCTAAAGAAGTATAGCAGAGCTGCTCTAACCTGCTAATTCACAAGCTCTACGTAGTTTATTTTGATGCTAAGTTTGGAAAATTGACACTCCGGTTTTTTACAATGACGGTCAGAACTACAGGGTGACCCTGTCTTCCAAGTCCATGATGCTGGACTGTATATAAAGTCCAGGCTTCGCCCGTCACAGTGAGCATCGATATGGATGGACCATGGCTCTGAACCTGTAGTGCACCCTGCGGCTGACTACAGTATGTTGCCATGCCAAGGTGAGTACCTGTGCAGGATCCAGTGCCAGAAGCAACATTACAGTCCATCCCCACAGTGTAGGGTCAGCCAAGGTTGTGCTGATCCAGATCCACTGCTTCTATTTTTGATAGTAGAAGGCATTGAAGGAGATGATTGAAGAGTTGAGAATCCAAAGATAATAAAATAATTAAAATAATAATAACATAATAAACCAGTTAAGCTAAGAGTATTTTTTTTCCTGCAAGGGTGAGAAGTTCCATCATTTTGTGACACAAAGTGAGGACAGGGGGTAGGCTTATAGGGGAGGCACCCATGGGCTTGTTCTTAAAAGCTTTGCCAGCATTTAAGCACTTGAAGATAAGAGCCTTTAACTCAGGGTCTATGATTACTTTGTGTCCTGTACTGTTCGATTAAGGTACTAGTTTTGCTGTGCTTTAATACAATATGAAAATGCATACTATTATGTCCAATATAAACTATTGGCTGAGAAAATACAATTTTTTATCTGTTGCCTGTGTTTCAGAAGAGCTTTTGCTAAACACTGGACCCAAGCCTAATTTTAGTTCTGTCGATAAGAATCAATAACCTGACCTTTTGACATATTTAACCAATGGCATTTATGGTACTATGCTTCAATCTAGAGCTTGCAGACAGAAATGGGTCCCTCATAGAAATTGGTGTAGGAACACATTGTAAATGGGCCATGCCCATGTGGGAATGGTTGGCAAACTTTCCAAGATAAAAGGCCAGCAGCAGAAGCTGAAAGGAGCACACCACCAAGGGACAAAACTAAAACTCACAACTCGAGTTTTGCTAAAGAAATCACTGACCAGTTTTGGTAGCTAAGTGACGTTTAGCGTATGTATCCCTATTGCATGCAGATTAGTCTTGTAACTGTACGTCTTGTATTCTTGTAACTGTAAATAGTTTTCATACAAAGCATTCTTGTTTAGTAAAGACACATTAAAATACTATTTGGTTGTTTCCTTTCTTTACTGCAAAAACCTCTCGTTAGGAACAAAATAGAATTTTCCATGCTTGTGCAGAAACAGCTGCACTACACGGAAATCTTGTCTCCAAATGGGCCACATTGCAGAGATTTGGCAGGAGTGTGGACAGGTCAGTATAACACTATTTTTGGGATGGAGTTGAGGTCAACTGTACAAAAGTACATTTCAAATTGGAAGGATGCCTGTTCGGTCCCTGGAAGGGAAAATTTACCTGTTTTTGAGACTGACAAACTACAATATATGACCCATTTTATTCTGTATACTTAGATATGGTGGTCCAACTGTGCAGTGTCCATGCCTATTATAACCCGCTGATAACTGTACAGTATGGATCTGGTAGTTATGTGTTCCTGCACAGCACTTGCAGAGGGTTGTATACATTTGCATGACAATAATGCATAGCATTACTATAAAAATTGCATGGATGAGACAAGTCACAAAATCAGAGAAACCAACATCCCTTAACCACTTAAGACCCGGACACATACGCTGCTAAATGACCCAAGGTGTTTTTACAATTCGGCGCTGCGTCGCTTTAACAGACAATTGCGCGGTCGTGCGATGTGGCTCCCAAACAAAATTTGCGTCCTTTTCTTCCCACAAATAGAGCTTTCTTTCGGTGGTATTTGATCGCCTCTGCGATTTTTATTTTTTGCGCTATAAACTAAAATAGAGCCACAATTTTGAAAAAAAACACAATTTTTTTACTTTTTGTTATAAAAAAAATCAAATAAACTAAATTTTAGTAAAACATTTAGGCCAAAATTAATTCAGCCACATGTCTTTAGTAAAAAAAAAAAATCGCAATAAAAAAAAATAGCTACCTAGCGGGAACAGCGACACTAATACAGCGATCAGAAAAATGATCGCTTAGTGGCGCTGGCAATAGGGAGTGAAAGGGTTAACTAGGGCGGTGATCAGGGGGTTAAAACTTTATTAGGGGGGTGGGGGGGCTATCCTGAACCTAACACTAACTGTTTTTTACACTGCCTGTCACACTGACACTAAATGCAGTGATTAGATCACTGCATTCAGTGACACTGTGACAGGGGGGTGGGGGGAGGCGATCACAAGGGGTTAATTTGCCTATGTGAGTGTGTGTCAGTGTTGTGTTGGTGCACACTTACTTGTGATGTCTTCTCTCATCAGCAGCGCTGGGAAACAGTAAACACAGGAGGAGGAACTGACACGATGGGAGCGCGCTCCCATTGGCTGGGAGCGATCGCGGGGGGGGGCGGAAATCACGGACATCCGCCCGCTCGTCGGCGATCGCTCCCAGAGGCAGGGGGATCCCCGCACGCCGTGGAGGGGGTCCCGATGGGACCCCCGTACCGCACGAAGGCGGGGACGTAAATTTACGCCCTTGTGCCTGTACGAGCCATTCTGTGGCCGTATATGTGCGTGCGGGGGTCCTTAAGTGGTTAATAAAGAACTAGAGGCAAAATGGCTGAAATATGGGACTTTTCAGGTGCATGGACATAAATACACAAAGAAATATTTTGTATAAATATTATTTTAGAAAATTGTATTTAATTACAAAAAAATTTGGATTAAAAGCAAACTGTACAGTTATATAACGTCATTCATCACGCATGTTATTCAACATGTTTTGCCTATTCAGGCTTCTTCAGGAAAATACTGGCAAAATAAACAGATATAAATCAAAACAATATCACACAAACACTGTTATATCCACATAACTTGTTTACTATACATGTGTGACAAAAGCTATGTCCACCCACGAAAAATAGTCTCCCAAAAGAGGATTCCTAGCTCCAAATGATGAAGAGGCAAGGAGTTATTGTAACAAATGTAAATATGAGATGTGTCTGTCCAGGAGTGCCAACGTGAATCCACCAGGTGGGGCCAAAAGCCAAACCTTGTGCAGATAAGATTATAGAATTGCAATGATCTTAATATGAATCTAGATTTCCTCGAGTGGGGTCACCCATATGGCCAGTGACCCCCGTAAAGACGCCAGGGACATTTAGGCAGCTTTTCGGGGTTTGCACCTCAAGGGGGGTTTGCCAGCTTGTATTGTGCCAACCTCTCACCTGGGAGGCGGCCCCTGCGCCTCTGTGTAGGCGACAGTTGTGGGCCAGTTGCATGTTCCACTCTCTGCCCCTTGCTTCCTGTGTGATGGGAGACATTATATGACTGTACAGTATGCTTTTAAGCCAATTTTGTTTGTAATTAAATAAAATAAATATTTCTCTGTGTATTTATGTGTTAATGCACCTGAAAAGTCCTGTATTTCCACCATTTTGCATTAGACTACTGGATATAAAGAAAGAACAATACCACTCTTGTACATAATGATATGTCTTTATTTCATCAACAGAGATGGTGTCTAGACAAAAAAAAAAAGTTAACACTAGCAATTCAGGTAAATGAAATTTGCACAATACGGTATTTACATATTTTAATTCATTAGTTCATAGCATTGCATTTTCTTTCAAAAAAGGTAAAAACTTTTAGTAACATATAGTAAGCGTAAACAGCTCATTTTATTTTATTCTTTTTTTTAAATCTTTACAAGAAACCACAAGAAAAAAAAAACACGGTTACCTAGAAAAAATAATAATAGACAAGCTTAAGAACTAGTACAATAAAATGCTGCATTGAAATAAGTTACATCGCATAGAACCTGTGTAAAAAGTATGTAGAAAAAACACCTGATGTAACCTGTTACAGTCATTGACCAGTTATGAGAGGTACAGAGGATTTTACAGGTAGATGTGTGTGTGAAAACTGTCCATTCTGTTTGACCTGGGGAAGAGGAAAATGGAGGTAGGGAGCCTCCACTTGCATACACTGAGAAAAAACCCTGTTTGATTATGGAGTTTGGAGCTTGTAAGGCAAAATAAACGATAGATGCACTTGTACTTGCAGCTTATTACACAACTTTATAAAGGGTCTGACTTCAGTTTGGGGTGGGACAGGTTTTGCTTTGGTCAGGATAGGTCAAAGTCAATTTTCTAGGCCGACGCAGAGCAGAAGTGAGGAACCTTAAAGGCCCAGCATAAAGAAAAAAATCAATCCAGAACCATTCCTTTCAAGACACTTCAAGCAGGCCTGAATTCTACTGGCGTTTTACAATAAATAATTATGGTCTATGATTGCAGCAAAAATACTAGTCAGCAAACAGTATGTGTGTTTAATACCTATTTAGTTTTCATATTATTAGACTTAAGCTGACCATACATTAGTAGATTTTTTCATTTTAACAATGTTCTTTAGACATTCTAATAGTGGGGTCAAATTGACACTTTTTTTTTTCCAATCGCATTGGGGGGGGGGGGGGGATATAAAGTAGGGGTGGATTTTTTTTTTTTCTAGTTTTTGCTTGGGAAACTCCAAAACAAACTTTTAATTTATTGACATTCGTGAAGTCATCAAATGTACTGAAAATTTTCATATAAATGATTGTAGGAATATTTATTCATTTGAAGATCTACTGGTGTATAGACAGCTTAATGGTGCAGTGAATAAGGAGACAGCAAAAGTTTAGCTAGACAAAAGCAAAAGTTGAAATATACCGTATTTATCGGCGTATAACACGCACATGCGTATAACATGAACCCTAACTTTAAGAGGGAAGTTTCAGGAAAAAAACTTTCCACAGCCCCCTGCCTATAACACGCAGGCATGGTTTACCCTCTATTTTCAGGGTAAAAAAGTGAGTGTTATACGCCAATAAATACAGTACTTAAGTGCTTACAGAGACTGTAGAACAAAAACAAATGAAATGCTGCAGATATAAAGTGAAGATGCTTAGAGCATACTTACCTGCAGCACCTTTAAAAAGCTTTAAGGTTTGGCTGAATGAGGTGCTGTTATGACAAAGCTCTGACAACTCCTTCCCCTTTACATTCCTATTGGTCCATCACTATGATGGGCAGCCTCATTGGTCAGGGGACAGTAAACCTGAAATGATCCCATATTCACCTGTACCTGCAAGTTTTTTGAAGCTGTCACAAAAGGCATATGTGGACACCTCTAGGTGCCTTCACTTGATAACTGCAGCATTTGTTTTGTTTTAGAAGCAGAGTTTATTTACACTGGGCTTCTGAACCAGGCTTAAAGTTGTCCAATGATTTTTAAAACCCTTCAATGTAGTAACAGGAAGGCCACTTACATTTTTTCCAGGACTAAAAGTCTTAAATATCACCTGCAATACAACCCTTCAGATATAACAATGCTCCATACTCATCATTATATGTGAATGGTTAAGGCTTTTGTCTGCTAAGAAATGTAAACAATAGAATAGGGTCCTTTAATTGCTAATGACGCTGTTATGAGAGGAGATATGAATTGTATAAAGCTAGCTGACCATTTTACAGTGTGGCCATAAAACCATCCTTTGTTTTTTTAAAGATGCATTTTAGATTTTAGTTCAGTTGTGGTACCTTCTATTTTCTTTGAGTGCTGTATGAGTTTTATGAGACAATTGTATTAGCTGGGCACTTCTAAATTGAAGGATTTTCCCATCAATAAATCAATCAACTAGCCGTGGACAAGGCATTTCATGGGAAGAATGGGACTTCCTTTGTTAAGTCATATTGTATGTGGATAATGCCCAGTTGTACAGTAAACCCCATGCCAGTAATTTCATATTGGGTTACTATAAATGGAAAGAAACCCATTCAAAAGAATGCAGCAGTTTACCATTAGTCTCAGAAAGATTACAACTGATGTGTGTGGCAAGCAACCAAAAACAAATGGCAAGGTAGTAACTATGCTTAAAATCACCCAGGCTTATAACATAGGTGTACGCTAATCCACAGAAAATAATTACAAACCTATGAATATTTTGAAGGCAGACCTCTGCTTGGCTGTCTTGGGTTACCGCACACCAATGCTATTTGCGTAATATTCGTGAGCTAAAAGCCCCTAAATCATACTACACGTACAGTACTAGTAAATGTAATAAATAATAAGTCAACCCAGTTATCTTGTTTAATATATATTTTTTCTCCATTCAAGTACTAGAACACTCGGTTATTGGTGCATAATAGGCTCCTACAGGTTGGAAGCACCAAAATGAAAGGTATTCCCAACAATAGTGGAAACAGAATAAGCTGTGATAGAGGCACTGGGTGTTAATATTGTCCAGATAGGAAACTGGACTCTTGCCTTCTGGTATTTCAAAGAGGGGCTTTTAATTTAAAAGGGATTATGAAATTGAAATGCATCTCCATGCAGTATCTCTACAATTAGTCTAAATGACCGTGGTTGTCCTTTTGGTTGGATCAAGCACACATACAGCACAATATAAAGTAGACATATAGGAATATGATGACCAAAGCCTTTTAAGTATCCTGGAAAAACTGGAAAGGGGGGGGAACTGATGTGCCACCTTATATTGAGGGACTATTCCCATCAGATGCACTTAATAATGAATACAGTAATATGCTCATTGCCATGCATTTCTAGAACCATTCGCTGCATTTTGTAAGACCCCATGCAACTGACTTGAATGGCAACATGCTGGCCAATGAACCAAAATGCACCATGCAGGACACTTTCCTGTTGGTGGGAATTATTTTACCTTGCAACTGGCAAGAATGAGCCTGGACTGTGTATAAATATAGAAGCACCTCTCCAGAAATGAGTGGCTGTCAGCTCAATACATAGTAACAGTTCTTTGCGTACTATTTACTGCTGCATAATTATGGAACCATATAACCAATGATGTGCCAAAGGGTTCTGTAATAAGCTTTTCTGCTCTCATAAAAGGCACTCAAAGCATGGCTCAGAATTATGAACAGCTGAAACAAAATACACTTTTTTTCTGTTTTAAGCTTTATAAGAAGTAGAATAATTTCAATGTCACATATGAATTTTTATTTTTTTTATAAATCCTCTATTTAAAATGCATGTATACTTCCTTTGTACACAGACAGTAGGTCAATATATATGTTAATACAGCAACCATATGGATGCCAAAGTCATTAAATATTACTGGATTTCTTTCCTTTTTCATAAATACATTAAGTTACTTTACTGCACATATACGCTTTAGCAAATTATCTATCTGGGCATTATTTACATTTTTAGCAGATGAATACTGTGCTATATGCCACCAAAGCTGCACAAACTAAGCAAAACAAAGTTGTGGACAATGAGAAATGACCTGGAGTAAAATAGAAAAAGTCAGAATGAAATAAATTATTTGTAAAGTGGATAAAAGGATTCTACAGTATTACCCTGGAAATAAAGTCTCATTTTGCTCTGAGCAACTCAGACTAAGGATTACATAGTGTGAAGTGGTGTTAGGAGAGCTACAAGCTTACACACAGCGGGTATCAGCAAAAGTCTCCATACACTTGAACAGCAAAAAGCATAAAGTCCTCATTATGGAGTTAAAGAGTTCTGTCATGGAAAATCCTGGAACAAGACTTCCAAAGATAAAGCGTGGCACAAGCTTAGCGAGTTAATCTAAATTTTTAAGCATTCTCATCTTAAAGACTATCCAACAAAATTTACCCTGTGGCACTGTTCTTCTCAAACGAACATTCACTTAAGTAAAATGGACATCTGGTTTTAATGCTCAGGAGAATTTGGCTTATGAAATTACTGTCCATACAACTAAGGAAGGAGATGCCACAAATTTTCATTGTGGCTTGGTTCACAAATGCGGTTTCTGTGGTTCACAGCAGGGTCTCTGGTTCGTCCCTGTTCACCGATTTAGATACAAACCAGGTCCGAACTTTTGCCTGAATTTGCACCTAAATCCTAAACCAAAGACGCACAGGGCCCATTTCAAATGCAGACCGCGGCGACCCCGAAAATGTGTGAACTGGCTTCATTGAGAGCCGCTCACACTCTCCTGTCATGCGATTTGGATGCTAAGGAGCCCGTATCCAATTTGCATATGCGTGAACTCAGCCTGAGTGGTCCACAACTATTATCTAGATCTTGAATAACTTTCTTTAGTGTGAATAAACAATGTAAATAGAGACAAAGTGTTGGTGCTTGAATGGCGAAAGGATACATCCCTGCTGTTCGAAAATATCTCTAGCTTCCCCTGGGAATAAACAATATCCGAAACTTGGCAGCTCTCCTCTCAGACTAGGAAATATTTGCAGAACATTAAATACATGAGAGAAAGCACACTGTCAATGTGTAATATAATCAATAAAACCTTATTGTGGAATCAAATATTAAGCTCACAACACTGCTTGGCAAACATGTATGTACCACAAAATCATCCAAAGAGGGACCTGCTCTATCCACAAAAGTGTCAAAATGTTGAATTTATTCAGCAACCCAAAGTAAATCTCTCATGTGCCCTATAGCTTATGTGTTTTGAGGTTGCCCCCTTTTCTTCAGGGCTACCTGACTTGCACATGCATCACCTTTAAATTGCCCTACCCTTTGGCTTTGTTGATCAAAGGAAGAGATAATTAAGGGCAATTTGTGTGATTGTTGATTGGATTCAACAATTAAATGCATTCCTTGAATGTCTTTCCTTGGATTTTTTTATGTTACATGCACGTTTGCCAAGCACGTGAGCATATTATTTAATTTTAGATTAAAGTTTTATTAAATATAACACACAGTGCCAATGCAGTTCTAGTCAGTCCTTTGTAAATAAGTGATTTATTTCACTTACTGTACACGGAAGAAGACAAAGTCCTGTGTTTTATTTCCAAGTCTCTATTATTTGTATTTCCTTACTGCACCAAGACAAAGAGCACATACAGTAATATAACAAGTCATCTATTTTTTCCCTGACAGTTCTAGTCTTAAAATTGTTATTTTAATAAATGTGGCTATGAGCCATACACACTATTATACTCTGGACAATTATTTAATCAGCTATCTTATAGAAAGTGAAGTTATGGTAAGTAATGACATAGAAATGTATACAGAAGTAAAACTAAACACAAGGAAAGTCAAACTTTGATTTTAAATCAAAGTTCAATTCATTGGGATTACACGAATAGTTGAAAATCATTTTAACATACAATCGTGGATATGCTACACCACAGCTTGTTTCCTTGTAATAATTGTTAATTTTAAACTTTTTCTTTAAGAAAAGAAAAATTCGCTCATTTAAATTAAAATGTCAGTTTACATTCAATTTGGCCTTTTACATTATGGGAGGCATCACTTAAAAGTGACAGGTTTATTTCTATTAAGTGCTTATTTTTTTTTATTTTTTTTAAATGCATGTTGCTTGCCAGATGAACAAATAATGCATTTTGTAAAGTGCTTTGATGTTCAATGTGATTGCCAAATACATTTAGGAAAAATCAGTTAATGCAGTTTTCTTTGTTGTGGGCTTTGAATGACATAAACAAGTCTGTGTTTTTAACATCCCTGTGTAAGAGCACACGTGTATTGATGAATGACAACTATGATAATTTCCTCCAAAGAGAAATTTAAAACACTACATTTTGGTGGTGGCCCCTAAAGATCAGTTTGGGACACAAATTCACCTTTGGCCAAGCTATGGACATCAACTTGTTACATGTACTTTAGAACAATGGCAATACCTCTCAAACATGCTCTCCCTGATTTCAAACTACATAGGGGCTGAACAGTAATTAGATCTGGAATTTCTTAGCCAGTCTCTGATTGCCTGATCTATTAGGCAAGCTCTCTGCCTCTTTCATCTCTGACCCTGCTGCCTTTTTATCCAAATCTGTTAATAATCTCATACAAGCTTCCTAACAGGCTGTGAAATATAAACAATACCATCATCAATGGATCACTTAACTGGAGCAGGGTGAAAGCACAGGCTTGAGATCTAGGGAGAGTGGGTGGTTACTGATATCTATCACCCGACACTGAATCTGCCAGAAGAATTGAAGATGGAAGCCAATACTCTAATAACCTTGTGGAGAGTCCCAACACTCTTTAGCAGAACAATACTATCTTCAAGGTATTCAATTCAAATCACTTCCATTGGGGTTTAGACACAAGTTTGCTTCAAGGAGGGAATTTATCAAGCATGATGCAGAGAAAGGCAGTGAAGAAAAGCAATTTGTTATTGGTGTAGAAAAATTTACTATTTCACAGTTTAACTTTTTATTGTTCCCTCCTCTAGAGGCAGAAGTAGAACAGCCTAAAACTAGTCTGTTTCAAGTGAAAAATATAGCAAACATGATCTGGCATATTTATAAAGCAGTAAATATGCAATCACCAAATATTCAAAGCCAGTGAACCTTCCTGGTTCATGTATTTGAAATTACAGGCAATGATTACCACTTGCGAATGTTTGGGAGATGTCACAGTCAATGCTTTGAAAATATGCTCTGATAAAATATGGATCACCTATTATTGAAACCCAACTATTGTGAATACAGCATGTAAAGGCATAGGGATAAAAAACAAAACATGGTGATGAGCTTTAATTAAGGAAAAAATAGACCTACTCTACAAGTTACCTTATATGAAATAGTCAATAAAATATTTTCATGTGTTTAAAGTCAACACCAGTGTTTAGCAGCTTCTTACTATTTCCTGTGGTGCCTCCTTCATATTCTGTAGTTATTTTATCTGCTTTAGCCAATACTACTGATTATTCTATAGTCAAGAAGCACTGGAAAATACTGGGTGCCAGAGCTTGGCCACCGTGTGTGGTTATATATTTAGAATAAAGTGGTCAACATAACAAAAAGATACTTTACTAAATTCATGAAATCTCTTGGTAGTTATGTTCCAAAAGGGCACTGCAGACACACAATGTGGGTCACTTTTGGAAAAAGGTTTTTGTTTTTAGTTGACAAGTGGTTGGCTCTGCACAGTTTGGGATATATTTATAAATTTTTCCCTCCAGGCCAATATTTCCATATCCATTTTGCATCAGTATAACTAGTAATGATGATCAAAAGAATAGATGGTCAGTCCATTCTCTTTGCAGTTTGATTATAGGTGTATGAAGGGTAAGAAACTAACTATCTTGGTGGCTATGTACCACCCCTGGCAGTCATGCCTTTTTGGACTCTATTTTATATATTAATAATGTATCATTTATGAAAGGCAAAATGTATTTCAGGGTTAATATTCTTCATAAAATGACAACTAATCTCACTAGTAAATCTCCAGTTTATAGCCAGTGAAGCAGGTTTGCAACATAAAACTGCAGTATTTTTGTTTTAGGCTCATGCAATACAAACTGATAAGTAAATACTTTTATTTTAGCTCATGAAAGAAGGGCTCCAATATACCCATGTGCGTTTTACAAAATAAGCCTTTGACTTGCTAATCATTTATTGATATAGTGATTATATTCTACAGTTCCATGTCTGTAACAGTATTTGTAATTGCACATCTCAGTTTTTAAATATAAACATTTACCAAGATGGAAGTATTGGGCTAGCTGGATCATACCCATCGACTACAATCCAGAAAGCACAGCTTATTTTTTGACTGATGTTGCATTTTTCAGATTATTTTCTTTTCTTTATTTTAATATAGAAAATTAATATGTG
Organism: Rana kukunoris; assembly: GCA_029574335.1. Classification (NCBI taxonomy): domain Eukaryota; kingdom Metazoa; phylum Chordata; class Amphibia; order Anura; family Ranidae; genus Rana; species Rana kukunoris. The sequence continues at coordinate 282,924,504 of CM056052.1, forward strand.
GGGTTTAAGCCAGTTTACCAAGTCTTTGTAATGAAAATACCAATGATGTCATTGTAATACATTTCTATGTTTTAACCCAAGTTGTTAAAGAGAGAGCTGGTCTGGCTAAAGCATGGGAGCTGATCAGAATCTTAATGTAGAATAAGTGTGTCATAGTAATACAAATTACACTATTTTATGAGGTTTAGAAAAGGAAAGATTACTTTAAGACCTTAATGACCCAATCCTGCAAGTGACTTAGGGGAATTATATAACAAATGAGAACATGCTTGGCACAAATATGAAACTGTGTATCTATGCTTACAATTAAAATATTGTCCACACGCTGTTGTTAAAATACTGCATTAGGTAGGAGATCCTGAAGTTACAAGCCTTCTAGTCTTTTCAGAACTCAACACTTAGCTTGTGAAATTAATATGCCGCGTACACACGATCGGTCAATCCAATGAGCGATGGACCATTTTCATCAGACCAAACCGATCGTGTGTGGGCCCCATCGGTTATTTATCCATCGGTTAACAAATTTGAAACTTGTTTTAAAATTAACCGATGGATACTGAACCGATAGAAAAAAGACGATCGTTTGTAGACACGTCCATCGGTTAAAAATCCACGCATGCTCAGAATCAAGTCGACGCATGCTTGGAAGCATTGAACTTGATTTTTTTCAGCACGTCACCACGTTCTGACACAAACAATTTTTTTAACCGATGGTGTGTAGGCACGACTGACCATCAGTCAGCTTTATCAGTTAACTGATAGAAAAATCCATCAGACCGTTCTCATCGGATTGACCGTTCGTGTGTACAGGGCATTAGTTTGGCAATTATTAGTTCCATTGAAGGCATGGTTTGCACAGTGACACTTTTTTCACAAGTGTACTGTTTCGTAAGTAGGTATGACCTAAAGTGAACATGATTACTAGACCTGGGCCTTTTTTCCTCCCTATGTCGCTGACCTAAACTAACACAGAAATCAGCCCCAACCCTCCTTACACTTTCCTGGTGGTAGTTATGGGCACTTTCTGGCTCCCGCCCCAACCAACTGCAGTAGGTAAACATCCATATTCAGTAAGAAATACTGATTTGCTGTACAGACTAAAACAGCTAATCAGTATCCCTGCCCCATATTAGCAGCGAATTTCTAGTGTCAGAGCTGTCAAAGCCCAGAACTAACATATCTACACTGGAGGTCAAGGACTAGATTATGCAGTCTGGCAAAGGTGTATGTATCCCAAGACATAACATTTTAAATCTTTTGTGGGGCAGTTTACATATATTGAAAAAATCTGTATTTATCTAGCTACTTAGAGTTCAGCTTTAAATATCTAAAATAACCAGATGTACCAATGGCAGATATAAGTGCTTTAATCAAATATATTTATTTTAAGTACTATATTTAGCCCACCTGTACTATTTGTAAAAATGGGAAATTCTGTATTATCGCTTTGTTGAAATCCACTTTTAACAAATCAAAAGGACTAATTTTAACAGCATTTTAGCTTTGCAATAATAAAAAAATCTACTACTTCTGCTCGCAGAAATACCTTGGTGGCCTATACATTTTTACTGACACTACTCTGCCTTCCTGTTGCCAAGCAACATGCACAGATGGCACTAAATTTAACCTTTGAATCATCTACTATAGCTTATATTTTTAATTACTATATGCTTCAAAAATGTTCACAACACTCAATACATTGACAAATTAATTTTTTTGAAACTGGGGCTACTAAAACATTATAGTTTTTTTATATAGTTTTACCATTACTAAATTAGTTCAGTTTCACAGAATACAGCCTTTAGAAAAAATGAAGTTTTTTTTCTTTCAGAAATGTTCTTTTAGAACAATAACGTAGCATTAAATTAATGATTTTTGTAGGAAGTTATTGTTTACATTTAAGCATCACAAGTAAAATGAACAAATACCATAGCTGAATGTCTGCGCTGAAACTCTGTTTGGCCTCTTTCACATGTGTGGATCCCACAAGGATGTGGTTTTAAACATCCGCTTGCTCAGCAGGGATGGCTCCGTTGATCAGATAATGGGTCGGTCTCTGCACACCTGTTAGATCTCAACTCTCCTCTATGGGGAATTGAATGAAAACAAACTGTCTGTTCATTTATATCCGATCCGCCAGACGGATGCAAAATAGGGTTTGCATCTGTCACATTTTAGCAGAGAGGATCGGATCGGGGCTGATCGGGTGTCAGCGGACATGTCACCGCTAACATCCGATGTCTCATAGAGGTACACGGAGCGCCCGTTCAGATCCGCCTGAAAAATCTGACAGGCAGATCTGAGCGGTCTGCATGTGTAAAAGGGGCCTTAGTGTCCATTTTTACAAGCTCAGCAGTAACTGTTTAACATAAGAATTATGTATATTTATTTAAATAACCCAAATGTAAAAATTAAACCTAGATGAAAATTAAGAAAAGAAAAGATCAGATGGTATCTCTCAATTTCCAGGTAGCAGGGATCTGAAATCACACACTGCTCAGCACAGAGCTAAGTGTAATCTGACACTTGAGTGGAGGGAAAGGACACACCCCCTCTACAGAGTCTCATGAGGAAACATGCACATCTGAGACTATCAATCACATTGTACTAGGTTCAAGGGGGAGGGTCACCATGGATTGCCTATAGGGGCAGTGAAAATGGTCAAAGGCGACCCATGCAGATAGCAGAGGAAGGAGAGAGTAGCCAGGATCCTCACTAGGTGTTATGTATTGAGACAAGTACACTTTATGTGAGGTTATGCTTTGTTCATTTTTAGAGAGAGGTTCTTACTTCTAAACCCCAACTAGACAATGAAAAAAATAAAGAAAAACTAAACTGAACTGGGAAATTAAGTCTTTTAGCCAAAAAATAGATCCATAAACAAGGGAAGATATGTAAATTTACCAATTTTAGAATAATTAAAAAAACTTTTTTAGAACTGCGTGGAACAAGCAACAGTAGCATTGTAAATGGTTACAAATAAATATTCAGCATATTAAAGGATTTACATGACTAAGAGATAGTGGATATTGCTTCACTGTTGTCTGTGAATAGAGCACAGCTAAAGTAAAATTAAATCAAATAATTACTTTATATCAATGGAAGATCAGAGGCAGCTTTAAAAATTACTCATGTCACCACTGAACAAAAATAATTTTCTTTCTAGCTTTTTGATGAAAAATATGTAAGTGCACAGGTTACAACATTCAGGGCAAAAGGGCCACTTTAAATATTAAATGTGTGTAAAGAGCAATAAAAAAACACGGGAGTATAAAATTACTACAAAATAAATTAAAAACCCAAACACTACTAAGTATCATAAAGTATGCTGGGGGTATCTGCTCTCCCCAGTCATGCCACTTAAACATTAATCAAGTGTTAGTTGTTGTGCAGACATTCTGTTAAATCATTACTCCTTTTTTCATTCACTGAAAATAATTGGATACGTAAAATATAACAATAACATTATGTATATTGGAAAGCCTTAATAAATTATGTACATTAACAAAAATAAATAAAAAAAAGATATACTGAATGGCATCAAACATGATGCCAATGTCAAAAGCTTGGAGAATGACCTATAATAAATTGCTAGTGGATTCTAGCAGACATTTTTGTATTGTAACTTTTTAATTGTCCCCTCTTTCCAAAAGGAACAGATTATTTAGAAAGTCATTCTTATTAACTCAAAAAGTACCTCATAATACAGAAGACCAGGGGGTAATTTAAACACTATTATATTACAACACAGATACAAGAATTAAAAGAAAAAAGTGTACACCACAATACTGCACATTGAGTGAGCATTACACATTATATACTAAAATATTAAAAAAGGTCTTATTTTTATCTTTTTTTTTCTTTATATATTTATGAATATTTATACATGTATATATTTCAGAAGGGATTTAAAATTTTTGTCCTACAAAAATCTTCTTCTTAGTATTTTTGTTGTAGACATAACATATACTATTTAATGTCCTTAAAATTTCATCATACAAAGTGGCCAGTAAGCATTGTTATTTAACATGGATTTCAAATTTTAATAAATTTAAGAAAAAAAAAAAAAGGTTCAGTGAATTTGAATCAACACCATCCAGGACAAATAATCACTATATAAATCTTTTTTTTTTCCTCCACTGGCGTTCAGGAAAACCATTCCTTAGGCCGCGTACACACGATCAAATCTGTCTGCTGGAAACGGTCTGCCACACCGTCCCAGCAGACAGATTCGATCGTGTGTCTACGGGCGACCCGCCGGATTTGGCCAGCCGATGCTTTCAAATCTGTCGGCTGGGAACCCGTCCGCCCGACATGTCTGCTGGTTAGTACGCTAACCAGCAGACATGTCTTCTCGCACAGGCGTTGAATGGTTTCGACGCATGCGCGGAAGTGTTTTACTTCCTGGTGCGGTGACGTGGTGGCGTCAACGTCACCGCCACGTCAGCGCGCCGTCTGCCGGCCGGGATTTTGGTTTGATCGTGTGTACACGATCAAACCAATACGTCCCCAGCAGACAGATTTGTTCAATTCGGTCTGTCCGACCGATTTGAACAAATCTGTCTGCTCGTGTGTATGGGGCCTTAGAGGCTCACAAAATGTCAAATTTATCTAAAAAAATGTATCTATTACAGAAATAATAGTGGTAAGCCATGTTATAGGGACAGCGCAAACTCTCAATTTAAAGAACCGCACAGACGCATGAGGTACAAGGTTTTAAAAAAGTGCTCTTTGCTGTCTTGTAGGTCACAACCTGTTTGTCCACAGCCACTTCTGTTGGGGACACACTTTAAAAAAAAAAAAAAGTGCTTTGCCCATGCAGGTCAAAGCAAATTGTCTTTTTAAATGCCCCCCTCCGCAGCAGAACATAGTTTCACTTTGTTCCCATGCTACATAAGGAGTGGAGAACATATCTGATATTATCTTCCCCTCCTGTGACAGCACTTTTGCTTGGTGCTGAGATATAGGGGTGGAGAAAGAATCCTCTGACTAGAGGAATTTAGGGCACACTTTTATCATTCCTGAACAGATTGAGGGGGGGGTTATTGAGTATGTGCTGTTGGAGAGTAAAAATAAATGCTAGCACATGTTTGCTTTAAGACATTTGGCTGCATTTATATTTTTTACTGATGTCTAATTAAGAGGAACTGTCACATAAATGACTGCATTTTTGGGAATGGATGTAATACTACTATAGAGAATGAACTGTAGTTAAATCAACTTGCAAACACTTCCTAATGCATGCCACATGGCAAAAGTAAATACAGTATACATTTTAAACATAAGTATCCTATTTTGCCTAAGCCAATACCATCAAAAGGTATTCTTTTGGTAACGAGAATACTGTATAAGGGAACAACTTGTTACAGTAAAACCTTGGTTTGAGAGTAAATTTGTTTGAGAGCGTTTTGCAAGACAAGCTAATTTTTTAAATACATTTTGACTTGACATAGAAGTAGCGTCATTTCATAGCTGAGTTTAAAAAAGAAGAGAGGAGACTCTAAGTGTAGCAATATGGTTGCATTTAATGAAGGTACAACATTTAGCAACATATTGCTACGCTTATAGAAGCCTCTCTTCTCTTTTATACTCTGGCACTCCTGATGGATTTTGATTCTAATTCCCTTTGTGGAGGCTTCTATTTGTGGATGGACATTTTATGGTTATACAACCTATCACATTGCTATAATCTTTTTATATGGACTATAAACGGAAGCACCTATGAATAAATAGTTGTGGAACGAATCATCGGAATTTCCGTTATTTCTTACGAGTAAATTTGCTTTGATATAAGAGTACAAGCATGTTTCTGGAACGATTTATGCTCACAATCCAAGGTTTTACTGTATAATGTAACATTGCTGATACACAGTATACTTCCCACTTCCCATCAAACATTATCATTATTCCTGTTGGTGGCTAGAACAACATTCTGAGGATGTGATGTACTTAAGGCTGAATCAGAAGAACACTTATCCCAGTTACTACTGTAATTTCCCATAAGTTGAATATAATTATTTACCAAAAACTCAGTAAAAGGTAGTGGGATTCAGTAAGGAATCATTCCCAAGCATAGAAAATACTAAGTGCCAACATGTAAAGCTGTTGCTAATGAATGAAATATAAGCGAGTGGTCTTGTTATTGCTTAGTGTAACAGATAAGTCGCAGTAGGTGAAAATATTGGGGAAACCTATCTTGTATCTATAAAATGGGACTTGCAATGTGTTACCACAGTCTTTACAAAAGCTTTTCTAGGTATATGTTTTATAAAGTTTCTATATTAATGGGGTTGTAAAGGTTTGTTTTTTATTTTCTAAATATTTTCCTTTAAGCTAGTGCATTGTTGGTTCACTTACCTTTTCCCTTCTAAATGTTTTTTTTTCTTTGTCTGAATTTCTCACTTCCTGTTCCTCCTCAGTAAGGTGTTCAGTAAGCTGTTCTAATTGACTTTCCACTGCTCGGATGATGGTGGAAAGCTTACTGAGGAGAAACAGGAAGTGACAAATTCAGACAAATGAAAAAAACATTTAGAAGGGAAATCGAAGGAAAAGGTAAGTGATCCAACAATGCACTAGCATAAAGGAACCTATTTAGAAAATAAAAAACAAATCTTTGCAACCCCTTTAAACATAATTTCAGGCTTGTTGCACTTAACATTATATGAGCAGAGTAGTAAGGTGCAACTGTACATCTACATTCCCTGCACTTGATACAGATAACTAAGCAAACCTGTTAATCCGAAAATTGGTCTCCCTTACCGTTTGTCTTAAAAGCTGTACTGCATTGCTCCATGGTCAACATATCAGTTTAAATGGTGTATTTGAAGTACAAGCACATTTGTGATATTATTGTAAGGCTTACAATAAAGTCATTTTTAGATGACTCACTGAACTAATACTGAGAAATTACATAGACTGCCAGTGCTGACCACCTTTAATATGCTAGTTGCCTGGCTGTTTTGCTGATCCAATGGCTTCAATTCTGAATACAGGTAATCTGCATTTGAGCCCAGGTTTTCATTAAGAGTAAGGCTTGGTTCACACCTTTGCATTTATCTCTTTTGGAATGCACAGAAACACGTGTCATAAAAAGGTTGTTCACATGTGCTGTGTTGCGCTGCTTTGGTAAAAATGAGGCATGTCTAATGTTCTGTATATTTTCATGCACTGTGATTTCCAACAGAATAATGAAAATGCACAAAGACACGCTACAACAAAAATGTACAAAAGTGGACATGGACAGATGTAAACCTAGCCTAAAAGTCCTGCCCAAGATGCCACAAAGTATTAGCTATTACCTATTTGCAAGTAAACCCACCTACTTTGTATGCTTTTGTTTATAGCTTAACTTTATTACACAAGCCTGATGTCTATGATGGGCTAAACCCCACAAAATGCCATTCACTTATTATCTCAGTGCCTAATACGAACTCTTTCATTTACCAGTAGAATAAATTTGTGGGGTTTTGCCCATCCCTCAGTAACCGAGTCAAACTTGTTTCATGGAGCGTTTCCTGGCTAAAAAAAGAATAAGAGCAGGCATCTTTTAGTATCTACTCTTAAAAAGGTTGACATGTTAACTTAAAGATAATTATTTTAAACAAAATCAATTGAACTTTATAAGTAAATACTGGGTTTTGTACATGGCACACAACATATATCAATATCAGCAAACTGTCTTGTCAATCCCTGTATCTGTATTTGAAAAAAAAAAGGTAAGAACAATTTACTTTTCTTTAAAAATGTTGAAATTTCTAAAGTTTGCAGATGAGAAGCCCTACACCTATAATCTCATGCATACCAACATTGTGGAAGGCCCCTTAGCAGCAAGGTAGATTGGGCCCTCTTCAGTTTTCATTGCATCTAGTTAGTTAACCAAGTGTCCACATTGAACCTGCAAGTTTCTTACGATAATACAAATAGCATTGAGGGCTGGATCACACCTAAATTGCACAAGAACACTTTCTACATGCGTATGTGATTCCTGTGTGACTCAGTGAGGTGCGATTTCCAGCCCATTCATTTCAATGGGCTGAAATCGCTCTGATTGCACCAAAAGTAGTGCATGCACTACTTTAAAAAATCACATTGCATCGGATTGCATGGTACTGCGGTACCGTGCAATCAGGCAAATGCACGGGGTTTGTGATCTGCATTTGGGTTGTCATTAGGATTATATTGACATCCGCAGCAGATTACACATCCAATAGCTGGGATTCAGATACATTTGCGTATCTTTGTGCGGGCGTAGCGTATCTTCTTTAGAGAGGCAAGTGCAGTATTCACAAAGCACTGGCTCCGTAAGTTGCGGCGGCGTAGCGTAAATTGGCCGGCGTAAGCCTGCCTAATTCAAAGTAGGAAGGAGGTGGGCGTCATCTATTTAAATTAAGCGCGACCCCATGCTAATGAATGGCCGGTCGAACTGGGCATGCGCGCGCATGCCCAGAATCACGTCGCATATACTCCCTAAGATACGTTGGCGCAATGCCTATGACGTGAACGTAACTTACGCACAGCCCTATTAATGTAGTACTACGTAAACGGCATACGCGACGTAAAATTCGACGGCGTCGTTCCCTGGCCCATACCTTTGCATTACCTGCTCCTGCTATAGCAGGGGTAACTTTACGCTGGACATAAGCCTTAAGCAAATCGCGTATATGAAGCGCCGGGCGCATCTACATTCGTGAATCGGCGTATCTTACTCAATTGCATATTTATAATGGGAATGCCGAATGCGTCCAGCGTAACTATGCGCCCACGATACGCTGGTGTAGGCAAGTTACGTTGGACTGCTGAAGTCATGTTTTTGGACGTATCTCGCTTTGGGAATCGGAGATATGCCAATGTAAATCCTTTCTGAATCCCGGCCAATGTATTTTGAACACATGGTGTGGGAAATGCACACAAAATCCGGTGTGAAAGAGCCCTGACTCTGATGGAGGATGGTTTTCCTACTGTAGAGGAGTTTAGGTATTTAAAATTTTGGAAAGCCAAACACTAAATTCTGCTTCCGCCACCAAATTGTCAAACTGCCCCCATGTATCCTGACATAGATTGAGACTTTTTTTCTGCTGGGACTCCTTGAAGCAATTTGGGCTTTATAGGTAATATATTGTGTATATACAGTCAATGTATTATTGTTTCAGGGTGGTTATGGTAGGATTTTGAGATTTTTATTATCTAATACTGTTATTATCTATTATTTAACCATTACACATAATTTGTATCCCAATTTTAGGTTAATATTTTGAAAACCAGGTATTTTAAATGTATAATAGACATTGCTATAATGTAGTAAACAAATGTTCATTATAACCATGGTATAAATGTCTGTTACTTTTTTTTTAACCGTTCTATGAATCACTAAGGCCTCGTACACACGAGGGGATATGTCCGCTGAAAACGGTCCGATGGACCGTTTCAGCAGACATCTCCGCTCGTGTGTATGGGCTAGCGGACAGATTTCTCCACCCGACAGATTTCAAAGCATGCTTTGAAATCTATCCGGTGGGAATCTGTCCGCCCGACATGTCTGCTGGTTAGTACACTTACCAGCAGACATGTCGTCCCCCACCGCCGCCGCGCCGCCGCCGAATGGATTCGGCGCATGTGCGGAAGTGTTTAACTTCCTGGTGCGGTGACGTGGCGGTGACGTGGCGGCGTCAACGTCACCGCCGCGTCACCTCCACGTCACCGCGCCGTCCGGCGGCGGGGAATTTGATCCGATGGTGTGTACACGCCATCGGATCAAACTCCCGATCGGACATATCCGATGGAAATGGTCCGCGGACCGTTTTCATCGGATATGTCCGATCGTGTGTACGAGGCCTTACACTTTACAAATTCTGTGGGGGACTACTGTGGCATTGAATCCAAAAAAAATATATATATAATATATTGCAGCTTACCAATATATAAATGTGGTGGTTGCATTAGTTTTCTATGGTGGGACTTTCCCTTTATTTTTACCCATTCCTAGGGTGTCTCCACATTGGATGATGGAGCAATGGAGATACCTATGGACAGGGGGCTTTCCAATTTGATAATAATGTAGTATTAGATGCACAACCAGATTTAGATGTACTCAACATTTTTTTTTGGAAAAAAGGTTTTACAATAAATCTATACAAACTGATCATTATATACATATAAGTACTAAATCTTCATATTCTTTACAGCCATAAAATCTGCCTCTGTTTGATCTGCAGTTGCCATGATGCTAAACATGCTATTTGAAGGCTTGACAGTTCATTTGAGAGCACAAGTACTTGTGATATTTATCATTCATGGCATGCCTTGAATGTATTGGTTTTGGGAAACAGTTAAATTGATGGGTTTCGTTCCACTTTAAATGGTTTGTCTCAACCCTTAAAGTGCCACCGGACAGCTTGGTCTGTTAAAGCAAGTTAAAAAAATAACAGACTTACATGTCAAATTAGCAGGTGAAAATAAAAGAGCTAAGCCTAAACAAAAACAAACAAACAAATGCAGCCACCATATTTAATATGTTGTAAATAACCTGTCAAAATAACAAAACTCTTAATTAAAGACGTGAATCACGTTAATTAATGAATGATTAGCTTTCATAGCACAAGGAGTTCTTGGCCAGTTTACAGAATAGTGCTAAACGTTGCCATGTTTTAACAGAAAGACAACCTTTACATAAAGTAGCCTACATGAATCCTCTTACTACCCATGCTGCCTTACACCCAGTTGTCTGGAAAAGGATGCTGAATGGGAACAAAAATTGCAGCACTGACTGTACATAGGCAGGAATCCCAAGAATAAATCCAGTGGTTATTTAGGACCTATGTTTTACATGCCACTGTTTTATGTTCACAGGACAGCAGTTTCATAACCAGGCTAAGCAAGAGTTTTAGGTTACTAAGCTTAATCAACTGAGAGACTGCTCAAAGACTGCAGTAAAAAAGCATTACCATGGGGCCTTCGATATGTACTGCAGAATTATCAATACATTACATTATACATTTGAGCTGCTTAGCACTGTATTTGCATAGCAACATTTTTCAAACAACAGTCAATTCTAACTTTTCCAAGTTTTCGTCTCTTTATCAAATAACAGCAATTGAGTATAGGCTCCCATTTTTATATATATCTATATAGATATATATAGATATATATCTATATAGGAACTACAGCAATCAATCTAATTAGGAGAAAACCCCGGGAAAGACAGGGCAAGCAATTCTTTAGATGCCAGGAGTTTCTTACTAAAACCTAACAAATCAATGGTTAAAAACATACGATGTGTTAACAAATGAGTTCTAGACTTCCTGAACATTTTACATGAGGTAACTGATTTTCATTGGTTTTAATGGACTGCAGCATACTCCCTTTGTCAGCAATCACACTCTTGTCTTCTACCACAGGCTTCTTCCTAGGAATACACCGACGGTGATCAAGAGATGCCATAAAGCACAGTTCATTTTAGAACAGTTATTAAGTAGCCAAAATTAGGGATAAATCAGGCTTCAATTTTACACTATATGGTAAATTCAGTATTTGGCAAGAAAATGTTCCTACATCCTAATATCCTGAGTATTTCTTTCATTTTTTTGTTTTCTTTGTTATACAAACAAGTAATGCATATGTAGTCATGTTAAATTTACACACAACAGCAAAACTCAGTGCATGTGTCAAGAAGAACAGAGTCTTGATAAGAAAACTTTGCCTACCTAAAAGAGACTGGCGCCATGCTATGTTAAAGACATATGCAAATAAGAAAACTATAGAGAAATTTAGATACTTGCCTTTAAATAGTCAAAAAATAGACAACAGGGTCAGAATAGGAAAAAAAAAAAAAAACATAAAAAAAAAAAAAAACAGTCTGTGGCATTGAGGACATAGAAAAGGAATGTGTACAATAGAGAGAAGATCATTTCCAGTTTTAGGGTGTGAAAATTGAGGGATGTGTGGACTTTTTGCATATGGATATAGAACCTATGTACAGTTTACCTATAAAACCTTGATTAGCAGTTTTTAATGAAAACAAATGAACATTCTGTGGAAATTCCTGAGATAGGTTTTTGTGACATGGGTCACTGAGAAGAAAAGCTGCTGTTGGGTCCTCACGGGTGTTTAGTCTATCCCTGTTAATATCTGAAGTTAGAATACATTAACAAGTAAAGGAGAACACAAAGAGGACAGTGTAGCCACTGTAGATTTCCTTGCCTGGACAAGGTATAGCACCATCGTGAAGGGATCTCCTGCTTTCAGAGAGGAGGGAAATACTTATAAAACAGTATTGCTGCTAAGACTGCTGTAGTGTGCACCAACAATGTTTTATGGAGGCAGTGGCAGCCAATGGCTGACTGGTGACTTCTGCTTGGCCATAGAGCAATATCGTGTATCACCACTAGGAGAAATCTTTTCTTGGCTGTTCATCTGTCGTACATTTCTCGGTCATTTCTTGACAGAAGTCCACTGTTACCGCTTGGCTGTTCTGTTCCAAACATGCCCCCCTCTCTGAGTAAGTACCATGGTCTGATCCCTCCAGTCCTCTTCTTGCTATACAATTTTCAGGTATACTGTTAGAGTGGCTGCCAAGTTGTATTGGGCCTTGATTGTTGCAGCACTGCATGTTATCTCCTGCTTCCTGAGCGGTGACAAGGCTTGGCTCTCCTCTTGCTGGTAAAGGGTTGAATGCAGCAGCTGTGGGTAAATCCATGGGTCGTAAGACAGGACAGTACCTGTGGAGGGCTTGGATCTCCTCAGGACTCTGGATATCTCTACATACTTCCTGGGAAAGGCAAGAGAAGTTGTCCAGTAACTCTCCCATGCAAGCCTTCAGCTGGTTCCTTTCTGTTAAAAGCTTTTCCTTTTCACATACCTGAAAGGACAAGGTATGATATCATTATCAAATGAAAGACAGCCATACAAATCTTGAAAAGCTCTTTTCATACAACGGTGTAAGTTAATGCAGGTCTAGTGATACCTTGACGTTGGTTTACTAAAACAGAGTGCAAAATCTGGTGCAGCTCTGCATAGAAACCAATCAGCTTCCAGTTTTGTTTTTGTCAAAGCTTAACCACTTGACCACTGGGCACTTAAACCCCCTTCCTAACCAGACCAATTTTCAGCTTTCGGTGCTCTCACAATTTGAATGACAATTATTCAGTCATACAACATTGTACCCATTTGAATTCTTTGTCCTTTTTTTCACACAAATAGAGCTTTCTTTTGGTGGTATTTGATCACCTCTGGGTTTTTTATTTTTTGCGCTATAAAAGAAAAACGACTGAAAATTCTGTAAAAAATAGATAAAAAAATCTTGTTTCTGTCATATTAGCGGGTTATTTCTCACACACAGCATATGCATACCACAAATAACACCCCAAAACACATTCTGCTATTCCTCCCGAGTATGGCGATACCCCATGTGTGAGACTTTTACACAGCGTGGCCACATACAGAGGCCCAACATGCAGGGAACGCCACCAGGCGTTCTGGAACACCCAGACCAATTCTGACATTTCTCTCCTACATGGAAAAATCATCATTTATTTGCTAGAAAATTACATAGAACCCCAAAACATTATATATGCTTTTTTAGCATAGACCCTAGAGAATACAATGGCGGCGGTTACAACTTTTTATCTCGCATGGTATTTTCGTAGAAATTTTTTGAACGTGTGTTTTTAAAAAAAAACTGTTTTGTGCTAAAAAAAAAAAAAACAGTAAAGTTAGCCCAATTTTTTTTCATAATGTGAAAGATGAAGTTACGCCGAGTAAATAGATACCCAACATGTCACCCTTCAAAATTGCGCACACTCATGGAATGGCGCCAAACTTCGCTACTTAAAAATCCCCATAGGCGACACTTTAATTACTTTTATTGGTTACATGTTTTTAGTTACAGAGGAGGTCTAGGGCCAAAATGATTGCTCTCGCTCCAACGTTCGCAGAGATACCTCACATGTGTAGCTTGAACACCGTTTTCATATGTGGGTGGGACTTACGTATGCTTTCACTTCTGCATGCGAACACATGGGGACAGGGGTGCTTTAAAAAAATGGTTATTGCAGAGTATTGGGGTATTGCAGAGTATCGCGCAGGGTATTACATAGTATTGGGGTATTGCAGAGTATTGGGGTATTGCAGAGTATTGCGCAGGGTATTGCAAAGTATTGGGGTATTGCAGAGTATTGCGGAGGGTATTGCAAAGTATTGGGGTATTGCAGAGTATCACACAGGGTATTGGGGTATTGCAGAGTATCGCGCAAGGTATTGCAGAGTATTGGGGTATTGCAGAGTATCACGCAGGGTATTGCAGAGTATTGGGGTATTGCAGAGTATCGCGCATGGTATTGCAGGGTATTGGGGTACTGCAGAGTATTGGGGTACTGCAGGGTATTGAGGTATTGCAGAGTATCGCTCAGGGTATTGCAGAGTATTGGGGTATTGCAGAGTATCGCGCAGGGTATTGGGGTATTGCAGAGTATTGGGGTATTGCAGAGTATCGCGCAGGGTATTGGGGTATTGCAGGGTATTGGGGTACTGCAGCGTATTGGGGTACTGCAGAGTATTGGGGTACTGCAGGGTATTGAGGTATTGCAGAGTATCGCGCAGGGTATTGCAGAGTATTGGGGTATTGCAGAGTATCGCACAGGGTATTGGGGTATTGCAGAGTATTGGGGTATTGCAGAGTACTGGGGTACTGCAGAGTACTGGGGTATTGCAGGGTACTGGGGTATTGCAGAGTACTGGGGTACTGCAGGGTACTGGGGTATTGCAGAGCTGGGATGGAGGGAGGGATGGCTGGATCTGTGACTGCATTTGTCACAGATCCAGCCACAGCGCAGCTGCTGACACCCCGCTCCCCCCCTCTCCTCGCACACTGTACCGAACAGCACAGAAAGGAGACTCAGGAGAGGGAGGAACCCGCGTCATCAAATGACGCCGGTTTGTTTACAAGTGATCGCGCCGTCATTTGACGGAGCGATCACGTTGTAAACGGCCGCTATCAGCGGCAATTTACCGTGATCCGTGATGCGCCGGGTCTTCTAGACCCGGCGAGCACGGACACTTCCGCGAGCGCGTCCCAGGGAAGGACGTAGCAGTAAAATGCCTATGGCGCAGTGGGAAAGTGGTTAAGACCCCTTTCACATTGAGGAGTTTTTCAGGCGGTACAGCACTAAAAATAGCGTTGTTATACCGCCTGAAAAATTCCTCCACTGCATCCTCAATGTTAAAGCCCGAGGGCTTTCACATAAGGCGATGCGCTGCCGGGAGAGAATTTTTTTTCCTGTTAGCAGCATCTTTGGAGCGGTGAGAGGAGCGGCGTGTATACCGCTCCTTCCTATTGAAAAGAATGGGAAACCTCGGCAATACCGCCCGCAATGCGCTTCTATAGAAACTCGTGGCAATTCCAGTGGTATAGCGCCGCTATTTTTAGCGGCGCTATACCGCCAGCGCGGCTCCCGCCGCAATGTGAAAGGGGCTTAACTGAACAAGCAGAAGTTAGAAGCTGATTGGCTACCATGCTTAACTGCACCAGATATTGCACTCTCCTATTTTAGTAAATCAACTCCACCTTCTCATTTAATAAATGGTAATTCATTTTTAAACAAAGACTATAATGGTTATGGGGTCCATTTTGTTTTAAACTCCCACTATAGTATTTCGTTAACTGCATGTGGTCAATACTTGTTATGATAGTATAGCAGTGGTCCTTACGTTGACCCGCTTTTTCTTATTCTTATAGTTTAAATCTTTTATTTCCAAAACAAAAGAATTGCTAATGTAAGTCCATCCAAGACTCTATATCGAACACTACCCTCTTCCACAGAGTAAGGAAGAAACTAAAATACTTACCTACTGGACTGAATTGACAGCCTGCATTATCGATACCACCATTCTTAGAGAAATTGGAGGGAGGTGATGAGCCATCTTATACATTCACCTGTGCATGTGCATTCTCAGTTTGAAATTTTGTGCTCTGTAAACAGGCTTTTTTTTTAAAGCAAAGTCATTAAAGAACATGTAAAGCCTTTAGATTTGTCCTACTCAGGGTGATTAACAGGCATTTTTAATGCATATGGGCAGAGCAGACACGGATATGCCATCTACCCGCTGCGCTCATTGTGGCCCGCGACTGGTTACCAAGTCGCTTAAGTGGCCCTCTCTCTTTAAAAGGTTGGGCACTCCTGGACTAAAGCTTCTAGACTCTCTGATGACTGGAAAAACAAAAATACTTATTATTTTTAAAAATAAATAAAAAAGGCTATAATTCACTTTGCTGAATTGACCAAAACAAACCGAATTCTGATATGTTGCTATGGGTATTGCACTTAAGTAATAAGAACTCTTTTTGAACAAGGCAGAACCATTTGTGAACAGAAGTCTTACCACTATAGCCATACCTATAGAAAGAGCTTATCCATTGACACAATAAAGAAACTGCCATGGCACAAGACATATGTAAAAGTTTTGTTTTTAAAACATAGATTTTAAAGCTGAAAGTTCAATACAGCTGGTCATCATATTCTCTTTTTATTTGATATTACTTGTTCACTTAGTCTCTAGTCTGCACCACTCAGTCAGTCTATAAGTCTTTATATTGGTCAAAAGCAAACACAACTGTAAATAAAAAGTCTGTTAGAATTCCTATGTATCTCACTTTACAACAAACAGCTGTGTTTGATGTAGGATACAAATCACATAGTTTCTAAATGACATTGGGATCGTTTTTCTTTTAAAATAAGATTACTGACAAACCATTAGGCACATTGTATGTTACTGCATTGGTGTTAATGTTCGATATGTCGGTCATTACCATGCATTTCAGTATGGCAGCCCATTCTAGAGGGATGCCTAATGTTTTAAAAAATGTGTGTGAACTATTTTTTCAAAGCATTGCACAACAATGCATGCGTATAACACAAGCTTTTGTGTGTTGTTGCAGGGTGTTTAACCCTGGACCAATCGCTAAAAAATTAAGGGGCTTGTGAGAGGGGCTCTGTACTAACTATTCAATGTTTGTACAACAATCTCCCCACTGTGCTAATTGTGTTCTGACATATGGACTGTATGTTAGTGGGTGTCCTGACTCTCCTGCTCACCCCCTCAAGGGAGGGGGCGAGCACGACACTACACACCAGGGAGAAAGCCTCACATTACAGTGGTGAGTTACAGACAGAAGAACAGAAAGTGAAGATTTCTCAGAAGAAATAAGGATATTTAAAAGCAAAATTGAAGGATGACGTAAGTGAAGGAGGACTGCACTAAGGTAAAGGAAGCTATTTAGGAATATTTTTTTTACCTTTACAACCCCTATAAGATGCTACCATCTGTGGGTGCAGAAGCACACAATATAAAAAAACAAACCCGTGTAAATCCAACAGGCAGAAGTAAAAAAAAAAAAGGCCAGGCAATCATCAGGATCTACACAGACACCTGATTCTGATTTGAAAGCCTTGCCTCTAGGAACTTCTGCGACCCAACATATCGCTTTCCTTGAGTTTAAGATGCACACACACTTCCTAGAATTTGCAATTTCATGGATAAAGATTGTGAGGCAGACTAGCCAACACTGAAGATCCTTCCTCCATTACAGCACAGTTTATCTTCAATTACATTTACCATATCTTGTCAATGTGGTGCATTTCATTTCTATCCAGTATCAAGTGACAACTTACCAACTTATGTATTTCACATTCTAAGTTTTGAATACAGTCGAGTTTCCTTTTCCGGCAGCGCTGGGCAGCTATCCTGTTTTTACTTCTACGCCGAACATCGTGAATAAATTCCAACTGTTCTGAGGTCAGCTTGTGCATTTTTATCATCATTTGGAAATCATTGCGTGGAAGATCTGTGATTTGATCAATTGGAAAGGGCAATTTAACCTGAAAGACAGAAGAAGCATGATTAGCAGATAACTGGTATTCATACATTGTGTCCTTGTCTTATTCGTAAGAGCAGAATTTGTATCACAGATCTAGAGTCATAGCCAAACACCACAAGGTCCTGGTTCAAACTTTATTCTGAGGCACTCTCATATCTTACGCGATCAACTATGCCTCTACCATTTAGCTCTATTTACTATATTTTTGTACAACTTTACACAATAGAGAAACAGAGATGTGGGAGAAAACACCACAAAACAAAAATGTAAGCACACACTAGGTAAAATGAATGGAGGACTCATCACAATTGTGCTTTAAAACTCTTGTGCTCAGGAACATTTGCTTTGTTTTACTCCTTCTGTAAGCAGTGCTGTTACTACCACAACATTCTACGTGACTTCATTGGGTCTGGAAAAACCCATTTGGCTAGTCTGGACTGTTCATTTAGATTTGAATTTTCTTTCCCAGTCACTTTAACTAAAGTCTTCATCCTCACATGTTTAAGATGCTTCAGAAAACTCTAAGCAGACCTGCAAAGGGTAGGTTTTGGGGAACAAGGGAAAAGCCTATCCTGCAATAAAGAATTAGAACATCTTGTACTGAAACCCTCAAGAACAGGACAAACAAGGGGGACCAAAAAAGGGGGGGGCAGTCCTATAATAAAAATAAGTTTACATGAGATGTTCAGCTTGCCCTCAAGAAAGGCCTTATAACTAATGATTTCTTAAGGCCAGGAGGCTCAGTAGCCCTGAGACCCCATACACACTATATAACTTTTGTTGTCTGATTTCCTTTATATTAACCAAAACCATGTAGTGCAATGGTCTGCCTGATTGCATGTGAAATGAAACTCTTAAGCCTCGTACACACGCACGGTTTTCTCGGCATGAACCAGCAAGAAAACTGCTGGCAGAGCTTTCTTGCCGAGTAAACTGTGCGTGTGTACGAAGCTTTGAGGTTTCTCATCTGGAAATCTGCTCAGAATCTCGACGAGAAAAATAGAGATCCCGCTCTCTATTTTCTCGTCGAGATTCTTGTCGGCCTGTTTCCCGATGAGAAACCCGAGTGTCTGTATACGTACCTGTCGCGGTGGAAACCTGCACATGCTCAAAATGACTTTGACGCATGCGCGGTAGCTTCCTAGGCATAGGTAGGGTGCAGAAAGATGGATGACGTCACAGCGTTCTTGCCTTTCAAGAGAACCGCGGTTCTTTTGAAAGGAGAGTCTGTACACTCAGGCGGCAAGAGATTCTTGCCAAGAATCTCATCAGGAAAAACAACGTTTTTTTCCTGACGAGATTCTGGCCCGTGTGTACAGGGCTTAAAGGTTTGACTCCATATTATATGGTTTTGGTAAATCTGAAGGAAAAAAAAATCGACAGAAAATTGTATAGTGTGTATCTAGCTTTAGTCTATAAATACAGCGAGTCTCTTTCTACAACAGCAGTGTGTTCCATTCACCTCTTTTGGGGTCAGGGGGCATGACATTTAGAGCCCAAAAGAGAAGTGAAGGAGAATGATGCTTTTTTGTACACCTAAGTTTGTACATACAATTGTAGTCTGTTCCAAGTAATTATATTTTTTGTTGGATGTACTGATTCATACTGTTCTACAGAGATCTTTAGAGACCATCGATGGATGCCAACCCCCTGAAGAAGACTAAAACAGTTAAATTGAGACACCTTTCACACTTGTACGACTTCAAAGTCCCACGATTTTGCCGCGATTCGCGGCCGTGATTTCAATGACTGCCTGTGTAAGTGGCATCAAAATCGGACCAAAGTAGTGCAAGGACTAGTTTGAAGTAGGCACAACTTAAAGTCGTGCCAGTATGAATGGTGTTCATTGAAAATAATAGAGAATGACTTGTCATACGATTTTGCAGTCCAAAAACGTGGGACAAGACGTATAAGTGTGAAAGGGGACTTAGTTGGTTTTTTTTCTGTGGTTATGGTATCTGTGTATATTTTATGTATGTGCATGTCTAGTCATAAGCCTGTATTAGATACAGTTTTTGCCTTTATAGATTTACACTATATTACTCTATGTTGTATCACACCAACCCTGCTTTTCTAGGGGCTTTTTAACATTGTTTTAATAAAACCTAGTATTTTTAGACATATATTTATTGTTTAGGTATATTGCTCATACTTTCCTTGGTATCATAAAATCCTATTCTCCCCCATGTGGGTTTATATATTTACATCTCTTATATATTAAGATGGACAGTCTGTCACAGGTCCCACAAATATAACAGCTTGGTACCAATTGTCTCTTACAGTATGTTCCAAAAAAAAAAAAAAATAACTTGTCTTCTGTATATACAAACCCAATGTTACTTATTTATTACTCACTAGTCAGTATACACTGATAGACAAGAGCCATGCATCAGAACAAGACCCGCTGTGTACACATAAGCAGACCTATGGAACATTTGCACTAAGCACCTATGTAAATGGCATTTTACACTGACCAACAATGTAAAAGCAGCACAGTTACACGGACGATCAATAGAAAAGGGGCTTTAAGAGTGATGTCCAATCTAAGATAACAGGAACATTTGCATTGACCATAAACCAAAAGGGGGCCTTCCACTGACCACCAGATAGTGGGAGCAAAATACAGACTGTTATTTGGCTGTACCATCAGTTAGGCTTTCTTGCGGAGTGGGATTTGGTCAAACCTGCATGTATTCTCAGTTGTGGCTATATTCTTTCTTATAAGCTTTGACTGCACTCATGTACACTCACATGATTAGTTAACTGCAATGGCTGCTGA
This sequence comes from Rana kukunoris, assembly GCA_029574335.1. NCBI lineage: Eukaryota > Metazoa > Chordata > Amphibia > Anura > Ranidae > Rana > Rana kukunoris. The sequence goes on from CM056052.1 coordinate 282,945,149, forward strand.
GACAAGTAGTTCAGGAAACTGAAATGACTTGCTTCTGATTGAGTATTCTTTACAAAATAAAGCTTCACCACATCCACTAAGCTCTGAAAAGTAAGTGCAACTGTACTTGCATAGTGCACAGTCTATCATTATCCTAATGTGTATCATGTTCCTAATATCAGAGTTTAATATGGTATAACCAGTGTAATATACACACTCATTTCAGTTAAGCTGGCAAAACACTTATTGAAACGTAATTAAAAATTTTGAGCTGTCAAAACATTCATTCGATTTTCTAATTGTTAGTGGGATCATATGGTTGTTAATTTTTGACTGCAATGATGAGAATATTCAAAGAAGCACAATGAAAAATTTCTAACAGTTCAAAATCAAAAATGTAGTACTACTGTTATTCTGTTAAAAAAAATACCGGTACTACAAAAAGAAAAAAAATCTGTCAACAAAGTATGAATTGACAAAATATACTCCTGCAGTACCTAAATTTTACCACTAGAAAGCACTAATTGCTTATGCTAAGGAACAGCAAATGTAATATACCCAGGAACTTTTTAATGAATAGCAGCAGCATGAATTGTTCCTGAAATCCTGCCATTAGATCGTATTAGCAAACTAATAAATGACAGAATTTATCAAATGGTTATCTAATTAATAAAAGAACGATCAACAAATTAATCTTGGTGTAGCCATAGACAAGTTAGGTTATTTTTCTCAATCTCTTGGTGTAGCCTTTAGCCCCCATTTACATTGACTGCGGCTTTGAAATCTTACGATTTCAAAGCCACAACTCAGTGCGACTTTGGGTGCGACTTTGAGGACATCTTTGAGGCTCCATGCACAGATGTATATTCAAGTTGCACCCAAAATTGCCAAAAGTAGTGCATGTGCTACTTTTTCAAATCAGTGCGGCACCGCAATGTCGGCGTCATACCAATTTGAACAGTGCAATTGCGGGCAATAGGATGTGACTTGTCATGCGATTTGACCTGTCAAATGACAATCAATGTGTACAGGGGCTGAGAAATGTTATGTCATTCTTTACAACCTTATCAACAGTACACTGTCCCTTACACTTGCAAATTAGGTTTTATTATTTTGAAGACTGGTAGGAGTTACTCGGGTCAATTCAAACCTTCTTTTGACGGGTCGAACAATTTTCCCGAACGAAAATCTAAAGCTAAAGTCCATTCATTCCAAAATTTAAAAAACAAGCAAATTACATTTTGAAGTACTTTCATACAACATTCAGCAAGTCACTGAATATGCTGAAAATTTTCAAACTTTCATACAAAATTCTACTACTGTATTGTCAGCTTAAAGCGGTAGTAAACTGCTTCATTTAAAAAAGAAAAAAAAAATCCCCTGCAAGGCAATGGCATAATGTACTAGTATGCATCACATACTAGCACATTATAAAATAATTACCTTCAGTCAGCCCTACAGCCGTGTGCTGTCACTGCCGACAGGGCTTTAATTTTCCCTGGTCTTCCTTCCGGGTTTACTGGCTCTGTTCTTTTGATTGGCTAACCTGCGATTATGTCACTCCCGCGCATTAGGAGTCACAATTTATGGGACAGAGCTCTGAAGGGACGGCACGGTATGCCGTCTCTTCAGAGTGCATGCGCTCATGACGTCACTGGCTGTATCCTGTGTGAATATCTCCTGAAAACTCCAAGTTTAAGAGATATTCACTCTACCTAAAAGGAAACCTTTATTATAGGCTTACCTGTAGTTATAAGTTAAAAAAAAAGGAGTTTATTACTGATTTATAGCCCCGTACACACGATCGGGATTCCCGGCGGTATAAAGTCAGAAGGGAAAACTGAGAACCTGCTCAGTAAGTTTCCCCGTGTACACACGGCCAGGTTTCCCATCTGGAAAACTGCAGGGAGAGCTTTGGCCGGGAATCCAGCCGTGTGTATGCTCCCTCGCAGTGTTTCCCCATAGGAAAACTGACGGGTTTAAAACCACTGGGAATCCCGGCAGGGAAAATAGAGAGCAGGATCTCTATTTTCCTGCCGGAATTCCCAGCAGTTTTCCTGTTGGGAAAACTGTGAGGAAGCATACACACAGCCAGTTTTTCCGGCCAAAAGCTCTCCTGGCAGGAAAACTGGTCATGTGTACGAGGCTTAAGTTTCTATTGGCCTGTTCATTGAACAAGGTTAAACTAGGGGGCAGGTCAGACCAGCAGTCAGACTCCTACACTTTAGCAGGAACTAAAGGGGGGATTTTACAAAAAAAATAATCTGAAAATGTTATGCAGGATTCAAGTAGTAATTGTTTTTGTTGCTGCATTGACAGCAAACCTCGAAATAAAATAATTTTGATAACTCCGTATTAAAGGCCGTGGTCTCTTCAATCTCAGGCTGTACATTGCCCTAGATTATAAAAATACATTTGAGCAATATTAAATAAATGCAAACAGGCTATTTCTGGAAAACAATGAGTGTTACTAAACTATGAACGTTTTAGCCCAGGTTCACACTGGGCTGCGGGAATAAAGCCATGCGAGTTCAGCTGAACTCGCACAATTTCACTCCCACTAGTCAGTCCCGATAGTATAGAAACTACTTTTTGAAATCGGTGCCATTGCCAGCAAATGCCACTGATTTGACATGTCAAATTGCACCAGTGTGAACCAGGGCTAAGAGCTTTAGCCAGCAATTGCTTACTCTTTTGCCTATTTTTCTGTTTAAACAAACTAGAAATTTTTGCCAAAACATTATAGGTGAATGTGGAAGCAAATCCTGTGATGAATCAGACCCCCCCCCCCCCCTCTTTAACAGATCACAACATATCTTGTTGTTAGTGTAGTGTTAGTGTAATAAGTGAACAAACTTTTACCAATAAAGTTAGAGGAAGGAATTGATGTGTCTTTTCCAAACGCATCAGCAGTTCCTATGCCTGTCACACATATGACCTAAAATCACAATTTGCAAAGTTGCCTGTGGCCACAATGCCTTCCTTGCATTTCACAATTGAAAATGATGGGTGAGGACAAAGATGGTACCACTGTCTTAAAATAAAGAAGGGCTGACACAGACAACAAATCTGGTTTAGAAGATCAACAGTTAGTAGTATTTAGAAGTTCTGACATTACAGACTGAAGAAAATATGTTATTTAAAGATAATCTCCAGGTTTTAGTAACATGTAAAAGCTGGAACATCCTGTCCTGATCCAGTTACAAGCTCTAGTTACAAACAGTGTTCAGCCCATTCACAGGAAGCTTTGCATTTTATTAATAAATACAAAGCTTCCTCTAAATGGCTAAGGCAGGGAGGTGGGTGGATCACCCATTCACAGTAAGCTTTGTATTATATCATTAATATAATACAAAGCTTACTGTGAATGGGTGAGCAGTGCTCAGCCTGATTTGATTTTGTTGCATGCGCTGGATGGGAATTCCCAGCCCCAATGCCAGAACACAGTGCTGTAAACTGTATGTAGCTGATGCTTCATACAGTTTATACAGAGCTCACAGCCACTGCATCAGTTAGTGAAGGAAATTGTTTGGACTAGCTTGGTCCAAATAAACTATTAAAAGTTCACTAGAAAACAGAAGTATGTTCTTTTATTTTGTTGCTCTAAAAAATAGTATTTTACTTAATTTCTGCAAGCCAACTGGGTTAGAGTGCACAATAACAGCAGTGTTTGGCTGCTCTGTATCAGTGTAAGGTCTGGCTGCAGGATGTGTACTTTACTCCCCTTCACACAACCAGTCCAAATTAGACTTTGTACCTCTGTAGTATATATCAGCTGAATCAGACACCCAAATAAGCACAGAGAACACTGCACTTTAAACGAGACAACTAACTTTAGACTTGATGATGTGGAGTGTAGCAATGTGCACAGATCATCTAGATTGTTTGGCAGCAATAGTCATACTATATTGCTTAAGGGAAAACCACTTCTGTTACAAAGAGTATTTACCTGTATTTGAAATAACAATTGTATAATGTACATTCTATTGTATCTGCATGAGCTTGTTTCGAAACTTAAACCCAGGCGGGTAAAAAGGACACAATTTAATGAAGATCTGTATTCATTACTACACCCTTAAATAATTTTTTCCCCCCAAAAGCAAACATTTCAATTAGCTACAGTTAACTATATATAACCCGCCTAGAGAAGCAGCCCAAGAAGCCAATCAGTTGTGCTGCAGTGCAAGGAACATGCTGATAGGATGAGAGAGCAAAGGGCCAGAGTGATAAGCTCATCAGTCTGCTGCCTCTCCCGTCACTGTCTTACTGAGCTGCTGCAGACTAATAACAGGTCTGCTGCTTTGCCAGACAGGACTGTGTAGTATGGCAAAACCGTGTAACTTTACAAAACTAGATGGACAGAAATCACACAATCCTTTAGGATTAGTAGGTGGATTTAATCTGACTATTTAGCAGTTGCCTGGAGTTCACTGCTAAAATACTTATTTTTATCACAATGTCCATACTTTATCTTACCAGCAATAGGACCCTGGCATATTTTAACCAAAAAATAATGTTCATTTAATGTCAATCCAATAAAAAAGAAAGTGAGGGGTAATAAGCTTCATGGGAATTTGTAGTCAGAGAATAAAGTTGACTGCCGTATTTATTGGCGTATAACACTAACTTTAAGACCCCTTTCACACTGGGGCATTTTTCAGGTGCTTTAGCGTTAAAAAAAGCGCCTGTAAAGAGCCTGAAAGAAGCTGCATCTGCAATCCCAATGTGAAAGCCTGAGTGCTTTTACACTAAGGCACATGAAAAGTCCTGCAAGCAGCTTCTTTGCAGTGCTTTAGGAGAGTTTAATACACCGCTGCTAAAGCCCCCTTCCCATTGAGGGAGCTTTTTTTAATGTCAAAGTGCCTGAAAAATGCCCCAGATTGTCTATTGGCTCAACGGGCTCCCATTGACATCATCGCTTTCCAGGAGTTCGTACACGCTTGATTGACACACCGTCGCTGACGTGTGTGTCCACGCCATCCGGTAAGAGTATCCAACTTTTATCTGTATCGATTGGATGTTGTTGTGGATCCTATGAGATTGACCGCTGATGTTTTTTTTTACTACCTGTTTAAATCACTGAAATATCCAATTCCTGTGTTGATGGACTTATTCTACACGTTTTTGCAATTCCGTTTGCCATAATGTGATTCTGTTCATTTATATTGGGACTTTTTCATCACCAGAGTTTCCATTTCTTGCTTTTTTACATCGCTATTTACAACATATATTAGCATTTGATCTTTTATCTTTTGACGTATCTTTCCGGGACATTTATTTGTGATACAATTAATTTTCACTTGAGTGTGAAGTACCCTGGTGGTACCATTTGGTATCTCACTTATTTTGATTTCTATTTTTTAGCATTTATAAAAATGTTTGTGCACATTATTTGATATTTACATGTATGGGTCTAGTGCAATTTTATAGATTCACATACTTGCTCCATAATTGGGGCTCCTGATTTGAATACCTTGATCACATATTTGGTTTCACTCCAGATATTATTTAGCGCTGCACTTTTTTTGTTTTTTATTTTTAGGGTGCTGGCAGAGTGAAAGGGCTCTAAAGGCACTCTGGCTTTCACATTGGGATTGCAGATGAGGCTTCTTTCAGGCGCTTTACAGGCTTTTTTTTAACGCCAAAGTGCCTAAAAAACGCCCGAAAAATGCCCCACTGTGAAAGGGGCCTTAGAGGGAAGTTTCAGGGAAAAAACTTTCCACAGCCCCTTGCATATAACAGGCAGGTACAGTTTACCCTCTATTTTCAGGGTAAAAAAGTGAGTGTTATACGCCAAAAAAAAAAACAGTATTTTCACCCCCTTTCTGCCCAGGAAACTTAAAAACAAAAAAACACAAAAGAATAACACAAAAAAAACCAAAAAAACAAAAATATATATATATAAAATATATATAATAAAAATATAAAATATATATATATATATATATATATATATATATATATATATATATATAAACACACTCCTATGTAATTACCTGGCGCAATACTACTATTACTACTGCCAGTGTATTGTATTTTAGGATACTCATTTAGGATGCTTTTAATTAATTATATAGATTGGATTATTTAGGTTCTTCCTTCTATATATGCCTTAAGATGTGTGTTTCCTCTATATATGGTTTCTATTAATTTGTTTTTATATTGCTTTTAATATATAATCTTTTTTTATGTATATTATACATTTTATATAGTTCTTACACTGTTTTTTATATACTGTTCTATCGTTGATATGGGTTGTATGTCAATATTGGGAGATAGAGGCGCTATCTGTCTCCCATCAGATATACATACTCCAACACGGCTGCTGTCATTTTAGTATTTATATGTGCAGGTGTGTGTACGTAGTGCAGGGTATATAGTCATTTCTGTTCACTCCTTTATTTGGGTAGCTGGGCTTGCCCCTTGTAGTAATGTCCAAATGTATTTTGACTCTCAGAGCTCCAGACGCGACTCTTTAGTTGGTTCCAAACCGGAAGTGGCGGGTGGAACGCAAACACCCGCACTTCCTGGGTCTGGATAACCTAGTGAAATGCGCGCGCATATCCGCGCGCATGCGCGAGCACGGCAAAAGCGGAAGTGCGAGGTGGAACGCAAACACCCGCACTTCCTGCGCTGGGAGAATCCAACACAGTGGATGTGCATAGTCGCGCACATGCGCGAGTACGGCGAAACCAGAAGTGCGGGGTGAAACGCAAGAGAGCCCCGCACTTCCTGAATGAAGGGGGCGTGCGCTTCAGCATGTATGAGCACTGGTGTAAGCCACCCAGGACAGTAACAGAGCGGCGGTGAATGGACTGGATGCGGGCTATCCCTTGGGCACAGAACGTTGTCAGGTGGGGAACATTGTTATGTCTGTACCTGTACACATATATCTCTGTGCCCTGATGTAGCCAGATCGGTCCTAGGTTCTGGTACACTGGGCTGTATCTGGGATCTCACCCAGGGATCTCACTATACTGTATACATAGATCCCCTTGATACGGTCTGACCCTCTGCACTAGTGCAAATTCCTTTAGGTGATAAGTAGGGTAGGCGGAGCCCCGCAGGAAAGGTGGGACTCGTCAGCCAGTGGCCAATAGTGTTGGGTTTGTTGCACCCCTATGTACACATGCACATATAAAGGATGACATGCAGGAAGAGAGAGCTACCACGGACCACCTAGGCTTTGAGGAAGGGGGTACGCCCCAGAAACGCGTCAGTCATGTTGATGTCAAGGGTTTGACTGGCAGATGCCGTGAGGTCCAGTCTCAGCTGTTTCGGAAAGCGCATACTTCTGATTGGTTTGTGAGTAGGACCATTGCTTTTTTATCTTGTTTATAAAACTTTTAAGTGGTAATGCACAAGGTCGGTGCGCCCTCTTTTCTTTTCTTTTTTTATTGCCCAGGAAACTTGTCAGCTTTCAGTGCTCTCACACTTTGAATGACAATTACTCAGTCATGCAACACTGTACCTAAATTAAATGTTTATGATTTATTTTAAAAGGTAGAGTTTTCTTTTGGTGGCATTTAATCAGCTTTTTTATTTTAATCACAGTTTTTATTTTTTTTTGCTATATAAGCGAAAAATAAAAAAGTTTTTCTTAGTTTCTGTTATAAAATGTTGCAAATAAATAATCCAGAAATAATATAAAATTCAGGCTAAAATGTATTCTCCTACATTTTATATGGTAAATATAACCCAAATCACTATATTTTATTTAGTCTGTGTAAAGTTATAGGGCCAGATTCACGTACATTGGCGCATTTTTTGACCAGCGTAGCGCACCTCCTTTACGTTAGACCAGCGCAATGTAGAGGCGCAATCACCGTATCCTCGTAGTATTTGCGCAGAAATTAGCGCTGGAGTAACATTAATTCCGAGGCGTAAGGTGGAGTAATTCAAATTGGAAAGGACGTGGGCGTGTTTCATTGAAATGAGCCGTGACCCCATGCAAATGAAGGGCTGGCCGGCTCGCGCATGCACACATGAAGCAGACCATGGTCAGCACCTCGGTGCGCATGCTCACAACTCGGGAACGGCGCAATCAGTGAAATTGGAAGTGGACCTGGGCAACTTAGTCAACTACGCAGACAGTTTAAGACTTCCTTTGCAAAAGTACATCCCTTTGTATTCCTTCCTACACAGCAAGGTGCTTTTGTTCTGTTGTTTATTAGCGTTTGTTTGTTTGTTTGTGACGTGTCTTTGAGATATTTGGGGACTGTTTTGCAGAGTAATTTTTGTGTTTTCTTTGTTGTTATTTTTTTTAAATTATATTTTTGCTGGCATTTTTTATTTTTGCTGGTCAATTTTTTTGGTTCTGTTTGTGAATGATTTTGGAATGTGGGGGTGACATTCCTGCCGGAAAAGGGGTGTCACCCTCATTTGTGGTGGAGAAGTGATCCCCAGGTCTGTGTGAATGGTGTATGAATGTACAGTGACATAATTGGAGCCGTGGCGTGGTGTTGCTCATCACAAGTCCTGCATGGTGGGCTTGTGCCAATCCAATGTGATGAGGATGTGATGTGTCTGTGCTAGGGACCACAGTGGTGTGCATGCATGCATTCTCATTGTGCCATGATTAATGTGTGTGTTTAACATGCAAAGATGCCTAATGTGAGCTGTCTCCTGGCTGCTCTTCCCTCAGAAGATGGGGTAGCCTCGGTTAGGGGGGGATTGTCTGGTTCAGGTCATCACTTATGTCAATCTCCAGGCCCTTTCTCACTGCGAAGTTGTGCAGCATGCAACATGCACCGATGATCTGGCATACAAAGTTTGGGGAATACAACAGGGTACCATGGGGGGTTCCGTATAGGAGTCATGAGATGGGGTCCCAGTGCATATGCAGAGTCACCCTGAAGGGATAAGACAGGAGGATGTTAGTAGCGCATGTGCCCCTTGTGATTTCAGCATCATGGGGGGGACAGTCATGGCACCCATGTCACTCACCAACCAGCCAGCTGTCCCCATACATGTTCTGTTCGAAATCTGTGGGGATGGGGCTAGGATTGTATATGTAGCTGTCATGGGTGTCATGGGTGGTGTCATGTGTTGGGCTGGTGATGTCCTCCTGCAGGTTTGTGGTTAATTCCAGGATGGCATGAGGGGTGAATTTGAAGATGCGAGACACCTCAGAATCACTCATGCCAAAGATGTCTATGCGTGTGTGATATATCAAGTGAAGAGTGAGGGGCTTGTATCAGATTAGATTATTATATCCATCAAGGTTTTAAAGGGCTATTGAAAGATAGTGAGACCGTGTTTGTAATTTGTATGTATGTTATGTATTGATGTATATATGTATGTATATTTTTTGTAAAAATGTTTATAAAAGCAAAGAATTTTTTTTTGAAAAAAAAAAGAAAATCCTCTCCCGTGCCCTCCTTCGTGCCCTCCTCCGTGCCCTCCTCCTTCTTTGCTCATCTAAAGTCAGTAGTATAGCTATGAGCATGGATGCCACTGGCATGTTGGCATACAGTTTGTTGTGCAGCAAGTGTGACTGCTCAGCTCCTCACTAACAGTGTTGCTTTAGCCGACATGTAGACGGATTGTCTAATTTTATTCCACCTTTTATATGGTCTAATTTTAGACAGGACGTGCAGCTGTTGCGCACAGCGCGTAGCCTGCGCTGCACCAACGTTCTTTTGTGGATTGCCGTAACTCCCTCATTTGCATATTTGAATATCAAATCAATGGTGTGTCTAGCGCAGTTTTGCGCGGATGGATACGCCGGTCTATCGAAATTACACCGGTCAAAAAAAAGTAGATTTCTTGCGTATCTCGTTTTGGGGATGTGGCGCATTGAAACGAATGCGCAAATTTAGACTTACGCCGCACATCTCCTGTAACGCTGGCGTAATCGCTCTGTGAATCTGGCCCATACAGTCTATGGTAACTATGGTATATATATATATATATATATATATATATATATATATATATATATATATATATATATATATATATACTGTATATATACACACACACATACAATGCATATTTGAAAATTGATCAGTCCTGATATACTGACTGCCTATCCCATAAATTGCCAGGACAGTAAAAATACCCCCAAAATTACCGTATATACTCGAGTATAAGACAAGTTCTTTAGAAAAAAAATTTGTGCTAAAAATGCCTCCCTCGGCTTATACTCAAGTCACTTTTTTCTGCCTGATTTCCGGATTTTGGGGACCCGGTATCGGCCGGCCGTAGGTCCCCTGGACCCTAAACTTGGCACAAATGTGCAAAGTTTGTTGTCCGGAGACTTACAGCCGGAGAGCACCGATTTTTCAAAGCCACGCACCCCTTCCATAGACTCTCATGTTAAACGTCAGTCTAGTCATGGACACAGTGAGGCATGGGCACAGTGAGGCATGGGCACAGTAAGGCATACACATGGACACAGTGAGGCAAAGTGAGGCACTGTGAGGCATGCAGATGGACACCCTAAGCTTATACTCGAGTCAATACGTTTTCCCAGTTTTTTTGTGGTAAAATTGAGTGCCTCAGCTTATATTTGGGACGGCTTATACTCGAGTATATATGGTACCCCTTTGTGGAAAGTAGAAAGACCAAGGTATTTAAGTAAGAAGCATGGTGAGTTTTTTTAAGTTGCAATTTTTTGTCACAAAGCTGTCTTTTTAACAAGCTTTTTCTCACACACATCATAGGCATATATGAGTATGGGAATGAGACTTTTTTTTTACAGCCCAGATGCATAGAGGGGCTCAAAAGCCAAGGGCCACTTTTGGGCTTTCAAGGGGCATGAATTATGCATCTAATTTCCTGACTACACATTTTTGAAGGCCCTGGAGCACTGAGACAGTTCCAAAAAGCAAACACTCCAAGGTACTTTCTGAAAGACATGGTAAGTCTTTAGAAGACTTAATTTTTTGCCATGTTTTTGGAAAATGCAAATTTAATAAGGTATTTCTCACACAGCATGGATATACTTATAAATACACCCCAAAACATATTCTGTTACACTTCACCATACAGTGTAGTGAGGTATAATAGTGATTGAAGCAGTCCTTTATGCATGCAGAGGACACGTTTTGAGGGACAGTGGGAGCAATAATGTGTGTCATGGCTTTTTCCATCTTCGGTGCATACACAGCATTTTTTTTGGGGGGGGGGGGGGCTTTGGCCAGTTTCAGGTGGGAAAAGACCAGAAAAGTGTCCCACATGCAGCCTGATGACTGCATTAGATTAAGGCTTTTCAGGTGAAGGCCTTTGCTGGTAAATGAAGGTTGTTACAATTTGATCGTTTAGGAAGGAGCCAGATCTTCCTGCTGACTTAAAGATGATGTATAAAATGGTATATGGCAAATTGAAATAATTAGATGGACACTTTTTTTATACCAGTAAATAGATCTTCCGGTTATCAGATATGACATCTGGTTGGAAAGCTACACCTCCCATGTACAGATTTTATCCATGTATGCAAAGAGGTTTTTGTACCAGCTTGACCGTCTCATGGATGAATGAAAAGACATCCCCTTTTCCTACATTATATTGACAAAAGTTCCTTATTGCGCAAACTTGCAGACTCCCCGCTCTTCAGCTTTGCGGTGACCAGTTTTTGCAAAAAGCCCTCGCAAGCTACGTTTGCTGCAGAAAAAGGTGTCTGAAAAGTGGCACACTGGAATAGAAATTTTCCACAAAAGGTGGTATCCTTTTTGGAATACAGGTCATATAATGTCCCAAACTATCTTTTTGCTGCTACCCAAATAACATGGGCATCCAGGATCTCCAGGTTGCTATCTCTCCCTTTGCAAACACAGAAGTCATATGTGTACCCTGTAGCCCTCTCACAAAGCTTATATAACTTCACCCTATATACTCGTTTACTGGGATGATATTGTTTGATGCTCAGTCTGCTTGTGAAAAGTATGAGGGATTCATCAATGCAGATATTTTTGTGGGTAATCCTTTTTAAGAGATTCCCTAGGGCATAAAGGTGGAGAAAATGCTGGTACAGTGTAATGTTTTAGTGGCGCAACCTGCATTGAAGGGTATTTTTTATTTTAGTCCGATAGACCACAAGCCCAAACCAGGACTGGGCTGGAATAAAATTGATGGGTTAGTCTGCCATTGGGATCATACTGGCTCTAAGTGCATATGTCTACTGCTGCATTCGTGATTGCGCCAGTCATTGTAAAAAGTCTATATATTTTTTTTTATAAAATAATAAACAGGTTTATACTTTTTTTTTTTTTTTTTATAACAGAAACATTTTTATTAACAAATCAGCATTACAATATATTTAGCAGTCAGCATTCAAGCATTTGTAGTTACAGTGTCAGTCTGATTGATCCATTTTCAGATATTAGCATCTTACACATCCATGATACCTTAATTCCTAACATTTCTCAACCTGTGAAATCTCAAGCTTATTCCAGTCCAAGTTCCGCCCTCAAATTCAGTAGGGTGTTTAATCACTTTTCCCAAGAGTGGGGAGCCGTCAGGTACATAATAAGTTTGTTAAAAGTAGTCTCTATTTGGTATGATTGGGTGGTGCCCAGTGTGCGGGGGGGGGTATAAATAGCCCCCAACCAAACAGGGGGGAATCCATCACCTGGCCCCCCTCCTCTCCGGCCCCCACCCACGCGCATTCCACCCATGCTGACCACACCATGTCGAATTTAGCTGGGCACTGCCTACTCTGGTAAGTGAGTTTATACAGGGGTAACAATGAATCCATCGCCTTTTTCCAGGAGTTGAGTGTGGGGGGTTTGGGCGACCTCCAGTGGAGCAAAATCTCCCTCCTGGCATAAAACAGCGAGAATTCAGAGCTTAGTGCATCTTTCCCCTTCCACCTTGCCTAGGTAGCTCAGCAAGACCACGATGGGTTACAATTAGGGCAATTAGGGTTGTCCCGATACCACTTTTTTAGGACCGAGTACAAGTACCGATACTTTTTTTCAAGTAGTCGCCGATACCGAATACTGATACTTTTTTTAAATGTGTCCCAAATGCAGATAGCTCCCCCACATATTGCAGCCATGTATGTCCCCCACATATTGCAGCCATGTATGTCCCCCACATATTGCAGCCATGTCCTGTTCCCCACATATTGCAGCCATGTATGTCCCCCACATATTGCAGCCATGTATGTCCCCCACATATTGCAGCCATGTATGTCCCCCACATATGCAGCCATGTATGTCCCCCATATTGCAGCCATGTATGTCCCCCACATATGCAGCCATGTATGTCCCCCACATATGCAGCCATGTATGTCCCCCACATATGCAGCCATGTATGTCCCCCACATATGCAGCCATGTATGTCCCCCATATTGCAGCCATGTCATGTCCCCCATATTGCAGCCATGTATGTCCCCCACATATGCAGCCATGTATGTCCCCCATATTGCAGCCATGTCCTGTCCCTCATACCTGTAGATATGATGCCGTCGCCACTGCCGCATACCGCCGTTAATCCCCCTGCATTATAGCGTAGCGCGCATTACAAGCTTTCGTTCTGAATACTTGTAATGCCCGCGCCGCCATGTATAGACACTCCCCTTCTCGGGATTGGAGGGATCCGTCCAATCCCGAACAAGGGGGAGTGTCTATACGCAAATTCGTGCATAGACACTCCCCCTTGCTCGGGATTGAATGGATCCGTCCAATCCCGAGAAGGGGAGTGTCAATACATGGCGGCGCAGGCATTACAAGTATTCAAAACAAAAGCTTGTAATGCGTGCTACGCTATAATGCAGGGGGATTAACAGCGGTATGCGGCAGCGGCGGCATCATATCTACAAGTATAAGGGACAGGACATGGCTGCAATATGCGGGGGGAAGTATTCTATTCTGGTATCTGGGGTATTTGCGGGAGTACAAGTACTCCCGCAAATACTCGGCATCGGTCCCGATACCGATACTAGTATCGGTACCGGGACAACCCTAGTTACAATGGTTCCCTAGTTCCCCCCATGTCACTGAGCATCTCTGCTACTCCTTTCCAATATGCTCTGAGCCTGGGCCAGGCCCAAACCATATGCCAGAATGTCCCCTTCTCGGTCCCGCATCTACGGCAGTTTGGGTCCAGATGTGGGTACACTCTAGCCATTCTGTGTGGGGTGAAGTAGGCCCTATGCATAAATTTGAGCTGGAGGAACCTGTCTTTGGATGCTATCATAGAGGGGATGTAGGTGGAAATGCAGTCTTTCCATTCATCCTCCCCAAAGCAGGGATGTCCTCCTTCTATTTGTCCATTGAATGGGTGGGTTTAACGTCATGGGCTACCGTCAGGTATAGATACAGAGTGGAAAGGGGTTTTTCCTTCGCACTCAAAGTTAGCATTCGTTCCACTGAATCTGGTTCCAGAGTTAGTGTATCCAGGAACTGAGCCCTCATCCCATGTCTCAGTTGCAAATATTTAAATGCAAAAGAATTAGGTAGGGAGTACTGGCGTTTCATCTCCCAGAAGGGCATGATCGTCCCATTTATTATTATATGTTTAAGGGTGGTAATCCCTCGATTGGCCCAACAGGTGGATACTTACCTGCTCTGTGCAATACCATGAGCAACCCTGAACCTCCTTATTTGGGGCCCCTTGCTGGTGCTCTCTGCTCCTCCTTTTCTGTGTCTGCCCCCATAGCAAGCTGCATTTTATGGGGACAGACATGTGGACCCAATCCTGAGCCAGGCTGTGTGTGACTGTAGTGCGGCTTGACCCCACCCCCTGCTCTCTTGATTTGACTGACAGCAGCAGGAGCAAAGCCTGTGAGGCCAGGAAGAGAGGCAGAGAGGATCTACAGCTGGGTACAGCACTGGATCAATAAAGGAGTCAGGTATATGTTAGGGAGGGGACACACAGTGGAAGGTTTTTAACCTTAACATGCATTAAATGCATTATACATTTAATGCATTAAAGTGGTTGTAAACCTTATTCGTGGAATATGAGCAAAGCCCATATACCAAAGCTCTAAGTGTGGTTTCCCTCTGGTGCTTCGTTCCTCTATTACCAGCACATGGAATACATTTGTGTCGGGAGGAAGCATGGCGTGAAGCTTGTCTATTCAGAATAAAGTTCTTCTGCTGTGTGAAGGGGTGGGTGTTCCTTTCCTTCAATCAGTTCTCACACAATGTAACTAAAGCCTCTCCACCCCTCCTCTGTGCTCTTGACAGATGAAGACAAGTTTGAATCCTTCTCTGCCCTTTTATAGGGGTGTGGGGAAGAGAAGACTGCAGATAAACAATTAAAACCTATCTAGGAGGATTTGGTACATCTCTGTGTATCATCTGAGGCTGTCACATCAATGAGTTTGTGCGGGTTGACATCCACTTTAAGGTATAAAAAAAAAAACCTTTAGGCTCAATTCACACCTATGCAAATTTAATGCGCGTTTCTACGCATCAAATTCGCATAGCACTAGAATGTGACTGGCTCTCTATGGAGCCGGTTCACATATCTCTGCGGTGCGGTGTGCTGGAAAAACGTGTGCTTTTTTGGTGTCCGACCGATTTGAGCAGATTTATTTGGTCGTGTATACGCGGCCTGAGAATCACTTAAAGCTACAAGTATGAAGGGGATCAGACAAGGCAGAAATAAAAGAAGGAAACACAAATTCTAAGTATTGTAATATATTACGTCACTTCCAATCCCTCTGGCAGTAGGCACAGCTCCACAAGTGTTCCTATTATTCCCTTAATGAATGTGACTCAGATATACAATTTCTAGTTAGGACACAAATACATGGGGTATAATGTCAGTTGTTATGAAATCATTTTCCTTTCTTTCTTTCTAAACTGCAGAGGAATATCAGCATAAAAATATGTCACTGTTACAAATTACACAAGTCAGACAAGCCCAGTTTTAGCTCATGGTGCTTTTTTAAACAAATTATAAAAAAAGCAGAAAAATTACCTTTGGAAGTAATTTATAAATTAAAAAATGTCATCATGACCACAAAATACGTGTATGTTTATTTTGTAATAAAATGTACCTTTATATAAACTGGTGTGATTGTAGTTTACCAATTTTATGGGCAACAGAAACTAAGCATGGTCTGACCAAATATTTTCTAACAATTCAAATAATTAGCTGGTGAATATTTGTACTCCTCTGTTTGTTCACTTGAAATTTGGCTTGGCAGTTTCTGTGTATGGGGGCGGCAAAGGCTGCTTTTCTTTTGGCTGCCACCGAGTATTGTGTCTGAACACTATAAAGGCAAAAACATTACTTTGCTGCAAAGAGGTCATTATTCCAAATGTAAATGTCAGGCAATGAGAAAGCCACAGGTGTGCTTTGGACATTTTTTTTTTAATGTGTTTTATAACTTCTGAGAGTTTAATTCTGTATTCTACATTTTCAATTATAACAGGAATAAACGTATTTAAAATGGACATAAAAAACAGGTAATACCAAACGTATGAAAAAGTCTTACCTCGTGCCCGCTGTCTTGTACAGGACATGACTCACTGTCTGCTTCTGAAAATGATCCAGATTCATCACTTGAGTTTGTTCCATATGACTGCTCACATTTTATCTGTGGTCTGACTTGGTTGTATAACGAGTCTACAATTGAACATGCTTCTTGATGGTCAGTGGGTGGAAAACGTGGGCCTTGTGAACAGGGAGATGATGAGAATTCACAGAGAGGGAGGCTGCAAGGAGATCCACCGCTTCCATCCTCTGCGTATGAATATGAGGAGCAGGAGCTTGATGTTCTTGTTCTGGTATCCAGAGGTGGGGAACGGGGACACACTTTAATTGGCACTGGGCAGCTAGAGTTTGGCCTCAGCCTTCCTGGCATTGGGTCCGCTACCAGCCCACTGTGGGGAAAGGTGTGAGAGCTGGGAAGAGATTGGCTTGCTCCGGCCCACAGACCCTTTGGCACATGCTCGGAAAACTCTTTATCCAAGCAGCTCATACCAGAATATGATTGCACCGGAGTGCTGATTTGGTCACAAGCACTTGAAGAGAAAATTACACTTCTCCTGTCCAATTCCATCTCATGTTTAGGGGTGAGATCTGAGCCAGAACCTTGAAGAGGGGATGCCATGAGGAAGTTAGAGGAATCTTTGTGAGGTTCACTAGACAAATCATAGTTCCCAGTGAAAGGGATATATTCAGTTTTATGGTCATCCTGAGTCGTTTCCTTTTCCACAGGGCATGGCGGACTTCTGACAAAGCGCTGATGGGAAGTGCCAGGTGAGTCCATGAATTCTCCTCCTGTTGTTCCACTAAATAAAGTCCCTAGACTAGAAGGAGTTGACACACATTTTGGATCATCAATGTTAACTGGGTCGGGCTGTTTCCTGACCATCTCAATGTCCCCTTCTTTATCCCTGATGTCACTATCATCTCCAGACAAGCAAAGTGTAACACTCTCTTCTTCATTATCATCATCTTGAGGCTCACTTTTGATCTGGCCAATAGGAAGTCCTGATTTTAAGCCTATTTCCGAGTTATGTTCATTGTATGTGCTTGTAAAACCTGAGGTACTATGTGATGTATTGTAGACATTCTTAGTACAAGCCAGCTGGTATTTCTTATGTGGGTAGCGGATTACAGGATCCTTGTCTAAACTTTCTTTATAATCCCTTTGCATATTGGAATTAGGCAAAATGACTTCATTTCTGTCTGTGGCGTTCTCACCTGAACCAAAGTTAAAAGGCTCAGGGTGCATTCTTTCCTTGGGGCAGGATATTTTTGAGGTTTCAGATTCCATGGTTTCCTCTTCACAATGAAAAGTCTCATTGTGCACACGCTGGCAAGAGGTGTCTTTCTTACACAGAAACAAGCCATCCTCATTGTTTAAAAGCTGCGTCTGAAGAAAGCGGAAGCAGGAGTCCTCCAGGTTGTGCATACGCAGGAATTCCGCACATTGGATGACCTCTTGGATGTTTTCTTTGCTCAGTAATAGCTTTGCAGTGTAGGCAAACTGCAACAATGGACCAAATCCTCTAGCAGTGACCTGAAAAATAAAAAAATAAAAAATGAGAGGAAAAAAATAGGGAAAATGCCAACATTACCATCAGCACTGCAATTGTTTGAAGTCTCTCAAGTGTAGTGAAATAACCTGACAGTTACAATGTCCATACATAAACACAGTAAAGTAGCAGTTAATCTCCCATCAAGTCAGCAGCAACTCTACGTTTAATAATTAATTCTGCTTGCTTCTACACATCATACCACAGCTGCAATAGAAAAATAGACACAATGCAGGCTGGACAGCTTTAAATTGCAACCTGATAAGTGAATAAAAACATGCTAAATAAGCATCCACACACGTTACGTCATAGGTGGAATTTTGTGAACCATTGTATGCTATTACACATATTCATATGCAGAAGATAATTTGTTTAAGATCTGACAGAAATAATTAAACTCAACAGGAAACTGTAATCCATAGTTTTGTTCTCAATCTAAACAGGTTTTTTCCTACTGAAAAATTCTTCTGGGATCGTATATTTTCCTGATAACTGATGAGTAGGAAAGCATATATTAACCACTTGCTTACTGGGCACTTACACCCCCCTCCTGCCCAGGTGAAATTTCAGCTTCCGGCACTGCGTCGCTTTAACTGACAATTGCGCGGTCGTGCGACGTGGCTCCCAAACAAAATTTACGTCCTTTTTTCCCCACAAGTAGAGCTTTCTTTTGGTGGTATTTGATCGCCTGTGCGATTTTTTTTTTTTGCGCTATAAACAAAAAAGAGCGACAATTTTGAAGAAAAATACAATATTTTTTACTTGTTGCTATAATAAATATCCCAATTAAAAAAAAAAACACATTTTTTTTTCTCAGTTTAGGGCGATACGTATTCTTCTACATATTTTTGGTAAAAAAAAAAAAAAAAAAAAAATCGCAATAAGCGACTGGTTTGCGCAAAAGTTATAGCGCTTACAAAATAGGGGAGAGAATTATTATTTTTTATTATTTTTTTTTTACTAGAAATGGCGGCGATCTGCGATTTTTATTGTTACTGCGACGTTATGGCGGACACATCGGACACTTTTGACACATTTTTGGCGCCATTCACATTTATACTGCGATCAGTGCTATAAATATGCACTAATTACAGTATAAATGTGACTGGCATTGAAGGGGTTAACACTAGGGGGTGAGGAAGGGGTTAAATGTGTATGCTAGGTGTGTTCTAACTGTAGGGGGAGGGGGGGGTGACTGGGGGGGTGACCGATCTGTGTCCCTATGTAGGAAGGAACACAGATCGGGCTCCTCCCTTCCAGAGACAGGACATTGTCTCTGTGTGAGCCGGCAATGAGAGATGATCTATGAGAGATCATCTCTCATTCGCCCACAGATCGCATTGCAAACGGCCGCTCTGATTGGCCGTTTGCCGCGATCTGTGATTGGCCGTGTCCAAGGGACACGGACAACACAGGGCTTCCCCGCAGCGCGCTGTACAGCGTGCGCTGGGAACGCCAGAAAGACATGCCGTCAAATGACGGCATGTTGGATATTGAGGCCCGCGCTGTTGCCGTCATCCGACGGTAGCGCGGGCCTCAAGTGGTTAAAGCATGAACTAATACACAACTGAGCCCTCTCACCAAAGGAAATATGGCTACTTAAAATGTATGGGCAATTGTAGAATAGCCTATACTATGATGTATGTTAGGTACAAGTTAAAAAAAAAAAAAAACAGTGATTTTGGCATCTCTACGCTGCTTTGGTTGCAGGAAGTGGGTCCTTTTGGCATTGATGCCAATGCAAACACGCTCAACACATTCAGTAAGGAGAAAAGAAGTATAGATGACAAGGAGTTAACCATGTTGGGAGTTAAAAATTGTAGCTAAGGTATAAAGTTTTAAGGTTAAAGTTGAGTTTTTTTTGGTTTTGTTTTATTTGAGTGGGGCTGTTAGGTTAACATTATATTCACTAAGGCAGGGGTCTCCAAACTATGGCCCCCCAGTTGTTCAGGAACTACAATTCCCATAATGCCTAGTCATGTCTGTGAATGTCAAAATGTTACAATGCCTCATGGGATGGCTCCACAACAGCTGGAGGGCCGTAGTATGGAGATCCCTGCACTAAAGAATTAAATATTAGATTCAAGTATGTTTTCAGGGTTAAGTTAAAGGAACATTACAACATTCCCCAGCACATTTTTTTTATTTTTTTTAATGAAGACTTCTACCAGGTAAAGTAGAGGTCTTTACTGGGCACAGATGCCAAGTCATCTGTGCCCAGTCAGGGCAGCACAGTGGTGCAGTGAGTAGCACTTTCGCCTAGCAGCAAAAGGGTCGCTGGTTCGAATCCCCCGACCACGACACCATCTGCCTGGAGTTTGCATGTTCTCCCTGTGTCTGCGTGGGTTTCTTCTGGATACTCCGGTTTCCTCCCACACTCCAAAGACATGCTGGTAGGTAAATTGGATCTTGCCCAAATTGGCCCAGTATATATGTGTGTATGACTGTGTGTCCCAAGCGTGTCAAGATCCTACGGGGTAAAATGACCGCAACAGCCAAGTAGACACTGGCTGGAAAAAGCGCCCAGAGGCGATTCAGTTTGCATGCGTAGCGTTATACAAGTCATTCATTCATTCATTCAGTCAGTCTTTCCACAGATGAGTAGCAGTCCTCTTGCATTTTTTGCTAGGCTAAAAACCAACACAGGGAAATGTGTTTCACCACATCCCCACTGCTGTGATTGTATCGCTGCATGATTCTGGTTAAAATAAGAATCCAGATTTTTTTTCTTAAAATAAAGATCACGGTTCGTTCTCACAGCATGACATCATCTTTCACATGATACAAAAAAAATTGGGCTAACATTACTGTTTTTTTTTTAATTCATTACTGTTTTTCCAAAAATATTGCTTTTGAAAGACTGCTACGCAAATACAGTGTGAAATAAAATATTGCAACAAGCGCTATTTGTTTTTCTAGGGTCTCTGCTAAAAAAATATATAAAATATTTGGAGGTTCTAAGTAATTTTCTACCAAAAATACTGATTTTAACTTATAAGCAACAAGTGTCAGAAAAAGGTTTAGTCTTTAAGTGGTTAAACTGACCTCATCTAGAGACCAAAGATCATTCCTTGGATCCGAAAGAACGAAATGTTACAATGTTTCTCTTTATCTCGCCTGAGCGATGTTGTGATAAACTTGGCAGGCTGCCTGTTTTATTTTATGACAGCTGTCAGCTTGAACAGAGAACTCTCTGCACTGAATTAAGGAAATGCTGTTAAGATCGTGAGGGGGGAATAGATCTTGATTCTTTAACGATTAATTGTGCAGCTCTATGTGATTGCCATGTGATTTTTTTCTCTCATGTATGAGAGCAGAGGGAGTGTGTCTGATTCCAGCTTCATATCACTCCCAGGATTGGCTGCGCCAAACCACAGCATGATTGGCCATGCTGAAGTCATGTGGTGCCTTGCCTGATTTTTGACTGGATGGAACTTGGGGCGTGATCCATGAGATCAGCAGTGACAGAGGAATCCTTGTACGCACCGGCGCCGAGTAGATGACATGCACACATCGATTGGAAAGAGCGTGCTCTGCCTGTGAGGTGCATGCAGTGAGGACTGATCTGCAAGGTGCAAGACTCGGCCTTGTGACGCTGCCTGGTGATGGGCAGTGTAGATGTGGGTGGGAAGTCTTGTGACATCATGACTCTGCCCACCGATTGCCAGCAAAGAGACCTGCCCACCGATTCTAGAGTTTTGTAGGGCTCCTACAGCTAAAGGGGGTTACAGAGGAAAGGTAAGGGTACATGCAGGAGTCTTATATATGTGGACAGATTAATATTGTACCATTCATTTATACTGGGTGAGCAGTAGGTTTACATCCACTTTAAGATCCCTGGCAAGCTTTTTCTTAGCTATATCATGTCAGGAAGATTTCACTTCCTATCATAGAGACAAACGAGAAAGTAAAAAGCATGTAAATATCCTTTAGATCAGTGGACCTCGGCAGTCAAATGAAGATTTGCCAGGGGTCAACTGAATCCTGGGCTGTTCCTGAAGCCCACACCGCTCTCCCAGCCCTTTGCGGCCCCCCAGCAGGGCTGTCTTTGGAGCCCGTGGCCGCCCAGCTGGTATGTCCCCCACCAAGGAGTAAGTGAAGGAATAAAAATAGAGAATACATGGAAGGGAGAGGAAAAGGGGAGGAAGATTAAGAGAAACAACAAGAAAGATGGCTAGAGAGAGGGATGGGGGAAAAAAAAATAGGATAGAGAGAGATACAAGGGAAAGAAAAGCAGAACAAAGAGAAAGAGTGGTACATCCTAAAATTTACCATACAGGGTTTTAACACTGTACGAGTGAAAAGGGACTCAGGGAGCGCTAAATGTCTGTGGGTTAGGGGTGC
This sequence comes from Rana kukunoris, assembly GCA_029574335.1. Classification (NCBI taxonomy): domain Eukaryota; kingdom Metazoa; phylum Chordata; class Amphibia; order Anura; family Ranidae; genus Rana; species Rana kukunoris. Next base: position 282,967,417 of record CM056052.1, read on the forward strand.
AAATTACTTGTCTTGCTGCGCAAATAATTTTACTGTTGGGGTCCCCACAACTTGGGAAATTTTATCAAGGGGTCACGGCGCTAGAAGGTTGAGAACCACTGCTTTAGATAGTTGTTGACAGAACAGGTTTCCCACATTGAAAAATTGTCTCATCTCATATTGCTGTCAGTTTATTTATTTTAGATTTTTTTTTAATATATTGCATTCTAAGGTAAAAGTGTGCTTTATCGGGTGGTAGAGGATGAAGCTGTGACTAATTTAGCTCACAATATAAACTTTATTGAAGAGATACATTTTAAGATTATGCTTGAACTTTTTACTGACTCTTGCAAACTGAATGGTATGTGTAAGTACATTTTAAAGAAGGTGAGAGGCTTGTGAACAGTCCAGCATGAAAAAGTGTGAGGAAGAGAAGAAGGTCCTGGGCAGAGCAGAAGTTAGGACTGGGATGATATTTGGAAATTGGTAAGGGAAGGTAAGGTGGGGGTCAGGCTGGCCTGGACGGTGCCTGGAAGTTCTGGAACAATGCCCTGCAAACCACATGGTAAGTGTTTCCACTCCTAGCAAGTAGCAGTGCTTAGCACTGTGTAAAATAACAGGCTCCCCAGACCAGTTCTTTGCCCTGTGCACTCCCTCACTCCCCAGTACATTTTATTAGATTGAGCCTAGGTTCATACTGCTGTGGGAGTAATATTGTGTGAGTTCAGCTGAACTCAGACGATTTCATATCCACATGTCAGTCCGACTGCACAGATGTCTATTGAAATCACACCTGAAATCGCCAACAGTAATATAGAAACTACTTTGGGAATTGATGAACCCATTCGATTTTAGTCAAAAAAAAAAAAACTAAAATGTACTGGAGATTTTAGTTGACTAAAATGTAGGAGATTTTAGGCGCATAAAATGCAACTAAAACTAAAATGGCATTTTAATCAAAAGACTATGATTAAAACTAAATTGAAATTTGATGCAAGAATGAACACTGCTTGAAATATAGGGAGAAAGTTAGAGAGACTATACTTGGGTTTCTGAAGTAGTATCTTCTGGCTGAGAATCATCCTCATTCAGGTTGAATCTTGAACTTGCCAGGCTGATTCATTAATTTCTATTAGTAACATATCCAGTGTATAAATCATCAAAACAACAAGGCTACACATGCTTGTATAAAAGCACTGTGCCGTAGAAAGGATTGGCAGTGCTCTGCAGTAAAGTGGTTAATTACAGTTTCTAAAAGGCATGAGGAGGGGATTTTCCTGTTCTAGCACATACATACATAGTATAAACCAACTCGTAACTGATTCATAACATTCCATAGTAAAGCAATTTCATCAGACGGTTTAGACTGAACTATTAGAGAGAACAAAGGCGGTATTCATTGTTTTGTATCCTAATCGCTCCACCTTCATTCTATAGTGCACAGTCATTAGTCCCTGCTGGTGCTGACTATACATACAAAGGGTCGCTTAATGTTTAGTTATTGAACTGTTTTCTCAACAACTTAAAACACAGCAATGGGTCAGTCAGTGGCTCTGGTTTAGCTGAACTTTGTAGACTAGAGGACTATAACTTGTAGGCTATACATAGACATGATGACAGCTGATTCCTTCATCGTACAGCATGCTTAGAAAGACACAGCACTGGCCTTTGCTACCAAAAAATATTAAATGCACACGTGATGGCAGCAGTTGACAACTAAGGCCAACAATGTTTCCAATTAGAGAAAATGTTTATTGCAAATAATGTCAATTGTAAAAAGCAAAAAAAAACAGCACTAAGTACTAAACTCCCCTGGGGGCTTCCCTTGGTTCACTCCTGGGGAACATCTCTCCTTTTTCTGCTCATGGGCAGGTGATGGGGAGGTAAGATGTGCGAGGTTTGTACAGGACCAGGGCCTGGTTTACCTTGACTGGCTCTGAGAACACTATGGTCGCTTTCCGTTGGATTATTGGCATTATAGACAGCTTTACCAATTCCCCCAAAGTTTGCCACATGCCAATAGACCCCCATGTTCCCTGATGCCATTTGAGAAATTATGCATGTCAGCTTCCCCGAGTCCAAGGGAAGCCGGTTGTGGAGAGACTCTTGCAGCATGCGTTCACAGAGACCCAATTGGACCATCTGTACTGGCTTACCTGTGGATGCTAGTCCAAAACACATGGGTTGCCCACATAATGTTCCTCCTGGAATCATATGTTACCTGGTTCAACCTGTTAAGGATTAGAGTGGACTTACACTAAATGCTCTTTAAAGCGGAGGTTCACCCAAATAACATGTATATAAGATCATATTCTTTATACTTCCACCATGTACAGTATGCCCCCCTTTTTTTTTTGTCTCTACATACTTTATTATGGCTATTTTCCACCCGGCTTCCAGGTACCAACTCCTGCAGGAGTAGGCGTTTCTATGCAGAGGCGCAATGTCACCTGGGACTTCGCCCAGATGATTGACATCCGTGAGAAAAAGTTCCCCCCCATGCCCGCCTATTGCGTAGGCGCGTCACAAGCGTCACAGAGTTTCAGAAAGTAGCCAAACTGCGAATCAGCTCTACGCGGCGCCTGCGCACCGACTAGGAGCCGTGTAAAGCTGACTGCGCAAGCGCCGTATAGAGCTGACTCGCAGTTTGGCTACTTTCGGAAACTCTGTGACTCTCGTGACAACACAATAGGCGGGGGCAGGGGGAATTTTTTTTTAAAAACGTCAATCATCTGAGCAAAGTCCCAGGTGACATTGCGCCTCTGCATAGAAACATCTACTCCCCCGGGAGTCATTACCCAAATGCTGGGTGAAAAATAGCCATAATAAGGTATGTAGAGCCAAAATAATAAAAAAAGGGCATACTGTACATGGTGGAAATATAAAGAATATGTTCTTATATACATGTTATTTGGGTGAACCTCCGCTTTAACAACTTGCTTACCAGACACAGTATTTATATTGCAGCAGGTCGGCTCTCCTCTACAAACCAACATACCCATACGTCGGCCCATGGATGTTAAACTACGGGCATGCATGCGCCTGCTGCATGTCGCAGGAGAGCGTCTGTGGGTCTCATGGACTCGATGTCTGCTGGCCACCTGCGATCGTGGCAAGGAGAGGCAGAACAGGGACCTGCCTATGTAAATAAGGCGGATCCCCATTCTGTCAGGAAACAACTCAAGCAGATTGCTATGGGGCCACCCAAGGGCGGGGGGGGGGGAGAAGCCAGGAGCGCTGGTAGGGGACCCAAGAAAAAGGGAACAAGGCTGCTCTGTTTAAAACTATTGCACAGAGCTGGCAAGTATAACGTGTGTTATTTTAATGAAATATAAAACAAAGCTTCAAATCACTTTAAAGAGTTTCTGTGCCCACACTATAGACATTAAAGTTTTTACTTAATTTTAAAACACAATTGACTCCATAAAAAAAAAATATACATATAGCCTGACTAAAGACCAGATCTCTGCACTCTGTGTGAGCACAGCACTTTGGGTCTTTAGTATCCTGCTGCCACCACCACAGGGCAGCATAATATAACTTAAAGTCCCTTTTATCACATTAAAAGGAAACTAACATACTGTATATAATTTACCTGTTATACAGCCTGATTGCATAACAAGAATATAAAAGCTTAAATCAGGCTTAAACAATCAGTAAAAAGAGCTTTAACACAAACCTTCACTGACCTCAGGAGTTGCATATATCATGAAATAATTACTGTATTTCTCGGCGTATAACACGCACAGGCGTATAACACGCACCCTAACTTTAAGAGGGAAGTTTCAGGAAAAAAACTTCCCACAGCCCCCTGCGTATAACACGCAGGCACAGTTTACCCTTTATTTTCAGGGTAAAAAAGTGAGTGTTATACGCCAATAAATACAGGTAATTTTTAAAGATCACAACAGAGACTCTGAAGTTGGGTTTACAATAGCTTATAAGCACTTGAGGATGGGCTGCCAACCTGGTGCTGCTGCCATAGAGAATAAGAGCAGTGATTAAGGGGTGATTCACACCAGATGCAGTTCATGCTTTAAGTCTGCATCAAAAGGCATAGACTGAATTTAACATGAATTCCAATGACCTTAGTTCACCCCAGTGTAATGCATTCCCATGGAGTCAACAGAAGCAGAAGAGGTTGCATTTTTTCTGTGGAAAATGCACAGAAACGCATAAAACATGCCTAAAGAATGCACATGTGTAAAAAAATCCATAGTGCAGAAATTGTGATGTGAACTGTACCTTAGGCCTTGTTCACATGGGTGGTGATGCCCGTACACCATGAATAGACTGCTTATGCATCCCTACCTGGCAGGTGCAATGTGCAGGCAGCCTATCCACGTCTAAGGATGCAGCAGTTGCATGGAAACAGCCAGTCATTTCAATGTGACAAGTATGTGGGGTGAGCGGTCCTGAACGCAAACTGTGCTCACCTGCAACCACACATCTTTCACTTTAGGACAAGCGCCTGTGTCCATGCAGCAACTGCATCCTCATAAGCTTGAATGCTTAAATGCAAAAACAAATTGCCCGCTCATGGTGTATGAACCTCAGCGCAGGTGTGAATGGGTTAGTGCCTCTGTTAACTTTATGAGTTTATGAATGAGGGCTCATTTTAAAGTGCTTTTTCCATTTGTTACAAATATATAAATACTTTAACCACTTGCTGACCATTCTTTAGCAATTTAAATGCTAAAGGGCAGCAGCTGTGTACAGGATCACGTATATATACATGATCCTGCACTTCCATTAGCAGGGGGCACGCATGTGCTGGTGATTTACAGCAGAAGCCAATTAGCGAGTCCAAGGGACTTAATGTCCTCCAGCCACCGCCGATCACCAGTAAAACACAGAGAACTGAGCTATGTAAACAAGGTATATCTTAATTCTGACAGGGGGGGGGGGTGGATGCATTCCGTGTCTCTGCAAAGTAGGTACTAGAATCAATCTCTTTCCCTAGTGAAAGCAGCGCACGGTGTACACAAAAACACTGGCTAGGCACACAGTTAACCCTTTGATTGCCCTAGATGTTTAACCCCTTCCCAACCAGTATAATTATTACAGTAATTATTAGTATTTTTAGCACTGTCACTGTATTTTTAGTGTCACTGGTTCCCTTAAAGTGTCACGTGTCAGGTAGTGTCTGACTGCCACAATATCGCAGTCCCGCTATAAGTCACTAGTAACAAAAAAAAGAATTCCATAAATATATCCCATTGTTTGTAGACGCTGTTTGTAAACCAATCAATATACGCTTATTGGGATTTTCTACCAAAAGCATGTAGCTGATTACATATTGGCCTGACCTTAATTAGATGTGTTTTATAGCAGAAAGAAAAAACATTTTTTTCCCCAAAAATTATAGTGCAAAAAATAAATAAAAACAAAATGCAGTGGCGCAGTCACACGACAATGGTCAGTTAAAGTAACACAGTGCCATATCGCAAAAAATGGCCTGGTCATGAAAGTGGGTAAATCTTCTGGAGGTAAAGTGGTTAATATGCATTTTCTTGGCACAGGTTTACATGCATATCTGATGAGTGCTGTCCTACAACTGCAATTTCAATAAGTTAAAATGTCAATGAAGCTATGCTATGGCAAGCAGCCACAACGGAAAAGGTTCTATGAAACATCACTATAATACTTTTTCGGTGAGCCTGCTGTTGTTCTAATCTATTTGTACAAAAACAGAACTATGAACATGCATGTTATATAAGGATTGGGGGTAACAAAGATTTGCAGCTGGTTAATTTTTCTACCAATTGTCGTAATGTGTCCATTAGTCGCAAAAAGCTTGATAACTGACCTTAAATCAGCTATCTTTCCAGCACAGGAAACTGCTATATTAATTTATCTGCAACATTTAACACATTATTGCATGGTGTCAAATGTTTCACACAAAGTTTTGAAAATAAATGGCATGTCTATTTATATTTTGCAAGTTTCATTAAAATCTTCCCTTAATCTAATTTCCATAAATGTCTACTCATTGTTATGTTGCTCACATCTGTGTTTTTTAGATTTAACTCTAGCACAATTTCTGATTTGTTATGCACACGGTCCATTAAAGAGCTCCTGACGCCGCAGGAAATACTTTGAAACCTACTCTACATGCAAGCTAGTGATCATTAAAATTCAAACAGTGAGATTCAGCATTCACTTGCCATTGTTCTTTAACCTCTGTAGCCCCAAAGGAATTCTATACTGAGGAGAACTACACCATCTGAATGAAGGCTGGCATACCTAATAAATGTGAGATAAATTCTGTGTGGCTATAAATTTCATTCTCAAGCTGCCTTCTATTCCAGTGATTATTATTATAGCTTGGATTTTATAGCTGACTTGAAGTGTGATAAATAACCTTGTCTGTATTTTGAGGGCAATAGAAATAGGGCTATGCTGATAGTTCCTCTGATTGCATCTTTACAATTGTTCATGTTAGTGGGATTTGAAGTGTGATAATGAAGCTGCTGTTATGTAGATTTTGAAACCTCACCAAGCCTAAACCCTGTTGGGTCTTGTTTTTTCTTCCATACAGTTTGGTATAACTCACCTAGCTGTTGTAGGCCATGTGCTTAACCTGTATGTTGTTAGCAATACAAATATTATATTATATGATATTATATTAGAAAATATAAGGGCTGACAACTAAAATGGGAGCCCAAGACAGATTTGGAATTTCAAGGACTTCAAAGCAAGGCAAATTGATCTCCAAAAAGACAAGAACCTACAGATTATTATAATCTCAGTTAGGCTGGGTTCACACTACGATTTTCCCGTCCGTCAGCCGCATACGATTTCAGTTTTGAAAACGTATGGGCCCGTACGGGAAAACACATACATAGACAATGCATTGCAAATCGTATGCACTCAGATGCATCCGGGTGCGTACGATTTGCTGGCAAAACGTTTTTTAACAGTACGCAAAACAGTGTTCGACCACGGTTTTGAGGCCGTTTTTTAAACCGTATGGCAAACGCATACGTTTTTTTTTTAACATTAAAGTCAATGGAAAACGCACATATGTGCGGTTCCATACGTATAACCCGTATGCGTTTTTCGTCTGCGCATGCGCATTTTCAAAATAAGAAAATCTTTATTTATTAAATGACACTAATTCCAAAAACGTATGCGTTTTTTTTAATCAAAACCGGATGGAACCGTACGCACTTTTTGAAAGCGTATACGTTTTATAAACGCATACGTTTACGTACGGTTCAATCCGTTTCAGCTGCATACGTTTTTTCATATAAATCGTATGCGGCTGACGGACGGGAAAATCGTAGTGTGAACCCAGCCTAAAAGTAGTTCTATAGGCTTTTTTTTTTACCTTAATGAATTCTATGCATGAAGGTAAAAAAAACCCTCTGTGTGCAGCCTCCCAAACATCCCCCTTATATTTACTCAAGCCGATCTCCATCCAGGGTTGTGTACGAGAGCAGCGGCTCTCCTTGCTCTCTCTCTCCTCATTGGCTCAGAAACAGCAGCAGGGACCATTGCAGCCACCATAACCATCAGTTGTAGCCTCACTGTGTCCATCAATTGCAGCCACTGTGCCCATTAATTGCGCCTCACTGTGCCCATCAATGGCACCACTGTGCCCACCAATTGCAGCCTCAGTGTGCACATCATATGCAGCCTCACTTTGCACATCATATGCAGCCTCACTGTACCCATTAATTGCAGCCACTGTGCCCATCAATTGTAGCCTCACTGTGCCCATCAATTGCAGCCCCACTGTGCCCATAAATTGCAGCTTCACTTTGCCCCTCAAAATGCCCATCAATTAGTGTCACTGACACAATCCATGTCCAGAACATCTGAAGCCTGTGGGCAGCATTGAGACGGACAGATCAGTGCTGCTTAGCTAAGTTATTAGCTTACCTGTCCGGTCCGTCAGGCCGTGCTCTCCGATTGGTGGAAAATCAAGAGTGAAAGTTCTGCGATGAGCCCCACCTACCATCCTCCGGACCCGCCAATCAGAAAGTTGCAACAGGGTGGAATCATGAATTAATGGATGTAGAGTGGGACTTGGAGTGTTCAGGATGCATGGCACGCGCCCTGTTTACACTCCAAAGACCGCCCAATAAAGATTTTCAGCTGCAATCACCTGATTGCAGCAGTCAAGCTTCTAATGGACAGCTTTTTTTCCCCCATGTCCAGCTTTGGGGGGGGGGGGGGGGCGGCGGCGACCGAGTGCACCCTATTGATGGGCCGCCACTGCTCTGTACACTTATTTTTCATTAAAGAAAGCATGGCTGAAAAGCAGATTTCTCTCATTCACAGCTCACCGGATCTTTCTAGAAACCCATATGAGAAGCCAGCTATGGCAGCTTCTTGATCTCATTCATTCAAAAGACACCACCCACTCTTTCCATTTACTGGTACATAAAAAGGCAATGCATCATTTTATCCCATCCCAGCTCCCTGCACTGTTCCATTTTCTGGACTCAGATAGTGTAGAGAAGCCAAATTTACAGGACATCTCATAGGACATCTTCACACCTATATCCCTCCCCCCAAGGGAACAGCAGATGACAATTCAGGTCCAGAGCATCCAACCTGTAGTCTCATGATCATTGAAAAGTATCCTTCAGCCTAAACACACACACCACATCAGTCTTTCCACTTGAATCAAATGAGATAAGACATCCCTTTGTGCCCTGGGTATCTGCTACTGTTGCTGCCCATTTTTCAGTTTTCTTCAAAACAGATCTCAGGGACTTCATCTTGTGTGCATCCCCAGTTGTGCAGTCGTAGATTAGCTAGACTTATGACTTACAGATGGGTGTGGATGGGATACCTTTTACAGGTGAGGCAGACTAGGCTGTGATTGTTGTCTCTGGCTGTACACCCCTTCACAAACGTGGACTCCATGTTAAATGTTTAATGCAGTTGTTTATGCTGTTTGCCTGATATGCTGGTATACTGTTAATGTGTTGACTTACTATGTTGTGCATCCCTTCTCACAGCCTGCTGTGGACTTCCCCCCTCCAATACTTCCACAGTTGATCAAATAAACTCTCCCAGCACACCTCCATTCCTAATTTCTTCTGACTGCATCCCCACATTTTTATCTTAGAGAATCTGTTGGCAAAAAAGACAATCTAACCCCACATGAAGGGGTCACCTAATCAGATGATGTCCCTGCTAACGTAGCTGCAGGTGCTGGCTGTCGGAATAAAATAGTCTTTAGGGGAGATTTCTCCATCCACGCTATTTATTGTGGATGGATGCATGTACGGCGAGCCTTAGAACAACTACATGACTTTATAGAATTTTTTTTTTACGCTAGGGGAATTTTATTTTTGCCACAGACCAACCCCTGGATATTTTCAGCAGGTCTTTAAAATTTTCTCATACAGCACTCCATAATTTGAAACACCAGATGCAAATGCACTTTTTTTTGTGTGCCTTGAAAGGCTATTTATACGCTTTAAAATTTTCCACATTGTGTGATGTTACAACCAAAATTTATTTTATTGGGATTTTATGTAATAGACCAACACAAAGTGGCACAATAATTGTGAAGTGGAAGATAATAAATGTTTTTTTTTACAAATATGTGAGAAGTGTGGCGTGCATTTGTATTCAGCCCTCGAGTCAATACTTTGTAGAACCACCTTTCGCTGCAATATCAGCTGCAAGTCTTTTTGGGGATGTCTCTACCAACTTTGCACATCTAGAGACTGAGTGAAATTTATGCCCATTCTTCCTTGCAAAATAGCTCAAGGTTTGTCAGATTGAATGGAGAGCTCTTGTGAACAGCAATTTTGCCACAGATTCTCAATTGGATTTAGGTCTGGACTTTGACTGGGTCATTTTAACACATGAATATGCTTTGATCTAAACCATTCAATTGTAGCTCTGGCTGTATGTTTAGGGTCTTTGTCATGCTGGAAGGTAAGCCTCTGCCTCAGTCTTAAGTCTTTTGCAGACTCTAACCGTTTTTTTTTTTTAAGATTGCCCTGTATTTAGCAATCTTATCATCAACTCTGACCAGCTTCCCTGTTCCTGCTAAAGAAAAGCATCAGCACAACACGATGCTGCCACCACCATGTTCCACGGTGGCAATGGTGTGTTCAGGGTGATGTGCAGTATTAGTTATCAAGCCACACAGCGTTTTTCTTTGAGGCCGAAAAAGTAAAATTTTGGTCTCATCTGAACAGAGCCCCTTTTTCCACATGTTTGCTGTGTCCCCCCACATGGCTTTTTGCAAGCTGCAAACAGGACTTCTTATGGCTTTCTTTCAACAATGGCTTTCTTCTTGCCACTCTTCCATAACTGCCGGATTCATGGAGTGCACAACTAATAGTTATCCTGTGAACAGATTCTAGCACCTGAGCTGTGGATCTCTGCAGCTCCTCCAGAGTTACCATGGGCTTCTTGTTGCTTTTCTAAATTAATGCACTCCTTGCCTGGCTTGTCAGTTTAGGTGGACGGTCAGGTTTTGGTAGGTTTGCAGTGGTGCGATACTCTTTCCATTTTTGGATGATGGATTGAACAGTGCTCCGTGAAATGTTCAAAGCTTGTGATATTTTTTTTATAGCCTAACCCTGTTTTAAATGTCTCCACAACTTTATATCTGACCTGTCTAGTGCGTTCCTTGGCCTTCATGATGGTGTTTGCTTACTAAGGTTCTCTAACAAACCTCTGAGTGCTTCACAGAACAGCTGTAGTTATACTTAGATTCAATTACACACAGATGGACTCTATTTACTAATTAGGTGACTTATGAAGGCAATTGGTTCCACTAGATTTTAGTTAGGGGTATTAGAGTAAAGGGGGCTGAATATAAATGCATGCCACACTTTTCACATATTTATTTGTAAATCAAATTGAAAACCACTTATTATTGTCCTTGTCTTTCCCATATATTTGCCACTGTGTGTTGGTCTATCACATAAAATCACAATAAAACACATTTACGATTTTGGTTGTAACATTTCAAGGGGTATGAATACTTTTTCAAGGCACTATACATATGGCAACAGACGTAGAATAATTCTGGCCGAAACACTGTGCAATAAACTTTAAATGAAACACTAAGCCAGAAAATATAAACATACATCAGAAGAGATAATTAACATTTACAAAGACTTCTACAAAGTGCTCTAAAAGAGATCCTACCCTGAACCTCCAGGGTGAAAACAAGAAAAAACAGAATGAGTCGTAAATACTATACTCTGCTATGACAGTCATGCTACCGCTGAAACAATAATGGATAAACCACAATTACCAGAGGAACTAGCATTCCTACCAAAACAGGGAAACACAAAAACAGGGAAAGCTCCTGGAATTATGTATTTTTGTATTATGTCTGGAAGACATATCAAAGACATTGCAGAGCCATCCAACCAAGGGACTACTATGTCCAACCTTCAGGAACGCTGACCATTTACTTAATCTAGCAAGGTCTACTTCTCCCTTTCAAACTTTATTGCGGCATCTAAATTCCTCCCTGGTCTAACATATTCTAAATTTGATAGCCTTACAGAGACTGGAGCATCCTGTGTCTCACATTTTAGACCAGACCCATCTGACCATCTCTCCAAGAGATTACTTATGACCCGGATTATGGGGTTCTGGAGATCCCTACAATTAAACCATTTCCAGACCTGTCTATTAACACCCACAATCACCCCCTAACTCAATTTGAAAGAATGTGCCTGGCACGAAGCTTTAAATTCAATTAACACCACCCAGCCCAGAACACACACACTTTCAGTCTTCAGAAGGTGGGAAGAAGACCTACACACCTCCTTTTCTCCTAACCGATTGGAAACAATACTGTAGTCTACTTCTCACACAAATCCTTCAAGCAACACTTATTAATAAGCAGGATTTAAACTGCTCACCCCCTGGTATATGCTGGCACTGAGACTATACCAATTCTACTCAACAGTGCCAAACAGATGCCGATAGTGTGGTGAAGAAAGAAATTACTATGGGACTGCCCTAAGCTATATATGTACTGGACAACCTTTAGCCCAAAAGGTTCACACACTTCCCTTTAACCATGGCCTTATTCCTTCTGCATCACATGATTTTTTGCAACACCTAAAAAACATCTATACTCATTCATCAGGTCAATGCCGCCAAAGACAGTATTCCAAGCAATGTGGCTTTGTGCAGAGCCTCCAACACTAGCACATACACTAAAACCCACCCCCCCTCCTTTGATAAGCATATTCTCCATTCTGTAGAAGCACAATGGGTTTATGCCCATGTTTCCCAGTTTACAAGTCCATGCTGAGTCACTGGTGTGCTGACCTATAAGATTAAAGGTGACATGAAAATACTTGCTTTGGAAAAGATCCTTTCTTAGGACAATGATAGGAAAATTAAAATTTACATTCTGGTTACTTTAACTGACCTTTCTCCGACTTTCTGCAATATTGACTGGTCATATCATTATTGACAAATACCCAGTGTAATTTTTATTATAACAGTTATTGCACTTTACGGAAAAACTCTTTATAAAGAAAGAAATTATAAAAAAAGGGATCACTGGTATACATTTAACATTACATCTCCTAACAATATCACTTGCAACAGATCTATTGCACAGCAGTCATTGTGGTACAAGCTGGCATAAGCTGAATAACTCATTAAATGAAATGAGTGACTTCTGGGTAAAAGTAGGAGAGATTTTTTTAAATTGTGGAACTCAGAGTGTGTTTGTGTCAGGATTTCCTTTACTAAAGTTACCATCAATTAATGGATAAAAGACTTAAACTGATGAGGATATAACTCCAAATATGTAATTTATGAGAAGATTTTCTAGGAGTGGTAGCTTTTTCACACACTGTAAAGGTAAACTGAGCTGTATGAGAAGATAGTTGGGAGCTTAAGCGTAAATATTACAAACAAACAACACTGTTAACTTTGGGGTGTATTTCTAAAATGTATTTATGTGAAAACAGGTGTAAGCACGTCTATAAGCAAGCAGTCAAATTCTTTGCTAAAATGTATATATAGACACCATTTAATCCATATTTGTAATTTTTGTGTTCTCAGTAACACTGCCAGACAGTACAGCCAAAACGGATGCAGTACTTCCATGGCACTAGATGAACAGTTTGGTCATAACACACCTACTCTTTGAATAATGAAAGAGCAAGAGCAGACTGTTGAGGTCATTCCTCTGCTCTCGCCTTCGGTCAGCATGTTAACTGCCAGAACCTATTCATCATGGCTGGGACAAGAGGTGGACATGAGGAACGGCTGCTCCAGGTGCAATGGTATACTGCAGTGATGAAGGTGTCCTCTGCCAAGTTCCTTCTGCTACATGGCTGGCAGTAATAGTGAAAGCGATATCACTACTCCTGTCAGCCTAGTGCTGAGAGTGAGTCGGAAAGAGGTGCGTTTTGCATTCTCTCTTCCCCTCCTCCTTCCTGTCATTTCCGATCCTGTATTCAGAAGATGTCAGTGGTGCTAACAGTCATGAAGGAGCGCTGCACTAGCAGAAAGAGAACACATCTTGCACAGCCGATTACTTAAGTGTACATTAGAAAGGAGAGCTGGTAGGAAGTAGGGGCGGGGCCCTCTCCTTCCCTCCAGCTTCTTCTTCCTGTCAGTGCAGAGTTCCTGTATTCCTGTAAACACAGCTGTTAGCTTCTGAATACACATGTAAAAAGCAGTGCAGCGCTAGAGAAATAAAATAAACAAGTCCAAAATGATAACTTGTTGAGGCCAGAGGGTGTTGATGAGAAGAACAATAGAAGAAGAAAACTCCTTAGGCAGTGAACAGGGTGCTTGAAACAATCACTGTGCATCCATAGAAAGTTTCTCCTTTCGGGAATTAGAAACCGCTCACCTTATCGTATGGACCTCTGAAAACAGATGGTCATACACGCAGTCCCTTAACTAGGGTAATTGAAAGGTGTCTTCATTCAAGGTCCTTCACTCAGATTCCTCAGTACTCAGTCAATTAATGGCCTCCAATTTCACACGTGTGTATATACATATGGTCATGCAAAGATGCAAACAAAAAACATAGTGCTCTCCATTTGCTTAAACAGCAATCATTTATTAAAAAGAATGGATGAGCTGTGTGATTTATGCATGACTGATATCACAAAAGAAAAATACATGCATAATTTGGGATTTACCCCATGCAAATGGTTTAGTCATCTACTGCCATTGAAATCAATAGAGACATTCATTACTTTGAAATAGATGCTTGCCACAGAAGGCTAAACATTATTTTTTCATCATCTGAAAATATATTATATAGTTGTCAATAAACCAGTATTTAATTGGTCATTTTAATGATGTTTAGTCAAATTATTTTCATAAAGAAAAGTTAATCATTCTGTCCAGTTATACAGTATGAGGGTTATTTACGAAAAGGCAAATCCACTTTGCACTACAAGTGAAAACTACAAGTGCAAAATGCACTTGAAAGTGCACTTGGAAGTGCAGTTGCTGTAAATCTAAAGGGTAGATCTGAAATGAGGGGAAGCTCTGCTGATTTTATCACCCAATCATGTGCAAGTTAAAATGCTGTTTTTTATTTTCATTACCTGTCCCCCTCAGCCCCCCTCCCCCATTTTAATTTATAGCCAATTATGCAAAACATGACAAATCTAATCAGTAAAATTCAAGGGAAACAGATTACCACAAAAACCATCGCATGAACCAAACGCTTTACTTGAAAGAACAGCTTGCTTTCTTAAGAAACGATGCCTGCTTCTGCTATTTTTAGCTATTCTTCATGCAACTTTAGAAGACGTTCTCCTGGGAAACCAGATTCCTAAATTTACTTGTGAAACTCCAACGTAATACATTTTTTATTCAGCAGCTTCATGAAGAATTTAGTATGTGACAAGAGTGAGAAATATGGCAGATAATACCAAGACACGTCATGCTAAAACATGCTTTGTGGGAGAAAACCTGATCCACAACAGTAATAGAAGTAAGAGGAAATTAATATCAGCTCTGGAAATGCTTGATCATTTATACAGCGATGCCGCTACCTTTACATTAAGATCAAATCAACTGCTGACACATATTCAGGTCTAATTTATATAGCAAGAAGGATTGTGCAAAGTGCTGTAACCATAGCAACCAATCAGAAAGCAGGTTTTATTTTTCCGGTGGACCTAGAAAGGATGAAGCCTGAGTGACTGCAATGCATTACATTGTTTATCACACTTTTCACTATTTTGTAACTCCACTGAAGGCACGCTGTTATACAAAATGCAAAAGCATAATGCATGTAGTTTATACATATTACAATTTTCTGTTCACCATGCCCACTGTGATTAAAAATCTATACTTAGTAGAAAAACAAACATAAGCATCTAAACACCACATCTGCTTGGGTATTTTTCCTATGCTCTAACAGACACAGTCCACGATTTGGTCCCTGTTTTAAATAGGGCATTGCCGTTTTAGTTTATGGTGTCCCCGACCCAGGAGTGCTGCAGAATAATCTGCCTGGGAACTTTACATTGGCTACCTGAAGGTGGGTGCATTGGCTCCCTGCCCTCATGATGTCAGCTCCCACATGTAATATCAAGTGATCTCTGTGCCTTCTGGCCTGTGCTGGCGAGGTGAACAAGAAGTAAGGCATGTGTTAAATAGTGAGTTGCCGCTTTGCTTTTTTGCTTTTTTGTGTTGCCGGTAAATAAGCAGTAAAAAAAAAAGTGTGGGAGCACAGGGTGGACAGAGAATTGATCCTTAGTGGCTGCTTGTGCGCAACTGTGCAGACCAGTGAACTTGGGACAAGGGGGAGCAGAATGGACAAGTGAGCAAGAAAGCAACACCCAGGGGCTGCATCTCTGCCATACTTACAACTGACCAACTCTTGATCTCTAGCCTATTAATGACCCATAACCTTTGTTTTACTCCTTACCTTTGCTTTATTTACTACTGACCTCTTCTTGACCATTGACCTACAACTGACCCCTATACTCTGTTTGACTACTGACCCCTGAACTTTGCCTTAATTCAGGACTTCTGCCTTAATTACTTCTGACCTCTACATTACATACTACTAACCTCTGAACTCTGTGTTTCCTAATACTGACCTCTACATGCTGCGTAACTTACTCCTGACTAAGGATGAGCTCCGGCATGTTCGCACAGTCCACGTGCAGAGCCTGCCAGGAAGTCGGCACCATGCTGCGCTAATCACAAGCTTGGCTGCAGAGATCGGGAAATGTCTCCCTGCTTGGGATTAGCAGCACAGTGCCGACTTCCTGGCGGGCTCTGCACGTGGACTGTGTGAACACGCCAAAGATTATCCTTACTCTTGACCCCTGAACTTTTCCTTGCTTCTGACCTCTGCGCTCTGTGTAACTTACTGACTACTGAACTCTGTGTTCCTTACAACTGACCTCTGCTTTACTACTGATCCATGCTTGCTGCCTTATCATTGACCTGTGCAGTCTGCCCTACTTATTCCTGACCTTTGTGTTACTTACAACTGATCCCTGATCTCTGAATTACTACTGATCCTCTGTGTTACTTACTCCTGATCTCTGAACTCTGACCAGTTAATGGTAAAGCCTGTGAGGGGGGGGGGGGTGTCACAGTGCATCATCCCAATCCCCAGTCTCTCCCATATGACTTTATAATGGCAGGACTGCCTGATTGTTGCTCATCTATTGTTATGATAGCTTGTTTGTTGTTTGTTGTATTCTGATAACTGCAACACAAGTGACACATAGAAATAAAAAAGTGGTGGGTCGTGGCGTTGGGATCCAGGAAACTCACCAGCAGATGCAATGCAAGGCCAACAGCTGATAACATATGCTGGTCTGGAAGTGGTTTTGTTATGGGGGTTGTGTTGAAAGGAAAGGGACATTTTTTGCTTGGGTTGTTTTTCGTTAATACCCAGCGACCTACTCCTACAGGTGGCACTATAATCCATTGGTCAAGATCTAAAGATCAAGAATAGAGGAGAAAGATGAACTTTGCATAGTGCCTGGAACCTAGCAGTGTCTTCTATTTAGATTTGTACTTGGCTCTGACAGGTTCACTTTAAAAAAAAAAATTACAAACCAGTACTATAATGTTTAATTTTGCAAGTTATCATTCACAATGCTAGAACTGTCAAGACCCAAATTAATGATGATGCCACACTGGTTGTGGCCTAAGAAGGTAAGATGCAGGGCCGATCCCAGGCGGGGTGCAAAGGGTGCGCTGCACCCAGGCGCCAGAGGGGAGGAGGCGCCAAAGTGTCAGTAGCGCCAGAGTGGGTTGCCAACGAGTCAGCATTGTGATTTCCCTAGACACTAGCGCATGTCAGCGAGAGCGCCGTGATCACATTGCCCCCTAACTCTGCCGCCCACTGACCCGCTCGCAACACTGTCCACATCCCCCGCACGGTGCCCGCTGTATCTGTACCAGGACTAACCTCCTCCCCATGTGCCCGCCCACAACCCCTTGTGCAGCCAATCTGTGCCTGGAAAGGGGTGTGGGCGTGAGATTTCAAAGCAGCCAGACAGTGACACCGATCTGATGTCGCTGCACAGTGTGCACACAGTCTCCTCCAGCCTCCTCTGTGCCCCAGCAGCAGTCAGTGAGGCCTGGAGGATAAGGACGATCTGCCAGGGAGCTGCTGGAAGAAGCAGCAGAGGAGAGCACCTCCCGGATCAATAAGGTACTTGGCACCATACACGGACACAAACGGACCTATCTTTATACAGACAGGGCTAGGGATCTCACAGCCGTCCTCTCTCTCACAGCCACTCCCTCTCTCTGTCAGCACCCCTCTCTGTCCACTATGACACTTTCCTCTCTCTCGGCCTCATCCCTCGCCCCCTTGCTAATCCCTCCCTCTCTGCCTCATCCCTCTCTCTGCCTCATCCCTCTCTCTCTCTGCCTCATCCCTCTCTCTCTCTGCCTCATCCCTCTCTCTCTCTGCCTCATCCCTCTCGCTCTCTGCCTCATCCCTCGCTCTCTGCCTCATCCCTCGCTCTCTGTCTCATCCCTCGCTCTCTGCTTCATCCCTCGCTCTCTCTACCTCATCCCTCTCTCTCTCTGCCTCATCCCTCTCTCTCTGCCTCATCCCTCTCTCTCTGCCTCATCCCTCTCTCTCTCTGCCTCATCCCTCGCTCTCTGCTTCATCCCTCGCTCTCTGCCTCATCCTTTGCTCTCTGCCTCATCCCTCTCTCTCTGCCTCATCCCTCTCTCTCTGCCTCATCCCTCTCTCTCTGCCTCATCCCTCTCCCCCTTGCTCATCCCTCGCTCTCTGCCTCATCCCTCGCTCTCTGCCTCATCCCTCGCTCTCTGCCTCATCCCTCTCCCCCTTGCTCATCCCTCTCCCCCTTGCTCATCCCTCTCCCCCTTGCTCATCCCCCCTCTCTGCCTCATCCCTCTCTCTGCCTCATCGCTCTCCCCCTTGCTCATCCCTCGCTCTCTGCCGCATCCCTCTCTCTGCCTCATCCCTCTCCCCCTTGCTCATCCCTCCCTCTCTGCCTCATCCCTCTCCCCCTTGCTCATCCCTCTCTATCTGCCTCATCCCTCTCCCCCTTGCTTATCCCTCTCTCTGCCTCATCCCTCTCCCCCTTGCTCATCCCTCTCTCTGCCTCATCCCTCTCTCTCTCTGCCTCATCCCTCTCTCTCTCTGCCTCATCCCTCTCCCTCTTGCTCATCCCTCCCTCTCTGCCTCATCTCTCTCTCTGCCTCATCCCTCTCTCTGCCTCATCCCTCTCTCTGCCTCATCCCTCCCTCTCTGCCTCATCCCTCTCTCTGCCTCATCCCTCTCTCTGCCTCATCCCTCTCCCCCTTGCTCATCCCTCTCTCTGCCTCATCCCTCTCTCTGCCTCATCCCTCTCCCCCTTGCTCATCCCTCTCCCCCTTGCTCATCCCTCTCTCTCTGCCTCATCTCTCTCTCTCTCTCTGCCTCATCACTCTCTCTCTCTCTCTCTCTCTCTGCCTCATCACTCTCTCTCTCTCTCTCTGCCTCATCACTCTCTCTCTCTCTCACACTCAACCCCCTTCTCTCTCCACCTCCATCTCTTTCAGCCCCACCTCTCTCTCTGAGCCTGAGCTCTCTTTCAGCCCCACCTCCTCTCTCTGAGCCTGAGCTCTCTTTCAGCCCCACCTCCTCTCTCTGAGCCTGAGCTCTTTTTCAGCCCCACCTCCTCTCTCTGTGCCTGATCTCTCTTTCAGCCCCACCTCCTCTCTCTGTGCCTGAGCTCTCTTTCAGCCCCACCTCCTCTCTCTGTGCCTGAGCTCTCTTTCAGTCCCACCTCCTCTCTCTGTGCCTGAGCTCTCTTTCAGCCCCACCTCCTCTCTCTGAGCCTGAGCTCTCTTTCAGCCCCACCTCTCTCTCTGAGCCTGAGCTCTCTTTCAGCTCTCTTTCAGCCCCACCTCTCTCTTTCAGCCCCATCTCTCTCTCTGAGCCTGAGCTCTCTTTCAGCCCCACCTCCTCTCTCTGTGCCTGAGCTCTCTTTCAGCCCCACCTCTCTCTCTGAGCCTGAGCTCTCTTTTAGCCCCCAATCAGGGTTATCAGGTTAGGGGAGGTGTGATGAGAGTGTGGGGGGGGGGGTATAGTTAGTATAATCAGTGTGATGTGTACCATAGGAGCCGCAAGTCGGTCTTTGTTTCAGTGGCTGCCCGGGCAGATTAAATCCAAGCTATGTGACAGCAGGATACTGCTCTTCTGTGTAATCCAGGGGCACTGGTAAGCTGAAATTGGTGATCAATTATAAGGCTGCAATTGTTGGGTACTGGTAGGCTGCATTTGGTGAGCACTGGCAGGCTGCATTTTATGGGCACTGGTGAGGCTGCATTAATCTCTTGTACCATCGCTGCAGTCTCTGATCATCTCTTGTATCATGTTAGAAGTCTCTGACCATCTCCTGTATTATGTCTGGGGGCTTTTTCTAAACAGACTCTCTAACAGAAGCCCTCTCTGTGTCCATTAGAGAGACCCACCTCCAGGTCCAATTAGAGTACTATGCTTCTCTTCCTGTATTTTGTTTATTGCTAAGAGATCATGGGAGGATCCCAGGGTAACGATAACTCCTTAGGGGAGCATCCCTGTGTTTGAACGGTTGCCATAGAAACATTTGTAAAGGGGGAGGAGTTAGTAAGGTGACCACGCCCTTGTAGGGGGCGCCAGAAATATTTCTGCACCCAGGCGCATGTGACCCTAGGATCGGCCCTGGTAAGATGTCTAAGGATGTAACAGGCAATACCTTATTTTATCATTTCACCTGTACCAACATGAAGGTGCAATCTAATTGTCTGAGTTGTATTCAGTGTGCAATTTTCTAGACACAGTCAGACTGAAAACAAGAATGATGTCATGTCCGAGTCATGTTCCTGGGCCAGAAATAAAATAAACTCAGCAGCATCTATTTCCAACCAGCTCATTGCTTGGCATACCAAACATTCAAGGAGGAATGGAGCACCGCGTGCCAAACGTTTGGAATTAATTTAGCTTCTGTCAACAAGTTATGCTTGTGCAAAATGCAGGCTTGCAGTGCGTAGTCAGAAGAGGACATATACGGTAACGCCGACATCAGACATAGACTTTCATTATAAACTCTCGCACACTGTCCAGGCACCTGCTTTGTGCTTGTTGAGCTGCTGCTGAATTCTGGATTCCGCATGAGCGCACTGAATGAGTTAAGTTGAGATATGGAATTGTAGTGCTATTTCCAGCATGCAGAATGAAAATAACTGCCCTTCTTGCGTGGGTTCACAATGAGAAATGTGTACAAGCATGACATACATCAACTTAGCATGTACTGTATAAAATGTCATTTCCTGGGAAATGTCACACAGTGCATACTGTAAAGCAAAGCAGGTTTTCAATGCACTGTGAATATGAAATAAAAGATATGGAGGAAGTATCTGCTGGTTTTAATGAAGGAGCTGAGTCCAATTAGAAATTAAATTGCATGAAAACAAGAAGTTATTGAAATGCTAAATATAACTAATTATATTGGACCTTTAAGTAATGTTTCAAGTCTGCATAGATACATTTCTGACCTGGCAAAATATACTGTATACAACAGAGCAATTTCCTAAGTTATTAAATGGTACCTTTTAATCAGTAAAAAGCAGTCACGGGCCCTGATCCAGTTATTGTGCCAATGTGAGATGATGCCATCAGTCTGCTGCAGGAGGGAAGAAGCGTTTTCTCAGTCTCCTTTCACCTAGTGATCAGACTACAACATTGTAATTTTAGAGCAAGTCTTGATGCTGCAGCAGTAGGATGATTTGTGCCAGACATTTGTCAACATGCGGTCAAGAACTACACAGGATTTCATAGATGAGAAAAAGGTCTTTAGGAGGCCACTCCTCCCCAGCATGTCACAGCCTTAGAAGGTCTAAGCCAGGAAAAAATAACTCATCCACAAACCAAAAATCTATTAGCAAAGATATGCAGGCATAGGACACACCCCCTAACCATTTCTGGACCGCCCTACATAATTTACTGCAACAGGGCACCCTGGGTGCGTTAAATCACATACCTGTACGTGATTTTGTGCTTGCAGTTTAGGGGAAGCACACGTACCCCTGGCGTGCTGCTTGTGCTGTGATTGGACACAGCGGGGGCCAATCAGCGCTTCTGGCGGCGCAAAGGCCGCTGTAACCCACCGATCGTTCACAGGAGAGATGGAGCAGCAGTGTGCCGATGTAAACAAAGCACACTGCTGATCTGCCTGGGAGGAAAAGTGAAAGATCACATTTCAGCTAAGCTGAATCACGATCTCTCTTTTCCCCCATTGAATCCACTCCCCCCGTTAGAAACACCTCCCAGGGAACACATTTTATTTCAAAATTGGGATAGGTGACCAAATACCACCAAAAGAAAGCTCTATTTGTGAGATATACTACTTATATTGGCATGGGGCAGGGTCACCAGGGGCCTTCCATCTTACGACGTCACCACACATCATGCCCAGGGCAGTGACATCAGAAGGGACGGGGCCTCCAGATGACATCACATGGTGACCCCGTCCCATGCCAATATAATTAGTGGCACACCATGCATCGGGCATTAGAGTGAGAGAGAGTTGTGTCAACATCGGAATAAGAGAAGAGGGAAGAAGACCGCAAGAGCGAGCAAAAGAGCGGCCAAAAGAGCAGAACATAGCGGAGAAGAACCAAAGGGAGAGCGGAGAAGAGTCGGAGAGGGGAGAAGTCAAAACAGGGCCCCGGAGTTGCATACTAATTCACATAGGGTGGGGGCGGGGATCTGGTGGCCCGCTTATTAAAGGGGGCTCCCAGATTCCGATAAGCCCCCCACCCACAAACCCTGACAACCAACAACCATGGCCCTTGTCCTCATCAACATGGGGAGTGGGTGCTTTGGGTTGGGGGCGCAGGGCCCCCCGCTCCAAAGCACCCACTCCCCATGTTGAGGGCATGTGGCCTGGTAAGGTTCAGGAGTGGGGGGGCTTGGTCATTCTCACCCCCTTTGCTGACCAGCCGGGCTGCATGCTCGGATAAGGGTCTGGACTTTGGGGGGACCCCCATGCCGTTTTTTTGTTGTAGGGGGTTCCCCTTAAAATCCATACCAGACCGAAGGGTCTGGTATGCTCTTAGAGGGGGAACCCATGCAGTTTTTACTTCTAAATTTGGCATGGAGTTCTTCCTAAAGATTCATACGAGACACAAGTCGCAAGGCAAAGTTGGATCCATAGTAGTACGACTGTCGTGTCGTACCGGTGTTAACCCGGCCTCAAAATGCGAATATACACAATGATACAGGGTTGTCACTCCACACAGGTTATTGATATTCTATAGCAAACTTTTTTTTCATTTTGGAATAAATGTTTTACATAAATAAAGGACCATCATGTGATTGGACTTTCACTTATTATTTTTTACTTTGTTCACACATTTCCTGTTTTTTATAGACGTTTTTTGATATATCTTTGCTTTATATACTTACTTGATGACCATAACTTATATATTGTTTCAACTACTTGAGGCACTAGTCAGCAGCTTTGGCTGTCATATTTATTTTATTTTATTTTCATTCTATTTATTTACCATATTCTCATAAGGAGATATGACCAGAGATCTCACTCTTTATGAATAATACTGAATAGACATTTAGGCACCCCAGTGTTTAGTTATACAGGTGCACATTTGGTCCCTGGTATATATTTACAGGGATGGTGAGGGATTATCACTTAATTAAGCTTTGGACACAGCACGGTTAACCCTTTGCAGGTCCCCGTAGCTAGTGTGTCCCGGTTAGGCAGCGCCATTACCCCCACTTACCCTTTTTTTCCTTCTATCACAGGTTCCACTTTGGGGAATTTAATAGCGGGGGCAGCAGCCTTTTTCATACAAACATCTTAAGCACAGGACATATACTGCTTGGGTTACATGGGTTGTCTCAACCCTGTAAGCTTATACATTTTGCTGGAGAGCTTCTTCTTTTGAAAAAAAGAAGCACCAGAGCACCAAAAGTAAATATAAGAAAGAGAGCGTTAAAAAAAAGGAAAATGAATGCAGCCATCACATCTAAGAATTGGTAAGCTGCAATATAATAAATGTTTGCTTTTGGGTTTGCAAATTGACAAACCTTCTATCAAGTATATGGTAAACTTGTGTATTTACAAATTGAACCAGGCAGAATAACACTGCAGTCTACATGACTGAACCATACAACATATCACTATTCCTGGCACAAGCACCCGATCAGACCTCTGGATCGAAACTGCAATTTTCCAGTGCCTAATCATCAGGACATGCACTCTTTATTCCAGCCTTTCCATGAATGAGTGATATGCTGTTGCACCAGGTATAGGAGGCAGGCAAGTGGGGTTTCAACAAAACCCATAATGTGGAGCTGCAGCCTTGGGTAGAGTTGTGAAGACCATCAGACTAAGGGGTACATTTATAAAGCAGTGAATATAACATTCATTGCAGCATGGTCTTCCTGGTTCCTGTTTAAATTACAGTGACTGATTCTCCATCCGGTAATGTTTTGTGAAAATCATATTCATTGATTTATAAATATGCCCCTAAGTAATCAGATCATAACTGCTCTAGCAATACATTTTTTAGCGAGGCTGGTTAATTATCTACAACATGCAAAGCTTAAGAAAAATCAGTATTTTACATGTAATGGGAAAGAAGCTAATATGGCAAACTTAACCACTTCCCAACGGCCGAAGGGATGTCCTGAATCTCTAACAGGCCGTGTTTTTACGGCCTGTACTCCGCTAGGCCACTGGGGGGCGCGCGGGCGCCCGGCTACCGTGCGCGCGTGCCTGTCGCATCGCTGACATGCCGATGCGCGTGCCTGGCGGCCGTGATGTCCGCCAGGCACTCGGGATCGGCGGCTGCAGGGACAAGACGTGGATCTCTGTGTGCAAACACAGAGATCCACATCCTGTCAGGGGAGAGAGGAGACCGATCTGTGTCCCTTGTACATAGGGACACAGCATCGGTCACCTCCCCCAGTCACCCCCCCTCCCCCTACAGTTAGAACACAATTTAGGGTACACATTAACCCCTTCCTCACCCCCTAGTGTTAACCCCTTCAATGCCAGTCACATTTATACAGTAATTAGTGCATATTTATAGCACTGATCGCTGTATAAATGTGAATGGCGCCAAAAATGTGTCAAAAGTGTCCGATGTCTCCGTCATAATGTCGCAGTCACGAAAAAAATGCTGATCGCCGCTATTAGTAGTAAAAAAATAAAATAATAAAAAATAATAATAATTCTGTCCCCTATTTTGTAAGCGCAATAACTTTTGCGCAAACCAGACGCTTCTTGCGATTTTTTTTTTTTTTTTTACCAAAAATATGTAGAAGAATACGTATCGCCTAGACTGAGAAAAAAAATGTTTTTATAAAAAAAAATGGGCTATTTATTACAGCAACAAGTAAAAAATATATTTTTTTTTCAAAATTGTCGCTCTATTTTTGATTATAGCGCAAAAAATAAAAACCGCAGAGGCAATCAAATACCACCAAAAGAAATCTCTATTTGTGGGGAAAAAAGGACGCCAATTTTGTTTGGAAGCCACGTCTCATGACCGCGCAATTGTCAGTTAAAGTGATGCAGTGCCACAAGCTGAAATTTCACCTGGTCAGGAAGGGGTATATGTGCCCAGTAAGGAAGTGGTTAAACTTAGCTTCAAAAAATATTGCATGTGAAAATATTGGACCTGATACATGGTGCAGTGCCCTCAGGGACCTCTGTTTATTAGGCATATATTGCACAGTGACAGCACACATCTGGCATACTGCCAATGTGCTGAGAGCAAAACAATAAGCTATAGCATCAAGAGTGTTGCATTGTATCTTCAAATCAATGTAAATCAAGGTGAAAACACAAAATTGTGTAACTTATAAAGTCCACTCTATGCTGTGAATGAAGCTTAAAGAGGAACTGCAGTCTGCTCACATAATTTGTAATTAAAACATCTTTGCCATTCTGAAGATTCCCTCCAACCACGTTGCATATTATTTTATATATACTTCGATTCTGTACTTGTCAAATATGCTGCAGAAATCGTCCTCCACTGAGTCTGGCTGCAGCCATTTTAACTGTGGGCAGCTGAAACTGCTGCCTATTTACTCCCTTGGTTTACACAGACACACACACCTCCAACTCTGCAGCTCTCATTGACCCTCTTATGACTCTCACAACCGTCCCTTGCTGACAAACTCTCAGGAGAGTGAGAGAGAGCTGTGCAGACAAGAAACAGGAAGTGGGCTGTATAAGGTATTTACTAGCAGAAAAAAAATGTTTTACTATCCAAAGTTAAAGGGCAGAAGATGTAATAGATGGAAAGATGAAAAAAAAGACTGAAGGTCCCCTTTAACCACTTCCCGACCGCCCACCGCAGGTATACGTCGGCACTTTAGAGATGGATATCTCGGTAACGGCAGCAGCTGCTGCCACAACCGAGATATCCATCTCTTCTGTGGGCGGTCGGGTAAACGATAATGGCGGTCTCCGCGGCGGAATCGCCACGAGATCGCCGTTATCGGTGGCGGACGAGCGTCCCCCCCCTCCCGCTGCGCTCCCGTGCTCTCCGCCGCTTACCGGAGCCGTCGGTAGCGGCGGAGGCGATCGGGTGCGCTCGTCTGTTCAGCGGGGATGCGAGTGAGGGAAAAAATTTACCTCGTCCATCCCCGTAGCTCTGCTGGGCGGAAGTGACGTCAAACGTCAGTTCCAAACAGCGTCTTAAAGAGACATTTTTTTTTAAATGTCATTTGAAAAATGACATTTAAAATTTTTTTTTTTTTGCATTTTAGCCTAAATATGAGATCTGAGGTCTTTTTGACCCCAGATCTCATATTTAAGAGGACCTGTCATGCTTTTTTCTATTACAAGGGATGTTTACATTCCTTGTAATAGGAATAAAAGTGATAATTTTTTTTATTTTTTTATTTTAGTGTTAAAAATTGGTAAAATTAATACAAATAAATCCGAAAACAAAAAAAAAAATTTTTTAAATCGCCCCGTCCCGACGAGCTCGCGCGCAGAAGCGAACGCATACGCGAGTAGCGCCCGCATATGAAAACGGTGTTCAAACCACACAAGTGAGGTATCGCCGCGATGGTTAGAGCGAGAGCAATAATTCTAGCCCTAGACCTCCTCTGTATCTCAAAAAATGCAACCTGTAGAATTTTTTAAACATCGCCTATCGAGATTTTTAAGGGTAAAAGTTTGACGCCATGCCACGAGCGGGCGCAATTTTTAAGCGTGACATGTTGGGTATCATTTTACTCGGCGTAACATTATCTTTCACAATATGTAAAAAAATTGGGCCAAATTTATTGTTGTCTTATTTTTTAATTTAAAAAAGTGAATTTTTTCCAAAAAAAGTGCGCTTGTAAGACCGCTGCGCAAATACGGTGTAACAAAAAGTATTGCAATGACTACCATTTTATTCTCTAGAGTGTTAGAAAAAAAAATATATAATGTTTGGGGGTTTTAAGTAATTTTATAGCAAAAAAAAATGTTTTAGTCTCGTAAACACCGAATCTGAAAAACAGGCCCGGGGCTAAAGTGGTTAAAGTCTTCAAAGACACCTTGTAATGTCCACCACTAGTATTAACATTTGCTGCTTACCAGGTACTAAGATCCCATGTAATAAGTGGTTCACCAATCTCAATATATGCTAGAGGGCTTCTCAAAAAGCCACATGCAGCGAACCTGGAACCATTCAAGTGTGCAGCAGGGTCCAAATATAGCCTTCAATCTTGCTCAGCCAATGCCACAGATGTAACGCAAAGACAAAGCTTCATAGTGTAAAACTGCTACACTTATTTAACAAACGGAAAAATGTACTTACATTGAATCAATACCTAAAGACACATGAAATAAAATGTATGCGCCACTACATTGTTTATGATTTGTATCTAGATGTCTTGTACACATTTAGAGTGCCACTGTACACACAATTTGTTTCATGATTGTGTAGCGCCCATGTACTTCCAAGTACGGGTGCTAGTGAAATTTAGGAGAACGATCAGAGTGTAAGTTTACTCTGATCTTAATTTTGATTATGTTTGGCTCTCTGTTTCAGCTTGGCTGTGCTGTGGGCTCATTCTGCTGTGCTTGGGGGGTTTTTCCACCCCAGGACAGCAGGTGGCAGCAGTGGAAGCTGAGGTTGGGGTGCTCTCTTCAAGCAGCCAATCGGGAGGCCTGGGCCTCGCTGGGCATGCTGGGAGAGGGTACTTATGAGGCAGACGCCATTTTGTGGGGTCTTGTCTTCTTGCCTGGAGTGTGACACCCACCTTTATCACAATCACAGCGCCCCGTGCGTTATGGCCTACCTGGCCAGGGCGTGGGTGCTACACGGAGTTCCTGGTTCCGGAGCCAAGCTGGTCTGGAACACCTTGAGCACAATGGGGACCCAGTGACTGACTGGGTTCCAACCATCGGAGATCCCAAGCGAGTTGAGCTGTTCGGTGGGGAGTCCAGTTGAGGGACACCATTGAGAGGCTGGTGGCCCAACAGCACTAGAGCAAACCATCGGGGATCGAGGTACTGTACACTGAGGGATTGATTCCTCTCTCAGTCAGTACACTGGCGACATTGGGATAAGATTCAGGCAAACCCTTTTAGTCAGGAGGAGTCCCTCCACATTCACACTCGGGCAAGGCGCTTGTCTGACGGTCATTCAGAAGAGCCTGTGGCAGAGACACCCTTCTCAAGTTCGAGTGATACTCTGGCTGCCAGGTCTGTGAGAGGGACCTGTCCAGGTACGCTATTACCCACTCAAGTTGGAGTGGCGCAGAAAGACTGATTGTTGTCGGAAGCAGGACTGCTTTAATATCCAAGGCCTGAGTCTGCTATTCTAATTCAAACCCTTTCTTCTATCCTTCCCTCACCTGTTGACTGTTTTTATCAGGCTGGGTAATAAAGAGCACCAATAAAAAAGACTCCCTATTTGCGGACATTCCTTTATTGCTACTGTATTCATCGTTCACCCTAGACACATCACCGGAGCCATGAGGTAACATGCCATCCCAAATCTAACCAGCGGCTCCTGCGGGGGTGAGCGCTACAATTATCTTTTATTTTGCGTTTAGCACAGTTTTTCACATTTGAGCGTGAACTGCTTGTCCTCTATTCTCTTCAATCAGGAAGTGATCACTGGGGAAAGAAAGACATGCAGGCAGCAGAGCAGCACAGAGCTATACCCACTTCTTCTGATGAGTGTTCCATTTATGGCCAGCTTAGTGGAACTTAAAATGAAGTCCTTCTAGATCACTTCAGACTGGCCCCTTTACGGGTATAGCTATGTAAAACATTAAAAATAACTGTCTACACTGTTTAAAATCCAGTAATACACGTTCTCAATCTGTTCTGCACATGCTTAGTTACCCAAATCATAGGAAAAAACAAGAAAAACAAGACATTGGTCTTGCAGGGTATCAATGCGATCCGTGCAAGGACCATATCCTCATATCAGCAATTGCAGAAAATAAAACATGGTGTATGGAATAATATAATGGTTACAGCATCTCGGCTCCCAGGGATGTGTGTGTCTGTGTAATTCACAGATGTGCATGACATGGAAAACATTAATCATTTGTCAATATTCATCCACTATCAAACAGGAGGCAACTTGTATATCCAATTTGTCTAGGGGACTATGGAGGCTGTAGAGGGATCTGACAGCCACTTGGACCAGACCTTGTAGTCTTTGAGAGGGCAGCCTCTATTGGCATAGGTGTCTTTGTATAGAGGTAAACTGTTATTAATCGGTTGTTTCCACAAGGAAAGAGGGGGGGGGGGGGAGATTTGCGGCAGCTAAGGGCTATAGCTTTACGGGCATAAAACAGGAACAACCCCACCAGGGTGCATCCTGCAATTGTTGGAATCAGTTGTTTTATCAGGCCTAGTAATTTGAGTTATGTAATCTACCATCTCCTTCCAGTATCCGACAATAACAGGACAGGTCCAGAAAATATGAGTGATGTCACTGGTAGTCTCACCACTGCACCAACACCCAGGGGGGAGTCAGGATAGATTTTGTGCAGTCTGTGAGGGGTGAAATACGCTTGGTGAGCTATTTAAATTAGATTGGGCGATCTCTCGGCGAAACAAGGGAGCTAATATGTCGCCCCAGTCATTTTTGTCTAAGTCTGGGATGTCTTGAGACCATTTAGATCTTAGTTTCTCTAATATTGGAAGGGAGGTAATTATCAGTTGGGAGTACAATTGAGAAGTAGGTTTCTTTGCACAATCCGACCTAAGGAGGGGGGGGGGATTGGAGAATTGGCAGCTGTAGGCATGGGAGAGCTGAAGGAAACCAAAAAAAATAGGACTGTGGGATGTTGAAATCAGAGGTCAATTTGGAAAGCGGGACCAGGGACTGGCTGGAGGTGACCTGGGCCACTGTTTTGATGTTGAATTTGGTCCAGGCGTGGGGCTCGGGCAATTTATAGATGTGCTCCAGGTTAGGGTTCAGCCAGAGGGGGGCATTGGGGGAGATTGCCTATGGAGGGTAGCGTTCAATTTTGAGACCTGTCCCCATGCACAAAGTGTGGTGCGCATGGAGAGTGTCAGTGGGTAGGGGGGCCTGGGGACCACCGAAGAGCTGGAATTTCAGCACTTTCAGGGAACCCAACACCACTGCCTCGACCTGAGCAGCAGGGTTGGAGATGTCTGGATCGAGCCACCAAGCAGCCGTAACTAGCTGAGTGGCCAGGTAGTATTTATAAAGAGGGCATGCCAAGCTGCCTTGGGAGGTCGGGCGCACCAGTGTGGTCCAGCTGTATCTGGGGGAGAGGGATCCCCATAGAGAAGAGGAAAGGAGGTGATGCAGACTTACGAAGAAGGACTTGGGGATCCACTATGGGGAGTGCCAAAATAAATGGGTAAATTTGGGCAAGATTTAAATTGTTATCAAATTTATCGGTCCTAAAAGCGAGAGAGGTAAGGACTCCACCGCCGCGGCTTGTCTGGAGAACACCACCCCAGGGTATTTGAAGCTCTCAACCTATTGTAGGGGGACATCGGTTGAAGCATTGGCTCGGGCCACAAGGTCTAGGGGAAATAAAAGGGACTTCGTCCAATTGACTCTGAGGCCCATGACAGAGGAGAAAGAATTGAGGACCTGAAGGGCCCCCCCTGAGTGATTAAAGAAAAAAGGAGGAGGTCGTCCACATACAGAGTGACCCTCTCCTCTAGACAGCTAACCTGAAGTTCACAAACCTTAGCAGGAAATGATGCAGAGGTGCCCCAGGCCAAGAAGGGTCGGTGGGAACCTGTGGGCGCGCTCCACATCGAAGGTTGGCGGCAAGTCGGTCAGGTTGAACAGGTCAGTAAGCAGCTTCTCTGTAAATTTGGTGGGGCTAGAACCTTCCGCCCAGAATGCGGACATTATTCTACCGTAAGCGTTTTTGGGTGTCTATTGCCCGTTTTTGCAGCTGTAGGGCCCTAAGTTCCCTGGAGTCCGACTGGACCAGATCCTCCACACCAGAGACCCAGTCCTCCACCACCGATATTCGGGCCCGTAACATGTCGTATGAGGCCGACATCCGTCGCCACATAATCAATTTTTGCTGTTAGTGATGTCTTGCACTCAGCAATTGTGGCTAGGATGGCAGCTCCAGAGGGATGAGCTGTGTCCCTGGCAGAGGCTGCTTGATGGAAGACATGGTGCCGGACGGCGAACGTGGAGTTAAATGGCCGCCGGCTGTGGAGAAGGAAGAACATCGGAGTCTGGCTGTGTGGAGTGGGTCCTCGGCGGTCCCATTCGAGCTAGACCAAAGCGACGGGTGGGAGCCTGGGACAGTCAGGAAGCAAATGATGGCCCTTGGAGCGGAGAAGGAAGCCCGGGGCAGCTGTAAAACACTGGAAAATGTGTAACAGGATCAGAGCTCTCTGCAAGCACGTCTGTCCTGGTTTACATGCTGGCCACGCCCCCTTACTCTACATTTTTAGGCATTTTTAAGACACTGTAGAATTTGTAGAGGCTGATATGCCGAAAGCTTTAAAACAGAATTAAGCCCTCCTATCCTTTACAGCTAAGAAAGCTGCTTGAGTTTGATCTGCAACTGCCATGGTGCTGCACATATGATCAGTTATGACACCAGCCATTTGATGGTTTGACAGTTTATTTAAGGACACAAGCAAATGTGACAGGTAGCAGTCTCGGCCTACCAGGAATGTAATTTTTTTAAACTTTTAAATCAATTGTTTAGTTCCACTTTATGATTTACTGCTGTTCAGGGGCTCTGTGCTTCAGCAAAATGGCAGCCTCCAGTAAGGACAAACAGGAGCAATGCTGGAGGCAATTTACAACACACCATAATCTTGGTAGCATAATTATCAAGGTGGCATGTATGCTCCTTGCTAAAGAACATACATTTTTATCAAGTTGTTAGGGTAAAGTTCAACTTTAAGTCTTCTGACACTTATCGGAGGTAGTCAGCCCTTTGTGCAGATCAGTGCCTGGCCAGACCAGGCAGAGATCTGCTGCTAATGCCTGTGTCACATTGTAGCACAGATATTATGCTATAGGGAGAAAACAATGCAATATTAATGCAAGAATTAGCAGTTTGTCATTTTTTAGTACGCATACTGCAAATCCTTTTCAACACAGGTGCACTATGTTGTTTATTTGGCGCATTTGTCAACTTTGCTACAAAAATGTAGGATACACAATAGTTTATCGGGCCCATTGCCAGGGCTACAACCAACTGTTCCTTTTCATTTTGTACCTAACTTTAGTAACCTGACAATATAAAGCATTGGGTGATAAAAGCAACATAAACAGTATACAGGCATACCCCACTTTTAAGTACACAGTCCAGACCATGGGACCAGAACATGTATGTAAAACGAAAATGTACTTAAAGTGAAACAATACCTTTTTTCACTTCTAGGGTATAGTGGGGGATCAGGGGCTGTAGTGGGTGTGTCAGGAGCTGCAGTTGAGGTCTCAGGGGCTGTAGTGGGGGTGTCAGGGGCACACTGGAACAGGGTGGGCTATGCTCTCGGAGCTTTAGCTCCTTCTACTGCGGCTGCAAAATGTCTGTACAGTACTTGTGAGGCACTTTACATACACTCGTGGGCATGTCCTTACTCGCGAGTGTATGTAAAGTGAGTGTACTTAAAGCGGGGTATGCCTGTACATGATTAGCTAGGCTTCTTTTCCTTGAAGTTCCTGAAAGTTCCTTTAACATTTTTAACATATGTGTGGTAGTTCTTTCATTTAAACCAAGATTATACATAAAATGTAATTTACAGTGAAGTCAATGTTTGGAACATGGATTATGGCTGCAATACAATAAAATCACTGTCTTGTACTATCCTCTGTGCCCTTTGAATGTTTGTTTCACAATTTATGGTGACACATTTAATGGATTTTGTTGGAAACAAATATACAGATGAGAAATAAATTTGAACTGTAGCAGCAGAATGTTAAAAAAAGCTAGGTACTTCTGAAAAAAAAAAGCTATTACTAAAAATTTCAGTGGTCAAAAAAACGAAAAAGAAAGGACAGCACAAAGTAAAATGGAACAAAATGTGAAATGCAACATCAGTAAACGATTTCTGTTTCTAGAGGATGACCATACTAATTTAGTGGGGAATTTACTGTATGACAAGTTCCCTAAAAAGCACATAAAGGGAGGGAAAGATAATTGACACTCAGGGTGCATACATGCTAATGAGGTGGTACAGTGTGCTTTGTGTTGTGAACATACCATACCTGCATTAACAAAGCATTCTTATTTTTGCATAAGGGCCACCTAAAGTATACACATTCATTTAATCCCAAACAGCAGATTGCTCTGATGTATAATGCTATTTTTAGTATTAAGGGACACATAAATAGGTCTGTAGGAATATATAAATAGATAATGTGGGTTCTAAATAAAAAAGGATGCTTTGGTAAATTATGCTATCTAACAATACACAGGTTGAAGCCTAGGGAGTCAAAATGAAAGTGGTATTAAAGTAGTTGTAAACCTTCGTGTTTTTTCCCCTTAATGCATCCCATACATTAGGGTGAAAAAACACCTTGCAGTGACCTGCCCCCCGTTTTACATACCCGAGCTCTGAATTTCCGTGGGTGCGATCCCGCAGTTGCTCTCTCCGCAGGTTTTCAGCTCTTCATTGGATAGATTGATAGCAGCGCAGCCATTGGCTCAATCAAATCAAATCCCCCCCCCGCGGGTGTCGGGGGTGGGCTATGGACGCCGAATGCTGGACACAGGAGCACGCCTGCAAGGTAACCCCCTTGGGAGAGCGCTTCCCAAAGGGGGTTATCTGATGCAGGGAGGAGCAGAGAGAGCCGCTGTGGGACCCCAGAAGAGCTCAAAACGAACTGCACAGAGGTAAGTATGACATGTTTGTTATTTTTTTTGTTGTTTTTTTAAATCGAACCTATAGTATCACTTTAAACCCAAAAGCAAATATTACAGGCTGCCCTACGCATGTCATGAAAAAAAAAAACGCACCAAAAAATATCTGCTCCCACTACCATGTGTGAATGGGGCCTGAAAGTGAAATTGGCGTGTATACACCCCTCCCCCTCCCTGAGCTGAAGCTGGATTACAAGAACATTGACAACTGAATCTCTCCTCCCCATGTACTTGTATAAAGCTGGCAATACACTATGCAATCTGATTGCACAATCTCTGTACAATTTCCTTCATAATTACCAAAACTATAGAATAGGAGAACCCACCTGCACAATCAATTAAATTTGTATCCAATTAGGCAGGCCCTTGCACTATATAGCTAATGGTAAAACCAAAGTAGATTGTACTATCAAATTGGATGGCCACCTTAAGGCCCCTTTCACATGGGGCAGTGGAGGTGCGCTGGCGGTATAGCGCTGCTAAAAATAGAGACGCTATACCGCCGGAATTGCTGCGAGTTGCGGCCGCTAGCGGTGCAGTATTAACCCCTGCTAGCGGCCATGAAAGGGTGGTCTCCCATTGTTTTCAATGGGAAGGAGCGGTATAAATGCCGCGCCTCTAACCGCTCCAAAGATGCTGCTGACAGGAGATTTTTTTTATCTCCCGCCAGCGCATCGCCTCAGTGTGAAAGCCCTCGGTTGCTGGGGCAGGAGTTTTTCAGGCGGTATAGCAGCGCTATTTTTAGCGCTGTACCTCCTGAAAAACTCCTCAATGTGAAAAGGGTCTAAAGGAAGAAGAAAGAAAGTGGATGAAAATAAAAAATAGGTGATATAGTAATGAGGGAGGAGTGGTCCAGAGTAATAAAACACACCTTATTCTGTGATGCAGTAATGCATGATGGCGTTTCCTGCATTGTCACATGATGATACAGGAATTCAGGTCTCAGAAAGCATGTTATTAAATTTTAAACTGAGAGGTAGAGAGTAAAAGTTGCCATGGACTCAGTAAGAGAGAGATAAGTGCACTGGGATGCCCTGGGTAGAAAAAAAAGTCTACTACTTCGAAAAGTAAAATTCTGCCTAAAAAGCTGAACTTGTCCTTTAAGGGGGTCCACAGGTCATCCTTTAATACACTATCAAACTCTCTTCTATATTCAAAGTCTTTTAAGAAGACATATGGAAATTAACTTTAATATATTAAAAGGTAATTAGAACAAAGTGCCCATGAAGATTATAAGGAATTGCTACATAAAAAGTGGTCTTAGGCAAACATGAATTAAACCCCACCCTGGCTGCAGAATAAATCTGCTACCAAATTGCGATGCCTTACAGCCATCCATAGCTCTTTTAGTTTATCATGAGTTATGTTTGATCCTTTTGGATCGAATACTCCTAAATCCTTTGGTCTTAAAAAGGCAATCAAACAGCACCCAGGTAAAGAATTAGGTAAATACACATGTGGGTACACAATCAAGAAGGTATAATATAACCAATTTGTAATTTATTACTGTATATACTGCAATTAACATTTATTATGTAGCTATCTGAAATGTATTAAAAAAAAAAATACTACTTACGGTCCATTTGACCTACTTTTATCAGGAGAAACTACTACTGCTACTACTTGGAGTCTGAGACTGATTAATTTGTAGCCTAAGGGAATCCCGGTAACAGACTTGTACCTCATTCTCAATCTTGAGCTTGATTGCAGTCAAAATATTTGTGATCCAGTGACAAACTATGCTCTTATAGTTGACTGAATTAGGTCCTAAGTTACCCACACAAGTGCAGATCAAGTGGATCATGGCTATGATAAAACTTGTGAACTAAGACTTTTGTGAATGCAGAGAAATATGGGAAGATTTTAGCTCCTGGAGGATGGAGAAGACAAAAGTGCTATTGATTATTCCAACAAATTTGAGTATTGTCACTTTTTATGTAGGGTAAAAAAAATGATGGTTCCAGTAAGACATGCATGACCCATTAACCACTTAAGACCCAGACCTTTATGCAGGTAAAGGACCTGGCCAGTTTTTGCGATTCGGCACTGCGTCGCTTTAACTGACAATTGTGTGGTCGTGCGACGTGGCTCCCAAACAAAATTGGCGTCCTTTTTTTTCCACAAATAGAGCTTTCTTTTGGTGGTATTTCATCACCTCTGCGGTTTTTATTTTTTTTGCGCTATAAACAAAAATAGAGCGTCAATTTTGAAAAAATAGCAATATTTTTTACTTTTTTGCTATAATAAATATCCCCCAAAAAGATATAAAAAAAACATATTTTTTTCCTCAGTTTAGGCCGATACGTATTCTTCTACCTATTTTTGGTTAAAAAATCGCAATAAGCGTTTATCGATTGGTTTGCGCAAGATGTATAGTGTTTACAAAATAGGAGATAGTTTTATTGCATTTTTTTTATTGTTTTTTACTACTAATGGTAGCGATCAGTGTTTTTTTCATGACTGCGACAATATGGCGGACACATCAGACAATTTTGACACATTTTTGGGACCATTGTCATTTTCACAGCAAAAAATGCTATAAAAATGCATTGTTTACTGTGAAAATGACAATTGCAGTTTGGGAATTAACCACTAGGGGGCGCTGTAGGGGTTATGTGTGACCTCATATGTTTTTCAAACTGTAGGGGGGCGGGGCTGGACATGTGACATCATTGATCGTATTTCCCTATATTAGGGAACACACGATCAATGAAGCTGCCACTGTGAAGAATGGGGAAGCTGTGTTTACACACAGCTCTCCCTGTTCTTTAGCTCCGGGGACCGATCGCGGGACTCCGGTGGCGATCAGGTCCGCGGCACTTCGGACCGAGTCGCGGGCGCGCTCCCACGACCCATGGCTGGGCACTTACAGGTACGTGCTTGTGCCCAGCCGTGCCATTCTGCCGACGTATATCTGCAGGAGGCGGTCCTTAAGTGGTTAATATGTAATATGGTTTATCTCCTAAATAGATATAAGAAGATGGTGGGTGACTGGATGGACTGACAAGAATAGTTCCCAGCATTGAGAAGGCACAATAACAAACATTTAAAAGTATTCTTACACTAAACAGCTAAGCATGCAACAAAGCAAAATAAAGATTTTCTCTCATATACAAGTTGAAAATCGTGTAATTTGTGAAAAATATTTGAAAGTCATTGCATTAGAAATTATCTAATAGGCACACATGTGACACCCATTATAGCACATGCTGGGGATATATATACAATATCATTCAATCTTGGCAAAGCAACAGAAGGCAATGAGGAATAATGATAGACGATTTAACTAGAATTAATAGGATGAGTCAACAGAACCAGAGCTGACAATGAGGAGATATGCACAGAGCACAATAGACTTTGTCTCAATCATTTTTCAGATTGGATTTCTCCCCAGGAGATGTGGAGTCAGACGGGTAAGAAGCTGCCAGCAAGCAAGTTGCTTAGCTACTCGCCCTTCCCTTCCTTGTCACGGTCACCTTCAAGGGTATTTACTACAATGGGAATGCTTATAGAAGAATGAGGAACTGGAGATGCAAGCTCTATCCTGTATAGCCTTGGAAGGGCACTAGTTGTTTATCTTACTGTAAATTAGCATATTTCTCCACACCTTAGAAAAGAAATGCAAAGGAAAAATCTACAGCACTGAGGTGGTATTCTTGTGGTGCAAAAGACATAAAAATCTCCCAACCCATCAGGACACACTACAAAAAAAATCTTATTGTTAAATATAAGGTTTTGCTTGATAAGATAATCTGTTGCCAAAATCATTGTACACATCATGGGAACATCATAGAGATATTTGTTGTTGCTCTGAGCATCACATTGCCTGATCTGTGTCCATGCTGGGGATATTCACCATTTATCCTTGTCATTCAAAGAGAACGTGATGGAAGTCCAAAATTTGAAGCTGTCTCCAGAATGAGAGATGAGTTCTTGTCATAAGGACACTTGTTCCAGTGTCCTTAAAGGGAATTTGCATACTTTTAAGGTTATTTTCTCTCACTTTCTATTTCATCTACAGGACAGGAGGTGAAAAGAAATACATCTGCTAGGACACAGGCAGGAAAACTGCTTGATGCATCCCATTGGGAAAACTGCCCGTGTGTATGGTCAATTAGAGTTTTCCCGACAGGAAAACTGCCCGTGTGTATGGTCAATTAGAGTTTTCCCGACAGGAAAACTGCCAGGAGTCACGGCAGGAAAAATGAGAACATGTTCTCTTTTTTCCTGCCGCGATTCCTGGCCGTCTGTTTCCCGGCAGTTTCCTTATGGGAAACACTGCGATGCAGCATACACACGGCTGGGATCCACGGACAAAGCTCTCACCGCAGTTTTCCTGACAGGAAAACCTCTGGTAAGTACACGGGGAAAGTGACCGAGCAGGTTCTCGGTTTTCCCCCTGGGATTCCCGGCTGACTTTTTACTGCCGGGAATCCTGATCGTGTGTACGAGGCATAAACTGTTCCCTACTCCAAGCTGTGCAATTATACATATATACAGTATATTCTAGTAACTGTGCTGCTAACAGGTTGTCTGATTGTATATAGAAAGATGTGTGATGGTGGGGTTGCAGTCCAGTTGCAGAAATTTTCAAGCATGTATCATTGGATGCAAATTGGTCTGTTGGGACCAATAAGTCTTAACCAATTGCAGACCCTGAGTAAAAGTCTATAAAAATTTTTTTTTGTTTAACTACTTCCCGACCACCGCATGTAGATATACAGTACGTCAGCAGAAGGGCATGTTAAGGCAGATGCATGTATATATACGTGCCTGCCTTTGCGCGGGACGGGGGTCCGATCGGGACCCCCCCGCTACATGCGGCGGTCAGAAACCCGCGGGGAGCGATCCGGGATGAGGGCGCGGCTATTTGTTTCTAG
The DNA here is from genome assembly GCA_029574335.1 of Rana kukunoris. Classification (NCBI taxonomy): domain Eukaryota; kingdom Metazoa; phylum Chordata; class Amphibia; order Anura; family Ranidae; genus Rana; species Rana kukunoris. The sequence continues at coordinate 283,006,060 of CM056052.1, forward strand.
CCACCCGCTCGCGATCGCTCCCCGGAGCTGAAGAACGGGGAGAGCCGTATGTAAACACGGCTTCCCCGTGCTTCACTGTGGCGGCTGCATCGATCGAGTGATCCCTTTTATAGGGAGACTCGATCAATGATGTCAGACCTACAGCTACACCCCCCTACAGTTGTAAACACAAACTAGGTGAACCCTAAATCTTACAGCGCCCCCTGTGGTTAACTCCCAAACTGCAACTGTCATTTTCACAATAAACAATGCAATTTAAATGCATTTTTTGCTGTGAAAATGACAATGACCATAATGTCGGAGTCACGAAAAAAATCGCTGATCGGCGCCATTAGTAGTAAAAAATTTTTTTTTTATAAAAATGAAATAAAAATACCCCCTATTTTGTAAACGCTATAAAATTAGCGCAAACCAATCGATAAACGCTTATTGCGATTTTTTTTTACCAAAAATAGGTAGAAGAATACGTATCGGCCTAAACTGAGGAAAAAAAAATGTTATATATGTTTTTGGGGGATATTTATTATATTGCATTTTTTTCAAAATTGTCGCTTTATTTTTGTTCATAGCGCAACAAATAAAAACCGCAGAGGTGATCAAATACCATCAAAAGAAAGCTCTATTTGTGGGGAAAAAAGGACGCCAAATTTGTTTGGAAGCCACGTCCCACGACCGCGCAATTGTCTGTTAAAGCGACGCAGTGCCGAATTGTAAAAACGCCTGTGGGCATTTAGCAGCATATTGGTGGGGGGCTTAAGTGGTTAAAGACTTTTACTCAGGGTCTGCAATTGGTTAAGACGTAGAGGGAAGCGGGTCGGTGCGAACGGTTTTCTGCTTAGAGTGGTCTCTGTTTAGTTTAGAAACTGAAGAAAATGGCGGTAGAGTCGCGGGTGACGCAGGAGGAGATTAAGAAAGAACCGGAGAAGCCGAGAGAAGACGTGTCCCCTACTTCTAAGGGTCTTCACTACAACCAATGGGAGGCACCACAGACCAGATGAGTTTGCACGAGGAAATGTCCCATCCAGTGAATTGCAGATTTATACATGGATGGATGCTACTTTGAAAGAGTTAACCAGTTTAGTAAAAGAAGTTTACGGAGATGCTCGTAAGAAAGGCACACATTTCAGCTTTGCTATTGTTTATCCAGATCTGAAGCGACCCAGCTACAGGATAACGGAGATTGGAAGCACAATTTCTGGAAGGAAGGGATCAGAGGATTCACTCACATTACATTCACAGAGGTTCCAGATTGGAGATAATTTAGACATTGCAATAACGCCTCCCAACAGAGTCCCACCCCAAACTGGGCGTATGAGACCATACTGATTTAAAATTGTGCGATTGTTTTTATGGACTTTTCCCTTTTATTACACTTCCCATTGTTTTGTTAATTTGCTGGTGAATAGCAGCTCTCTGTAAAAATCTTTTCCCCTTTTATAAAGTTTTTGTTAATAACAAAAAAAAAAAAGATGTTAATGCCACTTAGAATAGTTCACAACACCTTTCTAGTTTTAGGATAAAAATAGGCAGAACTGCTGGAAGTTACAGAAGAAAAGAAAAAAACAGCAACAACTAAGCCAACTGATTGAAAGGAACAACAGCAATGATGGCAGCATAGGAATAATAAAGAAAAATAAAAGACAAGAGGGAAAAGAGAGGACAATGACAATTTGAAAAATGTTCTATCACTTCACACTACTCTCAAGAAAGAAATAGGAGAACTGATATTTGAAACAAATATGAAGATCAGAAATTCTGACTGTGCGTTCGTTTTGGTTCATCAACTAAAGTTATACAATCCGCATGATAGCAAGGTGCCTTCAGAAGGCGGCCAGAGATGACCTATATCACATTAGTTACATTCAGCAACACAGTATTACTGTGCAGTGAAATTATTAGTGTGTAGAGTATTAAAACCTCCAGTGATGTCATCGAGGAAGTAGCTGACTATTGACAGCACTCTGAACAGAGGGATTGTACTGGAAGAATCTCCTTCTTTCAAAAAACACTTTGATTGATCAACCCCATTAAACATACAATATACAGCAATACACATTGAGAGGACGCTAATATTCCCAAGGACAAGATGGGAAATCAACAGATTGTGATGTGAAAAGAGCTCATTTTAAATCAATACATCATACTGTAATGCTCCCTTACAAATAGGATTATTTAATTTAAACCTTAGATCTGTCAAGCTCCATTTCTTCAAATGGAGTCTGTCATTTCCTAAGTTTGTTATAAATCAGGCTTATATTACGATTTATGTTTGGTGAAGTCACTGCCTGGCTGTAGGAAAAAAAAATAAAAAATTACACAGCAGTCAGTAATTGAGCAAAGTCACTGTGCTGCTCTGAGACTCAAAGAGTCTTCTTGCTAAATGAGGATTCAAGCTGTCCTATACCATGCATGTTACTAATAAATAGGAGACCTCTGGGAAAAGTGCTGAGCGTAGGCTGGATCTATTTTCAGCTTACATCAGCAGCTGCTGCCCCTGGGATTGTGAATACCCTATACCATATGTAATCACTCCTAGGCTGCAACCTGTCTGATAATGAAAGAGACTGGCAGAAATCTATACTCGAGCGGAATGCTAAATGAGAAAAAGAATGCAGAAAAGAAGGAAATAAAACATGTTTTCAAATCATTAGGAGGAAAGATTTTGACTTATGAAGTGTTACAACCATTAATAGCACTTATCATACTGAGGGGAGACAAAGGGACAAATTAATCAATCTGACAGAACTGGGCCATTTATGCTAATATGGGCGGCTGTGTTGGAGATTACACTCTTTTGGTCTTTAGATAACAGATTCCTTTTAAGGGACAACACATGACAGATTGCAGAACTGCTCAGTGTGCAGAAAATCGCCAAGAAACATATACATATAGGGATGCTACACGTGATATACTGTATATCATATTTATCATAACAGATTCATATACAGAATTTGCAAGCAAGCCAACAGTCTGTATTATAGGGTAGCACAATAGTGTATTCCCCATAATCCTTTATTCAAGTCTATCATATCTATATGTGTAGACAGAAAACAGAACACACATCAACGCTTGTGAAAAGTATCATCTGAAAATGCTTTAGTATATAGTCTTTGTGGCACACAGGAGTACTCATGAATTTGTGCTAAGGCTGTTTAAAATTTAGAATCAAACAATGCTAGCAAAAATTAGGCATTGTGTCTCTGGCTATTGTATATTGATTCATAGCCGCTAATAATAACTGGAACTGTTTCATTCGTGAACATAACCACAGCTGGATTCTAGTTGATGTATCCTTGTTGTTAAGATCTAAGGCATCTAAGGCGCTGGTTCACTCCCCTGTGATATATGCAGTTTTCAGATGTGCTTGTAGATGTGTTTAAAGAAAATCCCCAGCTACTCAAGTATATTACATTTTTTTTTTTAAATAATGAAGTTGAATAAAATTAAAAATGTAAAAAAGTTGTATTTTATTATATATATCTCCACAGTAACTGTAATTCGCTTAACCCAGGAAATTCTCTCCAGAATGTAATCTTCTATTTTTCTAGAGTAGCTAGTCTACTTTTTATATAAGGTAGCAAGGCTAGGGCCTTTGTCAAAGGGCTTTTGTTAGCATTCCCATACAAGTCTATAGCAAAGCAGTAGGTGAAATTCACCTGTCAACTAGTACTGAATAATTCCAGAAGCATCTCAGTCTTATATCAAACGGGGGCCTTAGACACAAGCCCATTTTTTCCCTTTCACTGCTATTTGCATATCTACATCATTAAAGTGTTTTACCAGTTGAGTGTATAGGCCGAACTTATAGCAAGTAAATATTTATGATGACATATTTAAGGCTCTTTTTTCATTAAGAACTACAGTGCCTTGCGAAAGTATTCGGCCCCCTTGAACTTTGCGACCTTTTGCCACATTTCAGGCTTTAAACATAAAGATATAAAACTGTAATTTTTTTGTGAAGAATCAACAACAAGTGGGACACAATCATGAAGTGGAACAAAATTTATTGGATATTTCAAACTTTGTTAACAAATAAAAAACTGAAAAATTGGCCGTGCAAAATTATTCAGCCCCTTTACTTTCAGTGCAGCAAACTCTCTCCAGAAGTTCAGTGAGGATCTCTGAATGATCCAATGTTGACCTAAATGACTAATGATGATAAATAGAATCCACCTGTGTGTAATCAAGTCTCTGTATAATTGCACCTGCACTGTGATAGTCTCAGAGGTCCGTTTAAAGTGCAGAGACTATCATGAAGAACAAGGAACACACCAGGCAGGTCCGAGATACTGTTGTGGAGAAGTTTAAAGCCGGATTTGGATACAAAAAGATTTCCCAAGCTTTAAACATCCCAAGGAGCACTGTGCAAGCGATAATATTGAAATGGAAGGAGTATCAGACCACTGCAAATCTATGAAGACCTGGCCGTCCCTCTAAACTTTCAGCTCATACAAGGAAAAGACTGATCAGAGATGCAGACAAGAGGCCCATGATCACTCTGGATGAACTGCAGAGATCTACAGCTGAGGTGTGACACTCTGTCCATAGGACAACAATCAGTCGTATACTGCACACATCTGGCCTTTATGGAAGAGTGGCAATAAGAAAGCCATTTCTTAAAGATATCCATAAAAAGTGTTGTTTAAAGTTTGCCACAAGCCACCTGGGAGACACACCAAACATGTGGAAGAAGGTGCTCTGGTCAGATGAAACCAAAATCGAACTTTTTGGCAACAATGCAAAACGTTATGTTTGGCGTAAAAGCAACACAGCTCATCACCCTGAACACACCATCCCCACTGTCAAACATGGTGGTTGCAGCATCATGGTTTGGGCCTGCTTTTCTTCAGTAGGGACAGGGAAGATGGTTAAAATTGATGGGAAGATGGATGGAGCCAAATACAGGACCATTCTGGAAGAAAACCTGATGGAGTCTGCAAAAGACCTGAGACTGGGACGGAGATTTGTCTTCCAACAAGACAATGATCCAAAACATAAAGCAAAATCTACAATGGAATGGTTCACAAATAAACATATCCAGGTGTTAGAATGGCTAAGTCAAAGTCCAGACCTGAATCTAATCGAGAATCTGTGGAAAGAACTGAAAACTGCTGTTCACAAACGCTCTCCATCCAACCTCACTGAGCTTGAGCTGTTTTGCAAGGAGGAATGGACAAAGATTTCAGTCTCTCGATGTGCAAAACTGATAGAGACATACCCCAAGTGACTTACAGCTGTAATTGCAGCAAAAGGTGGCAATACAAAGTATTAACTTAAGGGGGCTGAATAATTTTGCACGCCCAATTTTTCAGTTTGTTATTTGTTAAAAAAGTTTGAAATATCCAATAAATTTCGTTCCACTTCATGATTGTGTCCCACTTGTTGATTCTTCACAAAAAATTACAGTTTTATATCTTTATGTTTGAAGCCTAAAATGTGGCAAAAGGTCGCAAAGTTCAAGGGGGCCGAATACTTTCGCAAGGCACTGTATCTAAGCCTATGTCAGGCAAGCATTTACGCCAGTGTGAATAACATTATTGACACATGCAACAAATTTGGGTAGTTTTTACTACTGCCATTTTAAGAACCTGTCGCTAGATTCCTTAAGAATTACTGCCCATTATCAAGACTTGAAATTAAGACTTTGAGCCGGCATACAGAGGTACGCCAGTACGCATTTTGGGGCATATCTGTGAGGGGAAACGGTCATGTATGTGCGCAACATAGCAGTGGGCAGATTCTATAGCTGCTAAATTGTGATCATTGCTGTCAGGTCACCTGAGGCCATGTGACAGATGCACACCGTTGGGGTCAGGAGTTCACCACTATGTTAGTGGAGCCTACAGCTGATTGCTGCGGATGGAACCCTGGGTGGTGCAGGAAGGCAGGTCTACTGGGGCGCCAACATGGATCCCACAGGGAGATAGAAAATAAGATTCCCCAGGGCGCAGAGTCTAAGAGCCAGCAGGTGTTCATCAGAGCCTCTAGTGGTGAGGATGGGCTACGCTGCAGCTGACTCCAGGTCGCGGCCCCCAGGGCCTCCCAGCTCATGCTCACGATAGGCTATAGGAGAATAAGCTAAAGGTCGGGGCGACTAGCAGACAAGGATAAACGGAGAACATGCCAAAGGTCAAGGGTCACAAGCAGGCAGGGATAGTCGAGAACACGCCAAGGGTCAGGGTCACCAGCAGGCGCGGATGGTTGGAAACATGACCAGATCGGTAACAGAGACAAACGTAGAGCACATGGCAAGCAGGAAACAGGAAACCAAACACACAATATTGCACGGCAAGGCAGGCTTGGAGAACACAGTGTTAAATAGTGGTTCCTGTTGAGGCTAGGGTGGAGCCACACTGAGGAAAGATTACTTAACCATGCAGGTGTGAGAGAGAAAGTCCTAAGGCTGATACACAGACAAGGTAAGAGACAGACAGGTCATGAAAGTATTACTGCAAGGTCATGACCATTGCCCTGCACTATCAATTAAAAGTAAAGCAAGATCTGATAGGGAGCTAGCCTCTCAGTTCCTCATCAAGCTTAGCCCACCCCATTATAAATCTCCTCATCTATGCACCTGTCAATGTAATAGGCACAGTGGCCATAAAGGGAGTGCACTGAGGAATGAGTGTCTAGTATGGACACTCCAACCTCAGTGCGGGCATCTGCAGATGCATGTATCTGTCTCTGAAAGGTGCATGACTCAAGTGCAAGCACCGAAACGTTTGAAACGGCACCCTGATGGAATTCTAAAGGGTGTCTACGACACAATTTATGAATTATCCCAATATCAAAAACACGTATTGTAATACTGCTTAACATAATAGAAAGCTATGTAAATAAGACAGCAGCTGAACATAAAGCCTTGGGACAAATAAAAAAATGAAACTGGAACTTGAAAGCACTTCATAAACTTGCAGGGTCATACAACAACTGTCCCTTTACAACAGTGCGAGAGACCTAGGGCCCAAATAAACTGTCTTTTGTTCACATCAAAACAGCTTCTTTCTTCATACCAGTCAATTGGGATGAAAAAGCAACTTTGAGCAGTTTAATGCAGCTTAGTATGAGATCAATTGTAAGTCAGATAGTGGTCAACTGCAGGTCAAACATACCAGTCAATTAAGTCAAAGAGAAGCTTTTCAAACTGGTGTCAATTGCAAGTAGAATGTACCTGAAAGCAAGCTGCATTGGCTCATCAACACAAGCCCACTCTAGAAATGGCGCAGGCACACTCTAGAAACGGCGATCGTGCCATTTCTAAAGGGGTCATGTCATGACTTGTGGCTCCCACGCGCATGTGCGGGAGTGATGTTACACGACTCTGGCAAGTCACAGACCCGGAGTTGGCGGCCCCAGAAGGAAGATGGGTGAAGATGGATGCTCGCTGCTGGAGGGCACAGAAGTGAAATTGCAGGCTTCGGTTTCAGGTAAGTGAAACATAATGGGCTACTATGCAACGCATAATAGCCTATTATGCTTTACCCTTGCAGGGAAATAAAGAGGAAGTAAAACCCACCAGGGTTTACTCCCTTTTTAAGCTGACCATACATTATACAATTGTATTATTCAATTTCCTTTAGATGTACCTTCCACTATGTAGTGCAAAGACCTGCCCGATTGCATACAAATGGAAAGATTTTAGGTTTGACCTCATATTATATGGTTTTGGTAAATCTAAAGGAAAATTGTATGGCCAGCCTGTTCTCAGACATGACATTGTTTAGGCTCCTCACTCAGTGTATGCTACTTGTCTTGCTAACATTCAATTTTTTTTAATCTTTAGAATAAGAGCACTCGGTGCCTTACACTTTCTTAGTGATAGAACATCTCAATGCATTCCAATGCTATATTCATACAGTACATCACAGATTAGGTGCATTAGCATGCACATGTCAAAAAGTTCTTTATATGACAATGAAAAAATTATGCTATTATTCAGCATCTGTCAACCTAAATTTTGATTACAAAGCAATCATACCTCATCTAAGTGAATATAGAAAATAAAAAGTTCTCAAAGAGTGTACAGAACATTTTTTTTTGTTATAGCATTTTCACTTGAATGATTCAGTGAATATTTAATGTGTGTTCTCTTTCCTAACAACACCCACGAGACTACTAAAATGTTCTACTTGGAGAAATGTTCTCAGAGCAGAAACGACTTCCATCAGACAGTGCATCTGTTGGGAGACGCTTTGTTTCAGGAGAAAAATTATTAACAGTGCCAGCACTAGTGACAGGGGAGAATGTTTGCTCAAGACTACCCTCCATATACAGGTGAATGAACAGAGGAAAAATAATGAAATTGTTCAAAATGAGTGCACCAAATTCATGCATGGGAGTTTGTTCTATCATGAGTGCTACAAACTCAGTAACGATGGTCTTTATGGTATCATCCATGGGGTGTCATAAACATAACTTACTTTGAAGTAGAGCAAATCAGAAGCTCTACATGTATTGCATAAAGAACATTTCCTTTCGTTATAAACAAATGTTAAATATTAGTAAACAGTATGGCCCGGATTCATATACATCGGCACATATATATGCCGCCGTAGCGTATATTCTTTACGCTACGCCGATGCAGCGCAGAGAGGCAAGCACAGAATTTACAAAGCACTCGCTCTCAAAACTACGCTGGGTTTCTAAGGCGTAAGCCGGCGTGGGTAGAAGTGGGCGTGAGCCATGCAAATGAGGCGTGACCCCATGTAAATGATGGGCCGAGTGCCAGACAATTACTTAGAACGGATTGCGCATGCGTCGTGTCGTGGCCGCATCCCAGTGCACATGCTCACAATCACGTCGAAACAACTGCCTAAGGTGTGAACGTAACCTACGCCCAGCCATATTCACGTACAATGTAAACTACGTAAAATTTGACGGCTTGTGTTCCCTGGTCCATACCTTTGCATGGGTTGCGCCTCATATATGAGGAATAACTTTACGGCGGATGTACGACCTACGCAAACCGCGTATATTATGCACCGGGCGCAAGTACGTTCGTGAATCGCCGTATTTCCCTCATTTGAATCAAAAATCAATGGGAGCGCCACATCCGTCCAGCATAAATATGCGCCCACTCTACGCCGGCGTAGGAAAGTTAAGTCGGTGGGATGAAGCCTATTTTTAGGCGTATATTAGTTTGTGAGTCGGCGCACAGATACGACGGCGCACATTTTTACTTACGTCAGCGTATCTGGAGATATCGGGGGCCAATATCTAATTTTATTTACATTGTCTTGTGAATTAAAAGTGGTAATATTCAGTAATTAAACTTTACCTGATTATCAAATATTCTTGCTCAATGAAGATTTACTAAAAACATTGTATACGATGCCAGGAATGAGTTGATCTGCCTGTAATTACACTTCGCTGTATCAGGCTTTATCATCACTTATATGACTTCTACCTTCCAATAACATTAAACATATTTGGAATTTGTATAAATTAGAAACACCTGCAATACTGACCAACGGCATACTACAGTTAAATAAAAAAGGGATATGGCCATATTACATATTTTTGGGCTATTTTTCCATTATGTTCTTAGGGCCAAATTTAGAGATTAGAGCTGCACTTACATTGGAGATAAAAAATTAAAAAAACGAATCCAATCCCAATTTTATTTGTTTTCGTGAAAATCAGTACTTGGTTAGAACATATGTCTTAAATCAGTTCAAGCTGAAAACATTACACAAATTGTTAATATTAATTTCAATATGGCGTACACCATTACTGATAAAACAGTTTTCCTGTTATTTTTTTTACTATACAGTGAGCCTTGCATCCATTTACTATAGTCATGGGAAGTATAAATAATTTAGTATGCATGAATAAAATTTCATCTTCAGGTTACCTCTTTAAAAAGTGGCTTCTCACTACCTGCATCTAAACTTTGGAGAATTTCTCTCTGCAGCTGTTGATTAAAGCAGATGTTCTAAAATATCTCACCGTACCAAGCCAATACATTTTAAGGCTTAAAGTGGTTGTAAAGGCAAGTTATCATGTATTCAGAAATAAATTGTTAAATGTGTAGGCATACATATTTGTAATTGTGAAAAAAAAAATGCTTTTTATTTTATCTTAATCAGCGCTTTACTGTTCAGTTCAGGCGATCACTTTCCCTTGCTTAGCAAATAACGGACCTGTGGGTGGGTGTTTCCAAATTGGGGGGCATGTATGTCATTTCCAGAAGTGACATCTGCCGCAGAACATCATAGTTTCCAAAAAGATGAAACACAAACACATATACATGGCGGCATAACATCACTTCCCCTAGAGCAGTGTTTCTCAACTCAAGTACCCCCAATAGGTCATGTTTTCAGGATTTCCATCAGATAAAACGGCTGTGGTAATTACTAAGGCAGGGAAACTGATCAAATCACCTGTGCAAAATAATGGAAAACCTGCAAACATGAGCTCTTGGGGGTCCTTGAGGACCGGAGTTGAGAAACATTGCCCTAGAGGGCTTGCAACCATTCACAGCAAGGCTGGCTCTGGAACCCGCTGTCAATCAACAGCGGTGTGATGGGCATGGGTGGAGGCAGAGGGGGGTGCACACACAGGCCAGGGAAGACACAGGCAGGTTGTGTGCTTGCATAGCCTTCCTGTATCTGAGTACGGCATTACGTCGGACGCAAACAGTTTTCAACCTGGTGAGTTGGCAGGATCAACCAGGTAATCAAGAAGAAAAAATCTACACGATAACATATTATTATAAAAAGCACTGTTGAAATACATAAAGAGACAGATAGCGCATTGAAATTTTTCGGGTTTACAAACACTTTCATTTACACTTGCAATTGGGGGGGGGGGGGGGATTGGTTGAGGACTGGTACATGGTTTGAAGGGTTAAAACAGTGATTTAAAGTTAATATTCTAAAGATACACATTGTGTTTGGGAAAGAGCAAGCAGCTAGGAGGTGCAGCCATCCAGTACACCAGGAAGCGTGAGATGCATCATGCAGGTGATACAAGCAGAAACTACAAGAATGTGAAGTTTGGCTGCTACTACCTGTATTTAAAAGCTGCTTTCATTTATATATATTTTTGTCAGGTTAAGAAAAATGTTTCATACATATGAAATACTATGACTATATTTTATATTGATGGGAGCTGCAATAAAGTGAAATTTAGTAAACGATAAAAGCACTTTTTAGATACAAAAACTGAATTTAAAATGTAAATAATATACAATCATTCATAGTATTTAAAAGCATTTTTAAGTTTAATATTCCTTGAAAATGATTATTTTTAAATCAAATACAGAGGGATTTTATGTTCAATGTATGTTTCTTACAGAGTAAAAGCTATTTTTAGGTGGCAAACCTCTCGGTATAAAGGATCACATACCCAAAATAGCCTTTGATGGAGTTTTTTTCTCTTCAAAAATATATTAGTTGCTACTTCCTCTGAATATTTTCTAAAATACTTCTTGTCAAAACTTAGAGTAGGTGGACCTAGATAGCTTCATACCCTTTGTAAACGCTCAACAGCCATTGTTTTCCTGTGATGCAGGTCAGTAACATCCATTGGACTTTAATTGTGCAGTACACATGACTGTTTCGAGGCAATGCTTGATTTGCTTTATGTTCAGTTTCTTTCTGACGCAGCATGTCCTATTAGACCTGGTTCACACCGATGCATTTTTTTGTGCGTTTTCAGTTTTGCAGAAACACACTTTAGTTGGTTTAACATGGTTTCCTATGGATGTAGTTCAAATCTGTGCTTTTTATGGAAAGGGCCAGGGATTTTTTTCTGGTTTTTGGTTCCATAGACTTCAATGGATCAAAAATGTGTATTGAAAAACGCTAAATGCACCTGGAATATGCAAACTGTAACCTGCATAGATGTAAATCAGGCCTTAAGATGCAATTGAACATCAGGAAAAGAAATCAAATGCAGAATTTTCATGTCAACTGCTGCATGCATTCACTAAGAATAAGAGACTGTGCCCACATTTAAAATGCAGTAATATGAACATATAAAAATATAACTTATTATTAACCCCTTATCTGATGGTCGTTATAAAAATATCTTAAGGCTGCAACAAAGGGAAGGTGTTTTATGGGCTCCATGATCATGTAATTACTGTGAGTGGCTGTTACAGCGATCATGTGATTGTGGAGACTGTCCTGTCCTACTCTGTGACCTTTAGTTGTCCGTGACGGCACAGTCACAATGCTGGGGGGCATGCAATTGAGTGCAAAACTGTGATGTACTGTATATATGTAGGAACAATAGTAGGAAGAGCCGGTAAGACTGCAATCCTTGAAGTGCCGTTTTATGGTATATGAGAGCTGGCGCATTTTGGCAATAGCCTTAGAATAAGGCTATTGCCGAAACGCAACAGTTTTATTGTCATTCTGATGTACCAATAAATGACACTTCAAGGATTACAGTCTTGCCGGCTCTTACTATTGTTGCATTCGAGTGTGTTGGGACACATCGAGCCTCAGCACCTGTGAGTGGACCTGGTGTATGGATTGGGTTGTCCTTGCAGAGAGCACTGTTACCTTTTTCATATATGTAGCAACACAGAATAAAACCCACCTGTATGCTGCAGCATACATGCACATGGCTGGCAGGAAGGGGTCAATGACAATATTTTTTTTAGTTTTCTGATTATTGTATATCAAATATCAATGGTGGACAATGTTGGACCTTTATATCATTATAAACACTCATAAAATATATTCACTGTTCCATTTACTGCAACTATTTCCAAGCTCTCTGCACACACTGCCCCTTCCCCTCACTCCATACACCTTGAAAGTGTTAAAGCTGATGCTGGTACATTCAAGCATTGCAGTGTACTGCCTCTGCTCGGGTGTTCCCTGGGGCTCCCTGAAGGATCAGGGGTCCGCTGCTCTCTGTTTACGCTTAGGGAAAGAGCACTGAGCTGCCAGCCTGAACGCAGCTCACCGGAGAACAGACCCAAGTGGCCAGAGCAGCTGCAACTCTCTCTTGCCTGGAACAAGGCTTCTGCAGCTCCACAAGATTATTGGCTGTGGTGTGGTAGTGCAAAGTGTTGATTGGTGGCTTTTGAGATCATGGGTCCTTATCTGCGGCAGGTACAAGCCACCACTTTCAACAAAAAAGGTTTCATAGTGTGGTCAAAGCACACTGTATAGCAGTGGTCATCAACCCTGTTCTCAGGGCCCACTAACAGGCCAGGATTTATGTATTACCTTTGGGAGATGCAGACTAGAATACTGCAATCAAAGAGCAGCAAATTATATCACCTGTGATGTACCGTATATACTCGAGTATATAGTTATATATATATATATATATATATATATATATATATATAGTTTGTGCTGAAAATGCCCCCCACGGTTTATACCTTTTTTCACCTGATCTCCCTGAATTTAGGGACTCGGTATTGGCCAGCTGTAGGTCCCCTGGACTCCAAACTTGGCACATATATAGCCCCATTTCTCCTCTAAAAGTTTGTTGTCTGGGGGACCTATGGCTGGGGAGCACCGATTTTTCAAAGCCGGGCACCCTTCCACAGACTCCCATGTTAAACGTCAGTCTATTAATGGACACAGTGAGGCATGGGCACAGCGAGGTATGGGCAAAGTGAGGCATGGACATAGTGAGGCATGGACACAGTGAGGCATGGACACAGTGAGGCATGGACACAGTGAGGCATGGACACAGTGAGGCATGGACACAGTGAGGCATGCACATGGGCACAGTGAGGAAAAATGAGGCACAGTGAGGCATGCAGATGGACACCCTAGGGTTATAATCGAGTCAATACATTTTCCCATTTTTTTTGTGGTTAATTTAGGTGCCTTGGCTTATACTCGAGTAAATACTGTATTTCAGTTATCTTGCAAACCTGGCCTGTTATTGGGCCCTAAGGACAGGGTTGTTGACCACTGCTGTATGGGACCTGCAGTGGTAATAAATGTACAGTAACTGTGGGACAGAGACAGGATCCCTGCAACCAATTCACATAGCAGGAGATTGTGAGCGGCTCTCTAGGGCTGAAATGAGACCTGAAAAGGTAAATTGTGATGCACCAGACTCCTGCTGTGAGTCGGAGCGGGCTGCGATGGGAAACCCAGCCTTACCTTAATTTTTTTTGCAGATCAGAAATGTAAAATCCTCCAGAAACAATTCTGCGGTTTAAAAGAAGTTACTGCTTTGTTAAATATGAATTATTCCTTATCTCAAATAAACTGTTACTGTGGAAAATGAATCTTAGAGCAGAATCCAAGTTGTATTCACTTATAATTAATGAACAGCAGAATGCAAATGAATCAGAATAATTTAATTAAAGAATTGTCACATGTCACACTCTGGTATACTCATATTTAGATTAGTAGGTTTTGTATATAATTCTGATATAGAGTGGTCACCTTTCCTTGCATGTTTGTCGGAGGTATTTTCGCTGCATGTGACTGACTCTAAGTCATTAACACAGGAGCAATTATTGGAAAGTTGCAGCTCAGTGGTTCTTTAATCATAATTTAGGAATGGAATATTTTACCATACTTTGTTGTATCCTTGTTTAAAATGACATGAAATGAACAACATGGATGAAAATCCTTCTTTTGAAGATATTTATTTTTGTTCTTTACATTATTTTTAGACAACAAAATAATGAATTTTAAGGAAAAAACTTGTTATGACTCCCTGGAGAGTTAATAGAATATATTTAAATATGTTAATATGTTAAAGGAAAAAAATAGGTTGCATTGTACTGTTAAGTAAAACAGATGTTAAAAACTCAAGATCCTGGAGACAAAAATGGTCCCTTATGTCCTGCACAAAAATTGTTCAGAACAAGCGTTTTGGTTGTGTGTGGTTACTTTTTAAATAAATTGGAAACTTTTCTTCCTTTTCTAACCTCAAGCCTTTTATGGGGAAAAAAAGGGCAGAGAAATTTTGGTTTTATTTCCATCTGAATATACTGTGAACATTGACAATTAAAAGACAGTAGCCAAGTTAAAAATAATATATATTTCTGCACGTTATTTCATGGCCCTTAGTGGTTATTATGGTTTTTGGTTTTCATTTGTGGATCTACCCAGCAAACATATTTTAATATTCCTTTGAGGTGAGATTGTTCCACTGGGGATAAACGCTCCTCTCACATGATGTGACAAATATTAGGATGATTAGTAGGGAGAATAAAACTCCTTAGTGCTGCAGTGTGGCAGAGTTAGGGACTCAGTAATAGAATCACCTGATGTGTGGTAGCAGGTTTCAGCAGATTTACAGCTAAAAGAAAGTGGACTAGATCCAATTATGAAGTTTGGACACCAGTATGGGGAGTGAGTTTGTGTGCTATAACACAGCTTTAATTAAGATGTTTCTATTTATGGCTCTGAGACTACAAAATAGTTGGGTATGGTATGTAATACTCTATTTCAACTAACACTTCATTTTTTTAGGACAACATTTCAGGAAATCTACCTCCTTCATCAGGTCCAAAAGTACTGCTTGAAATAAAATAGTGGAGTAAGGTTCCATGCACACTATTGTGCTAAAAAAACCCTGAAAAAATGCTGGTAATAGTTTTTTTGTAGTAGCGTTTTAGCAGCATTTAGGAGCATTAATGTTGTATTGGCATTTTTGCAGTAAAAGAAAAAAAAAAGCGAAAGAAATGCTATTAGGAGCGTCTAGCAGCGTTTCTGCTGGAAAAACACTCCAAGAAATTGTCAAAAACATTTTTCCTGCTCCCAGACAAGTGGGGGGGCCCAACTAGTGGCCCGCAGAGCCCTCCATTCAACTCTAAGGAGTGGCATCCACCCGCTCCGCTCATTGTGGCCCGTGACCAGTTACCAAGTCGCTTAAGTGGCCCTCACGCTTCAAAGGGTTGGGCACCCCTGTCCTAGACGCTGGAGCTTCTAGGGGCAGAAGAAAAATGCTAGTGTGCATGGAACCTAAATCTCTTGAAATGCACGAACACTGCTAAAATCACCTTACACATACTGGCTTTAAAAGTGAACCCCTTTTTATGGAACAACAAAAAAACAAAACACATCTAAAGACAAGTTTTTTTTCCAGTTTGGGTAGCGTAGGCTTTAAAACCGATGTCAGGTTTTTTTTTGCCATCTGTGCCTTACAAACATTTCCCCTCCTCTCCTGTCCTATAGATTTAGGAGGAAGCGAGAGGCTCTCTTTCCAAGATGAGGTAAATCGCCTATAAGCAAAATTGTACCACATCCCCAATATACCAGACCAATAAGCAATACCACCATATAAAGACTTTTGAGGTACCAAAGACTACACATACATTTTATCCAAAAATCTCTTCCCCCAATTCTCTGTTTAAATGTCTGTTCCATTAGGGGAGTATTAAGGGATGACAGCTTTGGACAGCTCAGTATCAGACCACTTGTGACAGCGCTGACCAATCAAAATCTATCTGGTCTGTCCTGGAAGAGCTGAGGAAGATGTAGGAGAACAGTGGAGATTTCAACTCCAAAACCCCGGCTGCAGGAGCCCTGACAGCTTGAGATCAGGGAAGGTAAGTATAACAGGCATTGGGGTAGAGGGTGGGGAGGGGTCCGGTGTTTGTTCACCTTTACATTTTTTTTCTCTTACAGTGAAGTAATGCTTTAGCAGTGTGAATGAACCAGTATAGCCAATTTTTACCAATAACAGTTGTTGCTTCTATGTTGATACAAATGCAGCAGTGACTATAGGCACAGGAAGGCTAACATGACATTGCGAAGGGGATTAATAGAGGATTTGGTTCTGATCCAGGACAGGTTTTGTTTTTAAAGGCAATTTGCTGCTACAGCTGGGAAAATAAAAGAGGTTTGTCACAGAACTCTTTGGGCTTGTTCACACATTGAGCCCTTTTACAGGGCTGTAGCGGCAATTTACCGGCGCTGTGCGGGAGCGAGCCGGGTGCTTCTAACACCAAAGAAGGGGTTAACAAGGGTTAAAAGCGTTGATGTCTAATCGCTTTGCAGGCGCATCGGCAGGGCTGCCAATTGATTTAAATGGCAGGAGAGGTGTATACACCGCCCCAAAGAAGCTGCTTGCAGGACTTTTTTTTCCACCCTGCAAGTGCACCGCCCCAGTGTGAAAGCATGCTTTCACACTGGGGAGGCAGGAGAGGCAGTTTACAGGTGCTATTTTCAGCACTAAAACGCCTGTATAGCGCCTTTAGTGTGAAAGGGGTCTTAGTGCAGTGACTGCTATTTTTCCACAGTGGATAAATACCACTTACTGCAAGGGAACATAGAAAACAACTGTTCAGTTGTGCAGTCAGGCAACGGTAAAACCATGGCTTTGCTGACTGCTGGCAGCTGACTGTTTGTACTGGCCACATAAAATAAACAGAAAGATTAATTAATTCTAAAGTGATGAAGACCTTGCAATTTTTCTCATCAGAACAGGTGATTATTATGAACCAGACCCTCCCATTCAGAATCAGTATCCAAAGGACACGTTCAAATAAAAAGCTACAGTATTTCTAGAAACGGGCAAGAAACTGCAACAAACTTTGCTAAAATCCTTGCAATGTACCGTGATCACCCATAGTACCTGCAGAAAAGTGGAGGTAATCTTTAATCCAGATCACACCAAAGCCCACTTATTAACTTGTATAAGAACTATGGCCTGGATTCACATACATCGGTGCATCTTTATGCCGCCGTAGCGTATCTTCTTTATGCTACGCCGGCGCAACGCATAGAGGGAAGCATGGAATTCACAAATGCTCCCAACGTTGCGCCGGTGTAGCATATAGTCGTAGGCGTAAGGCAGCGTAAGTCAAAGTAGGTGGAAGTAGGCTGGAAGTGGGCGTGATAACATTTTACCCCCCTGGCGGTATTCCTGAGTCTGACTCAGGGTTAGATTCTTATGCTGCGATTGGTAACCCCGAGGCAGTGTTTACTTACCTTGTTCCTGGATCCAGCGATGCATCCCCGCTGTGTGAGCGAGCCCGTCCTCGCTTGATTCACACAATGTCCCTGTGTGCCACCGATCTCCGTTCCCTGCAACGTTACGACGCATGTAATGTGTAAACAAACACATTACATACAGTACACTGTAATCTTATAGATTACAGTACTGCAAGTAAAAAATACACACCCCCCTTGTCCCTAGTGGTCTGCCCAGTGCCCTACATGTACTTTTATATAATAAAAACGGTTCTTTGTGCCTGCAAACTGTAGATTGTCCATAGCAACCAAAAGTGTCCCTTTATGTCAAAAATGGTTTTAGATCAGCTAGAAAACAGCGATAATAAATGATAATCAATTGCAGAATTGAAAAATAGCGATTTGTGGGGAAATTCGTCATAAAAAAATAATAATAATGACAGCGACAATTCTGCAACAGAGCAAATTTCAGTGATTTTGAGTTGATTACATTATTGAATAATTTTTATTATAATTATATTATTATTTGTTATAATTATTTATAATTATTTATTATATTATAATTTATCATTTTGTTTTAAAAAAAATGTCATACCCGGGATGCCTATTAGGCCGCGTACACACGGAGGGACATGTCCGCACCAGAAAGTAAAAAACTTCCACGCATGCCTCGCATCCATACGATGCTTGTGCGGGCAGATATGTCCACTGGTTAGTGTTGTCCGGCGGACAAATTTTAAAGCAGGCTTTAAAATTTGTCCGCCGGTCAGACATGTCCGCTAGCCCATACACACGATCGGATTTGTCTGCTGAAACGGTCCGTCGGACCAGTTTCAGCGGACAAATTTGATCGTGTGTACGCGGCCTTAGACTCTTGTTTGGTCAGATTTAAGTGAGTTATTCCTAAGAATTACAGGCCTACAGTATAAAACGCCAAATTTCCTTGCAAATAATGGTACCGCTTTCAGCACCTAAAACCTGAAAGAATCATACCGCCAGGGAGGTTATAGAAGCGTGACCCCATGCAAATGATGACCTGAGCTTCAGACAATTACTTAAAATGAACTGCGCATGCGTCGTACCTTGGACGTATCCCAGTGCGCATGCTCACAATCACGTCGAAACAACTGGCTAAGATACATCGGATCACTGCCTACAACGTGAACGTAACTAATGCCCAGCCCTATTCACGTACTACGTAAACTACGTAATTTTCGGCGGCGTCCGTTCCCTGGTCCATACCTTTGCATGAGTTGCGCCTCCAATATGGGGAATAACTTTACGCCGGACGTAAACCTTACGCAAATCGCTTAAAACATGCGCCGTGAATCGTCGTATCTCCTTCATTTGCATATTTGCATCGAAAATCAATGGGAGTGCCAAATGCGTCCAGCGTAACTATGCGCCCACTATACGCCGGCGTAGGCAAGTTACGTCGGTCGGATGAAGCCTATTTTTCAACGTATCTAGCTTTGTGGGTTGGCGCATAGATACGACGGCACTCATTTGTACTTACGTCGGCGTAAGTGCTTTGTGAATCCTTTTCTCTAATTTTCCTTCTCTTTACACATATTAATCAGATGTGTGCTACACTCACCCAAAAATTGTCTCTGGCTGCTTTTACTTGCAATTTCCAGCTGTCAAAGTGACTTGTTCTTTATTACAGGAGCAAAGCTTTCTTTTCCTGTACCAACTCACACTTGCAGAATTGTGTCTGCCGTTCAATAAGTGTTACAATGTAGCATTGCTACTTCATTGTAACTACTCTGGTTTAGTCACACCATAGAGAAAGGATGATCTGTATTGTATGCATCAGATATCAGTTAAAGCAATTTGCAAATAATAAAAACACCATTTCACGTGTATGGATTAAATAGGGCTTAATGTGAACAATAATAGGGAAGGTATATATTAGGGGTGCCCATTTTGGCTTAAGGTTCGATTACGATTATCTGGTCAACGATTCAATTCGATGAAATTCTGCGATGCATCACGATTGCTGATGCGCTTCCACTTCCACTTGGGCCGCCTAGGTGGCCCTTCCATCAAGCAATCTTCTGGGACACATCACAAGTCCCACAAGATTGCCCGGTTATGCAGGACAGCTCAGTGAGACATGCGCACCCGGCTGTGAAACTGCAAGCTGTCACAGCCGGATGCCCACAGTAGTATTGTCAGCGCCGTGGACAGGCAGGGGAGAGCATGGAGTGTTCGGGTGGCCACGTCGCTGGATTGTGGGACAGGTCAGTGTCTTTTTATTAAAAGTCAACATTTACTGGAACTGCTTTGAATTAAAAATAACCTCACTCCCTGAAAGTGGAGTTCCACCCAGTGGAAATTCCGCTTTAAGCACTCCTTGCCCCCTGACATGCAACATTTGGCATGTCATTTTTTAGAGGGGGGGTGTAACCTCTTTTTAGTCGGACTTCCTGTCCCACTTTCTCCTTCCTGTCCCGGCCACCTAGGAGGCGACTCCTCTTGCCCTAGGCAGCCCTCCGTGCCAGCAATCTTCTGGGACTTAACACAGGTCCCAGAAGATTGGCTGGCCGAACACAGTGCGCGCTCGGCCATGAAGCCGTAAACTGTATGGCCGGGTGCCCACAGTAGATTTGACGGCGGAGAGGAGGGGGAGACGAGCGGAGCTCCAGGCGGCCGCATCGATGGACCGTGGGACAGATGAGTGTCGGTTTAATAAAAGTCATAGGCTACACTTTTTGTAGCTGCTGATTTTTAATAAACTAAAAATAGGGTGGAACTCCCCTTTAAAAAGTGCACTACAGGGTACAGGAATTCACACACACACGGCTGCTAGGAAGTCAGGAGGGATTAGAATCCACAACTGACAGCCCTGTGAGTTTCACTCTACTGTCTCTGTGCTGAAATTTCTGGGCTTTGCACATTCCAGCACACTAAGAGTTAACATAGTGGAATGTGCAAAGAGCCAGAGAAATGTCGGTACAGACAGAGCACGTGTAGGAGTACACAGTCACATACTGCTGATAAAATACCTGTGTGGTAATAAATGCCGTTAAAATCCATTAAGTATCAGATCACAAGAGAGGCGGGCAGGGCTGACGTCAGTAGAGACTTGAGACGAGGGATGTGAGAGGAGAGAGGTGGGCCGGGCCATGCAGTCACATGATCAGCATATACAGTTATATACACACGGAGACATGAGGTATGACTATGAATCTGCATATATATCTGCATATATTTTAAAAAGCACATACAGCGGTGACCACTTAATGGATTATAACGCAGCATTTATTACAAAACGGTTATTTTATAAGACACTCGGAGCGATCTCCTGGGAGGGGCGGGGCATGTCGGATGACGTCACGGACATCGATTATTGGGGTTGCATGCATCGATGCTGCATCGGGGACCCCCAAATCGCGATGCAGTGATTAAATTCACCACCCCTAGTATATATAGGATGGGGAATGCAATGGGGTATTGGCCCCAATATCTATTGTTTCCATTTGAGCCGCCATATTCCACCAGCAGTGGTCATGGCAGACAAAAACCTATATGATACCCATAAAATGGGACAAAAGATATGCTAAAGTGAAGTCTTTAATGCTACAGTATGGAGGGGTGAAAGGCAACTATCGCAAATTTGAATTCTAACTTTTTTTATCCTAAATATATTGTTTATATATAGATTAAGTATGACAAGATGTAGAATAATAAAAAGTTGCTTCACAAGTACAGAAGACATTTAGTGTAAGTTATTTTCATTGGATCACTCCCATGTAACCAATACATAACTCCTTGTCCTTTTGTAGACATACGGTATGTGCATGATGTAAAATTGAACAAAGTGAGAAACCGGTCTTCACAAGCATTAGCACTTTCTAGAGTAAGGTTCCACTGAAATGACTTAACCATTCACTCAAGAGCTATTAGTAGCAATGATGAAGTAATGTTAATTGAATAATGGCTTAATGCCCAGAACATTGGCATGACCTAGAGTACCCTTGTCAGACAGCCATTTATAACTTTCTATGACACCTTAAGAACAAAAAAAGCTGAAGGGCTATAATGCTGATAAAAGATAATAAGGACATTCTATGAATATAAAAAGGTGACTCATTGTGTGAAAAAAAAGATGACACATATGCTTTATTACATTTATATAAAATCAGTGTAGTAAGTGGCCAACCTAGGGTATGCGGTTTTTTGGATGTGCTAGTTTATCTAAGTTACACTACGCTGCTATAAGTTACAGCGGCGTATCCTTATCCACAAACAATTTCCGCTGTAAGTTACGGCGGCGTAGTGTAATTGTTGCGGCGTAAGGCCGCGCAATTCAAATCAGAAAGCTGTGGGCGTAATTTAATGTAAATCAGCTTGACCCCACGTAACGGACGTTTTTTTTAACAGGGCATGCGCCGTCCGTGGAGATATCCCAGTGCGCATGCGCAAAATCACGTCGAAAATAGTCAATGAAAACGACGTGAACGTAACTTCCGCAAATCCCTATTCGCGAACGGGTTAAGCAAACGACGGAAAATTCGACGCTAGCCCGACGTCCATACTTAACATTACGTATGCCTCTATACAGCAGGGGTAACTTTACGCCGGACCTACGCTTACGCAAATGACGTAAAAACACTGCCCCGGGTGTACGTACGTTCGTGGATCGGTGTATATAGCTAATTTGCATATTTTATGTGGAACAACAACGGAAGCGCCCCTAGCGTCCAGCGTAAATATGCAACTAAGATACAACGACGTAATAGACTTACGCCAGTGGTATTTTAGCGTAATTCCGGCGTATCTTGTTTTGTGGATACAAAACAAAGATACGCCAGCGCAAATTTGAATTTATGGCGGCGCATCTGGAGACGTAATGCTTCGTGGATCTGGCCCATAGGCTTTTACAAGAGTTTAGAAGCTGCCGTGGTTAGGGGAGGTTCATCCTCTCTCAACCTCCCTCTCCTGAACGTGGAAGAAATGCTTACAGGATTGGAATGTTTTGACTGCTGGCAGCAAAAAACACTGCATCAACAAATAGCCGATTCTGTTTAAGCAACGCCCACTTTTGCCACCTAATACTAACCAAGATCTCAGAAAAATTCTGAGAAGGAACATACATCTTTAAATAAGGTATGAGCTGCTATTACGCTTTTTTGTATGCAAAACTTTTATAAATTACATGCAATGTCTCACACCGCATCAGTGCGAACCCAGAGTGTGCAATAGTTGATGTTACTGTCAGGTTTTTATTTTTGTCAAAGACTTAATTGAAAAGATCTTCTGACATTTACTGCTCACTACTTCTTATAAGTCTTGTGAATGCTCTTATAGCTCTTGGTGCGACATACAGTATGCACCCGAGTTCCTGTATTAGCACAGTAGTTGTGGCCATTATGAAACATTTCCATTCTCCCTGTGGATTTTTAGTTTACTTTATATTATGGATAATACAACAGGATGTGTCAGAGTATCCAAGGCATATAGTTAGCCAGGGGCTGGCTCAGATGACAAGGTTCTGACTATAAGGAAAGTATAACTTTTTGTGTGTGTGCGTGTGTGTTTGTGTGTATGTGGTGGGGCAGGGGTTGACTTTTTATAACAGCATCAAAGTGTACATTATATTGAGTTATGCATCGATACAAATCAGAACTATAGTCTTATTTATATCGCTATATAAAGCCAACAAAAGACAAAAAAAAAGCTTTGAAAAAGTAGACACCATACCTCTTCTGGCAAGCTGACTACCAATCCATGTTCAGTTGGCCCAACTAGAACTTGCAGAAAGTACTCGCTGCAAGCAGCCAGCACAGCCCGATGGGCTCGAAATTCCTTTCCTCCCACAACTAGAGTGACATCACAGAGAATGTCCCGCTTCCATTGGTCATTGAGGCACTGAAGAATGTTTGTACAATGCACAGTTGACTCATACACGTACATCGGGGTTTCAGTCTTGTCATCTGCAGACATTCCGTTCAGACCCTAGAAAACAGACCAAGAAAAAAAAAATCTAATTTATCTTGATACATTTGGCCAATGATGCCAATTATATTAACAAACATAATGATTAAAATTGATGAATAAAAGGTCTTTGCTTTTCAGATACAATACAGCTGTGAGATAGTACAGTGCACGATGTAGAATTATTTAGTGTTACAAACAATAGTTGTGTACATGTATGTCAAGCATACTTCACTTTAAGTATAGATATATGAGATAGAGCATCAGAGATAGAGTGTCAAGCATCAATTGTGGTGTTCAGCAGTGAATTTTCTTGACAGCATTTAAAATTAATCTTGGAACTCCAACCAAGATAATGTGTGAATTTACTATTTAATTTTGGAGTACTAGATACTCTTACATGATTTAGGTTGAAAAGTTGTTCACTACTTTTTGTATATTGACGCTAGCCACATATTGACAGGTTCTCATTGGCAAAGCTCACCCATCTGATTTTCCTTTACAATCTATACTTACCACAACTTTTATTTGTTGTTGTATATATTTACAGATAAAAGACAATACCATGCAGAAGGGGTAACATTCTAAATTGATTACAGATTGCTCTTCCTCTAGCTCCCTGTCAGTACAGAGGAGGAGACTTTCAGCTAAACGACTGAAGGAAGTGTCTTGGGCTATGAGTGCAGTGACTATTGCACTAATGTTCCAATGAGAACTACGGGCCCCATCAGTCCATTTGCTGCGGTTAAAGTGGTTTATTCATTCACAAATCTCTGTATAGCTGTGCTGATTTTGAAAAGCGACAGCTGCTGTGCAGGAAAAGAATCACCGATGTCATTGGTTCAAATTCACACACCTGCAAATATCTTCAGCGGCAAATCATGAGACAGCTGGCTACACAGCCCGCCACTTCCATCCCCCATTGCACATCATGTATGGATCAGGGTGCAGACAAGCCGGTGTGAAGAAGGTCTTTCACAACAATGTTTCTGTGGTCAGTTCTACACAATCCATTATTATATATATGGTAAACACAAGTACCCCATACAGGTGTATGCAAAAAATTGAAAATTTTCTATATTTTGCACACACCCATATGCTGTACTCGTGCTTACATTAGCAAAGCCATATACATAAGTACAGAGATACACAGACATTCACGTCAATGACAGGCTCTAATCTGCACCTGTGCTGAAGAAGGGTGATTGCATGTACGCTGGATGGGCTCAGCCAACCCATGTGCAAGAGCCCAGACTTGGGCAATGGAACTGTAAACTCAAATACTGCAACTTCTGGAACTTATATTTAAAACAGACAGTACATGTAAATTGGTCATAACTTTACGTTGCATAATTTGACTTCTAATTTCTTCCTTCTCCCCTGAATTTTCCTGTAATTCTCTGGCAACATTTTGAAAGCAAAGGAAGTCTACTAAATTGTATTAAATATATATTGCAGTTTATCTGTTCAGTACAGTGAGATGCAGCTAATGATGGAAAGACTGTAGATTTATTCCTGTATTATCATATTTTTTCATTCATGAAAACTAAAGGGCCAGCATTTTGTAACTGAAACAAATTAGATACATATTTTATTGGAGGAAAAGTAAAAAGGATTGATGGATTTTTTATTTTTTTTGGAGTGCCATTTCTTACCTATCAACGGATGTGCATACAACTCCCAATTAACGGGATACAGATCTATCAGCATATGATTATTTCAACCAAAAAAGTTAAAACTAATGCGGCACAAAAAAATAATGGCGAAAAAGCCTTTGTAAATACTATTTGAAGAGTGTACTGTAATTAAAAAAAGGTGCATAAATTAATTTATCCTACATTATTAAAACAGTATACAGCTTTACTGATTACTCCACTGATCTGAGAAAAGACAGGTTATTTCATTATAGTTCCCACACCAAACCTACACATTTTCTAAAACATATATTAATCACTTTCACCTTTAAGGATGTACCCGTATGTTCTTGGGTGGAAGTGGCTATACCATGATCATAGTATCAAAACTTGCAGCCGACAATGGGCTTTCCTGTAAAAGTGATCCAATCGGCTCCACAGCTGCCCAATCACTTTTACAAGTATAAAATGGGTCCCCTCCCCTTTCACCACAGTTCCTAGGTTCTCCGGGAGCCCAGGACAGCTACGCTCTGTTGGCTTGGCTGAAGAAAGAGGAAAGGTTCACCTCCTTTGTGAAGAATGAAGCTGGAAACAATGAGAATTTTCTCACATCCGTTTTATTTTATTTTTTACACAAGCCGTTGCCGGTCACACAAGCATCTGATCAAACAGGTCTCAGTTTGGTCAGATGCTTTTGAGAGGAGAGATCTAACAGAAAATCACTCAATTGCAGGATATTTAATACGGCAGTTAGAACGTTTTATGTCCTCTTGGAAACGGCTTGCGTCCAATTCAGAAAAGCATTGCAGTTGTGGAAAAAAAAATTCAGAGAGGCATTACAGTTCCGCAAAGATTTCCAATAGGTGCTCCAGATTCAATTCTTATGGGACTAGAGACAGAACCCGAATATAAACATTGATGAAATAATAGACAAACAGACCATTTTAGGTGGTATGAATTGGCCGCGGGCCTTTTATCAATGGTGAAAATAACATAAATAATAAGTATTGCTTATACATCGCAAATTTCAATATAATAAATAATACACTCAATAACCAAACCAATTGTTTAAGGCATAAATTAGTTCAACCATTACAGGTTAAACTAAATAATAATAAACAAATAGTGTCCCCCTCCGCAGGGGGACACTATTTGATACAGAATAGGTGGCCGTGAAAGATAGGCACTTCTTCTTAGCTGTCAACGCCGCTTCTAGCGGCTAACGTCTTCTGTTAATCCCTTATATAGGCTCGCCCTTATATAGGGATATATATGGATGAATGTTCCAGAAGGATGACAGGTAAGTAACATGTGACAGGTAAGTAACCAATCAATTTAAAGTAACTTTAAACGGTCACTTAAACTGTTGCTATGGTTGTAACAGATTCCAAGGCTGGGTACACATCTAATATGTATACGGCTCACAGCAGGGGTCCAGTGCGTCCCTGTTCTCTGTTTCTGTGAAAAATCAGGCCTGAATTTTTGCCTGAAACAGAGCCAAAGACGCACAGAACTCCAGTGCAATCCGCACCATGGCTGCCTTGATGTGTGTGAACTGGCTCCATTGATAGTCAGGCAAATTCTCCTGTAATGCGAATTGGATAAGGAGGAAACCCGCATCCAATTTGCATAAGTGTGAACCCAGCCTCAAAGTATAACTTCCAGTTTGCAGATAAGTAAAGTGACGTTAATTAAGACCACTGATATTTATTACAGCACAGTAGCGCTGAACACTGCTTGAGGCTCTGTATGAGACTACCATATATCAATGGCACATCAATCAGTCTGTCCCCACATGCCAAGTGCTAGGGGTAACCTTAGACTCTGAACTGTCCTTTCATATTCCACATCCAATCTCTGTTCAAATCATACTGCCTTAGCCTCTGCAACATTTCCAGAATACGACCCTTTTTAACCACTTAAGACCCGGACCAAAATGCAGGTAAAGGACCTTGCCCCTTTTTGCGATTCGGCACTGCGTCGTTTTAACTGACAATTGCGCGGTCGTGCGACGTGGCTCCCAAACAAAATTGGCGTCCTTTTTTCCCCACAAATAGAGCTTTCTTTTGGTGGTATTTGATCACCTCTGCGGTTTTTATTTTTTGCGCTATAAACAAAAATAGAGCGACAATTTAAAAAAAAAATGCAATATTGTTTACTTTTTGCTATAATAATATCCCCCAAAAATATATAAAAAAACTTTTTTTTTCCTCAGTTTAGGCCGATACGTATTCTTCTACCTATTTTTGGTAAAAAAAATCGCAATAAGCGTTTATCGGTTAGTTTTCGCAAAATTTATAGTGTTTAGAAAATAAGGGATAGTTTTATTGCATTTTTATCAGTTATTTTTTTTACTACTAATAGCGACATTATGGCGGACACTTCGAACAATTTTGACACATTTTTGGGACAATTGTCCAAAAAATGCATTTAAATTGCATTGTTTACTGTGAAAATGACAGTTGCAGTTTGGGAGTTAACCACAAGGGGGCGCTGTGGCTTTGAGTATTCCCTGTGTGTGTTTACAACTGTAGGGGGTGTGGCTGTAGGTGTGACATCATAGATCGCGTCCCCCTATAACAGGGATGACGTGATCGATGCTGCGGCCACAGTGAATGAATGAATGAATGAAAAACTTATATAGCGCGGCACATGCGAACTGAATCGCCTCTGGGCGCCCGTGACCCACGGCTGGGTACTAAAACCAACGTATATATACGTTGATGTGGAAACAGTGGAAAATACTGCGCAGGTCTGGTATAAACCAAAAGATTGATTGATAACAAAACACAATAATCTTGTGAAAAAGTGAGTGCTGCTGCAGCAAAAAATGTCAGATAAACAAATACAAAAGGAATAAATATGGTATGCTGCGCTGCGTGAATTAATACATCAATAGTGAATGTGATAAAAATGGTAAAAATAAATAAACATTGAATTCAAAAAATTAATACTTAATATGAAAAAGTGTAAATATAGAACCAACACCAAGTGCTCCAGTGTGTAACAAATGACATCAAAGGAAGCATACGTTGATGTGCCCAGCCGTGCCATTCTGACGACGTATATGTGCAGGAGGCGGTCCTTAAGTGGTTAACTAATGACACCACCAAGCTTCTAATTCACTCTCTGGTTATTTCTCGCCTCAACTACTGCAACTCCCTCCTCATTGGATTACCTTTACAGACTATCCCCCCTTCAGTCCATAATGAATGCTGCTGCAAGACTCATCCCCTTACCAACTATTCAGTGTCCACCACCACTCTCTGCCAATCCCTGCACTGGCTTCCACTGACCCAACAAACAAAATTCAAAGTATTAACAATAATTTACAAAGCCATCCATAACTCTGCCCCCAGCTACATCACTAACCTAGTCCCAAAATACCAGTACCTCCCAAGACCTCCTGTTCTTTATTTCCCTTGTCATTGCCTCCCATGCTCACCTCCAGGATATCTCCAGAGCTTCTCCCATCCTTTGGAACTCCCTATCTCAATCTGTCCAACTATCCCCTAATCTATCCATCTTTAGGCAAACCCATGAAAACCCTTCTCTTTAAAGAAGCCTACCCTGCTTGTAACTAATACACTCTTTTACTTCCTCTATTAGCTCATCCCCTACAGCTATTACGTTTTGTATCAATTGACCCTCCTCTTTTAGATTGTAAGCTTTAATGGGCAGGGCCCTCTGATTCCTCTTATACCAAATTGTTATGTAACTGTAATGTCTGCCTTCATTTTGTAAATGCTGCGCAAACTGTTGGTACTATATAAATCCTGTATAATAATAATTCAGTTGAATATGTTTGCAGCTTGAAAATGAACTCTTGAGTGGATGGGATATATGCACACCATATGAAAGACATCCAAATGGAAATCTATTTCTCCTGCAAAAAAATGAAATGTAGCCACCATATCTGAGGATTGGGACTGCTATGAAAATGTTGATCTTGGGTTTAAATTAACTTCAGGATGGGAACTCTTCTGGGTAAGATGGCTTATTCAGGGGAGCATCAGGACTGGATCATAGTGCATTGTTGCTGTCCACATTCTTTTTAAAGTGGCTGCAAATATGTATTTTTAACAACAAAAATGTTATACTTACCTGCTTTGTGCAATAGAATTGCACAGAACGGCCCAGTTAAGCCTCTACTAGAGTCCCCCACTGGTACTTTTGAGTCCTCCTCTTCTCGATGTGACACCATATCAAGCCACCTCCTATGATGGCACACCTGCAGGCTTGATACTGAGCAGTGCCGTGCCATCTGTGTCTATCACTTCTGCTAGGAGAAATTTAAAAAAAAAGCCCCAGAGTGCATGAAGCCTTAGGCCTCGTACACACGATCAAATCTGTCTGCTGGAAATGGTCTGCTAGACCGTTTCAGCAGACAGATTCGATCGTGTGTACGGGCAAACAGACGGATTTGGCCACCCGACAGATTTCAAAGCATGCTTTGAAATCTGTCGGCTGGGAACCCGTCCGCCCGACATGTCTGCTGGTTAGTACGCTAACCAGCAGACATGTCTTCTCGCACACGTGCCGAATGGTTTCGACGCATGCACGGAAGTGTTTTACTTCCTGGTGCGGTGACGAGGTGGCGTCAACGTCACCGCCACGTCACCGACACGTCAGCGCGCTGTCTGCTGGCGGGGATTTTGGGTTGCTCGTGTGTACACGCGAGCAAACCAAAATGCCAGCAGACAGATTTGTTCAAATTGGTCGGACAGACCGTTTTGAACAAATCTATTTACTCGTGTGTACGAGGCCTTAGAGTCTGCACAGCTGCTGTAACAGAAAAGTGACGGAAGACTATGAAAATGGAGGTTGTCAATACAATGTCTGACTGCAACTCTATTTCTGTGACTTCAATTAGGCTTAAGTCAGTATATCAGCATGACACCCAGGTGACTAGCATTGTTCAGATGAAGCTAAACAATTGTGGATCTTTGATAAGAGGTTTCATGAATTGAGCTGTAATGGACACAATAGCAAACTGTGGGAAAAACATCAAAATAAAACAGGCTGCTTTACTTGAATCCGATGGCAAAAACCTGCAGATGCCACCCACCTGAAACTCCTACACACTTTTACCAATTCATTATCAATTACAGTCGAGTAAAACACTAGCTCAAAAATAAAACCAAAAATTTAATTACAGACTATTTTTCCTTTGTTCCTGGAAATTCTATACAACACTGATTTGGATTAATAATTTATTCAGCAATAAAGTTTCAGTAAAAGATAATTATACAGTGCAACAATTCTCACACTGATTTCTGTAATTACACATTACAGCTGTGTTAGCATTTTAGAAGGTTAGCAAGCGGCTGCAACTTGCTATGTCATGCTTTTTTCTGTCACTGTCTATCTTTTAGAGAAGCACACATAACAAAGATCACTACACTCTGCTACCCTTGTTTTCTTTGTATTGCCAGTGTTTATGTAGCCTGTATGAATTACAACATACAATTGAACTGTGTAGCTTTTTATGGATCAGAAATAAAACACTTTTAATGTACAATGGTATCATTATACTAGGTTAAAATAAACTACATTGAATTCTGGTTCTTGTTGATACCAGTGTGTTCCAACTCCCTACTGTAATAGTGAACTGATGACTGCTAGAATTCCAACTTGGCTTTAAGCTCTGAAAAACTTTAGATATAGTATGTTTTCAAGGCCATAGCCTTGCTGAGTCAAAAAAAGTCTGAGGTCGTCAAAGCACTGGGAGCGGAATTTAAATAGCAATAAAAATGACTCCCACCAATACAGGATTGGAAGGATAAACCACTTTCTTATCAGAATCCCTTTAATAAGAAATGCATTCTTCCTGATCAACATATTGTTCTGTGGTCTTTTTGTAAATCTCACTAACCTCACATTCTGTATGTCTTGAGAACTATTTATTTATTTATTTTACTTTATCTAAAGTGCCAATATGGAACAATGTAGCAGTTTATTGAGGAAGAGTACGGCACATTTTGTTAAAATTTTAGTCTTCTTCATACACATGTGAATACTTGTTAAAAATCTTCTTCACTCTCTGACTGGATGCAAAGAAAACACCCATTATTTTTGAAAATGAGGAATTAGGAGGGAAGTATATCGTTTTCTCTAAGCTAGGACATGAGCAGATTATGCAGGGTGGCTTTTCCTGCTTCCAGTAGCTGAATGGAGTGGCAGGGGAGTAAAGGACAGGTGAGTACATGCTGCTAGGGAGGAGGATTTTAAAAAGTGAACCTGTTGCTTTTCTCTGCATTTTTAAAGGGGTTGTAAAGGTTTGTTTTTTATTTTCTAAATACTGTATTTGCCGGTGTATAAGGCGACCGGGCATATACAGTGGTTGACCGCGATATTGTGTCAATCTCGCTCCCTTTCTCGGCGAGATTGAGCACTTGCGAGCCCTATCGCGGGAGCCAGCGCCGAGCTGGCTTGCCGCGATGGAGACAAAGCCGTCATAGAAGCACTGCGGCCCCCCACCCCAGAGCACCCTGTCCCCATGTTGATGAGGACAGGGCCCCTTCCCGACAACCCTGGCCGTTGGTTGTCGGGGTATGCGGGCGGGAGGCTTATCGGAATCTGGAAGCCTCCTTTAATAAGGGGGCCCCCAGATACCGGCCCCCCACCCTAAGTGAATGAGTATGGGGTATTTTATTAGTTGGCCGCCGGGGGGGGGGGTGTGTATGATCGCGGCCAATCCCCTCTTCTGTGACGTCGTCTTCTTCTTCTCGTGGTACCTACCGGAGCATGATGGGACTGCGACGTCACAAGACAGGCCTATATAACTCGCTGCGAGCTGCGCGCCAGCCATAACAGCGGAAGGAAGCGTCGCGTCAACATCTGGAGAAGAGAAGAAGAAGAAGACGACGTCACAGAAGAGGGGATTGGCCGCCGCTAGTAATTGAGCTAACACACGAAGATAGCGGCGGCCAGTCCTGAAGAGCGGAGAAGACCCCCGGAGAGCGGAGAAGACCCCCGGAGAGCCGGAGATGACCCCGGAGAGTGAGAGAGGACCCCGGAGAGTGGGAGAAGACCCCCCCGCTGCCGAAGATGTCGAAGGAAGCCCGCCGGGTGGTGGGCGCTTTTATCAAAGCTCCCCCCCGGAGGCGGAAGAGAACCAGACGGCGGCGAAGAACAGCGGCACCCACCCCCCGGCAGAAGCCCGCCGGAGGGGGGCGCTTTTATAAAAGCGATCATACACACCCCCCCGGCGGCCAACTAATAAAATATTTCAATACCCTGTGTGGTTTATTTGTGTTTGCACTTTTTATTGCAGGGCCAGGGTTGTCAGGAAGGGGCCCTGTCCTCATCAACATGGGGACAGGGTGCTCTGGGGTGGGGGGCCGCAGTGCGCCCCCTGCCCCAGAGCACCTGACCCCCCCATGTTGAGGGCATGCTGCCCGATACGGCTCAGGAGGGGGGGCGCTCGCTCGCCCCCACTCCCTTCCTGACCGGCCGGCCGGCGTGCTTTGGATACGGGTCTGGTATGGATTGTGGGGGGACCCCCACGCCGTTTTTTCGGCGTAGGGGGGTCTCCTTACAACCCATACCAGACCTAAGGGCCCGTTATGCTTCTGAGGGGGGAACCCATGCCGGATTTTTATTTAAAATCCGGCGGGGACTTCCTTCTCAGGATTCATAACAAACTCCGCCCACGTGTAGAATTGGCGGGAATCCGCGTCGGATCCCCGTCGCTTCTATGACGCGCTCGCTGGAATGTGCTTTTACTATTCCAGCGAGTGCGAGATGTCGGCAGCCTGTCGCCGAGAATCAGCGCGATGCTGTCGTGCTAAAAACACATTCTCGGCGGCAGGCACTGTAAGACGACCCCCTAATTTTACATTTTTTTACGATTTTTTGCCTGTACTCACCGTATAAGACGACCCCCCCTTCCGAGGTTTCCGACGCTTCATATTTCTTCCTTCTGGAGTCATATTCTTTTTCATTCTTGCTGGAACTGGAGCTATATTCTTCTTCCTTCTTGCTGGAGCTGAAGCCAATCAAGGCGAGCAATGTATTCTATTAATGAATACAAAGCCTGCTTGGATTGGCAGAGGTTGTAACATCATCAGCTCACGCCTCTCTTACTCTCAAAGCCAACAGTAGCCTGCTCGGATTGGCAGAGGTTGTTACACCAATCTAAGCACGCTCTGTATTCATTTGAATACATCGCTCACCGGGATTAGCTAATCTTTATATACTGTATGTAGCCGTAGCTACATACAGTATTACTGCACATCCAGCAGGCATCCGAACAGCTGACCTGGCGTATAAGACGACCCCTGCTTTTTGGACAGTTTTTTTTACGTGTAGGTAAAAGTAGTTATATACGCCAGCAAATATAGTAGGTTCCTTTAAGCTAGTGCATTGTTGGTTCACTTACCTTTTCCTTCAATTTCCCTTCTAAATCTTTTTTTCTTTGTTTTCTTTGTCTAAATTTCTCACTTCCTGTTGGTCCTCAGTAAGCTGTTCTGGCTGACTAACCCCCATGGTTGATGAAGGCAAGCTTACTGTGGAGAAACAGGAAGTGAGAAATTCAGACAAACAAAAAACATGTGGAAGGGAAATCGAAGGAAAAGGTAAGTGAACCAACAATGCACTAGCTTAAGGGAACCTATTTAGAAAATAAAAAAACAAACCTTTACAACCCCTTTACCCTGCTCATGTTTCCACATTTTCACTTCTACACGCAAAAAAGAAACACTGAAAGTACTATACATGCCACATGCTATATGGAACACTAAGTTCTATTTCAAAAACAGACATACTCACTATATGGCACCACATTTAAAATACTTTTATTCTAGTCCAGAACATCATGACTAAAATCTAGGTACTATTATATGGCTTCTCAGAACTAAAAGAATCTTGTATTAACACAGTAGTATAGAATACAATTCCTAAAAAGCAGCTCTGTGACTTCTCTCTTCATATTATGGACTTACTTAAACAAAACCATCAACTGTTCTGTTACTGCAACATGACATGTCATTCATTTATTAAGAATCTGAAAGCTAAATGATTTTCCTGCTACAAAGAAAGGGATTTATCAAATGTTGATATGGTTGAAGGGTCTCATACTCCTGTGCCCATGAATAGAAATTACTTTAGTGTATTTTGATGGAAAGCCATTTACTTTCATAACATGTGAAGCTTAAAACTATTTCTTTGTTTCAAAACCAACACAAAAACAATCCTTCCACAATTCATAAGAATGATACAGCAATTCAACACTCTAGAAATACAACAATTCAGTTGTTTCACTCTAGCTGCTGGTGTAAAGACACACTGTATAAATTCAACAACCAATTAAATGGGCACCTATGGTCGTCTAGGTATAGAGACTTCATATATCACAGGGCAAAGTTCTTACATTTATAGGTTGTTTTATATATTCCTTATTAGTAGTGGCAATTGCACTGCCAACTAATTATTAATATTTAGCCAATGCTAGAGTAATCTATATACAGAAGATCAAGCATATTCAATACTTTACAGGAATGGTTAAAAAATATTTCATTCAAAGTTCAATAAGTGAATTGCATGAGCTGTTGCAGTTGGCCAATTAGATATTATATTAAAGTGAGCTACCATTTGCTGTTTAAAGCATTATTAAAGGCATTTTTTTTTAAAATAATAAATAGGTTATACTCACCTGCTCTGTGCAATGGTATTACACAGAGCAGCCCTGAACTTTTTATTTTAGGACCCCCCACCTGCGCTCTTGGGCGCTTGCTATGGGGGGCAGACATGCAGGCTCTTTTCCAAGCCAGGCTCAGGCACAATGCTGGATAGAAAGAAGAGCAAGGTAAGTGTTTGGGTGGGGGAGGGGGATGCTGGGGCTGATACTGGAAGGGTTTCTTTACCCTAATGGATAGAATGCATTAAGGTAAAAAAAAAACTTAAAGAGATATTGAAGGCTTGTTTTTGTTTTGTTTAAAAAAAATAAAAACATGTTATACATACCTGCTCTGTGCAGTGGTTTTGCACAACACAGACCAGATCCTCCTCTTCTTGGGTCCCTTGCTGACGCTCCTGGCCCTTCCCTCCAGCTGAGTGCCCCCACAGCATACAGCTTGCTATGCAGTCACTTGAGCTTCAGACATGGAGTGGCGACCCAGCCCCTCACCCCTCTCTCCTCATTGGCTCACTGAATTTAATTGACAATGGCAACCTTTGCTGTGTCTCAACCAATGAGGGAGAGTCCCATATAGCCAAGGCTCTTGGGCAACGTCGCTGGATCAGAGGGGGTTTAGGTAAGTATTACTGTAGGGGGACTGCTGCAAACAGGTGGCTTTTTATCTTAATGGATAACCACTTTAAGCCTTTAGAACCACTTTAAGTAGCCAGTAGCAAATAAAACAAAGCATAACATATTACCTCAAAGGGAATCAAGGGTGAGAGGGTGGGGTTTGGTATATACATTTTTACATAAGGGTTCCCTGTGAATATTTCAATGGTTGTTCAATCACTCTAAATTGAAGACACTTGACCACTGCTCTGTTTAGTCCACCTTTATTTTATGTCTCAGATCTGAATTTAAGATGAAAACCCAGGACCCCCCCGCCCCCCCCCCCCCACCCTAGAGAAGGTTGTAGATGTACAGGGAAGACAAAATGTTAAATACACTTCATGTGAGAATGCATGTTCAAATTAATCCATGACCCTGATGTCAATTTTGCTGTAAATCAAAGATAAGACATGCTTTTCTAGATATGCCTCCTTTGTACTAGTTTTCACCACTTCAACTACTATCTCATTTGACACTGTTATATGGGACGTTTAACTCCAATTGTATTAAAGTGTAGGATGTTAGAGCTCCTACACTATGTAACTGGCTGCAAGCTCAAAGCAAAAAGATGTGTTCAAAGTACCTCCCAAGTTCAAAGCTTTCAGGGCATTTCAGGTCACCAAAAATTATTTAAACTTCAAATCCAAGCACAAGAATCATTACAATGGTGAAATGAAGAGACGACATCACAGGACCACAAGCTGTGAACTATTTAGGTCACCAGAGATCACTTAATAAAGACCTCTTTTTTTTTTTTGAAAATTCTTAATAATGTATGTCATTAAACTATAAATGAAGTAATTGTTCTAGTGTGGGGCATACCCTAGTTTTAAGGTTCATGCTGTCTGGGATTTTTTTTATCCCTCCCACTCAGTTAAAACAAAAGTTGCTTTTAACTCAACCACAAAAGTTTTGTGCAAACGTTCTAGACATTTGTGGAACTGAAGATTTTAAAATAATGGCGCTGAAGTAATTTCTGTAACAAGAGAAAGAATAATTGTGTGTCCTAACTCTCCAATGTAATAAAAAGTTACAGATCAGCAAACTGAAGAGTGCATCATAAGGAAATTTACAATCAGATTGCTTAAAGGAAAGCAAAAAATTCCTCTGAGCCCCTAGCGGCTTCAGATGTGCACATTCATTTGCATTAGTTCAAAGAAGCCAAGCGTCTGCTGTGTAGGGTAAAAACAAAACTATGTATAGATTAAATAAAAATAAAATAAAAAAAAGTATGCATATATGACTTCAAGGGAATTTCCAAGCTTCGAAAACACTGTTTTCCCACTTACTGCATGTAAAACTAAATTTAATGCTACAGAACATAATTACACAATATGTAATAAAAAGAGCAGTGATTCTCAGTTTCTGTTTTAATATATGTGACCATACACTAGAGATGTCAGCTGTCCCTTACTAGTACAGATATCTTTAATTTTAATTTACTGGTGTTAACGTTTGTGCTGGAGTGGTATACAGTGGGGAAAATAATAATTTGATCCCCTGCAGAGTTTGCTCACCTACAAAGAAATTATGGATCTTTAATTTTTTTTATTATAGGTGTTTTTTTAATGATAGAGACAGAATATTAACCAAAAATCCAGAAAAAACACATGATACAAATGTTATAAATTGAGTTGCAGTTCAGTGAGTAAAATAAGTATTTAATCCCCAAGCAAAACATGACTTCGTACTTGGGGGAGAAACCCTTGTTGGCAAGCACAGATTTAAGATGTTTCTTGCAGTTGGTTACTAGGTTTGCACACATCTCAGGGGGGAATTTTAGTCCACTCTTATTTACAGTTCTTCTCTAAATCCATATGTTTTCTTGGCTGTCACTTGGCAACTCAAAGTTTTAGCTCCTTCCATACATTTTCGATAGGTTTAAGGTGTGGAAACTGGCTAGGGCACTCCATGACCTTAATGTGCTTCTTCTTGTGCCACTCCTTTGTTGCATTGGAGGTATGTTTAGGGTCATTGTCATGCTGGAAGATAAATCCACGACCCATCTGACTGAAGCTTCTCATCCAAGATTTTACACTACATGGCCCCGTCCCTTAACGTAGCAAATTCGGCCTGTACCTTCAGCAGAGAAACAGCCCCAAAGCATAACATTTCTACCTCCATGCTTGACTGTAGGGATGGTGCTCTTGGGGTCAGCATTTTTCTTCCTCCAAACATGGCGAGTTCAGTTAATGCCAAAGAGCTTGATTTTGGTTTCATTTGACTACAGTACTTTCTCCTAATCCTTCTCTGAATCATTTAGATGTTCATTGTCAAACAGTAGACAGGCCTGTACATGTGCTTTCATGAGGAGGGGGACCTAGTGGTTGCTGTAGGGTTTCAATCCATGGCAGCATATTCTGTTACTAATGGTTTGTTTGGTGTCTGTGGTCCCAACTGCCTTGAGATCATTTAAAAGCTCCTCCCACTAATCCCCCACTTCTTTCTTCATGAGGCAAAATCTTGCAGACTGAGGGTGATTTATTGTTATTTTGTATTTCTTTTATTTGCGAATATTCACTACAACAGTCTCCTTCTCACCAAGCTTCTTGCTACTGGTCTTGTAGCCCATTCCAGCCTTGTGCAGGTCAACAGTCTTGTCCCTAACATCCTTTGACAGCTCTGTTTTTTAAGGATTTTTGGTTGATATTCAGTCTCTATCATTTAAAATACACCTAAGATAAAAAATATAGACCCTTCATTTCTGGGCAACTTACAATATCTGCAGGGGATAAAATAATAATTTGACCCACTGTACATACAGGCTTGTACTTTAATGGCCAGTCTGATGATATGAGTGTTCCCTCTTTTCCTCCGGTAGATGGCCCTTGTTACTGTACTGGACAAGCATTTCTGCCATTCCTTCAGTGAACAGTCATGACTACTTTACTAAATAGCACTTACGTAACAACAACTGTGTATTTTTTTTTATCTATAAATTTGGAGTTTCACTTGAAATGAAAATGTATTTTTTATATCAACTTAAACTAAATAATTAGCTCTCCCAGGAGCTCTTGCAACAGTGCAAAGCACACACAGCATATGTGCACATTAGGGCACGCCAGACTCCAAAAGCTTTTTTAACCAGCAATGTCACATCCATGCTCTCTCTCATTGCTCTGGAGTCTTCAATCTTGAGTGACCGGCCAGGGATGATGTAATCCTCTTGCATATGTATGGGAGCAATTTTGTCCCTTTGACCATGGCATAATGAGATTGGACACTATACTATGGAAGAAAAATTGCTAGCTGGTAAGGCATAACTTTTATGGCAAAAGAGACATACAAAGTCTCTTTTGCTATAAAATCTACCTGCAAGCAAGTTTTCTTATGCAAGACTGTAGTTCCATTCTAGGGCCAATGTCACCCAAAACAGATGTGTTTTTGCGTAGGCATTGGCGAGTTTATTCACCTCCCTACATCTTGGAGATGAACATGGAGATTTTCCCCTGTAGTTAGCTGTGTCTTTCCACCCTTTCATAAGGCATTGACAAAGGTAATGCACTCTCATAGCTGGACTCCCCAGTTATTCCATTGTCCAAAAATAGGAATGTACCAAGAGTCCTGTTCAGCTGTAGTACTTGGGTGGAACAAGGAATTATTGGTGGACTCTTGCTCTGCTCAAGTAAATGGGTGATAAAAGAAACTAGCGCAGACCTACATTGGCGAGGAGGCCGTCGGTAGACGTCCTCTCCTTTGCACACTCCCTGCGGGTCACACGCAGCGAGCTCTGTGATCGAGTCAATGGGACTCGGGTGACCACAGATCAGAGTAAGGGGCCAATCCCGGCCCCTTACCATGTGATCAGCTGTCAGCCAATGACAGCTGATCATGTGACGTAAACAGAAACTCGGCAACGTTGACAGCGTGAGGAGAAAAAAAAGCTGATCTCCGGCTTCTGTTGAAGGGACATCGGTTCCGAATAGTAAGAGGCGCAGCCGCCTCATCTGTGCCAACCAGTACCACCTGACAGTGCCACCTGCCAGCACCCACAGTGCCATCAATCAGTGCCCACCAGTGAATATCAATGCCACCTATAAAGAGCCTCCTATCAATCAGTGCCTCATCAGTGCCATCTAGCAGTTCTGCCTATCAGTGTCACCTTCCAGTGTCCATTACTGCCACCCATCAGTACCCATTCGTGTCAGCTATCAGTGCCACCCATCAGTGTCACCTACCAGTGTCCATTACTGCCACCCATCAGTACCCATCCGAGTCAGCTATCAGTGCCACATGACCTATCAATGCCCTTCAGTGCCGCCCAGCAGTGCCCATCAGTGCCACCCAACTGGGCCACCTTATCAGTGCCCATAAGTGACACCTTTTCAGTACCCATCAGTGCCGCATATTAGTGCACCATCAGTGCAGCCTCATCAGCGTACATCAATGAAGGAGAAAAATTACCTGTTTACTAAATTTTATAACAAAATATAAAACTTTTTTTTAAACATTTTCAGTCTTTTTAAAAAATTTTAACAATAAAAAACCCAGAGGTGATCAAATATCACCCAAAAAAAGCTCTATTTATGGGGAAAAAAAGGATAAAATAGTGTTGGGTACAGTGTTACATGACCGCACAATTGTCAAAGAGTAAGAGCGCTGAAAGCTGAAAATTGGTCTGAGCAGGAAGGGGGTTTAACCACTTCCTTACCGCGTCATTGTGAAATGACGGTGGCAGGAACCCCTCCTCGATCCAGGTGGACATCATATGACATCGATTGTTCCCGGCGATCTTGGGGGAGCGCGCACCCGCAGCACCACCCGCGATCCTGCGCTCATGCCCGACGGCCGCGATTGCCACCGGGGACCCACAATTACGGCAGGAGTGTAAACACACAGATCCAACTCCTGTCAGCGGTGAGGAGACTGATATGTGTTCCCAGTACAGAGGAACACACATCGGTCTCCTCCCCCTGTGAGTCCCCCTCCCCCTACAGTTAGAACACACTTTAGGGAACATTTTAACCCCTTCCCTGCCAGTCACATTTACACAGTAATTAGTGCAGTTTTATAGCACTAATCGCTGTGTAAATGTGAATGGTTCCAAAATCGTGTCAAAAGTGTCGCCGCAATGTCACCGCAATGTCACGGTCACAAAAAAAAATTGCAAATCGCCGCCATTACTAGTAAAAAAAATAAAATAAAAATGCCATAAATCTATCACCTATTTTGTAGACACTATAACTTTTGCGCAAACCAATCAATATACGATTATTGGGCCAGATTCAGATACAATTACATTGGCGCAGATTATCAGAGATACACTACGCTGCCGTATTTTACCAGGCTGTACGACGAATCCTGGTAGATTTTGTCCCTTACAGTACGGCGGCGTAGTGTATTTCTCGCCGCGTAATCGAAATACGCGATTAGGGGGCGTGAAGCATTTAAATTAGGCGAGTCCCCGCGGCGATCGAACTGCGCATGCTCCGTTCAGAAATTTCCCGCCGAGCATTGCGCGAAATAACGTCGATACGTCATTCGTTGTTTGAGTAGCGTCGTTTACAGACATTCCTATTCCCGGACGTTTTACGTCAAAAATAAAAAAAGACGTCGGAAAATGTTGATATTCGACGCGGGAACGACGGCCATACTTAACATGGGCTATCTAATATTAGACCAGCAAAAAGCTGGTATAGTTTTACGCAGCAAAAAGATGACTAAAGGTGCCGTAAGAGATTGCGATAGACGTTCGTAATTTCGTGTATAGTCGGCAAAAGCTCATTTGCATACCCCGACGCGGAAAACGACGGGAACTCCACCCAGCGGCCGCAATTTTATTGCAGCGTAGATCCGAAGGTGTACGAACACGTAAACCAGTCGGATTGAAGCCCGCAGCCGTAATTTCATGGTTTGAGGTTTCAGAGTAGTAATTCGAAAGTACTCCAGTCTAACGCGAGATAGACAGGAGTAATCGCTCTGTGAATCTGGCCCCTTGTGTTTTTTTTAACCAAAAATACGTAGAAGAATACGTATCGGTCTAGTGTAATGATTCTGTTAACAAACGAGTAAATACCTATTAAATTCCTTCATCTATTTCACCTCCAGCGTTCTAGTTTCTGTTCTCTCATTCACTTCCTGGTTTGCGGCGCTAGTTCATGTAAGAACTACATTTCCTAGTATGAATTGCGGCACGCCCAGTAATTCACACCTCCTTGACGTCTCTAACACGTAGAGCGCGTCCTGCCACACAGATGTAGTTCCCAGGAGGGGGCGAGCACGTTACTGATCACCGCAGTAAAGTCTCCCTTCACGGTGGTCAGTAAAATCAGACAAGCAGTAAGTGAACAAAACAGAGAAGAAATAGAGCAACAACGAACAATGAGGAAGTGAGAAGAGGAATTTCTGCAGGTAAAGGATGCTTATTATGAAAAAAAAAAAATTCCTTTACAACCCCTTTAATCTTTGATCTGAAACATCAGTGTTTCAACATCAGACATTTTATAAACTCAAAAACTCCCCACTGTATTGTCCAGGATTGCATATCCGCAAATGTTAGACAGCAAGTTGTATCATCATGCACATGTGTGATGCAGGTGTAGATGACTTCATGTTCCACTTCACTCCCATTTTTTCATTTTTTGCACATATGCACATTTTTTCATTTTTTGCACATAAGCGCAAAATCACTTCCTCATGGGGCACGGGCTGTCCGTGCCCCATGAGGAAGCAATTTTTCGCAAAACTGGTCGGGCAGGAACGTGTATCGCATCGGTATCACCCCCCTTTCAATACACCAATTCCTATCTTATTGGACGGGTTGTCTGGTTTGCTTCTGGCCGGAGCACCAGACTGAAAAGCCATTTAGCACTGCTACAATGTAAGTGTTTTTGTCTCATTTTAATAAATTTTATCTATGGTTTTACACTATTGCGGCCCTCTATGTGTTTTCCATGTAACGCGGCATCTAAGGTTTCTACTTAATGGAAGGAATCGGTGATTGGCATCGAGCTTGGTTCATTTAACCTCTAACTCCTACAGTTTTAATCTACATGCTACCTGGGGTTCTCTTTTGATTAAGGGACCGCTGGGAATCTGGTAAGCAGATTCATTTACTCTAATGGTGGAGGATCTCTTCTATTGAATTGTCACTTCGGTCTATGGTTATCAAATGTGGACTTTCTCTTCTCACTGGTGAAAGGACCTATCACTACATTGATCTCCCAAGGACTTTGAATATTTCTCCTCTCTTTTTTTCATACATTATTTATGTTTCATTACCATTACCATGCGATTTGGGTATAGGTATCTATCTGTTTTGATTATGTGTAGCGCAATTTGTTTTTTTTCTTATGTTATCACTGTTTAAATGTTAGGCCGCGTACACACGATCAAATCTATCTGCTGGAAACGGTCGGCCCGATCGTCCCAGCAGACAGATTCGATCGTGTGTATGGGCGAGCCAACAGATTTGGCCAGCCGACAGATTTCAAAGCATGCTTTGAAATCTGTCGGCTGGGAACCCGTCCGCCCGACATGTCTGCTGGTTAGTACGCTAACCAGCAGACATGTCTTCTCGCACACGCGTCGAATGGTTTCAACGCATGCGCGGAAGTGTTTTACTTCCTGGTGCGGTGACGTGGCGGCGTCAACGTCACCGCCACGTCAGCGCGCCGTCTGCCGGCGGGGATTTTGGTTTGATCGTGTGTACACGATCAAACCAATACGTCCCCAGCAGACAGATTTGTTCAAATTGGTCTGTCCGACCGATTTGAACAAATGTGTCTGCTCGTGTGTACAAGACCTTACAGTAAGGTGCAGCTTCACTTGTTTGTTCTACGAGCATCACTTAGGAGTAATCTATTTTACTTTAGTTTACTTTTTTATTTTATTAGCGCAGTTGCTCTAACAATTTCTTTCCATTATTTAATACAAAGGCACAATGAGCAGGTACAAAGTGCATAGCCGACGGCAAAAAAATGCGAAATAATTTCTTAATGTATCTGACTACAGCAAATTGAAATGGTATTGTTTGCTATGTTTAAATGAATATTGCTCTTCCTCTCTTCCCAATAAATACACCTGAATAATTTTGTTTATTCAGCAAAAATCTGTCTTTCAGCTCCAGCTATCTGGAGTAAAGTATGTAGATTCCTGGCTGGTCATCAACCTTTTTTTTTAATTAGTCAAATCAACCCCAATATGAAGGTGACTTAGGACACAAATAAAAATGCACATATGTACAGTTATCTGAAGAACTTATTTTCCCTAAACAGAAAAAAAAACATGTAGCAATCTAAGCCTGAAGCCAGTTGTTCTTTAATATCTTCAGCTTTATGCTGACAACCTTTTCTTTCCCGAGCTCATTCAGATACAATGCCGTTGGGTCTGTCTTAGTAATGTAATTTAGTGAAGTGGAATTCCCTTGTTACCTTCTGAAGCACTCAGTGACACGATCATTTATACTCTGTACACTGTCAAGTCATGGCACTGATAGATACGCTATCCCGCCTTGCTGCTGAATGCGATATTTCACCTTCCATTGTGTCACAGATTTAAGAAAACACATGCCTAATCATACCTGTTTACAAACCTCAGTGTGAGCAACCTACCGGTACACACAAATGTTTGATTTCCTAACAAGAGATTCACTATATCACACAGTGATACACTGAATTAAGTAGCAGAGTATATGGAACATTTCCATGTCTCTGAGCATATTATTCCCCATTTAACATTGCAAACATTAGACTGCAGACACTGTGCGTTTCCTACCATTAGCCCTGCGGTGCACTGAATGTGCTGTCTTAGCATCTTCAAGCGATTGGGATGACTTGGGATGAGTAGGCTTGCTAGCAAGCAATAGCAGCATGATTAGCTGGTGGCTTTTGATCTCCTGGCACACCAAAATCCTTTTAATATTGGTTGTAGCTATTTAGCTGAAGAGTCTAGGCAAAATCATTTAATCTGGCATGCAAAAGAAGACGTAACAGCTGGAAAAAAATATTGTTTCAGACACATAGAGGGGCCTAAATAACAACAAAGACAATGAGAGATAATGGCAGCATGTACCACAGTTATATATTGGGATCACAGCTAACAGTATTGACTATTAAAAATATATATATTTTCATCTTTTAATTGCTTTTATAAATGCCAACTCTAGTACCAAAGCAAATAATACATCACAAAACTGTTTTAATGTATATATATATAT
Organism: Rana kukunoris; assembly: GCA_029574335.1. Lineage (NCBI taxonomy): Eukaryota > Metazoa > Chordata > Amphibia > Anura > Ranidae > Rana > Rana kukunoris. The sequence continues at coordinate 283,050,937 of CM056052.1, forward strand.
ATATATATATATATATATATATATATATATATACACAGCCTAGATTTCAATACTGTATTAAAATATACAGGTGTGAGAGATAGCATCAGAAGAACTATTACCCACACAGGTTTTGTGAGCCAAACACCTTTATTCCTACTGTAGCTGCATTAAACATAATCAGAAAAGAATAGAGAAGCTGGGGAGGTGCTGAAATGAACCTTTCCCCTTCGTCACACAGGGATTAAAACACATGCACTCAAAGTCAAAGTCAACACACTCCAAGAGGAGAATGACTACATCAAGATATTTAGTAAGGAAACAAATTTTAGTAAGCATTTGCCTTTCTTGGTAAAATACGATTCTGCCCATTATTGCGCAAGCAAAACAGGCTAAAACCACTCATCACAGAGCGTGCCCAATGTGCAAGGGGGCGGGGTTCTGGGAGGACATCAATAGACGCCCTACCAGAACGGGACGAATGTGCTGTAGCTGTCTTTTGGCTAAAGCATGGTCGAAAAGTGGTTAAAGGTTACTGTTTTGTGCACAGGGCAGCCCCGGTCTTCTGGGGTCCTCTGCCAGTGCTTCTGGCTCCTCTTCAGCAAATGCTTCTATAGAAAGTCGCTCATCTGGGATCACTCTTGAGTCGCCTTGTCTGCATCCACTGGCACAGACTGGGCAGCTAGGCCCCACGTCCTGATCCTTATCACAGAATTTGATTGACAGCAGTGGGAGCCAATGGCTCCTGCTGCTAACAATCACACCAGAGAGGAGGGACAGAACCAGGAGAGCCTTAGCTCTCAGCATAGTGCTGGATTGTGAATAAGCTCAAAGGGGGGCAGAGGGATTACTTTAATGCATAGAATTTGTTGAGGTAAAAAACCTTTAGGCTTTAGAACCACTTTAACCCCCCTGCCGGTAAACCCGAGCGCGACTCGGGTTGGATTTTTCAGGTAAATAGCGATATCCACGAGTCGCGCTCGGGGTCAATATGCAGAGCCTGCAGCGCGCGCTGGCTTACCTTGGATCCAGGCGGGGTACTGTACTTACCTTGTCCCTGGATCCAGCGATGCATCCCCGCTGTGTGAGCGAGTGGCGTCCTCCATTCGACTCACACAGTGCCCGCGCGCCGCCGATCTCCGTTCCCTGCGACGTAACGGCGCACGGGGGCGGAGACCGGCGGCAAATTCAAAAAAGTAAACAAACACGTTACATACAGAATACTGTAATCTTATAGATTACAGTACTGTATGTAAAAAGTACACACCCCCCTGTCCCTAGTGGTCTGCCCAGTGCCCTGCATGTTCTTTTACATAATAAAAACATTTTTTTTGTGCCTGCAAACTGTAGATTGTCCATAGCAACCAAAAGTGTCCCTTTATGTCAAAAGTGATTTTAGAGCAGCTAGAAAACAGCGATAATAAATGATAATCACTTGCAGAATTGAGCGATAGCGATTTGTGGGAAAATTCGTCATAAAAAAATAAAAGTAATGACAGCGACAATTCTGCAACTGAGCAAATTTCAGTGATTTTGATTTGATTACATTAGTGAATAATTTTTATTATAATTACATTATTATTTGTTATAATTATTTATAGTTATTTATTATATTATAATTTTTTGATTTTGTGTTTCAAACTTTATCATACCCGGGATGTCTACTAGACTCTGGTTTGGACAAATTTAAGCGAGTTATTCCTAAAAATTGCAGGCCTACAGTATAAAACGCAGAATTTCCATGCAAAATAATTGTACCGCTTTTGGTACGTAATTCCAGACAGAATCATACCGCCAGGGAGGGTAATAACTTGGCAGTAAAGAGAGGTGTATGTGGTAATACAGCTTTAGTAGCAACAGCTCTCACATGTATGTTTTCTGAGTTTTCCTACTTGAGTGAAATGCCACAAGAAAAAAATTAAATATATATATTTTTTCACTACTGCTTTATGCACAATTCAATAAGAAGGGTTGCAGAAAAATGCATTATATTCCATGGTTCTAACAGAGAGGTGAACAAATTTCGGCCCTCCAGTTTCAGAACTACAAGTCCCATCATACCTCTGCCTCTGGGAGTCATGCTTGTGGCTGTCAGTCTTGCAATGCCTCATGGGATATGTAGGTCCACAGCAGCTGGAGGGCTGCACATTTGCCCACCCCTGTTCGAAGGCATTTTATACCACATTCTCTAAAACTTTACCTGTCACTTGGGACAAATATATATATATATATATATATATATATACAGTGCGGAAAATAAGTATTTGAACACCCTGCTATTTTGCAAGTTCTCCCACTTGGAAATCATGGAGGGGTCTGAAATTGTCATTGTAGGTGCATATCCACTGTGAGAGACATAATCAAAAAAAAATATTCCAGAAATCACAATGTATGATTTTTTTAACTATTTATTTGTATGATACAGCTGCAAATAAGTATTTGAACACCTGAGAAAATCAATGTTAATATTTGGTACAGTAGCCTTTGTTTGCAATTACAGAGGTCAAATGTTTCTTGTAGTTTTTCACCAGGTTTGCACACACTGGAGGAGGGATTTTGGCCCACTCCTCCACACAGATCTTCTCTAGATCAGTCAGGTTTCTGGGCTGTCGCTGAGAAACACGGAGTTTGAGCTCCCTCCAAAGATTCTCTATTGGGTTTAGGTCTGGAGACTGGTTAGGCCACGCCAGAACCTTGATATGCTTCTTACAGTGCCACTCCCTGGTTATCCTGGCTGTGTGCTTCGGGTCATTGTCATGTTGGAAGACCCAGCCTCGACCCATCTTCAAAGCTCTAACTGAGGGAAGGAGGTTGTTGCCCTAAATCTCGCAATACATGGCCCCGGTCATCCTCTCCTTAATACAGTGCAGTCGCCCTGTCCCATGTGCAGAAAAACACCCCCAAAGGATGATGCTACCACTCCCATGCTTCACAGTAGGGATGGTGTTCTTGGGATGGTACTCATCATTCTTCTTCCTCCAAACACGGTTAGTGGAATTATGACCAAAAAGTTCTATTTTGGTCTCATCTGACCACATGACTTTCTCCCATGACTCCTCTGGATCATCCAAATGGTCATTGGCAAACTTAAGACGGGCCTTGACATGTGCTGGTTTAAGCAGGGGAACCTTCCGTGCCAATGCATGATTTCAAACCATGACGTCTTAGTGTATTACCAACAGTAACCTTGGAAACGGTGGTCCCAGCTGTTTTCAGGTCATTGACCAGCTCCTCCCGTGTAGTCCTGGGCTGATTTCTCACCTTTCTTAGGATCATTGAGACCCCACGAGGTGAGATTTTGCATGGAGCCCCAGTCCGAGAGAGATTGACAGTCATGTTTAGCTTCTTCCATTTTCTAATGATTGCTCCAACATAGGACCCTTTTTCACCAAGCTGCTTGGCAATTTCCCCGTAGCCCCTTCCAGCCTTGTGGAGGTGTACAATTTTGTCTCTAGTGTCTTTGGACAGCTCTTTGGTCTTGCCCATGTTAGTAGTTGGATTCTTACTGATTGTATGGGGTGGACAGGTGTCTTTATGCAGCTAATGACCTCAAACAGGTGCATCTAATTTAGGATAATAAATGGAGTGGAGGTGGACATTTTAAAGGCAGACTAACAGGTCTTTGAGGGTCAGAATTCTAACTGATAGACAGGTGTTCAAATACTTCTTTGCAGCTGTATCATACAAATAAATAGTTAAAAATTCATAAATTGTGATTTCTGGAATTTTTTTTTTGGATTATGTCTCTCACAGTGGACATGCACCTACGATGACAATTTCAGACCCCTCCATGATTTCCAAGTGGGAGAACTTGCAAAATAGCAGGGTGTTCAAATACTTATATGTTCATACACTGTATTATATATTTGCTGGTTGTAGAAACTTTTTTTTTTAGAAGCTGCCATACTTTTAGGAATTCTAACCCTCACAAAGAATCCAAGCACAGAGTGTAACTAGAATATGATCTTACTACACTAAATCTATCTTCACGTCCGCAGGGTTACATCCTCAGATTCCACATACAGAAACTAGGGATCAACTTCTCTCTCACTAATTATTTTGGGCCTAGCATGGGGCAGAATTATTTGTTATGTACAATAATCCTACTGAAGAAACCTAACAGCCCTACTTTTTAATAATCCACCTTTTTCCCTAATCTACCTTTTAGAATTAATCTTTTCCCACAAGCCATACATTATCTTTTCTTGCAATTCATCCATTATAGTTTCTTGATTTACTTTTACTAGTGTGTGTGATCTCATCATAAAGTTCTCACCCATTTTTCAGTACTGTGGCTTTTAACTTCTACTGTCTAAAGTGGCAATTACTGGAAGATTGATTTTTCTCTACTTAGACCTTAGCCAAATTCCTTCTGAATCCTTGATCAGAACACGTATGGTCGTGTGTATCTGACAGATTTAAAGGACTTTTTAACATTGAGCAAAAGTCAGTGGAAGGGTAAACTGGATATAAGCCAGACTTCTTGATTCATCCTTTTCCATATTTTCATAAATTATGGCAAATATAAATCGGGAAAAGCACGACTCAGACTTAATTTCGGTAAATGCCTTAGCTGTTCAGGAAGGTGCCACAGATTCAGGTTATGAATTGTTAGGAAAAGCAGACACTGATTCTCTTTAGTATGCCTCCTAACCATGAGCTGACATGCTATCAATTAAATTGGAGTCACAGTAGATTGGTCAGCCCAATAAAAAGGCAAATTTTCAGTAGATGTAACAGACCCTAGAGCAGATGTAAGTATCGGGGAAGAAAAGCTGCTGACACAGAAATGAACAGCACTTTGAGTAGCAGAGTGGTTAATGTGCACTGCATGCTGATGTGCAACCTAAAAGAGATAGGCAACCTCTCTACACAGCACAGAACTAATGTACAGCAGGATGAGTGCTGATATAGACCAGATCTTGTAAATGAATGCATTTGATCAAAGCAGCAGGAGAAGACATTTTAACGCACTTAAACCTAGAAAGAAAATCTATCTTCCTCATTTTGCTCAAAAACGAGTTCACCTTAAAATTCGATCAAGAGGAGAGGGGCTAAGGAAGACTATTTGAGCAATATTGACATATGCCATCTATTCCAAACAGGCATGGCCCATTATACACAAGTGATATGACAGATATAAACATCACTTGTGATAGATGGGGGTTAAATGGATAGCTTATGTGTTAAAAAATGTAATCACATAGCTCTGTACCATATGACTCCAACCAGTGGTATATTAGACCTGCATACAAGAGATGTAACGTTTATAACTTTAACTTTACAATATCTTAACTTCCTACCTTGGATGATCTGTTAACTATAAAGGGAAGGGAAGGGATCATGTAAAATTCTTAGATAAAATTCAATAAAAAATAAAGCTGGCCACACACACGCAGTCTGAGTTTGCAACGTGCTTTATATTTACCAGCACCTACTGTATATAGCGTGCAGGCCTATCTGATTGGACATGGAGTTAATTAAATGGGTTTGTTTAGGCAGGTCCTTGCAATACAAAGTAATTAATACATTTAAAATAGAGACTGTACAATCAAATTGTAATGTGGTTAGCCAGCTTACCGAAAACATAAAATATTAGAACAATTTTTTGAGCAGTGTGTTTGCATACAGTTTAGTGCAAAACATATCGAAAAAGAACACAAGCGTCCATGAAATATATATATGCAAACTAACACATAAAAAAAAATGGCAGTTGGATGAGAGGTTTATTGCATCCCAACACATTTGGTTGATAAATAAAATCTATACAGCAGACAGACAATTTTTAGAATTATGACAATATTTTCTACAACACATATACAAACCAGCTTAGTAACCCCCCTTCTTTAACTCTTCTCCTGCTATCCCATGTTTTTCCTGATTCTGTCCTACTCTACTCATTGGGTATATCCAAGGTGGTATGTGACTCCCACTAAACCATATGCCATCCTTACTATGCTCATTTATCAATCTTCAATATTGTTTTGTCTAAACAATTTGTTACCCTATGCTATGTATTGCTGCAGGTTATACTGTTTGCAATGTCATATGTTACACACATGCAATCTTTGAGTTTCCTTACTCTGTAAGAACTTTCTATGTTTGTAAAATTTCTCCTATTCTCAATAGAAAAGTTTGACAAGGAAAACCTATACAGCAGATCAAAATGGGGGCAAGAGGGCAGAAGGGTTTGGTTCTAAAAGAGGGACAGTTCTTTAAATTGAGGCAAGGCATGAGATTAACACTGCTATGCTAAATAACATGTTTTATAGCTTAATGAAATTAAGCTATTTGCTGGTGTCTGACCAATATTTAATATATGTGGACCTGGATAGCTGCATGCCCCTGGAATTTTAAGCTTTGGCAAGGAAAGGTCTACTTTGAGCTTTAAGAATACCTTGTAATATTCAATAGTCCTCTAATGGGGAAAGCAATTTCAATTTAATACTATTGACAATATTGAGTGTACATACTGTACATTGTGTGTGTGTATATATATATATATATATATATATATATATATATATGTATATACTATTGACAATATTGAGTGTACATACTGTACATTGTGTGTGTATATATATATATATATGTTGTGATGGTATGCGAGGTGAGATACTTGACCATAGATATATTTCACCGCGCATACGTTCTATTTTGAGAAGCTGAACCGGAATCCGGGTCGGGTTTTACGGCCTCTGGTGTTCCGGTCCGGATATTTGGGTCCACTGGAGTTCAATGTCAGGTGGACCTTAAAAACAACCAGGAAGAGATCAGAAGGGAGCTCTCTGGTTTTGGGACACTCAAGGAGGGAACCTGAGTGTGAGGAGCTCTCTAAAGACATTGCGAGGAAAAGGTTTGCGTTTGTTGTTTATTTTGTGGGTGGTGGGGACCAGCCCCACACTGTATAGATAGGAGACCCTGATGTTTAGTTTAGCGCCGGACGGCAAGGATTTAAGTTTACTGTTTTGTTCATTTTAACCTGCAAACCTTTTGTGAAATAAACCTGGCAGCTGCCAGACTTAAAAAGAAAGTGCCTGTTTACAGACTGTGTTTCAGAAAAGTGATCCCCACGAGCTAATCTCCCACAATGTATATACTATTGACAATATTGAGTGTACATACTGTACATTGTGTATATATATATATATATATATATATATATATATATATATATATACACACATACTGTAATACCAAAAGTATTGGGACACCCGCCTTTATACGCACATGAACTTTTGGCGTCTAATGCCGCGTACACACGATCACTTTTTGTGATGAAAAAAAACGTTGTTTTATCTCACAAAACAAAACAAAGTTTTTCAAACTTCATTTTCCAAAACGACGTTGCATACACACCATCGTTTTTCAACAAAGCTCTAGCAAAGCGTGGTGACGTACACCACGTTCAACGGCACTCTGTTCCATTGTAGCTTCGTCTCATAACTTGCTTCTGAGCATGCGCGGGTTTAAAAACGTTGTTCAACATCGTTTTGCCCACACACCATCACTTTTTATGACACAAAAAACGACGTTTTGAAAAACGACACAAAAAATTTAAGCATGTTCGAATTTTTTTTTGGTCGTTTTTTTGAAGACATAAAACAACGTTTTGCCCACACGTGGTCTTTTTAAATTACGTTTTTGAAAACGTCGTTTTTTTTCATCACAAAAAGTGATTGTGTGTATGCGGCATTAGTCTGTAGGGGTCAATATTAAGTTGGCCCACCCTTTGCAGCTATAACAACTTCAACTTTTATGGGAAGGCTCTGCACAAGGTTCAGGAGTGTGTCTATGAGATTTTTTGACCATTCTTCCAGGAGCACATTTGTGAGGTCAGGCACTGAAGTGGGCGAGAAGGCCTGGCTTGCAGTTTCCGCTCTAATTCATAGCAAAGGTGTTGTATCGGGTTGAGGTCAGAAATCTGTGTAGTCCAGTTAGGTTCCTCCACCCCAAATGCGCTCATTCATGTCTTTATGGTTCTTGCTTTGTGCATGGTCCAAATCATTTGGTGGAGGGGGGATTATGGTGTGGGGTTGTTTTTTAGGGGTTGGGCTTGACCCCTTCATACTTCCAACTTTGTGGGAACAGTTTGGGGGTGGCCCCTTCCTGTTCCAACATTATTGCGCAGCAGTGCACACACAAGGTCCATAAAGACATGGATCAGCGAGTTTGGGGTAGGGGAACTTGACTGGCCTGCACAAAGTCCTGCCTCCCAGCCAAAACACACCAGCTGCAAGTGCTGACTGGATACCCAATGGCAGATGATTTTCAGTCAAGCTCCTTTGTCAGAAGCCAGATATTTGTCTGGCTTCTGTCAGGCAGACTACCGTACACACAGGTCGAATGTTGGCTGCTTTCTGTTAAACCAGCCAATACCGCCCGATATTCAGCCCATGTGTACAGGGTTTTAGAATACATGTGCCTTTTGTATGTATACAAAAAATGTTTATGCTGGAGTTCAGCTTTATCAATGCTGATAACAAGCAATTACATGCTGTTAAAGCAAATAAATGTGTACTGATCAAACCCTTTAAAGCAGAGCTTTACCAAGAAAAAAAATAATCAAAAATGCTGCAAAAAAATATATAGTATTTTTTTTTAATACATACCTGAAGTGCCTGTTGAAGGAAGAAGCCAAAAATAAATGGAATTAACAGAAGTCATGTAATCACTAAATACTACAAATTAGCCAGGCCGACTACTACCAGCATAACTAAATTTACTTGAAGCCCTATTCCAGGGACAAGGGTGCTACACCAACATATATGATGACATAACAATACCACAACAGATATAAAAAATAAAGTATTTGTTTATCCAGAAATAACATCCATACAGAGAATATTCAGAAAATACCTACATTTTTGTGCTTAAAAGTACCTGATATAATGACTCTTGCGAAAACTAAAGAGCCCCACCACCTATAAAAGGCTCAACACAACCTTTTTAAACTAAGACATAGAAAACACATGCTCATTACTGAACCTCATAGAGAATTCTGAAAGAGAACAGCAACATACACATCACGAGAACAGTGCTTTTCAGTTCTGTCCCATGTATATTAGAGGACAACATAAAGCCACGGTTTTCCACTAATCCTACCTGAGCATCACAGGAAGACTTTCATCCTAAATTAGAAAAGAGAGCCAGTGAGGATACTGTACTAGTTTGTCAAAGCGCTCTTGTGTACTCTGTCCCGCAGCATCAGACATGCCTCTGAAGCAGAAGTATCTCATACATGGGTGCATTATACCGCCTTTACAGCAGACACTGGATGACTGTACTATGATCTGAATCTCTGAGACACTGAAAGTAAAACTCATGCAGTGAGGGGAAATGAAGTTGTTTCCATAGGGCTGCAGTACACTGAGCACATTAGAACTCATTTAAAGGAATAGAGTAAAAATTCTATGCTGCCCCGTATAACAAAAACATGTTAACAGAAAGAGCTTAAATTAGACAAATATGCCGTATGTGCACTTTGCCCCTGTTTACTTGTGTCCTTTACTAAAAATTCCTTTTAAAAATCTCAGGAACATGGCACAAACAGCAGAACCATGCATTTAACAGAACTAACCAGTACAAATAAGAAGCATACACATTGTAGATGTTACTGTACTTTATATTTCTATATGTTTTAAAACTCTGCTGGCTGACGCAACCCATCTCCTCACAAGTTAATTCCATGATATTCTTAAGGATTTGACCCTAACTTAGGGTGACTAGACATCCCGGTTTCAGGGGACAGTCCCCAGATTGAGGACACTGTCCCCGAACCAAGTCTGTCCCCGGATTAGATTTGAACAGGGGCTGGGGTAATTTCAAAGACAGTCTGTGCAGAATTAAAAAAAAAAAAATTTGGAATCATACACACCGGCTCCGCCACGCCTACTAGCTTATCGGGGTGTATTTTTTTCCATTATCTGTGCCCCTTTCTGATGATCGTGTGCTGATTGGAGTGGAGGGAATATTTCTTCAGTTTCGGGTGCATGCCCATTCAGCTCCGCTTGTTCTTCTGCCTTGGCTCAAGTCCTGGCCAGCCGCCTGCCTGCTTATGCCTTTGCCTTCCCTGGTGGAGTGATCTTCCTCTGCACCCCATCCAGTAGTAGCTGGGGCCCTAGAGAGTTAGGAAAAATATGTCCCCGGATTTCATTTTAAAAATCTGGTCACCTTACCCAAACTTCAAGATGCAGCGTTCTCAACATATATAAACCATTCTGCTAATTAACCAGTCATTATGGTTAAATTTCAACTCCCTCCAAAACTTTTTATTTAATCATAGCTAAAGTTGGAGAGGTTAGAGTCTCTTTTGGGTTTTCAATGTGTTCTGTATACCTTCAGTGGAGATTTCCTCTTGCCTCCTGCCAGGTCAACGAGGATACAAATAAAAACATGCAAGTAGTATGGAAAGTGAGATAAAACATTTGAGTAAGTTTCTGTTGCTATCTATGTCTTCCTGCCCCAATGACAAGCGTTTAATTTCAAATTTTTGTGTCACAGATCTAGAAAGTGAAGGAAAAGCTCCCAATGGTGTGACAGACAGAGGTCTTTCCACATGCTATCCAAAACTAAAAAAAAACAATGGCTGCAGTTGGACATAGATAGCTGTTATGCAACAAGTATAATTTGTCACTGCTGAAGCCTTCTAAGAATTATTGCAACTGGGCTAAAATTAAAAATGTCCACTCCATTATCCTGTTTTTAAATATTCTAGTACTGCCAGATTTAAACAGCTGTTGGATGGAACATCAACCTCTTGTTAATAATTTAGTGTGCTGCCTCTTTATAATAGTTAAATGTGATTGAATAAGGCTGAAGAATGTTCAAAGCGAGGGTCATGCTATGGAACCTAGCTGGCTGAATTTTGCCAAGCTTAGATTAGGAAATGTTTAGAAGATGTGGACAATGGTGAGATATAGTGAGATTTAGTTATAATTGTAGTTAGATGATTGTTAGTATAAAAGTTAGTTGGTTTGATGACTGAGGTCTTACCCAGAATGGCGGCATTTAATGTAAGTGCTACCAGTGGCTTATGTTTTAATATAGTTTTTATGTATTTTGATGTGTTTTCTACATGTTATCACCAATACTACACTATAAGATTTTTTCTGTGCGATATGTTTGTTGATGAGAGGTGCTGAATTCCTTGGTATCTTAAATGATCACAAAGAGAAAATAGCATTTCTGGGCTGAATTTACTTGATGTTAAACCGATGGAACAACTAATTTCCTCATAGAAATAACAATCCTTAACAAGTCTATTTGGCTGTTCTATTCTTAGACAGCAACTACGTCCTGTAGGTGTGCATTTCTACTTAAGGTGGAGGTGACACATGGTGGAATAATTACACTGGTGAAGGACCGCTTTAAGGATTTCCTAGGGATCACTGGATATCTGGATCACTTTTCTGTTTGCTATTGTGCAATATATAGCAGACATTTTTGTTGAATAAAAAAATTAAAGCAATGCTTTAAAGTAGGGATCTTCAAACTACGGCCCTTCAGCTGTTGCGGAACTACACCTCCCATGAGGCATTGTGAAACTCTGACATTCACAGACATGACTAGGCATGATGGGAATTGTAGTTCCTAAACAACTTTTTTTTGAGTGAAGGAAGGAAGGTTTGATTACTTAAAAAAATGCTGGTGCAAAAAAGGTATATAGAATAAATATACTTATGTGACACATGGTGGTATAAATAATAAAGTGAAACTAATGGGGTGAAACAGAAAAGTGCAAAATCAAAATCACATATGTGAAGCCAAAGTCCATCTGGTCCTATAAACACCGAAAAGTGTTGGAAGAAAAATCTTCTTTAAGGCACCTCCACCTCTATTAAAATCCTACCAGCTCCAACTTCAAAAATTGCATTTGTTAATAAATTGTGCTGCTCCCATTTGTCCTCAGCCGTCCACCTCCTCATACAGATGAACCAGTAACGATCAATGCCACATCCTCCGTGACTCTCTCAGCCACTGAGCTCATCTGCAAGTAGCGGTGATGCCAGCAATGGTTTCACTGAATAGACCGGACCACTCTGAAGCCTTGTACACACGATCAGTCCATCCGATGAGAACGGTCTGTGTAGAAGAGGAGCCGAGCCGCCGCTGCCTGTTTGTTAATAGCGCGGGTCAGGAAAATTACAACTGTTTCCTGACCCGCGCTATTAACAAACAGGCAGCGGCGGCTCGGCTCCTCTTTACACAACCGTTCTCATCGGAGGACTGATCGTGTGTACAAGGCTTCAAGTGGTCCGGTCTATTCAGTGAAACCATTGCGGCATCACCCTACTTGCAGATGAGCTGTTCACGGAGCGGAACTACGTTACTGGTTCATCTGTATGAGGAGGTCCTGAGGACATGAGGCACAATTTATAACAAATGCAATTTTTGAAGTTGGACTGGTAAGCAGGCATTTTATATAGAGGTGAGGTGCCTTCGATTAATTCACTTGAAGATTTTTCTTCCAACACTTTTCGGGTGTTTATAGGACACAGATGGACTTTGGCTTCACATATGTGATTTTGATTTTGCTTGGACTTTTCTGTTTCACCCCATTAGCGTTTCACTTTATTTTAAATTTATACCATCCACCAATACTTGGTTCCATAAGTATATTTATTCACTATAACTTTTTTTTGCAGCGCAGCATATTTTTTAGCTATGTATTTTATGTGTATCGCACATTTTTTTGCAGCAGCAGCATTATCTAATTCATTTTTTTATTACCACTTTTATTTTATTTTATTTCCATTGACCTGCGCAGTAATTTTTTCCCATAGATTGATTGCACTGCTGGTTGCAGAGATCTACCCTACTCCTGGAATGGCAACAGCCAAGTCAAATTTCAGATTCCCTAAGTAGCGCATTTTCTGTAAATTATGCAAAATCCACAACAGGGCCATATGGCAAGATTAAGTAAAAATGAGGACTAAATCAAATGGCACGATCTATAATTTAAATAAAGTGCCATTTCCCAAGTTTTAATTAATATTTGGCTCTAAGCTGGTCCTGAGAGTTAATGGTTGATATTTCCAAACTCTCTATTATTTATGCCTTTCCATGGCCATACAGTGTTTACAAAATGTCCCTGATCAAGGTCAGAAATATACATACATTACTTCAAAAATCTGCAAAAGCAGTTTGTTGACGAAACACAACTAACTGGGTCTAACTATAGGAATATGTCGGAATCAATACTATATTATTGAACTACGGGAAACAGCAATAAAGGGGGTAAAATAAAAAAAGAAGCACATGAGACTAAAATACAATCTGATTGGCGGATCTTTAACTCAAATATAGAAACACAGTAACCAAAAAATAGTAATTCTGTAACAAACTGAATATACGTTTCAAGGATTCCCTTATGATCCAATTAAACATGAGGTCATGCATAGATTAATTGCATCTCATATACATCTCTGTAGTGTAGAATGCTAACATACTTAGATTCACTCTAAACTTATAAATGCATGATGTAATTTAACAAACCTCAAAAACAAGCATTTCCTCCTATTTTAAGCTTTTCTTAGCTTACATGTATTTGTAACTTTAGCAACACACAATGAAATGTAAGCAGATATAATCATAAAAGTAGGACCAATCTTCCATATGTGTGTTGAACATGAATAAGATTAAAATAGTAGAATAAATATGATTGCTGCGTGATTTCTGGTCTGTTTTGGATAATGAAAACGGCAAACATTTCCTGCAATTTTGAGAGGATCTATTGATATTGTAGGTTGTTTTTTTAGCTATTCAAATGCCATTAGAGTGTGGTCACTGACAGTGTAACCTTGACAGAAGAAAGAAAATAATGTGAAAGACTAAAATCAAGACGCTAACGATAAATGGTCTCAAGAGGTCACTCCAACATTGTCTCATAATAAATAACATACATATTCTAGAGAATAAATATTTATAGGAAAAAGTGGTTTATGTATATGGATATTCACATATCTCCATTTGTGTTCTTACTATACTATCAAACTATAGTCTTAGCTATGAGAAATGATTACAGTGTTTCTTTGTGGGAGAGCCCACGGTCAGATTACCAAATGGAGTACCTGCCAAAAGTGTGCAATAAAAAGAGAATTTATTTTTTCTTAAAGCGGGGTTCCAACCACAATTAGCATTTTTTAAATGTATGTCCTTTCATCATGCGTTTTTATAATATAAATCCGGTCACTTACTATTTTACAATCCGCCACCGCTCCACATAGTTATTCAAAAAAGATAGTTTTATAAACTATGTCCACACCGTTGTCATTTTGCTTGTGGGCATTGTAAAGCCCACAAGCACTTACTTCCTGGAAGTCTTGGATGGGGAGTGATAATTGGGTAGCGCACTGCATCCTGGGAAATGATGACACACATTTCCCAGGAGCATTAGAGGGAGATGATGTCAGAATCCTAGGTGATTCCAAAGGCAGATTTTGTGGGACCGCATAGCAACAGGCATTTCCAGATGAGTAAAAAATGTATTTTATTTTTTTAGGTCTAATGAGCACAATAATGAAAAAAAACATTTTAGGATGGAAACTCCACTTTAACAAGAACACCCCGTTTAAGCTATGAGGGACATTGTGGAAGCATTTATACGAGACAAGGAGAGAAAGCAGACAGTGGTGGCTGAGAGTGGTCAGGTGTGAGTGGTGACATCTAATAGCCTTTTAAATCTATGGACACTCTAGTTTTGATTTTTTTTTTTTTAAATAACATTTCCTGTGTTCAGTAAAGTGAAACAGTGGATAAAAAAGTTCCCTTTAGCCACAACCAACCCACACACAGTTAGTAGTTTAAGAATTGTTTGACGTGAGAGAACCTGATAACACAAAGGATACAGAGTAATGCATGTAGTGTGGATTTCAGAGAGTTTAAAGAGGAAGTAAACCCTCTAAAGCAATTCTTTTAAAAATAACCCCTGCAAGAGAAAAGCATAATGAGCAAGTAGTATGCATAGCATTATGAATTACTTACCTGAAATTGAAGCCCCCGAAGCGACTCTCGTTCCTCACCTCTGCCGCTGCCATGATACCCGAGTGACTTCCGGGTATCGCAGCTCCGGCGCTGTGATTGGCCGGAGCCGCGATGATGTCACTCCGGCCCGATCGCCTTCACCAATGGCAAGCTCAGTGCGCCTGCGCCATTGTCTATGGCGAGCATGCGCCGTATACATTGGTGCAGTCTTTTCTGCAAATATCTCCTACACCGTGTAGGTTTAGGAGATATTTATTGCACCTACAGGTAAGCCTTAATCTAGACTTACCCGTAGGTTAAAGTGGTCTGTATGAGTTTACAACCACTTTAAAGCAAAACACATCAGCTTTATCACTAAACACTAAATAGGTAGGTAGGATCTTGAAGTTATAAGGGTGGTTTGCTTTCTATTGCCAGCTTCAATCGTGTAAAATGGTGTATACAGAAAGCTCTTCACAGCATGTTCTTCAATCTTTTATGTCCACTGAACCTTAGTGGAAAAAAGCACTTGTATACCTCTCCTCTGTTTATGTATTGATATATTCTTTGCTCAACAACCAGACACACATTGCAGGAAGTGTTGTTTTCTCATCTATAGTGAACACAGACATAGGTTAAAGTGTGAATCAGCTACTGCTATATTGTAACCTAACCAATGTCAGCAAAAATAACTGATTTTCTTCAATAGACAAGTGAACTCAATGGCCTGTTTTTCATTATTGCTGCAATAAACTATCAAATAACATTCTCTATAAACAGAAACTGTGTTGGTACTAATATCATTCAAGGGATACAACTATACAAGATTGAAAAAAGTCTACAAATACCATACCCAAATAAGAATTCTACTTTACCTGTAAATGTATCCATGTATCTAATTCTTACTTTAACCGCTTGAAAATTAAAACACAGTTTCTAAATCTAAAAGAATGGGAACTTTCATACTTTTACTAGCTGCAACTGAGCCCTACTTCCCACCCTCATCACTTATCTATAGTACGATTCCTGCATGCTGGTGGGCAACATTTCTGATCTATGTGTAACTTTTACTATTTTAGGGAGGAAACAATTCAGGTGTCAGTTTCTGAAACTGTGAACAGCACTGATCCGAGGATCGCAGCTGATCTCAGCTCATAAACGGTTTAAGAAACGGTGATGATCGGGGCAGAACATGTTCTCCATCGATGATCTCTGCACACAGAAGCGGCCAGTTTATGAACCTGGGATCTCAGCACTTCATTGGCGATCTGTGTCAGAATTCACACTCCCCGATTCACCAGCTCAGAGGTGGTGAATGAAGAGAGAATCCCAGGGGGAGGGAGGAAGATATTTGACTTCCTCCTTCCTCGATTAGACCCCCCAAGACAGTAACCATGCCTCTCTGTCATATTTAGGTGGATATATATATATATATATATATATATATAAAATTTGTGTATACAAAAGGATATACGATAAAAGGTAATTAAATTGAACTTGCTAGTTAGGGGCTGCATTTATGCGAATGGAGTTGGAGATTTGGTCAGGATCAGTGGCGCCCTCAATGAGAAATACAGGCAGATACTGATCCAACATGCCATACCATCATGCCATACCATCAGGGAGGCGTGCGATTGACCCAAAATGTATTCTGCGGCAGGACAATTACCCCAAACATGCAGCCAATGTAATTAAGAAAAATCTTCAGTGTAATGAACAAAGAGTCTTGAAAGTGATGGTTTGGCCCCCACAGAGTCCTGATCTCAACATCATTGAGCCTGTTTGTGATTACATGGAGAGACAGAAGGATCTGTGGTTAGTTCTCCAAGATGTTTGGAACACCCTTTCTTCCAAGCGTCTTCAAAGAAAAAAATATGCTGCTTTGAAGGCACAGGGTGGTCACACCAAATATTGATTTGATTTGAATTCCTCTTGACAGCAGGGGAATTTACACACATTGCCAGTGGCCTTAGCTTTGGCTCAAGGATTCTGTGTAAATTTGACAAGCAGACTCCTGTCTGTCAAATGGAAGCATTCGAGCATCTAAGCTGCCACCGGATTGCTTCCACACCCCTCTGGTAATGGCTCCCCCTGGGACCAACATAGCAAGTGCCGCCGGGTAGAGGGGAGGGAGCAGAGCATACACACGTTCGCTCTCCTCCCTTTCTTGTTGCTAACCTGGAAAGCAACGAATTTGACGTTACGTCTGGTTCCTTGCCAGCATACCCGAAAAAGAATGTAATGCATGATCTGCTTTGCTTTTATACCCTGGATGTCTCATTAACCCCAAAAATCATCACATAGAGGACTTATTGTCCCTTATGTAATGAAATGAAAAAGTTAATTACATTTAAAAAAAAAAAAGTTAAATTGTAAAAATTTACAAAGTTTAAAGTTACACCCAAGCACATAAAAATCCCCTCCCCATGAACATTTTTGAGGCACCCCAAACCCCACAAATACGCATGTACAAACACAAAAGCATGTGTCGGGGGTGCCTACGCATGAAAACGCTGATTGTGATACACGTTACATATTGCTGCGCACACCGGAGTGAGAGCAATATTTCTAGCATCAGGCCTCCTCCGTAACTCTAAACTGATGACCTACAATGGGCTTCTTAAGTGTCGCCTATAGAAAATATAGGGTACTGAAGTTCGTCGCCATTCCGCTGGTGCATTCAAATTTAAAGTTTGACATGTTGTTTCTCTATTTACATAGTGCAACCTTATCTTTTATATTAGACCAAAAATTAGGTAATTTATTGTGTTTGTGTGCTTCTTTTTTTTTACTCAGATTTTGCATTTCCTAGACCTTTGCCGTAATATCATGTAACATAAAAAATTGGAACTACCAGGATTTTAATCTCTAGGGTGTCAAATTATTATTTTAACCATGTGTGGCAAAAAAAAAAAAATGCAAAAATGCCAAAGGCAGCGAAAGGATTAATGTGATCGTACCTGCACTATTAATGAAACAATAAAAAATTTCACATCTGTGCTCTGTTGTGGGCAATAGCATAGGTGCAATTGTTTTCACTGTAGTGTAATAGTGATTTGGGGTGCCGTTAAGAATGAATGCCAATGTACCACAACAAATATAAGTCTGTGCATTGTTTTAGGATTCATTGAAGCGTTCTCTTTTTATGTGTTATCACAACCTTAGATGTGTGAATTCTGCCTAAAGTGAACCTGTCACTATCTGGATATTACATATCCTCATATCCAGCATTTCAGTATACATTTTGACAGTGTTTTGGTGTGCCACCCCAATTATGTCCCCCTATAGTTTGTTGAGGCATTAATTGCTTTATGGGATTGGGGGGGGGGGGTGTTGTGGGAAATTGTCTGGAGCACCCATCTCTCTGTAAGTCTGAATACAATTAGCATTAGTATATAATTATAGATTGGTTTCTGCATTGGTAACAATTCCATTGCCTGACAAGGGTATAGGGAAGTCAAACCAGGACAAGCTGCTCTTGTTGTGTTCATTATGTCTGAGGTATACACAACAGTGTCATTGACAAGCTAAAAATAACATGCTGTCAACATCATTCATATTTTTATTCTTCCTACCTAGATTTGTACAATCAAGCTTGTAGAGGGGAAACATTTTTTTCTACTGGTTGAAATACCATGTATTTATGTTAATGTCCTCATTTAACTCACCTAGTTTGGTACCCATACCAACAAGCAATGGTCTTTCTTCTTTTTAGAAAAAAATCAACAATCATTAGGAACATTTTTATATACAAGGCCAGTTGCATGCTCTTTACATATAGGGGGTACTTGGTGTCCTTATTTCTGCAAGGAAACACAACTTCTAACATTATCGAGCCACCCATCACTACAATTTACAGAATTGGTGTTTGCCCATTTGACTCTCAACAGAAAGCAGTCCTGTATAACAGATCCTCATTTACCCTGGTCTCTTTAAATGAGGATTATTTTGCACTAGCTGACATGACACATATTACTGATTGAGTAAGGCCTAGGAAAATACTGGATGTACTGAAATAAACTACTATTAACCCCTGCTCCCCACAATGCCGGTCATTGGCAGTGAAATTGAATTCTCTACCCCCCTGCATTGGTGGTCAGTGGCAGTGAGACTTTGAAATCCTCCCCTGCATTGGTGGTCAGTGGAAAAGAAAGTTAATACCCCTGCCCATTTGGTGATCACTTTACTGACTACACACGCCCCATGTCTCTCTCTCTTTCTCTTTACTCAGGCTAGGACCTTACTTGTACTGGGGGGGGGGGGGGGGCAGAGCATTCCAACACCCGGCACTTAGTCGCCTAACTGGTGCCCAATAGCTTGCAGGCCACATCAGTGCCCTTGTCCATCTCTGGAGTGAGCAAGAGAGGCTGGCTATGTTCCTACACGCAGTAGAGCAATGGAGAATGAACATAGACACCCTCTAACAGTAATAATAATTTGGAGATTTGGAGGAGACTAAGCGCAAAAAAAAGTACTAGAATATACTGCATGTGTGTGTGTGTATATATATATATATATATATATATATATATATATATATATATATTAATAACATTTTTAAACCAGCTTTTAGTGTCACTTTAATCTACAACAGGACAACAAGAAAGAAAGAAATATATAAATATATCTCACAATTTTAGGGGCAGGACACAGATTCACTTTCTTTAAGGCCCCAATCACACGGGCGCGATTACTTGCATGCAGTCCTTTAGATATCTATTGGGACATGCGGCTGCGTGAACAAAACACCTGTGCATCACCTTGTCAGCAAAACACTGCCCTGCATGGGGCACTCGAGTAATCATCTATGTTAATGGGGCCTTACAGTAAGTCAATCTTGGTCCTGTCCCTAAAGATTATATATAAATATATATATATATACACACACAGTAAAACCTTGGTTTGAGAGCGTTTTGCAAGCCAAGCTATTTTTTTTTATGAATTTTGACTTGATATACAAGTGATGTCTTGATATACAAGTAGTGTCTTGTCTCAACGGTGTATAAAACAAAACAGGGGTACTTTGGATTACAAGCATGTTTCTGGAATGAATTATGTTCGTAATCCAAAGTTTTACTATATATATATATATATTAAATAGGATTGACAGAAAAAAATAATTCTAACTAGTTTTGTATGCCTCACCATCCTGAAATCCATGTATTTCAGAAACAGTGCTGCACCAGATGTTTCACAGCTATGTAAGTATGGCTGAAGGAGGGCTTGTGCAGCTGCAGCATGTAATTTGCTCCCAATGTTTGTGACTAGAAGTCCCAGAATTCCCACACACCTCTCCTGAACTGGCCAAAGGGGAGGTGGAGCTGGGACAGGGCCAGGGGAGTGAAGAGAACAGCACAACTAAAAAAACGCTCACATTTTCATCACGCTGATGTTCTGAGGCTTAAGAACTATGTAGTGCAGGTAAGTCGAGGGATGCTTTAAAAGGTGATAGTGAGCACGGAAAAGTATTTGGTTCCCAAGGTAGCCAGGTAGAAAAGCAGAGAAAAATGTGACTTTAAGTGATTACATCATGGTATATGTTGCAAAGATGTGTCTGCAAACCACACTGAGGAATAAGGCAATTCATGCACAATGCACCATTCAAATTTTAAGTTATGCCTGGAGTTTGGTTTTAATATATAACACGGGATTAGCTTTACTGATTTAGTATAATATTTTTCTGCTAGAAACCACAGTCATCTTGAAAAATTACAAAACTCATAGCAGTTCACCAATTGAAAACACCATTAACAATAACCAATGTCCTGACACTTATGACCTTATGGTAGTTCTGTCTTGTACTTCACGTCTACTAAAGAAAAAAAAACTGCTATATAAGTGTGGACTTGTTAAAGCACAAAATGCTGCAACCAACATGTGTCAATAGCAATGACAGAAAGTCAGCCTGTGAACAGCAACTATCTTGCTTCAGATTTACAGGACAAACTGTTAAAAACTGGCCCTGGAAGGAGGGGTGAAACTACCTCTGATCTTTGTACAAGGTATTGTTTGGCTTACCCATAATGTGATGTCACTGGCTCCATTTGACTGTGATTTATACCTACTTACTTCGATCAGAGAGGTCCCACTAGGATACTGATTTCATTTGTCATATTTTCCTCTCTTATATTTGAGGCCTCATGAGCTCTTCAATTTTGAAATACTAACTTCAATCCACTTGGACTCCACCTCTAACCAGAGACAAAATTGTATCTATACCAGACTAGATTTTGGCTTGCTCTGGTTAATGTTTATGTTCTTGAGTCTCCAATGAGCCAGCGGGCTGTTCCTGAGACCTTCAATTTCTCCTTCAATAAAACATTGAGCACACTATATTGTATCCACCCTGGATTTTTTTTAACTGTCTGTGATTTACTTGTTTTCAATACACCCAATTCTCTAGGTCCTGATGAAGCGAATGATCCGCGAAACATGTTGACCTTCTCAGGAGATTTAATGCGCTTGTCTTTGTAATATATTTCACAGACAAAAATGTGGGTTTTTATATTATAAAATGAGTTTTATACAAACTGTATGATATAGGAAAATTATTTTTCTTTTTGCATGGCAAGTGTGCACACTGGGGTATATTCAAAGTCCCAAAATACTCGCTCTCCTTTTGCTACTATATTGGGATGTTACCCGACTGTTCACACATTTTAGCTTTACTGCACTTTTTGCCACAAACTCAAAGCATCTGTGGAGATGAATGGTCTTGAGCTGTGTCACACTTTTTTTTTTAAATTTACTGTATTTATTGGCGTATAACACTCACCTTTTTACCATGAAAATAGAGGGTAAACTGTGCCTGCGTGTTATACGCAGGGGGCTGTGGAAAGTTTTTTCCCTGAAACTTCCCTCTGAAAGTTAGGTTGTGTGTTATACGCCGATAAATACAGTATTTGTTTATAAAACAAAGCCTGCAACCC
Organism: Rana kukunoris; assembly: GCA_029574335.1. Lineage (NCBI taxonomy): Eukaryota > Metazoa > Chordata > Amphibia > Anura > Ranidae > Rana > Rana kukunoris. Next base: position 283,072,809 of record CM056052.1, read on the forward strand.
CCAACATAAGAAAACAAAAAAACATATTTCAGTAGATAGCCAACATCAGCTTGTTCCTTGCTGCAAAGTTTTCTGGTCACTTTAAATCAGCTTTTCTGGTTAATCTATACATCTATACATCTGCAACTGAGCTGATCATGATGATGTTAGGTGCTTCTGTTATCCAGATTCTGGACTAAAAGACTACTGTCAGATAAGTGACAACAGTTCAAATGAGATCAGCTGTATGCAGTAATTAACTGGTATTGCTAGACTGAAAACACTTAAGTAATTTGTACAAAGCACTCTTCTGAAAACCAAGGCAGGGAAGCAGCTACACAAACATAAAATACATACGGTTCGTGTAAACAAATCTTGAATTCTGTTCAACCAGTTTTCTTATTTGGGCACCCCTGAAAGACATCACAGCCAAGCCATGACATTTTACTTTCCTGAGGAGGTCTGGAATGTATTAAACTGGCCATAGGTGCATTGACATTCAGCTGGTTCAGCAGGCCTATGGCCTTTCCTGCTTGAAATAAGTCAATAGTCAGAACAGGAATGATGGAAAATTGTATTTCCATCATTAGCTGCAGCGCTATTATGTGTATTCTGACATGGGAGGAGTCCTGCTATCAAAATACAACAGCAAAGTGGGGAGGATTTTAAATCACTTGTGTGGATGGGGTTAGCTAAAATTTGACATACTAAAATTGTAGCAAGAGCTGTCTGCAGGGCTGGGTCTGCCAAAGTAAAGTGTGTCTATAAGGCCCCTTTCACACTAGCGGAGTCCGCCAGCGGATCCGCCTGCTCAGCAGGGGATCTCTCTGCTAATCCTCGCTGAGCAGGGGGATGACAGGTCTGTTTCACAGCCGCAATGGGCTGTTGGATGGAAACAAACTGCCTGTTTGTTTCCATCAGACTGTCATTTGATCCTCCCTCTGTTTTTAGTGGACAAGAATGGATGTCGACGGGTGTCAACGGACACATGTCTATTGACATCCATCACTCTATAGAGAGCAATGGATGGTCTGATTGGGTCTGCCTGAATCGGACCAGAAATCTGGGGAAGAAATATTCTGCAACATTCTTCAACACGCCTTAGTGTCCCCTTCATTCACTTCTGCATCTGCCTCATCTATGGCAGGCACATTGGAATCCCACTCGAGTAGAGAAGTAGCAGAAGGGGTGTGGCATTTTTGAGAAACGGCAAAGATTGTGACATAGCTGCAGAAAATTCCACTTTTGCCACATAGGCTGCTTTCTGTGTTCCTAAAACAGAGCTAAAACCAGATGCAGAGACTGGTAAATCAGCTCCTGCTCTGGTGCAAGGAGAGCATCCTCACTCGATGACTGTTGCTGTCCCGGCCTCGGGCAGATTAAATGTTCACCTGCGGTTTTGCAATGGCTCTTTTCTGCCTGGTCAAAATCCAACAAGGGGTTGCTAAGCAGTGAGACTGATTAATGGATGACTTGCAAATAGGTGTGGTTAAAGGAGGGACAAAGCCCAGGGTGTGTATGTTTTTGTAGCGAATACGGGCACGCTAGCTTTTGTTTTCTATACCCTCTTCCATATCCCTTGTAATTAGAAATTATGTAGATCCCTATTTGTAACACTTATTTTAAGATTTATTTGTTGTTAAGCTTTAGCATTACTTCATTCTTATTCAGCATACCACATTTGTGTGTCCAAGACATTGGTAACTATAGTCACAAAAATGTGTGCATCTTTGTGGCCAATGGAAAACTAGCCTAAAGAAGTGCATAACTGAAATCCAGCCCTGGCTAGAAGGGCATGTCCAAATAATCTCCAACTTTCACCTATCAAAAGATTTTTTTTAATGTCTAGCAAATTACTAGAGTGCAAATTTTCACCTCCAATAACGTGTTATTTTGCTCAGTAGCAAAATCTTTCTGGCAACATGTAAGAGGTGAATTTTCATTTGTTTCTTTTTAATTTAAAATGAATCCTGCAGCATTTACCTTACAGAGATTGTCTAATTGAATAAAATAATTTAACAACTCACTTCATATCTGAGAGGAACTGCTAATTGGTATAGTACTAATTCACGTATTGCCCTACAGAGTTACAGTATGGTTTCTAACAAAAAAAAGAATTGCAATTCTTCCTTTAAAAATTCTCAATAGACTGACTAGCTACATCTATCTTCACAGCAAACTGCATTAATATACTTGCTATATGTATGTGGGTGTGGACTGAAGAATATTTAATTCTCTTAATATGTGTTGTACCTTTTACAGCAGTAAAATTGTATCACTAGAAAAAATGGTTTAAACGGTAATATTATTTCATTATTCTTAATTTATATAAGGTTTACTATGAAAACAATTAAATACACAAATAATAAAAATTTTTGCAAATGCATGAATTTTACAACAGTTAACCTTTAACAAACCTCCTACTCCGAGCTCCCCCAAAGTCTTGTATTAGCTGTGTGGTCTGCTGGGGCCAACACAATTACCATTTCAAGGTCTCCACATTGAGTAGCCGCTTCCTTTGCACATATGCATGGAAACCTTGATTCATTCCATGGCAAGTCTATTTATTAACATGGACAGCACATCAATAGAAATTAATAGACAGTTCACCACAATTAGCAAAGGAAGCTACTGCCTTGGCCAGGAGAGACTGTAGTGTAGTGATGAGCGGAATACGCCATATTCGATTTCGCGATATTTCGCGAATATTTCGAAGAATATTCGCAAATATTCGTTAATATCGAATATTCGTGATATTTTATAAAAAAAAAAAAAAAATAGCGAAATTTCGCATATGCGAAAGCGACAATGATTGCGAAATTTCGCATTGGCGAAATTTCGCATTTTTTTTTTTTATAAAATATCACGAATATTCGATATTTACGAATATTCGCTATATTTTATAATAAAAAATATTGCGAAATTTCGCTAGTGCGAATGCGAAATTGTTTGCGAAATTGATTGCGAAATTTGAAAAAATACGAATATTCGAAATAGCGAATATTCGCCGCGATATTCGAGTTATTCGCGAATACTCGAATATGCAATATTCGTAGCGAATATTCGCAATGCGAATATTCGTGAGCAACACTACTGTAGTGACAGCTGTGCAGTCCTCATTTTTGTTGGGTTATTTTACCCTCAGTTTCAGTCCTGCTGGATGTCATCAAATGCCTGATGAAGGGGTCCTTAGTAGTTCCGTAACCTTGCACTACACTGTTTTTTGATGTGATCATTCTTTGATTAAAAAAACATTTGGACAAAATTAATGATCCTTGGTGTGCTGGCGAATCTACATATGTGATCACTCAGTTCTCAGTCTTAAGCCCCATATACACTATTAGTTTTCCTGAAGGTTTTTGTCTTCAAGTTTACCAAAACAATGTAGTGCAAGGGCCTGCCTGATTGCATATGAATTGAAACTCTTAAAGGAGTTGTAAAGGTTCGTTTTTTATTTTCTAAATAGGTTCTTTTAAGATAGTGCATTGTTGGTTCACTTACCTTTGTCCTTCGATTTCCCTTCTAAATGTTTTCTTTCTTTTTCTTTGTCTGAATTTCTCACTTCCTGTTCCTCCTCAGTAAGGTGTTCAGTAAGCTGTTCTAAATGACTTACCACTGCTCGGATGATGATGGAAAGCTTACTGAGGAGAAATTCAGACAAAGAAAAAAAAACATTTATAAGGAAAATCTAAGGAAAAGGTAAGTGAACCAACAATGCACTAGCTTAAAGGAACCTATTTACAAAATAAAAGACGAACCTTTACAACCCCTTTAAGGTTTGACCTCATATTAGATGGTTTTGGCAAACCTGGAGACAAAAACCTGCAGGAAAACTCATAGGGCCAGGTTCTCAAAAGAATTACGCCGGTGTATCTACACATAAACCGGCGTAATTCAAAAATCCTGCCGGCATATCATTGTTTTGTATTCTCAAAACAAGATACTCCAGGATTAGGCTAGGATCCGGCTTGCGTAAGTCACTTACACCGTCAGATCCTAAATGCAATAATACGCGGGCCGCTAGGTGGCGTTTACGTCGATTTAAGCGTTGAATATGCAAATGAGCCGATACGCCGATTCCCGAATGTTTTTGCGCCACTTCGCTGTAGTTTCCGTAGTTTCCATAAGCATAAGGTTACCCCTGCTATATGAGGGGTAACCTTATGTCAGTCCGCCATATGCCGTGTCAAGTATGGCCGTCGGGACAGCATCGGGTTTTTCCGTTATTTACGCTGTTTACGTAATTTGTCGCGAATAGGCCTGTACGTTATTTACGTTCACGTCGCAACCAATGTATTTGCGGCGTACTACAGAGCATGCGCACTCACTGGGCTACGTTTAAGGCCGGCGCATGCGCAGTTCGTTCGGCACGGGGGCGCGCTTAATTTAAATACAACTACACTACACTATGATGCCGCAAATTACAGAGCAAGTGCTTGGAGAATACGGCACTTGCTCCAGTAAGTTGCGGCGGCGTAGTGTAAATGGCTTACGCTACGCCGCCACGGATTCTACGTGAATCTGGCCCATAGTGTGTATGGGGCTTCAGAGCGGGCAGTGACAGATTCGGCATCAAACCAATGCTGCAGCCATATAGGCCAGTATGTGTTGTTTTTTTTTTTGGTGCACTTCTCCTTTAAATATTTTTAATCATTAATTCAGAGCAAGAAAATAGAGAATACATTTAACTTCTCTGTAACTTTGCTGATTTTAATACTTTTTCAGGGACGTGACTCAAAAAGTAGTAAAGTCATTAGATCAGCATAGCACTGCTGCTCCCTGGTGTAGCTTACTGCACTGCTAGTATTTCTAAAAAGTCTATGCTGAAGGTCCTAGAATTAAGATAATCTTCCAATCTTCAAATCATTTTTTGAGACTTCTAACAAAACTGTAATGTTAATTTGCTACTGAATACATAAGACAAGACTGTTCAAACAGTAAAAAGAATTAGCTTGGTTACCTATGTCTTTGAGCTATGATATTGTGTTAAACAAAGCACCTAATGCCTTGTACACGCGATCGGTTTTCCCAGCGGTAAAAAGTCAGCCGGGAAAAAAACGTGGGGAGAACCGAGAACCCGCTCTGTAGCTTTTTCCCCCCTACACACGGCCGGTTTTCCTGGCAGGAAAACTGGCATGAGAGTTTTGGCTGGGAAACCTGGCCGTGTGTATGCTCCAATGCAGTGTTTCCCATAGGAAAACTGCTGGGAAAAAGACTGCGGCAGAAAAAAAGAGAACATGTTGTCATATTTCCCGCCGGGATTCCCGGCAGTTCTCCTGTTGGGAAAACTGCCATGGAGCATGCATACGGCCAGTTTTCCCAGCCAAAAGCTGTCGATGTGTACGAGGCATAACTCTTTCCAAGCACAATTTATTGACAAACTGCAAACCTTGCTGTGTTAAAATTATTTATTTCAAATGCAGAAATGTGTAGTTTTACAGAAGCACAAATAGACAAAGAGCTATTGCAGGTTTCTTGAAAAAAATGTCATGCGGTTATGATTTTCCACTGTCCTTTATCATAGACGTTAAAAAGAAATATATTTCCATTTTTACAGCCCTTGTCCAGTTCAAATAGGACACACTACTGATCACTGTGAAGTTCTGACACACAGATATACGAGAACTTTTCAAAATCAAATGCACTTGGGAGCCCCAACACATATTCCTTTACTCTGAAACATGGTGTAAAAGCTTAACATTTGACTGTGAAATAATTGATGAAATCTTTAAGGCTCCATGCACACTGGAGCTGATAAAAATTTTCTGAATGCCCAAAAATCGCGTTGAAAGTGCACTTGTTTACCAAAAAAAATGTGAAAAAAATGTAAACTCTGATAAACGCGAATAAACGCTCAAAAACGCTTGGCAGCATTTTTGATCGATTGAAAAGAAAAAAAGGAAATAAAAAGGATTTAAAAAATTCTAACGCAGAAAAACGCTAATAAACATTATTGCAAAGCTACTGGCATTTTTATAACATTATTTTAGCGTCCAGTGTGCATGGAGCCTAAGATATACTGATGATAATGAGTAGATACATTTAGATAAAACATTTAGATAAAACCGGCCCTTTAAGGGCAACCATATTGCTGATACGGCCCGTGATGAAATGGAGTTTACCAACCCTGCTCTAGCAGCTTAAGAACATCAAAAATCAAACCGCTTAAAATTAAAAAGGAAATATGATCTTTCAAATTGGTGCATGCCTTTAACAACAATTCTTAAATCAAGCAGAAGGAAAACACAGTGAGCGACAAATTTAACAGAGCTCTATTTTACCACGAAAAGACTACAACCTGCAAAAAGCATATGATTTAAAAGGAAAAAGTTAGTCTCTCATTATATTATTAGAGTAGCTTGGTACATTTTAAAGTTTAAAAAAAGTATGGTAAACAATATTTAATATTTGCAAATGTGATAAGTACATGGAAAGGCAAGGTTTTTTATTTTATTTAAAGCAGACCTAGTTATTTAACAAACTCTGTTGTAATATATGTGGGAATTTTTCTTTAGGGTCTGAATATGTAATCTCTCGATGGAAAAAATGGCAATCTAGACATCTTCCATTGGGCAGTCACTTGACCGACCATGAGATCAAGTGGTTTGGGGCTGCCAGAGGTTTGGATAATAGTCTGCTGGCATCAGTTGTCACAAAACCCTTCTCTATCAACTCATGACCAATGATGGTCACATGGTCTCTGCTAATGCAAGGATCTTAAAACCAAGCAGCTCTAGCAAAAGCCACAAAAGAAAAAATAACCATGACTGGAAAAGTAACCCAGTGTTTTTTAACTCCAGTCCTCAAGACACACCAACAGGTCAAGTTTTCAGGATTTCTCTCAGATGAAATGGCTGTGGTGATTTCTAAGGCAGTGAAACTGATCAAATCACCTGTGCAAAATAATGGAAAGCCTGAAAACATGACCTGTTGGTGTGCCTTGAGGACTGGAGTTGAAAAACACTGAAGTAACCAGCAAGCACTAATCAATTCCTGGAGAAATCCCAGATTAAAATTTTCAAGGAATGGCAAATGTATTATAGGTACTCCTCACTTAACAACCAAGTTCCGTTCCAACGATCAGGTCGTTAAATGAATTGGTTGTTGAACGAGGAGCCACAAGTAATCAATATTTTACAAATCAACTACTGTACTGTATTGGTAAAAAAAAGGTCTAAACACAAAACTTCAGCTCAATAATGTTGTTTTATTTTGCATAAGTACAGAACACATGAGTGAGGGAAAGATGACACCCTACCGTCTCCATACTATTGCAGGGTGGAAGCGACGTCAAAATGCCACTTTGGCCCATAGCTCTTAAAAATATCCCCCCCCCCCAATTATTGCACTTTAGTATAAATATGAGATCTGAGGCCTTTTTGACCCCAGATCTCATATTCAAGGGGTCCTGTCATGCTTTTTTTCTATTACAAGGGATGTCTACATTCCTCGTAATAGGAATAAAAGTGACACAATTTTCTTTTAAAAGAACAGTGTAAAAATAAAAGGTAAAATAAATAGTAATAAAAAAAATGTAAACGCGCACCTGTCCCGCCGAGCTCCCATGCAGAAGTAAACGCATACGTGAGCAGCATATGAAAATTGTATCGCTGCAATCGTTAGAGTAAGAGCAATAATTCTAGCCCCAGACCTCCTCTGTAACTCAAAACACGCAACCTGTAGAATTTTTTAAACGTTGCATATGGGTAAAAGTTTGTCGCCATTTCATGAATTTTGAAGCATGACATGTTGGGTATCAATTTTCTCAGCGTAACATTATCTTTCACACTATTAAAACAATTGGCTAACTGTACTGTCTTATTTTTTAATTAAAAAAAGTGTATTTTTTTCCAAACAAAGTGTGCTTGTAAGACCGCTGCACAAATACGATGTGAAAGAAAGTATTGCAATGACTGCCATTTTATTCTGTAGGGTGTTAGAAAATATATATATAGATATATATATATCTATATATATCTATAGATATATATATATATATATATATATATATATATATATATATAGATAGATAGATAGATATATATATATAATGTTTGGGGGTTCTAAGTAATTTTCTGGCAAAAAAATGTTTTTAACTTGTAAACACCAAATCTCAGAAAGAGGCTTGGGGCTGAAGTGGTTAAAGTACATTTATCAATCAGACAAATATGTAAGCTGCCATTGCTAATCTCCTTCATTTAAAGTGTGTCTAAACCCAGTTTAACACTCTGGGCCCCTTAGTTCCAGTGTGGGTTAGTTGAGAAGCTAGGTACAGGCCAGGGAGATATGAACTTACAACTGTCTTATGTGGGGTATAGTGTTCTGACAGGGGGGACTGCCCCCCCCCATTCACAATGATTAGCACTCACAGTGGCTGGAAGTGCTGAGTGGATGGAAGTCTGATGCTGTTTTCTCAGCATGACCGTTCAACAGAAGCCAGTCATAAGAATGTCTTCCGTAGAACGGACATAGGTCCAAGTCAGATAATGTTTTTACTAATTTTCACTACCAATTTATTCCTTTTAAATTAATAATTGCAAACCCTTAGAAATACAAGCCATTCTGATAGCAATCACTATCCATATTGCCTGTCTAGGCCTGACTTATCAAACAGATTTTTGGACAATTCACAGGTTTATAGCCATGTACACACAACTATTTTTCATGTCATAGGAAAAACTAAATTTTTCGAGACGTGATTCTTGTCAAGCTTGCCTTGCATACACACGATTGTGGAAAAAAAAATGCTTGAGCAAATCGCGGTGACGTAAAACACCTATGATGGCACTATAAAGGGGAAGTTCCATTCGGATGGCGCCACCCTTTGGGCTGCTTTTGCTGATTTTGTGCTGGTAAAAGTTTTGTGAGAGGATTCACGCTTTTCAGTCTCCGTGCTTTTCAGTCTGTTACAGCTTGACGAATGTGCTATCTCCATTACGAACGGTAGTTTTACCAGAACGAATGCTCCCGTCTCATAACTTGCTTCTGAGCCTGCACATTTTTTCCCCCCATTAAAGCCTACACACGGCCGTTTTTCACGTCGTGAAAAACGATGAGAAAAATTAGAGCATGTTTTACATTTTTAATGCCCATTTTTCACACACAATCATTTTTACTGACCAATTTAAAAACCGGCATTTTCCCAGCTTGTTAGTAGCAGAACAAAATAAACAAAAACATGCCTTAAGACAAACAAATCTGAATAAAGTAATAAAGTATTTTACATTTCTAAAAATTCTGACTTAATATGTCTACACTGCAGAAAAACATGGAAAATGTTCAATCATGAAAAGTTAAATATATGATTGGCAAAGAAAAAGTATACTTTCAGTCCAAAACAGTAGTTAGAGGTGTTCCTTCAGGTCATTTACAAGTAATGTGTATGTACAGATAAACAAAGGCTATGCTGCAATGGAAGGAAGTGTCCAAACCACAAAGCTCCATCTTGAGATGACAGATAAGGCTTTTTGTACTAGTCATGCTTTTACTTTCATTGTTCTATTTACAAACAGAAACTATATACCTGCTTAAAAATCAAGAAGGAACTGTCAAACTCACTGCTCTGCAACTGATCAAAAGCAGAGCTTTTTTTCTCAGAAAAGAGGTGCAGGAACCCAACCACGACCCTGGTCAGATTTCACAAACAGTAGGAGGGTCTTAAAGGGTGCAGAGTTCAGGGGGTTACACACAGAGTGCAGAGCCGTCACTTGTAAACACAAAAAACAGACTTCTGTGTTTACAAGTGATTGTGGTGAGCAGGTACCAAAGGGTCTGGAGCCAGAGATGGTGGAACTGAGTTCCCCCAAGTTCCCCCTGAAAAAAAAGCCCTGATCAAAAGAATTACTATCAGAGTATCACAAGGCTCAAGTAAACTGTAAGGCTTCATTTCCATGGATGTTTTTACAGCCACTTTTCTGAGCGTTTTTTGCAGCTTAAAAACGGCTCTCCATGTTAGTCTATGGCCTCATGCCCACCATGACGTTTTTGAGCTGTAGATGGCTGAGCTGTTTTTAAGCTGCAAAAAAAAAACCAGGACCAGTATATTCTGAAGCTCCAGCAATAGAGCTGTAAAAACACCAGACGTTAACCACTTAACCCCCGGACCATATTGCTGCCCAATGACCAGAGCACTTTTTGTGATTCGGCACTGCGTCGCTTTAACTGACAATTGCACGGTCGTACGATGTGGCTCCCAAACAAAATTGGCGTCCTTTTTTTCCCACAAATAGAGCTTTCTCTTGGTGGTATTTGATCATCTCTGCAGTTTTTATTTTTTGCGCTATAAACAAAAATAGAGCGACTAGTTGCCGCAAAAAGAGCGGATGTATAACTACGGGCTCTCGCCCAGGCGTGCCGACTTCCCGCAGTAAAATGATGGCGGGCGGTCGGCAAACAGTTAAAAAACGCTCAAAAATGCGCAAAAACGCTACCTGCTACGTTTTTGAGCTCCAGCTCAAAAAAATGTGTAAAAAAAAAACACGGACAGGCGTTTTTAAGCTGTAAAAAAGGCTAAAAAAAGTGGCTGTAAAAACATCTATGGAAATGAAGCCTAAAAAAAAGGGTTCAACATTAACAAAATAGTATTAAAAAATAAATTGAGTTGCACACATATAACACATACGTTTACCTAATACACACGCAGTACACACTTCTACTAATGGATCAATAACATATATATCTGTTTCCATTAGAGCCTATAGAATATAGTTTATAGGTAAAACTGTATAATTTATTATTAAATAATGCACTGATGATGTGGAACACTTTTTTTAAGATTTGAATAAAGTGGTAGGGGGTTGTTAGAACCAGTCAGGTTTTCTTTTGCTATATGTGTTCCAATTTGGGAGATTGACTCTCTAAGGCCGCGTACACACGAGGAGACATGTCAGATGAAAACGGTCCGTGGACCGTTTTCAACGGACATGTCTCCTGGGATATTTTGGTCTGATGTGTGTACACACGATCAGACCAAAATCCCCGCGGACAGAGAACGCGGTGACGTGGTGGTGACGTTGTCGCCACGACGTGCGAAAACAAGGAAGTAAAATGCTTCCACGCATGCGTCGAATCCATTCGGCGCATGCGGGGGATTGCGGACAGGTTTTAAAGCATGTTTTAAAACTTTTGTCCGTTGGAAACCTGTCCGTACCTAGGCCGTACACACGATTGGATATGTCCGCTGAAACTGGTCTGCGGACCAGTTTCAGCGGACATGTTCGATCGTGTGCACGCGGCCTAATTGTTCTGTTCACCAATGTCACAGAGAATGAAATTGAGGGTCAATCCAAAATTTTGAGTTGTCACCAGAACTAAAATAGAGGGGGAAGTCTTGAAAAAGGGATGCTATTTCTCTGACAACTGTCAAAGAGGGGATTACCCTCACATTGGTAAAATATCCTTCCTGTTGGGTCTACATGACAGGAAAAAAACTGACAGTGGTTTTAACTCTCTCCTACTTTATCCAAAGCAAAAACAAAAAAAAGTTCTGGCTTTAAATAATCTTTAAGTTTAATTGTACGCATTATATATTACCTTCAGAAAATTCCATGTTTTACATTTGAAAAAACAAATTTGCACAAACAACCAATTGTCAGGATCAAGAGCTGAACTCACAACCTCTCCTATGTCCGGCAATGGCTCTTCTTGCTGGTCCACTCGAGAGGCTGGACAGCGCTCCATCTGATTTTTTTTACTTTCTTGCCTTATCTTCTGTTTCAGGTAAACCTTGAACTCTTTGCCCAGTGGACTTCTTGATTTAAGCCGTGTCTTTGCCCGTCCTGTTTGCCAGAATATTGTGCTATCTCCAGCTAAAATGTTGCTCTTTTGCATACCTGCAGCTGTCTTTATCTCCACTACCACTTGTTACCTACCTTTGGCTTGTTGCTCGACTACGCTTCCACCTGATCACAACCTGCACTTGTTGGGAGACAGAGATTGCCTCTCCAGGCAGGTCTTGTTGAGTGCAAATCTTCTTCTTAGGAACTGAGGGTGCTAGCAATGCACATGGCAATTAGGAACAAAAGATGATCAGGACAGCCGCACTCCAATACATTGTAACTTTAATGTAAAAAGCAGGTACTACATAGCTCATAGCTGCTATTTATGAGTAAACACTAAAGTTAGTGTGAAACGTGTCAGCTATCCTAGGTTCCGTTCCTGTGACTTGTGCCTGTTTCCAGCTTTTTACATTAAAGTTACGTTGGATTGGACTGAGGCTGTCCTGATCATCTTTTTTTCTTAAAGGGGTTGTAAAGGAAAAAATGTTTTTCCCTAAATAGCTTCCTTTACCTCAGTGCAGTCCTCCTTCACTTACCTCATCCTTCAATTTTGCTTTTAAATTTCCGTATTTCTTCTGAGAAATCCTCACTTCCTGTTCTTCTGCCTGTAACTACACACAGTAATGCAAGGCTTTCTCCCTGGTGTGGAGAAAGCCTCTTGAGGGGGGAGGGGGTGAGCAGGAGTATCAGGATGCTCACTAACACACAGCTTCTTTCTCTATCTGCAAAGTAAAGACCATCCTGACTTGCCTTCTCGCCCCCTCAAGAGGCTTTCTCCACACCAGGGAGAAAGCCTTGCATTACGGTGTGTAGTTACAGACAGAAGAACAGGAAGTGAGGATTTCTCAAAAGAAATAAGGACATTTAAAAGCAAGATCGAAGGATAAGGTAAGTGAAGGAGGACTGCACTAAAGTAAAGGAAGCTATTTAGGGAAAAAAATATTTTCCTTTACAACTCCTTTAATTAACTTGCACTTGTTAACGGCCTTTGGTCTAGTTACTGACTACACTTCTCCTCCCTACCTGCTATATCTGATACTGGAGTCTGGCTTGCTTACCTCCTGGTGGATTGATTCTGAGAATTGCAACCTGGTACTAAGACGCAGCAAAACCTATTTCCAACATCAGGAGCTCTGGTGAATACCGGTTAGTGCTTAGACCCTGAACCTCAGATGAGTCTGCCCTGTCTGCCTGCTTGTTTACTTATCCAGCTGGTCGATGGGAGCCTCTCTACTGCTTTAGCAACTGGTCTTCGAGCATGACCCCTGACAATGACACTGGTTTTGTTTACTTTTAAAGACTTGGCCAACATTGGTAGAAATACAGGCAGAATCACAAAATCATACATTCTATCTTTTAATTCATCAATATCTTCATATAAAAGAAGATATGGGGGGGGGGATTTACTAAAGGCAAATAGACTGTTCATGTTGCCAGTGCAGTTGTACTCAGTATAGTAATTATCCCCAGAATGTATTGATTGAGGTGAACCTCTGCTGACTTTCATCAGCCAATCTGGTAAAAGCTTACTTTCCTTGCACAACATTGGACATTCTTTGCAATGTGAAGCTTTTCCACATTCACTACGCTCATGGGGAAAATACCCTTGCAGAGTGAAGGTTCCCTTGCAAAGTGAACAGTGTAATTGCCTTTAGTTAATCAACCCACAGTGTGAAGAACCTGCTAAGTTCTTGTATTTTTTATCTGAGCATTCAAACAGGGCATTCTGCTCCATAAAATAATATGGGCACTAGGGGGTTAATTTACTAAAGGCAAATTGGCTTTTAATTTTGCAGAGAAAGTTGCACATTGAAAGGGATTTTTTCCCAGAGTATAGTGAATGCGGTAAAATGTCACTTTGCAAAGAATAATCAAACATGCAAATAAAGCACAAAAAAACAGCTCTATTGCTTTCACATCATTGGATGATGGAAGTCAGCAGTACTTCCCTCTCATTCACTAAGCTCTGGGGAAAATGCTCTTGCAAAGTAAATAGACTATTTGCCTTGAGTAAATCAACCCCTATGTTCTGGGACTCCCTGTTACCATCAGAATTGCAAAAATATAGGGATTTAATTTACCTTACACTCTCAGTACTTACACTTCTCATTATGCACGGAAACTTTATACACAAGAGTAGTTATAAGAAAGTAAGGTTGCATAGCACAGGATAGCAAGTGTTGCAGTCCCACTATATCCAAACCTTAGAATAAAAATGCATATATTGCAGTTAAATCACATGTGATGACTACATTTATTTTCTTTTATCAAGTGAAGTTTATTTTATTTTAAGTACAGAAAATTTCTGTTGACCCTAATAGTAATCTTGTGTCCTTCCTGTTCACTATTCTGAAATCTCAAACGGCTTCAACAACTGCTCATGACAGTCCAAATTTTACTACTAAGAAATTGTAGCTTTGTTTTGTCAATAAATACAGCACTGTACACTTGCTACATATACAGTACTGTGCAAATGTTTTAGGCAGTCATGAAGAAATGCTGTAACGTAAGAATGCTTTCATAAATACATATTTTAATTTTTAATTTTTTTTTATCAATTCACAAAAAGTAAGCAAAAAAATTTAAATATGAAATACAATCAATATTTGGTTCGACTACCTTTGGTAGTTTCGTTTTTGAAGAAACTCTGCAGGTATGTTGCTCTAAGCATCTTGGAGAACTAACCACAGATCTTTGGATGTAAGGCTACCTCAAATCCTTCTCTCTCTTCATGTAATCCCACACTGACTCAATAAACTCAGTGGGGGCCAAACCATGCCTTCCAGAACTCCTTTTTTTTTCTTCTTTTCCTCGAGGATAGTTCTGGCTCCACCCACCGCCGACGAAGTCCAATCCGGACGTAACGTGCGTACGGGGGAGGAGTTTTTCCTGTGACGTCACCCGCGTCCTTTCTGCTGCTGCTCGTGGCTGTTGCTCCGAGTTTTTATTTTATTTTACATTGCCTATCGCCTACTGGCCAGTTTTTTTCTGGCAGATTGTCTGCAGACATACCAGACTGACTGTAGTATGGTGAAGTGCTGTTTTTTACCTTTCCCTGGAATAAATACAGTCTACACTTAGAACGTGTTTTAATTTTTTATTCCGCATTGGACCCACTATTTACTGCTGCATTGGACTCCACTGCACCATCTCCCTTATGGTGAGAACAAGCTGTCTTTGACCACTTGTGAAATCATATGGTCCAACTCATCTGGTGGGGAGGCACTTCTTATACTGGTGGAGGATATCATCACATTTGCCGAAGATTTTTGCTATCTCACTGGGTGTCATCTTAATTCTTAATTCTTCAGTCAAGGACTTTATTTGCGCTGCACTTTCATTATTATTTATCATTTGTACTTTTTGAGTTTTTTTGTGATTGCCTCTGTTGGTGTTCAGCTTGCAATCAGTTTAGTTTTATTTGTAACATTTGTGCGCTGATTGCTGTTTTTTCTAGTAGTTCTTAAGACCATTGGCTCAATGTTTCGGGCCATTTTCCTGCTGCAGAATAAATTTGGGGCCAATCACACGTCTCTGTGATGGTATGCCAATATGGATAAGTATCTTACTGTATTTCTCAACATTGAGAACACCATTGATTAACCACTTGCCTACTGTGCACCTACACCCCCTTCCTGCCCAGACAAAATTTAAGCTTCCGGCACTGCGTCGCTTTAACTGACAATTGCGCGGTCGTGCGACGTGGCTCCCAAACAAAATTGGCGTCCTTTTTTTCCCACAAATAGAGCTTTTATTTGGTGGTATTTGATCACCTCTGCGGTTTTTATTTTTTGCGCTATAAACAAAAATAGAGCGTCAATTTTGAAAAAAATGCAATATTTTTTACTTTTTGCTATAATAAATAACCCCAAAAATATATAAAAAAAATATTTTTTTCCTCAGTTTAGGCCGATATGTATTCTTCTACATATTTTTGGTAAAAAAAAAAAAAAAAAATTAGCGTTTATCGATTGGTTTGCGCTAAATTTATAGTGTTTACAAAATAGGGGATAGTTTATGGCATTTTTTTTTTTTTACTATTAATGGCGGTGATCTGCGATTTTTTTATTGGGACTGCGACGTTATGGCGGACACTTCGGACACTTTTGTGACATTTTTGGGACCATTTACATTTATACAGTGAACAATGCTACAAATATGCATTGATTACTGTATAAATGTGACTGGAAGTGAAGGGGTTAACCACTAGGGGGCGGGGAAGGGGTTAAATGTGTGTCCTATGAGTGTTCTAACTGTAGGGGGAGGGGGGGTGAATAGGGGAGGTGACCGATTGTGTCCCTATGTACAAGGGACACAACCGCTCTCCTCTCTCCCTGAAAGGGACGTGCAGCTCTGTGTTTACATACAGAGCTCCACGTCCCCGCTCAGTTACTGAGCAATCGCGGGCTCCCGGCTCGCGCCCCCCCCCCCCCGCGGCTTTAAAAAGACATCACGTCATATGACGTGATGTCAGAACAATGGAGTCCTCCGCCCGCCGTCATTTGACGGTGGGCAGAGGACAAGTGGTTAAGCAATGTTGAAGACTGCAAATGCAATGGTCGGCTGAAGAAAATATAATGCAGAAGATGAAAGACACATCATGCTTACTTTACTTTAACATTGGAAGATTTCCAGCAGTGTCATGACCACAGATTTGTCAGAAACCAGTGGGTACATCCATCTACTGTCTGGAGACGTCTGGCCAGACGTTGTCTTCATGGAAGAATTGTGGCCAAAAAATCCATAACTCTGACATGAAAACATAGGAATTGGGGTGCATAAAAATGACAGAAGGTGCTCTGGCCTGATTAGTCAAAATTTTTGGCTGTAGCAGGAGGCAGTTTGTTTACCGAAGGGCTGGAGAATAGTACAATAATGAGTGTCTGCAGGCAACAGTGAAGTATGGTGAAGATTCCTTGCAAGTTTGAGTCTGCATTTCTGTAAATGGAATTGTAGATTTGGTCAGGATCAATGGCGTCATCAATGCTGAGAAAGAAAGGCAGATACTTATCCATAATGCCATACCACCAGGAAGGCGTGTTATTGGCCCCAAATGTATTCTGCAGCATAACAACAACCTCAAACGTGAAACCAATGTTATTAAGAACTATCTTAAGCATAAAGAAGACCAAGGAATCCTGGAAGTGATAGCTTGGCCATCACAGAGCATGTAATCCCAGAAGGTCGGGTTTGTTTGGGATTACATGAAGAGAAAGAAGAATCTGAGGCAACCTACGCCCAGAGAAGATATGTGGCTAGTTCTCCAAGATGTTTGAAACAACCTACCTGCTGAAATCGTTCAAAAACTGTGTACACGAGCACTGTCTGTACCTAAAAGAATTGATGCTAGTTTGAAGCCGAAGGGTAGTGACATTTTGTTAACTGATAAAAATAATCTATTAACGCTTCTATTTTTGAACGCATTCTTAATGTACAACATTTTTTCACACCTGCCTAAAACTTTTGCAAAGTACTGTACATCCCCTGATTTATGTTGAACAACATAATCTATGTACTGCAAATAATACCATGAATCTTGTATAAAGCCAGCATTGGTCTTCTGGGAGCCTTGTGGTCAGTTTTGAAAGATGTGCCCCCTGAAATAACTCATGGTTATAGTACATATCACTTCATATAGCCCAGCAAGAGCTAAGAAAGATTCTGTAAGATCTGCTTTTAAGAATTATACATGATAACATATACTCATATTCAATACCTCAATAAATGTTAAATACAGCAATTCTATATAAATGGAAACAGGATGGCAAATGACATCTTGGCTGGGGTGCCTACTACATTCACTGAACGGATGAGCACAGAGATGAAATTACACCAGGGACGTCAGCATTGGGATGACAGAAGAAAATGATAGTCAATAGTTTCTTTTGCAATGTCACTCGTTTCTTGGAAGGTGTGATTGACAGTCCCATCTGCTAAGCTTAGTGTGTGTTTACATCACCTTCTCTGTCTCTTTCTCTCTACCATACATAGACTTAGAAGCCTACTTATGCAGTGTTTTAACACCCAGTGTATATTTATTTATATCAATGAAAATATAATACAGTAAAAATTTTTTTTATAGTATATGTGATATTTACTGTATTTTCCCCTGTCCAGAATACACTAGTAAATACAGTTGTATATAGGGAAAAAACATATATAGTAAAAAAGAAAGAACATTATCCTGTCTTCCTTGGTTCAGATGAAAGCCGCTGGCAAATACCAAAAGAAGGCCTCTCAGGTATCAAAGCCTATATTCTTAATGGGCACAGCAAAGCACACAATATGCTTTGCTGTGGCGACAGAAAGTTGTCTTAAACGATACTGCAATTTTTTTTTTTAAAGAACAAAACAATGCAAAAAATATAGTGTAGTTGAATATCATGAAAGAAACTCCACTTTCTACTCAAAAGGTTACATTTATCTGCCATAAATGCATCCAGAATTGCCACCTGCTTGTTTTGCTTAGATACGTAGTTGTGATACTCATTCACGTCAATGTTAAGACTTTCAAGCCCTTCTTCACCTATCCCACTGTAGACTGGAGCATACCCATTGTGCTCCAACCTAATCTACTAATACATAGGGCCAGATTCAGGTAGATCAGAGCATCTTTGCTCTGGAGTAACGCTTCTCATTTACGTTACTCTGACGACCCTTTCAGCGCAAGTACTGTTATTCACATAGCAGTTGCGCGTAAACTTGCGCCGGAGTAACGATAATGCGCTGGCGTAACCCGACGCAAGTGGAAGTGGGTGTGATCATATGTAAATGATGGGCGGAGCCCAGCGCAGAGGCTTACGTTCAGCGCATCATCCACGGAGCATGCGCAGTGAGTGCGGCTCCACTCGCCCCCTTGTGCGCATGCTCACAACTTCCGTCGGCACCACTTCCCGGGAAACGTCAGCGCAATGCCTTCCGTTGGGCGCTTAAAAGCGCAGGCGGAAACGCCATTCCGGCGCAAAAGTATATCCGTTTCCCCCCACCCCAGGGAAGATACTTTTGTGCTGTGATGGCTGCTCCCGCTACCCCCAGAGAGAGGAGGAACCTCAACTTTAATTCACAGGAGGTGTCTGTGATCATATCCGCGATGGAGAGTTTTAATCATTTTCTCCATGGGAAAAAAAGCCGTAAGACCAGCCGGGAGAGGAAGCAGGGCATCCTGGACACCATTGCTGGCCGGGTCAATATTTTGGGGTACTCCACCCGGACTGCTTCTGACATTCAAAAAAAAATTAATGATCTGCGGCGCAAGGTGGCCACCATCAGGAGGCATGAGAGGGGCACAGGTGGTGGTCCCCCATGTCCGGTCACCCTGACCGCGGAGGAGGAGGTGGTCTCTCGCTGCCTGGAGAGGGAGCAGGTGGAGGGGGTCCCTGGCTATGACTCCATGGAGGAAGGCTCCAGGACAGGTAAGTGTTTTTTATCCCCTATTTGATGTGTTGCATTTGGGGGGGGAGGGTACATGTGCCAAGTGTGTGGGACCACCAACATGTGTCTGCTTTGTGTCATCCACAGATGACGGAGCTGGGCCATCATCTGTCAGCGTCCAGTCCACCCCATCCCCCCAACGCCATCGTGTGCCCGAGCCCCTGGGTGGTGAAGACACCGAGGTGGAGGAGGAGAGTGGCCACACCACACCTGCCGAGGTGGTTGTGGAGGATCCTGCTGTGGCAGAGCAGGACTTTTCTTTAGTTTTGGAGGTCTCCTCCCCTTCTCCAGGGCCGTCTGTCATCCCCTCCCCCATCCTTGGAAGCCCCTCAAGGGCGACTCCATCCCCCCGGGGACAACCATCTTCTGGCCCCAGGAAGGCGACCCAGAAGACCAGGGGGGTGTCGGATGTTGTCCAGGGCCAGTTGGCGAGGGATCACGCCAGACAGACCCAACAAATGGGGGAACTAGTTGGGCACTTAGAGAAAGTGGCTGACAGCCTGGGCTCCGTTGCCCAGATAAGCAACGCAGTGCAGGATGTCAGCTGCAACTGCGCTGCAGTGGTGACCAGTTTGGGGGAGGTGCAGGGGGATATTAGGCACCTCACTGCAGCCGTCCAGGCCAACACTGCTGCCATCCATGGGAACAGTGCTGCCATCCGGGACCAGGGGAGGCTGAGTCGGCGGGCCCAGCACTACCAAGTGACCCGGCAGCTCAGGATGCAGGCCCAGCAGCTGAGGATGCAGGGCCAGACAAACAATTTGCTCGGCCGGATAGCCATGGCTTTGGAGGGCAGGCAGGCCACACCTGCCAGGAGTGGCCCACCCGGGGATCAGCCACCTCCAGATGCCCCCCACCCCCACCCACTCCATCCAGGCAGCTGAGGAGCCAGAGAGGTTCGGCAAGAAGGAGCCCCCGGCATCCCCGATGATTTTTTTATTTTGGATTTCTGATTTATACTCAGGTTATGAGTTTTTTATTTTTTATTTCTGATTTATACTCAGGTTATGAGTTTTTTATTTTTGATTTCTGATTTATACTCAGGTTATGAGTTTTTTATTTTGGATTTCTGATTTATACTCAGGTTATGAGATTTTTATTTTTGATTTCTGATTTATACTCAGGTTATGAGTTTTTTATTTTGGATTTCTGATTTATACTCAGGTTATGAGATTTTTATTTTTGATTTCTGATTTATACTCAGGTTATGAGATTTTTATTTTTGATACTGCACACGTTGCAGTGTGAATGGTGTGTGAATGTGAGAGGGTGGCACTCCTGACAGTAAGGGGTGTCACCCTCGGCCGTGGTGGTGAAGTTAACCCCACGGCTGTATGAATGACTTGTGAAAGGTGTATGAATGGACAGTGACATCATTGGGGCCTTGATGCTGGCGTTGCTGCTCCCAAGTCCTACATGCTGGACTTGGGCTAATCCAATGCGATGTGCATGTGGTGTGTGTGATCTAGGGACATCAGTGGTGTACACGCGTGCATTGTCTGTGTGATCAATGTTTTGGTTTAGTGTCCAAAGATGCCTACGGCGAGGACCCTCCTGACTGCTCTTCCATCAGCAGACTGGTTCTCCTCTGGCAGGGGGGGATTGTCTGGTTCGGGGGTCAGGTCATCACGTATGTCAATCTGCAGGCCTTTTCTCATAGCAAAGTTGTGCAGAATGCAACATGCACCGATGATCTGACACACAAAGGTAGGGGAATACAATAGGGTCCCCCCAGACTTATCCAGGCAGCGGAAACGGGACTTCAGGAGCCCGAATGTTTGCTCCACCACTGCATGGGTTTTGATGTGTGCTTCATTGTATTTTCTCTCTCCTCTGGTTTGGGGGTTCCGGAAAGGAGTCATTAGATGGGGTCCCAGTGCATATGCAGAGTCACCTGGAAGGGAAAAGACAGGAGGATGTTAGTCATGCATGTGCCACTTCTGTTGTGCATCACGGGAGGGGATAGTCATGCCTGCCACCCATGTCACTCACCAACCAGCCAGCTGTCCCCATACATGTTCTGTTCGAATTCTGCTGGGATGGGGCTCTGATTGTATATGAAGCTGTCATGGCTGGACCCGGGGTGTTTGGCACGGACGTGCCATATGAGGCGTTGGGCATCGGCTATCACCTGTACGTTGATGGAATGCCAATGCTTCCGATTGCGGTATATGTGCTCTGTGGCACTGGGGGGCTGGAGTGCCACATGTGTGCAATCAATGGCCCCCACAGTGCGTGGGAATCTGGCAATGCTGTAGAAATCTGTCATTGCCTTCAGCCGCAGCTCCTCGGTGGTGGGTCTGATGAACTGGTTGGACATGCGTCTGAGGATTGCAGGGACAACCTGGTGCACACATCTGCTTATGGAGGACTGTGACATCCCAGCCACCACTCCACTTGTACGCTGGAATGATCCACTTGCAAGGAAATGGAGTGTTGCCAGTACCTTCACCAGTGGCTGCACTGCTTGTGAGCTGTGTGTCTTGCTGGTGATGTCATCCTGCAGGGTTGTTGTTAGTTCAAGTATTGCAACAGGGCTGAATCTGAAGAGGCGATACACCTCCTCATCCCCCATGCCAAAGAGGCTCATACGTGTGCGGTATATCCTCTCACGTGCCCGCCTTCTTCGTTCCGGGGGACCCATCAGTAGTTCTAGGACCACGATTGCCCCTGGCATGTTGGCACACAGAGGTGTTGTCCTTGCAAGTGTGGGTGCTCAGCTTGCTAGTTTCGTCGGTAACGCTGCTATAGCTGCTCTCCTGCTGACCTGTGACCGTCTGAAGTAAAGATAAAGCAGCCTTTTGTAGAAATAACTTTGCGCCGGATGGACGAGATACGCGCGGCGCATGTAGCCAGCGTATGGTGCTAATCCGTTCGCGAATTGGGAAATCTCCCTCATTTGCATATTTGCAGGGGAAATCAATAGGCGCGACTGATGAGCCAAACGAAATTATGCGCTGATGGGACTCTGGCGCCGGAAAGTTAAGCCGATCGGAAATGGCCCGTTTTCCGGCGCATCTAGTTTGGTGGGTACGGCCACATAGAAACGACGGCGCATCTTCACAGTTACGCGGCGCATATCGAAATACTCCAGCGCAAGTCTTGCTGAATCTGGCCCATAATATCTAAATCAGAGGCTTTGGGCTCCTTCTGCCTTTGTGATCTTCTTCACTGTCTCTGCCTGAACACAGATAACACCTCTTGACAGAGCTCCAAGAGTTCCAAAGAGACATCCATTTCAGAACCAGCATACAGCATCTGAATAAAAAGTACTACTTATATCCGTTCAGTAGAGGGTTAAAATAGACTTTAGGTTCAAAAAAAAAAAGTTAAATATTGGGCAGCACATACAGAATTTATAGTCCTGATAAACAGAAGCATTTCCCTTGGCTTACTACACTGCCGATTGTGATAGTTTTTTTATTGATTAAAGTATGAAGAAATAAGCCTATGGGTTACTGGATCTTGGTGTTCTATCTATGACAAATCAATGCATTATGTGATGAAAAACTATCACTAATTACTAAAAACTGATTTTCTTTAGAACCAGCACAACAATCCATACTACACAGATTGAAATGATAAAATAATTACAGTTGAAATGGCAATGAAGTTCCATGATACAATGGAAAAATAAAATCACAAGTCAATGCAAACCAGCAGTGGGCTGTGAAGAGCACACAACTGCACTATTTCCTTTAAATTGCTTTTGGAAGAGTGACTTCTGATTTAACATTTGCAATGAAACAAACAGAAATCATACTGCTGGCCACACTCCATTGACTTTATTTTTATCTGTGCACACTATTTGAAGGAGTTAATGGCTGTGCATTAAACACACCAGCTTCACAGAATGTTATGAATTTTTTTTTTATAAATCTTGTGGAAACCCCTGTAGGATTTCCACTAGACATCCCACAAAAGTGTGAATTTAGTCTTATACATACCATGTTTATATTCCTCAAGCTCATTTGTTTCTTTGGCGTACAGATCGGACACTTTTTTTAAACCATTGACATTTATACAGCGTTCAGTGCTATAAATAGCCACTGATTACTGTATAAATGTCACAGGCAGGAAGGGGGTTAACATTAGGGGGCGATCAAGGGGTTAAATGTTTTACCGCACTGTGTGTTCTAATTGTGGGGGGATGGGACTTACTGCGGAACTAGGAACACACAATCTGTCTCCTCTCCCCTGACAGGACGTGGATTTGTGTGTTTAAACACACAGATCCACATTCCTGCTCTACCACAAGCGATCGCTGGTGCCTTGCAGACGTCGCGGCTGCCGGGCAAGCGCATCGGCTCCTCAGTGACGCAGCAGGCGTGCGCCCCCTATACCCCTTAAAGCGGACGCTGTACAGCTACGGCGATTTGCACAGTGTTGGCATGTGGTTAAAAAAATGCAGTTTGGTCCAGGACACTCCCTCATCCATGACTGAAGCATGCCTGGGCTTTACCCCTTATAAGCACATGGGAAAAAAATTATTTGTTCACCACCATGAAAATCAACATACATTTCTTAAGCATAGCTAATTTCCTAATGCAAATAAAAATGCAAAATAAGACAGCCTACCACCAGTCCTTAAGCCCTGTACACACGATCGGTTTGTCTGATGAAAACGGACCAATGGACCGATCGGTGAAAAAAAATAGAACACATTTTAAAATTTTCCTATGGATAAAAAACAGATAGAAAAAAACGATCGTCTGTGTGGAAGTCCATCGGTCAAAAATTCACGCATGCTCAGAATCAAGTCGACACATGCTGGGAAGCATCAAACTTCATTTTTCTCAGCACGTTGTAGTGTTTTACGTCACCGCGTTGGACACGGTCGGATTTTTGACCGATGGTGTGTAGGCAAGACTGATGAAAGTCAGCTTTATCGTATATACGATGAAAAAATCCATCGGATCAGATTCCAACAGATATCCGATCGTGTGTACAGGGCTTTAGATGTTGTGGTGTCAGTTTTTTGTTTCAAGTGCTTTATTTTCTTCAAGTGATTTTTGCCAGGAACAAAGTAAGACAACAATAAAGCTGGCCATAGACGATTTACCTTTTTTCCCATTCAGCCAGCGGGATCAGTGGAAAAAATGAATGGACTCCTAAATCCATGCAAATGAGGTGGATGGAGGAATCCTCTCCGCTGGGACATTGTATTCTGACAGCTGGACTTTTCACTGTCAGAAAACGCTAATCAGAGGCTAATTGAGAATGATATTCCAAATAGCCCGGGTTAACAAGAGTCCAACAGACATGGATGAAAATTTGCCCGATCCCTGCTAAAACAAGCTGAATTTCTGTCCATTTATGGCCAGCTTAACTCACCCTAGCCTATCAGAGCAATAAAAAAGATGATAGGACAAGAGTGGTGTGGTTATGTGGTTCTCAGAGACAGAGCCAACTGAATGACTTTATGTACTAGCATGGTTTCATCAGATCACAATTATAGTACGGTAATATTGTATTATGCAGGATAGAATTTTCAGATTAGTTCTAAAGTCATATTAACAGTTTCCATTAATATAGTTATTACTTGTTAACAATTCAAACATATTTTTTTAAAACATATTTTAGAAATGTTAAAATATGATGAGAATTTATGTGAACTGTTTCAAATAGGTAATTAAACACAGTCTTCGATGAAAAAATGTAAATACTAAAACTGATCTTGCCAAATATTAGTATAGTCATCCCAATCTGCTGGGTTGAAGTATCAGTATTTGATGTCTAAACTGATCTTGCGGTCTGCAACAACTGAGGACTATATGGTAGCCACCACTCTCCATCACTAGGGATTAAATAAATTACCCAAAGACAAGACAAGACAACTACATCTCTTGGACCCAGATTTTTGATTACTTTGTCACTCATTGTTTTTATGGGACGCTTGCAACTTGAGAATTCAATATCTCAGTATAATAAACTGTTGTACTTGACAAGAATATATATATATTTTTTTTTAATTTATTTTAGTTTTTTGTTTTGTTTTTTCTTATTACACACATATACATATCCTAGGTTTTAGATGCTATAACCTTTGCACAAACCAATATACACTTATTGGTATTTTTTTTCCCAAAGACGTAGCAGAATACATTTTGGCCTAAATTTATAAAGACTTTTTTTTTAAAACATATCCAATTAAAAAAAAAAATCGAATTCATAATAAATAAATATATATAAAAATAACAGAACATAGCAAATATTTGTATTTATTTTTTAATTATCTGTTTATATAATAAAATAAAATAAATAGTGGTGATCAAATCCCACTAAAAGAAAGCTCTATGTGTGTGAAAAAAATAAATACATTTTGTTTGTACTGTGTTGCATGTAGCACAGTGCTGAATAGCAAAAAATGCCCTGGTCATGAAGGGGGTAAAATCGGATGTCAACTTGTTACAAGAATATGAGTGTTTCTACTAGCATAATAGGTGTTTTGTGGACATGCAAAGAGTTGTTATATCATGGATATGCTGTATAGTAATACTATACATGGACATATACAGTAACTATTCTCAACTGTTTAGAGCTGAAGTTAAATTTAAAATATTTATTTTTTGGTACAGCTTCAGTCACATAATTTACGTGTAATGAAGTGTATACTGTGTCCTGCTAATTGCAGTTTACTGTAAAAATCTTCTCTTAAGTGAAGATGTGTCTGCTCCACAACACGAAATGCTCGGCACTGCATGGATTACCTGCCTCAGGTGTAACATTAAAGTAGAGTGAAAAGATCCAGATAGTGCAACTCTTTTTGTCCTTTCCTCCATTCACAACAATCCTTGCATTGTTTTTACAGAGTGTCACAAGTTCTTTGAGCAAGGGAGGGGACACTGTCATTCACCTGCCTTTCCCCTATTAACAGAATGTGTTACATTCTGTGAAAGCAATAAAAGGAATAGAGGAAAGGGGTAAATGGTAGTCTGGATTTTTTTTTTAATGTACTTCAATGTCATATCTGATACAGTTAACCCATGCAATGGCAGAAGTTTGGTGTTGTGAAGAGGACACAGCTTCATTAAAAAAGACAATTTCTACTGTAAGAAGAAGTGGGCAGGATGTGGGATAGAGTTAATTACAGGTAAGTTATGTGACTGAAGCTCTACCTAGAAAAAAAAAATCAGCTTAAAGCTTTCACATCTTTTGTGCCAGTTATTACAGAGTCTTTCCGCTTATGCCAGGTACATTTTACTGTTATGTTATTGTTATTATGAAATTATTCCAAAATGGTATTTAAAGTGACTCACACTCAAGTGTATATGCAAATAAAATATGCAATATGAAATAGAACACAAGATGAAAAAATGGTTCATTGCCTTAATATGGGTCTTTGGAAAAAAAAGGGGGACATGATTATAAAGCAGAATTATGTGTCATAAAATATAAATGGATAAAAGTTTCAGCTTGCTCTGACTCATTCCATCCTGTAGGCTAACTAAGGTTACAAGCTGTTTGGCATTTAGGTCTAGGGCAGAATGAGATTTGTATGATAAAACCACAACTTGTTCCAACTGATCACAAAGAGCTTTTTGAGTTTAACAGCTTTTTAAACTTTCACTGCTGTTGTCTAGTTTTTGAAAATTAGAACAATTTCTGCTGGTAAATAAAGGGTCTGCATACATTTCTGCAAATACTGCCATTATTCAGAAGTTCATCAAGATGTTTTTTGATAGAAATAAGACCAAAAACTCCAATATCAGTATGATGTGATTACTAGAATACGGTAATTAACTTGTGTCAATGTAAATTTCTGCGAAATTCACCTTAATCCAGCAAATTCTCAATTATCTGATATAAATTAGTGGGGGTCAGAGTGAAGGCTAGCAGTATAATCATTTTTAAAAGTATTAAATGTCACATGCATTTCTGCAAATCCTACCATGTGTGTGTATATATATATATATATATATATATATATATATATATATATATAAAATATTTTTCACAAATATAGAAAAACAGTGAGGCAGAAAATCCCGTTCTTGCCTAAATTTTAAAGAAGTCATGTTCGATAAGTAGGTTTCTATTCACATGGCTATACTGATCATGTAAGCAACATACCACAATAAGTCTTTTTCTTATATACCTGCTTGCTTTATTTTAATGTACCTAAGAATTTTAGGTTCAAACTCAAGTGTGCATACAGACATAAATGGAAGACCTTCATTGCAAGACGATAACATCTGTAGACTTTTATAAGTACATCTAACATTGCTAAGATAAGTTGTGGGCTACATATATAAATAATGAGCTGAAGTACATTACAGGGAATTTATTCATTCCTCCCAACTTTTAGATTTTGAGAATGAGGGACACTTAAGGGAGGTGGAGACCAGCAGCACCCTAATCATGCAATGGCAAGAAGGAAGTGTTGGTAAACTTTACAGTGGGAGGGTCTTAAGGGGAATAGTTAAACAAAACCCAGGCTTTAGATATGTGCTCACAGGACACTTTGGGAAGGGAGAGGGCTTGTGCTAAAAGGTGGGGGGTCAGATACATGCTGGGGGGTGCTTTGGGAGGGAAAGTCTTTATCCCCCCAGCACATATCCTCTTACCCCTGCCCCAAATCCCTCCTCTAAGTGTACAACCTTGTTACCTGCTTCCCTTCCTGGTCACTGTGTCCCCCTCCCCTATAAGTCTCCAGCCATAATAAATTCAATGCAGACCTCAGGTCATCAGCTTGGCTCATGCAGAGCAGTGTCCCTCCTCCCTGGCTTCTCATTTCAGTCTGCTTTGCAGTGTGTTGTACAGGCAGGGAGAGATTCCAGCTGCTATAGAAGGGCAGGTAGTGGCACATGGAAACCCAGACACCATTTATGTGATGCGGGGCAGGTATCACAGGTGCCTATGCTAGCGTGCCCATCAAGCCAGTTACTGGAGTCTAGAACTAGGCTCGGAGATTCAGCATGGATTTTTCAGAACGCCGGAATTTAAATGAAATCTTGGGACGGTCACAGCGAATCTGGGGCGCTTGGGAGATGGTTTGGGAGAGGTTTATCAAAACTGCAGCAGACAGAATCTGGAGCTAACTCCCCCCCCCCTCTTGTTCAGCTTTAAAAATAAAACAGATGCTGATTGGTTGTCATGGCCAGTTGCTCCATATTCTGGCTGCTCCCGTTTTGTTAAATTACCCTCATGGTGTATTGGCAGAAAAAAAAGGATTGTTCACTGTCCATTACATTTCTGAAAATATCATTCTGGTATATTTATAGGTTGGAAACATCATTCTGGTATATTTATTAGTTGGAAACATCATTCTGGTATATTTATTAGCTAAAAAAGTATATCAACTTTTCCTCACAGGAAAAGGCACCCAAGTTAAATATTCACTATGTAAGCATAATAGTGTTGGATTTTGTTTAAATATTAGGTAGTCTTACAACATGGCGATATCCTGAGTCCCCCATTTATATTTTGTATTGGGGTACTGAGACAATCAGGTGCACTTCTGAAGCGATAGAACTTGCTAACAACTCTATATAAAAAGCCTATTGTTATTTGATTGCTCAAAACATATGACCAACATTATTTTGCTTATTTGACTTAAATTACACTTAGTTTGAAAGTACTATTCAAATTACAAACCTGTGAAGCAAACCACATAATATTCATCACTGTAAAGTCATAATTTTGTTAAACTGAATGTATGACAAAAACCTTTATTTTTGGTTTTTAGTTTTGGATAGAGTAGGGAAGGATTAGCATCTGTTTCAAGTTGTTATTGTCTATGTTCTCCTAGCAAGATTAACCCTCCCTTTTTGAACAGGTTATACCATTGGGACTGAAACAGAAAGTGGTGGGAAAGCTACAATTTTAGCAATGTCATCAGAAAAGGAGGTGATTGTCAATCTTCCAATGGCTCTGGGTCAGTGAGAAGGGAAATCTCCCCAATAGGACACAGACCGTAAAGAAAAAAAAAGCTTTATCCTTTCCTACTTTACCAAAAATTAAAAAGACTGTTTAAGCTATACCTACATTTTTATAAACCTAAGGTCACATCCATACAGATCATCAGCAACCAACCTTCTTGGATTCCACCAACCAATGCTGATCTGTTTCTCCGTATGAATGCCTTGCCTCAAAATTTTTTGCTTGGTACTTGGAAAATTTATTATCTTCTAGATGTTAAATAAAAGGCTTTCTGTACATTTTCTCCCACTTACTGTCTAAGCTCCTGTGGATATATTTAACTATAATGAACACTTTCCACTATCGCCTCCTCGCTGAAACTGTATCTGCCCCCTCACATCTGTCTGATATGTTTCCATATACTTTACAATGCAAGATACCTGATGTTATTTTCATAATTTCCATCAGCTTACAGTTCATCTAATAACATATAAATCCAATCCAAGCCCTTTTTGGCATCTTTTTTTAGGATAGAGCTATTGACTAACATTTTTAACAGTGGTGGTCAATAGACTTTATAAGGGAGGCCTAAGACAAATTCCTTTCCTGCAACCTGCAGAAAAGAAATTTGCTTGATTCCTGCACAGATAGTGTTAATGCGGTAATCCCTCCTGTCGAGCCGCTGTCTTCACCCGGCGGGGGAAGCTGTCCCTGCTGGTGGATGACGGTGATTATTGCTAGCAGCTATACAGCCACTAGCGATAAATGTAAGTAAAATCTGGCAGGCTAGTTGTACCTAAGTTGATTGATCGATCAACTTGGTACATTGAGCCTGCGCATACACAGTTTGAATCTCAGCTGGTTCCTGCTGAACCAGCCAGCATTATATAGAGAAAATATAATGTTACAAACATCTGTTAGACTGCTGATTTGCCACAGGAGAAGGTCAGAGACTACAGGTATGCTATAAAAAAAGTTCAGCGTAGGCAGAAGTGCTATAGGAGTTCTTGGAAACTGAGGACAGTGTGATCTAGAGCCATTGGAATGCATGGAAAACACTATACATGACTTTTTAAGAAGATTAAAAACACTCTGGACTTCATTTAGTGTGAACTATTCCTTATATAGTACCTTTACAGATCAATGCTCCCTTATAGTTCCCTTGGAAATTACCTGTACCCTATTTGATATTTCTCTCACAAAGATAAATTATAAAATCAGAGGAAAAAAATCAAAAAAGGATGGGGAGCACTGAAAAAGTGTAAAAAAAGAGAAAGCAAACCATTTACTATATTTATCGGCGTATAACGCTCACTTTTTTACCCTGAAAATAGAGGGCAAACTGTGCCTGCGTGTTATACACAGGGGGCTGTGGCAAGTTTTTTTCCTGAAACTTCCCACTTAAAGTTAGGGTGCGTGTTATACGCCAATAAATACGGTAACTATTAGAATATTTTTTACTTGTCTGGCTTGAGAAAGCATTAAAACACAGAATACTACAGGGGCCTCAGGAGCTGCTGAAAGGACTGCAAGTTGGACACCAGAAGTTTACAATAACTAGTAGCGTACAACCATACACTATAGTTTTAAACATGCATAAATAGAGGGAAAAATAATGATTGGCTAACCCTGCAAACACAACTGGAAAATAAAATGAAATGTACTTTTTAGGGATATTTTATATGTAATTTTTCTAGCGCCCAAACAAAAGAAATTACACTTGAAAAAAGGGAAACCCAGACTCTTAAACCCAAACTAACCCTTAACACTAATTTTAAACCCCAAGAGCAGAGTGTGCTATCAGGGAAACAAATATCAACACATTTGATCTTGGCCCAAGGGCCTTGGCACAGCTAATTTTAAGTGTGGAGTTTCAAATGCCAAGAACATAAAGTAAGAAAAAAAAAACGGCAGCTCCCCTAACACCTTTAACCACTCTAGCTCTAGTACATGTCTACACTTCATGGGACAGAGTAATTTAGATATTTTATCTTTGGGCCTACTGAGATGTTAGGGGGGATGTGGCTTTGTGGCAATACAGTCCTGCAAATTATTTTATTTTCCATGAAAGGCAAAAAGGGATAACTAAAACAATAATCTCTCTCTTTTTCTAGTTTGACCAGTGCTTGCTTTAGACTTTAGAACATATAGTACTACTGTAGATTAAAAAAAAATGCAACTTCTATTTCTTGAACCCATTATGACGTCAAAATGACAGTTTTGATATGAAGCGTTGTGAATTTGTCTACAAATGAAGATTACATCTGAATGATAAACCCCCACACCCAAAAACAAACTAAAAAAAAAGAAAAAACAAACAAAATTTTTTTTTTCTTTTAATATGGTGATCTGGCTAGTACTACACTTCATGTATTTCGGTGGCTACAGTCACTCCTCTAAAGTATCTATGAAGGTGCAACATAGCATTGAACAGCAGCACTGCCGGGGCTATGGAGAGAGTTGAATATACTTTATATAAGAAACCAGGGAAAAAAAAAAACTAACGTAAGCTATCACTTTTTAAAATGGAATTTCAACCAAAAGGGGAGCTTTCACTTGTTTGTCTCCTCTCTCTCAGGTACCTGTTCCCACTTCCACCGCTGCAGTCTAAGCAGAAGTTCATTCCTCCCCCGTTTCCCTGCAGCCTGGGACCTGTGATGTGTTCCAAAAGACTGCAGGACAATTTATAAAGTGCAGCACGGCTTACACATGCCGGCTGTGAAGCTGCAAGGCTGCACTGCTGGTTTCCCTTAGTTGAGATATCAAAATCTGGACCCGATTCCCATTGAACAAATGGCTCAAGTGAGATTTGCTCTGGATCCCTGTACAGGTACTTGTATTAAAAGTCAGCAGTTACGGTATTTGTAGTTGCTGAGTTTATATTTTTGGGGGTAGACTGAAGCTCCTCTTTAAATACAGCCATGGCCAAACGTTTTGAGAATGACACAAATATACATTTTTACAAAGTCCACTGCTTCAGTTTTTATGATGGAAATGTGCATATACTCCAGAATGTTATAAAGAGTGATCTGATAAATTGCAATTAATTTCAAAGTCCCTCTTTGCCATGAAAAGTAACTTAATCCCATAAAAAACATTTCCACTGCATTTGTGAAGAAGGTATCCAAGAAAGTCCAGCAAGCGTAAGGACCATCTCCTACAGTTGATTCAGCTGCTGGATCAAGGCACCACCAGTGCAGAGCTTGTTTAGGAATTGCAGCAGGCAGATGTGAGTGCATCTGTACGCACAGTGTGACAAAGACTTTTGGAGGATGGCCTGGTGTCAAGAAAGGCAGCAAAAAGGCCACTTCTCTCCAGGAAAAACATCAGAGGCAGATTAATATTCTGCAAAAGGTTTAGACTGCGGAGGACTGGGATAAAGTTATATTCTCGGAAGTAAGCTCACCCACAATTTTGCCTTAGAACACAGCCATGAATAAAGAATGGCACAAAAATATCCCCCGAGAGCAACTTCTCCCAACCATCCAAGAGTTTGGTGAGGAATAATGTCTTTTTTAGCATGATGGAGAACCTTACCATAAGGCAAAAGTGTTAATTAACTGTGGCTGGGGGAACAAAACATCAAAATGTTGGGTCCATGGCCAAGAAACTTCCCAGACCGTAATCCTATTGAGAACTTGTGGTTATTTCTCAAGAGACGGGTGAACAAAAAAAAAAGCACAAACTCCAAGCATTGATTATGCAAGAATGGGCTGCCATCAATCAGGATGTGGCCGAAAAGTTGATTGACAGCATGCCAGAGTAAATTGCAGAGGTCTAGAAAAAGAAGGCTCATCACTGCAAATATTGACTCTTTGACGTAATGTCATTGTCAATAAAAGCCTTTGACACTTATGAAATGCTTGTAATTATTCTTAAATGTTAGTAACATCTGACAAAAAGATCTAAAAACACTAAAGCAGCAGACTTTGTGAAAATTTATATTTGTGTCATTCTCAAAACTTTTGGCCAAGTGACGTGACCGGTACTCTCGATGTATGTTTCATCGCCTGGCATCATCAGTCAAGTTCCTCCACTCCAAACTCACTCATCTATTTCTTTATGGACCTGGCTTTGTGCACTGGTGCACAGTCATGTTGGGACAGGAAGGGAAGGGACCATCCCTAAACTATTCCCACAAAGTTAGAAGCATGAAATTGTTCAAAATGTCCTGGTATGCTGACGCCTTAAGAGTTCCCTTCAATGGCACTGAGGGGCAAAGCTTAACCCCTAAAAAAAACAACCCCACACCATAATCCCTCTCCATCAATGATTTGGACCAGTGCACAAAGCAAGGTCCATAAAGACATGGATGAGAGAGTTTGGGGTGGAGGAACTTGACTGACCCGCACAGAGTCCTGACCTGAACCCAATAGAAAACCTTTGAGAATTGAGAGCGGAGACTGTGAGAATTGAGAGCGGAGACTGTGAGCCAGGCCTTCTCATCCAATATTAGTGTCTGACCTCACAACTCCGTTTCTGGAAGAATGGTCAAACATTCCCATAGACACACTCCTAAACCTTGTGGACAGCCTTCCCAGAAGAGTTGAAGCTGTTCTAGCTGCAAACGATGGGCCAACTCTATATTGAACCTTACAGACTAAGACTGGGCTGACTGGGCTGCCATTATAGTGCGTGTAAAGGCAGGTGTCCCAATACTTTTGAGAGTGTTGTATATGCAAACTGGCACTATTAAAAAAGCTGCAGGTTTCATATGTCATGCAAATTGGTTGCATTTTAAAACTTAACCAATTTACATATATGTGAACCAAGTCTTAAAGAGGAACTATGGACAATATAAAAAATTACATATACAATACACCCTCTTAAAGGAAGTTGAAAAGGGTGGGTCTACTGGCAGAATCATCGGGTAATAAACTATTTTACAAGGGTGATTCAGAAAACTGAAAAATGTTTAAAACATTTTTTGCTGATAGTTCCAGATAGTTGGTGTTTGGTAAACAAAACATTTTTCAAAAGTTGGATTGTTTTGGAGTGCCAAGGTAGGCAACCTTGGCACTCCAGCTGTTAAAACTACAAATCCCATCATGCCTCTGCCTCTAGCAGTCATACCTGTGTGTGTCAGGGTCTTGCAATGTTTCATGGGATTGGTAGTTTCACCACAGCTGGAGGGCCTAGGTTGCCTACCCCTGTTTTAGGATGATAAACAATCACACAAAGTCTAGGAGAACCTGTAAAAAAAGACATGTGCTTTGTCGTACACAGAAGTAAGACCATAGGTTATTTTCATTAGCTGACAGCACATCGAGTTGCCATTGCTTGTTATGGTGGAAATAAAAATTGCATTGGTCAATATATATATATATATATATATATATATATATATATAAAACAAAAAATGAAAGTATATAAAGGATAAAGATAACAACACAAGTCTGTGGTCTGTATTAAGTAGTCTTCAAAACTCTCGCTTCCTGACAGTATTCAGCAACTTCATTTACATTTCTCCATCTGAGTCACAGAGTAATCTGTAAAGCCAACAATGACTAATAAATGCTCCAATAATTGAATCATCAAGCTTTCAGTGAGTCAGAATTAATTTGCTTGTAATGAAAGGTGGCGTACATGCAAAGGTACTCTCATGGTGCACAACTTGTGCACAGATGTAGACAGGACAGACAGTTTGCGGTTTTAACTTGCTCCACAGACATCTCCAAAAAAAATAGCAATTCACACTGTACTGTACCGCACCAAATCCTTTCAACCGCTTGTGTCAAAAAGAAACCAGCTTTTGTGAAAAATCGGATGTTCTATCTAGAAAAAAAAATACGCTAAAGAAGACATTCCTAAAATTACGAAACCGAAATTGGGTAGACTGTTACTGTAGAGTGTGCTTCTAATTGACTTCGAAGATCCTTTTGTTGATATCAATCTATACCGAATTGAGTATCGAAAAACAGAGCTTTAAGAGATGTGATAGAAGGCTGGCTACTTGTATGCGCATCAGTATCCTATAATACATAAGACTTTAAACTGAATTTACAGATCACAATGTACATTATAAATTGTACCCTACTGAGACATTAGTCATAACATTTTCCACCACTAGAAAAGCTCATTGACCTGCACCCAGGACATTCACTTTAGATATATCTGTGTGCCAGCATGTACCCTACTGATAAATTGTTTTCATTTTATTTGACAGGAATAAAAGAAAAAGATTATTTAGGAGGAAATTAGTGCAGAACTGTCAATCAACCCATTAATTCTGCACAGAACCTTTGTGTGTGGTATTATTGCTAATAACTAATACTGTAGGTCCTCTATCTCCACATGATCCAGAATCGTGCCAAAGTCAACAATTATCAGCCACTTCTTTCAAAGTTTCAATCAAGAAATCTGGTTAACATTTAAATTATAACTCTTTATTCACAGAAATTCAGGGGTGAATAATCTTAAGGAAAACAATATATTACCTTTAAATGATGCCTCTCTCTATTAATATACATTTTCCGTAAATCACAGAATCGTTATTCATGCGACAGTTTGTCTTCATGCTGAGTAGTAACACTTTGGAAGGTCATTGTGGGCTCATGGAAGACTCCGTTTTGATGTCTAGATCCGACACTCTTACAGCGTCTATAAGAAAGGAAAATATGTTTGTAATTCATCATCAGAGTAAAGAAAACCAAGGAAAACACATTAAAAAAAAGAGGATTGCAAAATGAACAGCACTAAAGTGCAGTACTCTCACTTCATCTTTTTATCCCACTTGGTCATCCAGTTGATTATCACTGCACACAGTGAGTGGGTGGTTACAAAGTCTGTAGAAGCTAAGCAGGCATGATCTAAATATTAACATTTTATACATTTTGACATAGATATAGCCAAATGAACATGTAAGTCTAGCCTCTCAGCAGAACCCTAAAGACCTAGCACTTTTTTGGGGAAACCAATATGATGGGCTAAAAAACACAACCTTAACTTAACTTAACTTAACCTCAACTTAATAATGGCCGTCAGGGAAAACCATCACCTGCGATGAGCAAAATAAATCTAAAGAACACTGGCTTTCTTCAATATCATTAATAACAGATATTTATAGTCCTTTAATTTACTTTAAGCAAGTACATTGTTTGAGGTAATTTCATTTTACATGGCTGCCACACCATATTTTAATTACTGTGTTTCATGTACAGATGTACAAGTGTTCCTGCTAGTTTTTTTTTATGTAAGGAATTTAACTAGAAACCCTTATTTACAACGTATGTACACTCTAATAATGAACATATTGGTACATTTTAGGGTACATAAAATATATAACTGAATGCATTTTGTTTTTTTATACCTGTTCAATGAGTGTAAAAAAAAAAAAAAAACTGTTGATAATGTCAACAAACTGCCTGTACACTCTGCCTGTGCTATGTCAAGGGGTTTAATCAGCCCTTCCAATTCTTATCTTGAACTACAAAATCCTTCATCTCTGAGATGAGAGATGATGAGAGGAAGAGGGAAAAAAACAACTGGCCAGTGCTCATGCCTTTCCTTGTCATTGTCAGCCTGGGAAGTTAGGCGCTGAGCACATTTTTACCAGGATCAATGGGTATATTTTGGTGCTTGCAGAGTCTTTTAAATAGATAAAACATGGAGAAATGTCCATGTCTTGCAAAGATGTACTGTATATAGTTTTTATTACATTTTAATGACCATTGAGGTAAGTTCATATAGCTGTAAAGGGAGTGTATTGTTGCCAGTCACCTAAATTACAGGATACCCATAAGGCTGGTACACATAGGCTGTATACAGAAACCGCATTGTTCATCCATGAGGTCCTCTTTTTTTGGGGTCAGCCCGATGGTTTGGACGAAAAAAAAAAAAAAAAACGTTCCATGTGTACCAGGCAATAGACATTGGAAGACGGTCAAATCTACAGGCACAATTTAATTGCCCACAGGTCACTTAACCTAGTGCACTCCATAAACACTTATTCTGAGTGAAGAATAGAGATCAGGGCAAGTTTTCGAACCTACCTCACTAGTCTACACTAAAGTATTTAACTACTGTCAAAGACTTGACATCTGCACCTTGTCTAGTCCAAAAAAAAAAAATGGCAGGTTTGGGTATCTATTATTTCCGATCTAAAAACGTCCACAGATTTGCATTGAGGGAGTGATAAGTAGCCAGCACAAACTTCATATGAAATTAGTACATATATAGATGTACAAAGCATGTACACAAATGCAACACAAATAGGCTACGTTGTTGTAAGCTGGTAACAATAACATTTAAATGATCTAAGACCTTTTTTTTAAAAGCCAAAGATTAAATATCACAACTAGAAAGGTAGTCGGAAAAGATGTGGCTGGCAGTAAGATTCACACAAAGCAGCTGACAACTGAGTTTTGTGTCATCAAGGGAAAGGGGGAATTTTTAATATATTTGTAAGTGAATAGTTCTTACCAATCACATGTTCACACAATGGTAAGGAGGGGACAAAATTGACACAATCTCTAAAGATTCACTTGACCGTAATCTGGATCTGCAGGTGCTGCCCTTTTCCTATGTTCCTCAATGTGACTAAATGACTGAAGACATCTCTGCCTACTCATTACCCGATACATGGGTATAATCTGTTGAAAAATCACAGGTGTTCAGCTACACAGAACAAGTGATGACTCATTTAGTAACATAATTAAGAGCTAATGCCCAGCACAGGACTCTTGTTTTCTCAGTATTTGCAGAGTACATAATCATGCTGTTGACTTCCCCTTTGGAAAGTTAACACAATTTACATGCTTCTATTTTAAACCATGATTTATATATTTAAATATTTCCACATATTTACTTCTTGTCATCAGTCACTGTATCAAGGTGGCTAAAACTACAATGTTTTTTACTCAAACTGTAACATGCAAGAATAGGCAGAAACTATTTTTATTGCTGTAGACAAATCTGTGAGGGTGGGGAAATCTAAAGAACCAAATTGGGGTGGGAAAATATAATCTGTACTCTACATAAAGTGCAAATATTGAAGGCCCATGCACAGCTTAAAAAATGGTGCTAATACAGGAGTTTTACATGCAGATAAAAAGTAGTACGTTTATAACTTTCATTCTTGAACAATAAAGAGATTTATGTACATGTACATTGACGGAGGCTTCACCTTCCTCTTATCATAAGACACAGGGTGGAGGGGTGTGACACAGCCTGTGACTGACAGAAATCCGCAGTCACCATGTTATTGCCAAAAAATAAAGATTTGATTTCAAATATCTATTTGTATGACAATTTAAAACCGTTTATTAATAATTATTTTTACTCTGTATGCCAAAGGCTTTTTTCATTTTAAACCTGTTACCAGCAGCAGAGGACTAAAAGGTCCTCCTGCTTATGTTTCCCTGGACCATGTGACAGCTATGTACTGATTAGGATAAAATGACTTGAAATGTGCAGGGATAAAGCACAACAAAAAAATCAAGTATTTTTTCCTTGGATTTATCCTTGATCTTGTTTATATTTAAAATTATTAACTACAAAAGCGCAACTCCCTAATCTCTACATATATAACTCTGTATGGAGAGTTAGTCAAAATAAAAACAGCTATTGTGGATTTTTTATTAGAAAGCCCAGTATGGTATGTAAACATGCTGCCATAAAACTTTCCTGGAGTAATTTTTTTTTTTAAATAAAGTAAAGATGTGATAAAACATTAAATTATAGATTTGTAAAATAAACGTAACCAAAAACCATAACAGTATCTTTCTTAACTACATCCCCATTCTTAGGACGTATATGTACGTCTTCAGATGGGAATGGTGATCGGATATCCATATATAGTTTTTGTTTAGCCAGTGATTCCCTACAATGTAAATGTGATCTGATGGCTCACGATCACTTTTACAGGCAAAAGGATTACACCAACACCCCCACCCTGTCACATTTACCTGGTTCTTCTCTCCCCCTGGAAGTCCGGTACCAATGTGACCTGTCGAATCAGATGCCCCAGTCAGAGTGAAATAACTTCCGTTGTTCCATTGTGACGTCAAACTAGAAGCCATAAGGAGTTTGTCACTTCCGGGTTTGGTATGTTAGTTTAACAACCCGTTATTGGCTTGTAAAGCATCTGATCAGACTGACTTTGGTTTGACCAGATGCTTTCGAGGTCAACGGAGAGACATAATAGACCCCATATCTCTCCACATGTCACGGTCCATGCTAGGTTGTTCATCCCTTGTGATAGCAATAAAGTTTAATAAAAATAAAAAAATGAAAAAGTTTTTTTTTTTTAATTTATGGTCCTAATTTAAGCATGCTAGCCATTTTTAAGCTTTAAAATAAGAGGACAAAAATGTCATGACACATTTACTATTTTAGCATAGGTGAAGTTATTTAGCTTACACATAGAGAGAAGGTTGTACTGAACCTTAGGCAATAGCAGCTTCTAAGATTGTACATCACACAGTGCATACAATATACAGCACATAATGTAGTTTGCCAAGTCCTGCATTGTCACGATTCATTGACAGTTAAATATCACCAATTTAAAGACATAACAATCAAGTATTTTAAATGCTTACTTAACATTCAAAGAATATTTTAGAAATGCATACAATCTTTTGCCGGTCTGGCGGCAGGATATCTTTGAATAAAACAATCATAAACCAGGGTAATTCAAATTACATATATAATTAACCAATGTTCAAGCAAATGTTCCCTTCGGGGGGAAAACTCCTTTTTCAATTTATCAGTAAATGAAGAGGAATGTTGTAAAGTTCAAAGGTTGATAGTGTCCTCCCAAGCTTCCTTATTGTTTAATGTCATGGTTAGCCGCAGAACAGGCAAGTTCAGGAGGCTGGACATGCAGATACAAACTACAACGTAGATTTGGGCTAGCAAAAAAAATTGCAAGTACCTTTCGCTACATGTATTTCTGGATCTACTGATCATTTTGATATGTACTGTTCACTAGTGGTGCTCAAACAAACTGAAAAAAAAATTGCAGCCACTGTGCCCATCAAAACGCAGCAACTGTGCCCATCAATTGCTACCACTGTGCTCAAATGCAGCCACTGTGCCCATCAAGCGCAGCCACTGTGCCCATAAATTGCTGCTACTGTGACCATAAATTGCTGCCAGTGCGCCCATCAATTGCTGCTACTGTGCCCATCAATTGCTGCCAATGTGGCCATCAATTGCCACCACTGTACCCATCAATTGCCGCCACTGTACCCATCAAATGCTGTCAGTGTGCATCCCCCG
Organism: Rana kukunoris; assembly: GCA_029574335.1. Lineage (NCBI taxonomy): Eukaryota > Metazoa > Chordata > Amphibia > Anura > Ranidae > Rana > Rana kukunoris. Next base: position 283,113,077 of record CM056052.1, read on the forward strand.
CCCGCCCGGCACTTACCTGTCTCGGTGGGGCAGCTGGTCACAGCAGCAACGTCCTCCATGCTCCTCAATGTCTTCTCCCATCCTCTCTTCCTGTCCTCTGCTATGTTTGGACACCTGATAGGCATCCAATCACAGCGTCTGTCATTTCAGCCAATCAGGTGACAGGTAACAGACCCGTGCACCTGATTGACTGAGAGGTGGTTCAGTGTTAGAAAAGCGAATATCCATTCGCTTTCCTAACACAAAGCTGAGTGAACTGCGAGCGCCCAGCATGGCGCCCACTGTTCACCTTTTTTGACGCCTATTAGAGCCTATGGCTCTAATCAGGTGTTTCAAAAAAATACCCCACCCCTGTAATTCGGGCTCCCGACACCCGAAAAGGGGCTGGGCACCTAAACAGAGGTTGGCAGCATCGACCACAGATAGATTTATGCATTTAACATGGTTTCCTATGGCACACGTTCACACCTATGTGTTATTAAGCCAATGCATTTTTGGAAAGGTTTGGGGACTTTTTCCCCTGCAGTAGATTGTGTTTTGTGTGTAATAGACTTCAATGGAACCGAACCAGCAATGAAAGTGTTACGTTTTTGATGAGTTTTGATTTTTTTCTTCTGTAAACTGTAAATAGCTGGTTGGTAAGGAGCGGGGCAGGAAGCCGCTGACAGCCGAATTTAAAAAAGGAATTGCCGGCAATAAAAAATAAAAAAATAAAAATGGGAGGAAAAAAGGTGTGGGGTCCCTTCCTGGCCCTTCAGCCAGTGACATTAATGGGTGACCCCGCTCCTTAGTTATTTAAGAACTGACAGCGGGAGTGAGCAGTTTTATTTTCCTCCCGAGTCGGCAGTGGTGGCAAGTATCGTAATTGACGAAAGATCTACATCAGGGGACATTGTTTTTTAAATAAAGCACTTGTCAAAAACTGCCTACTGTCATTTGCCTTTTTTTTTGTGAATGAGTAGGGGGAGTATGTACTCCCCCTACTCATTCACATTGGGGGGGGGGGTGATCTGGGGGCCCCTTTGTTAAAGGGTGCTCCCGAACTCCGATAAGCCCCCCACCCACAGCACCCTCCCATGTTGAGGGCATGTGGCCTGGTACGGTTCAGGAGGGGGGGGGGCATTCATTCATTCCCTGCCTTTCCTGACTCGCTGGGCTGCATGCTGAGATAAAGGTCCTGTATAGCTTTTTTTTGGCAAGGGGGGACCTAGAGTTAGATGCTCAGCAAGCAGAAACAGTGACCTTGAGTCTTTTTTGCCAGTGTGCTTTGTGTGATACATCTGTGAGTTTTCACCATTCTCGTTACGGGGAAGGATATACATGTTCATTTCCCATTTTGAGCATCATCCACCATTTAAGATTCTGTAGGAGAGTACAGTGATCAAACTCCCTCAAACTCTGTTGAAGAACCAGCATGTATACTCAGCTCAGACTCTGCTGGAGAAAGATAGATCAGACTAAAATTAGCGACAAATGAGGAGGAAAGAGGGACAGAGGGACTTTGTTACAGATCAGGGACAGTCCCTCAAAATCAGGGACAGTTGGGAGCTATGGGTAACCTGTTTTTTGCAATAGAATTTATATGCAGCTCCTAGAACTTTTCTTATATAAAACTTATATTATTTCCAAACCAGCATGCATCTATTGACTTATGGTTAATGTTATATGGTGGTTACAGAAGTTCCTCTGCTTCCAATTACTGATTAATTTCCCAGGAAGGGACCCACTCTACTCACAGAGGCCCTGTCCAGGGTGGAGCACTGTGAACAATATTATCAAACCTACTCTTCTACCATTTAAGGTTTTGGTACGCTTATTTACTTACAGGTTTATTGCAATATCCTGTTTGAGGTGGGCCATTACTCATACACCCCCCCCCCCCCAAAAAAAGTGGGCTACCCATACAACACTTGCATTCAATGAGTGGATTATAAAGCCTCGTACACACAAGAGCTTTTGGCCAGGAAACCAGCCGTGTGTGTATGCTCCATCGCAGTTTTCCCGACAGTAAAACTGCTGAAAAAAAAAAAAAGAGAACCAGCTCTCTTTTTTCCTGCCAGCATTCCCGGTGGTTTTTAACCCAGCAGTTTTCCTATGGGAAACACTGCGATGGAGCATACACACGGTCGGGATTCACGACCAAAGCTTTCATGGCAGTTTTCCTGTCATGAAACCCGTTCGTGTGTAGGGGGGAAAAGTTACCGAGCAGGTTCTCGGTTTTCCCCTCGGGTTTCCTGGCGCTAAAAAGTCCGCCAGGAAACCCGTACGTGTGTACGAGGCTTCAGACTTACTGCAGTGCATCTGCATTACACTGCATCAAAAAGTTAGTGCACACCTCTGACCATTTAGTTGTCTAGTTAACAGCCAGTTCTGTCATCTGCACTGACAAACAGCCTGGGGATACATTACAATTTTCAAGCATCATTGCCTTTAGCTTATTATTTATCAGTAATTTACTCAGATGCTTTCATATATGTAGACCATTTCATTTTAAAAAGCATAGATCTCCTAAATAAGAGCGCATTTAAGGAATAAAATAATCAGTCAAGGCTGGTATGTTGACATTTAAAAGAGTTAATCGACTCACTTCCACCTAATAATCTTGCTATTGAGTATTACTTTCATCCTGCACAGCACTGAACCTTTCAAACGCTCAGTGGAATCGTTGATGACAGCAGGCCTGTATGCTCAACACCCGAACAGAACAAAAGATTTCCCTCAGTGCTACACCACACACAAACTGTTTAGTTTGCTTCTTTCCCTTTGCGGCGCCACAAGCTGAAAACTTAATTAATCAGATCCTGTAGCGAAGGCATGTGGCATAAACGCAATGATCTCCAGGAACTGCAGTGAGCACTACTATACACTTGTGCTTGTGTTTCTGAATCAATTACAGATTTGTTATGAATTAGCAGGACCAGTCAAAACATATCCAACAGTCACTTCTCTGAGCCAATAGCAGAGATGAACATGTACAGTTCTACATGTGAACAATAATGGTATTAAAAATGGTACTCAGTAATAGTGCAGCAGGGTATGCCTATATACACACGTACATATTTAGATATATTAAGACAAAAAAAAACACAAATTGTCACTTTGAACTTTTCTTTTAACTCTTCTAAAACATACCTTTTACACTGGATTAAAAAAATACTGTTTTGTGAAGCTGGAGGACAATGTTTAGGCAAGTAGCAAATTAATGTATTTCATTTTGATCATCCCTACAACTGTATACAGCAGTTTCAAACAAATATTCATTTAAGTTCTGTTTGAAAAATAAAAGGAGTACATTTTCAAATACTGGATCCTTATTTGTGTTACAAAAGGTACTGGAAAGTTACATGACGTTATACATTGTATATACACATGAAAAATGTTACTAATGATAAAATTCCATCAGTATATGTGATGAAAAAGCATATTTATAAAACTAAAGTCAAAGGGCTCATTCGCCTGCCTAGTTTTGCTTGCATTGTCAGCTATTCTCCAGAAGTCACCATGCAGATACACAATAGAATATGTGTCAGCAGTGGGTGGAAAGGGCAAATGGAGATGAGAATTTTGAACTAAAGAGCTCCTTACAGGGTGTTGCATGTGTGTGCCAGCAATTGGGCATAGAAAATCCTATGTAGGAATCATTAGCAAATCAATAAAAAAATCCATTATTTTATATTTGAAAACAGCGATATTTAAAACAAAGTACCGGTAATATTCACATTTTTTTTTTAAATGATAAACATATCATAATGCTAGTAAATATTACCAAGAACTTGATTTCACAGAAAATGATAGACATGTGCAATTTATTTCTGTCCGAAAGTAAATTCAGATTAATTTCTGGTTACTCTGAATGCTGACCAGCTTTATAGAGATGCTGATTTAATTTTTCAGCAGGACTTGGCACCTACCCACACTGCCAAAAATACCAATACCTGGTTTAATGATCATGGTATCAATGTGCTTGATTGGCCAGAAAACTTGCCTGACCTAAACGTCATAGAGAATCTGTGGGGTATTGTCAAGAGGAAGATCAGAGACACCAGACCCAACAATACAGATGAGCTGAAAGCCACTATCAAAGAAGCCTGGGCTTCCATAACATCACAGGCTGATTTCCTCTATAAAATATCATTGATTATTTAGTATTAATTAGTACCGATCAGCCTATGATGTTATAGAAGCCCAGGTTTCTTTGATCTCCATAAAGCTGGTCAGCAGAGGGAAGGTGAAGTGCTGGAATTTCCTGGTAGAGGGCTGTGCTGACTTTGGACTTAATAAAGCACAGTGGACCAACATCAGCAGATGACATGGCTCCCCAAATCATCACAGACTTGCACCCCCAAATTATCACGGCACTTGATCATTGGGTTTGGGAGTCTGCAGGGGATAGTACCAGAAAGGATGTCAATAAAGCCACTGAAGCGGCTTTTTTAACATTTTTACCCTGGAAAGCTGGAATTGAGCTTCAAGGATTACATAATTATTTTCTGTCAATTACTATCTAGCCAAAGCAGGGTAAGATCCCACAAATCTCTAGACATATGCAGAATGGTAAAATGTGTTTAGTTTGGATAGATTTGTTATGTTACTTTTTTCCTTTGGTTGATTCGTTTTGGAATTCATTTTGTTTAATTTCATTTTGTTTATTCATTATCCAACTAGTTCCAAATTTTCGCAACAGTTTGAATTCAGATCTGTCGAATCCAGAAGTATCCTTGTGTTTGAAGCTGAACTACGCAAATGTTAACTGTGAATTACTACCTGTTTTTTAAATAAATTGTTTTGAATTACTATACTACACCATGGTGTCCCCCTTCTTTCATTGCATGTAATGTACACTTGAGGAGCTTGGAAACAACGTTGTCTGGTCTTGGATACCTCTGGATTTCAATTGATTGCTGTGGAATCTTACTCCGTTCACTTAGAGGCTTGACTTGACCTGTAGGGGTCCTCATATGAGGCGAGAGGCTGGGGCAAACTATTGGTGCACATCGGATGATGGAAATACTGGTGTGAATTGGATTTAATTTCTTTATGCACATGCACTTTACTCGATGAACTGTGTTCCTCCGATTGGACATTGTATTTGTGCGCTAATTATCACTTTTTGGAGCATTTTTGCACTTTATCTCTGAAGAACCTTTTTGCACATATTGAATACTTTTTTGCACATATTGCTTATTTGCACATTCTATGAAGATTTTCTTCCTTAAATTTTGCACTTTATTAGATTTGTTTATTATTAGCATTGATTATTTAGTATCAACTAGCATCGAGTAAACACCACATTTTTTTCTGCTTTTTTATTATCCTAGTGTGAGAACACCTTTAATGTTGGCAGCTACTCATTAGTCTCCCCTGTTTATTGTTGGTTTGTGCATTATCATTCAAATTTTCGGATTGCCTCTATGCTACGCCTCAATGATGAAGTAATACATGCAAAATGAGCCCTGACCAAGTATTGCGAGCATAATATACTGTGCAGCCATAGGTTTGAGAATGACACAAATATTAATTTTCACAACGTTTCCTGCTTCAGTGTTTTTGGATCTTTTTGTCAGATGTTACTATGGTAAACGGAAGTATAATTACAAGCATTTCATAGGTGTCAAAGGCTTTTATTGACAATTACATTAAGTTTGTGCAAAGAGTCAATATTTGCAGAGTTGACCCTTCTTTTTCAATGCCTCTGCAATTTGCCCTGGCATGCTGTCAATCAACTTCTGGGCCACATCCTGACTGATGGCAGTCCATTTTTGCATAATCAATGCTTAGCATTTGTCAGAATTTGTGGGATTTTTTTTGTTCGCCCGCCTGTTGAGGAATGACCACACGTTCTCAATGGGATTAAGGTCTGGGGAGTTTCCTGGCCATTGACACAACATTTTATGTTTTGGTCCCCAATCCACTTTTTCACATTTGCCTTATGGCAAGGTGCTCCATCATGCTGGGAAAAGACATTGTTCCTCACAGAACTGTTCTTGGATAGTTAGGGGAAGTTGCTCTTGGAGGGTGTTTTTGTATCATTCTTTATTAATGGTGTGAGCCCACTCCCTTGGCTGAAAAGCAACTCCACACATGGTCTCAGGATGCTTTATTGTTGGTACAGGACTGATGGCAGCGCTCACCTTTTCTTCTCCGGACAAGGTTTTTTCTGGATGCCCCAAACCATCGAAAAGGGGTTTTATCAGAGAAAATGACTTTACCCCAGTCCTCAGCAGTCCAAATCATGTGCCTTTTGCAGAATTATCAGTCTGTCCCTGATGTTTTTCCTGGCAAGAAGTAGCTTCTTTGCTGCCCTTCTTGAAACCAGGCCATCCTCCAAAAGTCTTTGTCTCACTGTGCGTGCAGATTCATTCACACCTGCCTGATGCTATTCCTAAATAAGCTCTGCGCTGGTGGTGCCCTGATCCTGCATCTGAATCAACTGTAAGGCCGCGTACACACGATCGGTCCAACCCGATGAGAATGATACAACGGACCGTTTTCATCGGTTCACAGACTGATGGTCTGATGTGCGTACACACCATCAGTTCAAAAACCAATCGTGTCAGAACGCGGTGACGTAAAACAAAATAAAGTTCAATGCTTCCAAGCATGCGTCGACTTGATTCTGAGCATGCGTGGGTTTTTGAACCGATGCTTTTGCGTACTAACCATCGGTTTGGACCGATGGTCAGGCGTCCATCAGTCCGATTTTAAAGCAAGATTTCAAACTTTGGTCCGAAGGATGACGGACCGATGGGCCATACACACGGTCGGTTTGGACCGATGAAACTGGACTTAAGTCCATTTTCATCAGTTTGGACTGATCGTGTGTACGCGGCCTAGGAGAGTGTCCTGGCACTTGCTGGACTATCTTGGGAGCCCTAAAGCCTTTCCCAAAAATGCAGTAGAAATTATATTGATGGGATCAAGTTCATTATCATGGCAAAGAGGGACTTTGCAATTAATCGCAATTCTACTGATCTTTCTTCATAACATTCTGGAGTATATGCAAATTGCCATCATAAAAACTGAGACAGCAGAATTTGTGAAAATTAATATTTGTGTCATTCTCAAAACTTTTGGCCACGGCTGTACATAGATATACTTTTCAGTAAGCCAACATTTCTGTATTAAAGCGGAGTACCGGCCACAATATCACTTTTAAAATATAAATGCCTCTGTAATACACAAGCTTGGTGTATTATAGTAAAGTTAGTCTGTAAACTAAGGTCCGTTTTGTTAGGTTGTTACAGCATTTAGATACTTTATAAAATAGGAATTGACTGGAGCCATCTTAAGTGTGGGAATCATGAAGCCAGACTGTATGACTTCCTGGATTTCCCCCCATACACACAGCACTGCCCCCCCCATACACACAGCACTGCCCTCCCATACACAGCACTGCCTCCGTACCCCATCCTTCACATTTACATATTTTCCTACCTTCCCTCTCCACTCCTACCTTTCACAGCGTGGAGAGCAGGAGGCGGGACAATCGTGAACGTAAGTCACAGCAGCACTGGGTGGGGAGCGGGAGCTGCCGGGTTGAATTTTCTGCGAACTGGTGATTGGCTGCTAGGACCGCCTCCTAGCAGCCAATCATATCCTGATAAGCATGACAGACGGCTACCGCCCCCCAGTCCAGAGTTGTCCCGCCTCTCGCCGTCTGCTCCGTTACTTCTCTAATGATAGCGGAGGAGGCTGGTGTTAAAAGCGGCGACTAAATGGCGCGATCGCCACGGTCCGTGAAGAGCAGCAGCTCGGGCCAGACACGGACTGCGGGCAGCCATTTAGTGATGCCCGCTTTAGACACTCCGCTCTGCTGGATACAAATAATGGCAGGTTGACCTCTTTTAAAATGGCGCCGGCGGGCGTTGCTGCGCATCGCGTCATTTCCTGTTTAGAAATCACGCGATGCTACGGCCAGGGCCTCCTGGGGTTGATGACAAACATCTCCCAGGAGGCAAAGCAGCACTGATTGACGCAGTGATGCCGCTGTGGCCGCGGCGGAGGAAAATAAACTCATCTGCACAGCACAGTGAGTTTTAAAAAAAAAATTAAATAGATGCCAATTCGATTTAAGGGGGCAGTATGAAAACAAATTATATAAAGTTGAAAAAGAGGGTGGAGCTCCACTTTAAATATCCTTTCTTTTATTGGTCTTATGTAACATTCTAATTTACTGAAATACTGAATTTGGGGTTTTCACTAGCTGTAAGTCATATTCATCAAATATTAAAAGAAAGAAATGCTTGAAATATATCACTCTGTGTATAACAAACATCTAAAATATAAGAGTTTCACTTTTTGAATTGAATTACTGAAATAAATGACATTTTTGATGATATGCTAATTTCATAAGATGCACCTGTACATATTGCTTACTCCTTACTTCTTGCAATGTTTAGGCTAAATTTATCTTTGCTTTTAGTACATAATTTAGTGAGCAGATTTTGGCATCTAATACTTTAAATTAAGCTTTTACAAAAATTGCGTTTTTTAAATTTGGGTGTACACATATTTACATTATTATTTTAATTTTTGCTGTAATTTTGATGTAGATTTTAAGTCTTTGTGACCGACTTGAGAACCTAGAAGTCTACTATTTACATTATAAGACCTATCAGGTCTCCTGATTTTGCGCATGTTATGTTTTTATATAATCCCCCCACCCCCCCTCCACCATTTTGGCTTTCAATCATCTCTATGACTAAGCCCTACTCAGTGAAAAGCATTAGATGGGGCAATCCTAAGGCAGGGATGGTCAGTGCCATGCTTGTGGATGTCTTACACAATAAATGCAGATGACAGTGATTTATCCTGTGTGTGGCCGTTTTTTTTTTCTACATTGAGCACTTTGCCACAAGGCTGAATGAGATAATGTGGTGAATCTGTGCAGAAAGAGAACTTTTTTTATTTGTCATTGTGACACTGAAAGCCCATGCAAGGGTAACCTTTTGTGTGATTTAAAAAAAAATATTTTTTTTAAAAAGTGGGCAAAAACTCTGAAATGTACTTCACTGACTGCCACTACATTTGAACTGAACCCCAAAATATACAATATACCGTATAGGCACACATATAATTAAACATACATTTTTACATATATAAACACATAAAGAGGGCACTCACAGGACAGGAGAAGCGTGTATGAAGTAACTTTCTCACGCCTTGATAATGGTGGCAGGGACCAACCAAAATTTGTTTACATACTAAAGACTTTTTTGTGCACCTAGGTTTAGGAGACCTTATCAGGTCTCTTACCAAAGTAAACCTTCAGTTCACTGCAAGAGAAGTAGCAGTATACTAATCTTTTTTGACAAAACACGTTAACTAGCTTCTCTCTGTCCAAAGGTTTAGGCATCTGAAATAGTTTGGGAGTGTTAGGTGCCGTGTCCCCTAAAACACTGTGGTTTCTCGCTCTAACCCCTATGTCACTGCTATATACTGTAGTTATGTTTGGATTGGAGAAAGAACCTACTGCATGCAGCAAATCACAGAAATGTTACACTCCTGGAGCTGCTGAATGTCAAAACACTAAAGCCTGGTAAACACAGGTAGTTTTTTGTATTCAAACCAGTGAGCTGAATGGAAAAAAAAAACCCGGAGGAGCTTGCTGTACTAACTATACAAAGTTAGTACAGCAACCTCACTGCTGAGCTATAGTATTCTGACAGGAGGACTGCCCCCTTTGCCAGAACACACTGATCAGTGCTGATCAGATTTTGGTCAGCTGCTGACATTCCAGCATGTCCATTCAACAAAAGATGAATGATAGACTGGCCTCTGTTGGACAGGCTGCTTTACACACTGGCCGATCATTTGGCCCACTTGTGCCAGCCTAAAGGGAGGCCATAGATTGTGTGATTTATTTCTTGTAACCACAGGTTGCAGGAAAGAAAATCGCTGGATTCCCCCATGAACACAGTGTTGATGGGAATTCCTCTGGTGGAGCCAGTTGAGGTTCCAACCATCTATGGCTGGCTTTAAAGGGGCCGTAGCACTGAAACAGAAGGTAGGTAGGAGATCTGACCAACAGCAATGTTATTATACCATTACTTCTCTTGCAGAAAACTTGCAGTTCGATTTGCTTCGAGATCAGATGGACACTGAGAGCAGGTACTACCCTTAGCCCTCTTCCACGTTGCTACGAAGTCTGCCAGCTCCCACTGGCTTAGCCGAAGATCTCTCCGCTGAGCCGGTGGATGACTTGTGCTATGGGGGGATCTGATGAAAACGGACAGCATGTACGGATGGGGACGTATCGCTATTCGTCTGATTTTGGCGGATCAGATGTCAGTGGACATGTCTCCACTGACATCCAACACTCCCCATAGGACTGCATGGAGTGGCCATTTAGGTCCGCCGTCAAAATTGACAGGCGGACCTGTACGGTCCGATCATGTGAAAGGGGCCTTAATACTAACATATATATTGCAAATAGGTTTCAAAAGAGAGGACAGAATTGTTTTTCTTACCAATACACACCGACATTGTAACATGTCATGATTAACCATGCAATAAACACTAGCCACACACCATTTAATTATTTCCACCCACGCAATGAAACTGATCACTAACATAAATTAAATAAGTGAAGGCTTAAAGGCCAAGTAGATTTCCAATGGCATAACAAGTAATGGGAATTGAATATAGACAAGTTCTACCTTTTATCATGTGCTTACGGAAATTACGTATATAATAACCATAATCTGATGTAATAGAGCCCCCCCCCCCCTAATGATGGCAAACATAGATTTCATCAGCTTTGAATTAATTTCTGGAAATTACCGCTTTTAGATTATTTCATGCAGTAAATCTGTCGTACCCTACTTCTAATGTAATCATTATGTTAGAAATCACCTTGCAGTGATTTTATGCAATTCCTTAATACCTATGTCAGACAACACCATTAATCTTGTGCCATGCAATATATTAGGGGGAGGGGGTGACTTTTGCCACTAAGGTGAGGTACACAGGACAAATCTATCATAGAGCTGCCTGGACTTGATACTTGGAACACTGAGGGTCACTAAACATAGAAGAGATCTAGATCATATCAGTCATCACCTCTCTGATCTTTTACATTTATATATTCACTCATTCCATGGCACAGAAAAAGTCAACACAGTAATCCAAAAAGCAAACATGCCACATCCTTATGAAATCTGAGCACACCACTCCAGAACAAAGGAGCCCTTTCCCTTCATATTCAAGCTTAGAAATGCATAGTAAAGATCAACACATTGGCATGCGCTTCATTCCCTCTGGAACCAGCACATATTTTACCTTCAAATGTTCATGCTAGATTATAACTGCATAAAAAGTAGGAGCCACTGTGCTATGCCTACTATCTAGTGAGACTGCATTCACCAAATGACTGGTAGCAGATTATTGTTTTTTGGACCTATGGACCAGTATATGCTATTATAATGGTGAAGTTTGAAATTTGCCACATTTTGTCATATTACGACTAGTGTTGCTCATTCGAGTATTCGCGAATAAATCGAATATCGCGGTGAATATTCGCTATTGCGAATATTCATATTTTTTCTAATTTATTTTTAAAACAGATCACATCCTAGTGATCTCCATCGACGTCTAAAAGCATTGCTGGTATGATTAGAGACCCTGGGCCGAGTAGCTGAGGCGATCCTTTTATGTTGCCGAATATTCGCAATGCGAATATTCGTATTACGAATATTCGCGAATACTTTCTCTGCCCTTCTGTGTTTTGTGTATAAAAAAAAAAAAAAATAGCTTTAGTTTAGTCATATAAGTTTGTGTAAGTAGAGTTAGTGTTTAGTTCATATTAGTTTAGTAATCCAGGAAATGATCTCCGTTTTCGCGTGTTGTTCGCTCGCATGCGCGGACGAGAATTTCGCAATCAATTTCGCATTAGCGAAATATTGCATTTGCATTAGCGAAATTTCGCATTCGCATTAGCGAAATTTTGCAAAAAAATGTTTTTGATAAAATATCACGAATATTCGATATTAACAAATATTTCACGAATATTCTTCTATATATTCGTGAAATATCGCGAAATCTAATATGGCGTATTCCGCTCAACACTGATTACGACCAAAAACTTAAATGTATTTTATTGGGATTGTATGTGATAGACCAACACAAAGTAGCACATAATTGTGAAGTGGAAGGAAAATGATAAATGGTTTTCATTTTTTTTTACAGATAAATATCATAAATATCTGAAAAGTGTGGCGTGCATTTGTATTCATCCCAGTTAATACTTTGTAGAACCACCTTTCGCTGTGATTACAGCTGCATGTCTTTTTAGGGATGTCTATACCAGCTTTACACATCTAGAGAGTGACATTTTTGCCCATTCTTCTTTGCAAAATAGCTCAAGCTCCGTCAGATTGGATGGAGAGCGTCTGTGAACAGCAATTTTTAAGTTTTGCCACAGATTTTCAATTGAATTTAGGTCTGGACTTGGCTGGGCTATTTTAACACATGAAAATGCTTTGATATAGACCATTCCATTGTAGCTCCGGCTGTATGTTTAGGGTCGTTGTCCTGCTGAAAGGTGAACCTCCACCCCAGTCTCAAGTTTTTGGCAGACTCTAATGCCCTTTACACACGTTCGGTTCCGTCTAATGAAAAGAGTCCGATGGACCGTTTTCATCAGACGAACCGATCGTGTGTTTGCCCCATCAGTGAAAAAACTTAGAACCTGTTTTAAAATTATCTGATTGTTAAAAAACGGATTGAAAAAAACGTCGTCTGTGGGCAAGTCCATCGGTTAAAAATCCATGCATGCTCAGAATCAAGTCGACTCATGCTCGGAAGCATTGAACTTAATTTTTCTCAGCACGTCATAATGTTTTACGTCACCGCGTTCTGACACAAACGGATTTTTAACTGATGGTGTGTAGGCAAGACTGATGAAAGTCAGCTTCGTCGGATATCTGCTGAAAAAATCCATCGGTCCGTTTTCATCGGATGAACCAATCGTGTGTACGTGGCATAAGATTGCCCTTTATTTGGCTCCATCCATATTCCCATCAACTCTGACCAGCTTCCCTGTCCTTGATGAAGGAAAGCATTTCCACAACATGATGCTGCCACCACCATGTTTCACGGTGGGTATGGTGTGTTCAGGGTATTGTGCAGTGTTTGTTTTCCACCACCATTTTGCTTTTGGGCCAACAAGTTCTAATTTGGTCTCTCATCTGACCAGAGCACCATCTTCCACATTTGCCGTGTCCTCCACATGGCTTCTCACAAACTGCAAATGGGACTTCTTATGTTTTTCTTTTTGCCACTCTTCCATAAACACCAGATTTGTGGAGTGCATGACTAATTGGTGTCCTGTGGACAGATTCTCCCACCTGAGCAGTGGATCTCTGCAGATCCTTCAGAGTTACCATAGGCCTCTTGGCTGCTTCTCTGATTAATGCTCTCCTTGCCTGGCCTGTCAGCTTAGGTGGATGGCCATGTCCTGGTAGTTTTTTTTTTATAACCTAACCCTGCTTTAAACGTCTCCATAACTTTGTTTTCTGGCCTCCATATTTGTTCACTAAGGTTCTCTAACAAACCTCTGAGGGCTTCACAGAACAGCTGTATTTATACTGAGAATAAATTACACACAGGTGGACTCTATTTACTAATTAGGTGACTTCTGAAGGCAATTAGTTTCACTAGATTTTAGTTAGGGGTATCAGAGTAAAGGGGGCTGAACACAAAATGCACGCTACATTTTTTAGATACTTATTTGTAAAAAAATTAAACACATTATATAATTTTCCTTCTACTTTACAATTACATGCTACTTTGTGTTAGGCTATTTAGGCTTTTGGTTGGAACATGACAAAATGTGGAAAATTTCAAGGGGGGTGCAGCCTTTTCAGGGGTGTAATGAATATTTCAGTTTTGGAACTATCCTTTTTTGTTTTTAATTATATAACTACTGTATGTTTTAAGTCTTCAATGAATAATAAAGAAAAAGCAGCTGTATTTTGTGAGCATAACTTACTTAGGGGGTCACGCCTAAAAAGTCCTATATTTTTGTTCTGTTGAAATGTGAGCTATATTATTATTATACAGGATTTATATAGCGCCAACACTTTACGCAGAACTTAACATTTACAATTACAAAGACATTACAATACCATTACAATTTGGTACAAGAGGAATCAGAGGGCCCTGCTCACTAGAGCTTACAATCTAGGAGGGAGGGTCAATTGATACAAAAGGTAATAGCTGTGATGGATGAGCTGATGGAGAAAGTAAAACAGTGTATTAGTTAGAAGCAGCATAAGCTTCTATATATACATTTTGTGAATTTTACCATGAATAAAATTGGGGTTTTGCACCTAAAAATTTTTTATATCTCGTTAGTCAGTTTTCACATTAGTCAATTTTCTCATTAACAATTTTTTCAAAATAGTAAACTGTGGGTTAAAATCTGTACTGCGTTTCTAGTTATTGCTGTACTGACAGATTTTGTGAGTACATTCCTGAAAATGGACTGTGACCTTACCGTAACTATAGAAAAAAAAAGGTTGATAAAAAGTTCAACATGGCACTGGCATCAAAGCACCTCCCTTATCATACTCCTTTTATCTGCAATAATAAAGATCACCTCTGCAGTCAATTATGTATATCTCGTAATCAGTAAGAGTAGATAGTGCTAGTGCTGTGTGATAATGAAACTGTCTGCCCCTTCTAACCTCTATTGAAAAGCCCTTCATGGGGCTACGTCACCGTCTCCTTAGGAACACACCCATGAAAGCACAGTAATGCCGCCGCATGACTCAGAGCCTTGATGAGAGAGGAATCTCTGGTTTCTCTGCGGAGTCAACAATTACTACCTTTATTTAATCCATACTCTTTTTAAAGCATATGTATTAAATTAGTAAAATAGCACTCCTCTAGCTTCCATGCATTTATTTGTACAAATGTAATAAGGCCTAAAACTACACAGATCTGTCTGCAATTGTTAATTAACTTGTGGGTGGCAACCATCTTCTATATAATATTTGAATATCAAGGGGTTAATCTTCTACACTACTTTGCTACTAAAGTGGAACTCCAGGCTTGCAACCTCCAATCCCCCGATATCTATCTTTCTTTCTCTCTCTATACAATATATATATATATATATATATATATATATATATATATATACAGTACAGACCAAAAGTTTGGACACACCTTCTCATTCCAAGAGTTTTCTTTATTTTCATGACTATGAAAATTGTAGAGTCACACTGAAGGCATCAAAACTCTGAATTAACACATGTGGCATTATATACATAACAAAAAAGTGTGAAACAATTGAAAATATATGTCATATTCTAGGTTCTTCAAAGTAGCCACCTTTTGCAGCAGACACACCTCTAGAACAACTGTTAAGAGGAGACTGTGTAAATCAGGCCTTCATGGTAGAATATTTGCTAGGAAACCACTGCTAAAGAAAGGCAACAAGCAGAAGAGACTTGTTTGGGCTAAAGAACACAAGGAATGGACATTAGACCAGTGGAAATCTGTGCTTTGGTCTGATGAGTCCAAACTTGAGATCTTTGGTTCCAACCACCGTGTCTTTGTGCGACGCAGAAAAGGTGAACGGATGCACTCTACATGCCTGGTTCCCACCGTGTAGCATGGAGGAGGAGGTGTGATGGTGTGGGGGTGCTTTGCTGGTGACAATGTTGGGGATTTATTCAAAATTGAAGGCATACTGAACCAGCATGGCTACCACAGCATCTTGCAGCGGCATGCTATTCCATCCGGTTTGCGTTTTTTTATCAAAATTATTTTATTATTTTTTTTCAACAATACAATAAATACAGAATACAATACCCATACAGACAAACAACATAACTGGTCTCAATAAATAAATACCCCTTATAATAAAAAAAAGTAAAAGAAAAAAGGGACAGCTTCTACTTCTAACAATTACTACTACTTGATTTTACCTCTCCTGTTTTGAGCCCAGGCCTATATTTCCTGCATGTTTCTCAGGGGGGGTTTGCGTTTAGTTGGACCATCATTTATTTTTCAACAGGACAATGACCCCAAACACACCTCCAGGCTGTTTAAGGGCTATTTGGGCAAGCAGGAGAGTGATGGGGTGCTGCGCCAGATGACCTGGCCTCCACAGTCACCGGACCTGAACCCAATCGAGATGGTTTGGGGTGAGCTGGACCGCAGAGTGAAGGCAAAAGGGCCAACAAGTGCTAAGCATCTCTGGGAACTCCTTCAAGACTGTTGGAAGACCATTTCAGGTGACTACCTTTTGAAGCTCATCAAGAGAATGCCAAGAGTGTGCAAAGCAGTAATCAAAGCACAAGGTGACTACATTGAAGAACCTAGAATATGACATATTTTCAGTTGTTTTACACTTTTTTGTTATGTATATAATTCCACATGTGTTAATTCATAGTTTTGATGCCTTCAGTGTGAATCTACAATTTTCATAGTCATGAAAATAAAGAAAACTCTTGGAATGAGAAGGTGTGTCCAAACTTTTGGTCTGTACTGTATATATATGAGCGGGACCCCCTGCTGAGCCGACGGACACACACGGAGCGGACCAAAAAACGGACCGCTCCGTGTGAAAGGACCCTATGGCCATCTTTATACAAGTACATAGAACGGAGTGGAGAAAAATGCCGCGTACACACGGTCGGAATTACCGACAACAAATGTTCGATGTGAGCTTGCAGGCTCTACTGGACATTTGCTGTCGGAATTTCGGACAACAAAAATTTGAGAGCTGGTCCTCAAATTTTCAGACAACAAAAGTTGTCGTATAAATGCCATTGGTCCCACAAATGTGTCATAAGTGTCCGATGTGTCCAACATAATGTCGCAGTCCCGATAAAAATCATAGAGAGCTGCCATTACTACTTAAAAATAATAATAATAATAAAAATGCCATAAATCTATCCCTTATTTTGTAGACGCTATAACTTTTGTGCAAACCAATCAATATACGGTTATTGCAATTTTTATTACCAAAAATATGTAGAAGAATATGTATTGGCCTAAACTGAGGAAAAAATATATATATAAAAAAAAAATTGGGGATATTTAATATAGCAAAAAGTACAAAATATTTTGTTAGTTTTTTTCAAAATTGTTGCTCTTTTTTTTTTTATAGCGCAAAAAATAAAAATCACAGAGATGATCAAATACCAAAAGAAAGCTCTATTTGTGGGGAAAAAGGGACGTCAAATTTGTTTGGATATAATAATGCACGACCGTGCAATTGTCAGTTAAAATTACGCAGTGCCGAATTGCAAAAAATTCCCTGATCATTGGGCAGCCAATCTCTAAAGAGATGTGTCTGGTGAGAAAACCGTATCCCATTATTAGTATTTCCATAGCATTTCGTTTGCAGTTTATGATCTGCACTGCTTCCCTCCCTTTGGCTTTGCTTAAACAATAATGCTCATGCATTCTGAGCATTTCTGTTTATGGCCAGAGTGGAGCAAAAATATATTGCAAGATGTTTAGATTATGCTTACATGTCTGAGTGTTCTCTACTGTGGATGGCTAGCCCAATTTAAGCCTATGCTGCATTGCGGAGCCTGTCCTGGGTATTTTTTTCTAGTTCTAATAAAATCCAATCTGTGTGCTTATTGCTTTAGTAAATTCTTTAGTAAATTCTTCAGTAATGACAGACTCCAGTGCAAATTATGTAGAGAGACAGGAAATTATTTATAAAAAATAATCAGGAAAAAAAACAAATCGCAGGAAATTTTGGTACTGAGGTAGAGTATGAAGATGCTCTCAAACCTACAGATGATATAATTGTAACTGGTTTAAAAATGTTTTACAGGCACTGCCATGCTGATATGTACATTGCGCCAGATTCACAGAGCCGTAACTCCTGTCTAACTGGTGTTAGACCAGAGTACTTTCTAATTACGCGCGCTTTTTCACTAGTTTGAATCCTCAAACCATGAAAAGACGGCTTTGCGCTTCAATCTGACTGGCTTACGTGTTCGTACGCCTTCGGATCTACGCTGCAATAAAATTGCGGCCGCTGGGTGGACTTCCCATCGTTTTCCGCGTCGGGGTATGCAAATGAGCTTTTGCCTTCGATCCCCGAAATTACAATCTTCAATCGCAATCTCTTACGGCATCTTTAGTCATCTTTTCGCTGCGTAATGTTATACCAGCTTTTAGCTGGTCTAATATTAGACAGCCCATGTTAAGTATGGCCGTCGTTCCCGCGTCGAATTTCAACGTTTTCCGACGTCTTTTATTATTTTTTACATAAGTCGTCTGGGAATAGGCATGTCCGTAAACGACGCTACTAAAAAAAAAAAATGACGTAACAACAATATTTCACGCAATGCACGGCGGGAAATTTCTGAACAGAGCATGCGCAGTTCGATCGCCGCAGGGACGCGCCTAATTTAAATGCTTCACGCCCCCTAATCGCGTATTTCGATTACGCCGCCGTATCGTACGGGCAAAAATCTACCAGAATTCGTTGTAGAGCCTGGTAAAATACGGCTGCGTAGTGTATCTCGGATACGCTGCGAAAATGTACGTGTACCTAAATCTGGCCCATTGTTTATATTGTTTACATTTTTTATAAGGCAAAGAGCGTAATGAAGATCCAAAAACTGGTAGTTTTTATTGTGGAAATCTTCTAGCATCCTTTAATATCTGCAGAACTCACAACCCTAGAGATCATGCCAGGTTTTAGGTTTCCTTTGGGAAATGTGACACTACGAAAACAATAAACTGTATCCAGCAGTATACAAATTAAAAAAAGTAGTCGTAGCAGATTTTTTGAGTGCAATATTTCCTGTTAGGACAGGGCTGACTACCCTAGCAGGAAATATGGGCCTATGCCTTATGCCTTGTACACACGACCATTTTTCTCGGCAGGAAAAAAAAAAACAAGTTTTTCCCAACGTGATTCCTCTCCAGCCTGACTTGCATACACACGTTTATGCAAAAAAGTCTGACCAAAGAGCGGTGAAGTACAACACGTACGACGGGACTATAAAGGGGAAGTTCCTTTCAAATGGCGCCACCCTTTGGGCTGCATACTTGATTCTGAGTATGCGTGTTTTTTTTTCCCTCGGAAAAGCATACACATGACCGCTTTTCGCGACGAGAAAAGGACTGACGGGAAACACGACGAGAAAAAAGAGAGCTGGTTTTAATTTTTTTGCAGGGCAGTTTTTTTGTCTAGAAAACTGCTAGGGAGCATACACACGACGGGTTTTCACAACCAATAAAAAAATGTCAGTTTTCTCGTCGTGAAAACCGGTCGTATTAGTCTGAATTAAAACTTTTAAGCTGGCAATAGTGTAGATTTACCATGCTACTATTGAACAAAAAGTGGTTTTAAATCTTTTTAAATATGCATTTTACATTAAAGCATTAAAATGCCTTGTGACCTGCCATGAAGGTCATTGTTCAGGCAGAGGCCCTGCCCATGTCAACCATTTAGCACTAAGGAAACCTGGTTTAGAGCAATAATGTGCAGCTCTTGCTGGAGCGAGTGGATGTTGATGTTCAACAAGGAGAATCCCATTTTTTTTCTAGATGTCCCCATTTTCACTTATATGTCAAGTCATCCTACACTCAAAAAAGTATTTTTTTTTCTTCTCCAAGCTGGTTTGGCCCAATGGACTTCAATGGAAGTGCACATGTTTGCACCTGAAGAACTCCACTCCTCCTCTAGAACTGTTTACCTCTCTTTGCTCATGCCAGGAAACAAGTGCTGGAAGCTTGATACACATGCAAAATGTTTGCACATAGCTTGTAAAATGAAAAAGAAAAAAAAAAAAAAAAAACAATAAAAAAAAAAAATGATGAAAAAACAAGAAAATGCTTTACTTAAACTCTTGCAGCGGGTCAGCATAACAGCCAAATCATAACAGTAGGATGACAGCAAAGGTAGTCACCATAGTGCTTTAAAGACAAGTTCAGGTTTGGAAAAGCAAAATCATGGCATCCTCTGCCAGAGGGCCACTGAAGCACAAGTATGTTTGGGGTCAAGCTATATTCCTCAACCTGACAAGTTGTGGGGTTTTCTTTAATATTTTGGACATTTTGCAAGTATTCTCAGGTATGGTAAACAGTAGTGGCTATACAAATGTCACATTGACATTTTCTTTTATAATTAGAACTCTATTTTCTCTATCCACGGCAAAATGAAAACTGTTAAGTGTCTCATCAGACAACAGTAAATGACATCAATATTTAAATGCATAGCAGGTGAAAGTAAAGCTGTGGGGGTGAAAATGCAAGTGCTCATTGGAAAGAATGACTTCACACAAACACAACTCACTATCAGATTAGAACGCAGAGTGACTCATTCTTTGTTATGAGAGACAGCAGTTAACACCCACAGGACAAAGACTAGCTTCCCCTGCTGACAGTGATTACGCTCACACACTGCATTGCTTGAGATAGAAGGCATACTACTAATTCCCGCAGTGCTCTGGCTAGTCATTACACCTCCTGACACAGCAATACTGTAGCGTACAGACACACTGGCTTTTACCATGATTTTATGGGAGTGAATTGCTCTTAACATTCTACTAAAGGAAACCTGTACTGAGAGAAACATGGAGGCTGCCACTGCTGACTTCTTATTCTGAAAATATGAGTTGCCCAGCTGCCATTCTCTAGCACCAATAATCTGAGTCACTTGGGTTGATTTAATACAGGCAAATAGTCTGTTTGCTTTGCAAGAGAATTTACTCTTAAATTACTTAAATTTACTCTTGAATGAGGCGAAGCTCTGATTACTTCAATCATCCAATCATGTGCAAGTAAGCAAAAATAAATGTTCCTTGCACATGATTGGCTATTCGTTGCAAAGTGAATTTTCAACATATTCACTACACTAGGTGGAAATGTCCTTGCCAAGTAAGCAAGCCTATTTATCTGTTTCAAGTCTATAAAGCTGGCCATATATGGGTCATTTTTTTTTCTGTTCAACCAGTGGGTTAAAAAAAAAAAAAGAAGCTTACCTTCCTGCTGCCTCATGGTATTCTGACAGCTGAGAGACTCCTCCGCCACCAGAATACACTGATGAGTACTGCAGCATATTGCCTGCGGCACTGATTGAGCGGGCATATACCATCAGGGCGGTTTTATAGAAGTCAATGAGTAGATCGAATTCTGTTCAACCACAGTGGCCACACATGGATCGAAATTTGGCCGGTCACTGCTGAACTGGCTGAATTTAAATCCACCAGTGGCTAATTTTACTCAAACAGTGTTCAAGCCTAGTTCTCAGCCAGCCAACCCATATTTCTAGATTAAAACACAACACTTTCACCATCACTTGCAATAATATTTACAGTGCTAACAATAAGACAATATGCATTGGAGCTAACACTATGCCTGAAAATCTAACCATGTACAAGGTGCTCTAATGCCTTTGTGTCCCAATTAAATCAACCTTATGTGTTTCTTTTTTATTAAAGCTCCCTGCAGCTAATACCTAACAGCTTCAGATGCAGAGTATAGCTCTCTATTACAAACCTGCCCCCCTCTTAGTCCAGACTTCAGTGCAAAGAATATCCCTCCTAGTCATGTGCCTGATCAGCAGCTTTCTGTCAGATCATCAGAAGTTGGCATTTAGACATTAGCGGTTTTAAAAAAGCTTATAAAATGACAGTTATTGAGGTAGGGGATGGAGAGGGAAAAACACTCTTTCTATTGAAATGTGGTGTTTGTACTTAGTAATTTTTGCATGAGTCTAAGCACTGGTAAGCCTCTCCTTCAGTTACCCATTTACCAATAATTTATATAGTGCCTGCAGGTGCTTAGTTGTCAGGTGTTTTTTTTTTTGTCATCATCAATTAAGTTATAGATTTTGTCATGTCTACATCAATATAAAGAATAGAACAATGCCGTTATGTCAAAGACATACAAAACATTATGAGAAAGAGAGGGTGAATGTGCAAGATGGTGGCTTAGTGCATTGAAGGAAAGGAAGAGTTCATATTTGGAAGCTTCCGATCATCCTAATGAGCAAGAGGAGAACTTTACACGTGCGGTGTTCATGACATACACATCTTTGCATATACGGAAACTCTCATAAAGGTATATGTGTTATTGATTTATCTATTTGATCAAATGAAAATATATGGCATTTTCAAGCCTAGATCAGGTAATTCATCCCTTTCATTCCATACATGGTCCATACATGGTCAGAGTGTTGTATGATTATCTGGAAAAAAAATTGTATTATGTGACAATCAACAATGTGTGCACTATAGAGGCACCTTTTAACATTAAATCTTACACTTATGCCGCGTACACACGGTTGTTTTTTGCGATGAAAAAAAACGACGTTTTTTAAAACGTCATTTAAATTGATCGTGTGTGGGCAAAATGTCGTTTTTTGTCTTCAAAAAAACGACCAAAAAAAAATTCCAACATGCTTGAATTTTTTGTGTCGTTTTTCAAAACGTTGTTTTTTGTTTCACAAAAAGTCACCGTGTGTAGCAAAAACGTCGTTCAAAACGACGTTTTTCAACCCGCGCATGCCCAGAAGCTAGTTATGAAGCGAGCTTCAATCGAAAAGAGTGGTGAACGTAACCTCGCTTTTTGTGAAAAAACGATGGTGTGTATGCAAAATTGTCTTTGAAAAGTGACGTTTCAAAAACGTCGTTTTTTACTTCACAGAAAACGTCGTTTTTTTTTCATCGCAAAAAACGACCGTGTGTACGCGGCATTAGAGGTACAAGAAAACTCAAATATACTACTTTTTGGGTAGTACAGCACCAAAGTGAGGCTTTGTATAAAATGATATAAAGCTTCTGCTGATTAGCTTTCGCAAGTAACAATACATTTGTGAGTTACAAACAATCTGCTCATCCATAGTTCAATATCTCTAAGCTAAGAAGAGGTCATAGCTGTAAGAGGAGAGATGCTTTTGAATAAATACATAAAGCTTTAGCACTCTAAGTACTGCAATAGATCATGAAAAATTCATCTGCTCCTCACTTGAGACCCTCACCATTTCTCAGATTTACCAATGATTACTCTCTTAAATCACACAGAAAATGGAGACCAAGACATTGAGACTGCTTCCTAACGATCGTTATACCCTTACGTCAAGCAGAGAAGCTGGACATTACTGGCACTGCAGACTGCAATGAGATCATCTGTACTCAATTAGTGTACAATCATCAAATGAGGGGAAAAAAGCAAACACTTCTTATTATTAAGGAAGGCATTACACAGATACTCTATGCTTGGCCCATGTCCAGGAGACAGTCTTAAGTTGTACTGGAGAATGACATTGCGAGTCTGGCCCAAGTTACTTTATCAGGTTGCAAATTACTTTGCAAGTCCAGCCTTGCATTACATGGTTTTAAATAACTATTGATTCATCTGTCTTTTAATGAAAATGTCAGCCAAAAGACCAGCAATCAAACCATACCGATTTTGCCTTTTATCTCAAGCATCTTTCACTCCACCTTTTCAAGTGCAACCATAGCCCAACATTTTAATTCCATGTCCTTTTTCTGGAATGCATAATGCTGCTGCTTTAATGGTATATACAAATAGTCTTAGTACTTGAGTCATTCATACTTTAGTTCAACAACATTAAAAACACATTTCTAAAATTTTCTAGCTCATTATTATAACTATTGTGTAGTATACAAAGGGCAGTTTTTACAATGACTCAACACATTTTGAACAGCAATTATTCGGCAAAGAGCACAGCATCAAGCATCATCCAAATCATAGGGAGTTTTGCTGCTGTCCTGCATATGATCAAATAGAAAGCTAGCATGTGGGGGGAGCCAGAGTGATTTACAGGTAGTCATGGAAATATCATGGCACTTCAGTTTAAAAAATAAATCAAAAAGGAAAATCTGGCCAGGGCTACCAGTCTTAGCAGACCTGTCGATCAAATTAGGTGAACCATGTTTATAACAATTGCTGCAATGTAACCAAGTTCTTTAGTACCGCTTTCAAACAATGCTGCTAATCTCCTAGTAAGGTAAGAGCATGTTTCCATATATCCACGTGTTTCCAAAGCAAATTCTTTTAGCATTATTATTATTATTATACAGGATTTATATAACGCCAACAGTTTACACAGCGCTTTACATCAGGGAAGACAGTACATTCACAATACAAATCAATACAGGAGGGATCAGAGGACCCTGCTCGTAAGAGCTTACAATCTAGAAGGTAGGGTAATTAGAATATATACTTCCTCTTTGTAATCATTCCAGTGATAAACTTTGATTAGTCAAAGAAGATTTGTGTAACTGAACACAAGCAATGAAATGGGAGCGGAGAAAAGACATAGGTCAACTTTTTAAAAACACACATTTCGTTAAATCTGTGCTTAAGGTTTTCTTTCAAAAGAAAACAGAAATTGAGCAGATGGCTGACTTGTGAGAATGCATAATTAATGCATAATTAAATGAATACATAACTTTTTAAAAACCTTTTCTTTCTGCAATATCTCCACCTATTTCCTTCTTTTTGTCCCACTGCATTAGTTTAACTTTTTGTTTTTACCTTAATCCTGCTAGGGATTACTTAAAGCGGAGTTCCACCCAAAAATGGAACTTCAGCTTTTACAGTTCCTCCCCCCCTCCAATGTCACATTTGGCACCTATCAGGGGGGAGCAGATACATGTATAATACAGGTGTTTGCTCCCACTTCCGGCAATAGATCGCTGCTGATTCCGCAGCGATCTACTCCATGTCTGGCCCCTCCTCTGTCCCCCATGCTGTCTCCTGGAAAACACACAGGTCCCAGAATAGAGCAGGGATCAGTGAGGAAGCACAGAGCGTCTACCGCATGCGCAGTAGAAAACCAGGCTGTGAAGTCGCAAGGCATTATCAAAAAAGTTACCATAGGGCCAGCTAAAAGAAGGTAATGCCAGTCTTTAAAATGATCATCACTTTGCCTATTCAGGGAAAAGTGACAAATTCCCCTTAAAAGCCTGCAGTGACACACTTCTACTATTTAGTCAGAGTCCACCCAAATCCACTCTGCACTGTAGATCCGAGAGGGACATGCAAGAAAAAAAAAAACAGCATTATAGCTGGCACATATTTGGATAATAAAAATCAGCCGAGCTTCCTCTCATTTCAGATCTACAGATCTACAGCAACTGTCTTTCCAAGTGCACTTGTAGTGCAAAGTGGTTTAGTAAATCCACCCCTTTGTGTTGGTTTGGTAGGTGACAGTGTTTAGACCTGGAAATTACCCACCTTGCCTGATCACTACATCATGTTTCTCCCACAGCTTTAAGAAAATGGTCTTTTGTGATAGTGCTGAAGGAGCCACAGAACAGTGGGGTAACAAAACCTAGGATAGGCAGTATAGGTTGGTGGGTGGGTGTAGAGAGTTCAAACTGCATTGTATTTCTCCATCCCACAGAAGCATCATTATATGTGCACAGTCAACTGATCTTTGGTCTACTTTACCTTTGCTTGTTGCATCACTGCTGTTGAAATTATACCAAATGTGTTTTCCTTGCCCGATATATGAATGTTTTAATAAACGATATGCAATTTCTCATCTTTACATTAACTTTTACTTTTCTATTGCAAGATCACAGATCTGTATTAACGTATTGATGTGAAAAAGGAGAACAAAGGCTTGCTGTACCACAGTGGGCAGTGTCGAAAAACTATAATTTTTTAGGCTAAATTATTTCTTTAGGCAAGAAAGTAGCCATTACTTAATTGGTTCCATTACTGGCAGCCATGAGTAGAATGGCAGAATGACACATAGGACTGTTTATGGTTACTTTCATAGCTTTAAACAGCAATCAAGGGGTGACATGCAACATGTATTTAGATGCTTACATATATCAAAATAGAGGGCTAGCAAAATATTTATTTAAGCTCCTAGAAGCTACTATTAGCATAGATTTGAGATTTGGCATCTAGGAGCAAAAAAAAAGTAATTTTTGTAGATTATTTTGTAGCGTTTATCCAACAGAAAAAAAAAAATCTGAATGCTCCTAACCGCTTTTTAAAAGCTTTTTTCAAGCTTTTTTTTTCTTCATGTACTGTAAAAACGCTAAAAAAATGCTAATGCTCCTAAAAGCTTCTAATGCCGCGTATACACGGTCAGGCTTTTGCCTGGCCAAAAGCACATGGGAGTTCCGACGGAATTCCATTGGAGTAAAATAGAACATGTTCTATATTTAAACTCCGATAAAATTCATCAACATTTTCGATGAAATTTCTCAGATGGGGCATACACATGGTTGGAATTTCCGAAGGAAAAAGTCCGTCTGACTTTTTCCATCGGAAATTCTGATCGTGTGTACAGGGCTTAAGGCTCCATGGACACTAGCGTTTTATTTAGGCTAAGAAAAGCTAGAAAAAACACTGGATAAAAACTTTCGTAATAGCATTTTGTAGTAGGAGCATTAGTGTTTAATTAGCGTTTATGCAGTAAAAGGAGAAAAGAAAGCTAAAAAACGCTATTAGTAGCATTTAGGAGCATTAAGCCCATGTTCACATTGGGTTGATTTGGCATATCATTTGACATGTCAAATCGCATGCTAAATCAGAGCCTATTGCCGGAAATGGCACCCTGTTTGCGGCGCTGCACAGGTTCCCAAAAGTAGTTTCTGCACTACTTTTGTCTAATTGGGGGTGATTTCAATGCACAAACCCACACAGATGTCTTGCAAATCGACCCCCGAAGTCGGACGGAAATGCTGGTTTGAAATCGTGCGAGTTCAGCTGAATGATTTTAAACCCACCCTCAGTGTGAACGAAGGCTTAAGAGCATTTTTGTTGGAAAAACGCTCCAAGAAAATCGACAAAAACTATACGTGCTGGTATACATGGAGCCTAAAGCTGCTAAAACGCTACTAGAAGCTGGCACAAAAATGCTACTATCAGTATTTTTTATCTAGCATAAAGTCTAATCATTTTGTTACCTACTGTATATTTATTATACATTCTTTTGTTTAAACTTTACAAGTTTATTAACTGCGTCTACATTTTCATTACTTGTATATCATCCTCATTTTAGAAATAAAATGTTTAATACATTGTGCTTCTCTGATACGGTCTGTAGATCATTCTGACTCAACAGTAGATGCTTACATGAGGACAAACTATTGCTTTAGACTGGGGGTGGTATGTATTTGGATTAGAACCATCATCAGATGGTCAAATTACATTCTCTTTACAAACAAAGAGCAAAGAAATAATAATAAAAAAAGTCTGCATAGCTAGATCTGCTGACTACAAATGGTGAATAAGAGGAATTCAGCATTGCATGTTCTCTTCAGTAATAAACCAAAAAATACACACAATGTACGCAGAATTTAATGTATCAAATTTAGCCCAAACATTCTTTTTTTTTTAAACAAAGTTTTCTTAAGTAACAGCCACACACAAAAAAATGATAAAAACTGATTTTTTGCACTTAAAAAAGAAAATGTGTATATGTGTACTAAAAAGATTTTTCAGGAATGTTTAGAAGAGAAAAAAACAAGAAGAGTATTAAAAACAAGAAGAGTATTGTAACCAAGTGGTTTAGACATCCAAGAATCATAGACAAGCTTCATATTTCTAAGAAATGTGATCCACAGCAGTGCGTACCTGTACACCATTCTGAGTTCCTGTGGTTTTGTAATTTTTACCTATGAAACCATTGTTATTGGTTATGAGTAATTGTCAGTGAAAGTGCAATTATTGATCTTAAAATGTTTTTTTTTTTTTTTATAGAATGGGGAAAAGCTTTAATATTATCTGGGGTGCCATTAAAGAGATCCTTTTTCTTACTTCCTGTCCTAGGGACATTCTTTTTACCAGACAGGAAATTAAGCAATCACTCCAACAGAGCTTCCTATGGCAATAAAACCTGACAGGACTTCTATTCCTTCCCTACTTTATTCAAATTAAAACAAAAACTAAAATTTGTCTATAGATACACTTTACAAGAAGTACTGTTCTCACAGCACACTGTGGAAAGCACACAACATAAGTTAAGCAGAAGAAAATCTCAAATCCCTTAACCTTTACATCAACAGAGAAAGATCTGAATAACCAGAAGTACAACACATGGTATAACGAAATATATACAGAACATATTGCTAAGCTCTGTTAAAAATTACAGACAGAAACATGGTTTCCCCTACCTACCCCAAAAAGTGAACGTGATTTTAATTAAAAAAAATGTTTTTAACAAAGCTCTGAGGCAGGTTTATACAAGAGACAGAAGATAGGATTAATGCCACCCACCTGTATACAGGAAGTGTTGGGGTAACGCAGATAGTATGTATTGTACCAGCTCTTGATCTTCATCTAAGAAGCGAACATATAAGTGAATAAAAACATATGCATCTTTCTGTGCACCACTCCCTTTCCCACAACGGAAGCCCCCAACCACATGTGTGCACTGAAAAATCTATCACTCTTAAAGAGAACAGAGCATAACCAAGGTAAGAATTCAAAATAAACACTCTACAGTAATGTGGTAAGACGCTGGGTATAGGATTAGACAAAACACTAAGCCTTGCAGTGGTGGTTATTATCCAGATTTACGAGGACAGAATGTAAAGAAACAAATAACTCATAATTCATGCTTAGAATGAACTAGACAAACCATGATGAAATCACAAGTAGTGGACCCCGGACAAGTTCAATAATCTCTTTATGTATATCAAAATGAAACACCATACTCACACTGAGCAAATATAGGAACTTCTATCAGAGTATACAGTGACTAGATATTCTTTAAAGTTAACATTTCCTGAATGAATCATGAGGATTGTTACTGTTGACTTCCGAAAATGCCAGTTACCTGCCTACTATGCTGACCCACTGGCTTTTCAATGACCTAAAACAAGTATCAGGAAAGTCAAAAAACCTAAAGTGCATACTTGTTCCAGGTCTGTGACTAAAGCATTAAATCAGAGGGTCAACATGACAACCGGTCAATTAAATATTCACAGCAGGAAAATTTAACAATGGCAGCTTTCACTGTTCCCTCTTGAAATGTTTCCTTTAAAGAAAGAAAAACGTTTGAATTGCAAAAAATACAACTATTGCATCTGACTTCATGCACTGGTGCAAAAGTTGGTACCCCCACAAAGAAAAAAAAAATGACTAGACCATTTTAGCAAAAATCTCTCAGAGGGAATATGTGAATTGAATGTAGTTTATGTGTATTATTTGTCAGTAAAAGCCTTTCAGACCTTGTATATGGTCCATTCTGATGCAGATTTTTCTCTTATCAGAAATTAGTCTTCTGCTATTACAGCTTTGAAACTGCCTACAAAATAAAGGTACAGCCTAAATGTATACATCATAGGAGGAAAGATACCATTGATTGGACCTACATTTTAACTATACAGTAAAACCTTGGTTTGCGCGCATAATTCGTTCCAGAAACATGCTTGTAATCCAAGCATTTTTTTTATAGGGTGTAAAAGAGAAGAGCGGCTCCACTAAGTGTAGCAATAAGTTGCTAAATGTTGTACCTTCATTAAATGTAACCATATTGCTACTCTTAGGCCTCGTACACACGAGGGGATATGTCCGATGAAAACGGTCCGATGGACCGTTTCAGCAGACATCTCCGATCGTGTGTGGGGGCTAGCGGACAGATTTGTCCATCGGACAAATTTCAAAGCATGCTTTGAAATTTGTCCGCTACAAACCTGTCCGTCGGATATGTCCGCTGGTTAGTACAGTAAACCAGCGGACATATCCTCCCACACATGCGTCGTATCCTGTGAATGGATCCGACACATGCGCGCGGAAGTGTTTACTTCCTGGTGCGTGACGTAGCGGTGATGTGGCGGCGTCAACGTCACCGCCGCGTCACCGACACGTCACCGCGCCGTCTGCCGGCGGGGAATTTGATCCGATGGTGTGTACACGCCATCGGATCAAACTCCAGATCGGACATATCCGATGGAAATGGTCCGCGGACCGTTTTCATCGGATATGTCCGATCGTGTGTACGAGGCCTTAGAGGCTCCTCTCTTCTCTTTTATACTCTGTTATGACATGACGCTACTCTTATATCAAGACATCACTTGTATATTAATGCAAAATGTATTAAAACATGTTGCTTGTCTTGCAAAACACTCTCAAACCAAGTTACTCTCAAACCAAGGTTTCAATGTAATCTGTTTTGACGATCCATAAAGTTATATAGAAATGCTGAATTAGGATGGCCTATTCGTTTTGGGATATCGTTAACGACCAGATTTTTTTTTACATTTGAGATAGTGTGAAGAATGGTAGTGTTAGTTGGAATTAATTATGAAAATGTACAGTAAAGGAAGAATTTCTTAGCATATAATGCAGAAATTAAGCGTGGCACATGTATGGTATTGTCAGTGTAATTGCTGTCTACATTTTCTCTGCAACCCACTCATATTCTGAATATTGAAAAGGTAAAATCTTTCCTTCAATTAATGTTATTGCCTGTGGCGCGAGAAAAAAAAGATAGCTGGCAAAAGATGCCACATAGCAGACTTCAAAGAGTGACAGAAAAATCTACAAGCACAACATTTGGATATGGAAATGACAAGTGTAAGTAAAAAGTATTATTTATAAATCAGCATTTTTACACTGTACCCATACAGGGAGCATATTAGCTTAATTGCCTGGCACTGTACATACACTATCGGGGGACTCTAGACTGGTCATCCGTTCTTATTTGCCCTTTGTCAATCATCTGAGTCTGGCATGTCACCCCACATATAAGTAAACTGTATTATACTGGAATACTAAATTACAATAAAGAATATCTCTTTTTCTTCATATCAACTAAATATTATTGAAGGCCTTTGTTTAAAAGGGGGGAATTTTGGATCTCCACAGTTTTGCAACACAGGTTGCCAGATGACCTCCTAATGTTAAGTCCCATACACACAATTTGATTTTGTGCAGATTTTTGTCTTCAGATTTTCCAAAACCATGTAGTGCAAAGGCCTGTCTGATTGCATACAAATTGAAACTCATAAGGTTTGACCTCATAGTATATGGTTTTGGTAAATCTGCAGAAAATCTAATAGTGTGCATGGGGTCTTACATGACAAAGGGCTCATTTTTTCCAGTGCAGTTTTCACACTGCAGTCTCAAAATATCCAGCAGGTGGCACTGCTGGTAATTTCTGAGACTGCGCAAATGTGACCATTATAACCGTTGGAAAAAAAAATAAAAAAATATATATTATTTTACATCTTCATCTCCAGTTGTCCCAGAAGAGAAGAAATAATACATAGCATAGTGCAACTGGTACGTGAATAGGGGGCTAAATGTAGTGGAAAATAGCCAGAACAGACTACCTTAACAATAATATATATAAATATATATTCTAATCTATAAACATACACACACATTTTTTATTTCTCACGTCAAGTATTCCATTTTTTATTTTTTTCCTACACTACAGATTGTAGTATTGTAAATGACCTTACACTCAACTGTTTCGATGTAGTCAATTGTTAACAGTTTATATCTTCTGGTGGACTAGAAAAAGCTCTGCGCTCATGCAGATCTCCATTGATGGTAACTTAGCAACAATCTATAGTCTACAAAGCCGTGGAGGAAAACATGAAGTGAAAAAATCCCCACAACAGCAGGATGTACATACAAGGTAGCAGACTTCCTGAACACCATCCGTTTTAATGCTGTCAGAAAGTAGGTCTGTAAACTGCTGCCTCATACTACTCCAAGGTCACTGACTGTCCTCCTTTCATCTGCTGAATCAAAACAACAGCCCTTGAAGAACATAGATCAGGTTCTCTGCATCTGTAGCAGCTAAGCAAACACAAATTCCTGCTATTGACCGTGACACCAAACAAGCCCTGGAATGCATATAACAGCTAAGCAGGAGGGTACGTCTAAATGGTAGCAAAATTGAGAGCCAGTTGACAATTTTTTAAACCATTTTTCACACATGTCCAAGCACCGTTTAATATGCATTTACAAAAACAAACATTCATGTCTATGGCAGACGCTTTTTTTTTCAAACTGCAATAACACTGCAGAGATAGAAATAAATACAGTACTTGAAAACAGTGTGCTGAAGATAATGGCACAGTCATCCTCATTTTTATAGGTTTTCTAGTTTCACATGCATTTTATTACACATGTGTGAATAGGGCTTTGACAGCTGAACTTAAAAATGATTGCAAACCCTTAGGCCGCGTACACACGATCAGACATGTCCGACCAGGCTGAAGTGGTCTGTTGGTCTGATGTGCGTACACACCATCGGACCAAAATCCCCTCGGACCAGAACGCGGTGACGTAGAACACAACATCGTGATGAAAAAACGAAGTTCAATGCTTCCAAGTATGCATCGACTTGATTCTGAGCATGCGCAGGATTTTGGTCCGATGATTTTGTGTACTAACAATCGAACCTGTCCGGTTTCCAGCGGACAGGTTTCTAAGCATGTTTTGAAACTTTTGTCCGCTGGAAAACAGTCCGATAGGCCGTACACACGCTCGAACTTGTCCGCTGAAACTGGTCTGCGGACCAGTTTCAGCAGACATGTTCGATCGTGTGTACGCGGCCTTACACATACCCACTGAAGTGGCAAACCCCAGGTGAAATGCAGATGAAACAAATCCACCTACATAAACTGTACCTGTTTATCAGCATCCCCTACAGCCTTCTAAAACACACAATTTAAAGGCAATTTCTAAGCTCCAGCAGGTGAGAGGATCTGATGTCCAGTACCAGGACAGGGTCATCCACTGCAAGGATCCCGAATAGCGCTTCCCTCCCCTACATATATGCTGCTGTAGAATGCGTGTACCACCCTGTAAGCATTATTTGCGCACTTGCTTCACTGCACCCAGGGCAGCTGTCCCTCCTGTCCACCCCTTTTTCTGGCCCTGCTGATGTCACACAATGCACAGCACAGAGAGGAAAGCTGAGTGTAATCCGAGACATGAGTGGAGAGAAAGGACACACACTCCTCTACCCGGGGGGACCCGAGAAGAAGAGGATCAGGGCTGCTCTGTGCAAAATCGCTTACCAGCTCTGTGCAAAACCACTGCACAGAGCAGGTAAGTATGACATGTTTGTTATTTTTAGGGGAGAAAAACTGAGACTTTACCATCACTTACAAATTACTTTTGTTGGGTTTACTATGCAAATATGAGCTACGGCGTGTTCACACACCCCACGTGCAGAGCCTGCCAGGAAGTCAGCACTTTGCTGCGCTAATCACAGGCAGTGAGACATTTCCCAATCTCTGTCACCATGCATTGGGACAATGTCTCACTGTCTGTGGTTAGCGCAGTGCAGTGCCAACTTCCTGGCGGGCTCTGCATGAGGAGTGTGGGAAGGCGCCGAAGCTTAGCCTTATTACTATGCAATAGTTTACAGAAATTATAAGCAGGTATATTTAAAATGTTTAGTAATCCCATAGAAAAGGACTATTTTTGGATATTACTTGCCCGATTTACTAAAGCAGTTAAAAGAGGATCTTCACCCTGTAAACAAAAATTTGATTCAGCAACTACAACAAATACTGTAGCTACAGACTTTTTAATGACATTTTTTTTTGGTTTGAAAAAAGAAAAGAACAAAGAATAGGACATACATGACAGAGCCAGGGCATACCCAGTCTCAATGGGTCACTAGGACCGGACAAACTATACACAAACGACTATCACTCCCATCCCCCTTCTACACAAATTAGGATATAGACATTCCCACAAAACCAGTCAATATCAACATGAAGGTGATATCTCAACCTCCTCCTATATCATTCATCAGGTGCACCTTTTAACAGGCATCCCCTCGTCAAAACGTCCCGCATGAGTCATGGAACCCCCCCCCCCCGTCCAACAGTTGACGAATCTGCCAGCCAACCATGCCAGACCTTGTCAAATTGACCGCGGCATCCACGAGTCGCATATGTTGCTTTGTAGAAGTTTAATGATTTATTGACTACACCCTTCCAAAATGCAAGTGATGGTGCGTTTGATTTTTTCCAATATAAGACAATTGATTTCCACGCATAGAATAGAGTAATGGATAAAAATTTGCTCTGTGCCCTTTTTGGTACCAAATCCTCCACCAACTCCAGAAGACTGGAATGATTAGAAGGAACGGCACTAATATAATTTCCTGTAAAGGTGTGTCTGACTTCCGAACAGAATTTTTCTCTAGCCGATGCGTGTGCCTTAAAAGGAATCTCCCAAATATCATCCCAGTCTTCTCCCTGAAAATTCGGAATGAGTTGCATTCAAACATTTCAACATTTATTTAGAGTCTTTGGCCTTATTGTAAACTGTCATTTATCAGAGCCAAACTGAGACATGAAGGCATGCCTCAATTGCAGATATCTAAACAGGTACCAGTATGGCAACTAATATCTGACCTTGAGCTGATCAAAAGTACCTAGCTTCCCCCTTTTGCTGACCTTTAAAAAACACACACCTACCTGTACTAAAATTTAGCGGTGTCCTCCTCTAAACTCGGTTATTTGCCGGTCTTGGGGTCCAGGCACTGGAATATTAACTGTGGGCAGCAGGATGTGACTCCTTGGGGGCTTTGCAGTCGACTGCCCACTGCCCATGCACAAGCCACACTGCTCTGCTGTATGTAAGGGTCTATAATTGTTATCATAGGTGCATTTAAAATGATAGAGACAGAATATCAACCAAAAATACTGGAAAAAAACTATGATACAAATGTTATAAATTGAGTTGCAGTTTAGTGAGTAAACTAAGTTTTTGATCCCCTACCAACCAACAATAATTTGGGCTACAAGTCACCAGCAAGAAGCTTGGTGAGGAGGAGACAACTGTTGGTGCGATTATTGGCAAATGGAAGAAAAACAAAATAACCATCATTCGCCCTCGGTCTGGAGATCCATGCAATATTTTGCCTCATAGGGTAAGGATGATAATGAGAAAAGCCCAGAACTACATGGCAGGAGCTTGTGAATGATCTCAAGACGCTTGGGAACACAATCACCAAACAAACCATTGGTAACATAATACAATAATAACATCTAAATGATTCAGAGATGTGTTTGGAGGAAGAAAAATGCTGAATATGACCCTAAAAACACCATCCCTACAGTCAAGCAGGGCCTACTAATGGTACAGGTCAACTTTGCCACATTGAGGGGGCCAATGCACGCGGCAATGTATTGTAAAATCTTGGAGGAGAGCCTTCTTCCATCAGCCAGAACACTGAAAATGGGTCGTGGATGACATGACCCAAAACATACTGCTGAGGCAAAAAAAGGAGTGGCTCAAGAAGAAGAAGCACATTAAGGTCATGGAGTGGCCTAGTTAGTCTCCAGACATAAATGCTATAGAAAATGTATGGAGGGTGCTGAAACTTCGAGTTGCCAAGTGACAGCCAGGAAACCTTAAGGAATTAGAGAAGATCTGTAAAGAAGAGTGGACCAAAATCCCCCCTGAGGTGTGTGCAAACCTGGTAACCAACTACAAGAAACGTCTTACCTCTGTGCATGCCAGCAAGGGTTTTTCCACCAAGTACTAAGTCATGTTTTGCTTGGGGATCAAACAAATACTTATTTTACTCACTGAACTGCAACTCAATTCATAACATTTGTATCATGTGTTTTTTCTGGATTTTTTGTTGATTTTCTTTCTTTGTAAGTGGGCAAACTCAAATAATTATTTTCCCCACTGTAATTGACATGCTCAACTACTGAAGCAAATCATGTGTCTCCTTTTATATGACAACTACCAGTGCATAAAATAACACATTTATATTGTCAATTACCCCAATTTGTATAAAGCTGCTCATAATTTCCCAAATAAAGCTGTGAGCTGTTTAACCTTCCTTGTCTGCAAACGTTTACCTGTGGGTAGGGTTTCATAAAGCATGTCCCACATTGCTGGGAATGTCAAAAAAAAAGAGGATGCCCTATTACAGACAAGTGTTTTTAAAAAGAACACTTTGAGGTTGGAAATTTTAAGCTTGCATTGCTGACTTGTGTTTAAATAAGCATGGTCTGGTGCAGTCCCCTCGAATCCTGATTTACCTAGTCACTGACCTGGAACAAGTATGCATATATTGTATTTTAGACTTTACAGGGCTCCATGATTGTTCCAGGTCTGTAATGCATTAAGTGGTTGAAGGCAAGATTATGATGAAAGCCCTTTAGCTTGCATCTGTGAAAACAAGTCAGCAATTAGCTTTGTCCTTATAGGTTCCCTCTAAGGCAACTACACAGTTTAACAGAGCTTTTTTCTTTTCTTTTTTATAATTCTTCTATTTTTATTTTATAATGAGCGAGGCTGGAAATAATAGGATTTCCATTGCTCCTCCTCTTCTTTCTTCTGTCTTTTGTTTCTTTTCCTCTCCTGTTGCCTTCTTATTTTTGCTGCCATACGTTGCTCTTCAATTTTCTTTTTTTCTATGGCCCTTTTTCTCCCATCTTTTTTTTCTTTCTCCTTCATTCTTTTCTCCTCCTCTTCTTTTTTATTTTCTGCTTTTTTTTTTTGTTCTCTGCAATCCTTTTAGATTTAAATCTTTTTTCTCTTTTAAGTTTTTCATCTTCGTCCTTTTTTTTCTGTTCCCTTATCCTTTTATCTGCCACTTTTCTGTTTTTAGGGATGGCCCCAACAGTTCTTGAAGGGCTGGACATATTTCCAACTGATCACCAGCTGGCTTCTGTGTGAGGAGAGCTGATCGCTTAGCTTCTGTGTGAGGAGAGCTGATCGCTTAGCTTCTGTGTGAGGAGAGCTGATCGCTTAGCTTCTGTGTGAGGAGAGCTGATCGCTTAGCTTCTGTGTGAGGAGAGCTGATCTCTTAGCTTCTGTGTGAGGAGAGCTGATCGCTTAGCTTCTGTGTGAGGAGAGCTGAACGCTTAGCTTCTGTGTGAGGAGAGCTGATCGCTTAGCTTCTGTGTGAGGAGAGCTGATCGCTTAGCTTCTGTGTGAGGAGAGCTGATCACTTAGCTTCTGTGTGAGGAGAGCTGATCGCTTAGCTTCTGTGTGAGGAGAGCTGAACGCTTAGCTTCTGTGTGAGGAGAGCTGATCGCTTAGCTTCTGTGTGAGGAGAGCTGATCGCTTAGCTTCTGTGTGAGGAGAGCTGAACGCTTAGCTTCTGTGTGAGGAGAGCTGATCGCTTAGCTTCTGTGTGAGGAGAGCTGATCGCTTAGCTTCTGTGTGAGGAGAGCTGAACGCTTAGCTTCTGTGTGAGGAGAGCTGAACGCTTAGCTTCTGTGTGAGGAGAGCTGATCGCTTAGCTTCTGTGTGAGGAGAGATGATCGCTTAACTTCTGTGTGAGGAGAGCTGATCACTTAGCTTCTGTGTGAGGGGAGAGCTGATCGCTTAGCTGTTTTTTCTTTTTTTCAAATATATGTACAAAGTGTTTTTAACCTTTTCTTTCAATAGGTATATCAGAAAGATAGAAAAAAGAAAAAGATACGGCGCTGGATAAAAATGAAGACTGGATGGACAAACGTATAACTGCAGTGTATTAAAACTGAGTAACGCCATAGAAAACCAACCAGGACGTATGAAAAAAGCTTATAAGCAAGGATATTCACACATTATAATATTACACCAGACTGTGAAAAATATAACCAAGATGTGTAGATGGAGATATATTGAAAAACAATCCCACACTGATCATATGCACCAATACTGTGTAAAAAACATAGCAAAAAAGATCTTATTCCATTTAAATGTCCACAAGGGAAATGATGATTGAATAATAGAGAGAGTCCCAGAAGTGAAGTTCTGCGGGTCATCAAAGGAGGTGTAAAATGGAAAGTATAGGTAGGCTTGATTCACCAGTAGAGACACCCAAAGTGAAGATGTAGTCTCCTTACCGACTATACTGACCACTATGCTGGTCACTCTGAGCGCGGGGGTTTAGGGTCTCCCTCCTGACCATCTGTATAATGTCTGGATGATTCTAGATTGACTCTCTCCATAAATGGAAAATATAAAGAGAAAAAAGGACCATAGCGTGATACCAGAGAATACAAAAGGATTTATTGTATTAAAAACTGTTTGCACTCACATTTACGAAGTGAACAGTCAGCGGTGTATAATGTAATGAAGCCGGCGGCTGCGCATCCCCTCCTGCTCGTGTTCGTTCAGGGTTTCCTCTCGGAATAGCCCCCCACTTAGGAGTGAGGGGAATACAGATAAAAAGTTAATTTTGTTGTAAATTGATTTTACACAGTGTATAAACCAGCGGTCCGTCTCTTATCCATGCTCGTGTAGTTATTCTGTTGTATTTCCTCTTTTTTGCCACAAGATGGCAGTATTAACTTTTATCTGTATTCCCCTCACTCCTAAGTGGTTTGTTACTATCTCCACTTAGTCGTTCGTCCGTTTCCCTTAATTTAAATACGACGCCCTTACTCAAGATGGCGGATCGCTATTATTTAAGGGCAAGCGTGATGACGCGATGTACGCAGCCAATCCCAGACGACGTCCGTGGTGACGAAACGCGTAGGCGTGGCTTGCGGCACCGACGACATCACGCTATTCCGAGAGGAAACCCTGAACGAACACGAGCAGGAGGGGACGCGCAGCCGCCGGCTTCATTACATTATACGCCGCTGACTGTTTACTTTGTAAATGTGAGTGCAAACAGTTTTTAATATTATTCTCTATTATTCAATCATCATTACTCTCTATTATTCAATCATCATTTCCCTTGTGGACATTTAAATGGAATAAGATCTTTTTTGCTATGTTTTTTACACAGTATTGGTGCATATGATCAGTGTGGGATTGTTTTTCAATATATCTCCATCTACACATCTTGGTTATATTTTTCACAGTCTGGTGTAATATTATAATGTGTGAATATCCTTGCTTATAAGCTTTTTTCATACGTCCTGGTTGGTTTTCTATGGCGTTACTCAGTTTTAATACACTGCAGTTATACGTTTGTCCATCCAGTCTTCATTTTTATCCAGCGCCGTATCTTTTTCTTTTTTCTAGGTTTTAATTTTTGTATCACAAATTTTTGATACTGGCTGCTTTTATACAGTCTCATACCTGTACATGTCAATTTATTATTTTTTATTTTTTTTATTTTTTATTAACCTCCCTGGCGGTCTTCCCGTGTGTGGCACGGGGTGAGATTTTAAAGCTACGATCGGTAACCCCGTGCCACACACGGACTTGCCTCGCTGGATGCAGAAAAAAGTTTACTTACCTTTTCTCTGCGATCCAGCGATGAATCCCCGCAGTGCACGGCGGGGTCGGATGTCCGCCTGATGCTGTGTGTTCCGCCGATTCCCTTCCCTGCGAGCGTCGCGACGTAGGGGGGGGAACGGCGCCAAATTTAAAAAAGTAAACAAACACTATACATACAGTACACTGTAATCTTATAGATTACAGTACTGTATGTAAAAAATACACACCCCCCATGTCCCTAGTGGTCTGCCCTGTACACTACATGTCATTTTATATAATAAAAACTGTTCTTTCTCCCTGCAAACTGTAGATTGCCCATAGCAACTAAAAGTGACCCTTTATGGCAAAAATTGTTTTAGAGCAGCTAAAAAACAGCGATAATAAATCAGAATCACTTGCAGAATTTAGCGATAGCGATTTATGGGGAAATTCGTCATAAAAAAAAAAAATAATGACAGCAAAAATTCTGCAACTGAGCAAATTTCAGTGATTTTGATTTGATTACATTATTGAATAATTTTTACTATAATTATATTATTATTTGTTATAATTTTTTATAATTATTTATTATATTATAATTTTTAATAAGAAAAAAAAAATAAAAATCATACCCAGGATGCCTATTAGACTCTTGTTTGGATAGATTTCAGTGAGTTATTCCTAAGAATTACAAGCCTACAGTATAAAACGCCAAATTCCCTTGCAAATAATGGTACCGCTTTTAGCACCTAAAATCTGAAAGAATCATACCGCCAGGGAGGTTAAGCGCAGTGTTTCCCTTGTGGTTTTTCTTTCCGTGTATATCAGAAAGATAGGTTATGCATGTACCTCTATATAACAGACCCAAGGACTATGATATTGCAGTGTAGCAGATTAGGAGCAAGCTAACCTGTATTCTGTAAGAAAGGGAAATGAGGGCAGATGTGAATTCCTTCCTGTACAAGAGGCAGCCTTATGAAATGAGTATTTAGCCTGTGGGCCTCCATATCTCATGCCTGGCATTGTATGTAATCATCATCACAGCATGGGAAAATGCATCTTAATAGCAAATCATTTTGCTTTACAGGGCCAATACAGAACACAAAATATCTCTACATCATTATAGAGCTGCAAATGCTACTGGAAAAGCAAAAGTATTGAAAATATTCATAACATGACTGCCTGCAGTGCATTGTTGCCTGATTATAGTAGCACAGCTGACATGCCCATTATCTTCACCTTCCCATTCATATTCACAAAGCCTAAGCTATGCTCTGGTCTACAGCATCCAATTAGCACCATAACAGCAGCACAACTGCCTGTAGTTATCCTCACGGACTTATCAACTAAAATGCTAATTGCTCTAAATTTACTCATTACACCAACTAGAAGACATGCACAGCTCACAACCAATTACAAAGAAAAACACTATTGCATGAAAACTGAAAGACTTTGCTGAATTAATATTAAAATGATAAAAAATATGTCCAAGCATGGTTTTCAATATAAAAGTTTGTACTGCCATGCGACATGGCTAAAATTATAGCTACCACCAAAACAAATGTCTATAGCTTTCCTATGTCCAGAGGCCTAACAACAGCCCGTGTTGTTGATATGGGGCCATTGGCAAGATATATCAACTGTATGAAGAAAATGGAAAGGATGTTTTCTGGTGGATATGTGTGCACTGTTTACTATATACATAAATCAGGGCTGTCTTTAACACAGGGAAAAAGGGGTAGCTGCCTCTTTGTTGTGGGGCCCAAAGCAAATGCTTCTTGAGCCCCCACTGGCCACAAATAGTTGATAAGTGGATTTGGGAGGGTCCAAAAAAATGTTTTCCCAGGGTCCAATCAATATTGGATGTGTAAATATGATAAATTTAGACGCTCTCCACATTTCCAGGAAAAGGAGATCTTCGTTGGAAACATTTGCACTCTCTAATTGTCTTGATCACCAATGTCACCAGGAATGAAACAGACAGTAAATGCTACATTTTAAATTGCCACCATAAACAGGAATACAGGATGATCTTGCAATGGGCACACTTATTTCCAGGACAACTGACCAAGGATTCCACTCACATTGAAAGATATCCCCCTCCCTTCCTTTTAAGCCCACAGCACAGGAATTGAAGGAAAATCTCCATAATGAGGCACAGATGGCAAAAAAAATCCCCAAAAATAATTAAGTCGAAGTACATTTAGACATAAGATGACTGAAGGTATTAACAGCAACATATGCCCCCCAAATTATAGACATGAAGATTAATATGTAAGTGATGAAGAACTATTATTTTTAATGGTGTAGTTTTATTTTTTAATGCTGGAGTCCATTTAAGAATGTTACACCACTGTCTGTACAGGTGTTCTTAAATCATAAAAAGCATGTGTGCAATCAAATAGAGGACCCTTTGTCTCCTTTCATAGCTTGTAGTGTTATGTGCCCCCCTATTCTTGAACCTTCAACTTTGGTCAAAAAAGGAAAAGTACTAAATTTCTTGTACTTTTTTTTCTTTCCAGAAAACAAAATAGCAGAGGTGAAAATAATTAGTTTGAACAAATATGTTTCCACCATGAAACACCAAACCCCAATGCGTGAGCAGCACAGGGCAGAGATAGTAATTGTTTGACCAGATATCTGTTATAGATACTAGAGATTAGAGATTAGAGGCAGCTATTAGACTAGGTTCACAATGCTGCAATCAGATTTTGATCAAATTTTCAGTGCGATTATGCAATGCAACTTTGATGTGGTTTGCAAATTCTATGGGGTCAAAATATTACAGAAACCTTTTCAAAATAGCAAAATGCTGAGTTACAATGATGTGAATAGACACCATTGAAAACATTGTGAGTTCCATTATCATGTGATTCTGTGCAACTCAAGTCTCAGCTGAAATCACCCTAGTGTAAACAGAGCCCAAAGAATGAGATGTTAGTGTAAATTCTCTAGGAAAAATACAGTTAAACTGGACAAAGTAATGATAAGCTAGCTTAATGGTTACCATAGCAATAGATTTAACTGTCCCGCCTATTTCATAAGTGCTGCTACAAAGGTTCACACATTCCACAATGGCTGATCTTTTCACAGCAATGTTTGGCTTTCTAAGCATCTAGTATTACGTAATCTTCATCTTTTCGCTCCATAGATCTAGACATGTCTAAAGAAATATATATATTCTTTTTATTTAAGTTAACTGCTGTCACTGCTCATAAACAAGCATTACATTCAGCATGTTCTATCATTATAACAACAATATGTAAAAATAGCTCCAGCTGTGTGTGAAATAGAAGTTGCTACTGAAAGCAATTTTAAAAAGAAATGTAAAAGACTGATACATTACAGAATGTACACAATAAACTATTTAGGAGCCCTTTTTTTTATGGACAGGTGAATCTAGACAAATTTGCCTGCCTATATTCACCTGCGATAGTCAACATTTAAAAACCATTTGCCCTGCCCAACCTGAGATTATCCACTTAAGACCCGGACCAATATGCTGCCAAATGACCAAAGGGGTTTCTGCGATTCGGCACTGCGTCGCTTTAACAGACAATTGCGCGGTCGTGCGACGTGGCTCCCAAACAAAATTTGCGTCCTTTTCTTCCCACAAATAGAGCTTTCTTTTGGTGGTATTTTATCGCCTCTGCGATTTTTATTTTTTGCGCTATATACAAAAATAGAGCGACATTTTTGAAAAAAAATCAATATTTTTTACTTTTTGTTATAGGAAAAATCAATAAACTAAATTTTAGTCAAACATTTAGGCCAAAATGTATTTAGCCACATGTCTTTAGTAACACTAATACAGGGATCAGAAAAATGATTGCTTAGTGACGCTGGCAATAGGGAGTGAAAGGGTTAACTAGGGCAGTGCTCAAGGGGTTAAAACTTTATTAGGGGGGGTACAGGGCTACCCTGAACCTAACACTAACTGACTTTTACACTGCCTGTCACACTGACACTAAATACAGTAATCATACATGTATGATTACTGCATTCAGTGACACTGTGACAGGGGGGGGGGGCGATCGGGGGGGTTAAATGTGTCTGTGTGTAGTGTAGTGTTGGTGCAGGACTTACTGTGTGGTGATCTCTCCTCAGCGGTGGTTGAAAAAACCGCCGAGGGAGAGATCACGTCGCTTCCTCCTTCCTGTATTTAAGTGACAGGGCGGGCGCGCGCATTGGCTGAGAGCAATCTGGAGGGGGCGGACAAAAAAGAATAGCCGCCCCCTCTTGTCAGATCGCTCCTGCAGCCGCGCGGACCGCCGCATGTACGGGGGGGTCCGATCGGACCCCCAATCCCCCCCAAGGCACCAACGTTTATATACGTTGATGAGCCTGTCGGTGCCATTCTGCCGACGTAAATGTACATGCGGCGGTCCTTAAGTGGTTATACAATAAATGTACAGATGATAATTTGTTTAATGAAATTGCTTATTTGTGAAGTGATTGAGAAGAACTGGATATCTGTGAGTTGAAATTAGTACAGTAGCTCCTCCATGCTCCACAATACATGAATCACGGATATAAATCAGTGAATTCAAATTAGTGAATGTGCAAAACAGTATTGGGCTTGTAGGCTGTAATATTATAAATACAGTAAATGTTACTGAGACCTGGATATTCTGAGAGATCTATACGGAACTGGGAAATATAGATGTGGAACAAATGGTAGGTAGCAAATGTAATCCAATCTGACAAATATGTAGGCACAGCATTGTACATAGAAGGAATTGTCATGTTAAATTTCAAAGACAACGGATTGGAATTGATATAAAGGTATGTCCTGTATCAACATATTTAAGAAAAACTGCACTTTGCTACCACATAATAATCATGTAATAAATTATAACTAAAGAAAGAAAAAAACTTTAAGAATCCTTTTGCTATAAACTATTGACATACTTTAATTTACATTAAATCAGTGAGTAAAGCATTGGTCTTTGCAATGGCAGTTTTTTTCATATTAAAAATATATTTATAAAATTATAAACAAAAAGGGTACCATTACACATAAACATGGCCTTTTTCCATTTTGGATAGCGTAAGAAAGGATTATAACCTCGGTCAGGTTTTTTTTTTTACTGTGTCGCACTGGGGAGATTTCCATTCACTTCCTGTCCCATTGCCTAGACAGGAAACAAGAGGATATGCCTCCAAAGCGAGGGGTATTATCAGGGTCATCGGAACTAGTCTCCTCATTGGAAAATTTCCCCTTTACTACTGTTCAAATGTCAACCTAAAATTTGGGATTTTCTTTAACTTTCACTTTTGATGACAATGGTAAACATGACAAATAGAATGAATCTTCCTAGCAGGAAGCGGGGGAGGGGAAGATCTCTATCCAATACCAAATAAAGTTTTGCCTTTAGTTATACATTAAAATTAATCCAGACGAGCAGTAGCTTCCAGGCTCTTGATTGTTCTGAGCCATAATCCTCCCTTTCCCATAAAAACACCATGCCAGCACATCACATATGTGAACTGGTATTCTCATAGGATGGTAGCAGCAATTGTGGGGCTACACTTGCTACCACCTCCTGCCATGCTAATAATGTCCTGCTCTTCATTATACCCGTTTCACAGTGCACTGGTGCCAAATGATTATGGGCAGTGAGCTCATTATATACCTGTGCAACCAGTAGAAAATGTCAACAAGTGAAACCAATTGACAACCTAGGGGCAAGGCTAGTTTATTATTTTATATATTTTGTCTGAATACTTATCATTCTGTCATTCAAATATTTAAATGAATAACAAATGAATGTATATGTTATGTCCTTTTGCCTTCCTCCATCATAATAAAGAATATATGATAAACAACATAGTCGATTTGTGCCATAGCCTACTGCCTCGCAGAAGATGTTCTATTGAACGAAATGTATGTCAGGCAAGGAAAGGAATAGTGGTTACATCTTAGAACTCGT
This sequence comes from Rana kukunoris, assembly GCA_029574335.1. Taxonomy (NCBI): domain Eukaryota; kingdom Metazoa; phylum Chordata; class Amphibia; order Anura; family Ranidae; genus Rana; species Rana kukunoris. The sequence continues at coordinate 283,158,073 of CM056052.1, forward strand.
TGGAGAGTGTCTGACCGATGCTTTTCCAATATGACTGTGTAACTTATCTTTGCTGCTTAACATTTGAGCTGGCTTATACCTGAAGTGAGGAGTGAATACCCACTAATGTGTGTATAGGGCAGGGATGCAATTAGCGGACCTCCAGCTGTTGCAGAACTACAAGTCCCACGTGGCATAGCAAGACTCTGACAGCCACAAGCATGACACCCAGAGGCAGAGGCATGATGGGACTTGTAGTTTTGCAGGTCCGTTAATTGCATATCCCTGGTATAGGCCTTGAAAGTCTTATTATTTGGTAAGGATATTTTTGTCTCGTCTATCCCTTGGGGAGCACATGGTGATACATCTGTTGCTAACCTAAGGATTAACTGGTGTTTGGACACTTCATCACTTTAAACATTTAATGTGTTTTGGATTATGTGAAGAACTTTAATGGTTCACATCCTCTGATAATACATTGAGTAAAGACTTTATAATATATATATCACTATTTTGACAGCACAAATGTTTTTCTTTATTTGCTTTTATGGAGTTTACATATATATGTGCTGCTGTTATGTCACCTATTATCAATTAGATCACTAAGCGCAATTTTCCCATATATACTACTTGTGCCATAAGCCTTTGGGAAATTATCACATATCTAGTATTAAAATTCTGAATAAAGATCACCTGTTAATAAGATTAAAGATCTTTACAAGTGGGAAACTATTAGAATGAGTGCATAAGATGTAGGGTGTTCTTTGTAAAATATGTAACTGATGTAGGATTATAGGGATATGTGTAAGAATTAGACATTTGAAGACAGCAGATTTTTCTAAGCAGATCAATACATTGATTCATCTTTAGCAGGAGACAAGACAGCTTTAGCTCTGTATACTCAAAACTTCAAATAAAGTGCATCCTAGCATTTTTTTGACCTGATCCATGAATACATAAAACAAAATATGAACATAAAATGGCAAGTATAATACTTGAAAAAACAGACTCAGTCGAAAATTATCTAAAGGAGAAATGCACTGCATAGTGGGAGCTGTGGTGGCTCAACGTGATTGGCACTGCGCTGACAAGCCGTTCACCTCTGCAGCCAAGGGTTCGGATCCCGGTCTCGGCTACATGTGAATTGAGTTTGGTGGTCTCAGCCCGGCTCCCGGTGGGTGTGCTATGCAAGGTACGCCTGTGCTTAGTATGCCCACCCCCCAAAAAAAACCACCACACTTGCACGCACACAAAATTGGTTTAACACACACGCACTTTGGCCATGAGGTCTCCTAAAATAAAGAGAGGCGAAGGACCTACGGGGCTGGCTGGGTGGGCTAGACCCCCTCATAGGGGGAGTCCCTCTGCCCCGTTGGGGTCCCGTTGGGCCCCAGTCGGGCTCCCAAGTGGAGCAGGTAGGGCGGGGTGAGTGGGAGGCCCCCCCTCACACCCGCCATTGCCACCGGGGGCATGGAGAAGGATGGCGATTAAATACATAAAACAAAATATGAACATAAAATGGCAAGTATAATACTTGAAAAAACAGACTCAGTGACTACTTCCAACTGCTGCAGTCCGGCTCCTCTCTCTCGAGTTCATGCACAAAATACACTTAAAAAAAATAAAAAATAAAGGAGAAATGCACCTTTAGAGCATAAAGCTATATATTCCCACAGCAAATAATTCCAACTCTTGATTTGGATAAGCATACCCTGGCAATGGTGCGTGGGAAACAGAACTCTAGACCTGGAAGTCCCCTATCCTTGTGAGAAAGCCAGCAATGGTGAAATGCATCAAGGAAGGTTGGTTTTGGGGGGAGTCATTAACATATGCAGTCTTTTTTTGACAAATTAAACACAGAAAGAAAAGCTAAATATTGGAGTGCGGCTTATCCTGTTCACCATGCCATGATCACAACCAGGGAGTCTAGATCTTTAATGTCTTGAGTCTCATGAAAATATACTAAACTTAGACCAGCCTAAAACTATTTCATGAAGCATGCATTCGGAACTAGGGCTTGTAGAGGTCATTTTGAACATGGTTGCCATAGTTATATGCGATCACATATAAATCCTAGAATGGTTATACTCTGAAAAAGGGCTCTTGGAGAAAACTGAAAAATATTGTTACATTTCAATTCATAACATTGTAGCAAAACTTAGCAATCAAGAATCTGATAAAGAGGAAATTAATTGAAGGAGATCCGATGAATATAAAGTAAAATTACAGTTATTGCAATTAATCAATGGCCACAGTTTCTAGCCTGTCTTTAGTTTTTATTGTCACCATTACAAAGATGACAACATTAGCAAGGTAATTAGAAAAAAATAAAGTTAAAGTCAAAATGCAAATTCAAAAGGAGATCTTTGCATAAAACATCGATTTCTGCATAGAAATGTAGCATTTCTGTTATCAAGGTCAATAAGCAGAACATACTAAGAGTCTGTACAAAGGCAGATTCACAGAACAACATCTCAAGATGACACTTGTCAGAAGTGTTTCTCTGTTTTCCAGGATAGATAAATAGCTGCTTTCACTACTGCCTTGTACGGATTGAAAATATGCTGCAGGCCCTTAAGTGCCAACAAAGGACAATCAATGACAGAACATGCTTCCGACAAGTGTAAATAAAACAAACAAAAAAAAAGGATGTAAAAAGGTTTCTGCCACTACCTTTCTCCATTGGAATGTGAGTGACTGTTGATCTCATAGGTGTAAGGTTTAAAAAAAAAGTAGTTCAATAGGTATAGGTTATATATAGGTTAATCAAGTCATCAAACAAAGATGGCAGCTTAACAACTTCTGTAAACTGTAATTGGTAGTGGCATATTGAGAAGCTAAAACTTCTGCTCATGGGCTTTACACAGATTTATTTCACTTGGCAGTGGAAAGTGCAAATGATGACTTACCAAGTGTTTTGAATGTGTGCGATTTCATCTTTTATTGCATACATTTCCAACCTGCTTTGTGGCAGCACAGGCTATTGCATGTGTCTCTCCATCTTCACAGACTCTAAGGCACAGGTGTCAAACACAAGGCCGCCGGCTGAATATGGCTCTTCAGGCCATTTCATATGGCCCTCACACCTCTTCTACAGCTACCTGGAGAGCTCCAGCCCTCCTCTGGTCCTTCTCCAGACCCTTACTTTCTGCTTTCAAGCAATGCATCCAGCTTCTTCCCAGCAGCAGCATAAGGTAAGGAGGGTGCACTGTGATGTAAGGGAGAGTGGGAGGCTCAACTTCTGATGGTGGGGTGGCTCTTGACATTTAATGTCACAGCTCCCTGTGTGACTGAGATACAGGAAGCGTCGGCATCCACCGGTGCTACCCGCTTCACTACACCAGATCACAGCCAAAGTGACTTTCCATGGTTTTTCTCAATTTTATCTACTTTTGTGAGTATGTTTGCTTTACTTGCTCAATAAATTATATGCAACATTCTGTACTTAGAGTGGCGCCTTTGTGCTCTCTCCCCCAGCTGATTCAAGATTTTCTCCATATCTTCACTGGGCTGACTTCAAGTGCTTTAGCATGGTCTATAAGGACTTTAACAGTGTCATGTTTTTAACCATTGCCTTGATTTTAGAGTTTCCTCCTTTTTTATTTAAGTTCTTTTACATCGCTGCTAGTGCAAGTGCCTACTCTCTCCTATGTGTAAGGGGAGGGGAATGTACTGGACATCTAACCTTACAGATAAAACCGGCCCTTTTGAGGGCAATCATAATGCTGATGCGGTCCACAATGAAATTGAGTTTGACACCCTCACTCCAAGGTAATGTCCCGGCGTCCTGCAAAGACTCTTACAAAATGACCAATAGAGTCCGCAAGTTATTATTTACCATTGTCACTGTACAGAAGCCCGAATTCTTATTGCATGGAGAGCGCTTCATTAGCTCCAGAAAAAAAACAGGACTGCTTGCTTTTGTTTTGTACAGCCCCTACTGCTTGTTCATGTACCCAGGTAAACACCATCTCGCTCCTGAAGCAAAAAAAGGGTCAAAACCTCAAAGCAATACACCACCACTGGGGGATCCAAGAAACAGCATGGGCTACCATACTTTCTCTCAAAGAATAAATGGGTGATTAATCTAAATAGATCAATCTATACATTTGATTATGGAGAAGATAATGAAGACACATCAGCCTCTACAGAGGAGCAAAGGGAAAGCTATACTTCCTCTACATCAGTACTCTCAGCCCTGTATAACAGCCAGTTCTGATATAACCCCTCCTATTCCCAGCATGCCTTAATTTTGTAACAAAGCAGTGACAAATACAAGACCATAACACAGAATAATATTGAATAAAACTGAACACGTCTGCACTATGAAAAAAAAAACTCCCTAAAATGTATCATTTAGCTTGTATATAGAGAAAGCCCTCCACAAATTATGTACAATAATAAATAATCCCCCCAAAATAGAATCGGAAGTGAAGGGGCGCTGATAACACAAAATCAATGCAAATTATGTGTATATATATACATTAAAATGTGCAATCTCTTAGAAAAACATATATTATTAGTGAAGTGTCCATACGATGAAAAAACCCAAAAAATATTAAATGATAAATTAAGTCCAAATTGTTCTAAATAATAAGCACCCAATTGTGATTCTCGGTTCAAACAAAGACGTAAATATTGCAGTTCTGGAACCTCCACCATATATTTGCACCCGGTGAGATCAATAGAAATGGCTCCTTACCAATAATAGTAGACTCTTTTAATTAAAAAAGAAGTCATAAACCGCTTGTGTCAATAGGATGACTCAGAATGATCCAGATAGGCACGTTCAGATGATCCAGCATTCATATAAATAGGAACAGAAGAGCAATCATAGTGAAGTACTGTTTATTAAAATAAAATTAAAAAGTAACATGCCAAATGGCTGCTTACTCAGGTTGTGCCCTGATCCCGGCACTGAGGCTTTATGGCGTTATTCGATATCCAATCGAACCCGCAGATTCAGATATGGTACGGTGATCCGTCGCGCTGGTAGTCTCACTGGCCGGCGTACGTTCTACCGTCGAAGTAACGTGGATTCGGAGATGAATCGAAAATCCGTCGCACTGCTAGTTTCGATAGCCGGCGTGCGTTCCACCGTCGAAAACCAACGGACCCGGAAGTCGGAAGTGGTAGGGGAAAAGCGTGACTGGTTCCCCTACCACTTCCGACTTCCGGGTCCGTTGGTTTTCGACGGTGGAACGCACGCCGGCTATCGAAACTAGCAGTGCGACGGATTTTCGATTCATCTCTGAATCCACGTTACTTCGACGGTAGAACGTACGCCGGCCAGTGAGACTACCAGCGCGACGGATCACCGTACCATATCTGAATCTGCGGGTTCGATTGGATATCGAATAACGCCATAAAGCCTCAGTGCCGGGATCAGGGCACAACCTGAGTAAGCAGCCATTTGGCATGTTACTTTTTAATTTTATTTTAATAAACAGTACTTCACTATGATTGCTCTTCTGTTCCTATTTATATGAATGCTGGATCATCTGAACGTGCCTATCTGGATCATTCTGAGTCATCCTATTGACACAAGCGGTTTATGACTTCTTTTTTAATTAAAAGAGTCTACTATTATTGGTAAGGAGCCATTTCTATTGATCTCACCGGGTGCAAATATATGGTGGAGGTTCCAGAACTGCAATATTTACGTCTTTGTTTGAACCGAGAATCACAATTGGGTGCTTATTATTTAGCACAATTTGGACTTAATTTATCATTTAATATTTTTGGGGTTTTTTCATCGTATGGACACTTCACTAATAATATATGTTTTTCTAAGAGATTGCACATTTTAATGTATATATATACACATAATTTGCATTGATTTTGTGTTATCAGCGCCCCTTCACTTCCGATTCTATTTGTATTTTCACACTCTGAAAATTTGTAGGTGGCAGCTTTTAAACTGGTATATTTAATTTATTTAGGTTTAATTACATTTAATTCTACCCTCTTGTTGGGAGAACTAACATTGTTTTTTCTGTGGCGCAAATTATACACATTTTTTCCACATAATCCCCCCAAAATACCTACACCTTTCAATGTCTTACAAAATTCTACAAGTGTGACAAACAATGGCATACTAGGAGAAATATCAAATAAATTAGAGTGTAGGAGTGTGAACCAAGAAAAGAAGGAATCAGGCTGCTCTGTGCAATACCATTTTGCAGAGTATGCAAGTATAACATGTTTATTATTTGAATTGAAAAAATTGTGACCTTTAGAACTGCTTTAAGAGGTGAAACTGCTGGATCAATGTTGAGAGTGGCCCAATTCTTAATAAAAGACTACCCAAATGGATACTGGACAATGTGGTGTAAATGGTTATGAAGAGTTTCCCATCTAAGGAAGGCACCAGGTTGTCAGTGTCAGGTCAATAAGAGGTAGCCTGACATATATCATACCAATACAAAATGTGAAAATAATAAGCTTCTTCTATCTACTGTGTGGGCTGAATTACACATCATAAGGCCACATGATTTCATTACAGTGAGTAGTAAGAGCTTATTATTTTCAGGTTGTGTATTAGTATGATATATAAGTCTGTCTACAGGTACCACATTCTTTGCCTCTGATGAAAAGGTTCACCCCTTAAAACGCCTTGTCAGCCACAGTGGACCTGGATGGCTTCTTCCCATGCCGGTGAACTAGTTCTACTGATTTGGCATTTGTGTCATTGCATATAGTGATGTGGTGTTTAACTCCATTGTTTGCAAATATAATTTGCTTTTATGAATCAATAAATAGTGTATAAAGTCAATGCGCTAGGCTGGTGTGCCCTCTTCTTTAGTGCTGTCCATAACATGACATCCTCAGTCCTAAGAGGGCAGAAAAGCGTGGTGGCGCCATTTACCTTGGAATTGGAGCAGAGGAAACCTACTGATCTCTGAGGACTGCATTTGAGTGCAGGAGGTTGTTTCTATTGTTTACAAAAAACTTTGGGTACTCAGGAACTGGCTGCTAAAAGCAGGAGAGGTTCAAGCAGCTAGAGGTGACCAAGTCACTGTTCACGACAGTAAGAACTGACAGAGGTGGAACTGCATGTTTCTTGCAATTAGAAGCAGTAGCAAGAAGCTACTACTTCACACTGAATGGAATAAATACAGTACAGAGTGCTAAGACACAAAACTCCTCCTAGTGCAGCACTTGATTTTTCAGTGTTTTAACCTAAAAAAAGCAGCTTACGATGCTAAAACCACACAGCCAACTCATAAATGAGTCTTAAAGAGGTTGTAAACCTCAAAAAAAAAAAAAAAAACCTGCAAGATAAAGGCATAATGAGCTAGTATGGTTTGCATACTAGTTCATTATGAAATACTGCAGACCGATGCCCTGAATCGGCATAGGCAACTTGAGTACACAGCTAACATCTTGCACGAGATTACTTGCGGGTTTGCGGCTCCGGCACACTGGTTGCCTGGAGTCACGATGACGTCACTCATGCGCATGCATGTGTAAGGCGCCAGTCGCAGCACAGCTGTTGAAGAAACAGCAGCATCGGTCCGTTTCTTTAGTGCGCATGCGCCAACGATGTTTTCGTCAACAGGGCACATACTGAATATCACTTCAACTGTGCAAGTTTACGAGATATTCACGGTACCTACAGGTAAGGCCTCGTACACACGACCGTTTTCCTCGACAGGATGCAGGATGTATGTTTTTCGCCGAGAAAACTGTCGTGGAACTCGACGAGAAAAAAGTTCTCTTTTTCCTCGTCGGGAGTCTCAATTTCCTCGTCGTATGTTTCTCGTCGGGCTGGTTTACGACGAGAAACACGTTCGTGTGTATGCTTAGAAACCCGTGCATGCTCAGAATAAAGTATGAGATGGGAGGGTGCCTTTCGGTAAAAGTAGGGTTTGTAATGGAGATAGCACATTCGTCACGCTGTAACAGACTGAAAAGCGTGAATCGTCTCTCACCAAACTTTTACTTAACACGCAGTAATATGAGATTAGAAAAAGCAGCCCCAAGGGTGGCGCCAGTGGAATCCCCCTTTATAGTGCCGTCCTACGTGTTGTACATCACCGCGTTTGAGAACGACGAGATTTTGTCTTGACTGTGTGTACGCAAAGAAAGCTTGTCAAGATTCTTGACAAGCCTAACAAGGAACTCGTTGAGGAAAATTATGTTTCATTTACGACGAGTTCCTCGGTCGTGTGTACGAGGCTTAAGACTTGCTATAGGCTTACATGTGGTAAGTGGTAAGAGTCAGGGTCACACCAGTCTTTTACCAAGGCTTTGGACCTGGAAAGTGCTTCATTGCTAACATAGTACACAAAGGTATGAAGTAACATACTGCAGAACCCAGTGCTTGAAAGTCACATTACAGGAAGGCCCTGCTATCATCTGGATCCAGGTATGACCTTCAAAGCTATTGCTAAGGATACACTGATCTGGGTAGCTACAAAAAGGAATAAGTATAGGCAACTCAAAGTGAAATCTTGATTGAAGAAAAAATAAACATAAGGAAAAGAAAAAAGGACTAGTAAAAACTGTTAGGCCCCTTGCACAGGGGCATCAGAATTTACTGATGTTTTCGCAGGGACTTGTAAAGCCCATTTGCAAGGGGCGGAAAAATGTGTGTAAAGACCTGATTAATGTTGAGTATGGGCGAGTAAAGGTGTGCAAGTGTATACATGAGTAAAATTCTTCTTCGTTGCCAGTATTGTAATATACTCCCTTATACTCGTGTAAACTTTTCTCAGGAAAGAAAAGACATTGAGGCCTCGTACACACGACTGAGAAACTCGACAGAATCCATCAAGAAACTTGGTGGGAGAGCTTTTTTGCAGACAAAACTGTCGAGGAACTCGACGAGGAAAAAAGAGAGCAAGTTCTCTTTTTCCTCAACAGGGTTCTCATTTTCCTCGTCAGGTTGGTTTTCGACGAGAAACACGTTGGTGTGTATGCTTAGAAACTCACGCACCTTTGGTAAAAGTAGCGTTTGTAATGGAAATAGCACATTTGTCACGCTGTAACAGACTGAAAAGTGAAAATGTCTCTTACCAAACTTTTACCTAACATGCAGTAACATGAGATTAGCAAAAGCAGCCCCAAGGGTTGTGCCAGTGGAATTGAACTACCCCTGCTGTTGTATGTGTTGAAGTCACCGCGTTTGAGAATGAGGAGATTTGGTCTTGACTGTGTTTACGCAAAGACAGCTTGTCAAGTTTCTCAACAAGCCTAACAAGGAACTCGTCGAGGAAAACGATGTGTCTTTTCCGATGAGTTCCTCGGTTGTGTGTACGAGGCCTCATCCTCCTAAAACACTAGTAAAAAAACGGAGACGTGTTGGGAATAGGAGGGGCATATACAAGGATTATTATGTTTTTCCTCTTGTAGGTGGCACATGCCCCAAATGTTTGTAAATTTCCCTGTGTTACTCAATGAGCGAGAAAGAAAAACAAAATAAATGCATGATTAAAAAGCACAGGCTAAGGACCATAGTAACAAAGAAATTAACTGTTAAATACAGACCATATGTTGTTACAGATTTCATACAGAAAAGCCAAGAAATCCAATCGAATTTGAATAATTATTCCAGCAGGATCTGAGTCACCAAGAATTCCAAGAAATTTAGAAGCTTAAAAAAAATGAAAAAATAAAAACTCTAAAAGGAAAAGGAACAGATTTTTAAACAATAAAATAAAATTTGAATAACGATACATCAAAACAGTGTCCAATTTTAAGAAACAGGCTCTTATTTTGGTGACATAGCTATGTTTTCAGCTAAAATCACAAAAAAAATATGAACTGCTCTTTACCCCCATTGTACTGTATTACTTGTGTAGTATCCAAGTAGCTGACATAGCAACACTAATGCCCTGTACACAAGATCGGTTCGTCTGATGAAATCGAAATAATGGATCTTTTCATCCGATATCCGATGAAGCCGACCTTTCATCAGTCTTGCTTACACACCATTGGTTAAAAATCCGATTGTGTCCAACGCGTGACGTAAAACACAATGACGTGCAGAGAAAAAAGAAGTTCAATGCTTCAGAGCATGCGTCGACTTGATTCTGAGCATGCGTGGATTTTTGACCGATGGATTTCCCCATTTCCCCACAGATGATTGTTTTTTTCTATCGTTTTTTTAACCATACGGAAATTTTAAAACAGGTTCTATTTTTTTTCACCGATGGGAAAAAAACTGATGGGGCCCACACACGATTGGTTCGTCCGATGAAAACGGTCCATCGGTGTGTACAGGGCATCAGAGAAAAACAAGAACAGAGTGAGTACAACTAAAAACAGTGCAATTGTCTAGCAATTTTAAGATGTAACAAGAGCCAAAAACATATTTTTTTACATTTTTGATAGAGTAAAGAGGGTTTAAACTGCTTTATATGGCCCCAACAGATAGAACATATTCTCTAATCTCCCATTCTGGCTCCTGAAAAAGAGGACAGTTCTGCTCTGGGCAGTATTCAACAGTCCAGCTCTTCTCATTTAGCATTTTTAGCTACCTGGAACTGCACTGTTCTGCCTCTATTTTACACGGGATGATGGTTATGTTATTGCTTTATTGAATATCTACTAGCTAACAGACCATGTAGTGATTAGTACTATGGATTCTGCCAGACATTAGCTGGAGATATATTTTAGTAGTTTCAGTACACTGAGTTATTGATCGCAATAACACATTTTATATTAATTGTCTGAATTATTATCTCGTTTTAGTGTAAAAATGCTGCACTCCTCACTTTCTTCCCTGGTGACAATGGTCAATGAGACAATCGGAAGGAGAAACTAGGACACTGAGAACAATAAAATCCTGATTGAGGTTCTGACCCATCCCTACTCTATCCAAAATGTAATTCTACTGAACTACTTTACAACAAGCTTTTGATCACAAAATCTAAACAAATTTCTTGAGGCGATCTACTACCAACAATTTATAACTCTATACAGCGGAGATGTTCGTAGCTAGTTTGCATCATGTTAGTTGTTTTTGTGAACAAATCTTGTTAAAGTTGTTAGGTAATAACCTGTGTGTATGGCAACCATAAGAGAACTTGATTGAAAAGCTTGAAAGCAATAAATAGGCAACACGTTATGTCTTACAACACTCAGCATTTGCTGACACAAGTTACCATGGTGATGTTCTTTATGTGAATGTGAAGAGACCATGCAAAGTTACATGATGCAGATCATTTTAAAGGAGAAATACACTTAAAAGTCTACATGGAAAAAAAAAAAAAAGATTCAAATAAAGTATTTTAAATGGCAAATGGTTACTGAGGCTTTACAACGTATGATTATTGAACTATGACTTGTGTCTCTTCTAATATATCAACACTCCTAAGTGCAGTTCATTAACACTGACATTTAACCACAACAGACATACTAAGGCAAACATGGAAAGAATGATACTCTGGCTAGCTATAGATGTACAGTGTGTTTCTTACATTTAAGTATGTGACTATGTTCACACATTAGCATGTCTTATGATATATCATATAGCTTGAGTTTGGTCTTTGCAGAAGTGCTATATAAGAGCTGCTTTGTCTAAAGCTATTTATAATTATACTCACGTTAACCCCATTACTGAATATATTCTTGCTATAATGCTTTCTAACAGTGAGTAGAGTGTAATTGGTTGGCTGTAAACTAAATATAAGCTAAAGAACACCACTGATATTATCTAGGAATTAGTGATATGCTATAGGTATTATATACAGTGATGAGAGAACTGAGATTTTCCATGATTCCTTTGGTGTATAGGGAGAGCGAAGCTTAAAAGAGAAGTATGGCTTTGGGGGGTTTTCCCCCATCATACTTACCTAGGTGGATGCATTGGTCCGATGCTGCATCTGTCCCCCAGTGCTTCTACACTGAAAACCGAGCAAACAAACATCGCCGATGGCTCGGTTCTCACAGCTCCCCTGTCAATCAGCAGCTCTCTGCTCCTCTACGCTCATTGGAGCGCTGAGCTGTGGAGGGGGCAGAGCGGCCGTCTCAGCCTCTCAGCGGCTCCATAAAATTTGATCACTTTTATTGCTGTCACAAGGAATGTAAACATCCCTTGTGACAGTAATAAGTGGTGACAGGTACTCTTTATGGACCCCAAATCTCTTTACACTTTCGTCAAAAAGGGGAAATCTGAATACTGTATTTTTTTCTTAAAACTGCGCCATTCAGTCCGAGTAAACTTGCATTTTTAGTCCACAACAGAAAAAACTGGAAGTAGAGCGTATTTCTGCCAAGATAAACTTGCAGGTTGTTTTGCCCTGACTGTAAGCTCTACCCCTGTAAATCAAGAATGAAATGCCAGAGGCTCTATTACCCAATGAGGTCATAGCATTTAACAGTTAAACAATTGTAGAAAGGAAACACCTTCCAACTAGGGCAGTAATCAAGGTGCTATTGTACAGCCTGAGGATAGGAGCCAGGGGCCTCCACAGGGGAACAGCAACTGATTTATTAACTTTGTAGGCACCGGAATGTGCCCATACTTCAGGAGCAGTGTTGCATTTTGGGCCAGTTCGATTCCACTTTGAGCAATCAGGGTCCATTTACAATCCATTGTTCGCTGATGTGACTCCAGTACCCAGAAGTCTGATTATTTGCTATGGGGTATTACATTTTACATATCATCACTGAACAATAAACCAGTCAACCCAACTTATGAGCTGGTATTCAAGTTGCATAGAACCAGTGTCTTTGTGTACTCTAATACAGTAAAGGATCAATGTTAATGCTGGTCCTATTTTACATTTTAATAAACAATTGGGGATCTCAGTAGTTGCCATTTTCACCAATTCACCCTAACAATACTGCTTCTCTGTACAGTTATATGCAGCGGATGAACACTAAGAATGCATGCTTTAGACTCATTTCCTTCAGGCTAAGATGTACATTTCACAACGATGCACTACACCATCTCAAGCCTCCTTGAGTGTTTCTTTTTACTAGAATTACTGTGATGTTAGACAGCAGCATATTGAACGATGGGGGGGAGGTGTGGCTGTGAGTGCTTTTCACTATCTGCAAATAAATTAATTCATGAAATACTTATTCAAAATTCTGTTTTCACCAAGGCAGAATAAATTAAAGTTTAACAAACACAGCCTTGAACTGTAGCTATTTTTAACAGTCATCACAGTATCTATGTATATATCTCTTAGTGATGTTAAAGGTAATCAACTAATTAATCAACTAATTAATTTATGGACCCCTAACAACATCCAACTGTAGGCTTACCATGTATATAATATGGATACCCCCATTATTCACTAGCTAAACAGGGTTACATCATTTAAATACAGTTAAAGATAAATCCCATGCCAATACAAAAGAGACAGAATAATGCAGCGCTGTAATCATTAATACATCATTAAATGTATTTTTAAATACAAGCAGAGTAAGAATTTGAAAAGAAAAAAGCAGTACAAGCAACCAATAAGTTCATGTGCTGACAAGAAATATGCAGACAGGATGGGAGAGCAGAGTGACAAAGATATGAGGTTATCAATGTACTGCTTCTTCATTCACTGTTCAGTCACTGGCTGTGGCAGGTGCAGGATGAGTTGGGCTCAAAGGGTTGAATGGTGCTGGCCACCAGACTGAGGAAACTGGCGGTAGATAAAAATACTGCATTTTATATATTCAAACTGATGCTGAAAACTAAGTGCCCTTTCACACGTTTTTTTACAGATGAAAAACGGACCGCAATGCATCCCTATGGGATAGCGGACGTTAGCGGATGAGCATCCGCTAACGTCCGTTTGCATCCGTCTCCGTTAAGCTCCGTTTTTTTGAACGGAAGAAAACCCTATTTTTCTTCCGTCAAAAAAACGGAACGGACGAAAAACGGATGTTAGCGGACGATCCGTTTAACATCCGATCCGCTAACATCCGTTTTTCATCAAAATATGTAATAAAAAAAAAGTTCTAAAAAAAAAAAAAAAAAAACGGATGAAAAAACGGATGGAAAAACGGATGAAAAACGGATGAAAAACGGATGAAAACGGATGAAAAACGGACGAAAAACTGATAAAAAACGGACGAAAAAACTGATCAACTGATGAAAAAAACGGACCTAAAAAACGGTACGCACGTGTGAAAGGACCCTTAAGCAAAAGCTGGTGTTGCTATTGTATCTCTTAATAAGCTGTTATTTTTTTATCTTGTTATTTTGAATAGAGATCTGCTCTACCATATTTAAAATTCTCAAAAAGAAGAAATACTCAGTATCCAGTTCCATATGCAGGGGCTTCAATATCATCAGATCACTGAAAAACACAATTAGGTTAGACAACTGTTGCACTCTACAGCCCTGCTTGATGGACAGGGGCTGTGGTTCCTGTATGCATTTATGCCAGGTTGAATGTCTATATTTAACCTTCAGTTTGACTGGAGTCAACTTTTAACAAGCCAAGTGCAGCTTCCATAACAAATAGAAATATAGGGAAATTCAATTCAGCTTACCTTTTCGGTTTGGGGGATTTTACGGGTGATTTTCAGATTAAATGAATTTCTTTCATCCTTATTTGTCTACCTTTTCAAATAATTTGCATCCATTATATCAGTTAAAAGGAACAGAGAAAGATGTGTGACTATGACACACAGAAATGTATTTTACGCATTTTCTCATCATTTTTTTTCTTTTGTTTTCAATTACTGAAGTCTTCTGTCTTCTCCTTTTTAAATGTGTTTTTTTTCTTTAGCTAGTAGCAGTTTTATTTTGTTCTTTTAACTCTTCCAGATAGTCACATGCCCACACTTTGTTCTTGTTTCCAGGCACAGATGATTCACAATGGACCTTCTCTATGTACAAAGGTATGGACCTTTGTCAGATACTACTACTTTAACCCTTTCATGCTCAAGCCTATTTCTGACATTTGTCGCTTACAAGTTAAAATCTGTGTTGTTTGCTACAAAATTACTTAGAACCCGCAAACATTATATATAGATTATATATATATATATATATATATATATATATGTATATATATATATAAATATATATATATCTATCTGACACCCTAGAAAATAAAATTACGATTGTTGCAATATTTTATGTGACACAGTATTTGTGCAGCAGTCTTTCAAACGCTATTTTATGGGGAAAAAAGACACTTTCGTAAATAAAAAAAAACTAAACAGTAAAGTCAGCCCAATTTTTTTGTATAATGTGAAAGATGATGTTACGCTGAGAAGGGAGTTGAAACAGTGGCTGCTGGGGAGAGAGGCCTTGTGTGAAGATAGATGCTGTGTGCGTCCAAGGAGGCAGAAGCTGTGTGCGTTTAAGGAGTCCAAAGCTGTGGGCATCCAAGCTGTGTGCCTAAGAGAGCTGGTGGTTTGAGGGACCAGTATCTATAGCAGCGGTGCTACTGAAGATACCTAAAATGTCATGCTCTAATGCTAAAATTGTGCACACTCGTGAAATGGCCACAAACTACGGTGCCTAAAAAAACTCAATAGGCAACGTTTCAACACAATTTTATAGTTTCCAGGTTATCGTTACAGAGTAGGTATTTTGCTAGAATCGTTGCTCTCACTCCAACAATCGTGGTGAAAACTCACATGTGTGATTTGAACACCATTTACATTTGCGTAGGACAAGGGTGCTTTAAAAGAATGTTTTTTTCTTATTTATTTTATTTTTTTACATTTGTTTACATTAAATGTAACAATATGACCTATATACAAAAAAATATACATTCACCGCGCTGACAAAATAACACAAATTAATGACCGCCAACACAACAAAATAAAATAATTTACAGTCTACATTGTCCCTTAAAAAAAAAAAAAAAAATTCACCAGCCACGACCAGTTGCTCCTCGCAAGATTTCTGACAGAAGATTGAAAAGAATTATCAGAAGAGTTGTGTGAATATTGGGCCAAAATCACACCTAAGCAATGCATGCAACTAGTTCCTCCATACAGTTTTGTACGAAGTATTAAATACATTTCAGTTAGCGTGTTCAATACTTTCTCCTGGTGTCATTCAATTTTATCACACATAACTTAATTTCTGAATTAATTTGTTTTGGTTGTTTCATATGTGTGGATTGCATGGGCTGTTACCGACATGGTGTAAATTTCAGGTCAATAGCACCTTTAGAAATATATTTACTTCGAAAAATGGCGACGTGTTCAAAACTTATTCTACCCTCTGTACAGTATATGGCAACTTCAAACCTGGCGCTATATCTCTGATAAGAAACATTTTAAACATAAGTTTACAATTGTATTAATGACCTTGACATAATATCTAATAGAACCATTTAAAGAACATGTAAACCCAATCACAATAATCGCACATAAGCTTTAACATGCCAAAGTTTTTTTAACCTGCGGCTTTCATTTTTAATTGATGTTGATTGAAATTTTGAAAGATCAAACTGCAGTGAAATGAAAGAGATTTAAATCTCCAGCTTTTATTAAAATAATACCTGCTATTAACATCCGTGTTCAGAAACTTCCGGTTATAGATTATGCTGCTTTAGACTACCTGCTATGACAACACTCTGTCTTCCAAATGTGTCACCCTCCCATTGGAGACTTATGCAGGGTACCATACTATACAGCATTGTTAGTACAGCAATCTCCCCGGCGGGGCTATTGTTTTCTGACAGGGGGACTGCCCCCTCGCCAGGACACACTGATCAGAGCCAAGCAGCCATTGGCTGTGAGCGCTGATCAAATGCCGGTCGGGGGCTGTTTTTCCAGCATGCCCGTTTAACAGAAGCCAGATAAGCTGCTGTACACACTGGACGAATTTTGGCCGGTTTCTGTTGAATCAGCCGATATTCCGCACATGCCTACCATCCTTAAAAAGTATATGCTAATCAAGAAAAGAGGAATTGATTATGATCTTCAGCTCTTTCTCCATCACAGCTAGGTATAAATATACTTTAACTTAAAGTTGACCTTCACCTTAAATAAAAGGGCCAAAGTTAAAGGAGACTGAAGTTCAATAATGAACACAATCCAAAGTCCAATACCCCACACCAATAAAGGAGGGCTTGGCAGTTCAGCAGAAGTCTTGTATTAATATAGCACTGTAGTTTCCTCTTCCAGCAGCTGAATGCAAATCCTCACAAAGGAATGTATGCTAAAAAACAAAAGCAGGGTGTATATAAGAGATGAACAGGAAAACTGAAATCAATGTATGCAGTTCACCTTGGCACATGGCCGAGAAAACACAAATTTGTGTCTTGGCTGACAAGCTTTAATTAATGAAAACCCCTTCTCTGAATGTTTAATACTTCTATTCTTTAAATCTCTGAATAGTTAAAGGTACAGTCCAGTAAGAATTTAAAAATGAAAGCTTGAGATGCAGGCCTACCCTACCTGCTGTGTGTTCAGTTTTTTTATCTATATATTGCTTTTGTGATTCAGGGCCACGCAACTCCTATTTGTTAGCAATCTGATGACGCAGGAACAGTCTCTCTTCTGCATCTCAAATATGGAAAATATGTATAATAATCCAGTACTAAGGAAGAAAACAGAGATAGTTACCCAGTACCAATTTCACAAAGTAGGTTCCTACTACCCTCCAACTGATCATTTTTATGGACATGTGAAATTATCCTATAGGGGATTATAATTACAAAGAAAAGGACAAATTCAGGGAAATGAATTTTCTGAATTTAGTACAACTCCTGAGTTTACTAGAAGCACTTAGTAGCTAACTAAATTATTACAGTAGCAACCGCTGCTCACTGGGTCCCACACTGTCCGTCATTGGAGGAAAGCCGCCTTAATGATAGGGGACCAATCACAGACGCTGTGGATTACCTTCAGGCCTTATTGGGTGACATGAGTTTCCTTGAAGACGTCCTCACCTAGGAGAGAGTCCTAGTATTTAAAGTAAATATAAAAATTAGGGCTGTGACTGATTAAAATTTTTGTGTTCGATTAATCGTTTTTTTTTTTTTTAATCGATTAATCGACTAATTTCGATTAATTAACGCACATACAGATACAACTACTTTTAGCTGATCTCCTTGCATTGCAACTCTGCATTAGTCAGTGGTAAATGTGGAGGGGGCAGCATGGGGGCAGATGTGTATATTCTTGCAGTATGGGAGCAGATGTGTATATTACAGCATCTACCCCCATGCTGTAATATACACATCTGCCCCCAGGGGTGGTAGACACAGCCAGGGGCGGTAGGGAGGGGGTTAGACACAGCCAGGGGCAGTAGGGAGGGGGTTAGACACAGCCAGGGGAGCAGTGTGACAGGTGGGGGGAGCAGTTTGTCAAAGGGGGGGGCAGTGTGACAGGTGGGGAGCAGTTCTGGGGGGGCAGTGTGACAGGTGGGGGAGCAGTGTGACAGGTGGGGAAGCAGTTTCTGGGGGGGCAGTGTGACAGGTGGGGGAGCAGTTTCTGGGGGGGCAGTTCTGGGGGGGCAGTGTGACAGGTGGGGGAGCAGTTCTGGGGGGGGCAGTATGTCAGGTGGGGAAGCAGTGTGTCAGGTGGGGAAGCAGTGTGTCAGGTGGGGAAGCAGTGTGTCAGGTGGGGAAGCAGTGTGACAGGTGGGGAAGCAGTGTGACAGGTGGGGGAGCAGTTCTGGGGGGGGGGGGGCAGTATGTCATGTGGGGAAGCAGTGTGTCAGGTGGGGAAGCAGTGTGACAGGTGGGGAAGCAGTGTGACAGGTGGGGAAGCAGTGTGACAGGTGGGGAAGCAGTGTGACAGGTGGGGAAGCAGTGTGACAGGTGGGGGAGCAGTTCTGGGGGGCAGTGTGTCAGGTAGGGGAGCAGTTCTGGGGGGGCAGTGTGACAGGTGGAGGAGCAGTGTGTCAGGTGGGGGAGCAGTGTGTCAGGTAGGGGAGCAGTTCTGGGGGGCAGTGTGTCAGGTAGGGGAGCAGTTCTGGGGGGGCAGTATGTCAGGTGGGGAAGCAGTTCTGGGGGGGGGGGCAGTGTGTCAGGTGGGGAAGCAGTTCTGGGGGGGGGCAGTGTGTCAGGTGGGGGGGCAGTGTGACATTTGGGGGAGCAGACAGGTGGGGGAGCAGTGTGTCAGGTGGGGGAGCAGTGTGTCAGGTGGGGTAGCAGTTCTGGGGGGGGCAGTGTGTCAGGTGGGGGAGCAGTGTGTCAGGTGAAGGAGCAGTGTGACGGGGAGAAGTGTGACATATAATACAGCTCATCCGACATCACATACACAGCTCTCTGTGCACCAGCATTACCTTCTCCCCAGCAGCTGCGGCACTGCCTCGCACATCTCTCCCTCCACCTGTTCACGGCTCAGCCTCCTGTTCTCATCTTGAGTGTCCCAGCCAGGTCCCGCAGCACCACCACCAGCACAATCCCCCCTGCCACCTCCTGCTCCACCAGTCCACCATACCTAGAGCGAGGAAACCCGGAAGTACCCGGAAGTAGCGCGGAGCTACATGTAGGGGAACTTGGCGCTGAGGGGGGAGAAGGAGGATGCCGGATGCTGCGGGTGATGATGACGTCGGCGCGCCGCTACTTGCTTGCCGCCGGGTGGACCAAGATGGCCGCGGCTCCGGAGCTAGGCCGAAGCCGCGGTCTTTCCTATCGGCGAGACCGCGGAGCTCACTCCGCGGATCGTCGATCAAAATTTTTTTCGTCGATCAAAGAAATTAACGATTAATCGAACAATTAATCGTTAATTTCCGCAGCCCTAATAAAAATGTCCACTTATGCGGGGTAAGAGTAAAATGACAAAGTGGGTGAGTACTGTGAAGGGCAATTTTCTTCTACGCCTAAAGAGACAGATAGATTATTAGGCAAGACTTAGTAAAAAAAAACGAAATAAAAATCTAGTAGTCTCAGAGGCAAATCCCCAAAATTCCCAAATAGGAATACAGGCCTACTATCGACTCTACCTTCTGCTAACCTGTGCAGGTTTATTGGTATTGATTTTTAAGTCTGTCAGAAGTAACTACATCTCATTATGAGAGATACATTAACTACTGTCTTATCAAAGGCATCTGCTCCTCTTTTCATTTCACACTCTTAACAGAAGGGCCCTAAACAGAAGCACATTAAAATCAAATTGAAATCAATGGAGAACAAGCTCATCAAGCTCCTGCGTACCGTGAAACCTCTTCAAAGCTGGAACACTTGAATATTCCTTTCTGCAATGTATAGTGTTTCAGACTGTGTTCTCTCATTAGGTTGGCTAATTGGTGTTTTCCTCTTGTGTAATAATTAGAATGAAGACATTTACAAACTACTTTTACCATAGAAACATGTAGTGCTATTAACCAATATAATTCTTTTTGGAGATAAATTATTCCACTTAGAAACATCTGAATTTACTATAAACATATCAGCAAGCCACCAATGCCACAAAATACTCCTTAACACAACCAAAATTATACTGCCATTGCATCTACCACTAATGGAGTTTGTACTTGTATTTTTAAACTATAACATATCTAGAATTGTGGTTAGAAGTATAAATTGAGATGTTAGCTGAACTGTGTTAAATGATTTGTAGATCCTAGAACAGAAAACAAAACCTCCCATTGTTATTTTTTTTTATATCTTCAGCCTTCGTTTATAGAAAAAAAGCAGATGAAAAAACATTCTGCCTATACAAGACAACACTACCTTACAGGGTCTCTCTGTAGGTTCAACATGGTCATGCATGCTCCTAGTTTGGACAACAGGCCTAGGTGCCGAAGCATAGCAAGCCAAAATGTGCAGGTACCATTAAAGACCTCCAGTGTAACTCCCACTGTTCTGCCCACAACTCATTTGATTGACAAGCTTCTGCAGAATAACGCTTACACAGGAAAAAGAAAAACATTGACAAGGTAATTAAGTACAAGCCAGAAGGTACAGACAATGACAAACTTGATTAGCTGCTTACTTTTCTGCTGGTCCTCCAGAGCGATAAACTGATGGAGGGACCAGCAGAAACTGTACTACAATGAAGCAAGCATTCAAACAACTGTATGTCATGGGAGATGAACATGTAGTCCGGAAGCAGCTGGCCATGTGACAATGCATTTTGCATGCTCCTCAGCCAGAAGTTCAGGTAGTTGCTTCCGTGAGCTACAAGTGGAAAAAGGTGATTAGATCGTAAATAATTATACAGATACAAGGATTATGGAAGACACACATTTTTCCACTTGGATTTGACTGAGAAAATGGGCGAATCTTGGGTGACAGTTGTGTGAATTGTGTATGAAAACATTTATAAAACCCCCATGTCTTCCTGTCCTAGAGACAACCTTTTTACTAGACACAAAGGGGTTGATTTACTAATGGCAAATAGACTGTGTACTTTACAAAGTGCGGTTGCTCTAGAGCAGTGGTTCTCAACTCCTGTCCTCAGGACCCACTAACAGGCCAGATGTTAAGTATTACATTGGGTAGATGCAGAAAATGATATCACCTGTGATGTATTTCAGTTATCTTGCAAACCTGGCCTTAGTGAATCCTGAGGACAGGAGTTGAGAACCACTGCTCTAGAGCTTAGTAAATGAGCAGAAGCTCTGCTGACTTCTATCATCCAATCATGTGCAAGCAAAAATGCAGATCTTTTATTTTCCTTGCATTATACTGCCATTGCATCTACCACTAATGGAGTTTGTATTTGTATTTTTAAACTATAAAATATCTAGAATTGTGGTTAGATGTATAGATTGAGATGTAAGCATTGTAAAGTGAAGCTTTACCTCATTTACTAAGCTTTGGAGCAACTGCACTTTGCACAGTGCAGTCTATTTCTCTTTAGTAAATCATCCCCAAAGTGAAGGATCGCTCTTGCCCATGCAATCAAAAATAAATAAAAAACATTTTGACTTAAAAATACAGCAACATATCGGGGAGCCTTTAAATGCTTTGATGGTAGCCGCAAATTCTTAGAGAAATCTCCCTGCATGCCTGCTATCTCATCTGTGAAAAATGATGCTGGTAAAGCAGCTGGTTACAGAAGAGTGGACATAAGCATTTTTATACCTTTCTCACATGTTAAGAGAAGCAGAAACCAACATGCTTTCATATAAATCATTCTGACCCCTGTGCATTCACTTTTAACAGGCATATAAAGACAAATTATCTTACTTTTCTTTTTTTGTTATAGCAATAATAATAATAATAATAATTTAAAAAAAACTAAATGTAATGTGTGTAATCTCCAACAACCTCCTGGACCCACTACAATCGGGTTTCCGCCCAGGCCACGGGACAGAAACGGCACTTCTTAAAATATGGGATAATGCTCTCCAAGCAGTGGACGAAGGAGAATCGCGTCTCCTGGTGCAGCTTTCGACACAGTAGACCACAAAACTCTACTCATACGGCTCACAGAAGTAGGTGGAGTCGCAGACTCAAATCTACCATGGTTCGCATTGTTCCTAGAAAATTTATCACAGACAGTGAAACTAGGAGCCTTCACGTCAGAAGCCCGCACCGTCACATGCGGAGTCCCTCAAGTATCACCCCTGTTGCCCGTACACTTCAACATCTACCTCCGCCCACTCCTCACAATCATTAGCAAACAAAACCTGTTCTACCACTCCTACATGGACGACACTCAACTTTATCTGCGTATCACCAACAAAAAAGACCAATATCACAGATTAGAAAAATGCCTGACATTGATAGATAATTGGATGATGGAGAGCTCCCTCAAACTCAATGGATCAAAAACAGAACTTCTCTTTCTCCACGCAAACCAAAAGACAAAATCTAGAACGACATTGACTCCTCCCACCATCTTTGGACAAACCATCACCCCAAGCACGAAAGTAAAAAACCTCTGAGTTATCTTTGACTCAGACATGTTTATGGACTCACAAATAGGATCAGTGGTCATCGGATCTCACTATTGTCTCGGCTTGCTGCGTAGACTCATCCCCTTCAAGAAGACACAGCAGTATTAGTGGGAACACTCATCAATTCCAGACTCGACTACGCAAATTCCCTCTTCCTAGAACTACCCAAATACCAGATGTCTCGTCTACAAGTCGTCCAGAACACTGCAGCCAGACTGGTAACAGATAAAAAAAAGTGCGAACCAATCTCCCCGGTCTTGAGGTCCCTCCACTGGCTAGCTGTAAAGGATCGGGCGACATTCAAGACCCTCTGCCCCACCCACAAATGCATGCAAGGAAACGCGCCTCAATAATTATGCGAGAAAATAAAACACTACATCCCAAATCGGGCCTTACGATCAACTAATCAGAACCTCCTCCACATCCCCAAGTCCCGCTACAAATCTAAAGGGTAATGAAGATTCGCAGTCCAAAGACCACGGCTATGGAACGCTCTACCTACAGACATTCAGATGGAAGTGATCCATCGGGCCTTCAGAAAAAAACGTAAGACACATCTATTCTGAAGTGTGGCTGGACGACGACATTGGATACAGCACCTTGAGTCGATTTAGTTTGCATATGTAGCGCTATACAAGTTACTCATTCACTCACTCAATGTGTTTGTGTGTACAAACCTAACATTAAGAACTGAAATTACTTTTCCCCATTACCTGCACAGTTGTGCAGATTTTTAAGGCCACTTCCAGACTGGAGTGGGGGGGGCTTTAGCAGTAAAACGCTGCTAGTTTTAGCGGCGCTTTAACGCTGTTATATCGGCGCTTTTAAACCCTGTTGCAGCCGCGGAAAGGGTTAAAAGTGCAGCTGCCAAAGCGATTTGCAGGCGATTACAGCAGCGCTTCCCCAAAGATGCTGCTTGCAGGACTTTTTTTCCTGTCCTGCAAGTGCACCGCCCAAGTGTAAAAGCACGTGGGCTTTCACACTGGGTCTGCAGAAGAGGCAATTTGCAGGCGCTTTCTCTTTAGTGCAAAAAGGTCTTTAAAACACTGTAGTGTAAAAGTAGCCTTTATATAACCTACTAACAAAATGCACAGATGCTTAAAGTAGACCTCTTAATTACTTATATGATCTACGTTTTTCTACACTGGAAAAACACAGTTCACCGCTTGATAACAATTGTTCTCTATGTGCCTCATTCACATCGCAATGTTGGTGTGGTGTGTGTTGTGCAAAAATGCTGCATGTTTGCAGCAAGATGAAATTGTGAAATAAAGTTCGAAAAAAGGAAAGAAAGAAAGCAAGCAGTGTGATACACTGAAATGCACATCATACCACTTCAGCTAGCAGTGCACTAACGTGCACAATAAAATGCTATGTTTTATTGTGCAGGCTATTGTGAACATAGAACTATATAGTAAAACAAAAACATTTTTCATTTTAGATTTCATTTTTAATAATGGAGGCTTATAACCCCTGTCCCATGTCCCATAGGGAATATGTACCTTCACTTCCTGTCCCAAAGGCAAAATATGAAGCGAGAGTTAATTCCTGCAGATCAAGGAACTGTGTCTAGGCTTAAAGCCTATTCTCACTTCTGCAGTCTAATTTGAGTAAACCCTACTATAGGTTTGTTAAAGATTTCCATTCACAAATGTTTAGCCTTTAGATGGTTCACAGGTGATGGTATCAAGGCTGACTGCAAGGTTTTTTGAACAATGTGATGCCTCGTACACACGACCTGTTTTCCCGTCTGGAAAACTGCCATGACAGCTTTTGGCCCGGGAAAACTGCCCGTGTGTATGCTCCATGGCAGTTTTCCAGAAAGGAAAACCGCCAGGAATCGCGGCAGGAAAAATGAGAACATTTCTTTTTTCCTGCCGTGATTCCTAGCGGTCTTTTTCCTGGCAGTTTCCCTATGGGAAGCACTGCGGTGGAGCATACACGCGGCCGGGATTTCCAGCCAAAGCTCTCACGTTTTACCGCCGGGAATCCCGATTGTGTGTACGGGGCATAAGAGTGAGTCTGTTCTCACCCTGTAGAGACCCAAGGCAAAGACTGGTGTTTAAAACGTCAGCCTGCCATGTCAAACAAGACCCCCACCACTGCAATTCACAAATGAAAAGCAGTTTACTCTCTCAGTATGTAATTTTTCATCTCTTTTTACAGCAGCTTCAATAAACTAATACTATAGTTGGTGTGAGCTCCCCTTTTATAGTGAAGAAGCTGCATTATTCAAATCCCTCCGCCCCATAATTGGTCCTACTGAGTCTGCTTGCCATGGTTATAAGCCCAAGGAAAGCAATGAGAGTTTATTATATAATCAGTATATCATGTGTAAATCTCTTCTGAGCGGACTTGTTTCTTGTCCTTCAGTGCACTCTGATTGCAAAACAGAAATAACTGCACAACTTTGAAGTGAAGTCTCTGGTCCTTAGCAGTTGGTAGTTGAAAAGCCTAATACTATAACCAAATTACATCTTACGCCACATCCCTATAGACTTGGAAATACAGTGAAACCTCGGATTGCGAGTAACACGGTTAACGAGTGTATCACAATACGAGCATTATTTTTTTTTAAATCCTGACTTGGCTTGCAAGTGTTGTCTCGCAAAACAAGCAGGATTCAAGCCACAGTGGTGTGCAGTACTGCATTTGGCCGTTCCCATGCCTTTCCGAGGTTCTCCGAGTTCAGCCGAGCTGTCCCTGAGCCTTTCCGCGTATTTCCGAAGGTCTCCGGAGTTTTCCCCACCACTAGCCACATGCGGTATTGCATGCCATAGAAATTAATGCGGAACAAGTTATTTTCGTTTCCATTGACTTCTATGGGAAAACTCGCTTTGAAATGCAGGTTCCACTGTATTTAAGGAAAAGCTAGATATGGACTTTTTAGGTGGGTAATACTATTCTAGACTCTTTTAGGACCTTCTGATATACCACTGAGAGCTCCCACTATAACTAAACCTACACCTAGTGAACTGGAGTACCATATACCTTAGGTAGGGACAATTTTGGACATAACTATCACAGTATATAAATCCTGTATAATAGTGCATGGTACATGTGATTGTTTACTTAGCAAGCATATGGAATTCACTGCTCTCTTTTTTATGTATCAGGACCCCTATTGCATGTTGTTTTCTATATGCAGGGTTTAAAGCGGCTCCATTTAATGATTAACTACAATGGATAGTGTAACATAGGCATCAGTGTCTCTCTTCACTCTGCAGCAAGCAACTAAGTTTCAGCATCAGCAGGCAGCTGCTGCTCCATTCGCACATATTGTCAGAGGCACAGTGGAGGGGTGTGTCTGTTTCCCGACTCTTGAATGAATGAAAACAAGAAAACATTTATTGATGGGTGCTGGTGAGGCTGCATTTGAAGGGCGCTGGTAAGGCTGCATTTGATGGGCGCTGGTGAGGCTGCATTTGATGGGCACTTCATTTAAAAGGTGGGGTATACATGGCCAGGGCAACAGAGGTAGAGTCAGGGGTGGAGCCAGGGGGGGGGGGTGGCTAAATTAGGTTTCACCTAGGGTGTCAAAAATCCTTGCACCAGCCCTGTCAGCAGGGGATCAAATACTTTTTTTCCTTACTGTATGTATACAGTTTGTACAGGGAGCTCTTTCCTCCAATTAATGTGAAGAATACTTACCAATTAATAATATGTTTTTATCACTTGGGTGAAAAAAAGATGTTGGTTGTGATCCTTGGAAGGCCTAAAAAGTCTATATCTAGCTTTTTCTTGAAAAACTGCTCAGCTTGACTCATGATGTATCTTGCTTCTTTACTTTAAAAATAATAATAATAATAAAAAGCTCTGATTTATGTGGCTCTGTGCACTCTCAGCATATGTGCAGAAAGGTCTCCTAAGTCCATGTTCCAAAAAATCTGGAGAAGTCTTTATTTAGGCATTTTATTGATGTGTCTTCTAGGAAAATGCTGCAGACGTACCAGCCGTTTGGATTCCTATTGTTTTACATTCTTTTCTTTGTGTGCAATCCGCACAGCTATTTATAGCTTTAGTCAGACCACTTCCAGCATGGCGTAATCCTTTCCTACGGCTGTCAAGATGGGAATATTGTCGTGTGGTTTGAGGAAAGTTAAGCTAAAGAAAAATCAGGATGCTATTAAATACAGAGGACTGTTCATTTTTTTCTTTGAGCATGGAGAACTGAGAGCACGATACTAAAACACTTCACTTTGTGTGTGATTTTAGTGAATCTACATAAACTATCCCAAATTAAGTATTTTTTGGGATGACAAGGCAGATTCTGTATAAAGGTTAGTGGCTTTGGGTCTATTGTATTTTTTGATTTAAAGTGTATGTATAGCCAAAACTTTATTTTAGCTTTGGATAAAGTAAGGAAGAGTCTAATGCCACATACACGTGACTGTTTTTCATGTCATGGAAAAAAAAAGTTTTTCTCAAACTGATTCCTCTCAAGCCTGCCTTGCATACACGTGATAAAAAATGCTTGAGCGAAGCGCGGTGACGTACAACGTCACTATAAATAGGAAGTTCCATTGGCCCCACCCTTTGGGCTGATTATGCAAATGTCCCTTTTTATAACTTGCTTCTCAGTATGCAGTGTTTTTTTCCCTGTCGTTAAAGCTTACACACAACTGTTTTTCACAACGAGAAAAAAAAGAGCAGGTTCTAAATTTTTAATGCCCATTTTTCTCGTCAAGAAAAATGCTCTGGAGCCCACACACGACCGTTTTTAAACGACCAATTAAAAAATTGCATTTTTCTCGTCATGAAAAATGGTCGTGTGTACGCGTCATTAGACTCTTCCTTACTTTATCCAAAGCTAAAATAACGTTTTGGCTATACATACACTTTAAATAATCAAAAAATACAATAGACCCAAAGCCACTAACTTATACAGAATCTGCCTTGTCAGTCAAATAAAAAACTGACAAGCTGTTTTTTGCTGGCTTTAGTCATACATGACTTTTTTTTTGTTCAAACCATTCTGTTTCCACCGTATTTCACATCATATTGTGTTATATCCTACAGCGTTTATCAAGCTGACACACACACCTATACGAAACTGATCCATTTGTGAACGCAACATCCAGGGTTCCTTATGCAAATGTAAGATGTGCAGCATTTTTTTTTTTTACAGCGGACATATGAACAGATAAATCAGCAAGTTCAGTAGATTACTGCAGGTTTTTGCTGTAACCCTTGTTTTTTTTTCTCCTTCACCATTGCAGCCGTTTTGTTTTGTGATTATAATGTATAATGACTCATCATTTCAACCCTTGAATAATTGCAGAATTTTGCCTGTGATGAATCATGCTTGAAACAGTTCAGGATTGGATGAGCGTATTT
This sequence comes from Rana kukunoris, assembly GCA_029574335.1. Lineage (NCBI taxonomy): Eukaryota > Metazoa > Chordata > Amphibia > Anura > Ranidae > Rana > Rana kukunoris. Next base: position 283,186,112 of record CM056052.1, read on the forward strand.
CATGAATCCACTCCTTATACATATGACCTGCACAGAGACCTGTGGCCCCTTTTGCCGGACCTTCGTCATTAGCAGAGATGTGTGCAGTATGTTTCTCATAGTATTTTGAAGCTTCTGCTTGAAAACCCAAAGCCACGATTAGCAGAGAGGTGAAAACAGGGTCAGCACAGACCATGGAGGGTAAGAGGAAGAAAAATTCAACAAGAGGAAACCATCATATAGAGGGTAGGGAAAGGGTAGTAGGGTTTCACTGACAGATGCTAAACCTAGGGTGCAGGAACTAAGGGGGTTATTTACTAAAAGAAAATCCACTTTGCACTACAAGTGCAAAGTGCACTTGAAATTGCACTTGGAAGTGCAGTCGCTGTAGATCCGAGGTGGACATGCAAGGAAAATAAAAAAAACAGCATTTTAGCTTGCCCATGATTGGATGATAAAATCAGCAGAGCTTCCCCTCAGATTTACAGCAACTGCACTTCCAAGTACACTTTCAGTGAAACTTCAAGTGCACTTTGCACTTGTAGTGCAAAGTGGATTTGCCTTTTGTGAATAACCCCCTAAGTTTTCATTACGGCAAAACTAGGACAGATGTTAGACCACAAGATTTATTGAGGTGGATTAAAGGTTCTATGTATGTTTATAAAAATATATACTTTGCTTCACATTAGGCAAAGCACTTCCTTCTTCTAAAAGAAAAAAAATCTAGTTAAGGAATTTAGCAACTGAATTAGCAGATTCATACTTTTCTGTGTTCTGTTCACAATGTCCTTTTTTATGCTACACCTGGCATACTCTCAGTGTTGTATTGGGAAAAACTGCAGTGTCTGTATCATTATAGAAGTAAATGAACCTTATGCCTTGTACACACGATCAGAATTTCCGATGGAAAAATTCAGATGGACTTTTTCCATCGGATATTTTGATCGTGTTTAGCCCCATCAGAGTTTTTTCATCAGGTATTCGGATGAATTTTGTCCGAGTTTAGATATAGAACATGTTCTATTCTACTCCGATGGAATTCTGTCGGAATTCCCATGCGATTTGGCCAGGCAAAAGCCTGATTGTGTGTACAAGGCATAAGAAATCAACTTACCAAAAATGAAACTATCGTAGGAATGCCCATAATTTGAATCTCAGTGCAGCTTTAAGGGAAATGCACAAAGCCAATCACACAAGCAGAAAAAAGATTTCCAATTGCATTCTGTACACCAACATCGTACAAAATGCCCACTGGTTGCCAAAGGATGCACCATTTGACAATTATGACATTTTGTTTTCCTAATTCTAAATTACAAAATGGCTTACACAGCAAATATAAATGCAATTATTTTAACTAAATAAATAGTTTTCCTTTAAAAACACATGTATGTTAGTCAAAGCAAAGCAGTCTAGTGCCCTGTGAAAGTTTAATACACTTCATCCAATTCACTGTTCATAGTGTGCTTCAAACAAGATAAGGATTTTAATAAACTCCTTAACAAGCCTTCTAGAAAAACATCCACTCATCCAGTTAGCCATAAAGTGGTTTACAGTTCAAACACAGCAATAATGATATCTGCCCGCCAGAGTAATTCTGACAAGCAGAATTCCAACAGTGTAAAATATGGGTTTCACAATGCAACTCATAGTAATAATGCATGGTTTCACAAGCAGCGCTATCTGTTATTGTGTTGTATACTTTGTACCTCATGACTCATATTTTAAACTGATAGCACCAAGAGTGGCTAGTCTGTTCATTATATCTTACTATGTCTCTACAGACAGCTGACAAAGTCTGCTTTTCCATGTGGCAGACAGCAATTCCCAGAGTAGTGTATTTTTTTGGGAACACAGTGACCCAATCCCATAACGACAATATGTACAATACAATATAATGTATGATACATCTTTGTGTACTATGTAAAGTTGTGGGCTTGCAACAATTGGGTAGGAGTTAAAAAATCATAAATGTATTTCACAAATGTAATGATTTTTTTATTTTTTTTGGTCTATTTTGTCATTTGCATTCATCTACAATTTCTCTCTAGCGTAAAGGGTAGAATCACACAATTTTAGTATATTTTACTACAATTGACAAATTTTTTGCTCTTTCGTGCCTCACACAAAGTTTCAGTGTACATGTACAATTATTAGGGTTGTCCCGATACCACTTTTTTAGGACCGAGTACAAGTACCGATACTTTTTTTCATGTACTTGCCGATACCGAATACCGATACTTTTTTTAAATGTCATGTGACAGTTTTCAAACCACAATACAGACTAAGGATATTTTCTTTAGAATTATGAAGAACTCTAACTCAAGACATTATAAAAGAATAAAAAGGAGTAAAAGTGAATAAAAATGTTTTATTTTCTTGTCACGCAGTAGTAAAAAACTCAAAGAATTTTCACAGAACATGTTGATAAATACAAAAAAAGTATGTTATTTAGGTATCAGGAGCATTTGCGCGAGTACAAGTACTCCCGCAAATACTCGGTATCGGTCCCGATAGCAGTATCGGTATCTGGACAACCCTAACAATTATAAAACCCATTTAAGTTTCCATCTAACATAGCTAATCTTCCACCTGCCTATCCCAAATACTGGCCATCTTGTGGAAGTGGTTTTAGAATATATCAGTATCCTAATGCTAATTATCAAAGACCTCTGCTATGCAACCTATATATAGTCAGACTCTCAGTGCTTATGACTAGGCAGAAAAAATTAACAAGGTTCCTGTGCTTATAAATCATTTTAAGTGCTAATCTAAAGACATATCTTGGACCATTCTATGGAAGATGGCTGATGAGCCAGTCCAGTCAAAATTGATTTCGGGAGTGACCAGTGACAAAAAGGGGGTTATTAAGCTGGCAACTCTTTGAGAGTTATTTACGAAAGGCAAATCCACTTTGCACTACAAGTACAAATTGCACTTGAAATTGCACTTGGAAGTGCAGTCACTGTAAAAACGAGTGGGACATGCAAGGATGATACAAAACAGCATTTTAGCTTGCACATGATTGGATAATAAAATCAGAAGAGCTTCCCCTCATTTCAGATCTTCCCCTCTGGCTGGCCATACATTATACAAATGTCTTGTAAGATTTACCAAAACCATGTAATATGAGGCCAAACTTAAATACTTTGCATTTGTATGCAATCAGGCAGGCCTTGCACTACATAGTTGAAGGTAAATCTAAAGGAAATTGAACAAGAAAATTGTATATGTGCCCAGTTTAACGGTTCCCCAACATTCTAAAAAAAAAAGTAGTTTTAATGTTGTCTATGTATCTGTCACAGGAAAAAAAACTCACAGCATGTTTTATTTTAAAACTCTGTAATTTTTTGTAATGGACTAAAAACTTGAACATATAGACTAAGTAGCATTGTTAGTATTCTGGTTTCAGTTTCTAAAAAAGGACTCTGCAAGCATGAGTGGTTTTCCCTGCATAATCTATAAATATTTCTCTGATTAACTTATCGCTGAGTGTGTGCCTATGTGTGTGTGACTTATGACTATGGTAGGAACATAAGAAAGTAAGCTGCCAAGAATAAGGAATATATTATTTTATAAGGATAGTAAAAAAGTTTGTAATGTAACTTTCATAAGTAATTTGCCTTTTTCTCCATGTATAACAAGCCACTGTGAAAGCTAATAAACTAAAAATGAACACACCACCTATGACCACCCACCTAATAATGGGGGTTATTTACTAAAGGCTAATCTAATTTGCACTACAAGTGCAGACTACAAGTGCAAAGTGCACTTGGAAGTTCAGTCGCTGTAGATCTGAGGGGGACATGCAATGAAAAAAAAAACAGTATTTTAGCTTGCACATGACTGGATAAAATCAGCAGAGCTTCCCCTCCTTTCAGACCTACCCCTCGGATTTACAGCGACTGCATTTCCAAATGCACTGTCAGTGCGATTTCAAGTGCACTTTGCACTTGTAGTTTGCACTTGTAGTGCAAATTGGATTTGCCTTTTTGTAAATAACCCCCATGGAGTAGGTCCATCTTCTACTGCCAAAACAGCCCTAATCCGTCAAGCCATGGATTCCACAAAAAGGTATGCTGTGGCATCTGGCATCAAGTCATTATTAGTAGAGCCTTTAAACTGGAGCTACACCCGAAAGGGGAAGCTCTGCTTGTTTGCACCCCCCTCCACATTTTGCCCTTATTTAGGGGGGAATGGGTACCTGGTTTTGACAGGTATCCACTCCCAATTCCAAGTAAGATCACTGATTGGCAATCTACGTGCATTTTTAGCCCCTCCTCCTTCCACCCTACTGCCTTCTGGAACACTCACAGGTCCCAGAAGACGGCAGGACCATTCATAAAGTGCAGCATGACTCACGCATGCGCAGTAGAAAATCAGCAGCCAGTTTCACTTACTTACATGGATTGGAATTGTTTTTCCAGCAAATAACGCAGATGATCATTTGGATTGAGATTTGGAAAATTGGAACCAAGCTAACACCTCAAAATCGTTGTGCTCCTTAAATTATTCTTGAGACTTTTATGTAATATAGCAGAGCATATTATCCTGCTATAATAGAAATACTGTTTCCATGAAGGGGTGTACTTCATCAGCAACAAAGTTTAGGTAGATACTACACGTCAAGTAACATCCACATGATTGGCAGGACCAAGGTTTCCTAGCAGAACATTGCCCAAAGCATCACATTTCCTCTGCTGGCTTGTCTTCTTCCCATAGTGCATCCTGGTACCATCTTTTCCCCAGGTAAGTGATGCACACGGACCCAGCCATCCATCATGTAAAAGAAAATGTGATTCATCAGACAAAACCACCTTCCTCTTTTTCTCCATGGTCAAGATCTGTGGACATGGGTCAGCATAGGCACCCTGACTGGTCTATGGCAATGCAGCATACATAACAAACTGCGATGCTCATTTTTTCTGCTTTTAACACATCAACTTCAGGGACAGGTTTACTTGCTGCCTAAAATATCCCAATAGCTTTTAGATGCCATAGTAATGAGACAATCAACATTATTCACGTAACCTGTCAGTGGTGATAAAGTTATGGCTCAGTGGTGTATTTTCTGTTGCCTTTTCCCATGGAGGCAAAATAAAGGGCACTAGAATATATATGTACTGTATATATATCTATATATTTTTTTTATATAACTGATGAGCTCATTCCTATTAGCACACTAAAGCTGACCATACATTATGTGAATTTTAGCAGCTTTCAGTTCACTGGACAAAATTTGCTCTGTGGGTGACTTTGTCCCCATCTTCCCACATGACATCTGAGTGAGTGAATAACTTGTATAGCGCTAGCAAATGCCAACTGAATCGCCTCAAGGCGCTTTGGTATCCATTTTCTGCTTCAGCCTTCAGAAGAGGTGGGTCTTGAGCTTTTTTCTGAAGGCCTGATGATTTACTTCCGTTCGGATATTAGTTGGTAACGCGTTTAACAGTCAAGGTCCTTGGATTGCGAATCTTCGTTCTCCTTTGGACTAGTAGCGGGCCTTGGGGATTTGGAGCAGATTTTGGTTAGTTGCGATTGGGGTTGTGGTATTTTATTGACAAGAAATCAAAGGAGCTGGATGGAAAATTTTCACCTCAATGACAACTGCATCCAATAAAATACAAAAATCTAAGAGTGTATGGCCAGCTTTACTGGCAGAACAGTTTTAATGAGTCCTGGTAACTAAATGTTTGCTACATTGATCTGTACGTTGCCATTCAAGACAACTAGTAAAAAATTAAAGAAATCCATGTCCCTGTACAGATTGTATTGAAGGCCAGGTGATGAGCAAGGCATGTCTGTCCATTGTACATCCCCAGAGGATGACCGGCGCACTGGGAGATTATCACGAGACCCCAAAGTTCCCCAATCCAGATACAGGTAGAAGCCAAAAAGAGCATGCACATACCGACATTAAAGTTATCATAGCCTGCAATGTCACCAGTCACCAGCAGAGGGCTAAAAAACCAAAATCTAGCTAGCTGGCCACACAGGCAGATGCAAATGTAGCAGCTAAGTGATTCCCATGTGCCTTGATGATTCCTCAAGCTACCCTGTGAGCCACAATCCTTGCAGGATGCCTCTTCCCTCAGTCCATCTACACACTTTGTAATACAATATAACAGTAGTCTCTGAGCTGTGAATTCTTTGCTTAGCACAACTTGTTAAATGTTATATTTAATATCCCTAGGCAGGCATTTCAAATAAATATGTACTGAAGTAGAAATTTTAAAACACAAGAAAGAAAATTACATTAATATTGGCTATTTGCTATAAAATAAAAAAGGGAGAAAATAAAAGAAATATGCATCATCATTTGGGCAGTATTGATTCATCCTGTTGGTGGGAGCACCCTGGAAATGTATTAACAGCCCTGATTCCAAACAGCTCTGGAAGAATTACACCTTTACTTTCATGTTACTTCATTTAGAGAAGTATGGATGTGGCACATAAGCTAAACCTTGTTCAATCACTTTTGGATGTGGCACCCTGTCAAATGTGGTCAAAAATTCTTGCCACGGTTGCTAAGTGGTCATTGGTTATATGGATAAAGAAAAGAAGGAGGGCGCACCGACCTAGTGCATTACCAAATGTAAAAGCTTTATTAAAAGTGAAATAAAAGCAATAGTCCTACTCACAAGCAAGCTTAGGTACAGACTTTTACTGGCAGTAAAGCTGGATTACTTGGCATCTACAGGCAGGACTTGATGACAAGAGGATCGGACGATACCCTGAAAGGCTGACGCGTTTCTAGGGTGCACCCCTTTCTTCAGAGTCTAGGCGATCTGTGGTCACCTGATCCTCTTGTCATCAAGTCCTGACCGTAGATGCCAAGTGATCCAGCTTTACTGCCAGAAAAGTCTATTGGACTTTTATTTCACTTTTAATAAAGCTTTTACATTTGGTAATGCACTAGGTCGGTGTTCCCTCATTCTTTTCTTTCTCTTTGTAGCTATACAAACACCCATTGTTCTGAGGAGGGCTGCAAGACTCTAACTAAAGACTGGACTATGTAAGCCGTGTCTGGTGAAACACCGGAGCTTAGGAGATTTTTTGTTCTGTTGCATTGGTTAAATGGACCAGCCTGTTTTGATTGCTGGGTTGGAGCTAGGAATTCCGGCACCAGCACATTATCCCAAAAGCAGCCCAGTCCAAACATGACCTGAAGGCCACTGGCCATATCCGTATAAGTTCTATAAGGTCAGGACATACCATTAGGTATCTGCATGCAGCTTATATGTACTATCAAAAGGAATAACTTATCTTCCTAATACTTTAAATCACATAAAAGATTGAACGTATTCCCTCTGATCTTTTGAAAACGAGCGGTGACAATAGACAGTGTGGTGTCTCCAAAATGGGATGACCTGTCCCTTTCTGCTGATTTTGCACACCATCTATAGGATGTGTTTGAGGATTTGTGAGGAGATTGTTTTATTACTCTTATCTATAGCCACAAGTCCTGAACAGCAGTAGTGTGTAAATTCAGGTCTGCAGGACCATTCAGATGGCATCACATTTGTCCATACACCAATGGACGCTGAATTGTAACCATACTTAAAATATTAGTGCAGCGCTTACCCCCGAAGGAGCCGCTGGTTTGATTTGGGAATGGCAAATTAAGTTACCCCAGCTTGGTCTAGGGATGCACCAGAAGAATTAAGTAGTAAACAGAGGACCACACAGTCAATAAAGATTTTCTCAAAGCTTTAATTCCAGGCCAACATTAGCCAACATCAACTTTGGTGAAGGAAGAATAGGTTGATGAGAGAAGAGAAACTTTCGATGTCAGGCCTGGATATACGCAAGGCAGATCAGCTCTTAGTAGCACAAATTTTTACACGTTGCCACTCCTATTAGACTGAGTGGGTAAGGTGCCCCTGGACAGGTAATAGAGAAAGAAAAGAAAGGCGCACCAGCCTGGTGTATTACCGCTTGACAATTTATTGAATAATAAAAAAATGTGTTAAAAACTACTCACAAAATACGTAACAAAACAGGCTTGTCAACAGGCAATGAGGTATATTCCCCTCAGACCGCACTCCACAATGGGGGGACTGGAAGTATGTTACTGCTGGCTGACGCGTTTCGAGGCGTCTGGGGCCTCTTCATCAGAGCTCAGCTGAGCTCTGATGAAGAGGCCCCAGACGCCTCGAAACGCGTCAGCCAGCAGTAACATACTTCCAGTCCCCCCATTGTGGAGTGCGGTCTGAGGGGAATATACCTCATTGCCTGTTGACAAGCCTGTTTTGTTACGTCTTTTGTGAGTAGTTTTTAACACATTTTTTTATTATTCAATAAATTGTCAAGCGGTAATACACCAGGCTGGTGCGCCTTTCTTTTCTTTCTCTATTTTCTGCCAGGACTTCCCCATCCACGAAGGGCAGCAAGGCCTCTGCTATTACCATTTTTGACAATTGCATGACTTTTTATGAAGATCTTCGAATAATTGTTGGACAATCCACCCGTGCGCAGGAGTTTGCTTGTTTCTTTTGTACTGCCCCTGGACAGGTGTCTCTCACACAGACCCGGCAGCCAAGGCGCCACCTCGAATCTTGGCTGGGAGGAATGGGTCTCTCTCACAGGCCCGGCTCTAGGCCTCTGCCACAGGCCAGTTAATTTGGATAGACTAAGTGTGCGAACAGAGTGAATCCTCCCAGTAGTTTCTCAGCATAAGTCACCGGGCAGCAGTAGAGCATACCTGCCAGCATCCCGGTCACCGAATCACCGTCTGGGACTCTCTTAAGCTTCGGGAACCCAGCAAATCGCCGAGGTCCCTTGATTCTTGTCTCCGGCTGAGACTCAGGAAGGCCCAGGAACCTAGCCAGGCGGGCCGCACACTTAAAGAAGACCCTGAAGACCCAACCTAGGTCCCAGATATACCCCTCCCAGCATGCCCAGCAAGGAAAAACCCTCTCCAATTGCCTGCTGAGGAAGACTCCATCCGCCAGAAACCCCGCTGGCTCCGACTGCTGGCCAAGGATGAAATGACATCCCCAGAATGCAGTCCGAGCCAGTGGACCTTTCCAGAATGACACAGGTCAACAACCTAAACAAATCACAACTGGGAGCTACCTAACTCTCCCAGTTCAACCAGTTTTAAACGCAGCACCCATGCAAAAAGCAAGGGGGCGCTACATTAGCATACCTTTTGCTATATCTAACGCTACACAGGGTAACATGTGGTGCCAAGCTATGATGTGTAGACCTATAGAGTCCTATATTTGCCTTGTGGCTCTGGGTTTGAACCTCACCTGAGACAATATCTTCGTGATGTTTGTACATTCAGTTTTTGCAAGAGTCTTTCTTTTTCTTTTCCCCAGACAATCCAGTTTCCTCCCACAATCCAAACAAAATACTGGTTGGTTCACCTATGCCCTTAACATGCATAAGTGTGGTGGAGAAATCAGCTTTTAGAAGCAGCACAGTTGCGGAAGTGGTTAGCACTTTTGCCTAGCAGCACTAAGGTTGTTGGTTAAAATCCCAACCATGCCTTTACCTGCCTGGAGTTTGTTGTCTCCCTGTGCCTGCATGGGTTTCCTAAGGATGCTCTGGTTTCCTCCCACACTCCAAAGACATGTTGTTTAATCAATTGGCTCCTGTCTAAATTGGTCCTAGCATGAGTATGTATAAATGTGAGTTAAGCCAGCCATAGACGGTTCAAATCTTGGCTAGTTCCGCAGGGATCGGACAAAATTCAAATTATGTTGACTGATCAACTTGGGCACAACCAGCATGTTGGGTTTTACCTTGCCGCTAGCAATAATCGCTGTGATCTTCTCTTGAATGCAATAGCTCTGTAGGAGGGATTCCTCCACCAACACTGAGGCCTCGTACACACGACCGAGGAACTCGTCTGGCGAAACACATCGTTTTCCTCGTCGAGTTCTTTGTTAGGCTTGTCGAGGAACTCGACAAGCTTGCTTTGCGTACACACGTTAAAGACCAAATCTCCTCGTTCTCAAACGCGGTGACTTCAACACATAAAACGGGGGCTGCTTTGTTAATCTCATGTTATTGCGTGTTAGGAAAAAGTTTGGAAAAAGACATTTGCACTTTTCAGTCTGTTACAGCGTGACAAATGTGTGATTTCCATTACAAATGCTACTTTTACCGAAGGTGCACAGGTTTCTTAGCATACACACGCTCGAGTTTCTCGTCGAAAAGCAGCCCAACAAGGAACACGACAAGCTAATTTAGACTCCTGTCGAGGAAAAAGAGAACTTGCTCTCTTTTTTGCTCGTCGAGTTCCTCGACGAAAAACATACACACAACCGGTTTCCTCGGCAAAAAAGCTCTCCCACCAAGTTTCTTGATGGATTCTCCCGAGGAAACCGGTCGTGTGTATGAGGCCTGACTGTGTTAATGGGGTAATCCAGCAATTTTTGAGCAACCTTTGGTTACATGAAATAAAATTGCACCATCTATGGCTGGCTTAAGTGATTTTAGATTGTAAGCTCCTTGAGGGCAGGGAATGTACCATATATATATATATATATATATATATATATATATATATATATATATATATATATATGCGTAAAGCACTGCATAAATTAAAGGTGCTATAAAATAATCTGTATATAAAGAAATACATTTTGAACTCCTTTCATGGACAGGGTTTGATGTATGCTAAGCATTCTGTACAGCACTATGTAATCTATCGGTGCTACATAAATATGAGCAATAAATATTCTACAGTTACAAGCTGTCTCTATTGGGAACTGTAAGTATTCTGTCGAATTGCTGTGACATATCTGGACTGGCATTCTGACACATACATGCATGCTGGCACTCTGGTCAGGAATCAGTGCCGTAAAGTGTGTACACAGCGTGTGCTTGGTATCAGTTACACCACCATTGTTTGTATCTGGCAGCAGAAGAAAAAATAGCTGCAATGCAAGCAGACACAAGCACAGACAGCCTTATTGTACACATCATCATGTTCGAGAAAGATACTCGCTTTCTCTCTTTCCCTTTTATAGATGTGTTCAGTTAGCTCACTATATTGACCCCACCTCTTTCTGCAAAATAGACATTACCTTATTCAAGAAAGAATCTGCACTGCATTCTTCTGTCTGGCTCTTGAAAGGATAATTTTCATGTAAGTTTAATTATGTTTTAAGTCGGCCTCAGAGCAGCAGAAGAAAACACTGTTGGTCATCCGATCTACAGAGAGAAAAATATAATCACACGGCAAAGTAGCACAGACATGAGGCCCATGCCTCTAACAGAGGACTGAAAAAATCTCTCCGCTTTGGTTCATCGACCACAAGGAAAAAATGTGACACACAAGAACACATATTTGCCAGAAAGCATTATGTACATTGGCCGTGAAATCAAACTTCAAACTTTTTACTACTGTAATGATTATGTGCAACATATAGAAAAACTAACCACACACCGAGACTCGCCAAACTAGTGTAAAAATAAAAAAGAAGACAACACTATAGGAGAATTAAGGTTGGAATGTTTTGGCTTATTCTCTTTTGTGATTTAAGCTTGTTTTAGATTACCCCTAAATTGGGGGCAGCCCATGCAAGCCCTATTCCACAGAACCCATCTGTGTCCATATGCGGATTCAGTGACTGTAAGTGTATTTTAATTTACAATGGCCTGCTATATATACCTGAACATTTGATATATTGGTGTACTTGTATTGACTTTGTTATATTCTTCATATACTTTTACAATAATTATAACACATTGCAATTTTAGATATGTTTTATACCCAACAAATCAGAAGTCTCTCCAAAGTTGACATAGCTTTATGTTGGCAGTTCTGTTGGGGTAGCCCTTCATGTATTATAGCCGGTTCACACAGGGGGGCACGACTTTGGGGGTGATTCGGCAAGGCGATCTCAAGACGACTTGAGAGGCGACATGCAAAATGACTTCTGTATTGAAGTCAATGCAAGTCGCCATGACTCGCTCCCAAAGTCATACAAGAACCTCTTTCTAAGTCGGAGCGACTTGCGTCCCTCCTATTAGAACGGTTCTATTGAATATAGCGGAGCGCAACTTGTCAGGCGGCTCAGTCGCCTGATGAGTCGCCCCTGTGTGAACTGGCTCTAAGGGTATTTATATATTGAATATATTTTGCTTTTGTTTGTAAAACATGCTGTATGTCTCAAACTACAATTTGATTCGACTGTGTCTGGTTGAATTGCTATACTTTGAATAAAAATTTGCACTTGCCTTTTAAGTAAAAAATACACATTCCTTTTTTTCTTATTCTGCCTTAAAGGGTTTTTTTTCTGCACATTGTGCACAAAGTTTCTTGAGTTTAGGGATGTCGGCAGAAATTTTGTATATTCCACTAAGCTCACAAATATGTTTTTTGTAGTTTACTCCTAATGAACATTTGTCTGAAAATTCTACACACTTGTTTTTATAGTTACCTATATATTTGCTGCTAAGCTGGTATAACCTAGCTGATATACCCAAATAGTATTAAATAGATTAAAAAAAATTAAATCTTGTTTACAACTCATTTTTCGATTCAATTAAAGATAAACTCTACCCTTAACTTAAGTTTTTCACAGTTGTAGAGGCTCCTTCCCTGTACCGAAATAGCTTAGTCTGATTTCACTGCACAGCTTTAGCGTGCATTAGAAGCTGCAGCAAGGGACATAGAAGAACCCCCTTCATTTCCTGGCAAGAAGATGGCTATCACCATCAAACCTTTAGAGTGAGATGCCATGATATTTTTAGGAAGCTATGTACAGGACCTTGCTGGCCCCTTCCATCAGTCATGATCTGCCTGTATTGCAGAGAGAAACAGAGAGGCCCAGAGAGACATCACTGGGTCTAAAATAGGAAATGTAAAGAAACAGAAGGGTTTATTTAAAAAAAAGCGTAGAATGTTGAAGAGGGGGACTTACGAAACCAGGAAGGCAAAAAATGTGCAGATTAAAGTACAACTAAAGGCAACATTTTTTATTTATTTTTTACCACTGAAGAAAGGAACTCTAGGTGAGCATATTAGCCAGCCATCAATCCATTCACAGCATAGCCAGGGTTTAGGTGAAGGTGCTAGCACAGTATGCCTGCAGATGCATAATCGAAAGAAATCTGGAATATGCTGCAACACTTCACCTTTATTGATTCCTTATCCAAAAGACATGACAGACAGTGCTGGGCAGAGAAAAAGTTGACTCGTTTGGCACTGTGGCTAGCACTTACTCATAACGTCATACACAAAAATACAATAAATCACCCTTATAACTCTATATATAAAGTGCTTTCTAAATTGACAGCATTATACAAGTACCTGAAATAAAATAAAAAATCCCAAATTTTGGGTTGTCCCCAGAAAAGTGATAGAGAAATCATCCAATGGTTACACTAGTCCTGGTGACCTGGGGATTCCCTTAATTTTCAGGGAGTTAATCACTTTCTGTATAGGCTATGGGACCAGAAGTGAAGGTAAATCTCCCCAATGGGACACAGATGGCAAATAAAACTGACAAGGGATATAATCCTCTCTTAATCAAAAAAAATGAAAAGTTTTGCCTATAGTTCTACTTTAATGCCATTAATCTGCAAAATAAATAAATTCACAGTACAAAAAAATGTATGATACTGCTGGTCAATAGTAATTTACATATAGATCCAAACACCTGTTGTTGTCCTCGAAAGGTGGAAGGTCTACTCTATGAGTGGATAAATTATTTTACAACATGAGACTTCCAATGTCCATGGTCCTTTGACTGTTCTTGATAATGAGACCGACTCCTAAAGTGGGGAACACACTATAAGAAAATCTGGCGAACGTCCGTCAAATTTTTCTCGATGTTTCACAGCAAATCGGAACCAATGAAAGAAAATTTGTACAAAAATTCTTACGAATATTCTCGTACGAAAAAGCCTTTTTTTGTTGTTTATCATTTCTGATCATGTGCAGTCTTTCTTTTCTGATATTTCTTGTACGAAAATCATACGAAAATGGTACATATTAAAATGAATATCGTTCGTTCTGTTCCCGTACGAGAAACATTTTGAAGTTCTTGCCTTCATGAATTTTCGTATGGATATTCGGAATCGGCTGTTGAAAGTTGTGTACACACTATAAGAAAACTGTATGACAATTCTTTGGCCGAAAATGTTCGCCCGATTTTCTTATAGTGTGCGAAGTGACAAAGCATGTATTTAATGCCAGCTTAAGATAAACCACATCTGCTGTTCCGATTACAGTCTAAGAGTTTTCGAAGTAAAATAAATGATGACTTCATAACGTCTAGCCCTTCGCCTCAACCACTGCAGCGGTAACTTTACATAAGGCAGAAAGAGCAGATTCTGCACATTCTGCGTATTTAGCTTCTAAATAATCACTCCCATGTTTTTTGTAATCAGCGTATGGCTAATTAAACCTCTCCAGCTTTCAAGATTTTTTTTTTTTATTCTCCTTTTGCACCCGCTCACTTCCTTATTTTTTGTGTAAACGATCTCACATGACTCAACAAATCCATCTGCATGAAGCAGGCCAAGTTCAGAGCCTTCCCAGGAGGGGAGGAGAAGAATTGCTTTGTGGAAAGGACCTGGAGCTCTGCCCTTTCTCTGGCTCAAATTACTCGCCTGTCAGGCTTGATAGATTTGGCTGAAAATAAAAGGAAACGGCCGTGAAAAAGAGATGAATGAGCTCAGCAGTTCCATAGATAACATAGGCTTTAGTGTTGCCCAGATCTCCCAAAACGCCATCTCCCAGTGCCACGTACATCAGCGTTACCCAGTACTAGATACTAAACCAACAGAGCGGGGAAGAGAGTCATTAATGTGGCGAAAACACAATGGGACAATTAAATATCCCCTCTGATGCTACAGCCCGGGAAAAGAAAAGGATGTATCTGAAAAGCAAGCCAATGATGTCAGCTTGTTCTTTGCCAACAAAGAGCTAAGTCATTTGTGGAAGCGTATGCCAGTGACTACAGTGGGTATTAAGCACTTTGCTTGGGAATGACATAACTTTTTGTAATGTGAATGTCTCTGTACCATCCGCCATATGTCTGGCCTGTGTGTTTTCAGTACGGGTGTTCCAGCAGGCCATCTGCTTTCTGTGCAGTGAAGGTGATGTAAAGCACAGAGTACTTCCCCTATGCGGACCAAGTTTTGCCTTCCCTCCCTTCCTTCTTTTAAACTACTTTCCCAGACAGAGTTCCTTTTCATTCACCAACTTTCAAAGCAAGCTTTACCTCATATAGCATCCTGTCCTCCCGTCCCCCTTTCCCCTCTAGTTCCATGACTAGAATTACTAAAGAATGCACAGAGCAGCAGTGTAAACAAGGCAAGTAGAGGCATTCCCATGTGTAGACTACACAGAGCAGGGCTTCCTCATACACACAGATAAGGATTTGTAACTAGCATTGCTGATATTTGAGCCGCACTGTTTAAAAATAGGCACATTCTTGGCAGAAGGAAGAGTTGCCGTGGCGCCCTTGACACTTGTTTCACATTGAGACAGAGAGAACGAAAAAAAATACGCCTGCTCTCCCCCTGAAGAGTGGAAAAAAAACATTCACCATTAATGACATCAGCTTCATAGCCGAACAAGGATAGAGTTTCAACAATGAACTGTATATAAAAGTTCTGTTTGGGGGGGGGGGGGGTTGGGGGAGAGAGCAAAGAACAAACACAGCAGTTTGGAATTTACAATGAAACCATTTCTGGCACAAAAGCAGTGGTTTTTACTACAGGATACATTCAGAATATTCTACAGACTTGATCTGCATTTTTATAGAAATGCTATGTGAATATTGAATACTGTCAGTTTTCTGCATATGTGCCTCTATGCAACTGCCGGTAGTTGTTTACCTATCTATGGAGTGTAAGAGCATTAGGCCCCTTTCATACCAGCGGACTGATCAGGCCTGCCTGTCCGATTTTTAGCTGGACCTAAACGGACCACCCACTGTTCTCTATGGGAGGAGAATGTAACCAGACATGGGTCCGTTTACACCATAGGCCACATAAACACAGGACATTTTTTTAACTCTCCTAGAAGCCAGCAGCATTTCTGCAGAAAAAATGCCTGAAATTTGTAAAAGTGTCTAAAGCTTTTACAAGCGTCAAGCGTTTGGGTGTTAATTTCATTGGCCAAAAAAAATAATTTATTCTGGCCATTGAAATTAATTAATGCTCAAGAGCTAGCTTATATGTGCATTTAGCAGCTTCTAGAATTAGTTTTGCACACCTGTGACCCGTTTTCAGAGGACAGCGGTCTGAAGTCCGCACTCAGCTATCGCCAGCAGGATCAGTCGAGGCAGCGCATCATCTCGGCTTAGGAAGTCTGGATCCGCCAGCTGCCTTGACTGATGGCAGTTTTAGCGGCTCAGCTCCCCACTGAGATGGCTGGTCTCTGCCCCTCCAAAGCTCAGCGCTTTA
Source organism: Rana kukunoris (assembly GCA_029574335.1). Classification (NCBI taxonomy): domain Eukaryota; kingdom Metazoa; phylum Chordata; class Amphibia; order Anura; family Ranidae; genus Rana; species Rana kukunoris. The sequence goes on from CM056052.1 coordinate 283,202,471, forward strand.
ATGAGTGTGCAAGAGCAGAGCAGAAGAGATGCTGACTGACAGTCAGAAGCTCTCCGCTTAGGGAAGTGAGAGAACCAAACCATCTGCAGTGTTCGGTGGCTCGGTTCTCAGTGAAGAAGCGGCAGGGGACATCCACTTAGGTAAGTATGAGTATGCAAAAAAAACAAAAACATACTTCCCTTTTAAAGTGGACCTTCATTTAACCACTTCAGGCCCGCGCTACCGTCGGATGACGGCAACAGCGCGGGCCTGAATATCCAACATGCCGTCATTTGACGGCATGTCATTCAGGCGTTCCCAGCGCACGCTTTAGAGCGCGCTGCGGGGAAGCCCTGTGTTGTCCGTGTCCCTTGGACACGGCCAATCACAGATCGCGGCGAACGGCCAATCAGAGTGGCCGTTTGCGATGCGATCTGTGGGCCAATGAGAGATGATCTCTCATAGATCATCTCTCATTGCCGTGTTACACAGAGACAGCGTCCTGTCTCTGGAGAGGAGGAGCCCGATCTGCGTTCCTTCTTACATAGGGACACAGATCGGTCACCCCCCCAGTCACCCCCCCTCCCCCCACAGTTAGAACACACCTAGCATACACATTTAACCCCTTCCTCACCCCCTAGTGTTAACCCCTTCAATGCCAGTCACATTTATACTGTAATTAGTGCATATTTATAGCACTGATCGCAGTATAAATGTGAATGGCGCCAAAAATGTGTCAAAAGTGTCCGATGTGTCCGCCATAACGTCGCAGTACCAATAAAAATCGCAGATCGCCGCCATTTCTAGTAAAAAAAAAATAATAAAAAATAATAATTCTCTCCCCTATTTTGTAAGCGCTATAACTTTTGCGCAAACCAGTCGCTTATTGCGATTTTTTTTTTTTTTTACCAAAAATATGTAGAAGAATACGTATCGCCCTAAACTGAGAAAAAAAAATGTGTTTTTTTTTTAATTGGGATATTTATTATAGCAACAAGTAAAAAATATTGTATTTTTCTTCAAAATTGTCGCTCTTTTTTGTTTATAGCGCAAAAAATAAAAATCGCAGAGGCGATCAAATACCACCAAAAGAAAGCTCTACTTGTGGGGAAAAAAGGACGTAAATTTTGTTTGGGAGCCACGTCGCACGACCGCGCAATTGTCAGTTAAAGCGACGCAGTGCCGCAAGCTGAAATTTTACCTGGGCAGGAGGGGGTGTAAGTGCCCAGTATGCAAGTGGTTAAAAGTGAAAATTATGTCATATACCCAAATTAAATTTATGTGAATTTGTTTCCCACAAATAGAGCTTTCTTTTGGTGGTATTTGATCACCACTGCATTTTTGTTTTTTTGCGCTTTAAAAACACTATTTTCAAATTTCTTTATAAGACTAGGGCAATATGTAGTCTATACATATTTTTTGTAAAAAAAATAAAAAATCCCACTAAGCATATATTGATTGGTGTGCAGGAAAGTTATAGCATCTACACTATGGGACATATACTGGAATTTTTTTTATTTATCCTTTTATACTAGTAATGACAGCGATCAGCAACTTCTAGTGGGACTGCGATATTGCGGTGGACTAACTGACACTTTGCGTGAACAAGTTACACTAATACAGTTATCAGAGCTAAAAATATGCACGGTCAGTGTACTAATGACATTGGCTGGGAAGGGGTTAAACATCTATTGCAATCAAAGGGTTAAGTGCGTGCCTAGCTGGTGTTTTGGTGTAAACTGTGTGCTTCTTTTACTCAGCAAAGTGATGGATTTTATTCCCCTTTGCAGGTACACAAAATCCATATCCACCCCCACCGGTCAGAACGAAAATCTCCCTTGATTACATAGGCAGATCTCATGGCAGAAGCGGCCGGCGGTGTGCGGCCCCCTGGAGGTGGAAGTGCAGAATCAAGCTGTGGGGCAGTCAGCAAGTGGTTGACGTTTAATCCATCCTGCAGCAGAAAATAATATACTTAATATATACGAATGGACAAGCTGTAATACCTCTTTTCATCTTCAGAGGTGCAGCATTTCTTGGCTTTTAAACCACAAAGCTTCCTGTGAATTTAGTAAACATTCTGCATTAACCTACTGCATTGGCTCTTTCCCTTAAAGACTAACTGACCTTTTAGTATTTCTTCCATTAAAAATAAAATAAAAGCCACTAGCCCTGTGTAATATACTGTATTTTCTTGGGAAGTGTTCTGCAGCTCTTCTCTTAATGCTTTATTACAATGGTTCTGTACATGTCAAGCAGGCATAACAATAAGAAATTCTCAGTAAATACAGTCATCTCCAGAGCCCAGCACACTTTGGCAATTAAACCACAGCAGACACCGATTTTATTTTATGCCCAACAGCAATCAAAAGTTAATCTAATAACAGCAAGTGCAGGTAATTAACAGTAAAAAAAACTTGCAGTCCCCTAGAAACAAGCCGTTTTTTCTCATGTGCTCGGGTGCTTTTAATGGGAGGCTATGATAGGAAAAAGAATGCAGCGTGAGGCACATGCCACAGCATACAACACCTTGTTTTAGCCTGAGTCACAGCAGTAAGTTCAGTATCTTGAGTCACTAACCACTGAGCCATTAGCCGCAAAGGGGAATCCTAGAGAGTCATCTATCAATCTACAGCACACTCCCAGGAACTCTACTTGTTTGCCCTATAGCCATTTCTCATCCTAACCCATTTTGCACTATTGTACATTATTTATGAATTAGAATATAACCATCATTCCATGTTTTTCAGAAATTAGTTTATTCTGGTAACATAAAAGGCTCCAGTGAACAAATATAAAACACTGAAATGTTAGTTTTTTTCCATGGGATTTCTAGGCTTGCATCAGTAATGACAGGGGTACCCCAGTCTCCCCAAATACTGTAGCTGCTGACTTTAAATAAAAATACACTTGCCTGTCCAGGGATCCAGCACTATCCTCGCCCAGGCTAAGTCTTCGCCAGTCTCATGGTTCCCACCATCGTCATGCTAACTGTGGGAAGCCGACTGTGACAGCAGACGGCTTCCCACTACGCATGTCCTGCTACCTGTGAATGGCCCTGCAGCCTCTTGGGAACTGTGGAATGTCCCAAAAAGCTACAGGCAGGGGGAGGAGGGTGGCAAGTGGGAGCAGGTACCTATCAAAATCCCTCCTCCTCAAAAAAGAAAAAAGTGTTTTTGTTATTTTTACTAGAGATTAGTATTGTTATATTCCTTGGGCAGTCTGTAATGATGGGCTCACATATTGTGGCTGCAGTTTGTAACATCATGGCTAATCAATTCCCTCAAGTCCATGGCTTGCTACAGCTAGCCTGTCCCTAAGCCCCAAAGGGACAAGACAACTTCCTGTTTTTGGGTAACAGCATCCATTTCATCCATCTGCTATGTGGCACTTTACAAATGCGGGACCGCTATTGTAATTAAACCATCTTCCAGCTGCATGATGGGCTCTTTGTGCATCGGTGAATGCTCTACCTGCTTGTGTCTGTCAGAACCAATTAGCTTTCTCCTGCACCAATATTAGAATTAGAGACCCAGCGATTGTGGGATATATAGTTTCTTCATTGGAAATGTCAGTTCTTAAACTACAGACAGGGATCATTTATTAACCTGCGCAGTGCCATGCCCCATGCTTCGACATAAACAGCAATTGCTGACAAAGCAATGTAGATTTTCTGTACTATAGGCTATGCATACAAGGTAACAAATAACATCATAAAGCTATATATTCAATGCACATCCTATGCAGGAGAAGAACAAAAACACAAGGTGCATGTAGGAAGGTTTATAACGTCTTTAGAGTTTAGAAAAGATTTTAGTGATTGGGTTTCCATATATTTTAACATGCAATTTCAAAATCCATTTATAATATTTTTAAACCCTCAGATGGTAATCCTGCCATGAAGCTTCCTGGTTATGAACCATCTGTTAAAAGGCAACAATGCCACATTTCTGTATTGTTCCTCTGCACTGTCACATGTGCACTTTCACAACAAATTATGCATTTGTCCATGCCTCTGAAAAATGCCAACATGGCTGGGTAACTTTACCAAAATATTTTCTAGTAGTTTGGTTAGAGGCACCTATATGTCCTGCTTTTCTAAAGAGGATGGTTTAGAGACAGTTGGCCTGCCCTGCCCTGCACACAATAAGCAGCCCCCTTTTCAGGAGAAGTTAATTTGTGAGCAGAACAGGGTTTAAACACAGCCTCTGATAGACTGCAGCCCATTCTACTTGAATCAGGAAAATTCTTTAGCGTAGGTTACCTGTCATATTAGCATATGTTTGCAAAGGCTGCAGACACAAATACAAACTTTATAGTACAAACTTCATAGTACAGACAGTTAAGCAAGCTGTGCAGAACAGTAAATTCATTGCTGCCACTCACATTTCTCAATTCATCAGTTTAGCGTAATCAGACCAATGGCCGTCACGGTCTGTCTGGTTTGCCCTTTTTAATAAGTCTATTAATAGAATGTGGCAGAAAGACATGCTCAGCGTTTGTTACCTGGAAGGCTACGGAAATATTTACAGTTGGTTTAAACTGGAAACTGCTTTGAACATTCATTATAAATGCTCATGGGCTTCCTCACTTTGCTGGTCATTAAAACTAAATAAATAACCTTCTGCATGCAGCTTCTCCCACAGCCCCCCCCCCATAAATACATACCTGAGCCCGATTTTGATCCAACAATGTGCACAAGAGCCAAGGCTCTCTTGCTCCTCATTGGCTCCCGCTGCTGTTAATCAGACAATGACGACGGAGCAGGCCTCGGGAGCGAGCAGGGGAATGGTGGGGAAAGACGAGTGGCATGATCCTTTACAGTCACAGGGCCTAACCCCCTCAATGCTGAAAGATCACCACTATGGGGAGTATCTAGTATCATTGCACCTAGTATCTAGTATCATCAGATCTAAAATCTCAATTATGGGAGGTCCTCTTCCTTCCCTCTCCCCAAGCAGCCAATAATTTCCTTTCCCTACACAGATCCTGCCATGAGCTACATCTGTATGCACAACTAGTTAGGAGGTTGCTGGCCTCTCTGCCTTAGTAGAGATAGACATAGTGGTGTTGATTTATTAAAAGTGGAGCATACAAAATCTGGTGGCAATCAGCTTCCAGGTTTTTTTTTTGATGGCCCCAATGCAAAAGTTGAACCCCCCCCCCCCACCACAAGATAGGCAACCTTTAATAGGTGGAGATCTACCTGAACAACATGAGAGATCAAAGATCACTGGGGTGTGGAACCCGTTTTAAATAAAATAAACTACATTAGGAAAACTTTAAAAAATCTCTCTCCCCTCCCTCCCTGTCATCATGAGAGTGGCTTGCCTGTCACCCCTCATGCTGCTATTGAGCTGCATAATGCAGCTAATATTCATGTATCCCCTCCGGGCATGCTGCCATCCACTACAGTGGGTTTGTTTTTTTAAAGTGAAAAGGCTAGATACCTTTTGTCACACCGCAGCTGTGCAGTCACGTGATACCTCTGTGCTGGTCGGCCCTGATCTATGGAGAGAAGCGGGAAAGGCCGAGATATCCCTCTGCTGGCCAGCCAACGTCACAGGGAAATCTTGGTCCCTCTGGCTTCCATAGATTGAGACAGGCCAGAACATAGGGATCACGTAACCTCACAGCTGTGGTGTGACAAAACAGTATCGAGCCTTTTAACATTTTTAAAACAAACCCACTGTAGTGGATGGCAGCATGCCCGGAGGGGATACATGTAAAGTCACAGCAGCGGTGTGCACATAGTGACTTTACAATCACTTTAAGTATATTTGACACACTTCAAGGGTGTTGGATCCCTCATTTTGTGGTTCCTCTGCTACATAACTACTGTGTCCTGTAGTGATGAAGAGGCTGACAGATAGAACCATGGCTCCTGGAATGGTGTTGGATGCCAGGGTAAGAAAGATCCAACCCAGGCAAAGGGACTGGTAAGTATAATTCTTAATGATAACAATAGTGCGGCACAAAATTTTGATTTCAACAAATGTCCATAAGCAAGTCCTTTTCACAGTGCTCCAATAACCAATGTGTAATAAAAATAGTCATTTTTCATTTTTAAGTTTGTTTATGTGAGGTGAAATCACAGTTGAAGTGCTATAGCATGCAACATTTTTGATTATATTTCTATTATTCACATTAGTACACAAGTTTATCATTTTTATGTACAGGGGTCAGCTAGCGCTCTCATCTACCCAGTTTCTAACATTTTCTCCTAACTGCAGAGTGTACGATCTGAGGTCAGTCAATTGACATATTAAACATGTCTCAAACACTTGTAAAATGCAAGGCTTGTGAAAGAATGGTGCATTGGAGTCCGATTTTTTGTAAACAAACCCTAATCTTTTTGGTTCCTATAAGATAATGAACTTTGCATCATCGAATAAACAGCAGTTCATTGACAATGTTTACACAAAAGCACTGAAATCACTGTAGATGTCTCTTATTGTTCTATTTTATTTTTGCGCATATTTAGCTTTTCCTTGGGGCAATCACAGCAAGAAAAATCAACCAGTACAAGTCACAATAGTAGTAAAACAATTCAAGGGTCTGCCACACAATGACTGCTGTGTGAACGGCAAAAACTCATGCAGAATGCCAGTCTTCTAACATCATCATATCTTGATGTGTGAGAGCAGTGTGAAAATTATTGCTTGCCAAACTCCCTCCATTATAAGCTGTAGCAGTACTATAACTAACAATGTGAGAACATGAAGAATTCCTGAAAAATACTCCACCACCCACCATCCTTTCAAGTAAATGCATAGTTATGCTTGATTTGCTTGTCACCCTGACACTGCTTTAAGAGGTATAAGGTCATCATGAAAAAAAAAAAAAATCACAAAAATCCATTGTACTTTTTTTTTGCAGAGTTACTCATGTTTGGAGTTTTTGTTTTACATGCATTATATTGATAATTTCCTGTTGATAAATAGGATTAATCTTTCACTGTAATTATAATTTAGATGTAAGATGCATGGTCTAAGCAATATCTATGAAAATCTGCCAGTTTCTGCCAGAAAATCCTAGTTTTAGGGAAGTGATTACACATGTGAACCTGTGACGTGAGCAGATTCTACTGCAAATAAGCCCGAAAGTCTGGAGCTCATGGTATGGTTGTATTGCTTTATAACAGGTTCTCCTAAATAGATTATATTCTTATTGGCGGCAAAGCCTCAGTTCTTAAATTTACCTGAAGTTGTTCCACAATGTAGTCATTTATTAGAACACCGTTTGTACAGTGCTGTCAATTCGTAGTCTGCTTGCTGAAGAAATCCTCCTTGTCCAATTGTCACTTTACCACCAAACATCAATCACCTGTTAATAGAAATAATAGTTAAGTATCAGTGCCTACATTTCTAAACTCACATTGAAGAGCTATATTTAGAGAGAAAGTGCAGCCAAAAAGTTTTTAAATTTAGGATAGAGTAGGGAAAAGTTAGACCTTTTGTTAAGTTTTTATTGCTGTAGAAATTGATCTATTTTGCTCTGAATTTGTTTTCTAGAAATAAAATCTTCTTTAGTGGGGACAGATGCTGATTGACTGGTTGCCATGCTTATCCAGTAGCTCTGCTACTTCGAGTCACTGGCTAGAACAAGCATGCAGGCCAGGAATTCTGACTTTATTACATGCATGCTTGTTCCTGCTCAGTGACGTAAAAAGTATTAAAATCAAGAGACTGGCAGACATCTAATGAAGGAAGCCATATCGTTTTTGTAAAGTAAACCCCTAAACGCAATTTCTGTAGACTCGGTACAAGAAAGAATATCTTCATTTTTGATTATTGAAAATGTTGGATTTTCCAGCAGTCACCAGGACAAATATAGATGGTTACTCTACTAAAATATTATTTTGTTGCCCAAGTGCACCAGGATTCTGTAATTCAGCTTCACCTGCTGATGAGATCTAGCATATAATTCCTCATGCCAGCTATGCCAACACTATTAGCATCAAAGCAGAATGACACAGGGGGCAAAAAGGAGGAACCCTGGAAAAAAGACAGAATACACTATATTATCTTAGAATTGATTTTGAAATTACATCCTCTTTTTTGCCTAAAATGTTTTACCTTATGCTGATCTTTGTGAATGACATCCCTAATAAGACTTAGAAAACTGTGCAAAAATTAATTCAGAGTTGATGAGAGCTCATTCCTCTAAATATACTTGAATTAACATGAGCACAGATGCTTTTCTGTAGACTGTTCACATTGCCAAAGCACGATAAAAGGTAGGAATCTGCATGGAGAGGACTATGGCTGTCTACTGAGCAGGTAGCAGTTGCCATGGCATCCAGCATGTTAACACACAAATCCAACACTTGGAGAAATGCTGAAAATGACGGTGAGTAGGCGGTTGTGCAAAGATAACCATTTTCTGTGTCTCCAATTAGATGTAATATTACCAAATAATAGATGAAGATATTTTCATTGATGCTTAACAATTTCTAAATGTTATTAATATCCGAATGTTCCTTATTTTTAACAATACTAGACATCTTTTATCCTCCAAAAGTAATGATGTAAAATAGTTAACAACAGTCATTCTAATTTCAGGAACAAAAAAAAATGTAATCGCAAAACATGACATTTTAGTTCATACTTATAATCTAGAAGTACACGTGTCTGCTTTATGTGACAATATTTTACATACATTTTGAGGCACATTTTAATTCTAAATGGGTGTGCTTAAGTTAGTTACCGTTCCAGTAGACCAAAAGGCCTTACAATTTATTTATATAGAATAATCAGGCTGTAAGATACTATTTTCAGCATTTAAAAAAAGCATTATGATGTAAAATACAGCTCTGATTAAAACTACTGACAAGCAGATTTGCTTACAATGTTGTATTCATAGTGCTTAAATTATCTGTGAGAGTGAATAATTATTGTTAATCATACTTAGGCTGAGCGCGTGCAGGCGATTTCTTTGCTAAAATGATCATTACTCTGAGATTAAGTGCTAGTGAGTGTTACATATAAGGAACAATGGAGTGTTGCATGTGCTAGTGAATTATCCCCAATTACAGCATTCTGCTCCAGATTTTGCAGTCAATTGTTACTACATGCAACTGCATGTGCAGTGATCACTAGCAATTAAACAAGGGCAATCACAGGCAATTTTAGTAGTACATTCACACTAGAAAAAAAATTGCCCATTAGGTAAATCAACAGGTTCACTCTGTCCCCAGTGGTCTTCCAGTCTCCTGCCATTCTATCCTCAGCACTGCATACGCCCCTTATTTTCTGTCTCCTGCCATTCAATCCCCAGGACTGCATATGTCCCTTATTTTTTGCCCCCTGCCATTCCATCCCCAGCACTGCCTATGCCCCTTCTTTCCTGTCCCCTGCCATTTAATCCCCAGCACTGAATATGTCCCCAGCCAGGGTTGTCAGGAAGAGACCCCTGTCCCCATCAACATGGGGGCATGCGGCCTGGTACGGCTCAGGAGGGGGAGGGGCGCTCGCTCGTCCCCACCCCCATTCCTGACCGGCCGGGCAGCATGCTCGGATAAGGGTCTTGTATAGATTTTGGGGTAACCCCCACACCGTTTTTTCGGCGTAGGTGTTCCCCTTAAAATCCATACCAGACCGAAAGGTCTGGTATCATCCTGGGGGGGAACCTCAAGTCATTTTTTTTTTAATTTGCGCGGGGTTCCCCTTCAAGATTCTCTGCACACCATCATCTTGATCCGACTTCTGGTGCGACCTCTATTCAAATCAATGGGCTCCCATAGGGAACCATTGTTTTTGAATAGAAACAGAAAAACACGGCTGAAAACTAGCGTGGCAAAACATGCATTGAATTCAATGCAAAACGCGGAAAAAAATTGTGTTAAAAACGCTGCCTTTTTCCTGGCGTCTGTACTAGCTTTACAGACCGTTTTTTAAAACGTCCATGGAAATGAAGCCTAACAGTTACAGTATGAAGATACGATTGCTGGTTATTTGATCAAATATTAGAACAGGAAGCTCCATGAAATAAGTAACATTAACTTTGACACATGATAGACTGCAAAATCAACACAGCAATCCTGCAGGCAAAAGCAAGTACTAGATAGAGATATCTAATAAAGTAACCACTAACGGTATATGTTATTATAACTATGAAAGGTAAATGCGTGTGGATTCAGAAGGCAAGATATCCAATACTTTAGTTAGAAATATACTTCATAATAATAATCATTTGCTGTTGAGCAAAACAACACCTGGAGTTGACAGACGCTGAGCCTACATTTACATACAAACATACGGTTACTTAGAAGACTCCTTCACTTATTATGCTTCATTACACAATTGTATGCTTCAGTAATATTCAGAGTATTAGGGGGTAATGCAATCTGCTACCAATGGCCCCCACATACAGGTTATTATGTTCTCAACAGCATAATGTGTGGGTAATCTGTGATATACATTGTATACTGGATCAGATCTCAGTTAATGAGTAAACAGGTTATGCATGTACTGTACGGTACACTGTGGAAATCACTTTTATTCTATGGTAATTTTGAGTCTTAGTTATCTAGTTATGCAGAAACACACAAATGAGGACTGCATATATATAAAGTATGTTTGCCAATTCACTGAAAAGGAAACTATAATGGACTGGGGTCATTTTAAATGTAGCTCCTCATTAGGTCGGTAGTTTCTAAACCCCCCACCGCCTCCCCAACTCCTGTTTACCATTTCCTCCACCCCTTATTTTTATACATAACTTTGTTGTATGGACCTCTGCTTTGGTGGCATGAATTCATGCATCCTCTTCCTACTCTTTTTACTGTGCTAGTGGGTGCATCCTCAATGCTGCAAAGAATAAAGCCATGCAATGATGAGGATCCATGCTCAGCAGAATTCTGTTGTGAACACAGTGCAATTTAAGGGCCTGGGGGAAAGACCAGTCAAGTGGCCCATTGAACCACCGAATCAGCTCACTATCCATGCCAAACTGTTTTTTCAGTGAAGCCTCACCAGTGCCCATCAGCTCAACCTCACCAGTGTCCATTAATGCAGCCTCGCCAGTGCCCCTCAATGCAGCCTCACCAGTGCCCATCAATGCAGCCTCACCAGTGCCAATCAATGCAGCCTCATCAGTGCCAATCAATGCAGCCTCATTGGTGCCAATCAATGCAGCCTCATCAGTGCCAATCAATGCAGCCTCATCAGTGCCAATCAATGCAGCCTCACCAGTGCCAATCAATGCAGCATCACCAGTGCCAATCAATGCAGCATCACCAGTGCCAATCAATGCAGCCTCACCAGTGCCAATCAATGCAGCCTCATCAGTGCCAATAAATGCAGCCTCATCAGTGCCCATCAATGCAGCCTGATCCCTGGGGCAGGGTAAATGGGGTGTATGGGGGGGTGGAATGTCGGGTTCAGCTGGCGGTGTCAGGGTCTCTCATCTGGCAGCTCAGCTTAGCAGGCCCCTGCACGCCATGGCCTCATGGGGGGGAGGTGATGCTTCTGGTTCTGGACCTTGGGTCAAGTTGCAACCAGCACCCAGCCCCGCATTCTGAGCCAGTCACATGTATCATGACTCCCAGACAAGCCCTGCCTCTGCCTGCCTCCATGATCTAGTCATTGTAGTTTCCTCTGCTCATAGTTCTCCACCCTAGGAGGAGAAAAAAATGGCAGCAGTTGCCAGACGTCTCCAACATAAATAAGGGCAGCCTGGGGCCAGTTGACACCCTGCCCCCCCCCCCGGCCCAGCCCGCCCCTGTTTTAATTGCTGCTGGGTGTCATGCAAGCTAGAGGAGCAGTTGGATCGCACAGCAGTGCATATGTGGGTAACAGAACCGGAGATAGGGTGAATAGAACAGCAAGATCTGCATTATTATACTTTATATCTCTTATTTTTCAACAGATGAGTCTAAAGCTTCTCGTATGCATCATTCACCTGGCCAAAAAGTTTTACTTTTTTTAAGCAATACATAAAAAAAACAAAAATAGCAAATCAATATACATTGCCTATGAACCAAAATGCTGGCATACGGTCATACAATTCCAGCCAAAGCAGCTTAAAGAACTGAAGCTCAGCTATTTACCTTAAAGTACATCTCTAGGCTCTCCCTATATCTCTAATGAAGTTGCGTGACGCAGCGTAACATGTAAGACCCGGAAACCGGAAGTTAGACGCGGAACTCGTTTGTTTTTATCTTTGATGTAAGTCTTTACTAAAATTATTAAAACGTATTTACATACTTCACCATGGCACTATTTCTGCTCATTTGAGTGACATTGAAAGACCCCCCCCCCCCCCTGCCAATCCTGGAATACTGGACCCCTATCAAACCACTATACCATCCCACTGAGAGGACAAAGAGACATCTACTGGGGACCCAACCAGAGCAATACACACTGGAAAGGCCTATTTTTGCCTTATAAAGGTAAGCGCAATGTGAGCACATTTTCTGAAGAAAATCACCCACATCATAGGCCTGCTATACCACCACGGATGGGACAATTTATTTTATGCATTTGCACTTTTTTGCACAGATTGCACTTTATTATTTACAGATTCTCAGTGTTGAACTGTTTATGAGCTAATCATTATTTTATTCAATCTCCCTATATCCCATCCCCCTCTAATTACTGGCATTGGAAAATAAATAAATAAAGCAATGCCATTTTGACTTACTTAACCACTTAAAGACCCCCGCACGCACATATACGGCCACAACATGGCTCGTACAGGCACAAGGGCGTAAATTTACGTCCCCGCCTGAGTGCGGTTCGGGGGTCTCCCTACCTCTGGGAGCGATCCGGGATCTGCGGGCGGATGTCCGTGTTTTCCGCCCCCCCCCGCGATCGCTCCCAGCCAATGGGAGCGCGCTCCCAGCCTGTCACTTCCTCCTCCTGTGTTTACACAGGAAGGAGGAAATGATGTATTCTCTCATCGCAGCGCTGTTTCCCAGCGCTGCTGATGAGAGAAGACATGCCAAGTAAGTGTGCACCAACACAACACTGACACACACTCACATAGGCATATTAACCCCTTGTGATCGCCCCCCCCACCCCCCTGTCACAGTGTTACTGAATGCAGTGATTTAATCACTGCATTTAGTGTCAGTGTGACAGGCACTGTAAAAAACAGTTAGTGTTAGGTTCAGGATAGCCCCCCCACCCCCCCTAATAAAGTTTTAACCCCCTGATCACCGCCCTAGTTAACCCTTTCACTCCCTATTGCCAGCGTCACTAAGCGATCATTTTTCTGATCGCTGTATTAGTGTCGCTGTTCCCGCTAGGTAGCTATTTTTTTTTATTGCGATTTTTTTTTTTTACTAAAGACATGTGGCTAAATAAATTTTGGCCTAAATGTTTGACTAAAATTTAGTTTATTTGATTTTTTTTTAACAAAAAGTAAAAAATAGTGTTTTTTTTTCAAAAATGTCGCTCTATTTTTGTATATAGCGCAAAAAATAAAAATCGCAGAGGTGATCAAATACCACCAAAAGAAAGCTCTATTTGTGGGAAGAAAAGGACGCAAATTTTGTTTGGGAGCCACGTCGCACGACCGCGCAATTGTCTGTTAAAGCGACGCAGTGCCGAATCGCAAAAACACCTTGGGTCATTTACCAGCGTATTGGTCCGGGTCTTAAGTGGTTAAAGCAGCAGTCAAGTAATGCTCCGGGATCTGAGACTTCTCTCCACTTTAAATGAGGCAGTTGGGTGTCTACATCACTGAAACATAGACAGTTCCTTTACTGCGGTGGTCAGTGTCGTGCTCGCCCTCTCCTGGGAACTACATCTGTGCGGCAGGACGCTCTCTACGTGTTAGAGACTTCAAGGAGGTGTGAATTACTGGGCGTGCCGTAATGCATACTGGGAAATGTAGTTCTTACATGAATGAGCACCGCAAACCAGGAAGTGAATGAGAGAACAGAAACTAGAACGCCGGAGGTGATATAGATGAAGGAATTTAATAGGTATTTACTCATTTTTTACAGAATCATTACACTATTCTGTCTGTCTACCTTGCAGACATTCATTTTAGGCAACATTTTTTTTTCCTTTACAACTCCTTTAAGATCCAAATGAGGACAGACAGCAGTGCAAGGGGATTGTTGGGTACCAGCTGCACCAACACAACGGCAGTGCCTGTTTAGTGGTCCCCCACACCTAAAAAGGGCACTGGTGAGGGACCCAGGCTGTGAACATAGGCAAGTATACATTGCTTCAAAAGATAAGGAAAAAGCATGCAGGATGGATTAGAAGTGGGTTCATGTTTTGCATATCCAAGCATTGTCAAAATGTACTCCCAAATCTCCCCTCCACCGTTTAGAGCATGCCTCCCTTTTACCTTGTTCCTTTAGCAAGAATTTTGTTTTACTAAGTTTGATATCTCCATTTTTCTAAACATCTTGCAGTGGAAGCTGTTCAGTTACTATTTGCATTGGCATACCCAAGGGGTCTTTCCATATACACATTGTGCAGGCAAGCTCTTGGATGCCAAAAGCAGCACTACTATTTTGCTGGGAAAGAATTGTGTGTATATACTGTATAAGTGGAAAGGGACAGAAAGACCCTGAGCAACAGTAAATATTTAGGCTGTCAATAAATCGCCTCTACATTTTCCGCACAGTGCCGAAAGATAGAGAGCACCTGAGCATGTGCAGAGCAGGGCGAGACAGTGCATTGCTGGTTTTAAAACAGTATAGGTACTTATTTTTACATAGATTTACCTTCAAAAAGGGCCAGCAGGTAGTGATCTAGCAGGACTTTATTTTCTGAACCAAGTTCCATTTTAAAGTGGAAGTAAACTTCCATATTTTACTTTTACCTATAGGTAACCCTATAATAAGGCTTACCTATAGGTAGTGTAAATACGGTGTACGTTCAGGAGATATTTACTGTAAATGCAACCCGTGCCTTTTCTTCAGAGCCCCTTGCTGTGAAGGCGGTTCCAGCGGGCATGCGTGGGAGTGATGTCATGGCGGCTCTGCCACTAGACGAGCTTACTAGCATAGATATGATGAAAATAAGATATTTTTGTAATGTTTGTCACATTATTTTTTTTCATCCTACTGTACTTTTACTTTATGATAGTTTACCTAAATACCTCCGCATTTTCTTACATTTTAATGCACGTTTATAATGCATGTAAAATGCATGATGGATTAAGTATTTCCATTCTTAGACTCACATTTTAATAAAATACAACCAGTTAAAATGTTGCAAGCATCATACAAATCAAATTTTTTGATGAAAAAACAACCATTATATAAAAACGAATAGTAAAACAAACATGTAAGCCATGTAATGGCTAATTTTACATGCACTTTGAAAAAAATAAAAATAAAATAAACAAACAAAGACAGGAAATTTTTGCCTAATCCCAGTTTCTTTTAACCACCCTTACCCCCAGACCAACTGGCTTCCAAATGACCAGGCCACTTTTTGCAATTCAGCACTGCTTCACTTTAACTGACAATTGCGCGGTTGCGCAACGTGGCTCCCAAACAAAATTAGAGTCCTTTATTTCTCACAAATAGAGCTTTCTTTGGTGGTATATAAACAAAAATAATTGTAATTTTTGCAATAATAAATATCCCCATTTTTTTAAAAAAAAAAAGCTAATTTTTTTCTCAGTTTAGGCCGATATGTATTCTTCTACATATTTTTGGTAAAAAACAAACAAAAAAAAAAAAACACAATAAGCATATTTTGATTGGTTTGCGCAAAACGTATAGCGTCTGCAAAGTAGGGGATAGTTTTATGCCATTTTTATAAAAAATAATTTTTACTAGTAATGGGGTGATCTGCTTTTTATCTTGACTGCGACTTTATGGTGGACACATCGGACACATTGGAATTTTTACAGGGTTCAGTGCTATAAAAACCGATTACTGTAAAAACAACACTGGCAGTGAAGGGTTTAACCACTAGGGGGCGCTGGAGGGGTTAAGCGTGTCCTAGGGAGTGATTCTAACTTAGGGGGAGGGGCTACCAGTGACACATCAGCAATCACTGTTCCCCATCACAGGGAACAGCAGATCCCTGACATGTCACTAGGCAGAACAGGGGAATGCCTTGTTTACAAAGGCACCCCCCTGTTCTGCCTTTGCCGACCGGAATCGAAGGCCGCCGGGGAACATTGAGTTCCCGGGACCCACTGGCACACTCATGAGGCACGCGGTTTAAAGGGACGTACAGGTGCCCATGCCATTGTGTAGACATGCACGACACGTGTAAAATATATATTCAGATGCATGTAAAAATGTATATATTTCCTAAATGAAGATACATTAATGCACCTTTACAGATTTTTCACATGGCAGAGGGAGAAGCCAGATTGGGGCTATGACCATTTATTGCAAAAAAACAAACAAGGACCTCCATCTTTCTTTCCAAGTAAACAAACAGGTTTTGTTTCCCAACAAGAGAAAAAAAGTTCAGCCGTATAAATAAAAAGCAGTAATAAAATAAATTGCGTAGCTTTGTTTTGTAATCTAGGAATATGTTTATTATTCTTGCGAAGAATAACAGAATTTTGCTTTTATCATTTCAGATGAAATCTGTAACAGGACTTCAAAACAGAGAATGTGCCAAAAAATGTCAGTAGCTTTGTGTGGATCTATTCATATTTGTGTCAATGTAATCTCTATCCTCTGCACTTCTCTCAGGCATACATTGTTGCTCACCTCTGCTGCTTATCGACAAGCCAAAAATGTGCGATAAGCATACAAATACTTGGCTCAATTCACACGAATGGCAAAAGATAGAGTATCAAATCAAGGCTTGAAAAAAAATGTTTACACACTTTATTGCCACGTGCATGACAAATACACACAGAAGGAAACACAGCTGTTTACAAACAAAACCAAGTGATCAACATCTCATAGCTGACATAGTGATTGCATGATCTGAACCGTGTATGGAAACAATTATCTATAGACTGCAGACACAAGGGGCCAGATTCACAGAGCCATTACGCCGGTGTTACAGGAGATGCGCAGCATAAGTCTAAATCTGCGCAAGCGTATCGATGCACCGCATCCCCAAAACGATATACGCATGAAATCTAATTTTTTTCGACCGGAGTAATTTCGATAGACCGGCGCATCCGTGCACGCAAAACTGCGCTAGACACACCATTGATTTGCTATTCAAATATGCAAATGAGGGAGTTACGGGGATCCACAAAAGTAAGTTGGTGCAGCGCAGGCTACGCGCTGTGCGCAACAGCTGCACTTCCTGTCTAAGATTAGACCATATAAAAGGTGGAATAAAATTAGACAATCCGTCTACATGTCAGCTAAAGCAACAATGGCCCAGATTCAGGTACATCTGCGCATTATTGGACCGGCGTAGCGCACCGCCTTTACGTTAGACTTGCGCAATTTTGCCGCGTAATCACCCTATTCTCGTAGCTTTTGCGCAGAAAATTACGCATGCGTAACGTTTTTCAGAGGCGTAAGGCGGAGTAATACAAATTGGGAAGGACGTGGGCGTGTTACATTGAAATGAGCCGTGACCCCATGCAAATGAAGGGCCAGCCGGCTCGCGCATGCGCGCTTGAAGGAGACCATGGTCAGCTCCGCTGTGCGCATGCTCATAACTCGGGAGCGGCGCAATCAGTGAAATTGGAAGTAGACCCGGGCAACTTAGTGAACTACGCAAACAGCATAAATAGACAGACACAAATGCACTTCCTTTGCAAAAGCACATCCCTTTAGGATCTTCCTATACAGCAAGGTGCTTTTGTTTATTAGCGTTTGTTTGTTTGTTTGTGACGTGTCTTTGAGATATTTGGGGACTGTTTTGCAGAGTGATTTTTGTCTTTTATGTGTTTTCTTTGTTGTTATTTTGTTTAAAATATATTTTTGCTGGGCATTTTTTTTTTTGCTCGTCATTTATTTAATTTTTTTGGTTCTGTTTGTGTATGATTTTGGAATGTGGGGGTGATATTCCTGCCGGAAAAGGGGTGTCACTCTCATTTGTGGTGAAGAAGTGATCCCCAGGTCCGTGTGAATGGTGTATGAATGTGACAGTGACATAATTGGAGCCGTGGCGTGGCGTTGCAGCTCACAAGTTCTGCATGGTGGACTGGTGCCAATCCCATGGATGAGGATGTGGGGTGTGTGTGCTAGGGACCACAGTGGTGTGCATGCATGCATTCTCATTGTGGCATGATTCATGTGTGTGTTTAACGTGCAAAGATGCATATGTGAGCTGGCATGAAATGGGGTCATGAGATGGGGTCCCAGTGCATATGCAGAGTCACCTTGAAGGGAAAAGACAGGAGGATGTTAGTAGTGCATGTGCCCCTTGTGATGTGTGCATCATGGGGGGGGACAGTCATGCCTGCCACCCATGTCACTCACCAACCAGCCAGCTGTCCCCATACATGTTCTGTTCGAAATCTGTGGGGATGGGGCTCTGATTGTATATGTAGCTGTCATGGGTGTCATGGGTGGTGTCATGTGTTGGGCTGGTGATGTCCTCCTGCAGGGTTGTGGTTAAATCCATGATGGCATGAGGGGTGAATCTGAAGATGCGAGACACCTCAGAATCACTCATGCCAAAGATGTCTATGCGTGTGTGATATATCCTCTCCCGTGAAGAGTGAAGAGTGAGGGGCTTGTATCAGATAAGAATATTGTATTAGATTAGATTAAATTAAATTAGATTAAATTGTAAAGTTTAGATAAGCAAAAAAAAAAAAATCTCCCGTGCCCTCCTTAGTGCCCTCCTCCTTCTTTGTTCATCTAAAGTCAGTAGTATAGCTATGTGCGACGATGCCCCTGGCATGTTGGCATACAGATTGTTGTGCAACACGTGTGACTGCTGAGCTCCTCACTAACAGTAAAGTAGACTTTTTTTCTCTTTTTAGACCAGCTTTTATATGCTCTAATTTTAGACAGGACATTTTGCTGTTGCGCACACTGCGTCGCCTGCGCTGCCCCCACGTTCTTTTGTGGATCCCCGTAAGTCCCTCATTAGCATATTTGACTAGCAAATCAATGGTCTGTCTAGCGCACTTTTGCGCGGACGGATGCGCCAGTAACGAAATTACGTGGGACAAAAAAAAGTAGATTTTTTGCGTATCTCGTTCTGGGGATGCCGCGCATCGAAACACACGCGCACATTTCGACTTACGCACACGTATCTCCTGTTGCGCAGGCGTAATCGCTCTGTGAATCTGGGCCACTGTTAGTGAGGAGCTGAGCAGTCACACTTGCTGCACAACAAACTGTATGCAAACATGCCAGGGGCATCCATGCTCATAGCTATACTACTGACTTTAGATGAGCAAAGAAGGAGGAGGGCACGAGGAGGGCACGGGAGAGGATTTTTTTTTTCAAAAAACTTTTTATTTGCTTTTATAAACATTTAAAAATAATATACATACATATATACATCAATACATAACATACATACAAATTACAAACACGGTCTCACTATCTTTCAATAGCCCTTTAAAACCTTGATGGATATAATAATCTAATCTGATACAAGCCCCTCACTCTTCACTTGATATATCACACACGCATAGACATCTTTGGCATGAGTGATTCTGAGGTGTCTCGCATCTTCAGATTCACCCCTCATGCCATCCTGGAATTAACCACAACCCTGCAAGAGGACATCAACAGCCCAACACATGACACCACCCAAGACAGCTACATATACAATCCTAGCCCCATCCCCACAGATTTCGAACAGAACATGTATGGGGACAGCTGGCTGGTTGGTGAGTGACATGGGTGGCAGGCATGACTGTCCCCCCCATGATGCTGAAATCACAAGGGGCACATGCACTACTAACATCCTCCTGTCTTATCCCTTCAGGGTGACTCTGCATATGCCCTGGGACCCCATCTCATGACTCCTATCCGGAACCCCCCATGGTACCCTGTTGTATTCCCCAAACTTTGTATGCCAGATCATCGGTGCATGTTGCATGCTGCACAACTTCGCAGTGAGAAACGGCCTGCAGATTGATATAAGTGATGACCTGACCCCTGAACCAGACAATCCCCCCCTAACCGAGTCTACCCCGTCTTCTGAGGGAAGAGCAGCCAGGAGACAGCTCACATTAGGCATCTTTGCACGTTAAACACACACATTAATCATGGCACAATGAGAATTCATGCATGCACACCACTGTGGTCCCTAGCACAGACACATCACATCCTCATCAAATTGGATTAGCACAAGCCCACCATGCAGGACTTGTGTCACTGTACATTCATACACCATTCACACGGACCTGGGGATCACTTCTCCCTGGTCCTGGGGGTCACTTCTCCACCACAAATGAAGGTAAAAAAAAACTTTTCCGGCAGGAATGTCACCCCCACATTCCAAAATCATTCACAAACAGAACCAAAAAATAATAAAAAATGACCAGCAAAAAAACAAAAATGCCCAGCAAAAATATAATTAAAAAAAAAACACAACAAAGAAAACACAGAAAAGACAAAAATCACTCTGCAAAACAGTCAAAGACACGTCACAAACAAACGCTAATAAACAACAGAACAAAAGCACCTTGCTGTATAGGGAGGGATACAAAGGGATGTACTTTTGCAAAGGAAGGGCGTTTGTGTCTGTCTATTTAAGCTCTCTGCGTAGCTCACTAAGTTGCCCGGGTCTACTTCCAATTTCACTGATTGCGCCGTTCCCGAGTTGTGAGCATGCGCACAGAGGTGCTGACCATGGTCTGCTTCATGCGCGCATGCGCGATCCGGCCGGACCTTCATTTGCATGGGGTCACGGCTCATTTCAATGAAACACGCCCATGTCCTTCCCAATTTGAATTACTCCGCCTTTCGCCTCGGAATTTACGTTACACCGGCGCAAATACTACGAGGATACGGTGATTGCGCCTCTACATTGCGCCGGTCTAACGTAAAGGAGGTGCGCTACGCCGGTCAAAATATGCGCCAATGTACGTGAATCTGGCCCAAAGGGGTTAAACTTCAAACTAAGTGGAATTGTATATTTGTTTAAAGTTTTAATTGTGTATATTGCTGTAACCCTATCCATTATGGTTGAAAAGGTCCAAATCGCAATTTTTTTTACATTTAAGCCTCGTACACACGATCTGATTTTCCGACGGGAATTGTGTGATGACAGACTGTTGGCCCAAAACCAGACCGTTTGTACACTCCATCAAACAATTGTTGTCTAACTTTCCGCCAACAAATGTTGAATGGCAGGCTAATAAAATTTCTATCATGTGTATGTCCGTCAGACAAAAGTCCAAAAGTACAAACACGCATGCTCAGAATCAATGTTCACCAAACACAACATTAGCAGAAGGTGCCCAAAGGGTGGTGCTCATGAGCTGAAATTGCACGTAGTAGGTCACTAGGTTTGTGTTTGTTGGCCGACAATTGTGTGCCGTTTGTATGCAAGACAAGTTCATGGCCAACGACCTTCGGACAAAAGTCTGACGCTTTGTCTGCGGAAAATCTGATGGTGTGTACGAGGCTTTACTCTTCATTAGAAATCTCATTTTTAAATCTGCTTTGGGTAACCAATGCATTCAAAAATGTTAAACAGATGCGCAAACTCCAACAAAGTGCATCTGCATACTTCACAGCTTCAAATTCATGTGAAAATCAGAAAGTGCTTATGTGCAATATCAAAATTAAGTCTTATATGTGTAAATGAATAATCTAATTGAATCAAAAACATCAGAAAGTTTCACATGAATTTGAAGCTACAAAGTATGCTGATGCACTTTGTAGGAGTAAGCGCATCTGTTTAACATTTTGATTTAGTTTATAGTGTTTGTGTATTCACACATAGAATAGTTTCCAGCTTTGTTTTTGTTGGTAATATTTTTATTGCATAATATATTTTTTCAGTGATTTTTATGCTCTCTCTAAGCTCATAGGTTTTACACATAACTGATGTAAATATATTGTGCAGATATCCTTACATAATAACTTGCTGCAAATTTAATTGAAAATGTTTTCCATAATTTACACTAGGGTTGTCCCGATACCACTTTTTTAGGACCGAGTACAAGTACCGATGCTTTTTTTCATGTACTTGCCGATACCGAATACTGATACTTTTTTTAAATGTCATGTGACAGTTTATAAACCACAATACAGACTAAGGATATTTTCTTTAGAATTATGAAGAACGCTAACTCAAGACATTATAAAAGAATACAAATGAATAAAAAAAAATTATTTTCTTGTCACGCAGTAGTAAAAAACTCAAAGAATTTTCACAGAACATGTTGATAAATACAAAAAAAGTATTCTATTTAGGTATCGGGAGCATTTGCGCGAGTACAACTACTCCCGCAAATACTCGGTATCGGTCCCGATACCGATACTAGTATCGGTATCTGGACAACCCTAATTTACACCACCCTATATCAAGTGTAAAGTGAGGAAACCTACAAAAAAGGAGCACTCCTCAGGGTTTTATTATAAAACTGTCTACTTTCTACCATTTTTTCGATTAACCACTTGACCACTGGGCACTTAAACCCCCTTAATAACCAGACCAATTTTCAGCTTTCGGTGCTCTCACAGTTTGAATGACAATAACTCGGTCATACAACACTGTAGCCAAATGAAATTTTTGTCCTTTTTTTCCCCATAAATAGAGCTTTCTTTTGGTGGTATTTGATTACCTCTGCGGTTTTTATTTTTTTCGCTATTAATGAAAAAAGAACGAAAATTTTGTAAAAATATGAATTTTTCTTCATTTCTATCATAACATTTTGTAAAAAAAAGTAATCTTTCCTCATAAATTTGGCCTAAAATGTATACTGCTACATATTTTTGGTAAAAAAAAAAAAAAATTGAATATTATTTAGTCTGGGTGAAAGGTATAGGGTCTACAAGCTATGGTACCAATTCCTGAAAATTGATCAATTTGATCACACCTGAAGTACTGACAGCTTCTCTAATTTCTTGAGACCCTAACAAGCCAACAGGCGGCACTGCAGTGGTGCAGGTGGAACTGGTGGGCACAGATGGCACTGGTGGGCACAGATGGCACTGGTGGGGCACAGGCAGCACTGGTGGGGTGCAGATGAGCACTGATGGGCACAGGTGGCACTGATGGGCACAGGTGGCACTGATGGGCACAGGCGGCACTGGTGGGGCACAGGCGGCACTCGTGGGGACAGGCGGCACTCGTGGGCACAGCGGCACTCGTGGGCACAGGCGGCACTGATGGGCACAGGTGGCACTGATGTAGTAGTGTTGTGGCACTGGTGGCACTGGTGGGGCACAGGTGGCACTGGTGGGGCACAGGTGGCACTGGGGGGCACTGGTGGCACTGCTGGGTCACAGATGGGGCACTGCTGGGCACTAATCTCTCTCCTCTTCTCTCATGCTGCAATGGTGTGAGGAGAGGAGAGAGATGACCTACACTGCCCCGTTTGTTTACATTTTTTGATCGCGCCGTCATTGGACGGCGCGATCACATGGTAAGGAGCCGCTGCCATTGGCTCCTTACCGAGATCACTGACGCTGCGGGTCCCGTGGACCCGCCGAGCGCCGTGACCGCATGTGCGTGCCCGCTCGGGTGTGCGGATCTGGCGCACGCCGGGTTTGTTTACACACGTGATCGCGCCGTCATTGGACGGCGCAATCACGTGGTAAGGAGCCGCCGCCATTGGCTCCTTACCGCGATCACCGATGCTGCGGGTCCCTTGGACCCGGTGAGCACCGGTGATCGCGTGTGCGTGCCCAGTCGGGCGTGCACACCTGACTCTAACGGAGGACGTCCACGGACGTCCTGTTAGAGTACAGGAACCGCCTTATAGACGTATTTCGTCTATAAGGCGGTGATTAAGTGGTTAAAATGTAACATTCATTTCTATGTTTTTTTTACAGCATATAAGATAAAACCAGGAAAGTACAGCAAATAAAACTAAATTCATTCAGCTGGTCTTTATAAATTTGCAAATTTCATTTTTGGAGAAAAGTAACATCCGCATTTTATTTTTAAAAACAACTTTAACCACTTCAGCTCCGGGAAGGTTTTAACCACTTCATGACCAGGTCATTTTTTGCGATACGGCACTGTGTAGCTTTAACTGGCAATTTTGTGACCAAATAAAATTGATGTATTTTTTCCACACAAATAGAGCTTTATTTTGGTAGTATTTGATCACCTCTGTGGTTTTATTGCTATAAACAAAAAAACTAAAACAAAAATGACAATGTTGAATAAAAAACAACATATTTTACTTTCTGCTATAAAACATTCAACATTAAAAAAAATCTTAATTTTCTTCATCAATTTAGGCCAATATGTGTGCATCCTGCTACATATTTTTGGTAAAAAAAAATGACAATAAGCGTATATTCATTGCGCAAAAGGTATAGTGTCCAAAACGTAGGGATATATTTAGAGACTTTTCATTTTTAATGCTTTTGCTAGTAATGGCGGCGATCAGCGATTTTTAGCAGGACTGGTATATTGCGGTGGACAAATCCATGAAACCAATACTGTGATCAGTGCTAAAAAAAATGCTACTGACAGGAAAGGGGTTGACACCAGAGGCGATCAAGGGGTTAAGTGTGTGCCTGGGAGGTGTTTTCTAACTGTGTGGAGGACAGATACACTGGAGGAAGAGAGATCGTGTTTCATCCTAGCTGAAACACAAGATCTCTCTTTTGCTCTCTGACAGATCAGCGGGTTGCCTGTTTAAATGGGCACACCCCTGCTCTGTCTCTCCACAGAGCAATCGGGGGGTCGCGCCGGCCATTTCGGCCTCCGGACCCGCTGATTGGCTTCCGCTGTGTCCAATAAAAGCTGGAGCGGCGCACATCCACTACATCCCGTGCTTGAAATCATGTACAGGTACGTAATTTTGTGCAGCCGGGCTGCCCTGACGCAGTATATATGGTTGGCGATGCGGAAACGGTTAAATCTAATTTTGATCGTTATATTTAAATCTATGCCTCAAGGGCTCAAATGAGTTCTTTTAGCTATATTAGTAAAAGTAGGTTTGGTATTAAAATACATAAAATCTGTAAAATAATACTTGACTCTACAGTCATTACTGAATAGAAAAGCATTCAGTCTCTGAAAATATTGGGTGTTTGCTGGCATATATGCTAGACACAAATTTATAAGTTACTCTAAAGCAAATTCTAACTAAATTTGGTTAACCACTTCAGGTCGGCGCTATCGTCAAAAGATGTCTGCAGCGCCCGACCTGAAGTGCCAGGTGGACGTCTTTGGACGGCTTTTGTTTACATTACCCGCGCGTGCCGCTGGGGGGCATGCAGCAGGTAAACACTGTGCCGTCACATCGCTGGGAAGCCGATGTGTGTGCCTGGCGGCCGCGATGTCCGCGGGTGCACGCGATCGGCAGTCCCAGCAGGTGACAGCAGGGACGTGGAGCTCTGTGTGTAAACACAGAGCTCCACGTGCTGTCAGGGAGAGAGGAGACCGATCTGTGTCCCCAGTCACCCCCTCCCCCCACACAGTTAGAACACCCCCAGGGAATACATTTAACCCCTTCCTCACCCCCTAGTGTTAACCCCATCCCTGCCAGTCACATTTATACAGTAACTAGTGCATTTTTATAGCACTGATCGCTGTATAAATGTGAATGGTCCCAAAATTGTGTCAAAAGTGTCCGATATGTCCGCCGCAATATCGCAGGCCTGACAAAAAAAAATCGCAGATCTCCGCAATTACTAGTAAAAAATAAAAAATAAATCATAAATCTATCCCCTATTTTGTAGGTGCTATAACTTTTGCGCAAACCAATCAATAAACGCTTATTGCTATTTTTTTTTTAACAAAAATATGTAGAAGAATACGTATCAGCTTAAACTGAGGGAATTTTTTTTTTTTTTTTTAAATTGGGATATTTTTATAACAAAAAGTAAAGAATGTTGTGGTTTTTTTTTCAATTTTTTTTCTTTTTCTGTTTATAGCGCAAAAAATAAAAATCGCAGAGATGATCAAATACCCCCAAAAGAAAGCTCTATTTGTGGGGAAAAAATGATAAAGATATAATTTGGGTACAGTGTTGTATGACCGAGCAATTGTCATTCAAAATGCGTCAGCGCTGAAAGCTGCTGTTGTGGAACTACACATCCCATGAGGCATTGTAAAACTCTGACATTCACAGACATGACTATGCAACAAATAAAGACAACTTTGCAATTGATGAAAGCAACATGTCTCCAAAAAGTTGGGACAGGGCCATGTTTACCAGTGTAAGTGTAACATCCCCTGTTCTTTTAGCAACACCTGAAAACAGAGGAAACCAGTTGCTAGAGTTTTGGGAGAAGAGGGGTATCCCATTTTTGGCTGATATAGGAGTCTTACTGCTAAGCAGTCCTGGGTCTTCTTTGTCATAGTTTTAGTTTCAAGATATGCCAAATATTTTCCATTGGTGAAAGGCAGACCAATCAAGCACTCAGACTTTTCTACTAGGAAGCAAAGCTTTTGTCATAGATGCAGTATGTGGTTTAGCATTGTTCTGTTGAAATATGCAAGGTCTTCCCTAATAAAAATGTCATCTAGATAAGGAGCATATGATGCTCGAAAACCTAGATTTATCTTTCAGCATTGATGGTGCCTTTCCAGATGTGCAAGCTGTCCATTCCATATTAATGCCGCTGATTTGTCTGACCACAGAACAGTTTTCCACTTTGTAACAGACCCTTTTAAATGAGCTTAAACTTACATTTTTGGATCGCATGGCAAACTGTATTTATATATTGCGATTTTTGGATGTATTCCTGAATCCGTGTAGTGATGTCAATCATAGAATCATGTGTTAAAAACAATTACAATTGTACTCACACACAGTTGCTAGTATCAGACATATCACCCATAGATACCAGATCCCTTATAGGGACTTGATAAAGGAGGCCCTGCCTTTTGAAACATGTCATCATAGCAAGGGCCCAGTTATTCTATCCTCTATTGGCTCGTCTGTCACGTGACATCATAGCTTGTGCTGGCCCCTCCGATTAGCAAGTGAGCTCCTCTGTCCTGCTGCAAACACAAGAGCCGAGCAGCTGTCTGTATGTATGTATGTATGAAGCGCAGCTTTAGTCTCTGGACTTTATACACTGTCAGTTCGAGTCACATCTAGGTGACAGTTGGAAGGACTCCATTGCCTAGCGATTCCACAGAGGTTTCTATGTATGATATGCCTGATAAAAGCAACTTTGTGTGAGTGCAATTGTATTGTTTATGAAAGGGTTACTGCTTCAGAGCCTGTGCATACTCTCTTTGCATTGCTGTCTACAGTTTCCAGTACCGCATCTTCTTAAACAGGCTACTACATTTTGAGCATTATTAAATTCTACAACATGAGACTCAGGGGGCAAAGTCAGCAGTCCAATTTTTATAAAATGTAAACATCATAAGAACAACTGTAATTGGAGGAATGGGATGAGCTTGTCAAGTGTGGATTTACTTGTAGAATGGAATAAAAGCAAAGCATACATTTCTAAATTTTATGAAATGACCATGTTTGCTGGCCTTCACCTTAGTGCATGATAGTGGATTTTATTCATTTTCTTTATTCCCTTATCAGCAAAGCACTGATAAATTATAGACCCCATCACAATAAATGAAAAAAAAAAATAATATACCAAAAACTAGGGGTCTGGTCCAAACTTTGTACACTTACAACATCTCAAGTTAGCTGATAAAAACCCACACCACTTCTGAAAGGTCACAATGCAAACAGTGAGACTGATGACGAACTATAACGTAGGCAAAAGTTTCCTGTGTTGCTGCTGAGGTTTTTTTTCTTTTTTTTCAGCATCTGCAGATGATGGAAACAATTTTCAGCGTGTGATAAAGCATCTAAAACTGATCTGCATGTGTAGGTTTGTACTTCCTTTCAAAGACAATCCACCCAAAAACTATTATTTCATTTAGAGGTTGCCAGTGGGTTTAATCACCCACTGGTTGATCTATCTCAGAGACCATTGTTGTGAGATAACTGCGCCTAATTTTTCAAGTGACCTTTTCTTCTGAACATTATATTCATTACTAAACTGTGAACTTATTTAAATTAGAGGGGGGAACCATTAATAATGAATTCAGTAATGAAAACCATAAAGTAATCATAATACATGTGATACCTGCAAACAACTTTAAAGCAATGTCTTCCTTCAGTGGGCTGCATCATCCATTATATTATGTACAGTTGTGCTCATAAGTTTACATACCCTGGCAGAATTTGTGATTTCTTGGCCATTTTTTTGAGAATATGAATGATAACACAAAAACATATTTTTCACTCATGATTAGTGTTTGGCTGAAGCTATTTATTATTAATCAATTGTGTTTACTCTTTTTAAATCAGAATCACAACAGAAACTACCCAAATTACCCTGATCAAAAGTTTACATACCCTGGTGATTTTGGCCTGATACCATGCACACAAGTTGACACAAAGGGGTTTGAATGGCTATTAAAGGTAACCATTCTCACCTGTTATCTGTTTTCTTGTAATTAGTGTCTGTGTATAAAAGGTCAATGAGTTTCTGGACTCTTGACAGACCCTTGCATCTTTCATCCAGTGCTGCACTGGCCTTTCTGGATTTTAAATCATGGGGAAAGCAATACAAATTGTCAAAGGATCTGCGGGAAAAGGTAGTCGAACTGTGGAAAACAGGAAAGGAATATTAAAACATATCAAAGGAATTCAGAATGCCAATCAGCATTGTTCAAAATCTAATCAAGAAGTGGAAAATGAGGGGTTCTGTTGAAACCAAACCATTGTCAGGTAGACCAACTAAAATTTCAGCCACAACTGCCAGGAAAATTGTTCGGGATGCAAAGAAAAACCCACAAATAACTTCAGGTGAAATACAGGACTGTCTGAAAACATGTGGTGTGGCTGTTTGAAGAAAGATAGGCTGCATGGTCAAGTCGCCAGAAGAAAGCCATTACTATGCAGCCACAAAGTATCCCGCTTGCAATACGCCAAACAGCACAGAGACAAGCCTCAAACCTTCTAGCACAAAGTCATTTGGAGTGATGAAACCGAAATTGAGCTTTAACCATAAAACGCCACATTTGGAGAGGAGTCAACAAGGCCTATGATGTAAGGTACACCATTCCTACTGTGAAACACAGAGGTGGATCGCTGATGTTTTGGGAATGTGTGAGCTACAAAGGCACAGGAAATTTGGTCAAAATGTATCGCAAGATGAATGCAGTATATTATCAAAAAATACTGGAGGAACATTTGCATTCATCAGCCAGGAAGCTAGGCATTGGGACGTACTTGGACATTCCAACATGACAATGATCCAAAACACAAGGCCAAGTCAACATGTCATTGGCTACAGCAGAATAAAATGAAGGCTCAATATCATCAAGCCACTCTTTGGAGATCTCAAACATGCAGTTCATGCAAGACAGCCCAAGAATTTACAGGAACTGGAGGTGTTTTTGCTAAGAGGAATGGGCAACTTTATCATCTGAGAAGATTAAGAGCCTCAGTCCACAAAAAACACAAAAGACTGCAAGCTGTCATTGACGTTAAAGGGGGCAATACACAGTATTAAGAATTGGAATATGTAAACTTTTGATCAGAGTAATTTGGGTAGTTTCTGTTGTGATTATTATTTAAAAAGAGTAAACACCGTTGATTGATAATAAATGTCTTCAGTCAAACATTAACCATGAGTGAAAGAAAAGTTTGCGTTATTCATATTTTCAGAAAATGGCCAAGAAATTATAAATGTTGCCAGGGTATGTAAACTTATGAGCACAACTGTATTTACTATCAGATTCTGATACAATGAATAACAAATCACTAAAGCTGACCAATCCTGCAAAACTGAAACTCAGTTAGGTAGTTATATCATTTATTTTACCTGGTGAACTCACAGTACTCAGTTCTGACTTTATTTTTCCCCATAGGCCTGAATGGAGAAGCAATAAAACTGAGAAAAAGGCCACACATGCACAGTATTACACAGCCCATTGGATGGCAGGTATGCTGCACAATATAGGCCAAAGTCCCTTTTGCATGTAACCCACTTATCTAACCTCTGTAGTTGAGAGTATATAGCATCAGGGAAAGGGGTTGTTAGGCTCAAGATTATTTAATATTTTTGAGTAAAGTGCATGTTAACTCCAAAATCTCTTTCTCAGTATGTCTGCCATCATGCTCAACTGTATATAGTTTAAGCAAAATCACATTTTCAAAGTTCTTTAGCTGGAGATCCTGCCAGTAACAATACTTTGTCTCACAATTAGCACAGACTTTGTCAGCTTGCCATTTAACATTCATCAGTTAGCCATTGGGCTACCTATCAGGCCTAGCAGCCAACTGAAGTCATACACTGTACATGGCAGACTGTTTCTGCCAATTGAGAGGCAGTGCGTTAGCGTTGTCAGCCATAAACAAATAGTACAGTTAAGAGTGAGGCACGATGGCAATTATAATAAAAACAGAACTTCTTTGACTATATAGTAACTTTCATGTAAGTTAATTTCACGTGCACATTCCCCCTTCACCCATTATATTATGAATCAAGGTTTGTATTGCTTGCTGGCAAAAATCTGTAGCATGCACACTAGACGTTTAGAAGT
Source organism: Rana kukunoris (assembly GCA_029574335.1). Lineage (NCBI taxonomy): Eukaryota > Metazoa > Chordata > Amphibia > Anura > Ranidae > Rana > Rana kukunoris. The sequence goes on from CM056052.1 coordinate 283,232,977, forward strand.
ACAGTGAATGCAAGCAATATCAGTGCTGATTTAAGGCTGCCTGCATGATGGGACTTTATAAAGTGTGCATATAGAAGAGATTAAGTCCACAATACAGTATAAACAACATTTTTATTCATTTTTTTTATGATTTTAGGTTAATCTTTGGAAACGGTGTACTATTGAGACATACACTCACCGGACACTTTATTAGGTACACCTGTGTAATTGCTTAGTTACACAAATTGCTAATCAGCCAATCACATGGTAGCAACTCAATGCATTTAGGCATCTAGACATGGTGAAGATGACTTGCTGAAGTACAAACTGAGCATCAGAATATAGAAGAAAGGGGATTTAAGTGACTTTTGCACGTGACATGGTGGTTGGTGTCAGAAGGCTGGTCCGAGTATTTCAAAAACTGCTGATCTACTGATATTTTCTCACAGAACCATCTCTAGGGTTTACAGAGAATCGTCTGAAAAAAATGTGTGGATGAAAATGCCTATTGATGTCAGAGAAGAATGGGCAGACTGGTTTCAGATGACAGAAAGGCAAAAGGAACCCAAATAAGCACTTGTTACAACCAAGGTATGCAGAATACCATCTCTGAATGCACAACACATCGAACCTTGAAGCAGATGAGATACAGCAGCAGAAGACCACATCGGGTGCCACGCCGATCAGCTAAGAACAGGAAACTGAGGCTGCAATTCGCACAAGCTCATAATAATTGGACAATTGAAGATTGGAAAAACATTGCCTGGTCTGATGAGTCTCCATTTCAGCTGCAACATTCAGATGGTAGGATCAGAATTTGGGGTAAACAACATGAAAGCATGGATCCATTCTGCCCTGTATCAACAGTTCAGGCTGGTGGTGGTGGTGGTGTAATGGTGTGGGTAATATTTTCTTGGCACACGTCAGGTACCTTAGTACCATTTGAGCATTGTTTAAATGACATGGCCTACCTGAGTATTGTTGCTGACCATGTCCATCCCTTTATGACTAGTGTACCTATCTTCTGATGGTTACTGACAGCAGGATAATGTACCATGTCACAAAGATCAAATCATCTCAAAATGGTTTCTTAAACATGAAAATGATTTAACCACTTTAGCCCCGGACCATATTGCTGTCCAAAGACCAGAGCACTTTTTGCGATTCGGCACTGCGTCGCTTTAACTGACAATTGCGCGGTCATGCGACGTGGCTCCCAAACAAAATTGGCGTCCTTTTTTTCCCACAAATAGAGCTTTCTTTTGGTGGTATTTGATCATCTCTGCGGTTTTTATTTATTGCGCTATAAACAAAAACAGAACGACTATTTTGAAAAAAATGCAATATTTTTTACTTTTTTCTGTAATAAATATCCCCCAAAAATATATAAAAAAAAAAAAATTTTCCTCAGTTTAGGCTGATACGTATTCTTCTACATATTTTTCGTTAAAAAAATCGCAATTAGCGTTTATTGATTGGTTTTCGCAAAAGTTATAGCGTTTACAAAATAGGGGGTAGTTTTATGGCATTTTTATTATTATTATTATTTTTTTACTAGTAATGGCGGCGATCAGCGTTTTTTTTCAGTACTGCAACCTTATGGCGGACACTTCGGACACTTTTGACACATTTTTGGGACCATTGGCATTTTTTTAGCGATCAAAATGCATTGGATTACTATAAAAATGCCATTGGCAGTGAAGGGGTTAACACTAGGGGGCGGGGAAGGGGTTAAGTGTGTTCCTATTTGTGTTCTAACTGTATGGGGGGGTGGACTTACTAGGGGGAATCACTGATGTTCCGTTCATACATTGTATGAACAGAAAATCAGCGTTTCCCCCGCTGACAGGAACGAGCGCTGTGTGTTTACACACACAACTCCCGTTCCCCGCTTTGTAACGAGCGATCGCGTGTGCCCGGCGGCGATCGTGCCCGCCGGGCACATGCACGGGACTCGGGGGCGAGCGGGGGGCGCGCGCGCGGGCCGGCGGCGCGCACGCGCCCCCTAGTGGCCGTCGAAAGTGGCGACGTAGAGCTACGGGCTCTCGCGCAGGAGTGCCGACCTGCTGCCGTATTACTGCGGCGGCTGGTCGGCAAGCGGTTAAATATACTCCAATGGCCTCCACAGTCACCAGATCTCAATTCAATAGAGCACATTTGGAATGTGGTGGAATGGGAGATTCGTACCAATAATATACAGCTAAAAAATCTGCAGCAACTGCATGATGCCATCATGTCAATATGGACCAAAATCTCTGAGGAATGTTTCCCACACCTTGTAGAATCTATGCCACGAAGAATTAAGGTAGTTCTGAAGGAAAAAGGGAGTCCAACCCGGTACTAACAAGGTGTACCTAATAAAGTGGCCAGTTTTGTACAGTATTTACCCATGGAATTCTTTTGCTATTGCAGATGCACGACTGGTAATTTCCTCTTTGAAGCACAAATTAGCAAAATATACATTATTGGAATAGAAAGGTACACTGCACAGGTAACACAAGATATCTCAAACTGCATTACTGACATATGACTTCTGTAGATTAGTAGTGTTAAAATCATTAGAGTGTAACATTTGTATGTAAAAGTTGAGAATGTCATTTAAAGGATGCCACTTGAACATATATTTTAAATGAACAGTTTTTACACAATCTCTATTTTGGATGTTGACTGTTTTGTGCTTTGTATCAAAACTTGATCGTGGTTAACAACCACTGCAGCATACAGACACCTACGTATTTTCACAACACTGGCCACAAATAAACACTAGTTGTACTTTGTTAACTAAGCATACAGTACTGTACAGCTTATTCTAAAGTGTTTTGATCTTCAACCAAATAAAAATACTTTCCGATACACAAAACTTGTATTTAGCATCAATAATTTTTCTTGGTTTTCTTTTTCGCATCCATTTCCTTTTTATTTACTTGCATCCTCTGGCAATTGATTATCTTTGAAAGAAAGTTACCGCTCCAGGTGGATTGTGTTAGGATGATCAGTATGGTCTCAGGAGATTAAGGGTGCTGGCAATGCACAAGGCAACAAATGGAAAAAGAAAATATGGACAGCCCCACTCCAAAAAACCTTGATGGTTGACTTTATTTAAAAAAGGAAAAATGCACTACAAGTCACAGCACACTACACGGGAGTAAAACAGCTGATGCGTTTTGCACTATAAATTAGTGCATAATCATAGCTATGATGCTATGTATTAAGCACTAATTTATAGTGCGAAACGCGTCAGTTTGTAGTGCTGTGACTTGTAGTGCATTTTTCCTTTTTTAAATAGTCAACCATCAAGGTTTTTTAGAGTGCGGCTGTCTATATTTTATTTTTCCATTAATTTATTATTTCTAATGCCGCGTACACAGGATCGTAAATTCTGACAAGAAAAGTCCTATGTGAGCTTTGGGTCTAAAATTCTGGAAGTGTGTAAGCTCCAACTGAATTTTTCTGTCAGAATTTCCACCAAGAAAAATTTGAGAGCTGGTTCTTAAATTTTCCGACGGGAAAAGTTCTTGTCAGAAATTGAACTTAATTTTTTTCAGCTCGTCATAGTGTTGTACATTACTGCGTTCTTGACGGTCAGAATTTGGTGTGACCGTGTGTATGCAACACTTGTTTTAGCCAAAATTCCGTCTGAAAAAAATCCACTGTTTTCTTTTCGGAATTTCCGATCGTGTGTACGCGGCATAAGAAAATGGAGAGCCTTCGCCTGGCCGAATTTAGTGCATGTCACTTTTTTTTTTTGTTAATAATTTTATATATAGTGGCAAAAAAAAGTATGTCAACCCCTGGAAATGAACTTGTTTTCTGCAGTAATTTACCATAAAATGATCTGATCCTCATCTAAGTCCCAACAATAGACAAACACAGTGGCCCAGATTCACGTACATCTGCGCATTATTGGACCGGCGTAGCACACCGCCTTTACGTTAGACTTGCGCAATTTTGCCGCGTAATCACCCTATTCTCGTAGCTTTTGCGCAGGAAATTGCGCATACGTAACGTTTTTCCAGAGGCGTAAGCAGGAGTAATACAAATTGGGAAGGACGTGGGCGTGTTACATTGAAATGAGCTGTGACCCCATGCAAATGAAGGGCCGGCCGGCTCGCGCATGCGCGCTTGAACGAGACCATGTCAGCTCCGATGTGCGCATGCTCACAACTCGGGAGCGGCGCAATCAGTGAAATTGGAAATGGACTAGGGCAACGTTGTGAACTACGCAAACAGCATAAATAGACACACACAAACGCACTTCCTTTGCAAAAGTACATCCCTTTGTCCCTTCCCATTTAACAAAGTGCTTTTGTTCTTGTTGTTCGTTGCGGTGTGTTTTGTAGTTGTCAGATTAGTGTTCTGTGTGATCAAGTGGTTGTTAGTAGATTTTTGAAAGTGGTTTTTGATAAGTGTTTGAGAGACTGTTTGTTTGATTGATATATTTATTTTTGTTTCTTTTTCTGCTGTATTTTTGTTTTGTTTTTTGGGGACTGTTTCTTGCTGAGTCGTTTTCTCTCTGTGTGTTTTTTTTTGTGATTGGTTGGGCTTGTTTGTGTGCGTGAATTTTGTTGACTGGGACTGTTTTTTTTTGGAAGGATGAGTGAGAGAAAACGCAAGCTGAATTTTACAGTTGTGGAAAAACAGATTCTTGCCCGGGCCATTAGCGAGTATGGGCGTTACCTCCACGGCCCAGAGAGTGCCAACACCACCCCGGCCAGGAGGAGGGAGATATTGGATAGGATCACTGACCAGGTGAATTCAGCGGGGCAGGGGGAGACACGGACCAGGTCTGGGATTGACAAAAAAATCAATGACCTCCGGCGTCTGGTCAAAAAGAAGTTGGCCAGAATGCATGCCCATGCCAGGGGCACAGGAGGGGGCCCACCATGCCATATTAGCCTGACAGCGGAGGAGCGTGCGGTGGCCCTGACCTTTCATCGGCATGAAGTTGAGGGCCTGGCCGGCTTTGACTCAAGTCCGGAGCCCGTGGTGCCAGGTAAGTTTTTTTTTTTTTTATATCAGGTGTGTAGCATGTGTGGGGGAGGGGGTGAAAGGGAATATGTGACAAGTGTGTGGATCCTCCAACCTGTGAATGTGTTGTGTCATCCACAGATGTGCAGGAGGGTGCAGGGCCATCTGGCCTGACCGCACCAACCCCAGGACAGCAGCCTAATGAGGCCCCCCCAACAAGGCCGGAGTCCGCGGAGGAGGTTCAACAGGAGCAGGACAATCATGAGGAGCAGGACAATCATGAGGAGGAGAATCATGAGGAGGAGGAGTCCATGTCAGGCACTGGACGTTTGGGTTTTGAGGACTCCTCCCCTCTGGCTGCCAGCAGGCAGGCCTCCCTAAGGGGGAGCCCCCCCCTCCTCCCCCAACATGGCTCCCCTCACAAGGGCCTCCCCTTCTCCCCGGCCACAAGCATCAGCTGGAGGCAGGATGTCATCCCAGACCACCAGGGGGTTGGCCGATTTCCTGCCCGCCACCCTGAGAAGGGACCAGTTCCTCCAGACCCGCCATCTGGGACAGGTCAGCCAGACATTGGTGCGGATGGAGGAGAGCCTGTCCTCCATCAAGGATACGCTGGGGAACCTGGACTCCCACTCCCGGGCTTTCACAACCTGCCTAAATGAACTGCAGACGACATCAGCAGGCGTTGGGCAGGATGTGAGGGCCCTTACCCTGGCTATCCAGGCCAACACGGCAACAGTTGGTGCTGCCCTGGACAGAATTGCCGTGGCCTTGGAGGGCAGGCCACCAGGTGGGCAGAGATCAGGGGCTGATCCTCCTTCCCCGGTTTTACCCCTTCCCCATGCGTCTCCCCTGAGAAGCCAGGGCTGTGGCCGGGGGCGCCCCAGGCGTGGCTCACGCAGAGGGCAGTAATTTGTTTTTCCCCCAATTGTTTTTTTTTTCAAATATTTTTTTTTTTTTTTGTCTTTTTTTTTTTTTTTTTTTGCTGGAATTTTTTTGATTTTGCAGGTAATTTTTTTTTTTTTGGGGGGGTTGTGAATGCTGTGTGAATGTGGGGGTGACATTCCTGCCGGAAAAGGGGTGTCACCCTCTATTTTGGTGGAGAAGGGTTCCCCAGGACCAGGGAGAAGTGATCCCCAGGTCCGTGTGAATGGTGTATGAATGTACAGTGACATAATTGGAGCCTTGGCGTGGCGTTGCTGCTCACAAGTCCTGCATGGTGGACTGGTGCCAATCCAATTTGATGTGGATGTGGGGTGTGTGTGCTAGGGACCACAGTGTTGTGCATGCATGCATTCTCATTGTGCCATGATTAATGTGTATGTTTAACGTGCAAAGATGCCCAATGTGAGCTGTCTCCTGGCTGCTCTTCCCTCAGAAGACGGGGTAACCTCGGTTAGGGGGGGATTGTCTGGTTCAGGGGTCAGGTCATCACGTAGGTCAATCTGCAGGCCCTTTCTTTCTGCAAAGTTGTGCAGCATGCAACATGCACCGATGATCTGGCACACGAAATTTGGGGAGTACAAGAGGGTACCCCCAGACTTATCCAGGCATCGGAAACGTGACTTTAGGATGCCAAAGGTGCGCTCCACCACTGCACGGGTTTGGGCATGTGCTTGATTGTATCTTTCCTCTCCTGGGGTTTGGGGGTTCCGGATAGGAGTCATGAGATGGGGTCCCAGTGGATATGCAGAGTCACCTGTAAGGGAAAAGACAGGAGGATGTTAGTCATGCATGTGCCCCTTGTGATGTGCATCATGGGAGGGGATAGTCATGCCTGACTCCCATGTCACTCACCAACCAGCCAGGTGTCCCCATACACGTTCTGATTGAATTCCAATCGGATGTGGCATTGATTGTATATGTAGCTGTCATGGCTGGACCCTGGGTGTTTGGCACAGACGTGCCATATGAGGCCTTGGGCATCGACTATCACCTGTACATTGATGGAATGCCAATGCTTCCGATTGCGGTACATGTGCTCTGTCTCCTGGGGGGGCTGGAGTGCCACATGTGTGCAATCAATGGCCCCCACGGTGCGTGGGAATCTGGCAATTCTGTAGAAATCTGTCATTGTCTTCAGCCGCAGCTCCTCAGTGGTGGGTTTGATGATTTGGTTGGCCATGCGTCTGAGTATTGCAGGGACAACCTGGTGCACACATCTGCTCATGGAGGACTGTGACATCCCAGCCCCCACTCCACTTGTTCTTTGAAAAGAGCCACTGGCAAGGAAATGGAGTGTTGCCAGGACCTTGACCAGTGGCTGCACTGCATGTGAGCGGTGTGTTGGGCTGGTGATGTCATCCAGCAGGGTTGTGGTTAATTCCAGGATGACATGAGGGGTGAATCTGAAGATGCGATACACCTCAGAATCACTCATGCCAAACAGGTCTATGCGGGTGCGGTATATCCTCTCCCGTGCCATCCTCCGTGCCATCCTCCGTGCCCTCCTCCTTCTTTGTTCATCTAAAGTCAGTAGTATAGCTATGCGCGACGATGCCCCTGGCATGTTGGCATACAGATTGTTGAGCAACACGTGTGACTGCTGAGCTGCTCACTAACAGTGTTGCTTTATCTAACAAGTAGACTTTTTTTCTTTTTTTAGACCAGCTTTTATCAGCTCTAATTTTAGACAGGACATTTTGCTGTTTGCGCACACTGCGTCGCCTGCGCTGCCCCAACGTTGTTTTGTGGATCCCCGTAAGTCCCTCATTAGCATATTTGACTAGCAAATCAATAGTGTGTCTATCGCACTTTTGCGCGGACGGATGCGCCAGTCTAACGAAATTACGCGGGACAAAAAAAATCAATGAAATCAAGCAAGCACCTTTGGATCAGACCTGCACAACATTCAGGTGGAATTCTTGATCATTCCGCTTTACAAAACTGCTTCAGCTCAGACACATTTGTAGGATGTCCGGGGTAAACATCTCTTGGAGGTCATTCCACAGCATCTATGATGTAAAGTCCGGGCTCTGACTGAGCTGCCCCAAAAGATTAAGGTTCTTTTTCTGAAGCCAGTCTGTGGTTGATTTACTTTGATGCTTATGGTAATTGTCCTTCTGCGTCACTCAACTTCTAAGCTTCAGCTAGTAGACAGCTACTCTAACACTACCCCGTAAGATATTTTGGTAAACTTGGAAATCCACTTTTCTAAGGATGATGGCAAATGGTCCAGTCCTTGGGGCAGCGAAGCAAGCCTAAATTACGATGTTCCATCCACCATACTTCACCACCGGGATGATGTTTTGATGTTTGTAAGCTGTGCCCTTTTTGCACCATACATACTGGAGTATTCTTCTAGAACAATTCAACTTTTGTTTCATCAGTCCACAAAACATTTTCCCAGCAGCCTTGCAGTTTGTCAAGGTGCTCTTTGGCAAACTTCAGGCTTTTGCCATGGTGTTCTGTCACAGACACCCTGCCTCTACAAAGACTTAACTGTATGTATGGTGTGACTTAGATGAAGATCGGATCATATTTTATGACAAATTCCTCCAGAAAACCAGGCAATTCCTAGTGGTTCACATACTTTTCTTGCAACGATATATTTAGATACTCTTCATTTCCTTGGATAGCACTTGGTGGCAGCTCTTCCGTATATGGAAATATACATTTCTGATGTACTTTTTTTGTCTCAAGGTTTTTTTTCTTGCCCACATTTGGTGTGACCATGGGCTCTTAATGTAACTTTATTTCAATCTTTGTGCCATCTATTTGCCACTCTTTGGTTGTTCTGCTGGGGTGCTGTTGGTCCCTTCCACAACTCCCGTGACAGACACCCTGTGGCTGTCATCATCTGGAAGGGTTACAATAATTTTATACTACTTTTCAAGCTGATTTGTATGGTCTTTACGACCAAATGACAGAAGTTTGAGCAGCCTCTTACACCCTTTTTAAGGGGGTGCTCCAACATTATTTGTAATTTCCAATTTTTTAAACCGTTTTTTTTTTTCAATTTGAAGTGAATAAATATTTATGAAACACGTGGAGATATTAAATACTTAAATACCCTTTTCTTTATTCATCTTGCCATGTGGGAATAATTGGAGTCAAATATTATATATATACTGTGTATATACAGTGGGGAAAATAAGTATTTGAACACCCTGCTCTTTTGCAAGTTCTCCCACTTGGAAATCATGGAGGGGTCTGAAATTGTCATCGTAGGTGCATGTCCACTGTGAGAGACATAATCAAAAATAAAAATTCCAGAAATCACAATGTATGATTTTTTTAACTATTTATTTGTATGATACAGCTGCAAATAAGTATTTGAACACCTGAGAAAATCAATGTTAATATTTGGTACAGTAGCCTTTGTTTGCAATTACAGAGGTCAAACTTTCTTGTAGTTTTTCACCAGGTTTGCACACACTGGAGGAGGGATTTTGGCCCACTCCTCCACACAGATCTTCTCTAGATCAGTCAGGTTTCTGGGCTGTCGCTGAGAAACACGGAGTTTGAGCTCCCTCCAAAGATTCTCTATTGGGTTTAGGTCTGGAGACTGGCTAGGCCACGCCAGAACCTTGATATGCTTCTTACAGAGCCACTCCTTGGTTATCCTGGCTGTGTGCTTCGGGTCATTGTCATGTTGGAAGACCCAGCCTCGACCCATCTTCAAAGCTCTAACTGAGGGAAGGAGGTTGTTGCCCAAAATCTCGCAATACATGGCCCCGGTCATCCTCTCCTTAATACAGTGCAGTCGCCCTGTCCCATGTGCAGAAAAACACCCCCAAAGCATGATGCTACCACCCCCATGCTTCACAGTAGGGATGGTGTTCTTGGGATGGTACTCATCATTCTTCTTCCTCCAAACACGGTTAGTGGAATTATGACCAAAAAGTTCTATTTTGGTCTCATCTGACCACATGACTTTCTCCCATGACTCCTCTGGATCATCCAAATGGTCATTGGCAAACTTAAGACGGGCCTTGACATGTGCTGGTTTAAGCAGGGGAACCTTCCGTGCCATGCATGATTTCAAACCATGACGTCTTAGTGTATTACCAACAGTAACCTTGGAAACGGTGGTCCCAGCTCTTTTCAGGTCATTGACCAGCTCCTCCTGTGTAGTCCTGGGCTGATTTCTCACCTTTCTTAGGATCATTGAGACCCCACGAGGTGAGATTTTGCATGGAGCCCCAGTCCGAGGGAGATTGACAGTCATGTTTAGCTTCTTCCATTTTCTAATGATTGCTCCAACAGTGGACCTTTTTTCACCAAGCTGCTTGGCAATTTCCCTGTAGCCCTTTCCAGCCTTGTGGAGGTGTACAATTTTGTCTCTAGTGTCTTTGGACAGCTCTTTGGTCTTGGCCATGTTAGTAGTTGGCTTCTTACTGATTGTATGGGGTGGACAGGTGTCTTTATGCAGCTAATGACCTCAAACAGGTGCATCTAATGTAGGATAATAAATGGAGTGGAGGTGGACATTTTAAAGGCAGACTAACAGGTCTTTGAGGGTTAGAATTCTAGCTGATAGACAGGTGTTCAAATACTTCTTTGCAGCTGTATCATACAAATAAATAGTTAAAAATTCATAAATTGTGATTTCTGGATTTTTTTTTTTTGATTATGTCTCTCACAGTGGACATGCACCTACGATGACAATTTCAGACCCCTCCATGATTTCCAAGTGGGAGAACTTGCAAAATAGCAGGGTGTTCAAATACTTATTTTCACCACTGTATATATATATATATATATATATATATATATATATATATACACACACTAATATAATGTATATTTTACAACAATATATGCTGGAGCACAATAAAGCCTTGTGTTACTCTTAACTAGTTCTCTTTTTTTCTCACAACAGAATCCTGAGAGTCGGTTCACACAGGGGCAACACGACTTCAAGCACGACTTTGGGAGGCAACTTGGACACGACTCGACACGATTATGGATCATCAGGCAACTTACAAGGCAACTTCAAGTTGCCTCCAGGACAGTACAAGGCAACTTCAAGTCGCCTTCAACTTCAAGTCGCCTTCAGGACAGGAGGCTTTCCAGTGGCCAATCAAACAACAATCAGCTTTGTGGGAGGGAGGGGGAGTGGTTTGCCTGAGAAATGTATGTTATCTTCCTGTATTGTTGCTTCAGTTAAGACAGTGATCAGACTTCTGAGGCAACTTCTATTGAAATCAATGGGTACAAGTTGCCTACAAGTCAGATTGAAGTAGTACAGCAACCTTTTCTGAAGTCGGAGTGACTTCAGGAGTGTGTATTAAGACGGCTCTCATTCACTTCAATTGATTTTCTCAACCACACGACTTGGGACGACTTGGGCAAATTCAAGTCGGATCCCAGGTCGCCCCTGTGTGAACCGGCTCTTAAAGTCAAACTAAAATAAAGAGCCCTGACACTTAATAATAAAGTAGTGCCTGTTTTGGAGCATGCCTGAAGACAAACAAAAGGTGTGCATAGGCACTTCTTGGGTTATTTTTCTATGGTTAAAAGGCAAAACTTGCGGTTTTATTTTAGATAAGAGTAGGGAAGGGTTGTAGTCTCTGTCAGAATTCTAATGCTCTGTCTCCACTATGGAGATTCAGTCCCTCTATTTGTTCTGGTAACCACTGTCTATTAGGTATGCCAAAAATCTACATTTTGAGTTGCCAACAGAACAGGTAACGAGAAGAAATCTTGCAACATGAAGATCTGTTCTGGAGGCAATGGACGAAGAGGGATTTCCATTAGGGCCCTTTCACATGGGCACTTTCCGATTCAAATAGCAGGGCATTTATACGCTGATCTCCTGCTCATAGGAGCAGAACGGGGTCAAAAGACAGGTCCATGTCTAATCAGTTTTTGCAGACAGACTCCGCTCTGCTCTATGACCGCCTTGGAGTAAATGGCCTCCACTGGCCATTTACACCAGGCTGCTGCCGATCCAAATGGAAGAGGTATTTTTATGCAAAGTATAGATAAAAGTGCACATTGCATAGATGTACCAAATATTATACAAACCCATTTGTTTTCCTTAGGTATATGCTTTAAATGTTTGCATTGGCTGTACTTAATCAGTGAAACATTCTGTGTAATTCCTGTTTGGCATTAAACAGTTGAGTTGGCCATATAGAAGCCTCCTCAGTAGGTGTTCACATGTTCTTGCCTTAAAAGGAGTAAACGGGCACTGGCAATTTGGTCACACAAGAGAATTCTGGTGTCATTTGGGTATAATAAAATAAAAAAGCTTTCAGCTAGCTATGGTGTTTAGAAAACCAAACTTAAAATGTCTATGGAGGAAGGAAGGAAAAAGTGATTTTATTATCATGTTTAATTTGTTAAACATTTGAACTTCAGTTCCTGACTCAGTACTATCAGTTTCCTGTGCTTAAAAAGAAAGTCAGTTTTCCACCAAAATGCAAAGTAAAAAACAGTAGCTCCTTTATTCCACTATGCTACTTAGGACAAAAACATGGAAAACCTGTCTACAATCTGTCATGGCTTTTTAAGTATGCTCAGGGTTACTTATACAGCACATCTGTGCAGACTTGTGTCAGTTGTGTTCGGAAATAAAATGCCATATAGACTCATCTAACAATGAGATAGACAAGTTAGCACAAGCACATAATTATTCCATATTCTCTTCACTTAAGCACATTCCAGAAACACCACATGCTTTATTTTCTAGGAATGTTACCCATGCGCCTGACTGTGACTAAAGCAATCTTGGAATAATAAAAACACACATACAGCAACCCACATTTGTGTACTCAAATATGGATCTAAGGAACCTTAAAGTGAATTTACACTTTTGCAGTCAAATTTAAAAAAAACCCTACTATATGTTTATTATGTTTTCCCATTCACATAGCATTGCCAAAACCTTTCTCAGGAGGAGGTGTTATGGCTGACTGCAAGATTTTTGAACAATGTTAGAGTGAGCCTGTACCAAGTGTATCCTTAATAACATACAATGCAAAAAGCCAAGCCTCTACACATTTAAAGTGATATTAAACTCTTATTATTTTTGCTTTTCCTTTTTATTTTTATTTTTAGCGCAACTTCACCTCTTTTTCTTGTATTATTTAGTGTGTGTGTAACACCTAGTGGTTGCTGCTTGTAATTATTGTCATTTTTGTATGTTAAGCGCGGTAATTTCCTTGAGATATTAAACTCTGATTTTAAAATAAAATAAACTATTCAAGTATGTACTCCATTGTTCTTAACCTCCACTTGTAGTGCCCATGTACTTTCAAGTACGGGTGCTAGTAAATTTAAGGGGATGATCAGAGTGTATGTGACTGATCAAAATTCTGATTATTGTAAGGCTCTCTGTTTCAGCTCGGCTGTGCTGTGGGCTCATTCTGCTGTGCCTGGGGTGTTGTTCCACCCCAGGACGACAGGTGGCAGCAGTGGAAGCTGAGGTTCGGGTGTTCTCTCCAAGAGACCAATCAGGAGGCCTGGGCCTCGATGGGCATGCTGGGAGAGGGTACTTATGAGACAGATGCCATTTTAGGTGGTTCTGTCCTGGAGTGTGGCACCCACCTTTAGGGTGGCCACATCACCGCGCCCCAAGTGTTATGGCCTACCTGGCTGGGGCGTGGGTGCTACGCTGCATACTTGGTTCCAGAGCCAAGCTGGCCTGGAGCATCCAAGCAGTACGGGAACCCAGTGATCGACTGGGTTCTCACCTCTAAAGATCCCAAGCAAGTTTGGCTGTTCGGTGGGGAGTCCAGTTGAGGAGCGCCATTGAGAGGCTGGCGGTCCAACAGTATTGAGACAAATCATCGGGGATCAAGGTACTGGACACTGAGGGATTGATTCCCCTCTCGGTGGGTACCTGGGCGACGTTGAAGGAAGGTTCAGGCAAAACTTTACTTGGGAGGGACTCCTCCATATCTACACTCGGAAAAGGCCTGTGGCAGAGGTGCTTTTCCTGAAGTTCACCTGGAAGGGTCTGTGAGAGAGACTTCTTTTCAAGTTTCGAGTGATACTCTGGCTGCCAGGTCGTGAGAGAGACCCACTCAGGCTGGAGTGGCGAAAGTAAATCTAACGGTTGTCAGAAACAGGTTTTCTATATCCAAGGCCTCAATCTGCTGTTCTCCTTCCAACCTTCATCTATCCTTTCCATCACTTGTTAACTGTTTTTACCCGGCTGGGTAATAAAGAGCACATATAAAGAGACTTCCTACTTGTGGACATTCCTTTACTGCTATCACATGCATCGTTCACACTAGATATTTCACCGGAGCCACGAGGTAACATGCCATCCCAATTCTAACCAGCAGCTCCTTCGGAGGTAAGTGCTACCCACTAAAACTCCCAAAATTCTTTAAATTTTGCTGCTATGACCCGACTTCCTGACTGGATTTAGGAACATACTCACCCACTGTATTTGGGAACATATTCGCCCTCTCTTTCTTGCTCCTGAGATGGACTAGAGACTCTGGGCTATAGGATTTAAGTGTGCATGGGGCAGCGCACACAACCACAACGAACCTGCACTACACATTCCAAATAAAAGGTAAGGGTGAATGGAGAAGCTCACAACAGGCCTTACAAGAAGGCAGAAAAACAAAGTTAAAAATAAATATCCTGAAAAATAGATTACAGGACCAATAAGTATTGGATGTGTATTGATTCGTTTTGGAGAATAAGGATTTTGTTTAGCTTCACTTTAAACCCTTCGTTAGGACAGACAGTATTCAAATTTAGTTACAATTCGTAATGAAGTGCACAGTGCAGGCAGGGTTAATTATGGCAAAAAGCTGCTCAGCCCCCTCAAACAGAGAAGTTGTTGGATTGGAGATCATGTTAATCATGTTGATCATGTAAAAAAGGTTAGCTGAAAATTATTATTTTTATTTTATTATGTGAGCAGGGACATGTAACCAGCATAAAGTTTGCGTTATCCCAATTAGGCTGCAAAAGGGGAAATCCACTTTCAGCTAGAAATCCACTAAACAGTATTACCAAGACCACAGGGCATAGTCTTTTAAATGCATTTCAATAGAAAAACCCCAAACAGTTAAAAGTGGTTTCCCCATGGTTCATCACAACATGATGACAAGACCCACCACTAGTCTTCAAGCTGTGACCAACAACAGATTACTCTATAGTTCTTTACTAATATAGCATACATGGTATATTCGGCAGGTTAATCCAGAAATCAATAAATGAATAAATAAATAAATAAATCATGATAACTAAATGCTGATTTTAGTAAAGCCTGAGACATAAGATTTAGGTCTGTAATATTTTATTAATGCAAAATTGTCAGAAACCTGGGTAATTCAAGCTAAGCAAACAATTAAATCTTAAAAACACACACAGAATTATTAAATACAGTGATATGGACAGCTGAAATTATATGAATATTTCCTATAAAAGTCAACCATGACCTCGTCTACATTTAAAGCCTTTTAAACATGGACTGTAGAATCGAAGCCCCTTGACAATGTACAGTTAAGCCGTGTGCACACGACCATTTTTCATTTCATGGAAAAAACGTTTTTCTCAATGTGATTCTTGACAAGCCTGCCTTGCATACACACAATCGTGAAAAAGAAAATGCTCGACCAAAGCGCGGAGACGTACACTGCGTACAACGGCACTATAATGGGGAAGTTTCATTCAGATGGCGCCACCCTTTGGGCTGCTTTTGCTGATTTCGTGTTAGTAAAAGTTTGGTGAAAAACGATTGGCGCTTTTCAGTCCTCGTAAAAACTACGAGAAAAATTAAAGCATGTTCTAAATTTTTAATGGCCATTTTTCACATCGAGGAAAATGCTCTGGAGCCTACACAGAATAGTTTTTAATAAAAAATGTAACTACTTCCCAACGGCCGTACGACTTTGTACGGTCGCAGGGTGGCTCTAATTCTCTGGGAGGCCGTGTTTTTACGGCGTCCGCTCCTCCAGGCCACTAGAGGGTGCGCGAGCACCGCTGGCGGCACGCGTGTGCCCGCCGCATCCATGAGATGCCGATGCGCGTGCCTGGCGGCCGCGATGTCCGCCAGGCACTAGCGATCGGTGGTTAAAGTACAAGGACGTGGATCTCTGTGTGTAAACACAGAGATCCATGTCCTGACAGGGGAGAGAGGAGACTGATCTGTGTCCCTTGTACATAGGGACATAGATCGGTCACCTCCCCCTGTCACCCCCTCCCCCACAGTTAAAACACAATTCAGGGTACACATTTAACCCCTTCCTCACCCCCTAGTGTTAACCCCTTCAATGCCAGTCACATTTATACAGTAATTAGTGCATATTTATAGCACTGATCGCAGTATAAATGTGAATGGTGCCAAAAATGTGTCAAAAGTGTCCGATGTGTCCACCATAATGTTGCAGTCCCAATAAAAATCGCAGATCGCTGCCATTACTAGTAAAAAAAATAATAATAATAAAAGTTAATAATAATTATGTCCCCTATTTTGTAAGCGCTATAACTTTTGCCCAAACCAGTCGCTTATTGCGTTTTTTTTAACCAAAAATATGTAGAATAATACTAATCGGCCTAAACTGATAAAAAAAATGTTCTTTTTTTTTTTTTTTAAATGGGCTATTTATTATAGCAACAAGTAAAAAATATTTACTTTTTTTTCAAAATTGTCGCTCATTTTTTGTTTATAGTGCAAAAAAATAAAAACCGCAGAGGTGATCAAATACCACCAAAAGAAAGCTCTATTTGTGGGGAAAAAAGGACGTAAATTTTGTTTGGGAAGCATGTCGCACGACTGCGCAATTGTCAGTTAAAGCGGTGCAGTGCCGGAAGCTGAAATTTCACCTGGTCAGGAAGGGGGTATACGTGCCCAGTAAGCAAGTGGTTAAAAAATTGAATTTTTTCACGTCATGAAAAACGGTTGTGTGTACGCAGCATAAGACCTGCGTAAACTGTCAGCGCTATGTAAATACCTGAAATAAATAAATAATAAATAGGCCACGTTTTAAGTACATAGACTAGAGGGATCCGCAGTGCTCAACCAAGCACTTGGCCTGTGAAAGGTTAGACACTAACTATATACGTAAAAGACTGCCCTGTATGGACAACAGCTGTAAGTTTTGTCTAGAAAAAACCTTTACGTATTTCCATTCACATCAAAATCTGACCAATTATATGTGATCAATCACAACACAATACAATGCATTAACATATTAACCAGCACTCTTCTTTTTTTCAGAAACAGGGAAACACATGCATACCTGTGAGTGAGATACAGAAAAATGGTGCTCCAGGATAGATTTAAGTCTGAGGAATTAGAAATATGTTAACTAGTATTTATGTCAAGGTGACTGAAGCTTCTGCTCTAACAATGCAATTATTCCCTCCATAACCACAAGGCCTACTACTGCGCATTCAATGTGGAATCATGCGGGGGAGAATTTTCAGAATGATGCATTGTGGCGTGCCACATTTTCCTCTGATGAAAGTGGAGTAATGCAGGCGTGTTTCTCCTCAATTTACACTAACAATCCAACCTGTGAGATGGGTATAACAACAAGTGCTACACAAACATTTGCGTGCACCAAAAGTTCTTAGCATAAATCAGTAATTTTCCATTTTACGATACACATGCATGCATACACTTTGTTTTATACTCATTTAAATACATGACGCAAAGAGATGAGTAGTACTTGTAGCTTGTTTTTTTCAGCGCCGTGCCTGCATCAAGTGGACTCCAACCTCACAATCAAAAAAGATATGCACCACGTGTTATGCCACGTACACAAGATCGGACATTCTGACAACAAAACTGTGGATTTTTTTCCGTCGGATGTTGGCTCAAACTTGTCTTGGCATACACACGGTCGCCCAAATGTTGTAGGAAATTCCAATCGCCAAGAACGCGGTCACGTACAATGTGTAAGATCGGCACTATAAAAGGGAAGTTCAATACCAAGTGCGCCACCCTTTGGGTTCCTTCTATAAATCTTGTGTTAGTAGAAGTTTGGTGGGAGACGATTCGCGCTAATATGTCATTTGCTGCTGTACCCGATTTCTCAGAGTCTCTGAGAAATCAGTTTGTCAGAACTCTGTGTAAATATCAGCAGCAAAAAACTTAATTATTCTATCATTATAAAGAAGAGAATGCGCTGCATTAAAATTCTGACCCCAAATATCTAATGGAGCCTACACACGGTTGGAATTTCCGACAACAAGCTGCCATCGAATATTTTTCCTATCGAACATTTGTTGTCAGAAATTCCAAGCGTGTGAATGCGGCATTAGGCTAAATTGCAAAGCTGTGTTTAATATTATAGAGTAGCAGTGCACATCTCCATTCAAAATGACAGTTATGGGCTTACCCTGCCCTTTTTTAAATTGCAATTACCTTGAGCTTGAAAAAGGACTGGGCACCTGAAACTGTCAATAGGTTTGTATGCAATTATTGCCATTTGATAATATTAAACATAGATTGTGTATAAACAGGTGTAATAGGATTCTTCCGATTCCATATGCATTTACATACCCGCACCACTTTAAACCTTGTTTGCAGGGATTGCCTGTGATAAATGTAAAAGTATATTATATTTACCAGTACTTGTTATAAACTTTTTTTTGTTTACATTTCTTCAATTGCTGTTTAGTTTCCATGGCTAGACAAATGATGCCACACATTCCAGGGGACTTCAGGAGAGGAGAAAGGGTCTTCTCAGCTAAGCACACCCCCTGCCTGCATGCCTGAGCTAAGGGTATATGGATTCCAGGAAGTAAATGCTACAGGAATCATCTGCCCTTACTCAAGATGTCCATGGTTATAAATGCTAGGAGGGTGTTTTTCAAAGTGATTTCTCAGCAATATAGCCTGGAGACATGGATAGACAGTTGAGCTTGTTTTGAATATTAATAATGAATTAAATGGTGTTTTTGGTTTGTGGTGCTCAGAAGCAGTGTTCTTCTAAATATATAATAAACAATGCTGGATGGCAAGTACTTTGGCCAGTTTGAAGATATTTTAGAGAAAATTGAGGGTTCTTCTTTTTTTTTTTATGAAGGATCCATGGTAGTGTGCGTTTGTGTACATACTGTGTGTGTGTATATATATATATATATATATATATATATATATTTATTTAGACATACGTGCAACTTAAAAGCCTAGCGCCGACAAACTAGTTATCTGCATCTCAGGGTCCTACTGTGTACGCTGTTAATGGAGTGCAAGTGTAATTGACTGGAGTACTGCAGAGTACTCGGTTGAGCAATGTTCCAGATCTCCACTGTCCGGCAGTCACATGGAATTTTAAATATATTAAAGTAAACCAGACAAAATGGTTGTCATCAAAGGCTTCTACACAATAGTGGATAAACCAAAAAACTGACTTCTACATTTGCAACAGCCTGGTTGTATTATATTAAAATAACAGACAAGGTTCAGTTGAGTTTAAGCATTTTTTGGAGGAGAGTTAAGAGTCTGCTCCTATATTGCCCTTTTGAGCTTTTAGGAAATCCTGATGACATCACACTATTTTCCCTCCTGAAGCAATGGGGTTACAATGGGCACAGAGTGCTCTGTAGTAGGATCGAAAAGCCATGGGGCCTGCTAAATTAAGCTGTCACAGCCAGCAGACATGCTGACAGCACATTTGCAGCACCCCTTATAATGCTTGGCAGCACTACTCCCAAGGCACCGTTTACGCCCTCTGTCAACCTCAAAACAACTGCACCATGTGTTGATCCTCTCCGAGAGCATATCCTAATTTGTGCATGCATGAATTTAATGAACCGGGGCTGAATACGGCTAATGTTACTTTAAGCAGGTAGAGCTAGAGGTACTTCTACAACTTAACTTTATCCAGGTGAAACGTGTCAGGAGGGTGGGGCCAATGGGAAAGCACTAAGCTGACACTAGAATTTCAATCAAATCCTTATGGTTAACCTCGCCAGTTTGCAGTACATCTGCAGCAACTGCCATTTTTCTCTTTCAATAGATTTTTATTGAGTTTATGGATAAGGTTACAGCAAGTACATAAGCGTCAGAACTTACAATAGCCCCAAGGGGCGACGCACACAATTTTACAAACAAAGCAAAGAATATAATGAAAACAATAATAACCTATAATGGAGAGGTAATTCAAATATTATGACTGCCTGGAAGACAGTCTGATTGGGATATGTATGAGCTCTCACAAATGTGGAGCCTTATTACCTTGTAGAAGAAGCCCGGACCCAAGGGCAATCTGGAACCCACACCCTCAGCACCCCTCTTGGGAACATGCTGCGCCAAGAGCAAGGTCCCCCAGACCCCATCCAGATCCCATACTACCCTTACTAATGTGGGCAAGAAGGCTATATTATTTTAAGGGTCACACAAGGAATTCCCCCCAAAAAAACAACTGCCATTTGTACACAAGAATTGTTGCGTTGGACACCTCCTTTTTCAAAGCTTACCAGGCTAATCTGTGTATAATGACTGTTCATCAATGCAGTAAAAAAAGTTAATGTCACACAAAATGATACAAATGATTTAACTGCTGCATCATCACATTATCTTTGCACTTTTAGTGACCCCTGATTTTTAGCAGTTTAAAATCAAGGCATTTAAATATGAAGATATCACACAGAAAAAAAAAAAAGCTGTGTGTGAAAAAAAATATCTTGCCTAGTAATCCAATATGTTTACAAAACTTTAAGGTAGAAATCAAAAGAGCAATATTTTCCAACCTTTTACTGAGTCTTACAAACTAAAACCACATGTTTTATTATTAGATGTAACCGCCTTGCCGATACTGAGTCACTTGCATTGGCGGAAACAAAGAATCACCAATGTCGGCCCGAGTTACAAATCAGAGGTTATTTTAAAGAATAACTCCAATGAAATAAATAAATAATACTTCACAAGGAATTACACATAACTATTGCACATCTGTTTTCCTCTTAATACCTGAGCAGCCAGGCATCATGTTTAAAAATTAATTCCGTGTGAAAAATAGAAATGTACCTAAACCCAAAAGCAAATATGTAATATTATTGCAGTTCACCAGTCCTTAATAAAAAAAAGTGTATTTAATTTATATGTATTTTATATACACACACACACACACATACAGTAGATATAAAAAAAAAGTCTACACACCCCTGTTAAAATGGCAGGTTTCTGTGATGTCAAAAATGAGACAATGATAAATGATTTCAGCACTTTTCCCACTTCCAATGTGACTATAAAACTGTACAATTCAATTAAAAATGAAACTGAAATCTTTTAGGTGGGAAGTAAAAAAATAAAAATAAAATAATGTGGTTGTATAAGTGTGCACACCCTCTTATAACTGGGGATGTAGCAGTGTTCAGAATTAAAGGGGCTGTAAAGGTCCGTCTTTTATTTTCTAAATTGGTTCCATTAAGCTAGTGCATTGTTGATGCACTTACCTTTTCCTTCCATTTCCCTTCTAAATGTTTTTTTTCTTTGTTTAAATTTCTCACTTCCTGTTTCTCCTTCATCATCTGAGTGGTGGAAAGTAATTTAGAACAGAACACTAAGGAGGAACAGGAAGTGAGAAATTCAGACAAAGAAAAAAAAAACATTTTAGAAGGGAAATTGAAGGAAAAGGTAAGTGAACCAACAATGCACAAGCTTAAAGGAACCTATTTAGAAACTAAAAAACGAACCTTTACAACCCTTTTAAGCAATCACATTCAAACTCATGTTAAATAGGAGCCAGTACGTACATACAATCATTAACCTCTTTGTGTCGGCGCTATAGCCGAAAGGCGGCTACAGCGCAGACCTGAATTTCCGTGCTTGAGCGGCCTGCGTGCCCCCTGCAGGGCGCGCGGCTCACTCTGTGATCAGCGACCCCTTACCACGTAATCAGCTGTCAGCCAATGACAGCTGATCATGTAATGTAAATAGAGCCGCTTTCAGCGTGAGGAGAAATAAAAAGGCCAATCACCGGCGGAAGACAGAGGGACATCGGTCCCGTTCAGGGAGAGCTGCCGCCAGCTCATCTGTGCCCACGTTTGCCACCTACCAATGCACAACAGTGCCGCCTACCAGTGCCACCTATCAGTGCCTCAAAGAATGCTGCCTATCAGTTTCACCTACCAGTGCTCATTAGTGCCACCTATCAGTGTCGCCCAGTGTCCCCCATCAGTAACACCTATTAGTGCCCATCAGTGCCACCCATCAGTTCCATCTTATCTGTGCCCATCAGTGCCGTCTTATCTGTGCCCATCAATACCACCTTATCTGTCCCCACCAGTGCAGCCCATCAGTGCCCACCAGTGCGGCCTCATCAGCGCATATCAATGAAGGAGAAAAATTACCTGTTTGCAAAATTTTATAACAAAATATTTTTTTACTTAATTTTTTCCTCATAAACAATGCTGACCATCAGTGTCACCTATCAGTGCCACCTTATCTGTGCCCACCAGTACCGCCCATATCTGTCCCCACCAGTACCGCCTTATCTGTCCCCACCAGTACTGCCTTATGTATGCCCACCAGTACCGCCATATCTGTCCCCACCAGTACCGCCTTATCTGTCCCCACCAGTACCGCCTTATCTGTCCCCACCAGTACCGCCTTATCTGTCCCCATCAGTACAGCCTTATCTGTCCCCATCAGTGCAGCCTATCAGTTCCCACCAGTGCCCCAGATGTACCTTAGTCTCATTTTTTTTTACATCACAGAAATCTGACATTCTGTCTACAATCTGTAGACTTTCTATATCCACTGTATATATATGTGTGTGTGTATATATATATATATATATATATATATATATATATATATATAATATTCATCAGGCAGGACTAGTAAGCAACATTTTATTAAAGTTATAATGCACTTTAAATTCTGCATTTTGGCTCTGCAGATATCTTCGTATGGAATATCCGTTCTGCCGTTTTCCACTCTCGAGTTCATGAAATGTAAAAATATAGGATAGATTTACTAAAACTGGTGCACTTAGAACCTGGTGCAGCTGTGCATGGAAGCTTTGGCAATTAAACCTATAAGCCGATTGGTAAATAACCCCCTAGCTCTAGTAGATGACCCCCTATATATGCTGCAGATTGGATTGATCGCATATATAGCTTTGTTGGATCACCATTGTTTCCACTTTAGCAGGCTTTGCAGGCACTCCCATGGTCAGCCTAATTAAAAATTTCAGCTGATCTGAACAGAATTATAACAGAACTATAACAGAATTGCCTTTCGGTTCAGCTATATTTATAAATACATTTGGAATAACCTGCAGTATTTGCATTTATCTGTACTTCAAGTCCGATATGGCATAAACCCAGGATAAAAGAATAATATATTAGTACCAGAACATATGGTTTGATGTGGGGTTTGAATTGTAATATTTATAGTATAGTTTGAGATTCACTCGGCATGCATAGTCACAATGTGTGACAGTGTTGTCTTTAGAAAACGCTGTTGTACTCTGGCAGAAACATGGCTTTTTGCAGTGAGAACATTCCAGGGCAGGGTCAAGTCAGGTGACAAGGTGCTCTTCAACACTGTTGCTGTTACCAGCCTCAGCAAATGTATCTGGATGTTAAAAAGAATATTACACTGTGCTTATCACAGATCACGATGACAAGCAGCAGTGACCGTAATGGTGATTTATTAGATAGATGATAAATCGCAGAAATAAATCTGCAAACTCTACCTTGCAGTTAATATACTTCATTCTCTCTACACGCTTTCAGAATGCCGTTTGCAGCTTGTTTTATTTCCTGTACACATCATTCAAAGCATTGTCTTGTGGTCGCTGTAATAGGCCTAAGCTTACATAAAAAATATTTCCTAAAGTGGAACTCACGCCCTTTATCCAAGTAAAAAGAAAATCCTGAAACTCAGACCAACCAGGAAATGTTCCAAACAGCACACCGTATATACTCGAGCATAAGCCGAGGCACCTAATTTTACCACAAGAAAATGGCAAAACGTATTGACTCCAGTATAAACCTAGGGTGTCCATCTGCATGCCTCACTGTGCCTCATTGTGTCCATGTGCATGCCTCACTGTGCCCATGCCTCACTATGCCCATGCCTCACTGTGTCCATGACGTTTAACATGGGAGTCTATGGAAGGGGTGCCCGGTTTGAAATATCGGTGCTCCCCAGCCGTAGGTTCCCCAAACAACAAACTTTGCATACTTGTAGAGAAAGAGTGCGGCTACATGTGTGCCAAGACAACAAACTTTGCACACTTGTAGAGGTAAAGTTGGGCTACATGTGTGCTAACTTTGGGGTCCAGGGGACCTACGGCTGGGAGTCTGGGCGCAAAAAGGTGACTCAAGTATAAGCCGAGGGGGGCATTTTCAGCACCAAAAAAATGTGCTAAAAACTCAGCTTATACTCAAGTATATACGTTATACTGTTCTATATAGCTTTGTCTCTCGGGCAAGAGGCTTATACATACATTTATTATTTTCCTTCCTTATTTCGGTTTTAACCATTGGCTGCAAGCGCTAATCAAATGCTGGTTTTCCAGCATGACCGTTCAACAGAAACTGCACTTATGCTATATATACGGTAAGTCAAATAATGATAAATGTAGAGCAAGTCTGTAAAGTTGGCCATACACTACTACAATTTTGATAAAACATTTTCATTATAAGAACATTTGTTTGCATTTCTGTACATTAGTGGGGTCAAATCAATGTTCATTTTCCACCACAGTAACAATTCAAAAGGAGCAGGATAGAAACATTTTCCTGAAGAAACAAATTTATAACAATGAATGTGGTTTTCGTTCAGAAAACTACACTCATTTCAAAATTCAGTGTTTTAAAGCGACACTAAAGTCAGGATTTTTTTTTTTTTAAAACAACAAACATGTTATACTTACCTCCACTGTGCAGTTCGTTTTGCACAGAGTGGCCCGGAAAGCTGTCTTCTGGGGTCCCTCCCGCGGCTGTCTAGGCTCCTCCTCACAAAAGATTTCCATCTTCATGCAAGGGCGCTCGCACGGTGGAAAGCTTTTGCGGGCACGCTCCCGTGATACAGCGGCGGCCATAGCCCCCCACCGCCGCGTCATCCGCTGTGATTGACAGCAGCGCCAGCCAATGGCTGCGCTGCTATCAATCTGCCCAGCAGAGCCAATCAACGGCCAGGCTGGGAACCGAAGAGGATGACGTGGACGCGCCCGGGAGTTTCAAATGGTCAGGTAAGTAAAACGGGGACTCGGGAGGGGGCGGTGTTGTGAGATGTTTTTTTACCTTAATGCATAGGATGCATTAAGGTAAAAAACTTTTACCTTTACAACCCCTTTAAGCAAATAAAATTTTCAAACAACATTTGTCCAGTCATCCAATGTACAAGGAATTTTCGTACAAATATTCGTATGAACATTAATTCAGAAATCTACCACTGTATGGCCAGCTTTAGAAGGAGAAAAATAGGTGAACTTGTGTTTTAAAGCTGAACAGGATAAGCAAATATTTATCTTAATATAAGAGAGTCATGTGTATTCTGACATGAATCTTGGTGTGCTCTGTGAATTTCTCCCAGATTTGTGCAGTAATCCAGTGTAACTTTGCCTCTGTGCAGACCTATCACTGCTGCTTTCCCTCCTTATGTAAGGTGACTGGTCTTGTTCCTGCCCCTCCTGTAGTTTTCTGCAGGCAGCCTGTAGTGGGTGGAGCTGCAAAGGCCCCTCCCACAGTTCTTCTCTCTGCACAGACTTTATACAGCACAGATGATGATGTTACTGACCAGGGCTTTTTTTCTGGGGGAACTTGGGGGAACTCAGTTCCACCACCTTTGGCCCAGACCCTTTGGTGCCTGCTCACCACAATCACTTGTAAACACAGAAGTCTGGTTTCTGTGTTTACAAGTGACAGCTCTGCACTCTGTGTGTAACCCACCTGAACTCTGCACTCTGTATGTAGTGCAATTCTGGTATTTAATGCCCCTTTAAGACCCTTCTACTGTTTGTGAATCCGGACGGGGTCGTGGTTGAGTTCCTGCACCTATTTTCTGAGAAAAAAAGCTCTGTTACTGACACTTTTCAAGGTATTATTCAGGTTTGAAAAGGCATTTGGTGCATACAAAGTGGATTTATATCACTTGTAGCTATTAGAGAATATTATTTCAATGAAGCGTTATCTAAAAAGACCTTCCATTCTGCTCCTCCAGCCTAAAAAAACATTGGGGGCTGGCAGCAATTACATAAACTTGGAGCTGGTTCAGGTACAAAGTAGATGGATTTGATTATTATACATTGAATCCTGAAAAATGTATCAGTTTGGATGTTAGTTAGTTTTTTTAATCACTTGCCAACCGCCGCCAGTAGATATACGTCGGCAGAATGGCTGGTGTGTGCAAAGCAATGTATGGGTATGTTGCTTTGAAATTCCCGCCTTACGTGTGCCTTCGTGCTCCCACCGCGAGCGTTCCCGCGGGACCCGTGATCGTGTCATGGAGCAGTAGAATGGGGGTGCCGTTATAAACAAGGCATCTCCCTGTTCTGCCTAGCGACAGGACACTGATCATCTGCTCTCTGTAATCAGAAGCAATGATCAGTGTTGTGTCACAGGAAGCCCAGCCCCTACACAGTTAGAATCACTAGCTGGGACACACTTAACTCCACCCTCGCCCCCTTTTTGCATCAATATTGCTTTTGGAAGGCTACTCATAGGACATTAAATGTTGCCTCCATTCTCCTTTCTTAGATGTAGGATTTTCTCAGATCAGTCACACCGAACCCCCCTCACGCCTCGCCCCTCTAAGTTAGCCTAGGTGGCCATGCACACATAGCTATTTACAGGCATATTAAAAGAGGTGTGAGAAGAGGATAAAAATATAACAAATTGCAAACACAGAGAGGTGTTTGAGCAGAAACTACTCTCAACAATCTCAATGCTCTCTAAATGCATATAAACACGTCTTAACGCTAGGCATAATCCAAAAAAGACAAAAGAAAAGAAATCACCGCTCCAGGTGAGACCTGTAGACGATCAAGGATAATTAGATTACCAAGGTGCTGGTGATGCAAATAGCAATGATGATGAAGAAAAGAGGGAAGGACGGCCGCACTCCAAGGATTTTCAAACGAAAAAAGTTGTCTTTATTGTAAGTCCAAAAACATGTACAGTCACAGCAATCACAGAAAACAGGACAGCCGATGCGTTTCGCACTCGATCAGTGCTTAGTCATGGTTCAGCCATGACTAAGCACTGATCGAGTGCGAAACACGTCGGCTGTCCTGTTTTCTGTGATTGCTGTGACTGTACATGTTTTTGGATTTACAATAAAGACAACTTTTTTCGTTTGAAAATCCTTGGAGTGCGGCCGCCCTTCAATCTTTTCTTCATCATTAACGCTAGGCATGTTTAGAGCTTGAGCGTTCATTCATTTTAATAGCCAGAATAAATTAATATTCTGGCCAATGGAGTAAATGAATGTCCAAATATTTGAACCAATGAAACATTTGCAAAACATGGCTTTAGCCATATTTTTTTTGCCCGCTTTTCTCCTGCCAGGAGAAAAGGCATTCAGAGGAGCTGGGCAAAAAAGCCTAGTGCGAATAAGGCCTTAATGTGTATTTGAGTTCTTTATGTGTATGCTAGAATACTATTTCAAGCATACTGTTTTCTGGGTTTAATATTTCAATTCAGAAAAATGGGAAAAACCCACAAGCATTAGCTCACACTCTTCATAAAAAAGGAAACCTGTGATTTTCCAATGTGAAGTACATTTCTGTGGAACTCTGTTGAGGTCTGTCTTATTGCCTGATTAAATCCAGTTGTTCAAAGATCACCACAAGCCATTTCTGAAAGCATTTTGAAATATTAATGTACAAAGGCACAATGTTCTGGTTCCTCTCTATTTTTTTCATACGCAAAATAATAAAAAGGCTACCTTAGGGACTCTAACTCTTTAAACACTTCATAAATATTTCACATACAGATGTACAAGTCACTCTCTGTACACTGATTTAAAGGAACCGAAGATGATCCAGCTAACACAAACACAAAACTAGGGATCAAATAGGGGAGCTCAAATGCATGTGTAATTACTCAAAAATCTAAACCAAACCTGAACAAAATTCATTATGCAGGTATAAGATAAATATCCTTCATGTGGGAAAGACCTGATGCTTTCCTGACCTTCGAATGATTATCAAGCTCCAAACAAGACAGTAATGTGTTGTTCAGGTTGTAATTTCTCCTTTTGGGCACAGGATGTCACCACACCGTATATGGGGTTTTGGTATTACAATAAAAAAAGGAAGAAAGAGTGAACTTCATGGGGTGCGAAAATAGGCACTGTTAGGTGATTTTGTCGATAGGTTTGAGCTTTGTGTTAGTGACACTTTTTAGACCATTTAGAATTCACTAAGCTTAGGTTTACACTAATGCAGTGCGGGAAACCCTGTGATCCGTGCACGTTTCCCACACCAAATTCAAATCGCACTGCCCTTGATCTGCAGTGGGTGTCAGTACTATCTTAACAACACCCCAAAATCAGGTCTCGTATGGCACTCTTGTACCAGAAGTAATGTGGTTCCAAAATTGATGCATGTATGACTTTGGTGAGATGCAGTGCTATTTGAGCCCATTCAAAATGAATAGGCTCAAATCAGTCCACACTGAATTGCATGTGAATTGAATAGGAATGCGGCGTAGTTTCTATAAGATTAAAGAGGTTGTAAACCCTTTACAACCACTTTTTGCTACAGGTAGCCTATAATAAGCCTTACCGGCACAGTTTAGGAGATATCCCCTGCATCTGCCAGCGTCATCGTCACATGTGCACTGAAGCAATAGCACTTACGTGCCATTGCTTCGGTGAATGTGCCGTTACCGGCAGCTCCCGCACGAATGTGTGGGAGTGACGTCATCAAGGCTTCGGCCAATCACAGTGTTCAAGCCCAAGATACCCGGAAGTAATTCCGGAAGCGATGACGCTGGCTGGAGTGGGGTACAAGGACCACTGTGGGGGCTTCGATCTAAGGTAATTAATTCATAATGAGCTAGTATACTGCATACTAGCTCATTATGCCTTTGTCTTGCAGTTTTTTTTCCACAAGTTTACAACCACTTTAACATGTGGCTCATAGTGTAAACTGAGGCTAACAGGTGCATTTGACCTGCATCTGACCTCCTTTTGACCTGGATTCCACCTGCTTCAAGTGGGTTTTGAACTTTTGTAGACTTGTATGGGAATGCAAAACCAGCTTGAAGTAAATATAAAAGCCGGCTTACACAGGCCCTTACATAGGCTAGTTGGGAGTCCCACTTTAAGAATTTAGGACTACGTAAGTAGTTTACTTTTGGCCCTTAACCACTTAAGCCCCGAGCCTGTTTTTCAGATTCAGTGTTTACGAGACTACGAGTTTTTTTTTTATAGAAAATTACTTAAAACCCCCAAACATTATATATTTTTTTTCTAACACCCTAGAGAATAAAATGGCAGTCATTGCAATACTTTTTGTCACACCGTATTTGTGCAGCGGTCTTACAAGCGCACTTTTTTTGGAAAAAATGCACTTTTTTGAATTAAAAAATAAGACAACAATAAATTTGGCCCAATTTTTTTATATATTGTGAAACATAATGTTACGCCGAGTAAAATGATACCCAACATCTCACGCTTAAAAATTGCGCTCGCAGGTGGCATGGCGTCAAACTTTTACCCTTAAAAATCTTGATAGGCGACGTTTAAAAAATTCTATAGGTTGCATTTTTTTAGTTACAGAGGAGGTCTAGGGCTAGAATTATTGCTCTCGCTCTATAGATCGCGGCGATACCTCACTTATGTGGTTTGAACACCGTTTTGAACACCGTTTTCATATGCGGGCGCTACTCGCATATGCGCTCGCTTCGCTTTTCCTTATTTATTTTTATTAATTTTATAATTTTTTACACTGAAATAAAAAAAATTTTTGTTATCACTTTTATTCCTATTACAAGGAATGTAAACATCCCTTGTAATAGAAAAAAGCATGACAGGTCCTCTTAAATATGAGATCTGGGGTCAAAAAGACCTCAGATCTCATATTTAGACTTATATGCAAAAAAAAAAAAAAGGAAATTTTGTCATTTGAAAAAATTACAACAAAAAAAATTCTCTTTAAGACGCATGGGCGGTACTGACGTTTTGACGTCACTTCCACCCAGCAGAGCTATGGGGACGGGTGAGGGCCATCTTGACCTCACTCGCATCCCCACACAGCAGGACACAGGACCCGATTGCCTTCGCCGCTACCGACGGCTCCAGTAAGCGGCGGAGGGCGCGGGAGAGCGGCGGGGGGGCCCTCTCCCGCAACCGATAACAGCGATCTAACAGTGAATCCGTTGCGGAGACCGCCGTTATCGTTGACAGGACCGCTCACTGAAGAGATGGATATCTCGGTTGTGGCAGCAGCTGCTGCCGTTACCGAGATATCCATCTTTAAAAAAAGGACGTATATTTACAGTGGGCGGTCGTTAAGTGGCTAGATACTCTGTCTATCAGCTTGTTTACGCCAACAAAAATCTGGACTGGCTCTGTGATGTCAGACAGCGGAATTTAGCCCGCTGTCAGTTAAATCTGTGTCACAAGCGTGCATAGCTTCACCTCCCAAATATATATATATATTGCAGCTTACCAGTATTTAGATGTGGTGTTTAGTGGCGATAAGTTTCTTTTTTTTAATTATTTTTTTTTTTTTCGCTCAGTAACACAATGTCAGTCCTAGGACGAGAGCACTCACTCACCCTTTTGTGTAAGTGAAACAGAAACCAGACAGGACTATGGAACCCTGCCTCTCTCCTATTGCCCATAACAGAAGAGGGCTCTGTAGTTCCCAGAGATAGATTAGAACAATGCAACTGATAACAGCCAGCACAGGCAGAGAGCACAAGACGTTATCAGCTCACTAGACTTCTGGCAAGATTAACAAGAATTTTTTAAACTTCTCAGACAAAATGTATATTCCAAGGCCTTGCATTATGCTTGCGGCCAACTTAACTTAATGAAATGTGACATTGCAATAAAGTTTGGTTAAAAAAAAAAAGTAAAACAGTGCTATGTGCTGTGACAGGTACTGATTTCAATACAGTACTGGTCACAGCACATTGCACTCTTTACCTTTTTTTTTAACCAAACTAGTAATGCAAGGCTTTCTCCCTGGTGTGGAGTGTTGTGCTCGCCCCCTCCCTTGGACTACAGGAGAGTCAGGACACGCACTAACACAAAGCTCCTTTCTCTATCTGCAACGTAGAGAGCGTCCTGACCCTCCTGTAGTCCAAGCGAGGGGGTGAGCACGACACTCCACACCCAGGAAGAAAGCCTTGCATTACTGTGTGGAGTTACAGACAGAATAACAGGCAGTGACGATTTCTCAGAAGAAATAAGGACATTTAAAAGCAAAATCGAAAGATGAGTTAATTGAAGGAGGACTGCACTAAGGAAGCTATTTAGGGAAAAAAAATTGGACCTTTACAACCCCTTTAATGAAACCCCAAAGTCAGATACTACATAACACATACATCAAGCAAATGCTACTGTGGTCAATTATAATTTCAAATATGAACAGACACACAAACCTGTGTTGCTCATCAGACACTGTCTCGGTATAAAAAGGAAAACAAAAACCTGAGTAATTTAAGGTCACACAAGCCCTTAACAGGATATGTCATCCGTTTGGGAGACTCCTCTATGGTTTTGTATACAAACACTGTAATAAGCAGTCACTGTTGGACGATCTGCTTCTGCATGACTGTACAGATTCTTTCCAGGTCATTCACTCCGATTTCCTGAAAAACACCATGAACTTTAACAGCTAAGGACAGGCTCTTTCCTGCCTCCTGGGCACATGTCCCCAGACTCGGCTACAAAGAAACAGTTACCTGCTTAGAGCAAACACTGAGCACAGCAGAAATCAGCCTGTCGCTGGATGGAAATAGAATCATTTTACAGGGCAGCACAAGCTTTAGTCGCTCACAAAATCACATCATGTGCTACTCAATCCATTCGCTCTAAAGTTGAAGGGAAAATACTATTTTTGTCTTTTATTAAATTCTGCACATGGACATTCATACCCTATTACGTGAACAAAGAACATAAAATGAGTCACAGATCTTGCTTTACAGAGAAATACATCATCAACCCAAAATACACCTACAACAAATGCCCTCTGCTAACATGAATACAGAGATCGGTCACAACACAGTTGGGATCACACATTTTATTCTTCTTTATGTAGCAGAATCATATTGCGGTATGCTATCCATCACTGGAGTACAACATTTATGTCTATGTTTTTTTCACACAAATAGAGCTTTCTTTTGGCGGTATTTGATCACCTCTGTGTTTTGTATTTTTTGCGCTAGAACTCACCTGTCCCATGATCCAACGGTGTTCTCACCCCAGTTGCTCTTACCCACTTGTCTTCCTTCCCTGGCACTGGCATCTGCAGTATGGGCACCCGGCTGTGACAGCTTACGGCTTCACAGCCGGATGCCCACTGCGCATGCAAGAGTCATGTCCCAAAAAACTGCAAGTGAGGGAGAAGAAATTCTGTTTCAAAACGGAAATAGGGAAGCAGGTACCTGCTTCCAGCCCTCCCACGCAAAAGTGCCAATTGTGCAAGAAGAGCAGGTGACAGGTCCTTAAAGCGAAACGTCCTCTTTTGGATGGAGCTCCACTTAAACTAAAAAAATACCTTCTATTGATCTCAGCCTCCTCAAATAGTTTTTTGCAGGTTTGTTGCTGTTAGAAGAGAGAGCAGGAGCGGGACCAAGCCTCGCTGTCTGTGTCTATAAACACAGGCAGCATGGCTTGGGATCGAGCCCTCCAAGGTGTGCCATTAAAGAAGTGACTTCCTATGGTAGCACGCCAAGAAAAGGAGGCGGCAGGAGTGCTGGTGGGGGACCCAAGAAGAAGAGGGTTCGGGCTGCTCTGTGCAAAACCAGCATAGAGCAGGTAAGTATAAACCTTGTTATTTAAAAACAAAATTGCCTCAAGTAATGGACATGAATGAATTATGTTTATAGAATAAGGATAGCATTTATTGGGGGGCTGTATGCGTTCGCACCCATTAAGTAAGAAAGTTTGTGATCGTTTATCACTCCCCTCTTTTTCATCTGTAGTCAGAGTAAGCTAAAAAGTGAATGGATGTGCAGTGCCTGGAATTTTTGAAAAGTAGGGGAGCCCATACACGGAGCAAATTTATTTTTCTTCGGGGAGAGCTAGACAGACACAGTAATTATTGCTAGTGGCTATAGGAGTTGCTATCGATAATTGCAGGTAAAACCCGGAATGCTGGTTGTACCCAAGTTGATCGAACAGACGCAATGATTACAGCACATGTGCAGATGCAGACCCGTGGCACATCCACAGGTGATTTTCCACGTATGTGCAGCGACAGGGAACATTTTTGACTTTCCTACTAGCAGTCTTCATGCATGAGCAAAAAACCCTGTACATAGATACAGATGGCAAGGTAAACCGATGCACACGCAGATCCTAAGAGAGCCCTGCGGCACATCGCTGCACGCACAGAGGAGAGAAATGCAAAAGTGCAAATAAATTAATTGCTAAAAAATAAATAAAAATTGTTATGTTTGTAAGAGAGGGAGGGGGAGGAGGCAGGGCAGCACTACATGACCTTTAGGGTGAAGGTCTGCTTTAAGTCAGTAAAGCCACCATACGTGGATTGAAATTTGGCTGGTTCAGCAGGAACTGGCCGAATTTGGATCCATGTATGGGCAAGCTCATTGTATCCAAGTGCACCCAAGTTGGATCCATCGATCGACTTGGGTAAAGCCAGCTTTTTTGTATTGTATTCTACATGCAGGTACTGCCCGCGGCTATAGGTGCTAGCAGTAACCATTGTATTCTGCCGGCCGAGAATGCTCCCCAAACTCCCACTGGCAAAAAACAATAGAGCGGTGGGAGGCATTCCCCCATTAACACTGACTGTGTTGATGGGGGAATCAAGCGATCTTCTTTCCTTCCACCTGTGATGGAAGAAAAGAAAATCATATAATCTATGGCCCGCTTAACCTCTTGTCGGCCACCTCACATACATTTACTGCAGGGAGGCGGCTACTCTGCGCAGAATCACGTAAAGCCACTCACCTGTCCCATAATCCAGCGGTGTGCTCACCCCAGAAAGTCTTACCCGCTGTATTGGGGTCCCCTGTCAGTGTCATTGGTACAGTGACGGTGCATATTTTTAGATCCTAAACATACAGCCAGAGCTACAATGGAATGGTTCAGAATGATCAAAGCATATTCATGTGTTAGAATGGCCCAGTCAAAGTCCAGACCTAAATCCAATTGAGAATCTGTGGCAAGACTTAAGTTCTCCATCCAATCTGACAGAGCTTCAGCTATTTTGCAAAGAAGAATGGGCAAAAATGTCACCCTCTAGATGTGCAAAGCTAGTAGACACATCCCCAAAAAGACTTACAGCTGTAATTGCAGAGAAAGGTGGTTCTACAAAGTATTAACTCAGGGGGGCTGAATACAAATGCACGCTACCCTTTTTAAAAACATTTTTATTGTAAACCATTCATCATTTTCCTTCCACTTCACAATTATGTGCCACTTTGTGTTGGTCTATTACATAAAATCCCAATAAAAATACATTTATGTTTTTGGTTGTAACATGACAAAATTAGAAAAATCTCAAAGGGTATGAATAATTTTTCAAGGCTGGCAGTGCTGATCAGTGTTATTCTGAAGGTAAGGAAGTCTTCCCCCTGTCAGAATACAATAGGTCAGTGGGGAGGCCTCCCCCATCCACATCAAATCAGGTACATTTTGAGAAAAATAAAACTGGAAAGAAGTATACAAAAGGATTTAATATGTGGAGGAGGGGAAGAAACGAAAAGTAGAAGAAGAAAATGAATGGAGTAGAGGAGACTGACAAGGAAGGGGGGGGGGTGCAGAAACCAAATATATATACAGGGGTACCTGGGTTACAAACAAGATAGGGCCTGTATGTTTGTTCTTAAGTTGAATCTGTTTGTAAGTGTGAACATTTTTTAAGTGTAGCTCCAGCCCAAAAAAATATTTTTAAGCTTTTTGGATAGAATAGGAAAGGGTTAACATCCCTGTAATGTTTGTTTTGCTGTCTGTGCCCCATTCAGAAGAATTCACCTCACTTTCTGTCCCAATGACAATTGGATTTTGAACATTTTGGATTGCTGTGGAAACAAAGATTGGTGATGAACCTTCAGTAGAGGTACCTTTTTCCCATGATAACTATCTACCTAGGGGTATAGTTTCTCTCACTTCCTGTTGTCTCCCTTCGTTTGTAAGTAGGAGTTGTTTGTAAGTCAGATGTCGGTAACTAGGGGACTGCGCGTGTGTGTATATATATATATATATATATATATATATATCCAAACTACAGAGCCACATTCCGGAATACCAAATGAAAGAAAGTTACCGCCCCAGGTGGATTGTGTTAGGATGATCAGTATGGTCTCAGGAGATCAAGGGTGCTGGCAATGCACAAGGCAACAAATGGAAAAAGGATCATAGCTATGATTAAGCACTAATTTATAGTGCGAAACACGTCAGATGTTTTACTCCCGTGTAGTGTGCTGTGACTTGTAGTGCAATTTTCCTTTTTTAAATAAAGATAACCATCAAGGTTTTTTGTAGTGCGCCTGTCCATATTTTCTTTTTCCATTTGTTCCGGAATACCAAAACCTGGAGAAAGCTGCGAAAGCAGTCTTCTCCAATCCACATCTGCGCTCTGTAGTCTTGCACCTCGCAAATGTGCATACCCTGTGTCCAGCAAACTGTCCATTTTACCGTGACAGTAGCTCCTACTGTCACAATATGTATATATAATGTCTGTAATGAAAATTGTGTCTTTTTAAAATCATAGGTGGTTACATAATTTATAAAAAAAATAAAATCAGGTCAGTTTTTTTGTTCAACCCACCGGTTGAATGCAAATAATTGATTAATCTATGGGCTGCCATACAAAAAGCAGACCAAATGATTGTATAAAAGAAGGTGTTACACCCCTTTACTATTCTATATTTCCTTTACATATTACAAGCCCTGGCAGTCTCATTACAGGAGCTGCATAAAGCGATGAAAGGCAGGAGCTGTAAAAGATTCCTGTTACACAGCAGCATATCTCGCAGAAATCTAAAGTGTCAGAGTCATAACATGCCCAAGAAAATAAGCGTAGTTAAATAAACTCTGAAAGCAGAGTCTGGACTGCTCCTCAGTCTGTGTACTGTGGGAGTCTTATTTACATCGCTGTGAGGGGAAGGGCCATGGATGAAATCCCAGAAAAATAGCATGATGCATGCAACAGAGAGCAGAACAATGCTTCCTTTGTTACTATGAAAATGATGCAATTGTTCTGGATTTCATGCAGGAATGAGCCAAGTGCAATCAAGGTAAAAGTCTGAGAAGGATGTGTGCACTGTACTATGTATACAGAGTAAACAGCCCTCAAATTGCCCTGGCAGTTGTTGTTGTTTTTTTCTTCCTGCCTCTCTTTCGTTAAAGGGGCATGTAAGTGAGTTGAAGAGGGATCAGATAACTGACAGTTGCACATTCTTTCATTCATGCTGTGGATGATTTAGAGAGGGCAGCTCAGGGCTGAAGCAGACACGTGAGTCAGCAGCAGCTGCCTGGAGGAAACTGCTGACAAGCCGTATTGTTCTCACATACACAAACCACTACACGCACACACCTACCTCATAAATAAAAGATGGCAGTATGTAAATTGGACATCAGGAACACCTCCACACTTACACTTCCTGTTTTCTAAGTCAAGGTCAAAATTAACCCCTGCAGTGCCCAGCAGAATGCGCAAACCTTTCACAAAGGATTATCAGCATCCTTGTACGTGTTTAGCAATGCCCTGCTGCGGAGATTTCTCATTGATTTCTTTTCAGAACTATACCTCTGTTATGTTTAATTATGTGCTGATCCCACAGTATGTATATGAACCATATATGAATAACGCACAAATGTCAAAATGCAGAAAGCTACCAAGAAGCACACATTCATAAAAGATTCAAGATTTCTCAGGTCTCAGTGGAATCATTATAGAAAACAGTGCATGTACAAGCGCGTGATGTGTGAGCGGCGGTATTTTCTGCATGCAAACGTTGTCACCAAATAACGTAATTGCATCAGAATTTACAGTCGGGTTCAAGAATTAAAAAAAATCAAATACGAATCTGCTACCTGCAAATAATGGCAAAGCTCATCTTGCACCAAGTAAAGTGTTGGAGGCCACGAAAGATGACATCTTTGAAAATTGAATTCTATGTTACACAGCAACAACAAAACATTACCACATTCTTCTAGATTGTGATTCCTCTGATTCCCCCTGTATTGATTTGTAATATAACTGTACCGTCTTGCCCCCATGTTGTTAAGCGCTGTGTAAACTGTTGACGCTTTATAAATCCTGAATATAAAAAACCTTAATTCGGCACAACAGAAAACACAGTGAACCACACATCAAAGCATATCAGGAATTCACACAATATACAATAAACTGTGGATCTAAAAGTCTAGTGAAAATTGATATTTCCTAATTAGGTCACCTTCGATAAGTAGCTAAATGGTAAGCCTATATGGCCTTGTGTCTCTAGCGCTGGATTTATATGCAACCCGAACACTATCTGAATGGAATCTAAATGCTCTTCTTCTACAAATTCACTCATAAGTTAAAGCGAAGCGCCACCTAAAAGGGGAAGTTCTGCTTTAAGGCCTCCTCCCTCCTCTTCATGAACTGGCATACTTTTTTTAGGGGAATAGCGGGTACCTAGTTTCAACAGGTACCCACTCCCACTCAGATGGACTAGGCAATCCAATCTGAAGTTCTCCTTCCCCTCCCTGCAGTCTTCTGGGATGCGTCACAGGTCCCAGAAGACAGCAAAACCATTCACAATGTGCTGTGCGGCTCGCACATGCTCAGTGGGCACCCAGCTGTGAAGCTACAAGCTGTGACAGCCTGGTGCTCACAGTTGAGATGCTGGCACCGGGGACAGAAGACCTATATAAGGAATGGCTCTGTTCAGCACATTGCTG
The DNA here is from genome assembly GCA_029574335.1 of Rana kukunoris. Taxonomy (NCBI): domain Eukaryota; kingdom Metazoa; phylum Chordata; class Amphibia; order Anura; family Ranidae; genus Rana; species Rana kukunoris. Next base: position 283,270,844 of record CM056052.1, read on the forward strand.
GATCCTGGAACAGACGATTGTCTGTTTATTAAAAGTCAGCAGCTACAGTTTATAAACCTACGGCCTTTAATAAACACAAATATGAATGGATCGCCTCTTTAGGGCCTCATTCACAATACAGCATTAAGGGAACATTTAGAAGGGATTTCCAAATGCAGCTGGATACAAGCAATACTAGGCAAGATTTACTTAAAGCAGAACTTCACCCAAAAGGGGAAGTTGCCCTTCTTTGCATTCTCCCCCCTCCTCCTGTTATTACTGGCAATTTGGAGGGGGCGCAAGTATCTGGTTTTACTGTTGGGATCCGAGTGGAAGTTTGCCCTCTCCTTGAAAATCAAGAACCAGCTGAGATTCAAGCCATGTATGGGCAGGCTGAATGTACCCAAGTTGATGGAATAATCAACTTGGTTACAACCAGCCTGCCTCATTTTACTTGCTATTATCACTAGAGGCTCACTGTGGGGGACAGCTTCCCCTGCCCTTTGCCGAGAAAACACAATGGCTTGGCGGGAGGCATTTCTGTGTCAACACTGACTGTGGTTGCAGGAAATAAATTTGCTCTCACTCTAGCTAGCTTTATTTACGAAACCGACTAAAGAAAAGGCTCAGGTGAGGACAACGCTGGATCCCTGAACAGGCAAGTGTCCTTATATTAAAAGTCAGCAGCACCAGTATTTATATCTGCTGACTTAAAATTGTTCTGGTGGAGACTGGAGCTCCTTTTCAAGTACTGAATAATTAGAAATATTTAAGTGCATGCAGTATACCAGCATTTAGGAAAAGCAAGTCCGCTTCCAACTTGAATTTTCCTTACTTAACCACAGCTATACTCACATCATAGCCGTGGTCTATGAGAGATATGGGCTTTTTCAGAATATTCCAACCGTGTTAGAAAAACTTGGCAGAGGCAAGTGTTAAAGGAAATATATTGGACTGCTTCATGTTGTATTTTTCGGCCTCTTCATGATGATACATCGGTGTAATTGGATTATTTTTATAGGTAAAAAATAAGCACTGTGTGCCTTAGAAACTCTGTGGCACTACGCTAAGACTATGCATGATCCATCATTTTTGGCTTAGTTGATGTTGTTACATATCATCTTCAGAAATTATACACACAATGAAAAGTTGAGTAAAGTAGTTTGTCTTTATTTTATTTTTTAAAATTCGTATCTTTGAAACATCAGGTTTACTGGTTTGTAAGGTAAAGTGTCATCATATTTACATTCTACCGCTTGCTTACACCGCTACCCAAAAGTTTAGGGACACAGGAAACAAATGTTAGATGCATCTCTCTTGTGGGAAATCTGCAAATCTCTCTTGGATCTCCAAGTCACAGGTCCAAATACTGAATGTTACTGGCACTGGCTTGTTCCTCAGTGCAATCATTTGAGCTAATATCCCAGTTATGTACATTGTTACATAACTAACAACTATTAGTTCCAAAGCAGCTTTAATTGCATGTTTGACATTCAGATGCATGATGATGAGTAGAACAAATAATTTAGTGCTAAAAACGCAAAAGCATGTTCGCTCATACTTCGTGCTGCACTAATAGGTACCGAGTCTATAGGGCTTCAGAAGATGTTGTAATAAGCTGAAGGCCTCATCAGCTTCACCCACCCATTGCAAATTAGGACCAGACATTACAGACAAAGGAGTTCTCATAGAACCTTCTGTCTCTATTTGAATATCAGAAGATCTGAAAGTCAGTTGAACTTCTGTAAGCTACCATTTCAACTGCGATAAAGCACATGTTGGCAACACAGAGTCCCATGACAGCAATTGTATAGTATTTTTTTTTGTATTTATATTACCTGGATTCTGAATTGGGTGGCTTTATGACCCTCATGTGTTTGTCATCCATTGCCCCTACAATTCAGAAAATATTTTTTTTCCCTCACAGTTCCATGGAGATGCCTTTCTACAACTGTACTGCTGACTTGCACATTACTTTCTCATTTACTTCCTTCCATAAAGCTATACATGTGTCATGAACAAATGCAGATATAGAAGACACCGCAAGCAAGAAGAAATGATGTTGAGAGGTAAATGAATTTTCAGTAGCAGGAACTCTGAAAACAAGATTGAAATCATCACTAGTGGCATGTTCTAGAAATTATGTTCAAATCAAATAACATTCAAATACAATAAAAATAAATTACCTCAATATCAACAGTAGCCTTTCTTCTGATGATGCACATCTTCTAACGTTGGTTCTTTTGAGATATGCTCTATCAGCAGCAATTGAAAAACAACCTCTGAAAGTACAATATAGTAGGAAATATATAGGGGGCGTACCATCATCCAGAATTGAAGTATAGATAAATTGATTCTAAGGTCCCCAACCTAAAGAACCAAAGAGGGGGGTGGGGCCAGGGTTGGACTATTCCGGTACTGGTAATCAAGATACAACATATACAAACAAGCAAATAAAATTTGAAAGGGCATTTTATTAAATACAGAGTAAAATCAAACACAGATGAGGTTAAAAGACAATCGACTTGACCGGTTTTGCGGCTATGGCCATAGCCGCGAAACCGGTAAAGTCGATTGTCTTTTAACCTCACCTGTGTTTGATTTTACTCTGTATTTAATAAAATGCCCTTTCAAATTTTATTTGCTTGTTTGTATATGTTGTATCTTGATTACCAGTACCGGAATAGTCCAACCCTGGCCCCACCCCGCTCTTTGGTTCTTTAGGTTGGGGAACTTAGAATCAATTTATCTATCTATCAGCAGCAAGTTAGCTGTCAAAAGTTTTTTCAATTTCCTCATACATAAGGACATAGTATCCTGTTCTTAGGTGCTGGGATGTTAGAGGATGTACCCAGTTTGCTGAACATCTTAGCTGTGTATCTTTCGTCATCTGCCTTAAAGGATTAGTAAAGATCATTTTTTTTTTTTAAATAACAAACGTGTTATACTTACCTCCACTGTGCAGCTCGTTTTGCACAGAGTGGCCCTGAACCTGGTCTTCTGCGGTCCCTCGGCGGCTGTCTCGGCTCCCCCTGCAAGGACTCAACACCTTCATGCGAGCTTGCATGGTGTTGAGTTATTGCGGGCGGGCTCCCGTGATACAGTGGCAGCCATAGCCGCCAACTGTATCACTCGGTCCTGTCCCACGGTGCGCCACATCATTGGATGTGATTGACAGAAGCGCCAGCCAATGGCTGCGCTGCTTTCAGTCCATCCACTGGAGCCAATCAATGACCAGGCTTAACAGCGAAGAGGATGTCGGGGGCAAGTGCGGGACTTTCGAGGGGTCAGGTAAGTATAACGGGGGGGGGGGGCTGGTGGGGCGGTATTGTCGGATTTTTTTCACCTTAATGCATAGAAGGTGAAAAAACATTTACCTTTACAACCCCTTTAATCATACACAATTTTAGGCGCCAGCTTTGCTCAGTACTTTGCACAGCACACTCTGCTTACTCAGAACACTACTCACACAAAGAAAGAAAATGGCCTGGGAATCATGGGTAGCCTCATGTTTAGAAACAGTATTTTCTGTGGATACAGGGAAAAAAACTAATAAAAACGCAGTACACAACAAACATTTTGAGAGCTGTTCTCAAATTTTCCGACAACAAAATCCGTTCTCGTAAAATTCTGATCGTGTGTAAACAACTCTGACGCACAAAATTCCACGCATGCTCTGAATCACGTACGAGACGGAAGCACTAGGTCTGGTAAAACTAGCGTTCGTCACGCTGTAATGGACTGAAAAGCACGAGGCTGAAAAGCACGAAGCATCTCTCACAAAACTTTTACTAACATGACTGGTATTGAACCTCCGTTTAATAGTGCCGGTGTACGTTTTGTACATGATCACGTTCTTGCCGAATTTCCAACAACATTTGTGCGTGTGTATGCAAGACAAGTTTGAGCCAACATACGTCCGACAAAATCGTGGATTTTTTTCTGAATCTCCGATTGTCTGTACGCGGCATTAGAAGAAAATGCCAGTGTGAATGTAGCCTAAAGCAACACACTTAATTAAGTCGTTTTTAAAAAGCGCTGCCTGTAATAAAAAAAGACTTAGGCCTCGTTCACACATGGATCCGTTCAGGTCCGCCTGTCAGTTTTTCAGGCGGACCTGAACGGGCGCTCCATGCACCCCTATGGAGCGTCGGATGTCAGCGGAGACATGTCCGCTGACATCCGACCTGATCCGATCCGCTAAAAACAAACGTATGGGGCTCACGTCCCCATCCGTCCATGCGGATCGGATCGGGAAAGATCTGATGAAAACGGACATGCTGTCCGTTTTCATCAGATCGCTCCATAGAGGACAGCGGGACTCGACAAGCTCCTCCCCGCTCAGTGAGCAGAGAGGAGCTTGTCATCCGTCGGCTCAGCGGAGATCTGCGGACTGATCTCCCGCTGAGCTGGCAGACACAGGCGGACTCCGTCGGAAAGGACTGAGACGGAGTCGGCTATGTGTGAACGAGGCCTTAATACTTAACCACTTAAGACCCGGACCAAAATGCAGGTAAAGGACCTTGCCCCTTTTTGCGATTCGGCACTGCGTCATTTTAACTGACAATTGCGCAGTCTTGCGACGTGGCTCCCAAACAAAATTGGCGTCCTTTTTTCCCCACAAATAGAGCTTTCTTTTGGTGGTATTTGATCACCTCTGCGGTTTTTATTTTTTGCGCTATAAACAAAAATAGAGCAACAATTTTGAAAAAAATGCAATATTTTTAACTTTTTGCTATAATAAATATCCCCCCAAAATATATATATATTTTTTTTTCCTCAGTTTAGTCCGATACGTATTCTTCTACCTATTTTTGTTAAAAAAAATCGCAATAAGCGTTTATCAGTTGGTTTTCGCAAAATTTATAGCGTTTACAAAATAAGGGATAGTTTTATTGCATTTTTATTAATTTTTTTTTTTTTTACTACTAATAGCGACGATCAGCGATTTTTTCGTAACTGCGACATTGTGGCGGACACTTCGGACAATTTTGACACATTTTTGGGACAATTGTCATTTTCACAGCAAAAAATGCATTTAACCTCCCTGACGGTATGATTCTTTCAGATTTTAGGTGCTGAAAGCGGTACCATTATTTGCAAGGAAATTTGGCGTTTTATACTGTAGGCTTGTAATTCTTAGGAATAACGCACTTAAATCTGACCAAACACGAGTCTAATAGGCATCCCGGGTATGATTTTTTTTTTATTATTAAAAATTATAATATAATAAATAATTATAAAAAATTATAACAAATAACAATATAATTATAGTAAAAATTATTCAATAGTGTAATCAAATCAAAATCACTGAAATTTGCTCAGTTGCAGAATTTTTGCTGTCATTATTTTTTTTTTTTTATGACGTATTTCCCCACAAATCGCTATCGCTAAATTCTGCAAGTGATTCTGATTTATTATCGCTGTTTTTTAGCTGCTCTAAAACAATTTTTGCCATAAAGGGACACTTTTGGTTGCTATGGGCAATCTACAGTTTGCAGGGAGAAAGAACAGTTTTTATTATATAAAAGGACATGTAGTGCACAGGGCAGACCACTAGGGACATGGGGGGTGTGTATTTTTTACATACAGTACTGTATTCTATAAGTTTACAGTGTACTGTATGTATAGTGTTTGTTTACATTTTTGAATTTGGCGCTGTTCTCCGTCCCCGTGCGTCGTAACGTCGCAGGCAACGGAGCTCGGCGGCACACGGGGACGCTGTGTGAATCGAGCGAGCACCCGCTCGCTCACACAGCGACAATGCATTGCTGGATCCACGGAGAAGGTAAGTAAACAGTCTCTGTGGATGCTGTGAGGCAAGCCGGAGTCTGACTCGGGGTTACCGATCGTAGCACAGAAATCTTACCCCGAGTCAGACTCGGGAACACCGCCAGGGAGGTTAAATTGCATTGTTTACTGTGAAAATGACAGTTACAGTTTGGGAGTTAACCACAAGGGGGCGCTGTAGGATTTGTGTGTTCCCTGTGTGTGTTTACAACTGTAGGGGGGTGTGGCTGTAGGTGTGACGTCATCGATCAGGTCCCCCTATAACAGGGATGACGCGATCGATGCTGCGGCCACAGTGAAGCACGGGGAAGCTGTGTTTACACACGGCTCTCCCCGTTCTTCAGCTCCGGGGACCGATGGCCGCTCTCCAGCGCCGATCGGGTCCGCGAGTCCCGTGGTCCCGGAGCTTCGGACCGGGTGATGCGAGCACGCCGCGGGCGCGCGCCCGTGACTCACGGCTGGGTACTAGAACCAACGTATATATACGTTGATGTGCCCAGCCGTGCCATTCTGCTGACGTAAATGTACAGTAGGCGGTCCTTAAGAGGTTAAAGCTGAAATGTAGTTTTGTGGAGAGAATCTTGTGACTAATCACACTCTTCCCCATTCATAAATCGTGTTACAGACACTGTGATCAGTGAAAGAACTTTTCTCAATGGAGGAGGAAGAAGGAAGGGATGGGTCCCCATTGGATCATCTTTAGTGCAGCTGAACCCACAGATCCAAAGCTGGTAACCCCCAAAACTAAAGACAAGAAGTTTAGCAGCAGGAAGAGGACAGGGGAGCCCTGCAATGAAGATTTCATTAGAATCCAGCAACCTGCCCATCATGGGGCATGCTTTATTGCAGCTAAGTAATGTAACTAAACCTAAACTGAAGAAGATATATATTTTTTAATTATTGGATGTTTTATAGCCTAAAATAAAACAATATTGTTTTTTTATTTTTAAAATTTTCTATATTTTTTTATGTATAATGCAAAAAATAAAAACCCCAGTGGTGATCAAATACCACCCAAAGAAAACGATTTGTTTGAAAAAAATAAAAATCTAATTTGCATACAGTGTTGCATGACCGTGTAATTGCCAGTTAACATAGCCGAATAGTAAAAAAATGTGCTCTGGTCATGAAAGGGGTGAAATCTTCCAAAAGGTCAAGTGGTAAATTTACTGCTTACCAATCCTTAGATGTAATGGCTGCAATAGTTTTCCTATTTCTGTCTTTTTTATTTTTATTTTCACCAGGGAATCTGCCAGTAACACACTTCCTGACCGCACTTTGTCTACGGAGAAGCTGCATTGTCACTCTACTACAGAACTCGCCCCTCCATTTCTCCAAACCAATGGAAGGAATTTTTTTTTGTTTTCCACGGAGAGAGCAGGAAATAAAGTAGATAGTTTTTTGTTAGGGTTTATAGACACTTTGTAAAGTGTATTTTGAACCTTTGCAGCCAAATTGGGATCCCAACTACTTCATATTAAATTACATGTTCCTAGTCACACAGTACAACTTTAAAAATATGAACACATTGCTGCTTACTGCTACTTGAATTTGAATCCTAACTAGTTTTCTCCTTGTATGTTAAAGAGGGGGCTGGCGAGTTTGATTTACCATAGAAACCATGTCTGTAACTGAATGTGCATATTGTCTATTCTAACAAAGGTTTACAAATCTCAAGGCTAGAGTTGTACATTGTATGTTAATACAAGTGAAAGTGATTGTAAAGTCTTGTTTTTTTCCATAAAAATAACAAACATGTTATACTTTGATCCAGTCTTGTGGTGAGTGCATCCCCAACTGGGGATTAATCATCCCCCCACGTGGTGAACACCCCCTCTCTTGGTGAAAGGAGCACTTAATTAAGGACTGTCTTTTGTGTTTTTACCATCTGCACTATCATCTTATCCCTAAAAGATTTTTTTGGACTTTTAGAAGAATCTCAGATTTGACTTTGAGATCAAGCGCTGCTACAGTATTTTATGCAACTTATGGACTCTTTTAGGTTTTAACTTTTTAGTTTTCAACTTGTTTGGGTTCCATTGGTCTATTGTACTGTGTTTTTCACAATGTTATACTTACCTGCTCTGTTGAAGTGAATTTGCACAGAGCAGCCCGGATCCTCCTCTTTTCGGGTCCCTCTTCTGTGCTCCTGTCCCCTCCTCCCTGTTGAGAGCCCCCACAATAAGCAGCTTGCTATGGGTGTACCCAAGCTGAGTCACAGCTTCCTGTGTGCATTCAGACATGGAGCTGTGGCCTGGCTCCGCCCCCTCTCTCTCCCGATTGGCTGACTGACTTTAATTGACAGCAGCTGGAGCCAATGATGCCGCTGCTGTGTCTCAGTCAATTAGGAGGGAGAGTGTCGGACATTGCTGGACAGAGATGGGGCTCACATAAGTATTAGGGGGGCTGCTGCACACAGAAGGTTTTTATGCATTAAGATAAAAAAAAAAAACTTCTATCTTTACAACTCCTTTAATTTATACTATAAAACTGTCCCAACATCTGTCTCCTAATTGCACATTGCAAACTATTGCAAGCTGATTATAGAGTCCTGTTTATAACACTGCTCCACAGTATGCAACTTAAGACGGCCATACACGGTGCAAGTTTCTTTCCTGAAACCACGGGTTGCAGGAAAGAAAGTCACTTGATTCCCCCATCAATACTGATGCAGTAATCCCTGTTGCTGAGCTATTGTATTTTCCTGGTAGGGGGATCACGCAGGGGAAGCCGTCCCCACTGGGAGAATACAGTGGTAATTGCTAGCTATACTAATCTCTAGCATTAATCGCATGTAAAATCCAGCAGGCTGGTTGTACCCAAGTTGATCAAGCGATCCACTTAGTACATTCAGCCTGCCTGCACATGGTTCATAAAATTTAAAACAATATGGCCCGGATTCACAGAGCACTTACGCCGACGTATAACAAGTTACGCCAACGTAAGTGCAAATGTGCGCCAGACCCACAAACAGAGATACACCTAAAACCAGACTACACCCTGCCGACGTAACTTGCTTACGTCAAAGTAGGGTGGGTGTACATTTAGGCTGGGTGCATGGTGCCGATCCCATTGATTAGCCAAACATGCAAATAAGGTAAATACAGCAATTCACGAACGTACGTGTGCCTGACGCAGGTTACGTGCAATGCACGTAAGTTGTACGTCCAGTGTAAAGTTATTCCCCATAAAGGAGGTGTAACTCAACAACAGACATGCTCAGGTCTGCACCAGGGAACACAAGCCGGCGTATTTTACGTTGGACGTGTGTCTGGCTGGGCGTAGGTTACGTTAACAGTATACACTGTGATCCGGCGTATCTTAGGTAGTTGTTCCGACGTGGTCGTGAGCATGTGCGGCGCATGCGCAGTTCGTTATACGTACTTTTCTGGCGCTCGGCCCATCATTTGCATGGGGTCACGCCTCATTTGCATGGATCACGCTCACTTCCACTTACGCTGGCCTACGCCTTCGAAAATACGCTACGCTGGCGCATCTTGGTGAGCAATGGCTTGCTAAATACAGTGCTTGCCTCTCCGTGCTGTGCAGGCGTAGCGTACTGTGTGTGTGCTACACCAGCGTAAATGTGCGCCCACTCTCTGTGCATCTGGGCCTATATATTTGATGCTGTGTGAATGGGAACACAAACAACTAATGGGGATTTCTCAGACAGCCAGGTAACTAGAATTTTCAGAAAGATAGTCAGCAGTAATAGTCTTTGTAATTCTCTCAGTATGGGTTTCATTTAGTCATAAAATCTTTGTTGAAAATGACCACTTGGAATGTAGAACTAGAGTGCTTGTTTGTCTAGGGAGGATTCACAACTGATCTAATCTTTCAATGAACAGATAGTAATTGGATCTTTTGCCCCAAGCCAAGAAAAACCTGCCGAAGTGTGGCCAGCTTTAGCAACAAAAATGTGCTGTAGAATAATAATAATAATTAAAAAAAAAAAATCATAACAAACAAAGCAATACACTTTTTTTTTTTTTGCATTTTGGGTCACTTGAGACAGATGGATCAATCAAATTATTGCTCTGGGGATTTTTTTTCTCTTTAACCACAAAACGACATAGTCACACAACACAGAACTTCCTCATTTGTACATGCATCTGAAACCGATACTTAAAAACGGAAAAAAGGTGCATCTGTATTTACTGTATTGTAGCATTCAAGCTGGTGTATTTTGACAATCTCTGGCTAAAGGTGGTTCGACAGCCCATTGTGATAATTACACGCTGTATTGTGATTACACCTGGAAAACCGTTTGGTTTCTTCAACATAACAAAAACTGTTCGCTATTTTTTCTTCACGTATTTTGCGATATTTAAAAATTGACCACGATTACAACAAATACACAGACAAGCTCTGGAATGGCTTTATAGAAAAGCTATTTTCCACATGGAGCTTGTACTGGTGACAAGTGGAAAACCACATACGCAGCAAGCCACCGCATTATAACTTTACATTACTTTGATAGACAACATATCATTATACATCTAATTCAACCAATAAAAAAATAATAAATAAATATTAATAGAATCATTATACTGTACCAGATATTCAGAGGATTATTATTATTAAGGTACTTATATAAGAAAATAACACTCTGGCAGGCCTTTAAATATGTATTGCAGCAAACCAAGAACACAAAAAGGTAACAAATATATATATATACATATAAAAAAAACACTCTGGCAGGTCTTTAGTAAACAACTCACAAATACAGAAAACAGAGACAAATGCTGAAGCTGAATGAATGTAAAAAAATTACGGTACATGATGTAAGTTTTTTTAATTATCTAATTCAATTTAATTATCTTTTGAAGTTACAATATATGAACTAGGCTGGACAAAAATAATATAACAAGTGTAAATTGTTCGAAAAAAAAAAGTCCTGCGCTTTACAGTAGCCATAAGAATTAATACATGTGATTTTTAATTTACCAACATTCCTCACAATTTCTGTTAGGGCTCTTTTACACCTGTGGACCGTATGTCAATTTTTTCATGAACATCCACTGACACCCGATCTCATCGGTGTCCACAATGCTCCGATTCGTCAGACGGAGGAAAATCCTATTATTCCTTCCGTCCGCAGAGTGGATCAGGTGAACAAGGACAGACGGTCCGTGTTCATCCTATCCCCCCATAGAGGAGAGCGAAGATCTGACAGGGCAGTCCCTGTACAGTGTGCTGGGACCTCCCCATCATCTGCCGGCTCAGCTGGGATCAACCGAGCATTCCCCGCTGAGCAAGCGGATATATAAGGAACGGGTCATCATGGGATCTGCCCGTGTGAAAGGGCCTTTACCCAAATAAGAACATAATGTAATTTGAAATAAAAATAAAAAACACAAATTGTATTAATAAAACAATGGATATATTGATTGGGTCTTTCAATTAGCAGTGTGCTTCATTCAAAGTCCCACCCTCTAGCTCTTTTTGTTCAATCATATTGGGAATGGAGGTATATATACTTATTGCCTCATATATAGTTATAGCCTTAGGTTTTTTTCTGAATTAAAATAAAGTTTCTCTAAGGCCACTTTCACATGAGCGGACGAACGGTCCGCTAATTACAAGTCCGTTTACGGACTTGTAATGGGCCCCTATGGGAGCAGATCCGTTAGCGGATGATGCATCCGCTAACGTCCGCCTAAGATCCGCGTCCATCTGGATCCGTTTTGCGGACAGAAGAAAACCCTATTTTTCTTCCGTCCGGTGGATCGGATCGGATGCAAACGGACAGACGGTCCGTTTCCATCCGATTCCCCATAGGGGATAGCGGAGGAGAGACAGGGCGGTCCCTGCACAGTGTGCGGGGACCGCCCTGTCCGCCGACAGCTGAGCGGGACCCCCCGCTGAGCCGACGGACACACACGGAGCGGACTGAAAAACGGTCCGCTCCGTGTGAAAGGAGCCTAACTCTAACCTAGAAAACCCAGCCAAAGACTTTCTGGGATTGATTTTAGTAAAACTGGAGGGTGCAAAATCTGGTGCAGCTGTGGGTGGCAGCCAATCAGCTTCTAACTTCTGCTCGTTCTACTAAGTGTCAACAAAAGAACTGGAAGCCGATTGGTTTCTTTACAGAGCTGCACCAGATTTTGCACCCAGTTTTAATAAATCAACCCCACTGGGTGTCTGCACATTAATTTTGTACACCTTTTTATTCATCCTAGGCTCCTTTCACACGGGTGCTATCTAATCTGAACAGCACTGGATCAGTGAACAGGTCATCCTGCTGAAGCAGAGCAGAACAGAATGAATGTTACTTTTGTATCCATTCAAGTTTCTGTTGCATTTCTGTTGCAGACTAATGTTAGATCAATGGGTGGCAGGATGTAAAAGGACTTGTAACCAACTGCCCATAGTTTAAACATGGAGCTAGTGGTACCAGCACCCACTTATGGGTGACTTTGTCACCACAAAGTCCACCGGAAGTTCGGCCCCCCTCCTCCTTCCCCCGGCGCTGGGACATTCACAAAGCGCAGCCTGTATGCGCAGTAGGGAGCAGGCTGTGAAGACACAGCTGGATTCCAGGACAGGTAAGTGTCCTAATATGAAAAGTCAGGAGCTACAGTTTTTGTAGTGGCAGATGCTTCGTTTTTTTTTAAGGAGCCTGGAGCTCTGCTTTAGGGTAAAACCTTAGATGGATAGTCAATTTATACAAAGGGGTGCTCCCCCCATTAAAACACTTTAATTTTAGGTCAATAAAGTGTAACAGTTTTATGGTATGGAAAGTCCTTTTTTGTGCCATTGCTTTACAGTGAGGATTATTGACAGTACAGAGAAAGAGCCATATGGAAGGAATGCTGTGGATTGTGGTTATTAAAGCGGAGGTTCACCCTAAATATAATATCTCCCATGCGATCCAGCATACTGGCGTCAGCGCCAGTATGCTGTTTTTTTTTTTTTTTAATAGCACACTTACTGTATTATTGTAGAATTCCTTTTCTGTCCCCCGCGGTGGACGGCTGTAGTATAGCGCGTCACATCTTCCTAAAATACCCGATATGGACTCGGGTAATCTCGGCGAAAATGCGGCGCCTGCGCACAGACCTAGGAGCTGACTGCGCAGGCGCCGTATTTCTCCGAGTCCTATTTCGGAGGGCGTGACGCGCCATAGCCGTAGGACTCGGAGAAATACGGCGCCTGCGCAGTCAGCTCCTAGGTCTGTGCGCAGGCGCCGCATTTTCGCCGAGATTACCCGAGTGCATATCGGGTATTTTAGGAAGATGTGACGCGCTATACTGGCGCCGTCCACCACGGGGGACAGAAAAGGAATTCTACAATAATACAGTAAGTGTGCTATTAAAAAAAAAAAAAAACCCAGCATACTGGCGCTGACGCCAGTATGCTGGATCGCATGGGAGATATTATGTTTAGGGTGAAATACCGCTTTAAGCACTTTTTTACTATTAATATCATTGGTCAACGCTGTTTGGTGAGTTCATTTATTCCAGAAGGAGCACATGGAGTGGGAAGCACCGTTTGATGGGGTGCTTTCAATAAAAAAATAAGGGCGGCACAGTGAAATTAACATATAATAATGTAAAATTAACATTTTATATAATATATGTATAGTTAGTCAAGTGTGTGTATGTATGTATATAGTTATTTTTGATGATTTTTTTATTTTATTTATTTTTTTAGTTTGCATTTGCAGTTTGTATTAGGGACATTATTAAAATAAATAAACATTACAAATCTGAATTGTATTTATTTACTAATGAATTAGCATAACATTTTATATATATATATATATATATATATATATATATATATATATATATATATATATAACATTTAGAGGAGGGGGACTTCCCAGCTTATGCAGTATTCTAATAAAATTTGGTACAGTCACATCCATGAACAGAAGATAAACTGGTTCACACCAGACACATGCACCTGCATATTTCAACACAGGACAATTCAGTTCATGCTAAAAATTCATAACTTTAATGGGTCAGCATATTTAATTTTTGCTGTGACAGTAAAGCCTGCCAAATGTGACATGGGAAATTAATTCTTGTGGTGCCCGCCATGCAAAGCATGTGTAAAGCTTTGAGTGGCTGCAAATCTTTGTTTATGTGTGTGGGTAATAAAACCAATGCTCAACTGCCTGCTTTTACCACCCCACAGCTGTAGTTCTGAATGACCCCTCACATTAATCTCTGTTTTATCCTGTGTTTATTACTTCAAGTTCATAGAAAGCAGAGCAGTTTGTAAACAAACAATCTAAAGCATTTAAAACAGCAGTCTCAAACGGGTGGCCCTCCAGCTGTGGTGAAACTGCAAACCCCATCATGCTTCTGCCTGTGGGAGTCATGCTTGTAACTGTCAGCCTTGCAAAGCCTCATGGGACTTGTAGTTTCGCAACAGCTGGAGGGCTTCCAGTTTGAGACCCCTGATTTAAACGAAAAACTTAAACTGAAAAAATAAACAAACTAATCAAAAATAACTATATACATACACACACTTGACTAACTGTACATATATTACATAAAATGTTAATTTAACATTATTATGTGTTCATTTCATTCACACAAGTGGCAGCGTGGTAGTAACAATACACGGTTCTACCACCCCCTGGCCATCACCTTCAAACTGCAACAGTGGCTGGAGGTTGGACACATGCCGCAGCAAAATGAATACCCCATGTTGTATGTGCTAGGCAGTGCCGCCACCAAATGTTAATTGGGCACAAATGATAGCCAAAGAGTAGGCTTGTGGCTACAGCACGGTACTCCCATTCGAAATCCGTGTTCAGCTACTGAAAAAAAAGGGGGGGCATTCAGGAGGTGGCAGCATCACCTCATGAATGTGTGGCAGCCACTCCTGTACTGCTATCTGAAAGGGGACTCACAGAAGATCACTTTTCAGAGAAGTAGCAAAGGCTGCTGCCCCTGTGAGTGGGCCCTGTCTTTCAGTTTGATTATACATTATATATATATATATACAGGGGAGGGCTGGCAGTCTTAGGCCCGGGGGGCAAGTCCAGTCAAGTGGCCCATAGAGTGTGGAAAATTGATGGATCAAGGAAAACAGTCTAAGGCCGCGTACACACAAGGGGATATGTCCGCTGAAAACGGTCCGATGGACCGTTTCAGCAGACATCTCCGCTCGTGTGTATGGGCTAGCGGACAGATTTCTCCACCCGACAGATTTCAAAGCAAGCTTTGAAATCTATCCGGTGGGAATCTGTCCGCCCGACATGTCTGCTGGTTAGTACACTTACCAGCAGACATGTCGGCCCCCACCGCTGCCGCGCCGCTGCCGAATGGATTCGGCGCATGCGCGGAAGTGTTTTACTTCCTGGTGCGGTGACGTGGCGGTGCCGCGGCGGCGTCAACGTCACCGCCGCGTCACCGCCACGTCACCGCGCCGTCCGGCGGCGGGGAATTTGATCCGATGGTGTGTACACGCCATCGGATCAAACTCCCGATCGGACATATCCGATGGAAATGGTCCGCGGACCGTTTTCATCGGATATGTCCGATCGTGTGTATGGGGCCTAAGATTTTTCATGATCACAAGAGTCTGCACAGAGCCTCCCCTTACATCAGAGTCCGCACAGAGGCCCCACCTTACATCAGAGTCTGCACAGAGGCCTCCCTTACATCAGAGTCCGCACAGACCCCTTATACCTCACCTTTAACAAAGTCCACAGAGCACCCCTTTTTATACACTGGGAGGCAGGAGAGACTAGAAAGGGTGAGCTTACCAGGATGGAGGCTGAGGCGCAGGCTGGCTGTCTGATGCTTTTTTGGGTTCAAACTTCCTGTCCAGTGCCCACACATGCCTGGGGAGTGTGGGCAGGGGAGAGTCAGAAGGAGGAGGAGCTCTATCTGTCCTCTTGTCTGTGCAGAGGGAGAAGGGGATGTCAGCGCTGGTGTGGGCTGAGGTTGAGCTATGTGTGAGACGGGACATAGCTCAGCTCTGCAGCCATCTACCTCGGAGCTGACACAGGCACGGCTGCACAGTGGGAGGTGAGCAGCGGCCGTGACCTGTGATAACAGATCTCCAGCAGGCATATTCCTGCTCTCCAAAAACAGCTTTTGGTAGTGGCAGCCAGTGGCTGTGCATAGTGTCACCAGCAGGGGGGGAGATTTCCACCCTGCCCCCCTTGCCAGCCCTCCCCTGTATATATATATGTATATATATATAGAGAGAGAGATAGAGATATAGAGATAGAGACACACACACTATTAAAATAGCAAATGAAACAGATATTATTAGGCTTGTCATGTTTACTGTAAACCATTAAAGTTTGCTACAATGATAAAATCCCCAGTTCAGCATGAACAGGTCAGCAGAGTTATCTCGTTATTGAAGTCATAGCAGTGTACAGTCGGTCTCATCTAAGCTTTTTCCAAACACTTTAGTCTACAAATACAAGCAACATGGCTTGATGCTGATCTGTATGCTTTGTCATTACAAACTATTTACATAACGGAGAGCAATTATTAGCCACCAAATCAAGATATATACAATTAGGAATGAAATTGAAGGAGGTGAGGTGTAGCTTAGTTTAGTATTTTGTAGATTTCTCAGCAGGACATTTGAATGCTGTGCATAGTCACACTTTAGACAGAGCGCTAAGTAATCCAAAGATAAAGTCAATCTTCCTTTCACTGGTGATCTCATAGCTAAGGACAACACGAAAGGAGGCCGACCAATTTAGCTACAAAGCTTAGTCAGACTTCTCAGCTGTGACCCGGCAACTATTACTAGGCTGAAGGTCATCGTTCACCCAGCCAGTGTGTGCTTCTATTACAATGCACATTACATGAGCTCTTTGCATCAGATAAGCTGAATCAGTTGGTTTTCGTGTGCAGCTTTGCATACAGTAACAGTGATTGATATTCAGTCATGCATCTGGAGAAATTTCAGACAACAGTTAAACTGCCACCGTTTCTAAAGAGAGGATGTGAAGGAATGAGTTTTCTCTGTACACGTCTACTTTAAAAAAAAATGTGAATTTCCCTTAAATAACAGAAACATGATGGAATGTAAACCTTCAATATTTCTGCTTATAGAGGAGAGCTAAACTAGAGGTGTAAATACAATTTTTATGACCTGTTAGTAAGCATTTTATACAGCATCTTGATTTTTAATCTATTGCCAACAACACTGACATTGTTCGATCACTCAGCAGTTTGAGATTGAAATCAGCCTCGTGTCCTACATGAACTCATCTGAGATTTATGATAGTCTTATGCCCCGTACACACGATCAGGCTTTTGCCTGGCCAAACTCGCCGAATTTCATCGGAGTAAAAGAGAACTTGTTCTCTAGCTAAACTCCGATGGAAACTCAGGCGGAAAAAAGTCAGATGGGAAATACACGCGGTCGAAATTCCGATCATGTGTAAGGGGCTTTACCAGACCAACAAAGATAGAAGAGTTATGTGTGATGCATCATGGGATGGAAAATCTCATTGAACCGATGGCCCACCATTCCCCTTTCACTGGGGGAAAGGGATCAAAGTTTTCATTGAGCATTGACCATTCACCTTGATGGTGTGCAAGCCTACGGAAGATGGGCAGATATCTCATTGCATGTCATTCCAAAGGAAGAATAAGGCCCATGTATGGACACCTTTACACATATTCTAGGAGCATGCACAGGGTCTGACTTACTAAAGTGCTGACTGGTGCATCAGTAACGTCAGTAAATAAGGACTAGTTTGTCCATTTAAATGTCTATATTAAGTCTATATTGCACTACAAATTAATTTGGCCAATGTATTGTAACACTTAAAAAAAACGTATATGCCATTTTTCTATAAATGTGTGTAATTTCGAAATAAAATCCTCCTATAAAAATCAGTTCACAATAAATATCATAAACATTTTCCAGCATTTTTGTATTATTTTAAAACAGTTATTAATAGTCTCAACCACCTTACTCAACTAGGGTTCCTCCTGCGGTTGCTAGGGGTTCCTTGTGCATCAAGCACTTGGATATTGATTTCCCAACTACACTAACCAGCAATGCTAGGGGAGAATTTTCCAGTAAACACCACTGTTAGGCCTCGTACACACGAGGGGATATGTCCGCTGAAAACGGTCCGATGGACCGTTTCAGCAGACATCTCCGCTCGTGTGTATGGGCTAGCGGACAGATTTGTCCACCCGACAGATTTCAAAGCAAGCTTTGAAATCTATCCGGTGGAATCTGTCCGCCCGACATGTCTGCTGGTTAGTACACTTACCAGCAGACATGTCGTCCCCCACCACCGCCGCGCCGCCGCCGAATGGATTCGGCGCATGCGCGGAAGTGTTTAACTTCCTGGTGCGGTGACGTGGCAGCGTCAACGTCACCGCCGCGTCACCGCCACGTCACCGCGCCGTCCGGCGGCGGGGAATTTGATCCGATGGTGTGTACACGCCATCGGATCAAACTCCCGATCGGACATATCCGATGGAAATGGTCCGCGGACCGTTTTCATCGGATATGTCCGATCGTGTGTACGAGGCCTTAAGGGGTCACTTCTACACTGATCACTAATGTTAGGGTAAACCACAATTTTTACTGTCTACATTTCTTTGCCTTGATATACATGCAATGTCTTGATATAAGAGTAGCGTCATGTCACAACTGAGGAGACTCTGAGGCCGCATACACACGATCAGACAGGTCCGATGAAACTGGTCTGCAGACCAGTTTCATCGGACCAATTCGATGGTGTGTACGGCCCATCAGACCGTTGTCCGTCAGACCAAAGTTTTAAAACATGCTTTAAAACCTGTCTGATGGACACCTGTCCGTCGGACAGGTTCGATGGTTAGTACACAAAAGCATCGGACCAAAAACCCGTGCATGCTCAGAATCAAGTCGACGCATGCTTGGAAGCATTAAACTTTGTTTTTTCATCACGTCGTTGTGTTCTACGTCACCGCGTTCTGCTCAGATCGGATTTTGGTCCGATGGTGTGTACGCACATCAGACCATCAGACAAGTTCAGAGTTGTCTGATGAAAACGGTCCGTCGGACAAGTTTCATCAGACCGGTCTGATAGTGTGTACAGGGCCTAAGTGTAGCAATAAGGTTACATTTAATGAAGGTACAACATTTAGCAACTTATTGCTACACTTAGGGGCATCTCTCTTCTCTTTTATACCCTGTAAAAAAATGCTTTGATATACAAGTGCTTTGGATTACATGTTTCTGGAATGAATTATGCTCGTAAACCAAGGTTTTACTTCTACTGAAAATGTATTTTGTTGCGCAGGGCAGGAGGGTGTTGAGAAGTATCAACTCTGTTTATTCCGCCTTATTTATTATTTAATTTAAACCTGTATGCAACTTTTTTTTACATTATTACTTAATGTACCAGGACCTGTAGGTACTGTATAATCAGGGTTTGCCTAAAACTTGATTTTTTTTTTCAATGGTTTCTTTGTGGTTGAAAAATGCTGTTAGAAGATAGCCCAAAGTTAATACTGCAACGTGTATTTTCTGCATCGAAACTCAATCT
This sequence comes from Rana kukunoris, assembly GCA_029574335.1. NCBI lineage: Eukaryota > Metazoa > Chordata > Amphibia > Anura > Ranidae > Rana > Rana kukunoris. The sequence continues at coordinate 283,290,099 of CM056052.1, forward strand.
CAGTTTACTGCAATAAAAACACCACAAGCAAGTAAGCAAATGCCAGACTTTATAAAACTTCTTAAAAAAAAAAGGAAAAGCTGATCCAAGTTTATTTATCTTCAGGATCAAACATATCACATGCCAAAAAACACATTGACACAGGGCTTCAAACCAACAACGACCACAACATAGACACACCGTGTGCACTGTAATCAGGTTGTAAAAATTGTATATGAATAAAATGGATTGTTTAGGTAGGCCCTCACACTATATAGTGTTGGTAAATTAAAAGACTGTTGCACGATTGTAATGTCTGTAGCCAGCGTAATACACACATACAAAAATAATTGGGTCATTTGTTCCATTTTAGGTTGACCAACAGGTCCATAAGATGTAGGTTCACTAGCCCGGATGTACAAGCTTTTCCCAAGTTTGGGTGTGTATTTTTTTTTTGTATATTTAATGATTTATACACTGGATATAGTTACAGAGTCCATGTAAACAAGCCAGCTGGGTTACACAGTTTTAGAGAAAACTTGTCAAGCTTTAATAAATCACTAAAGGAGCCTAATGATGAAGAATACCCTATTTATCTGGCAAATGAAAGCTTGTGGTGGCCACCTATCAAGAGAGGTAGCGGTCATAGGTGTGCATTTTTGTTTTCCTTTTTGTTGTACATTTTAAGATTTATACAGTGGGAAGAGTACAGAGATGTAAACAAGCTGTCTAGGTTACATCGTTTTGGAAAAAATGTTTACAAACTATATTAAAACACTGGGGGTGCCCAATGATGAAGAATACCCTATTTATCTGGAATTGGTTGGAGAGGCAGCAGTCAGGTATAGGTGTGCACTTTCATTCAATGATTTCTACAGTGGGTATAGTTGCACAGTTTTAGAAATTAAAATCAGTAAACCCCATTAAAAAGCTAGGGCGCCCAATGCTGAAGAATACCCAATTTATCTGAAAATGGTTGCCTATCAGGAGTGGTAGAGGTCAGCTATAGGTGTGTATGTTTTATTTATTTTGTTGTACATTCAATAATGTATTAGGTAGAATTACAAACCCAGTGTAAACATCCTAGCTAGGTTACAGTTTTAGAGAAAATTTGTCAAACTACATTAACACACTAGGGTGCCCAATGATGAAGAATACCCTATTTATCTGGAAATGGTTTCCTATCAGGAGTGATAGTGGACAGGTATAGGTATGTACTTTTTCTCTTTGTACATTTAATGATTTATACAGTGGGTAGAATTACAAACCCAATGCAAACATCCTAGCTAGGTTACACAGGTTTTAGAGAAAATGTGCCAAACTACATTAAAACACTAGGGCACCCAATGATGAAGAATACCCTATTTATCTGGAAATGGTTGCCTATCAGGAGTGGTAGTGGTCAGGTATAGGTATGTACTTTTTTTTGTACATTCATTGATTTATACAGTGGTTATATTTATAGAGTCCATGTAAAAATCCTAGCTAGGTTACACAGTTTTAGAGAAAATTTGTCAAACTACATTAAAACATTAGGGCACCTGATGATGAAGAATACCCTAGTTATCTGGAAATGGTTGCCTATTAGATAAGGTAGAGGTCAGGTATAGGTATGTCCCCTTTATTTTTGTACATTTAATGATTTATACAGTGTGTAGAATTACAAACCCAAAGTAAACATCCTAGCTAGGTTACACTGTTTTAGAGAAAATTTGCCAAACTACATTAAAACACTAGGGCACCCGATGATGAAAAATACCCTATTTATCTCAAATTGGTTTCCTATCAGGAAAGGTAGAGGTCAGGTATAGGTATGTACTTTTTTTTGTACATTTAATGATTTATACAGTGGGTTGAATTACAAGCCCAATGTAAACATCCTAGCTAGCTTACACTGTTTTAGAGAAAATTTGTCAAACTACTTAAAAACACCAGGGCACCCAATGAGAAAGAATACCCTATTTATCTGTAATTGGTTGCCTATCAGGAAAGGTAAAGCAGTGTTTTTCAACTCCAGTCCTCAAGGCACACCAACAAGTCATGTTTTCCGGCTTTCCATTATTTTGCACAGGTGATTTGATCAGTTTCACTGCCTAATGGCCCATACACACGATCCAAATATAGGACGAAAACGATCGTACGATTTTCGGATCGTGTGTACACTACTTTCGACAGCCGATCACGACCGTTCATCCGATTAAATTCGATCGGACAAGCGCGAAAAATTTTCTCGTCCGATGTCCGATCGTCCGATTTTCGTTTAGTCAGTACAGCCGTCGTCCGACAATACAATACAAATACATTACAACACGTGACATCACTTCCGATCGTTTTTTTCTATCGTACGATAATTTTCTTGAGTTTAAAACCTATTTTATTTTACTCGCGATTATTAAGCGAAAAAAGTCGTACGATCCGTCGGCCGATATTCGGATCGTGTGTATGGGCCATTAGTAATCACCATAGCCATTTCAGGGAAATCCTGAAAACTTGACCTGTTGGTGTGCCTTGAGGACTGGAGTTGAAAAACACTGAGGTAGAGGTTAGGTATGTACTGTTTTTCCTTTTTTTGTACATTCAATGATTTATACAGTGTAAACATCCTAGCTAGGTTACACAGGTTTTAGAGAAAATTTGTCAAACTACATTAAAACACTAGGGCACTTAATGATGAAGAATACCCTAGTTATCTGTAATTGGTTGCCTATCAGGAAAGGTAGAGGTTAGGTATGTACTTTTTTTCCTTTTTTTTGTACATTTAATGATTTATACAGTGTAAACATCCTAGCTAGGTTACACAGTTTTAGAGAAAATTTGGCAAACTACATTAAAACACTAGGTCACCCGATGATGAAAAATACCCTAGTTATCTGGAATTGGTTGCCTATCAGGAAAGGTAGAGGTTAGGAATAGGTATGTACTTTTTTTTCTTTTGTACATTCGTTGATTTATACAGTGGTTTTATTTATAGAGTCCATGTAAAAATCCTAGCTAGGTTACACAGTTTTAGAGGAAATTTGTCAAACTACATTAAAACATTAGGGCACCTGATGATGAAGAATACCCTATTTATCTGGAATTGGTTGCCTATTATGGAAGGTAGAGGTTGGGAATAGGTATGTCCCTTTTTTTTTGTTGTACAGGCATACCCCACTTTTAAGTACACAATGGGGTTTATTTACTAAAGCTGGAAAGTGCAATATAAGGCTCAATTCTGCACAGAAACCAATGAGCTTCCAGGTTTTATTACCAGACTTAATTGAACAAGCTGGAGTTAGAAGCTCATTGGTTTCTATGCAGAAGTGATTATTGCGATTTCCAGCGTTAGTAAATAAACCCCATTGTGTACTTAAAAGTGGGGTATGCCTGCACACCAATAAAAGGGACATACCTATTCCCAACCTCTACCTTCCATAATAGGCAACCATATCCAGATAAATAGGGTATTCTTCATCATCAGGTGCCCTAGTATGTTAATGTAGTTTGACAAATTTCCTCTAAAACTGTGTAACCTAGCTAGGATTTTTACATGGACTCTATAAATAAAACCACTGTATAAATCAACGAATGTTGTACATTCAATGATTTATACAGTGGGTAGAATCACAAACCCAATGTAAACATCCTAGCTAGGTTACACAGGTTTTAGAGATAATTTGTCAAACTACATTAAAACACTAGGATGCCCTATGGTGAAGAATACCCTATTTATCTTGAATTGGTTGCCTATCAGGGAAGGTAGAGGTCAGGTATAGGTATGTACGTTCTTTTCTTTTGTACATTTAATGATGTATACAGTGGGTGTATTTACAGAGTCCATATAAACATCCTAGCTAGGTTACACAGGTTTTAGAGAAAATTTGTCAAACTACATTAAAACACTAGGGCACCTGATGATGAAGAACACCATGGTTATCTGGAATTGGTTGCCTATCAGGAGTGGCAGTGGTCAGGTATAGGTGTGTATATTTCTTGGTTCTGGATGAGATTTTTACACGTGCTATATTATTATTCTCTACCTCCTTCTGGTAAAGCCGGTTGTGCTGATAGTGGAATCTGTGCCATGTTTCATTTTGTAAATCTCAATAAAAATCTATCGTAACAGAACAAAAATAAAAAATAAATGGGTCAATGTGGCAGTGGTGACATGGGGAAGCACGAGCTCCTATAGACGTGCTCTGCTACGATCAGAAGATACGCACTTCCCATTATGTACAGCTCAGCGTAATCTCGCACTTTTCAATGAAGACAACGCTTTCATTGTGACTGTGACGTATGCCTGTGTGTGTGTGACCATATACAATGTAACGACATGCCTGTGTGTGACCAGACATTCCTCCAAGCTAATGCTCGCTGACATCTGTCATGTCGCTCTTTTTTACACCTGGACCGGCACCGCATTAACCCTTTCCGCCTTCCCGAAGCCTAACGTGACCCCGAATCGCAGAAAGGATGAATGCAGCGATAAAAATAGGCAAGCCGTAACCCGGGCTGATCTGCGTTAACCCCTATCCTCACCAAAATAAACCTTTACACACGGCTACAAACACAACACAACGTACGGCAGGATTATGAATGGGAGGACGCGCGCTCCTCAGACAGTTAACGGCGTGGAAAGGAAGCCTTTATAAGGTGCCAGCTGTTTCTTCATCACAATACAAAGCAAGGCTTCCCGGAGGCCACCGTGACAAGGCTAGGTTATGGTCCATGGCTATTTACCAACAACTTTCCCTCCATCCACCAGCAATCAATGTTGGTGATGAGGGGGGGGGGGGGGGGCCTTTGTTGCAGCTGTCCATACGGGTTGTTGTTGCTTTGTACTGCGCTCCACCACACTAAGCCGGACGCCTTTGACACCCATAGTGTTTTCAGGTCACACATCCCCCCACATATATATAAAAACACCTCAGCCAACTTGCCCTCTCACACAGCACTCACCTCCTGTGCACTTTCAGTTCCTCTTGTTCCACTCAGTCAGCACGTTGTGGCTCTGTTTATTTTGCTTTGTTTGTATTTTTTTTTTGTTTGTTTTGTTTTTTGGTTTCACAAGCTCACCCCACAGGGAGACATCACATGGCCATTCGCCGTAGCTGCTTGTGAGGCTGCCTTGTTGTTGTTGTTCCCAGGAGCCAGCTTCTCAATCAGGATCCACCCCCAGAGAGGGAGAGAGAGGAAGGGGGGAAGACGGCAGGCAGATCCTATAGACCTCTGTGTGTATGTGTGTGTGTGTGTGTGAGTCCGGGCATAGGAGGGGGGCACACAGGAGCTCTTCACACTCTCATTACACTCTCATCACTTCCGTGTGTGTATGTTTGTGTGGGGTAAGGCAGGCATGGAGCGGAGGTGCCCGTGTCTTCATCCTGATGGCACAGCGGCATGTGTGTGACTGTACAGTGTTTGTTTCTGTGTCCGTGCACCGCCCACCACCAGCCTCCTTCTACGCCTCCCTCTTCTCTATTGGAGAAAGACTCTCCACTGACATCTACTGTGTGCTCAGCGACCCTGGAGCTGTCTGCTGTGTCACCTATTGTCACTGCTTACACACTATTCTCACACTATTCACACACTGTGTGCTCAGCGACCCTGGAGCTGTCTGCTGTGTCACCTATTGTCACTGCTTACACACTATTCTCACACTATTCACACACTGTGTGCTCCGACCCTGGAGCTGTCTGCTGTGTCACCTATTGTCACTGCTTACACACTATTCTCACACTACTCACACACTGTGTGCTCAGCGACCCTGGAGCTGTCTGCTGTGTCACCTATTGTCACTGCTTACACACTATTCTCACACTACTCACACACTGTGTGCTCAGCGACCCTGGAGCTGTCTGCTGTGTCACCTATTGTCACTGCTTACACACTATTCTCACACTACTCACACACTGTGTGCTCAGCGACCCTGGAGCTGTCTGCTGTGTCACCTATTGTCACTGCTTACACACTATTCTCACACTACTCACACACTGTGTGCTCAGCGACCCTGGAGCTGTCTGCTGTGTCACCTATTGTCACTGCTTACACACTCATCTCACACTACTCACACACTGTGTGCTCAGCGACCCTGGAGCTGTCTGCTGTGTCACCTATTGTCACTGCTTACACACTATTCTCACACTACTCACACACTGTGTGCTCAGCGACCCTGGAGCTGTCTGCTGTGTCACCTATTGTCACTGCTTACACACTATTCTCACACTACTCACACACTGTGTGCTCAGCGACCCTGGAGCTGTCTGCTGTGTCACCTATTGTCACTGCTTACACACTATTCTCACACTACTCACACACTGTGTGCTCAGCGACCCTGGAGCTGTCTGCTGTGTCACCTATTGTCACTGCTTACACACTATTCTCACACTTCACACTACTCACACACTGTGTGCTCAGCGACCCTGGAGCTGTCTGCTGTGTCACCTATTGTCACTGCTTACACACTATTCTCACACTACTCACACACTGTGTGCTCAGCGACCCTGGAGCTGTCTGCTGTGTCACCTATTGTCACTGCTTACACACTATTCTCACACTTCACACTACTCACACACTGTGTGCTCAGCGACCCTGGAGCTGTCTGCTGTGTCACCTATTGTCACTGCTTACACACTATTCTCACACTACTCACACACTGTGTGCTCAGCGACCCTGGAGCTGTCTGCTGTGTCACCTATTGTCACTGCTTACACACTATTCTCACACTACTCACACACTGTGTGCTCAGCGACCCTGGAGCTGTCTGCTGTGTCACCTATTGTCACTGCTTACACACTATTCTCACACTACTCACACACTGTGTGCTCAGCGACCCTGGAGCTGTCTGCTGTGTCACCTATTGTCACTGCTTACACACTATTCTCACACTTCACACTACTCACACACTGTGTGCTCAGCGACCCTGGAGCTGTCTGCTGTGTCACCTATTGTCACTGCTTACACACTATTCTCACACTTCACACTACTCACACACTGTGTGCTCAGCGACCCTGGAGCTGTCTGCTGTGTCACCTATTGTCACTGCTTACACACTATTCTCACACTACTCACACACTGTGTGCTCAGCGACCCTGGAGCTGTCTGCTGTGTCACCTATTGTCACTGCTTACACACTATTCTCACACTACTCACACACTGTGTGCTCAGCGACCCTGGAGCTGTCTGCTGTGTCACCTATTGTCACTGCTTACACACTATTCTCACACTACTCACACACTGTGTGCTCAGCGACCCTGGAGCTGTCTGCTGTGTCACCTATTGTCACTGCTTACACACTATTCTCACACTACTCACACACTGTGTGCTCAGCGACCCTGGAGCTGTCTGCTGTGTCACCTATTGTCACTGCTTACACACTATTCTCACACTACTCACACACTGTGTGCTCAGCGACCCTGGAGCTGTCTGCTGTGTCACCTATTGTCACTGCTTACACACTATTCTCACACTACTCACACACTGTGTGCTCAGCGACCCTGGAGCTGTCTGCTGTGTCACCTATTGTCACTGCTTACACACTATTCTCACACTACTCACACACTGTGTGCTCAGCGACCCTGGAGCTGTCTGCTGTGTCACCTATTGTCACTGCTTACACACTATTCTCACACTACTCACACACTGTGTGCTCAGCGACCCTGGAGCTGTCTGCTGTGTCACCTATTGTCACTGCTTACACACTATTCTCACACTACTCACACACTGTGTGCTCAGCGACCCTGGAGCTGTCTGCTGTGTCACCTATTGTCACTGCTTACACACTATTCTCACACTACTCACACACTGTGTGCTCAGCGACCCTGGAGCTGTCTGCTGTGTCACCTATTGTCACTGCTTACACACTATTCTCACACTACTCACACACTGTGTGCTCAGCGACCCTGGAGCTGTCTGCTGTGTCACCTATTGTCACTGCTTACACACTATTCTCACACTACTCACACACTGTGTGCTCAGCGACCCTGGAGCTGTCTGCTGTGTCACCTATTGTCACTGCTTACACACTATTCTCACACTTCACACTACTCACACACTGTGTGCTCAGCGACCCTGGAGCTGTCTGCTGTGTCACCTATTGTCACTGCTTACACACTATTCTCACACTACTCACACACTGTGTGCTCAGCGACCCTGGAGCTGTCTGCTGTGTCACCTATTGTCACTGCTTACACACTATTCTCACACTACTCACACACTGTGTGCTCAGCGACCCTGGAGCTGTCTGCTGTGTCACCTATTGTCACTGCTTACACACTATTCTCACACTACTCACACACTGTGTGCTCAGCGACCCTGGAGCTGTCTGCTGTGTCACCTATTGTCACTGCTTACACACTATTCTCACACTACTCACACACTGTGTGCTCAGCGACCCTGGAGCTGTCTGCTGTGTCACCTATTGTCACTGCTTACACACTATTCTCACACTACTCACACACTGTGTGCTCAGCGACCCTGGAGCTGTCTGCTGTGTCACCTATTGTCACTGCTTACACACTATTCTCACACTACTCACACACTGTGTGCTCAGCGACCCTGGAGCTGTCTGCTGTGTCACCTATTGTCACTGCTTACACACTATTCTCACACTTCACACTACTCACACACTGTGTGCTCAGCGACCCTGGAGCTGTCTGCTGTGTCACCTATTGTCACTGCTTACACACTATTCTCACACTACTCACACACTGTGTGCTCAGCGACCCTGGAGCTGTCTGCTGTGTCACCTATTGTCACTGCTTACACACTATTCTCACACTACTCACACACTGTGTGCTCAGCGACCCTGGAGCTGTCTGCTGTGTCACCTATTGTCACTGCTTACACACTATTCTCACACTACTCACACACTGTGTGCTCAGCGACCCTGGAGCTGTCTGCTGTGTCACCTATTGTCACTGCTTACACACTATTCTCACACTACTCACACACTGTGTGCTCAGCGACCCTGGAGCTGTCTGCTGTGTCACCTATTGTCACTGCTTACACACTATTCTCACACTTCACACTACTCACACAGTGTGTGATCAGCGACCCTGGAGCTGTCTGCTGTGTCACCTATTGTCACTGCTTACACACTATTCTCACACTACTCACACACTGTGTGCTCAGCGACCCTGGAGCTGTCTGCTGTGTCACCTATTGTCACTGCTTACACACTATTCTCACACTACTCACACACTGTGTGCTCAGCGACCCTGGAGCTGTCTGCTGTGTCACCTATTGTCACTGCTTACACACTATTCTCACACTACTCACACACTGTGTGCTCAGCGACCCTGGAGCTGTCTGCTGTGTCACCTATTGTCACTGCTTACACACTATTCTCACACTACTCACACACTGTGTGCTCAGCGACCCTGGAGCTGTCTGCTGTGTCACCTATTGTCACTGCTTACACACTATTCTCACACTACTCACACACTGTGTGCTCAGCGACCCTGGAGCTGTCTGCTGTGTCACCTATTGTCACTGCTTACACACTATTCTCACACTACTCACACACTGTGTGCTCAGCGACCCTGGAGCTGTCTGCTGTGTCACCTATTGTCACTGCTTACACACTATTCTCACACTACTCACACACTGTGTGCTCAGCGACCCTGGAGCTGTCTGCTGTGTCACCTATTGTCACTGCTTACACACTATTCTCACACTACTCACACACTGTGTGCTCAGCGACCCTGGAGCTGTCTGCTGTGTCACCTATTGTCACTGCTTACACACTATTCTCACACTACTCACACACTGTGTGCTCAGCGACCCTGGAGCTGTCTGCTGTGTCACCTATTGTCACTGCTTACACACTATTCTCACACTACTCACACACTGTGTGCTCAGCGACCCTGGAGCTGTCTGCTGTGTCACCTATTGTCACTGCTTACACACTATTCTCACACTACTCACACACTGTGTGCTCAGCGACCCTGGAGCTGTCTGCTGTGTCACCTATTGTCACTGCTTACACACTATTCTCACACTACTCACACACTGTGTGCTCAGCGACCCTGGAGCTGTCTGCTGTGTCACCTATTGTCACTGCTTACACACTATTCTCACACTACTCACACACTGTGTGCTCAGCGACCCTGGAGCTGTCTGCTGTGTCACCTATTGTCACTGCTTACACACTATTCTCACACTACTCACACACTGTGTGCTCAGCGACCCTGGAGCTGTCTGCTGTGTCACCTATTGTCACTGCTTACACACTATTCTCACACTACTCACACACTGTGTGCTCAGCGACCCTGGAGCTGTCTGCTGTGTCACCTATTGTCACTGCTTACACACTATTCTCACACTACTCACACACTGTGTGCTCAGCGACCCTGGAGCTGTCTGCTGTGTCACCTATTGTCACTGCTTACACACTATTCTCACACTACTCACACACTGTGTGCTCAGCGACCCTGGAGCTGTCTGCTGTGTCACCTATTGTCACTGCTTACACACTATTCTCACACTACTCACACACTGTGTGCTCAGCGACCCTGGAGCTGTCTGCTGTGTCACCTATTGTCACTGCTTACACACTATTCTCACACTACTCACACACTGTGTGCTCAGCGACCCTGGAGCTGTCTGCTGTGTCACCTATTGTCACTGCTTACACACTATTCTCTCACACTACTCACACACTGTGTGCTCAGCGACCCTGGAGCTGTCTGCTGTGTCACCTATTGTCACTGCTTACACACTATTCTCACACTACTCACACACTGTGTGCTCAGCGACCCTGGAGCTGTCTGCTGTGTCACCTATTGTCACTGCTTACACACTATTCTCACACTACTCACACACTGTGTGCTCAGCGACCCTGGAGCTGTCTGCTGTGTCACCTATTGTCACTGCTTACACACTATTCTCACACTACTCACACACTGTGTGCTCAGCGACCCTGGAGCTGTCTGCTGTGTCACCTATTGTCACTGCTTACACACTATTCTCACACTTCACACTACTCACACACTGTGTGCTCAGCGACCCTGGAGCTGTCTGCTGTGTCACCTATTGTCACTGCTTACACACTATTCTCACACTACTCACACACTGTGTGCTCAGCGACCCTGGAGCTGTCTGCTGTGTCACCTATTGTCACTGCTTACACACTATTCTCACACTACTCACACACTGTGTGCTCAGCGACCCTGGAGCTGTCTGCTGTGTCACCTATTGTCACTGCTTACACACTATTCTCACACTACTCACACACTGTGTGCTCAGCGACCCTGGAGCTGTCTGCTGTGTCACCTATTGTCACTGCTTACACACTATTCTCACACTACTCACACACTGTGTGCTCAGCGACCCTGGAGCTGTCTGCTGTGTCACCTATTGTCACTGCTTACACACTATTCTCACACTACTCACACACTGTGTGCTCAGCGACCCTGGAGCTGTCTGCTGTGTCACCTATTGTCACTGCTTACACACTATTCTCACACTACTCACACACTGTGTGCTCAGCGACCCTGGAGCTGTCTGCTGTGTCACCTATTGTCACTGCTTACACACTATTCTCACACTACTCACACACTGTGTGCTCAGCGACCCTGGAGCTGTCTGCTGTGTCACCTATTGTCACTGCTTACACACTATTCTCACACTACTCACACACTGTGTGCTCAGCGACCCTGGAGCTGTCTGCTGTGTCACCTATTGTCACTGCTTACACACTATTCTCACACTACTCACACACTGTGTGCTCAGCGACCCTGGAGCTGTCTGCTGTGTCACCTATTGTCACTGCTTACACACTATTCTCACACTACTCACACACTGTGTGCTCAGCGACCCTGGAGCTGTCTGCTGTGTCACCTATTGTCACTGCTTACACACTATTCTCACACTACTCACACACTGTGTGCTCAGCGACCCTGGAGCTGTCTGCTGTGTCACCTATTGTCACTGCTTACACACTATTCTCACACTACTCACACACTGTGTGCTCAGCGACCCTGGAGCTGTCTGCTGTGTCACCTATTGTCACTGCTTACACACTATTCTCACACTACTCACACACTGTGTGCTCAGCGACCCTGGAGCTGTCTGCTGTGTCACCTATTGTCACTGCTTACACACTATTCTCACACTACTCACACACTGTGTGCTCAGCGACCCTGGAGCTGTCTGCTGTGTCACCTATTGTCACTGCTTACACACTATCTCACACTCACACTACTCACACACTGTGTGCTCAGCGACCCTGGAGCTGTCTGCTGTGTCACCTATTGTCACTGCTTACACACTATTCTCACACTACTCACACACTGTGTGCTCAGCGACCCTGGAGCTGTCTGCTGTGTCACCTATTGTCACTGCTTACACACTATTCTCACACTACTCACACACTGTGTGCTCAGCGACCCTGGAGCTGTCTGCTGTGTCACCTATTGTCACTGCTTACACACTATTCTCACACTACTCACACACTGTGTGCTCAGCGACCCTGGAGCTGTCTGCTGTGTCACCTATTGTCACTGCTTACACACTATTTCACACTTCACACTACTCACACACTGTGTGCTCAGCGACCCTGGAGCTGTCTGCTGTGTCACCTATTGTCACTGCTTACACACTATTCTCACACTTCACACTACTCACACACTGTGTGACTGTGTGCTCAGCGACCCTGGAGCTGTCTGCTGTGTCACCTATTGTCACTGCTTACACACTATTCTCACACTACTCACACACTGTGTGCTCAGCGACCCTGGAGCTGTCTGCTGTGTCACCTATTGTCACTGCTTACACACTATTCTCACACTACTCACACACTGTGTGCTCAGCGACCCTGGAGCTGTCTGCTGTGTCACCTATTGTCACTGCTTACACACTATTCTCACACTACTCACACACTGTGTGCTCAGCGACCCTGGAGCTGTCTGCTGTGTCACCTATTGTCACTGCTTACACACTATTCTCACACTACTCACACACTGTGTGCTCAGCGACCCTGGAGCTGTCTGCTGTGTCACCTATTGTCACTGCTTACACACTATTCTCACACTACTCACACACTGTGTGCTCAGCGACCCTGGAGCTGTCTGCTGTGTCACCTATTGTCACTGCTTACACACTATTCTCACACTACTCACACACTGTGTGCTCAGCGACCCTGGAGCTGTCTGCTGTGTCACCTATTGTCACTGCTTACACACTATTCTCACACTACTCACACACTGTGTGCTCAGCGACCCTGGAGCTGTCTGCTGTGTCACCTATTGTCACTGCTTACACACTATTCTCACACTACTCACACACTGTGTGCTCAGCGACCCTGGAGCTGTCTGCTGTGTCACCTATTGTCACTGCTTACACACTATTCTCACACTACTCACACACTGTGTGCTCAGCGACCCTGGAGCTGTCTGCTGTGTCACCTATTGTCACTGCTTACACACTATTCTCACACTACTCACACACTGTGTGCTCAGCGACCCTGGAGCTGTCTGCTGTGTCACCTATTGTCACTGCTTACACACTATTCTCACACTACTCACACACTGTGTGCTCAGCGACCCTGGAGCTGTCTGCTGTGTCACCTATTGTCACTGCTTACACACTATTCTCACACTACTCACACACTGTGTGCTCAGCGACCCTGGAGCTGTCTGCTGTGTCACCTATTGTCACTGCTTACACACTATTCTCACACTACTCACACACTGTGTGCTCAGCGACCCTGGAGCTGTCTGCTGTGTCACCTATTGTCACTGCTTACACACTATTCTCACACTACTCACACACTGTGTGCTCAGCGACCCTGGAGCTGTCTGCTGTGTCACCTATTGTCACTGCTTACACACTATTCTCACACTCACACTACTCACACACTGTGTGCTCAGCGACCCTGGAGCTGTCTGCTGTGTCACCTATTGTCACTGCTTACACACTATTCTCACACTTCACACTACTCACACACTGTGTGCTCAGCGACCCTGGAGCTGTCTGCTGTGTCACCTATTGTCACTGCTTACACACTATTCTCACACTACTCACACACTGTGTGCTCAGCGACCCTGGAGCTGTCTGCTGTGTCACCTATTGTCACTGCTTACACACTACTCACACTTCACACTACTCACACACTGTGTGCTCAGCGACCCTGGAGCTGTCTGCTGTGTCACCTATTGTCACTGCTTACACACTATTCTCACACTTCACACTACTCACACACTGTGTGCTCAGCGACCCTGGAGCTGTCTGCTGTGTCACCTATTGTCACTGCTTACACACTATTCTCACACTTCACACTACTCACACACTGTGTGCTCAGCGACCCTGGAGCTGTCTGCTGTGTCACCTATTGTCACTGCTTACACACTATTCTCACACTTCACACTACTCACACACTGTGTGCTCAGCGACCCTGGAGCTGTCTGCTGTGTCACCTATTGTCACTGCTTACACACTATTCTCACACTACTCACACACTGTGTGCTCAGCGACCCTGGAGCTGTCTGCTGTGTCACCTATTGTCACTGCTTACACACTATTCTCACACTACTCACACACTGTGTGCTCAGCGACCCTGGAGCTGTCTGCTGTGTCACCTATTGTCACTGCTTACACACTATTCTCACACTACTCACACACTGTGTGCTCAGCGACCCTGGAGCTGTCTGCTGTGTCACCTATTGTCACTGCTTACACACTATTCTCACACTACTCACACACTGTGTGCTCAGCGACCCTGGAGCTGTCTGCTGTGTCACCTATTGTCACTGCTTACACACTATTCTCACACTACTCACACACTGTGTGCTCAGCGACCCTGGAGCTGTCTGCTGTGTCACCTATTGTCACTGCTTACACACTATTCTCACACTCACACTACTCACACACTGTGTGCTCAGCGACCCTGGAGCTGTCTGCTGTGTCACCTATTGTCACTGCTTACACACTATTCTCACACTACTCACACACTGTGTGCTCAGCGACCCTGGAGCTGTCTGCTGTGTCACCTATTGTCACTGCTTACACACTATTCTCACACTACTCACACACTGTGTGCTCAGCGACCCTGGAGCTGTCTGCTGTGTCACCTATTGTCACTGCTTACACACTATTCTCACACTACTCACACACTGTGTGCTCAGCGACCCTGGAGCTGTCTGCTGTGTCACCTATTGTCACTGCTTACACACTATTCTCACACTACTCACACACTGTGTGCTCAGCGACCCTGGAGCTGTCTGCTGTGTCACCTATTGTCACTGCTTACACACTATTCTCACACTACTCACACACTGTGTGCTCAGCGACCCTGGAGCTGTCTGCTGTGTCACCTATTGTCACTGCTTACACACTATTCTCACACTACTCACACACTGTGTGCTCAGCGACCCTGGAGCTGTCTGCTGTGTCACCTATTGTCACTGCTTACACACTATTCTCACACTACTCACACACTGTGTGCTCAGCGACCCTGGAGCTGTCTGCTGTGTCACCTATTGTCACTGCTTACACACTATTCTCACACTTACTCACACACTGTGTGCTCAGCGACCCTGGAGCTGTCTGCTGTGTCACCTATTGTCACTGCTTACACACTATTCTCACACACTGTGTGCTCAGCGACCCTGGAGCTGTCTGCTGTGTCACCTATTGTCACTGCTTACACACTATTCTCACACTACTCACACACTGTGTGCTCAGCGACCCTGGAGCTGTCTGCTGTGTCACCTATTGTCACTGCTTACACACTATTCTCACACTACTCACACACTGTGTGCTCAGCGACCCTGGAGCTGTCTGCTGTGTCACCTATTGTCACTGCTTACACACTATTCTCACACTACTCACACACTGTGTGCTCAGCGACCCTGGAGCTGTCTGCTGTGTCACCTATTGTCACTGCTTACACACTATTCTCACACTACTCACACACTGTGTGCTCAGCGACCCTGGAGCTGTCTGCTGTGTCACCTATTGTCACTGCTTACACACTATTCTCACACTACTCACACACTGTGTGCTCAGCGACCCTGGAGCTGTCTGCTGTGTCACCTATTGTCACTGCTTACACACTATTCTCACACTACTCACACACTGTGTGCTCAGCGACCCTGGAGCTGTCTGCTGTGTCACCTATTGTCACTGCTTACACACTATTCTCACACTACTCACACACTGTGTGCTCAGCGACCCTGGAGCTGTCTGCTGTGTCACCTATTGTCACTGCTTACACACTATTCTCACACTACTCACACACTGTGTGCTCAGCGACCCTGGAGCTGTCTGCTGTGTCACCTATTGTCACTGCTTACACACTATTCTCACACTACTCACACACTGTGTGCTCAGCGACCCTGGAGCTGTCTGCTGTGTCACCTATTGTCACTGCTTACACACTATTCTCACACTACTCACACACTGTGTGCTCAGCGACCCTGGAGCTGTCTGCTGTGTCACCTATTGTCACTGCTTACACACTATTCTCACACTACTCACACACTGTGTGCTCAGCGACCCTGGAGCTGTCTGCTGTGTCACCTATTGTCACTGCTTACACACTATTCTCACACTACTCACACACTGTGTGCTCAGCGACCCTGGAGCTGTCTGCTGTGTCACCTATTGTCACTGCTTACACACTATTCTCACACTACTCACACACTGTGTGCTCAGCGACCCTGGAGCTGTCTGCTGTGTCACCTATTGTCACTGCTTACACACTATTCTCACACTACTCACACACTGTGTGCTCAGCGACCCTGGAGCTGTCTGCTGTGTCACCTATTGTCACTGCTTACACACTATTCTCACACTACTCACACACTGTGTGCTCAGCGACCCTGGAGCTGTCTGCTGTGTCACCTATTGTCACTGCTTACACACTATTCTCACACTACTCACACACTGTGTGCTCAGCGACCCTGGAGCTGTCTGCTGTGTCACCTATTGTCACTGCTTACACACTATTCTCACACTACTCACACACTGTGTGCTCAGCGACCCTGGAGCTGTCTGCTGTGTCACCTATTGTCACTGCTTACACACTATTCTCACACTTCACACTACTCACACACTGTGTGCTCAGCGACCCTGGAGCTGTCTGCTGTGTCACCTATTGTCACTGCTTACACACTATTCTCACACTTCACACTACTCACACACTGTGTGCTCAGCGACCCTGGAGCTGTCTGCTGTGTCACCTATTGTCACTGCTTACACACTATTCTCACACTACTCACACACTGTGTGCTCAGCGACCCTGGAGCTGTCTGCTGTGTCACCTATTGTCACTGCTTACACACTATTCTCACACTTCACACTACTCACACACTGTGTGCTCAGCGACCCTGGAGCTGTCTGCTGTGTCACCTATTGTCACTGCTTACACACTATTCTTCTTCACACTACTCACACACTGTGTGCTCAGCGACCCTGGAGCTGTCTGCTGTGTCACCTATTGTCACTGCTTACACACTATTCTCACACTTCACACTACTCACACACTGTGTGCTCAGCGACCCTGGAGCTGTCTGCTGTGTCACCTATTGTCACTGCTTACACACTATTCTCACACTTCACACTACTCACACACTGTGTGCTCAGCGACCCTGGAGCTGTCTGCTGTGTCACCTATTGTCACTGCTTACACACTATTCTCACACTACTCACACACTGTGTGCTCAGCGACCCTGGAGCTGTCTGCTGTGTCACCTATTGTCACTGCTTACACACTATTCTCACACTACTCACACACTGTGTGCTCAGCGACCCTGGAGCTGTCTGCTGTGTCACCTATTGTCACTGCTTACACACTATTCTCACACTACTCACACACTGTGTGCTCAGCGACCCTGGAGCTGTCTGCTGTGTCACCTATTGTCACTGCTTACACACTATTCTCACACTACTCACACACTGTGTGCTCAGCGACCCTGGAGCTGTCTGCTGTGTCACCTATTGTCACTGCTTACACACTATTCTCACACTACTCACACACTGTGTGCTCAGCGACCCTGGAGCTGTCTGCTGTGTCACCTATTGTCACTGCTTACACACTATTCTCACACTACTCACACACTGTGTGCTCAGCGACCCTGGAGCTGTCTGCTGTGTCACCTATTGTCACTGCTTACACACTATTCTCACACTTCACACTACTCACACACTGTGTGCTCAGCGACCCTGGAGCTGTCTGCTGTGTCACCTATTGTCACTGCTTACACACTATTCTCACACTACTCACACACTGTGTGCTCAGCGACCCTGGAGCTGTCTGCTGTGTCACCTATTGTCACTGCTTACACACTATTCTCACACTACTCACACACTGTGTGCTCAGCGACCCTGGAGCTGTCTGCTGTGTCACCTATTGTCACTGCTTACACACTATTCTCACACTACTCACACACTGTGTGCTCAGCGACCCTGGAGCTGTCTGCTGTGTCACCTATTGTCACTGCTTACACACTATTCTCACACTACTCACACACTGTGTGCTCAGCGACCCTGGAGCTGTCTGCTGTGTCACCTATTGTCACTGCTTACACACTATTCTCACACTACTCACACACTGTGTGCTCAGCGACCCTGGAGCTGTCTGCTGTGTCACCTATTGTCACTGCTTACACACTATTCTCACACTACTCACACACTGTGTGCTCAGCGACCCTGGAGCTGTCTGCTGTGTCACCTATTGTCACTGCTTACACACTATTCTCACACTACTCACACACTGTGTGCTCAGCGACCCTGGAGCTGTCTGCTGTGTCACCTATTGTCACTGCTTACACACTATTCTCACACTACTCACACACTGTGTGCTCAGCGACCCTGGAGCTGTCTGCTGTGTCACCTATTGTCACTGCTTACACACTATCTCACACTTCACACTACTCACACACTGTGTGATCAGCGACCCTGGAGCTGTCTGCTGTGTCACCTATTGTCACTGCTTACACACTATCTCACACTTCACACTACTCACACACTGTGTGCTCAGCGACCCTGGAGCTGTCTGCTGTGTCACCTATTGTCACTGCTTACACACTATTCTCACACTACTCACACACTGTGTGCTCAGCGACCCTGGAGCTGTCTGCTGTGTCACCTATTGTCACTGCTTACACACTATTCTCACACTACTCACACACTGTGTGCTCAGCGACCCTGGAGCTGTCTGCTGTGTCACCTATTGTCACTGCTTACACACTATTCTCACACTACTCACACACTGTGTGCTCAGCGACCCTGGAGCTGTCTGCTGTGTCACCTATTGTCACTGCTTACACACTATTCTCACACTTCACACTACTCACACACTGTGTGATCAGCGACCCTGGAGCTGTCTGCTGTGTCACCTATTGTCACTGCTTACACACTATTCTCACACTTCACACTACTCACACACTGTGTGCTCAGTGACCCTGGAGCTGTCTGCTGTGTCACCTATTGTCACTGCTTACACACTATTCTCACACACTGTGTGCTCAGCGACCCTGGAGCTGTCTGCTGTGTCACCTATTGTCACTGCTTACACACTATTCTCACACTTCACACTACTCACACACTGTGTGCTCAGCGACCCTGGAGCTGTCTGCTGTGTCACCTATTGTCACTGCTTACACACTATTCTTACACTTCACACTACTCACACACTGTGTGCTCAGCGACCCTGGAGCTGTCTGCTGTGTCACCTATTGTCACTGCTTACACACTATTCTCACACTTCACACTACTCACACACTGTGTGCTCAGCGACCCTGGAGCTGTCTGCTGTGTCACCTATTGTCACTGCTTACACACTATTCTCACACTTCACACTACTCACACACTGTGTGCTCAGCGACCCTGGAGCTGTCTGCTGTGTCACCTATTGTCACTGCTTACACACTATTCTCACACTACTCACACACTGTGTGCTCAGCGACCCTGGAGCTGTCTGCTGTGTCACCTATTGTCACTGCTTACACACTATTCTCACACTACTCACACACTGTGTGCTCAGCGACCCTGGAGCTGTCTGCTGTGTCACCTATTGTCACTGCTTACACACTATTCTCACACTACTCACACACTGTGTGCTCAGCGACCCTGGAGCTGTCTGCTGTGTCACCTATTGTCACTGCTTACACACTATTCTCACACTACTCACACACTGTGTGCTCAGCGACCCTGGAGCTGTCTGCTGTGTCACCTATTGTCACTGCTTACACACTATTCTCACACTACTCACACACTGTGTGCTCAGCGACCCTGGAGCTGTCTGCTGTGTCACCTATTGTCACTGCTTACACACTATTCTCACACTACTCACACACTGTGTGCTCAGCGACCCTGGAGCTGTCTGCTGTGTCACCTATTGTCACTGCTTACACACTATTCTCACACTACTCACACACTGTGTGCTCAGCGACCCTGGAGCTGTCTGCTGTGTCACCTATTGTCACTGCTTACACACTATTCTCACACTTCACACTACTCACACACTGTGTGATCAGCGACCCTGGAGCTGTCTGCTGTGTCACCTATTGTCACTGCTTACACACTATTCTCACACTTCACACTACTCACACACTGTGTGCTCAGTGACCCTGGAGCTGTCTGCTGTGTCACCTATTGTCACTGCTTACACACTATTCTCACACACTGTGTGCTCAGCGACCCTGGAGCTGTCTGCTGTGTCACCTATTGTCACTGCTTACACACTATTCTCACACTTCACACTACTCACACACTGTGTGCTCAGCGACCCTGGAGCTGTCTGCTGTGTCACCTATTGTCACTGCTTACACACTATTCTTACACTTCACACTACTCACACACTGTGTGCTCAGCGACCCTGGAGCTGTCTGCTGTGTCACCTATTGTCACTGCTTACACACTATTCTCACACTTCACACTACTCACACACTGTGTGCTCAGCGACCCTGGAGCTGTCTGCTGTGTCACCTATTGTCACTGCTTACACACTATTCTCACACTTCACACTACTCACACACTGTGTGCTCAGCGACCCTGGAGCTGTCTGCTGTGTCACCTATTGTCACTGCTTACACACTGCTCACACACTATTCTCACACTTCACACTACTCACACACTATTCTCACACTTCACACTACTCACACACTGTGTGCTCAGCGACCCTGGAGCTGTCTGCTGTGTCACCTATTGTCACTGCTTACACGCTGCTCACACACTACTCACACATTATTCTCACACTTCACACTACTCACACACACTGTGTGCTCAGCGACCCTGGAGCTGTCTGCTGTGTCACCTATTGTCACTGCTTACACGCTGCTCACACACTATTCTCACACTTCACACTACTCACACACTGTGTGCTCAGCGACCCTGGAGCTGTCTGCTGTGTCACCTATTGTCACTGCTTACCAGTGGCGTTTCGTCCATAGAGGGCGCTGGAGCGCCGCCCCCTCTAGCTCTCACCGCCACTGAGTCTAATAATATAGATTCATGCATTGCACAAATCTATGTTATTATCGCCGCTGCCGCTGTTATTCAGATGGTCAGCGCTCATGTCCGGCCATCTGAATAACGCCAGCTGGTTGGCTGGAGGGAAATGTCTATCAGAGCCAACAGCTCTGATAGGCTTTCCCAATACAGCCCTCGGGTCCCGGAAGCTTATTCTCGGAGCGCACAGACTGTACGCCCCTTGGATAAGATGACAGGCGTTTCAGCCAATCAGGTTGGCCGGTTCTGGCTACCGGTAATCTGATTGGCTGGGGCGCCTGTCAGTCATCGAGGGCGGGAGAAGACATCGTGGGACGTGGATGCCTGACTCCAGTAAAGGTAAGTGCTGGGCAGGGGGGGGGAGAGCAATTTACAGGGCACAGTGGGGACAATTGGCACAGCGGCGACCATGGGCACAGTGGTGACAATGGATGGCACAGTGGCTGGTTTAATGGCATGGCACAGTGGCTGGTTTAATGGCATGGAACAGTGGTGACAATGGATGGCACAGTGGCTGGTTTAATGGCATGGAACAGTGGTGACAATTGATGGCACAGTGGCTGGTTTAATGGCATGGAACAGTGGTGACAATTGATGGCACAGTGGCTGCATTTGATGGCATGGCACAGTGGTGCAAATTGATGGCACAGTGGCTGCATTTGATGGCATGACACAGTGGTGCAAATTGATGGCACAGTGGCTGCGTTTGGGCACAGTGAGACTGCAATTTTTTTTTTCCTTTGCACCCCCCAAACATTTTGAGCACCAGCCGCCACTGCTGCTTACACGCTGCTCACACAGTACTCACACACTATTCTCACACTTCACACTACTCCTCACACTTCATACTACTCACACACTACTCCTCACACTACTCACACACACTACTACTCACACATTTTTTGATACTACGTAATAAACTTTTTTTGTATCACCATAATCCCTGATCATTAACTGCTGCTCATAGTAACCCCTTTAGGCCCCTTGTGGGCCGAATCTTTCCCCTTCCCCTAGCCCTTTTTCTTTTACCTACTCACACACTACTCCTCAAACTTCACACTACTCACACACTACTACTCACACCACACACACACACTACTCACACACACTACTCCTCACACTACTCACACACTACTCCTCACACTTCACACTACTCACACACTACTTCTGAGGGGTGAACGAGTAGCTGTTTTAGACAGGTACTCATCCCCACTTCCGGGACATTGTATGGCCACTCGCCGCACAGTAGGGTACTGGCTGTGAAGCCGAGAAGCTTCACTGCCAGTTTTCCTTACCACGAATGGCGGTGGCAAGGGTGCCGACATCACAGGCTCCCAGGACAGGTAAGTGTCCTTATATTAAAAGTCAGCAACTGCAGTATTTGTAGCTGCTGACTTTACATTTTTTCGTGGGGGTGGATATTTATTACAGCAGATAGTAAAGAATATCGTCTTCTTTTGTTTATAGCGCAAAAAATAAATACCACAGAGGTGATCAAATACCACCAAAAGAAAGCTCTATTTGTGGGAAAAAAGGACACACTTTTTTTGGGGTACATCGTCACACGGCCACGCAATTGTCAGTTAAAGTAATGCAGTGCCGTTTCGCAAAAAATGGCCTGGTCACTGAGGGATTAAATCATTCTGAGGCTGAAGTGGTTAAGGTAGATTATAATTGGGCCAGCAGCTCAAGCAAAAGTTCAGCCCCAACATCGCCTGTTCACCCATTTGGCGAACATCCAAATTTGCCCGCCAAGTGCCCCACAATGCGCTGCAAGCTGCAAAGTGCATAGCTGGTTGTTAGAGATTTTAAAGGGAACCCCACGTCAAAATGTAAAAAAACAAATGGTGTTGGGTCCCCCCTCAAAATCCATACCAGATCCTTCTTTGAGCATGCAGTCCAGCTGGTCAGGAAGGGGGGTACGAGCGAAAAATGGGATGCCATCAAAATGAGGGGGGGGGGGTGTTCTTTTTGACACAAAGGGATGTGGTTGTGGGGGTCTGCAGGCAGGGGGCTTATCAGAATCTGGAAGCCACCTATTGTTTTTTTTTTTTATAAAGGAATTGTCAAAAACTGCCTCCTGTCTTTATTTTTGACACTTTTTCGGGGAATAAGTAGGGGTACAACATTTGCAGACTTTTTTTCCCACACATAGAGCTTTCTTTTGGTGGTATTTTTATTTATTTTTTTGCGCTATAAACAAAAAAAATAAACTAACATTTTGAAAAAAAATGTTTTTGTTATAAAAAATACAATAAACTCAATTTTAGTCATACATTTAGGCCAAAAAGCATTCAGCCACATCTCGGGTAAAAAAAATCAATAAGCATTTATTTATTGGTTTTCGCAAAAGTTATAGGCCCAGATTCAGAGAGAATTGGATTCTCGTAGCGTATCAGAAATACACTACGCCGCCGTTTTTTACCTGGCTCTACGTGGAATCCAGGTAGATTTTGTCCAGTAAACGACGGCGGCGTAGTGTATTTCTCCCGTCGCAATCCATCTACACGAGTAGGGGGCGTGAAGGATTTAAAATAGGCGCGTTCCCGCGGCGATCGAACTGCGCATGCTCCGTTCGCAAATTTCCCGCCGTGCATTGCGCGAAATCACGTCGTTACGTCATTCGTTGTTTGAGTAGCGTCGTTTACGGACATTTCTATTCCCGAACGAGTTACGCAAAAAAAAATTAAATTCGACGCGGGAACGACGGCCATACTTAACATGGGCTACGCACCGTTAGACCAGCAAAAAGCTGGTCTAACAGTACGTAAAAAAAAACAGACGTAAGCGATTGCGAAGACCGCTCGTATCTTCGTGGATCGCCGTAAAAACACATTTGCATATCCCGACGCATCAAAATGACGCGAACTCCTCCCAGCGGCCGCAAAAATATCGCAGCGTAGATCCGAAGGCTTACGAAGACGTAAGCCTCTCGGATCGAAGCCCGAAGCCGCCGTATCATGGTTTGAGGATTCAAACTAGTGATACGGCGCACAAAATTTGAAATTACTCCTGTCTAACACCAGTTAGACAGGCGTAATTGCTTTATGAATCTGGGCCATAGTGTCTACAAATTAGAATACATTTTATGGAATTCAAGCAGCTTTTAGTTTATGACTGCTTATCTCATTTCTTGAGGTGCTAAAATGGCAGGGCAGTACAACCCCCCCCCCAAATGACCCCACTTTGTAAAGTAGACACCCGAAGGAATTTGCTGAGAGGCTTGTTGAGCACATTGAATATTTTTTTTTGTCATAAGTGATTGAAATATGACAAAAACAAAATACAATTTTACACAAAGTTGTCATTGAAATTATATATTGCTCAGACATGCCATGGGCATATGTGGCAAAATATAAAATATTCCATGGACTCAACTTGCCTATCAACAAATAGCTTAGGGTGTCTATTTTCCAAAAAGGGTTCATATGTTTGTTTTTTGACCTGTCCTGGAATTTTATGTACAACATTAGACTGGAGTCGCTGATTATGTATTGTGAGAGCAAACACTGTTGCTGTCAAGATAAATAAATCAGTGCTGCAGTTTTCCTGAAAAGCAAACAATGGTAACAATAAAACATTAACTCAATAAAAGAACAACAATCTGTGCCAAAAAAGAATAAAAAATATATGCTGAAGCATGGGGGCAATCAGCCCCTAATGTTAGGGGCAAATCTCCCCCATGCTTCGGCATACATGCTCTTTTTTTTAACTGTAGTGGTGAAATCACCCTCCTACAGCACTGAAGTCGCTGATTTATATATCGTGAGAGCCAAACACTGTTGCTGTCAAGATGGATAAATCAGTGCTGTAGCTGAATAATTTACCTGAAAATAAAATTATGGTTAACAATAAAACACAGTAAACAGTACAGTATACAAGAATTACATACCTGAAAAGCAAACATGTTAAAACATAGTAACACTAAAACATTGCAGTTAACAAATACAGTAAAACAGAGCAGAACAATAGAGAGAGAACAATAGAGAGAGAACAGAGAAGAATAAAACAACAACAATTTTTTTTTTTACTTTCTTTTTGTTTGTAACGGTTCCAGGTTTGGGTCTCTAAAAATGCAATGGCATCTTTGGAGACCCTGTGAAAGTGTGTCTGTGCAGTGCTGTACCCTGCGCTAATACTCCACTAGTGTATGGTAGCGTTCGAAACATTCAGCGATGCAGAGATCAGGTTGGTCAGGACAGGAGGGACAACAATAGCAGGTGTCACGCCTAAATCCGAGCTTGCTACCGACACAATATCTTCTTTGGGGTGATTGCCAGGGAGAACATGCGGAAAATGCCTCCCATGCAGCCGGCTCATTGCATTTGCATTGGGAAGTTGGGCCTTGGCACTGTCTGGAAACAGAAGGGCTGTGATGATATCTTCCTGGAATTTAAGGAAGGATCCAGTTCGTCCTGAAGCTTTGTATAGCACATAAGCATTCAGCAGAGCCAATTGAAATAAGTATACATTATATATACAGTATACTTTTTTGTACCAGCGTCTGGCCTTACAGGCAATTAAGTATGGCGCCATCAATTGGTAATTGAGGTCCACCCCTCCCATATTAAGGTTGTATTCGTGAACACAGAGGGGTTTCTCCACAATACCAGTCACCGTTGTAATTTGGACTGTCATATCTGCGTGAAGCAAAGACAGAACAAAAACATTCTTATTATCACTCTACTTCAATGCAAGCAAATTATTAGAAAGACGTGAGGTGGCAGAAGCCCCCTGTGTCTTAGTAATAAAAAGACACTTGGCAACAGAAGCATCCTGCATCCTAGCAACAGGAGGATGTTGGTTGATAGAACTTGTCTGCATTCTAGCAGAAGAAGGATACTATGCAGCAGAAGCCACCAGCATCCTAGCAATAGAAGAACAATAGGAAGCAGAAGCTGCCTGCATCCTAACAACGTAGAAACACTAGCCAGCAGAAGCCACCTTCATCCTAGCAAAAGAAGTATGTTAAATGATAGAAGCCACCTGCATCCTAGCAATATAAGAAAGGACACTTGGCAGCAGAAGCCACCTACCTCTTAGTAAAAAAGACACTAGGCAGCAGAATCTGTCTATATCCCAGAAACATTAGTGCGCTAGGCAGCAGAAACCATCAGCATTCCAGCAACTGAAGGGCAATAGGTAGCAGAAACCGCCGGCATGCTAATAACAGAAGGATGTGAGACAGTAGAAACTACCTTTGTCCTTGCAGCAGCAGCAGCTCATTGTTACTTCTGACACGCCAACATTGATTTATTTTTTTACAGCCACCCAGCTGCATTGCAAATTCCTTTACAAACCCATGTGGATATTACTGAGGTAACACTACCAGCTAAGATCTCATGCACACAGGCAGAATAAAATACTGAGATCTATGCTACTATGCTGGATCCTACTGGCATAAAGATTCTGCTTAAAAAACTTGTAGGGCTTATGTATACAGATATGAAAGACAGATGTGAACGCAACTGTATAATTGTCTATGGGCCTATGCACACTGCTGTGTAATGATCAGTAAACCGTAACAAAAAAATCAAAAAAATCTGCATCTGAGGTCCTACATAAGGACAGTGTTTTATGCTGCATGCATGTAAAGGTTAGTGATGTTTACATGCATTCAACGTAAATGCAGGCTATTGGAGACTCCTGCATACTAGCAACAGAAAGACACTAGGTGGCAGAAGCCACATGCATCCTAGCAACGGAATGATGCTAGGCAGTGGAAGCTGTCTGCATCCTAGCAACAGGAGGGCACTAGGCAGCAGAAGCCAACTGCATCCTAGCAACAGAAGGACACTAGTCAACAGAAGCCACCTGCATCCTAGCAACAGAAGGACACTAGTCAGCAGAAGCTGTCTGAGTCCTAGTAACATAAAAACACTAGTCAGTAGAAGCAACCTGCATCCTAGCAACAAAAATACGGTAGGCCATAGAAGTTGCCTGTGTACAAGCAGCAGCTCATTGCATGCATGCACCCATGTGGTTAAAAACAAGGTAACACTACCAGATAAGGGCACAATAAAATACTGAGATCTATGCAGGATCCTACTGGCTGAAAGAACCTACATAAAAAAATACATGAAGGGCTAATGTACACAGGCACAGAAAACAAATGTGAAAAAAACTGTATAAAGCTGTATAATTTTCTGTAAACCCCTGCACTGTGTTAAGATCATCAAACTTGCCTTGCATTCAGATTCGATTGAAAAAAAAAAAAAGGAAAAACTGCTTCTGAGGTCCTACCTAAGGACCATATTTTACACTGAACATGTGTGTACATTAGTGACGTTTACATTCATACAGTACAAACGCGGCTCTTGAAGCTGCCTAAGTTCTAACAATAGAAGGACACTAGGCAGCTTCTTTCAGAAGTCTTTTGAGTTCTAGCAATGGAAGAACACAGGGCAGCCTGCATTCTAGCAACAAAGGATGTTAAGCAGTAGAAGCTGCCTGTGTCACTGCTGACACACTGCCTACATTGTTTGAGACTGCTACACACACCAACATTGATTCATGCTTTAACAGCCACACAGCTGCACTGCAAATCCCTGCACACACCAATGTGACTATTACTGAAGTAACACTAAGGACTCATGCACATAGGCAGAATAAAATACTGAGCTCTACATTGGATACTGCTGACTCATACAAATGGGCAAGACAAATACAGTGCATTTTCCTTTCTGCTTTTTTTATGGATCTGAACACAGCTGCAGTGGCGGTGCATCCATAAAGGGCGCATGAGCGCTGCCCCCTCTCTCCTGCACCTGTCTATCACCAATAGATAGATTCATGCATTGCATGAATCTATCTATTGTCGCCGCTGCCACCGGCTATTCAGGTGTCTGGCCCCTTTTTGGGCGCCGGGCATCTGAATTACAGCGGTGGCGGTGTTTTTGGAAGCTCCTGATTAGAGCTGTCTGCTCTAATAGGCGTCCTGCTTAGAGCCATAGGCTCTAAATTGGTAAACAGCAGGCACAATGCTGTGTGTTCGCTGTTTACACAGTGTTGTGTTAAGGAAGCAAATAAATTGCTTCCCTGACCCACCTCTTAGCCAATCAGGTGCTCGGGTCTGGTTACCCTGTCACCTTATTGGCTGAATCGACAGGCGCTGTGATTGGACGCGGCGAGACAGGTAAGTGCTGGGAAGGGGGGGCACACTGGCAGCATTTTATGGGGCGCAGTAGCGCCAATTGATGGGGCACACTGTTGGCAATTGATGAGGCACATTGGCAGCATTTGATGGGGCAAAGTAGCGGCAATTGATGGGCACACTGGCAGCAATTGATGGGGCACACTGGCAGCAATTGATGGGCACAGTGGTGCCAATAGATGGGCACAATGGAGGCAATTGATGGGCACACTGGCAGCAAGTGATGGGTACAGTAACTGCATTTGATGGCACAGTGGTGGCTGTGCTTGATGTTTTTATTTTTCAGTTTGTTTGCGCCCCACCAAATAATTTGGAACACCAGCCGCCACTGCGCAGCTGTATAATGTTTTGTGCACCCATGTACACATCTGCATAAGGATCAGCACACTTCCATTGCATTCATTTCTGTACTTTGTGGGCAAGAGTAGATAAAACTGATGTGGTATTTCATGTGTCTTACCTATGAGTCATTATTTCACTATTTGTGCCTTGGTTTCTGATAATATACACATTTATTTATGTTTTTATTCATTAGATTACATTAGGCTCAGTAATAGCTAGCTTTGTTCTCTGAAGAACAGTCCTCATTCAGATCGCTCTTCAAAGAGTATTTGTCAGGTGGTGAGGAGGGATTGTATCGCCTTTTCACTGCCTTCTTTAAAGGCTAAGTTCATTATTTGCAAAATAATAATAAATGCACATGATTTTGCACATAAACAAACGTGTACTGATTGCACCCGCGATCAGTGGATCATGGGAGTAATATCAGGCTACTGCAGACACCGTTGATAGCTCTGTGCTCGTACCTTCATTTGGGCTGCAGGAAGTGGCAGTGAACTATGAGGGCGCTGATTAGCACGCCTTCGCTGTTTATTGAGAACTACAAGCCATCTGCCCCAGTAACTAAAACAAGCAAAAAAAATAAATCCTGACAATGTTTCCATTTGGGAAGAAGTTTTGTTGGACTATACTGCTGACAAAGGTTTGATAAGAAAACATTCTCTACTTTTCTGCTGATAAACACAATATACCATATATACAGTATACATATATAAAGTGCCCAGCAGAAACTAAAACACCCCAACAGATTTGTCAGAAAACCTTTATTTTTTTTAAGAATCAACATTTTCTTTGGGACACTATACTCCAAACTACAAATGTGGGCCATTGATTGCAACCAAGATTTGTTCATTTGCACACACAACAATGTATTTTTCCTAACAAATTCATTCAAGACCATGTTGCAAAAATGAATACACCTCAATGAAAGTCTTGGATACAAAACAAAATTTTGGACAACAAGATTCTAATTTAAGCAGAGTTCCGCCTAAATTTTTTTTTTAAAAGCCAGCAGCTACAAATACTGATGCTGCTGACTTTTAATAAATGGACACGCACCTTTCCAGGGTGCCCGCAATCAGTCGTTCTCAGCTGCCCTGCCACCATCTTCAGTGAGGGAATCAGGAAGTGAAGCCTTGCAGCTTCACTTCCCGTTCCCTACTGTGCATGCGCGAGATGCGCTGCACGTCCTCACTGGTCCCTGCTGTCTTCTGGGTCCTGTGTGTTTCCCAGAAGAAAGCGGGGGAGGACAGTGTAGGCACCGGGAGTGACATAGGTCACTGCAATCACTGTGGTGATCTATGCCAGTAAGTGGGAGCAAATACCTGTATTACTATAATATAGGTATCTGCTCCAAAAAGTGGAAGTTAAATTTTTGGGTGGAACTCCACTTTAACAAGAATTCAACTACAGGTGAGTCTAATTATTCAATAAACACGTGTCCAGCAGACAGTTCTTTATAAAAGGATGTTACTCAACCCCTTCCCATTTCATGCTGTCAGCAATGGCACCACATGGAAGAGAAATGGCAAAAGGCCTGAGAAATAACATGATTTCCTTACGCAAGAAAGGCTACAAGAAGATCAGCAAAGCTTTACTTATCAGTCAGAATACTGTAGCAAAAGTGATACAAAAATGTAGCAAAGATGGAACTGCAACCGTCTCACCGCCAGGCCGCCCATGATAGTTGTTTTTTTTTTAAATCAGATCCTTTTTTTATTTTTAAATGAAAACAACATTAAGACAATACAGACAAATTATACAAACAAAATCACATTAAACACAACACAAACCAAGAAAAAAAGTAGGGGACCCCAAACCACCCCACCCTGCTCTTGGAGTATATATGGAAGAAAAAAAAGAGAGAAAAAAGGACAGGAAATAAACAGCATCCAATAGAGCTGAGAGAGGGAGGGCCTAGGGAGAGGGGGGTTGATAGAGGGAGGGAGGAGGGAGGGCTGAGAGAGAGGGGGAGAGAGTGGGCCGAGAGAGAAGGGGGATTGAGAGAGTGGGGGCTGAGAGTGGAAGAGAGGGCTAAGAGAAGAAGGAGGGCTAAGAGAGGGTGGAGGGCTAAGAGAGGGGTAGGGCTAAGAGAGGGGAGCTAAAAGAGAAGGGTGACCTGAGAGAGAAGGATGGGCGAGCTTAGAGAGGGTGCTGAGAGAGAGGGGAAGGCTAAGAGAATAGGGAGAGCTGAAAGAGAAGGGAGGGCTGGGAGAGATGGGGGGGTTGAGAAATGGGGGTGGAGAGAGAGGGGAGGGCTGATAGGGGGATGGCTGACAGGGAAAGGGCTGAGAGGGGGCCTGAGAGAGAAGAGAGGGGGCTGAGAAAGAAGGGAGGGCTGAGAGAGAAGTGGGGCCTGAGAGAATAGGGAGGGCTGAGAGAAGGGATGTGGGCTTAGAAAGAGGTAAGAGCTGAAAGAAGGGAGAGCTAAGAGAGAAGGAAGGGGGGCTTAGAGAGAGGCGAGGGCTGAGAGAAGGGATGGAGGTTTAGAAAGAGAGAGGCTGAGAGAGAGGGGAGGGCTGAGAGGGGGGCTGAGAAAGGAGGGCTGGAAGACAGGAGGGCTGAGAGAGAGGGTGGGGAGGTCTGAGAGGGGGCTGAGAGAAAAGGGAGGGGGGCTAAGAGAGAGAAAGGAGGGAGTTGGGGGGAGATGTCCTTCCTCTGTCCCAGTCTCTGTCTGCAGATCTGCAGGCCAGGTCTGTGTATGATGCCATATCATGATGTCAGTCTCCTGCTTCAATTCGTCCAATTCCAGCGGCTCCAGCACATCCTCTGTGACTGCTCTGTGCCCCCGGTTAGCCTGTTTTCCGGCTCCAGGCCTCATGTTAGAGCATGGAGAGAAACTTGGAGCAGTCCATGCTCTGAAAGTGCGGGGTACGCTGCGCCCTGGGTGGGGCGGAGTCAGGGGGTGAGGTCAAGGAGGAGGCAGTGTCACGGTGGAGCTCTTCTCCCAAGTCTTCGGCTCTCAGGCTTATCTGCCCTCAGCCAGCCACTTGCTGATTACTGCTGTGTAGCGATGGATCCCCGGCCGTGCTGCTGATTACTGCCCGCTGCCGCACCACCACAGACATTTCTGGTGCTAGACAGCCAGGTAAAGAACAGGGTGCATTGACAAGCTCAAGAGAGTAGGTAAGCTAGTGTTCGTGGCTACGCCCTGCCTAGTTTGCCTAGTGGTAGCGCCGGCCCTGGAACGAGGTCTAAAGAAACATAGCAGAAGATCCCTTATTTCTAATCTCTCCCAGAGATGTCTGATAAGGGATACGTTTGTCCCCATGTTATGTTATCCCAGCTTCAGTTATTGGGCTCTATAAATAATATATTTTTTTTTTACAATAAATTAGCTAAAGAAATAGAGAAACATTTGAGAAAAGGAGCCTAAAGCTCCACTTTCTGGATGGTTAGAGCTCTGTATAATATGCAATAATTCATGTTTACCTAAACAAAAAGAACATTTTTAATTATTTAAAAAATATTTTTTAGCCCTAACCATAATAAATTCAAAAACGATGTTCAAGAAAAAAGTATGATTGACTGGAAGCTTTTCAAATGCTTTGTAAACACTGTCAAATCATGCCCTGCTGACATCACTATAATTGCTACCTGTATTTGGCAAGACTTGCCCATTCCAATTAAAACCACACAGACTTTTAAATTAGTATTCTAAAATGAGATAAGCTTTTCAAAGTAGGAGTGACTTTGTTATAGCACTGACAGCGCTTCACTGTACCTGAAAATTCACCCAGGTAAATACACATTGATATAAACAATGGGCGCACAATTACTCTCACTGAAATAAACAATGGGGCATTGTTTTATTCCCACTGAGCTTGCATGTTCTCACTGAGGTGCTTTACAGGCGCTATAGTGCAAAGCTCCTGTAGGGCCTCTCCTGTCACTCCGAGTGCTTTCACACTGGAGCGGTGTGCTGGCAGGACGCTAAAAAAATTCCTTCAAGCAGCCTAGTTGAGGCGCTTTAGGAGCAATGTATACATCACTCCTAAAGCGCACCTGCCCATTGAAATCAATGGGCAGCGGCGCCAAAGCACCGCTGCAGTGGCGCTTTGCCAGAGCTTTTAGCATTTTTTCGGACATTAGCGGGGAGTAAAAGCACGCCGCAAGCATCCAAAAGCGCTGCTAAAATGACAGTAAAGCGCCGCTAAATGAACATGCAAACTCCTTGCGGATAGCTTCCTGCCTGAGACTTGAACTAAAGCTAAAAGGCAGAAGTTCTTACCACTAACCCACTGTGGTGCCCAGTGCATTATACATATTTTGAACCTAAACAGAGGTTAGTTCTCTGCAGGGCCGATCCTAGGGTCACAGGCGCCTGGGTGCAGAAATTATTCTGGCGCCCCACAAAGGGGGCGTGGTCATCTTACCAACTCCTCCCCTTTACAAATGTTTCTATGGCAATGACTCAAACACAGAGATGCTCCTCTAAGAAGTATTTGTTGCCCTGGGATCCTCCCATGATCTTTTAACAATAAAGAAAATACTGGAAGAGCGTACACTAATGAGACCTAGAGGGGAACCTCTCTGATACTGTTAGAAAGTGTCCCAAAACATAGTACAGGAGATGGTCAGAGACTGCAATTATAGTACAGGAGATGGTCAGAGAGTGTAGACATATTACAGGAGACAGTCAGTGACTGGAGAAATAATACAGGAGACAGTCAGTGACTGGAGATATAATACAGGAGATGGTCAGAGACTGCAGACATATTACAGGAGATGGTCAGAGACTGCAGTTCCTATTGGCATAAGTAGATAATGGCCGATCGGCTCTCACCTGACCCAGCGATACAGCAACAACAGTTCCTCTGATCAGGAGTCAGCTCACTCTGAATTGCCCATGGATACTCCGCTGGGTAGAGCCCAGATCTGTATTCTGGCAATGACTCCATTCCTTTCTCCTCCAGGGATGGCACTAGGCTGTGTGGGCTGCGGGGGTCTCTCTCTGATGGTGTTCTCTCAACACTGTCCTCTCCCTCTAGAGTCCTGGGTGCATTTCCCATTGTGCGTAAAGAGAAGGAGGAGAGGGTGTGGAAGGAGGAATAAATAGCCAGCAGCTGCAGTGGCATCACTAGGCTTGTTGTCACCCGTTGAGGTAAAACATGGTGTCACCCCCCTTCCTCCACCTATAGTTGCCCCTCAGTACAGACCCCCTCCACTAAGTATAGACCCCCTCCGTCAGTGCAGACTCCTAACTAAGTCTAAACCCCCTCCCTCAGTACAGACCCCCCAGGACAAACCATCCCCTTCAATTAGTACAGACCCCCAGGATAAAACAACCCCCATTAGTACAGACCCCCTCCATTAGTACAGACCCTCCTCAGGACAAACCACCCCCTCCATTAGTACAGATCCCCAGGACAAACCCCCCCATTAGTACAGACTCCCCCCAGGACAACCGCCCCTCCATTAGTACAGACCTCCCTCAGGACAAACACCCCCCCAGTAGTGCAGACCCCCCCGACAACCCCCCTCCATTAGTACAAACCCAACCAGGACAAACCCCCCCATTAGAACAGACCCCAGAACAAACCCCCCCATTAGTGCAGACCCCCCAGAACAAACCCCCCAATTAGTACCGACCCCCCAGAACAAACCCCCCAATTAGTACCGACCCCCCAGGATAAACCCCACCATTAGTGCATACGCCCAGGACAAGCCCCCCATTAGTACAGACCCCCCCAGGACAAACCACCCCATTAATGCAGACCCCCCAGAACAAACCCCCCCATTAGTACAGACCCCCCAGGATAAACCCCCCATTAGTATTGACCACCCAGGATAAACCCCCCCATTAGTGCATATCCCCAGGACAAGCCCCCCATTAGTACAGACTCCCCCCATTAGTACAGACCCCCCTCAGGACCAACCACCCCATTAGTGCAGACCCACCCAGGACAAACCCCCCATTAGTACAGACCCCCAGGACAAACCCCCCCATTAGTGCAGACCCACCCAGGACAACCCCCCCATTAGTACAGACCCCCAGGACAAACCCCCATTAGTACAGACCCCCAGGACAAACCCCACCATTAGTACAGACCCCCAGGACAAACCCCCATTAGTACAGACCCCCAGGACAAACCCCTCCATTAGTACAAATTCCCCCCATTAGTGCAGACCCCCCCGACAACCCCCCTCCATTAGTGCAGACCCAACCAGGACAAACCCCCCATTAGAACAGACCCCAGAACAAACCCCCCCATTAGTGCAGACCCCCCCAGAACAAACCCCCCCAATTAGTACCGACCCCTCAGGATAAACCCCCCCATTAGTGCATACGCCCAGGACAAGCCTCCCCATTAGTACAGACCCCCCAGGACAAACCACCCCATTAATGCAGACCCCCCAGAACAAACCCCCCCATTAGTACAGACCCCCAAGGATAAACCCCCCATTAGTACAGACCCCCCCAGGATAAACCCCCCATTAGTATTGACCACCCAGGATAAACCCCCCCATTAGTGCATATCCCCAGGACAAGCCCCCCATTAGTACAGACTCCCCCCATTAGTACAGACCTTCCCCTCAGGACCAACCACCCCATTAGTGCAGACCCACCCAGGACAAACCCCCCATTAGTACAGACCCCAGGACAAACCCCCCCATTAGTGGAGACCCACCCAGGATAACCCCCTCATTAGTACAGACCCCCAGGACAAACCCCCCATTAGTACAGACCCCCAGGACAAACCCCTCCATTAGTACAAATTCCCCCCATTAGTACAGACCCCCTGGGACAACCCCCCCTCATTAGTGCAGACCCCAGGGACAAACCCCCCCCCATTAGTACAAACTCCCCCCAGGGAAAAAACGCCCCCTACATTACTATAGACCCCCCCCCCCTAGGACAAACCCCTCCTCTCCATTACAATACATAAAAACACATGCTCCTCTCTGTGTCATAAGAGGACTCCTGTTCACGGCGATCTGTGATCCACCCGGGCGGCAGCTGCAGAGGAGGGGACAGCGTGCAGCCGCGCCGCCCGGGTGGATCACAGATCGCCGCAGACAGGAGTCCTCGTATGACGCAGAGAGGAGCAGAATGTCCGGCATCATAGACCGCCCCCACAGCCAGCCGCTCCGTTTCCGGATTCTTCTAACAGGAGGAGGAAGGGGGGGGGGCACTGACAGCCGTACATTACACACGCGGCGGCGGCGGCGGCGGGGAGATCCGCCGGCGCCGCGCTACAATAACAAGGAGAGCGGAGAGGGATTTGAGGGAAGCACTCTGGCACTTCAGCGCCCCCAGCTCTGTGGCGCCTGGGTGCACTGCACCCTCTGCACCCGAGGTAGGATCGGCCCTGGTTCTCTGTGTTTAGAAGAAAAGTCTATATGTATTGTATGGGCTGTAATTGTATATGTCGTACTGTATTTAATGAACTAAAACTGAAACTAAATACATAAAACACATGGACATATTTACTAGCACAACAGTCAGATTTCTTAATTTTTATGGCTGCTGTGAATGGCTGCTGTGAGTTACCAAGCACAATTGCAGTGGTGATCCATTTCTCTTCTCTTCTTGCGTATATTTTCATACTTGGTATTAAAAGTGTGGTTCCTTTTGTGTTTATGATTTATTCCATGGACTAAAGCATGTGCTCCTCCAGCTGTTGGGGAACTACAAGTCCCATCATGCTTCTGCCTTTGAGAGTCATGCTTGTAACTGTCATGTTACTTGTAGTTCTGCAACAGAGGGCCACAGGTTGAGCACCCATGGCTTAAAGTAATGACAAATATTGTAATGACAAAAAGTAAAGACAAGTCTTTATTCACACCTGACGATTTGTTATGCATTTTCTTATTAATGCTGCACACAAATGTCTATACAGAATTAAAAAGAGAAGGGAAAGTACAAAAAATAAATAAAAACAAAAACAACATTCATAGTCTAAACATGGGGTATCCAAACTTTTCAAACTTTAGGGAGGCCATACTATATCCAATAATAGTAGAAAGTGCCCCGGCATCTGTGGGGGTTAACCATGTCTCTGGCTTGGTTGTCAGTGGGAGTAAAAATTAGATAGCACCCATGGTCTGTAGGAGGAGGAATAGTGCCGCATCATTGGTATTAGTGGGAAGTATTATGCCTTATCATTAGTGTCAGTGGGAG
Organism: Rana kukunoris; assembly: GCA_029574335.1. Taxonomy (NCBI): domain Eukaryota; kingdom Metazoa; phylum Chordata; class Amphibia; order Anura; family Ranidae; genus Rana; species Rana kukunoris. Next base: position 283,327,124 of record CM056052.1, read on the forward strand.
GTATGCCAGTGTAGGTGCTAGTGGGAGGAATGGTGCCTCATCATTGGTGTCAGTGGAAGAATTGTTCCCCAATGTTGATGTCAGTGGGAGGAATGGTGCCTCATCATTGAAGGATTGATAGTTGATAGATGAAGGATTAGTGCCTTGTATCAGTGGGAGAAACAATGCACCAAGGGCCAGATAAAGGTAAGCAAAGGGCCACATCTGGTCCATAGGTCACAGTTTGCAGACCACTGCTCTAAACTGTAATTCATATGATCCATTTACAAGGTATACGAAAGAAAAAAAGAAACAAAAGGTGATGTGGGAATAACATGGTCCTTAAATTGCTAGCATCGTGGAGCTAAAGAATAAACATCCAAAGAAAATTTACAAAAACAATAGAGCAAGTCAAACTTGTTCTAACCTACAGCAAAATACATGGTTCTTTAACTCTAGTTCCCTTTGCTGTTTATGAACCTTATCCAAGTTGCTCATTAAGCTTGACATTTTTCAAGTCTATTCTTGCAGATGTGCAACAATTTCTCAGCTTCAATAATATCTATAACTTGTTTCATCCAGTGCGCCATAGAAGGCGTTTGTGGCTTTTCCAGGAAACTGGATTTAACACCTTAGCAGCATCTAATAAGTGGTGGATGCTGCTCTTCCTATACGCCTTTATAGAACTCAAAGTCTCATGAAAAAGACTCTGTACAGGGTCATTAAGAATCAGCACAGTGGTAATTTTAAATATCTGATTCCTAATCTCAACCCAGTACGGCCTAATCAGGGCCATTGCGATAGAACACGAAAGGCACATAGCAAAGCATAAAAAAAATTACAAGAAATTCTTTAAGCATATAAATAGTAAAAGAGAGAGGTCAGATCATATTGGCTCCATAAAAAATGATGAAGGCAATCGGGTTACAAAAGGATGGAGAGATGGCAAAGGTATTGAATTTATTCTTCTCCTCAGTCTTCACGAGGGAAATGGGGGGGCTTCAGTAACCAAAACTGCAATGTTTATCCTCATGACACAATAGGGGAAGCACCCTCATGGCTAACAGAGGATAGAATTAGGAAAAGACTTGAAAAACTTAACATTGATAAATCACCAGGACCAGATGGCTTGCACCCGAGGGTTCTTAAGAAACTCAGTCAAGTAATTGTCAGACCATTAGGCAAAAAAGGATACAGTGCTAATGGTAAAAAAACGGCAAATAGACAGTGAGATACACACCAAACAGAAATATACAAAAAATAAAGCTGCACTCTAAGGCCGCGTACACACGAGGGGATATGTCCGCTGAAAACGGTCCGATGGACCGTTTCAGCAGACATCTCCGCTCGTGTGTATGGGCTAGCGGACAGATTTCTCCACCCGACAGATTTCAAAGCATGCTTTGAAATCTATCCGGTGGGAATCTGTCCGCCCGACATGTCTGCTGGTTAGTACACTTACCAGCAGACATGTTGGCCCCCACCGCCGCCGCGCCGCTGCCGAATGGATTCGGCGCATGCGCGGAAGTGTTTTACTTCCTGGTGCGGTGACGTGGCGGTGACGCAGCGGCGTCAACGTCACCGCCGCGTCACCACTACGTCACCGCGCCGTCCGGCGGCGGGGAATTTGATCCGATGGTGTGTACACGCCATCGGATCAAACTCCCGATCGGACATATCCGATGGAAATGGTCCGCGGACCGTTTTCATCGGATATATCCGATCGTGTGTACGCCGCCTAAAGGATCCCAACAGGTAAATTGAGGAAAAAAATATAGTATATCACTAAATTGTCAGACTATTGTTCCTAATTATTATGGACAGTCTACTGACTGGAATGGTACCAGCTGGTTGGAGAAAAGCCAATGCAGTGTATTTAAAAAAGGACCAAGATACAGTATATCCATGGGAACTGTAGACCAGTTAGCCTAATGTCAATAGTTTGCAAGCTCTTGGAGGGGATGATTAGAGACTATATTCAAGATTTTAGTAATGAAAACAGTATTATTAGCAGTAATCAGCATGGATTACTGACGAATCAATCTTGCCAAACCAATCTATTGACCTTCTATAAGGATCTAGATAAAGGAAGGTCTGTAGATGTGATGTATCTGGATTTTGCAAAGGCATTTGATACAGTTCTCCATAAACGTTTACTGTAGAAACTAAGGTCTGTCTGCATGGACCAAAGAGTGAGTACATGGATTTAAAAGTGGCTACAGGGGCTAGTTCAGAGGGTAATGATAAATGGGGAGTACTTGGAATGGTTCGGTGTGGAAAGTGGGGTCCCCCAGGGTTCTGTCCCGGGACCAATTTATTTATAAACGACCTGGAGGATGGGATAAAAAGCTCAATCTCAGTATTTGTGGACGATACTAAGCTAAGCAGGGCAATAATTTCTCTGCAGGATTTGGAAACCTTGCAAAATGATCTGAACAAATTAATGGGGTAACTACATGGCAAATGAGGTTTAATGTAGAAAAATGTAAAATGATGCATATGTGTGGCAAAAATATGAATGCAATCTACTCACTGGGCGGAGAACCTCTGGGGGAATCAAGGATGGAAAAGCACCTGGTGGTCCAAGTAGATGACAGGCTCAGCAATGGCATGCAATGCCAGGCTGCTGCAAGCAAAGCCAACTGAATATTGGTATGCATTAAAAGGGGGATTAACTCCAGAGATAAAACGATAATTCTCCCACTCTACAATAATTTGGTCTGGCTGCACCTGGAGTGTGCCATCCAGTTCTGGGCACCAGTCCTCAGGAAGGATGTGCTGGAACTGGAGAGAGTTTACAGAAGGGCAACAAAGCTAATAAAGGGGCTGGAGGACCTTAGTGAGGAAAGATTCCGAGCATTAAACATATTCCCTATGGAGAGGAAACGCTTGAGAGGGGATATGATTTCAATGTACTTTACTGGTGACCCCACAATAGGGATTAAACTTTTCTGTGAAAGTGAAATTTAATTGCGTAAAGGGTTCCTTACTGCAGTAAGAATGTGGAATTCTCTTCCACAGCCAGTGGTTTCAGCAGGGAGCATAGATAATTAAAAAAATATAATAGATAGGCATGTAAACAACCATAACAAATATGAGCGTGACATCCTTGTAAGCCACAACCTTGCCAACACCTATCTGAAGTTGAAGGGTATGCTGTACCTAACGTCTTCAGGACCCTATAACACCTTGACAAGACACATAAATATTAACATGCTCTTTAGACAGATGAGACAAAACTGAAGCTTTTGGCAATCATATCAGCTTTATGTTCACAGACAAAGAAATAAAGATTTAAAAGAAAAGAAATCCGTACCAACTGAGAAACATGAAGGAAGTTTAATTATTTTTTGGGGCTGCTTTGCTACATCTGGCACAGGGTGCCTCAAATCTGTGAAGGGCAAATTGAAATTTCAAGATTATTAAGCCCCATTCACACCTAGCATTTGGAATTGAGGCAAGAATCAACACAAATCTGCTTGCGATTTAAAATTGCGCTAAAATCACAGCAAAATACGCATTAGAAATTTGCGCGCAGCACCAACCCCCAGAAAGGTGCAGGAGCTTCTTTTGCATGACAGAAGAAAATAGATTATAGCGCACACATACAAAAATGACATTAAATCCTGCAAGGCTATTCAAAACGCCTGAACATATTCAAAAATATGGCCATATAGTGCTAAGCCCACTAGAGAAAAAGCAATATAGGTGTCCAAAAATTGGTAAGAAAAACACCTCAGTCTTACCACATCCCTACATTTGAACTATCTGTGTACACCACAAGGGGTGTGTTTTCCTCGATGGGACTTTAAGTTGGAAGACTGGGTTTGTTAAGTGACGACAATTGGTCATAAGAAATATCAAAAATTATATAAATTTATTGATTATAAAAGAGATAAATGATCACTCAAATGATGGCCAGAACTTGACATACAAAACAGCATCCAAGTGACTAAGGGGAATCAACATGGGAAATACACTTATCGACGGCAAAAATATTCAATTAAATGATAACAAAACATAAGCAACAAAAGCGACAGAAATTAAATTGAAAAAAACCCGAAAAATGTCTATGAGGTGAAGACAGATATTCCAACGTTTCGAGGCTTCTTTATTTTGTATGGCCTCTTCTTCAGGGAAGGGGTAATGCAACTTGTGTTGACAGCATAATCTAAAAATATCAAAAAGAAAGAAAATGCAAACAAAAAGAGAAAATGAAAACCCAAAAGCAGTAGTCATAAGATACAATTCCCTCACCATTGCTCTCATTGCCCATAGTGCAGTATTTCAAGTACATGGAGAAAACCTAGTACTAAGCCCACTACTGCGTCAAAATACCCCATTATCAGTGGGTCCACAACTATTCATAAAATGAAAGGGAGACAAACTCCTCTTTATGGGAGATCTATAATGACTCCTCCTACAACACAGGTGGACACTAAGATGGTGCTGCTATAATACCAACAAAAAAAAATAACAAAATAGATTATAGCGCACACATACAAAATTATATTAAATTATGCAAGGCTATTTAAAACACCTGAACATATTCAAAAATATGGGGATTGAGTCACACCATATGGCCATATATTGCTAAGCCCACTACTATGTCAAAGTACCCCATTATCAGTGGCAATTTGGGTCCCATTTGCACCATGTTACACCCTAAATATGGGTGTAACATGGTGCAAAGGTGTAGTAAGCCTTGAAAATCACTCTGTCAGGAAGCAAAATATGTCATTATGCTTGGATAGAAACATGCACTTCCTGACTCCCTGGCATGCTAGTGCCTGGGCAGTGTTATTGTGAACCAAACTAGCACTGGTGCGGTAAGAGCAGTTTACATGTGAGCCTTTTCTTACAAGTGTTTTGCTTTGTACTAAAATCTCTTTAATTCATAATCGTTTTTACTCTATTCATAACACCCGAAAGCCAAACAAGGTTCTCCCACAATTAAGTCTCATGTTAAATGCAGGAGAATTACCAAGACACTGAGGAAAAGCTCCATCCGGATAAGAATTTGTAATCCGTTTCCATGATAATACCTGTACACATATGGATTAGGAGTCATAGAGTACTTGAGCTAAAGTAATAATCTCCTCTGAAGAGTTCTGTTATAAAAATAGGGAAGATGGTTGATCAATGTATTTAGAAAAAAAAACAATTTCAGCATTCAATTTGCTTCATATTAGGACCTTTAATCCTCAAAAGACATTAACCCTTGTGCCCAGCTATTTCTGCTGTAAAGATCTATTAGAATGCCATTATGTTGAAGAAAACTGATCATTTGACCATTCTGACACACAGCGCAGCGGTGCAGCAAGACGCTCTCACCTTCGTCTGCTCACCCTAGGGATAGAGAGAGCAGGACACTCTCAAACGAGTCGGCTCTCCCCAGGGCTAGTGCAGCTAGGCAGGGTCCTCCTACTGCTCTGCTGAGCCGCTCCACGGCATAATCCACCAGGACGCTCCCTCAGCTCCGACCGTGTACTATTTGATCAGCCTTCCCCTGGCTTCTGGCTCCCTCCTCAAAGGTAAGCCCCTGACACAGGGCTACAGGGGTACCCCATCTTACACTGCCTTTAGCGGCCATCCTTTTCAGGACAAGCCGCGGCTGCGGCCCTCGCGCTACTTTGTGGAACTAGTCGGCGGCCGCGAATTCAGGAAAGACCGTGGATTCTGCAAATCCTCACCCCCAGCATTACTGAAACTCCCCCCCGACAATACATCTGCCCCCAAGTGCGTCAACAACCATGACTAATCTGAGACACTCGGCAGTAACCATTTGGGGTATAAAGCCATTTGCCTGAATCCTACCGACCGCCACCAAAAATGCCTTAAAGAAAGAACGACTGTTTAGAAGCGATCGACGATCGACAGCCAAACATTACACCAATCTATCCCAACCAAAGCGCATATCATGCGCTCTGGTCAATACAAGATCAGCAGTAAGACACCGACTAGAAATCCATGATCTCATCCTACAATGCGATTTAGACTGTCTCTTTATTACAGAAAGCTGGCTCACAGCCAACTGTAACACCATTCTAGGTGAACTGGTGCCAGAGAATTATCGCATAATAACAGAGAACAGAGTGGGGCAAAGAGGAGGAGGATTGGCGGTGATCCACAAGAGTCACCTCTCGATCACTAAACCAATCCTCCAAAGCCCACTTCCATTCATGGAAACCCTCTCTCTGCAACTTCAAACAAATCCCCAGGAGACCATCCATATCCTACTCTGCTATAGACCACCGGGTCCAAAAACGCAGCTTCTCTCTTCTTTAACAGAGTTCATCTCCACTTACACCCTAAACAGCAAACATCTCCTGCTGCTGGGGGACTTTAACCTCTAGGCCAACTCCCCACAGGATCCTGTTGCTGATGCCTGCATTGACCACTTGGAAGGACGAGGGCTGCAGCAACTAGTATGTGGGCCCACACATACCTCAGGTCACACCCTTGATCTTATTTTTAGACAAGAGCTGGAACTAAAAATCCTGAAAAATGAGCCGCTACCATGGACAGACCACTATGTAATCAAATTCATAATTATCAAAAACGCCCCTTCAACAAAAACATCGAAACCAGTGACAACGCACTGGACGAGATCACAGAAGAAGCTCCATTCGGAGCTCTTCAAAACAATATTAGGGAGCAAAATAAAAACAATCCAATCTCATCAATCAGCCACTGAAAACCTGGATGCCATAAACGCAGCGCTACTACAGTCAGCCGACGTAGTGGCACCCAAACGCAAAACCTGCATCCGGAAAAACAACGCCGGCTGGTGTAACGACCAGCTGGCGTTGATAAAGCAAGAGCGCAGAAGAGCGGAAGCAGCTTGGAAAAGAAGCGCCTCAGCTGAAAACTGCACCATCTATAAGGTAGTAACAAAAAAATACAACAAAGAAATTTTCAAGGCCAAAAAAAATAATTTTTCCAACATCATCACTAATGCCCTAAACCACCCCTGCAAACTCTTCAAGCTTGTCACCCAGACCATGAATCCGGTCTGTTTGGAAGCCCCCAATTCTGACACCAAAGAATTTTGCAATGAATTATCGGATTATTTTGTTAACAAAATTGAAAGGATCCGTGAAAGCATTCAGCAAAACAGTACCCCCTCAATCCCCCCCCCCAAGTCCTACACCCAACTCTCACACAAATTGGCCACAGTCAACAAGGTTCACCCTAAATCCCATCTCCATTGAGGCTACCAAAAACATCATTGACTCGGCGCCTAATGACAATATCCCCACCAAACTGCTGAAGGAATGCGCCGATATTCTGGCGCCACCTATCAAGCAGCTTATAAATCAATCATTTAAGGAAGGCATAGTACCTACCCTGTTGAAACAGGGCACAATCCAATTTTCTACACCAATTGGACGGGTATCTGTTTGGCTTCCGGCCGGAGCTTCAGATTACTATGCCATCTAGCACTGTTACCATATTTTCATCTATCGGATTGGAGCAGTGATCGTTAGTGTACCTGGCACATTATGTTTCCAAACCCTGCTGTGATAATCTACACGCTGTCTAAGGTCCTCTTTTGATTAAGAGACCACAGTTAATCTGGTAAGCAGATATTTATTACACTATCGGTGGAGGATTTCTTCAGTTTGCCATCACGGTTTATGGTTTTCTATGGACTGCTTTTTCTATTCACTGGTGGAAGGAACCATTGTGTGTTTAAGGACTTTGAAGTTTTATCAATTTTAATGTATTGCCTGTCTTATGGTGATTAATCAATACTATGAGCCTTGACTTTGTTAATTTTTTGATTATATGTTAGCGCACCTTTTTCCTTTTTCTATATGCCAAATACTGTTTTATGTTCCACAGTAAGGTGCAGCTTGTTCTGTGTGTTTGAGCAATTTGGTTTATTGCGTTTGTAGTATTAGCGCAGTTGTCCTCCCAATTTTTTTCGATTTAATTTGCATGTGCTGCGCTATATAAGTTCTTCACTCACTCACTCAAAACTTGTGCTGATATAACAACTTTTCTGTTATTGTTATGCCCTGTACACATGATCGGACCTTTGTCCGACCAAATTCACATCAGAATTCCGACGGAATTCCATCGGAGTAAAATAGAATATGTTCTCTATGTAAACTCCGATGGAATTCATCAGATTTTCTGATGGAATTATTTCGATGGGGCATACACACGGTCGGAATTTTCCGATCGTGTGTACGGGGCTTTAAACATTGCCTTCGAAAATGCTAGTTGCCTGGTTGTTATGACCTAAGGGCTTCAACACTGCTCTAGTCAATGACTTGACTTCCTTCTGATCCTACAAGCTGTTTCTAGCATTTCCAAATAAAGGCCAGCAATGGCTTCCACTGTATTTCTCCCAATTTAGGTTTCCTTTAATTTTGATGGAAACTCATTGGGTTGTTTGCAAAATTCTACTGGAATCCAGTATTATGAGTATGTAGAGGCCTGCTCCTGTTGAACAGGCGCTTCTTTAAATTTAGTGGGGTCTGAGCTGTTATCTGGGCTCAGACTAATGTGATTAATGGCAAATTTAGCCTCTGTTCCAGCCATGGCTGCGCTGGGATAATTGTTCGCCTGGGGGTGTCATTACCACTCCAGGCTCGTTGTTCGCACCTTGTGGCCCGCCTGGCCTGTGGGTCCTGAATCCTGACTCCGGGACCACGTTCACCTGGTAGGCATAGTAGTCAGACTGGGGCCTGTTTTCTGAAGGGTGATCCTGTGCTGTCCATCCTGTGGAAGCCACTGGATGAAGAAAGCCAGGGGAGAACCTATCCTGGGGAGGACCATGCAAAAGGCTGGTATCTTGGGAGTAGACCTGGAAACTTAATCGAAGGATGCACCATACACTGAGAGGCTCGACGGTGGTCATCTGTCAGATCTTAGTTCTACAAGAGTTAATCTGGAGAGATCCGGGTGCTGAATCCTGTGTCAGGGGATTCCGGACAGGGGAGGGTCTGTGGCAGAGACTGTACTTTATTCTGTGTGCCATCCCGGCTGTTAGGCCAGTGAGAGGGACCTATCCGGGTGAGAAATACCCACTCTGGCTAGAGTGGTGACAAGAACTGTTTGCTCAAAGCAGGAGTGTTTCTTATTCGTGATTATGCACCTGAACCTACCTACCCTTCCACCCTTTTACTTATTTTCTACTGAAGTTCTGCAAATAAATATTGGAAAAAGAAGTGCCTTGTGTGGACTTTGAAATTCATCAGACTCTCCTTTCACCCTGGACAGCGAGAAGATAGAGGTAATGTGCCATCCAAAAATACTCAGCAGCTCCTTCGGGGGTTAGTGCTACAAGTATAAGGAAGATGCCTTTGTTAGCCTTGCTCCCTGAGCATGCTACTTGCCTGGCTAATTGTTTCAATAATTGATCAAACTGCTTCATTAATTTTTACTGCGCTGAAACAAGTATACTGTATAGATAATAGACTTTGATTTCACTGTGACTTTTAAAGCTACCTGCTTGGGTCAGAGACCCAGAAAGTACTGAAGCCAAAGACAACCACTTGCTGGACCTAACATCGATACTCTGCTATTCCATCACTCCTCTAGGTTATATTACTCTTTCCAGAGTGACCACAACTCCAGGCCACCAGTAAAGCTGACCATACACTGATAGAATTTTGTTAGAAAATTTCCATCCTGAAATGTTTGTTTGTTATTCTTTTTTAGTTATTTCCTTGATTAGGATTAGAATTTTTTTCCAATAGCTTTTAATCTTAGGGCAGTTCCACCACAAGTGGGCCATTGACCCCTTAGTTGAGCAACCTCTCCAACATTCAGCCGACTGCCCCTCTCTATATTTGCTGATTTTGTCTGGGGTGGCGTACCATCCGGTAATAAGTTTAAAATTCATCTCGGCCGTACTTATGTCTATTGCTGAAGAATGGGTTAAATTAATAATTCTTTCTACTGTCGTTTTTCCCCTCGTACTTTCAAGTTCTCTTTCCCATTTTTGAATATACCTGGGCGTCCCCGGCTTCTCCGTCCTCATCAGGAATTTATATATTTTTGAAATATTCCCTTTTGAGTTTTCGGCCAAACATAGTTGTTCCAGTGGAGTGTACTCCTTCTGTTCCCGTAATGGGCCTGATGAAGGAGGATAGCTGTAGGTATCGCCACTCACCCCACCCTGTGTGTTCTATCTTAGATTTAATCTCTTGAAGTGGCATTATTTTTCCCTTTTGAATAATATCTTTTACCTGGAATCTCTTTTTAATCCAGTTCCCACCCACCCCTTTTAATCCTGGTGCAAAAAAAAACATTATCTTTTAAATCTTTTAGTGGTGAGTTGTATTCTAATCCTAACTGTTTGTGTATTCTATCCCATATCCTTAGTGCTGTCCGTGTGATTTCATGTGTGGTTTTATGCAAACTTCTAAATTGTGGAGGATTCCATATTATTCTACTGTGTCCTTGCGAGTGCACATTCAATATTTACCCATCTTTTATCATGATTTTCTTTGGCCCATTCTATTATATGGGAGATTACCGAGGAGTTATAATACTTTCTAATATCCGGGACCGCTAGACCCCCCTGTTTTTTTTCTGTTTTAATACCTGAAAATAAATCCTGTGTTTTTTTTATTCCATATATAATTCAATAGCAAGGAGTTAAGTATTTTAAAGTAAGATTGTGGTAGGGCTACTGGGACCATCTGAAACCTATACAAGATTTTCAGCATTAATATCATTTTTACTATGTTTATCCTTCCGAACCAGGAGATCGGCCGGTTCTTAATTTTTTTAATTTCACCTTTTATTTCATCTAATAGGGGGATATAGTTTAATCTATATGTATTCTTTGGAGAGTTTGCCAATTTTATTCCTAAATACTTTATTTGTTTCTGCCAGGTAAAGTTGTACTCTTTTTTGAGGGATCGTTCTTCATCCTCCTTAATGTTTACGTTCAAAATTTCTGTCTTGGACACATTTATCCTAAAATTGGAAATCTCTCCGTATTGTTTAATATTGGCTATTAAATAAGGCAACGTGGATGGTGGGTTCCTCACAAAGAATAGGACATAATATATATTATAATAATAATTCTAATTCTAACACCGAACCGGCTAATCAGGAAGCGCAGGTCTAATACCTGTCACCTGATTGGCTGAAAGGACAGGCGCTCCTATTGGACACCTAGCAGAAAGAAAGAAGAGATGCATGGAGGACGCCACTGCCTGACCCGCTGCCTGTCCCACAGCTAGCCACACTACCCGCTGCCTGATCCACCACCAAGATGGGGTAAGTGCTGCTCAGACAGCAAGCGAGCAGGCAGGGAGTCACAGTGGCTGCATTAGATGGGCACAGTGGCTGCATTTGATGGGCACAGTGGCTGCATTTTGATGGGCACAGTGGCTGCAATTGAGGTTTTTTTTCAGTATTTTTCAGTTTGCCCCAAAAATTTTGAGCACCAGCAGCCAATGGTCAGAATAGTTAAGTATCTCCACTCAGGGGCCAGGACCACCAACCCAACATATCTTACTAATATTGGCCAGGTGGGAAAATGATCCCTTACCCAGTCCAATTCTGCCTGGTTCCTAGGAAGTCTTAGGATGGCAGCAGTTCCTGGCACTAAAAATGAAATACATTTTGTTTGGGTACAGCATTGCACGACTGCCCAATTACCAGTTAAAGTAACACAGTGCTAAATAGCACAAAATGGCCTGATCATGAAGGGGGTAAAATATTCAGGAGCTCAAAAGATTAAGGATAATTCCAATAAAATAAAGCATGCAAATAATTTTAGAGGATCTACTGACAGGCCCTCTTTAAAATGATGCAGTTGAAGAAAGACAATGAAACATATTTAAGAACAATAAAAGACAACAAGCTGTCAGCTCCTGCAAAACAAAAATAAAAGACATTATTTTTCGCAGATTCTGTCATTTATATCCAACATACACATGGACTATTTATCATAAACAGTTTTTGTTGATGCTACCAACAAGTTTTACACATCAAAATAAAGCAGTTCCAAATGTTGTTTTCTTACTCTTCTCCTAGATTGACTGAACTGTTTGCAATTGTCAGCAAAGTATAGAATAAATAGGAAGCATATGTAAAAAAAAACAATTACATAAAACAAAACAGCAGCAACAGTCAAGTAACTAGTAACCTAGTACAGCAGCAATGTTTAATCAAATAGATTCCAGCTATGTGCTTTCCGTCATTCTGTGTGTATTACAAGTAATTGTGCATTATTTGTTTGTTCATGCTGAAGCCCTCCTCAAGTAGCGTCATGGTACATTAAATCTATTCATTTCAGCAACAATAGAAATACTGGTAGTAAATGGTTGGCAGTGTAATAGGATGTAAAGGAATGAAATAAATTATCACTGAAACTCAGCAAAGAGAGGGTTAAACGATTATAAAAAAAAGAAAAACCTAGCAAAATGATTTTAGCTGACACTTTAAAATATACCCTATTACATATATACAGTATATATATACTAGGGCTGTGGAAATTAACTATTAATTCTTTGATTAATCATACATTTTTTTGATTGTTCAAAATTCTTTTGATCTGTACTCACCTCTCCTCCGGCTTCCGGGTCTTCAGAGAGTTTCGTCGGAGATCCGGTGGAGTCACGTACACCGGTGGGGCTTGCCGTGTCCATCTGAAGGGCTCCTTTGCTGTGCCTTCATATCTGCATGCCAGCGGGACCTTACTATCTGCCACACGCAAGGGCTGTTACACTTTCCTCCATCACTTTTCTCTCTCAACCTGGGATTCTACAGCCATCCACTGGGAGTTGTGATAGTTCCCTTCACGGGACATCAGTAACAGCCCTAATATATATATATATATATATATATATATATATAAAACATCAAAGTACAATAAATATGTAAAAATGTTAAATAATATAAATGAGTGATGTGAACTCTAAGGCCGCATACACACGATCGAATGTATCCGACGGACCGTTTCAGCAGACAAATTCGATCGTGTGTACGGGCGGACAGACAGGTTTCTCCAGCAGACAAATTTTAAAGCATGCTTTAAAATCTGTCTGCTGGGAACCCGTCCGTCCGACATGTCTGCTGGTTAGTACACTAACCAGTGGACATATCTGCCCGCACATACATCGAATGGATTCAACGCATGCGTGGAAGTTTTTTACTTCCTGGTGCGGTGAGGTGGCGGCGTCAACGTCACCGCCACGTCACCGCGCTGTCTGCTGGCGGGGATCGCTGTACACACGATCAAACCATAACAGCCCAGCAGACAAATCCGATCAAATCGGTCTGTCAGACCGATTTGATCGGATTTATTTAGTCGTGTGTACGCGGCCTTAGTAAGTGACATTTATGAATCTATAATTTTTTTTTACCCAAGAATTATGCCGCGTACATACGATCGGACATTCCGACCAAAAAAACGTGGATTTTTTTCCCGACGGATGTTGTCTCAAGCTTGTCTTGCATACACATGGTCACACAAATGTTGTCGGAAATTGCGAACGTCAAGAACGCGGTGACGTACGAGCCGAGAAAAAGGAAGTTCAATAGTCAGTGCAGCTCTTCTGCTTGATTCGGAGCATGCATGCAATTTTGTGCGTCAGAATTGTGTACACACGCTGACAACAAGTTTTGTTGTCGGAAAATTTGAAAACCAGCTCTTAAATTTTTGTTGTCGGAAATTCTGACAGCAAATGTCCGATGGAGCCTACACAAGGTTGGAATTTCCGACAACAATCTCCCATCGAACATTTATTATCGGAAATTCGGACTGTGTGTACGCGGCATTATACAACTTTCAGCCAAGGTTCACACATTTTTTTAAATGAATCTTATTAGAAAATATGTCAGGGTGCTATACTCTCATGCACCATCTCCACCACCTAGAAGATTCTATTCAGGGAGACCAACCAACTCTAAACTTTCTAAGTTCACCACTAACTGGAAAGAAGAACTAAAGTCAATAAATGAATGTGGGCATAAAGCCATGAAGTTGACACATAAATTGTCACTCTTTAGGAGAACACAAGATTGAAATGATATAATCCTGACAAGGTGGTACAGATGCCCCATAAACATACACAGATTTGATGCCACCACACCTGAGACATGCTGGAGATGCACGACAGCTGCTTACAGGATAAATCATATTGTCATATCGGGGGACTATTCTCAAGTAAAACCACACTGGAATCAGATTCTGTCGATCTACAAAAAATAACAGTTGACAAAAAACCTATGGAACCTCAAATCACATTACTATCTATGTTCCCAGTCTCATATACATTTATAAAAAGTGATGCTGTGCTGCTACTGTGACATATTCTATCAGAAGCCCACACCAGTATAGCTAAATACTGGCACGAACATGATGTTTCCAAGTTTGTGGAATGGGGCTTCAAAGTTAATCTCAAGGAGTAGATGATCTCCTGGGAAATAATCTTATAGAATGGATCTTCCCCTGGTAATGATCTTCTGGGAATTAATCTCATGGAATGGATGATCTCCTGGAAATGATTTCCTGGGAATTGTGCTCATGAAATGGAGGTTCTGCTGGAAATGATCTCCTGAGTATTATTCTCATGCAACGAATGATCTCCTGGAAATTAATCTCATAGAATGGATGATCTCTTGGAAGGAGGGCAGAATTAAAAGTGAATGAAAATCCTCACATATACCCAGTGAAGTGACCAGCAAGAAATAAAACAAATCCTTCTACATACGTTGTAAATGTTTATCTGCATCCATCTGTCCTCTACATAAGTTCCATGTTCAGAATTTCAACAGAATCTCTCAGCTCTGAAAAGCAGGGTGCAGTGCAGATCTCAGTGAAGACAGCTCTGAGCCCTGATTAGAGGAAAGGGACACCCCAGCTCTTCATAGTACAGGTGTCATGCCTTCATTAAATAAGGCTTATAATCTTTCATTGACTTTGGTTTAATGGAATTAAGTCTATGCTGTCATCTAATTAACATTTTGTTTAACTGCACCATTTCTATTCAATACAGACAGTTAGAATAGCTGGTTAGATTTGGCCCATGCAAGCCTCTGTATATTCAATCCCATCAGGCCTTGCATCAGGTTTCTCAGTCTTTTTCTTTTCTCACTGGAAGCAAGCACATGTACTGCTGAGTTCTAATCTACGCCAGCCATCCCGATCCATCTCCGGTATGTTTATCTTTTGTGTCTTCAGCTAGGTAGATAGGGAGGCACTAATTATATGAATATTTATTAATTATATTTGTTTGTATCTGTTTCAGTTTTACTCTATCTTGTATCAATAAAAGTTCAAAAGGATTCTGCGCCTACTGGAATGCATTGGTATGAGAGGAGTTAACAGTGTGCCCGAATACACCTCAGTCACGTGTAGTGAGGGGCATAACAACAGGCATTTGCTGTAGCTCTCCTCCCCGTCAACTTTTTTTTATCTCTTGGCTCTAGTCTTGGTGTTAGGGAAAACCTTTCAAATGTGACTCATGCTGTTAGCAGAGGAGTAAGGCACCAGACAGAAATCAGACTCGGTGCTTTGGATAGAGAAAAAAATATACAGTATAGAAGGCTGTACTGTGTTCATATTTCATATCTGAGGCTTACAACCACTTTAAGCCTACTTATTGATGTAGTCTGTCTGGTAGCAAGTCCACACTGAGTTGTCAGTTGTATATACTGTACATACTTGGCTCCCTGCACATTACTGAGCCTTGTGAGGACCATCCTGAAAGGGAAGACCAAAGCATGCATTTTCCCTCTTATGGTTGCCCATTCCCTTGTCAGTCCTCCCCTTCCTACCCTCTTTCCACTTACCTTGTCCACTTTCACCTTCTCCCCCTATCCCTGGCCTTATGAACATACTTAAATACCATCATTTTACATTTTCTATTTCTCCCCTTTGATAATACTTCCCTCTTTCTTCCTCTTTCCTTGTTCCTGCTCTTATGAATATACTTCAGATACCATCATTTACATTTTTCTGTAAATGCTTACCTTTTCTACTAGTTAATAATGTGAAAACAGACTTCACAGGATCACAAAACCAACATTATAGTGCATACCAATCTCTGTTTTTTATACACTCGAGATACTGCTATGCCCTTCAACATTTATTGAATCAGTCAATATGCAAGACTATAAATAGAAACCTATTCTATGTTTTTACGCTTTTTATTAGACATGCTTGTACAGTAAACTATCAACCAGCAATATCAAAGTCTACCATATGCATTTATACAATATTGTTTATCTTTGTAACAATGTGGTATATGTGTATGTTTTGTTTTGTTACCCCTGTGAATGTAAAAATTAATATATTAACTTAAACCTAAAAATAAATAGGGATGAGCTTTATGTTCGGGTCGAACATGAGTAGCAAACAATTTGTAGTGTTTGCGGAAAATTTGGAATACCCTTTAAAAGTCTATTGGAGAAATCAAAAGTGCTAATTTTAAAGGTTAATATGAAAATCATTGTCATTAAAAGTCTTTGAGGGTTTCCGGCGGTTTTCCCGCGGTGTCACGGGTGACCCCGCCCCCTCTGACGTGTCACAGGAAACCCCCGTTGCGTCAGAGGGGGCAGGGTTGCCGTCCACGTCACAGGTGGCCCCGCCCTCGGTTATAAAAGAGCTGTCAGATGGCTCACACGTCATTTGGCCGGGAGCCTCCTATGAAGGCGGTATAGTTTGTAGCAGCGGGTCGGACTCGTAGAAGGATTACGGCCCTGTCATTTTTTAAATTTGTATTAAAGGACTTTGTGTGTGTGTTTTTTTTCCTTTTTTTTCTCACTTTTTGGGGTGAAATGGTAGGGGTACAATGTACCCGTTACCAATTCACATAGGGGGGGGGGGGGCGGGATCTGGAGGTCCTCTTTGTTAAAGAGGCTTCCAGATTCCGATCCGCAGACCCCCCACAACAACTGGACAAGGGTTGTGGGAATGAAGCCCTTGTCTCCATCAACATGGGGACATCCTCCCCATGTTGAGGGCATGTGGCCTGGTACGATTCAGGAGGGGGGGTGCTCTCTCATCCCCCCTCTTTTCCTGCGGCCTGCCAAGTTGTGTGCTGGGATAAGGGTCTGGTATGGATTTTTAGTGGAAACTGCACTCCATTTTTTTATTTTGGCGCGGGGTTCCCCTTAAAATCATACCAGAACTGAAGTGTCTTGTATGGATTTTTGGGGGGCCCCCACACTTTTTTTTTTGTTGGTTCAGGGTTTCCCTTAATATTCATACCAGACCTAAAGGGCCTGGTAATGGACTGGGGGGGGGGGGGGGGGGGAAACCATGTCGTTTTTTTTCAATGACTTTTATCTGTATTCCCGAGACCCGACAATTCATTATAGCCACGAGTAGTTTTCAATTACCTTTTTTCCTTTGGAAATGTCATTTTGTGCAGTTGTAAACACGGGAAAAATGTGCTACTTTACAGGCATACTATAGACACCCCCCAGGTACAAAATTTAAAGGAATATTTCACTTTTATTGCTTCACTTTAAGCATGATTAAAATAACTGCTCCCGAAAAAAATGCAATTTAAAAAAAAAAAAATTGCATTGATACATGTCCCCTGTGGCAGGACCCAGGTCGCCAAACACTTTTTATGACAATAACTTACATATTAACCTTTAAAATTAGCACTTTTGATTTTTCATGTTCGTGTCTCATAGACTTTAATGATGTTCACGTGTTCGAACAACATTTTTTGCCTGTTCGCATGTTCTGCTGTGAACTGAACCTGGGGTGAACGTTGTGTGAATCTTGGGTGAAATTATTGATAAATAAATCCCTTTGTTTATTAAAGCACCTTGTACTATAAACAATGGCTATTTTTTTCATTGCATTTTTTATCATTTGTTGCATGTCAATGTTGTGAATTCTCCGCAGTCTCACCCTATGTAGAAGCATAATAACCTGGAAAAGTTTATACGAAATGTTATTGAGAGAGTTTACATAGGCTTTAACAGTTTCAAAATACACTTAAAGTATATGTCAAGGCAAAATAAAAAAAAATAAAAAATAGTACATCTCTGCAATTAAGAGATAACATACACAATTTACAAAGGACAGCTCTGAATTTCTGACAAGATATACTTATCAAACAAATATAACAAAATACAATGGAATGTTTACCAGAACAAAGCTGAGACCTAATAGGATGATGTTATTGTCAGGGTTTAAATACATGTTAAAAAAAACTCTACAATGGTTTACTTACATGGCCATATCACAAAGAGTCTTGTTTTGGTCAGGTTTAAGTAAGTAATTACTAAGAATTGCAGGCTTATTATACATATCACCAAATTTCCATGCAAAAAATTGTACCGCTTTTGGTACAAAATTCCAGACAGAATCATACCGCCAGGGAGGTTAAAGTCGATTCGCGCTTTTCAGTCTGTTACAGCGTGATGAATATGCTTAAACCATTACGAGCGCTAGTTTTACCAGAACGAGCGCTCCCGTCTCATAACTTGCTTCTGAGCATGCGCAGGTTTTTAACATCGTTTTAGCCCACACACAATCATTTTTTACAACCCGAAAAACGACATTGTTTAAAACGTTGTTAAAAAATGCATGTTCAAAAAAAAAATTGTAGCTTTTCAGAACACGAAAAATTATGTGAAGCCCACACACGATCTGACATTTTTTTTAAATGTCGTTTTTTTCATGCCAAAAAACGATCGTGTGTACGCAGCATAAAAATTCTCTTTCCTCTTTGGCAAGTCATAGCTCTCAACAGAATTAGAAGGCAGAAACTTAACACACCTGAAGGTTTAACTGGGGAATGTAAGAACCATATAAATCAAGCTCCAACCAAGTATAGAGTGAGCAGGGTTAGAGCCTCTGTCTTATTTTAATATGTGTATCCCCATTATGGTAGTTTCCTGGGGTAGTTCTTACCCTCCCCAGGAATTCATAGATCCCATTCTTGCAGGTGATAGGTAAGTAGAAATGCTTCAATCACTATGTTTTTTGTACATATAACATTATACAACCAAATATAATAGACACACTTAGACGCCTAGACTCAGGTTAAAAAGAACCTATAGAAAACAAGTGTTTCATTACTTTTTTTTTTTTTTTTCTTTTTTTTCAATCAATAGTTTTTATTGTAGATTTTTTCAAGGTGAACAGATAAGAAAAAGGGAAAACGTAAAAGCACAGGGTACAAAGGGGTATGCACATATCATACATGGAAAAAAGAATGGAGGGCGCACCGACCTAGTGTGATACTGTTACACAATTTTTATTAAAATACTAAAATCAATAGTTATACTCACAAAATGAGTTAAAAACAAGCCTTGAAAGACAGTCCAACAGCGCCAGCAGAAGAGGACGGTTGCTTCAGTCCACAAAAGTATCTGACCGATAATCAGGCTAGGCTTACGCGTTTCGGGGGCGTACCCCTTTCCTCAGAGCCCCGGTGGTCTGCACTGCCTTGGGCAGTGTAACAGTATCACACTAGGTCGGTGCGCCCTCCATTCTTTTTTCTTTTTTAGTTCCTTTTGAATTCCCACGATTCTGAGGAGGGCTGCAAGACTTTGGAAGACACTGTACAATTGAATTGTATGTCCCCATAAGTAAGAAATACCGGAGCGCAGGAGATTTATATTGTTTTGCCATATCATACATGGAACATTGTGTATTACAGAACAAAACAGAGATGAATATAGTTAAGACAATTAATCAATCAATCAATTAAACGAGTATTCAGTGGAACAGATATTTACAAACGTCAACAGTGCTTGGGCCATATAGACCAACATATATCAAAATGTTTACTTGTCATAGAGTTAAGTGCTATAAGCCTTTCAAAAATGAAATTCCTGTGGACCTCTGTCAGTATATCTGAGACATTCACAGTGTTTTTTGATTTCCAATTACGTAGAATGGACGTGCGTGTTTCCAACAAAACATGTGTAACTACTGATCTCATGTGGGAAGGGAATCTATCAATGTGTATATTAAGAAGAGCTAATGCCGGGTCTGGTTGAGTCAATATCCCCGTCATGGAGGAAATGCGTTTAAAAACCTGGTTCCACAGGCTTCTCACGTGTGGACAATACCAGAATACATGCATGAGATTGCCCACTTGACCACATTCTCTCCAACAGTTGGCCGGGGTGCCAGGATAGAACGTGGCCAATCTCAGTGGAGTGTAGTACCATCTATTGGTCAATTTAATGGTCAATTCCCAGTGTTTCACACAATGAGATGCTTTATGAATCGTTTGAAAGGCGCACGACCAATCCTCTTTCGTGAATCTAGTACGTAGGTCTACCTCCCATTGTTTCATTGCTGTCGTCTTAGACAGTTTCATCTTATCTTTAAATATATTGTAGAAAACTGATATACCCTTTGAGACAGGTTGTGCGACAGAATAAAATTTCCACATCCTCTTTGGAAGGGATATGGTTGGGGGAGGCAATAAGTGGAGGAAACGTACAATTCTGTCACAAGTGTGAAAAGATCTGTCAGGTAAATGGTAATGAGATACGACTAAGGTAGGATGTATAGGCATACCGTTTGTAAAAAAAAACAATATATTAGACACCCCGTGTGAATTTAACTCAGAGACCGTCAACCTGGGTATTTTGGCTTCAAGTATTCGTAATGGTAGTTGGAAGTCAATATCTTGAAAGTCTTGATGGTCTTGATTCAGTATATGTCTCCATGCCTTTAATGAAGTCTGTATAGTAGGGGGTAAAGAGGTCAGCTTCCATGGAGCCCACTTGTCGCTGAGTAACATAAGTTTTACGTTTGCCGTCGGTGACAGTGTGTTTTCTATGTTTACCCAAGGTGGAACGTCCAGGTCATGGAACCAGTGTTTAAGTTGGTCAAGTCGAGCTGCCCACATATAGTCATGTATGTCGGGTAGGCCTGCCCCTCCTACTTTCTTGTGAGACACCAGATTGTTACGTGAACACCGAGCTTTTTTACCTTGCCAAATATATTTCCAGCCCAACTTTGTGAGGCGATTAAGGTAATGGCATGGTATACACATTGGAATTGCACGAAAAAAGTATAGGATTTGTGGCATAATTAGCATTTTGAAAGCCGATATTTTACCCATCCAGGATACTTCTTTTTCGGACATCCCTTTGAGTTGGGTTTCAATTTTGTGAATCAGTGAGGGGAAGTTAGCTTTGATAAGCGCAGAAACATTACTTGTAAGGGTGATACCAAGATACTTGAGATAACCCGAACTCCAGGTGTAAGGTAATTGGGATTGTAGGTTACTCTTAATATGAGGTGGCACCCCCAAGTCAAGGATAAGAGACTTGGTAAAATTAACCTTGTAATAGGAAATCAGTCCAAATGACATTAAAACTTTGTGAACTTCATGCAATGATTTAACAGGGTTGGTCAACAGTAGTATCACATCATCAGCAAAAAGATTGATAGTGTGATTTTCATGGCCAAATTGAAAACCCGAAATCCCCAGATTAGACCTGATGGCTTCGGCTAGGGGTTCTATTATTAGATTGAAGATAGACGGGGATAGAGGGCAGCCTTGCCGTGTACCATTCGTTATAGGGAAAGATTCTGAAAGAAACCCAGAAGAGTACACTCGAGCAGAGGGACAAGAGTATAAAGCCAATATCGCAAATAGGATAGAGCCCTGAAACCCAAATTTCTGTAGAACAATTTCCATGTATGTCCAGTGTACTCGATCGAACGCCTTCTCTGCGTCAATAGATAACAACAGAGAAGGCGTTCGAGTCTTCCCCGCATGATGAATAATATTGATGATACGCCTGGTGGCATCAGAGGCCTGTCTCCCCCTCACAAAGCCCATCTGGTCACTCCGGACAAGTGTAGGGATGATGTGTTTCAATCTTGTGGCTAAGAGTTTTGCGTAAATCTTGGTATCAGCGTTAAGGAGGGAAATAGGTCTAAAGTTCGCTGGTGTGTCTGGGGTCTTACCAGGTTTTGGGATTGTTACTATGTGTGCCCTCAACATTTCTCAGGGAAGGGAAGCGGTGGTTATAAAATTGTTGAAGACTGTCGACATATATGGTGCTAAAATTGTTTGAAATGTTTTGAAATATTCATTGGAAAAACCATCGGAACCTGGTGATTTCCCCATAGGAAGGGAGTGTATGATTTTCAGTTTACACTAGGTTGGGGAGTGTTGGCGTCTTCTTTAAGGTTATACAGAGAGCCATAGTATTTCGCAAATAGATCAGCAATTTTTTTGGGGTTCGTGACTTTGTGTAGGGAGAGTGGGTCATTGAGGAAAGCTATTCTAGATTTATTGCGCATAGCTTTTAATCTATTTGCTAAGTATTTACCTGCCTTATTTGCGTTGTTATAATGGTTGAGTTTAAGCCTTCTCAGGTGTCTATCATATTGTTGCGATAAAAGCTCCCTGAGTTTTTCTCTAAGGTCTTTCAATGTGGCGGTCAAGGAAGGGGATGGTGACTGTTTATTATGGGTCTCAGAATCCTGTAGGTCAGGGATCTCCAAACTACGGCCCTCCAGTTGTTCAGGAACTACAATTCCCATCATGCTTAGTCATGTCTGTGAATGTCAGAATTTTACAATGCCTTATGGGAAATGTAGTTCCGAAACAGCTGGAGGGCCGTAGTTTGGAGACCCTTGCTGTAGCTCATTGAGGACTTCTTGGATTTGTTTAGATCTATTCCTTTTTTCTATTGCCCCGATTTGTATGAGAATACCTCTCATAACTGCCTTGTGAGCATTCCACAAGACATTGGGATCATTCACAGAATCTGAATTGAGACGGAAATAATTAGCAAGGTGTTCGGTAATGGATTTTTGGTGGTGTGGATTTAGTATAGTCCTATTGTTACAGCGCCAGATGGGTGAGGAGGAAGAGACCCCTCTTTCTATTATAGACAAGGAGATAGCAGCATGGTCAGACCATGCAATGTCATGTATTAATGTTTTATCTACATCTTGTAGCAACCATTTGTCTGTCAAGAACATATCTATTCTCGAATAGGAACCATGTCTCCCTGAAAAAAAGGTGTAGTCGCGTTCATTCGAATGAAGGCACCTCCATGTATCAAATAGTTCCTCCGAATGAAGAAGTGGTAGGAGTGTTGGTTCACTTCTCGTCCTTCCAGACAAGGAGTCCATCATTGGATCTGAAATGACGTTAAAATCACCGCACACCAATAGTCTGCCATGTCGTAAAGAATTAGCTCTCTTAAGCACTCTACGTATGAATCGCAGCTGGTGGGAATTTGGGATGTAAAGTGAGACTATGGTGTATGGTTTAGCGTTAATGTCACCAGAAATTATCACGTATCTGCCTTTGATATCAATGATAACATCTTTAGGTTTGAAAGCAAGAGAATTTTTGAACACTATTAGAACACCTCCTCTTTTGGCCGTCGGGTTGGAAGCAGTATAGACGTTAGGAAAGTCTCTATGAGTAAATTGCGGAGTTTTATTCGTCTGGAAATGTGTTTCTTGTACACACAGGATATCCGCTTTAGATTTGTGAACCTCTTTCCATAACGAAAATCTTTTTCCCCGGGTGGTTCAGTCCCCTAGCATTAATAGACAGTATTGTGATCACCATAGTGTTGTCGGTACAGCAGTGTGTTTAACATCCGTGGTTTGGTACTCACATATTAGGTAAAGATCACTTCCATTTGCGACTAGCAAGACAGTCTTGGTAAGATGTGGGCCAGTTCCGGATTTGGCTGAGGAGGAGATGTCCTGAAGAAACCTGTGCATATCACGAAAACAAACAAATAAGGTAGAAACAAAAAAAACATAAACAGTCAACCAGATAAATTTAAGAAATGGATCCATCAACTGATCCTATCGCAGACGTAGCTGCTATTAAGTTAACGGGGGGAAAATAAGAGCTACCGTTTAGCATCTCTATACCAGAGACATTTTAGGTAGGGCTTGAGTCAAACTTGAGCTTTGCTGCCGTTTGTAGATTTCTTGGTTTTCTTGCGGGAAACTACCTGCCAGTCGTGCTGAACCACTTGGGGGTTATTCATGGTGCGTGGATCCGTGGTTTGGTCCGGGACTATCCCCCAGTGACTTAGTAGTACCAATCCTTCCTCCAGGTTGGATATCAAAATATCAGAACCATTATGAGTAATCACCAATGTAGCCGGATATTTCCATTTGTGTGGTACGGCGTGATTTCTCAATGAATTGGTGACCGACAGCAGATTCCGACGGCGCTGCAAGGTGTGCCTGGAAAGGTCTGGCAGGACCCTGAGGTTTCCGTATTGTTGGGGAAGGCTTCCTGGTCTACGTGATGTTTGTAAAATTATGTCTTTCACATAAAAAAAATGGATTCAGAGTAAAACATCCCTAGGGATTTCATCAGGGAGAAACGATGGTTTAGGAATCCTGTGTATGCGGTCAATCAGGAGATCCTGGGCCGTTGCCTCTGGTAACAATGAGTAAAATAGAGTTTGTGCGTATTGGAGGAGTTGGTTAGGAGGCACTGACTCAGGCACACCCCTTAATTTGAGGTTATTCCTTCTAGATCTGCCCTCGAGGTCTGCCATTTTGTCTTTAATCCATGTAATTTCATCTCTCTGACTTGAGTGAGCATCCACCATTACATTGTGTGATGAGGCAAAATTCTCCATTCTGTGTTCGATTGTATCCACCCTGGTACCCAGAGTATGTACCTCTCTCTGACATTCAGTCAAACCTCTGTACAGATCTGCTTGCAGGGAAGATCTAAGGGAGAGCAGCATTTCCTTAAGCATTGTGTCAGAAATGGGTTTATCAGCCGTAGGGAAATTCTCAATGGGATCCCCTTCTCTTTCTCTAGGGTTAAGAGAGGTCTGAGAATGGGTGGCCATCTCCATGACGCATTCTGGCCTAGGTGGAGATTCCCTCCTCGGTTTAGATTTAACCGGGCTTCTGGTAGTGGGACTCGGTGTTCCCGAGGGAGTTCCGCTTAGTGAGCCACTCGGGAACGAATTGTGATGTAGCGTACCTTCATTGGAGCAGTGCGGTATAGCCTGCAGAATTCCCCTCATAGAAGCCGCACCATTTTGAGGAGTCCCGCTCGCCGTGAGGGGAATGAAACTATCCAGTTTCTGAGGCTGCAGCTTTTTTTTCCGGTTCCTTCCCATCACCGTGTCGTTCAGTGAGGACTCACAGACAAGCGGGATGTCTTGGACAATCGAAATGCCCCCGGTGTGCGCTGTTGTAGGCTGAAAATCTCTGGTGTATTACAGAGCTCCCGGGTCAAGCGGCCATCTTAGAGGCCGGTGTGTTTCATTACTTTTAAAGGAGAAGTACGGAAATCAGTTTTTTTCCCCCAATTAGACTTACCTAGGTGCATGCAGCATCCGTCTGATGCTGCATCTGCACCCCGGCGTCTCTGCACTGAGAACCAAGTGATCAAACACCGCCAATGGCTCGGTTCTTACAGCTCCCCGAGCAGAGAGCTGCTGACTGACAATTAGCAGCTCTCCTGCTCTGCTCCTCCACGCTCACTGGAGCACTGATGTAACCTGTAACTGGTGTAACCTAGTTCATGGAACCTGGTGTATCTAGACTCCCAGAGTCAAATGACGTGGTGCCTAGACTGATATTGGTGACTTCAGCTGAGAGCGGATTTCAGATAATTTTGCTGAAATTGGATCACAGGAGTGCAAAACTAATTGCACTCCTGTGACCCATAGAAGAAGCCCAGCCAAACGAGCTCAGGCTGAACTTGTCCTTTAAGCCTTTTTCATATATTCCTTTGATTCTGTTCTTTACGACATTGGTATTTCTTTTTTCCCAGAAATCCCAGTTTCCTAAGGAAGCATATGAATTAAACAAGAAAGAGATCTTAAATGATAGCATATAAATAAGAAATTATACAAGTATACTTTTAGTGCAAATTAAAAATACAGACTTGGCTACCAGTCAGCATGAAAATGTAAAAGAAAATTGCAAAGAACTATAACATTTATTAGTGGCTGTGTAAAAAAAAAATAGAGTTAATAGCCATGGATGACTGTGGGCAGCATCATTGCATATCTCACATTCTTATGTATATAGTGTAGGTTGTTGTTGCTTACAGTCGATACACTGTGTATAGGGTACTGCATTTATTCTTGCTTGCTTCATTTCTCTATGCTCATGGTTTTGTAATATGTGCTCTATATATAGTTTTTCATGTGTACTATTTTTAGTTGGATAAAAAGTATGTATTTCTAGAAAGAACTAAAGGCAGCGCAGTTCAGCTCATTATCCAGTGTGTGTCTGTAATAAGAATGAGATACAATAATTGCAGAAGAAGCTTTATTGTGCAGTTTTGATGCACAATTAATCAAAAAGTAATAACTTAAACTTTTTTTTGTTATGTTTTTGTAAATATTGCATTAAAAAATGCACAAAATGAAAAAAAAAAGCATTTATTTAATTTGTAAACAACTTTGCAATGCTTTGTACCAGAATCAAAATTCCAGTGGCATTATAAACAGGACAAATTATAGAATAAAATGTATAGTAACACTCTTTTAACCACTTCCCGCCTGGCCTATAGTAAAATGGCAGCTGGGCAGTGGTTCAGTTATCCTGAGTGGACGTCATATGACGTGTTTTTTTTGTGTAAAATTATTTTTATTAAGAGATTTGCAAATAAGACAGACAAACATTTAAACCAACAACTGAAGGTGAATCATGGCACACTCCATGTCACCCGCGACCAACATGGTCTCAAAATTAACAATCTACCTAACATATATGACTATCTAACAATGTACTTCCCCCCTCCCCCCCACACCTCCCAAAACTCAGTCCACCACCGCCCGGGCAACAGCGTCAAACAAAACAAATAAAGGAGAAAAGAGAATCAGGTACACAGTTCAGTTAATCTAATTAGGGAAAAGCGTAATAAACCCTCCGGTACAGTTACAAGACCTAATCTCCAGCGGTTTGCCCTAGGGTTGCCACCTCATCCCTTTAAACCCGAACACATATTAATTACACAGGTTCTGTGGCTGATTAAGGTGGTAATTAAACCTATTAGGTGCCTTACCTGCAATAAATTAGCCTCAGAACCTGTGTAATTCATATGTGTTCGTGCTTAAAGGGATGAGGTGGCAACCATAGTTTGCCCTCCCCCTAGAATCCTGGAAAGACAACTCCAAGGGATCCAACAAAACCCCCCCTCCGCTACGTCCAGTATGGCCCATCCTCCGGTCATGTATATTCAGCATGCCATATATCCTAACCCCTCGGTCAGCCGCGTGTTCTAACCCGCGTCATATGACGTGTTTGATTGTTTATCAGTGCAGGCCCCCCTCGGATGCCCGCCCAGGATGCTGCCGGGAGCACCAGGAACTTCCACCACACTTGACCACCAGGTATGCCCCCTAGACCACCAGGCATCTGCCAATCTGTGCCCAGGCAGCTTCCAATCTGTGCCCAGGCAGCTGCCAATCTGTGCCCATTCACAATTCCTACCAGTGCCATCGGGGATGTCTATCAGTGGCACCTATCAGTGTCCAGCAGTGCCGCCTATCAGTGCCACCCATAATTACCCATTATTGGGGACATTTCCACAATAAATTAAATATATATATATATATATATATTGTGAATAATCTTTGCTTTCTTACAGGATTTGGTACAGTTCTGTTGCCTTATTTTCACATGAGTAACATCACCATAGCAACCAAATGCTCCAGTTTCAACTGCACAATATAATGTGAATATACATTAAAGCATTTTCTATACATTGTGCAAATTTCAATATGTAAGCAACAAGCTAGCATTTTTAAAAGAATTTAACAAAGGCAACCTATGTATTTTATCAGTGAAGATTTCCGATCAGATCCAATTTGCCGATCTATCAGTTTTACAGGGTTTGTAATTAGGGAAGTGGGGTTTATATACAGTTTGGATGAGGGTATTAAGCTGCAGTGACATCTTGTAGCTCATCTGAACTCATGTGAGTTACAAGCTCACCTGTTTTGAAAGCATAGGTTCTTCACCCTTTCGCAGAGGTAAGGCTGGAAAAAATTAAATAACATCAGGCCTATTCCATGTTGTTTTACAAAAGAGCATTATGTAAAGCTGAAAGTTGATGTTGCAGAACAAACCTCACTGTCCAGAATATTCACGAGATTTGTCTTTTTTGTGTCCTGGACTGGAATGAACCAAAATGCTGAACGCTCCCAACTTAATCTAAAGAAAGAAACATTCAAGGACAGCAAAAAAATGTCTGCCACATTAGTCCCACATTTTTCCACATACAGATGAAGTAAGCTTGTGCGATCTTCACAAAATATGTGAACAATAATATTCTGAAAAATTCAGATTCATCATTGATGGTCAAGAATCTTGGTTATACAAAATGTACCCTAGAGCAAACAACAATGCATGGTTTGGTAAAAAATATATGGAAAGGGCACCATTAGTGTCAAGGCCAGGGTCAGTGGTTTAACTCTTTGACTGCCAAGCATGTGTTGTAAATATCCTTTTTTTAGCTAGCCAATGATTTATCTAAACTGTCAAAGCAATCAAAGTGGTTAAAACAAGCTCATCATTGTACTAGCAGCAGTAAATATGTTTACATTTTCACCCCTGGCCTTCTTTATTGGACCATTGATTTCTCCACGTCCTTTGAGGTTCTATTTCCACGCATTACTGTGTGTTCTGATGCTATTAGGTAAAACAGGTTTTAGGTTAATTTATCACAGGGGGGATCATGTAAATCCCAGAGAAACCAGGTGGAACCAGGGACCACAAGTTAATATTTGGATCTCTTTGTAACAAATTGAATTTGCAATAGGTGTATGGTATATGAATAGGTCTGTACCTGGTGGAGATCAAGCTGGAGAGGGGGCTACTCTTGAACCTCCTGTCTGACACCCCTGGTAGTGATGACAGGGAGTGACGGACACAGAGTGGCACGGGGGCCGATGTAATGGATGTAATGGATGGCGCTGGCTGAGTCTTGGCAGGAACCAGGTGGCTGGAGAGTCCTGGGCAGACTCTGAGAACGGGAGCTCCGTATCACTGGGTCAGCAGATGGAGGCGTAGCCGGGACGTAAGCCAGGAGGTCATCAACATTCAGACAGAGCAAGTACCGAGACGAGAGGCAGAGACGGGACACAGGCAGGGTTTGGTGCACAGTCGGGCAACAAGGTGCAGAAACATCAGGCAGAAGCGGAGTCAGACACAAGCCGGGATCAGGTAGGTAGGCGGAGATTAAAGAGTAGGTTCAGGTGAAGCCAGGTCAAGACACAGGAAACTTGGATCAGATCAGGTAAACAGACACTAGCTGAAAGAACACTCAGCAATGTTCATGTGTCAGTGTTCAGTTTAAATAAGGTTACTTGGCGCCCATACGTGCACGTGCACGTGCATGCGCCAATACAAGTCCTTCTTTGTGCACACACTGGTGTGCCCGTGCTTGAGCACAGGTGCGCGTCTGTTGGCCGGAATTCTCTTACAAGGTCAGAATTGCCACACAGATGGTTCTATGGAATACTCTTTCCTGTAAGCACAGTTAAGATGTTTCAGCAAATCCCACGCTTACATGTTGAGAGGCATAATTCAGCTGTCATTTATTCAACAGCTTTCACGTAATGCAAATTTCAGAAAGTACTATTGATATTCTAGTTGAATATATATAATTATAGGCTTCTCATGATGTTCTTGCGATGCAGTTTTCTTGTTCAGGTATTTGTAGTCTTACATAACAGAACAGTTAGCAAGGAGATGAACAGAATAAAAATGACACAAATCAGAACATGTTTTGTAAAAAGTAAAATACAAAGATTTTTGTTACATTTTAGATTAACCAGTATTCTATGTAATTCAATGAAATAGGTATTATAGCATTAAAGCCCAACTGAACTTTCAGTTTAAATTTGCTGAATACATTTTAAGTGCATGAAAGCAAAAGGTGTTTAAAGACTTTAGTTTGTTTTCCTTAGAATGCAACCACAGCCTTAGTAGAAAAGCTTGTCCTCTGCAAAGGAGGACTCTTGTTCTCTATGTGGAAGCAGAGTTCACTCTGCAGAGGTGAAACACATTCACTGCCAAATCAGATTTATAGTGCTTCAATCAAAGAAGCTCACACTCCCTGCTAATTGGGGAGCTCTAGCTCTGACTCCGCAGGGGATGTATCGGATCTCTGCTGAGAGGCCATGTGCATGTTACTGCAATGCAAAGATGTAATCCTAGCTATGACTTTGAACAACTGTTGTTTTGATGCGCCTGGAATGTGTTTAGACCAGCTTTCCCACATTGGCTAAGGTAGAAGTCACAACTCTATCCGCCTGTCTCTCCACCTCAGTCAATCAGAGGAAGTCTTGCGTTCATTGATAAAAATATAAAACTTCCCTTGAATGCTGGAGAAGCAGCCAGGCTATTTAGTCCAACCAGTACAGCTGCCGGCAAACAGTAACACCTACTGTATGTAGCTATGCTACTACAGTGCATTACAGCACACACAGTGAATGAGTCAGTGTCTAATGCAGTGGCGGTTGGTGCTCCATTTTTTTAGGGGGGGGGCAGACAAATCCCCCGCCAACGCCCCGTTCGGTCGGTGGATCAGTAAAACCCTCCCACCAGCCCCACACTTACTCCATGTAGGTCGCCGTCAGCTTTGGCTCCTTCCTGCGTCTCCTCGGCAGCTTCCTCCTCTGTGGCTTCACCCTGCGTCTTCTCAGCGGCTTCACGGTGGCTTCACACTGCATCTTCTCCTCCTTGATGGCTTCTTCCTCGGCGGCCAATATGGTCGCTTCTCCTCTCGGCCAATCGGGTTTTAAGACCCGCTTCCTGATTAGCGGGGAGGAGAATCAGGAAGACAATAGTAAATATTAATTTGTTATTGTCACACAACAGGGCGCAGTCCTAATCATGTGCTTCAGAAAAAAAAGAAACATTGAAATCCATGTGTTCGGAGCCCTACATGTAGATTAGGGGCCGGGTGCATGGATTAGGGGGAGGTGCCCCTGCGGTGGAGGGGAGGCTCTGTGGACTCTGATGTAAGGGGAGGCTCTGTGAACTCTGATGTAAGGGGAGGCTCTGCAGACTCTGATGTAAGGGGAGGCACTGGAACCCCTGATTAAAAGGGAATGCTGGGAATGCTGATAGAAGAGAGAAATATGCAAAGGGAGGGGGGGGGGGGCTCTGGGAACCCTGATTAAAGGGAAATGCTTGGAATTCTGATGTAAGTGAGGGCTTAAGTTACAGTTCCCCTACAGTATAAGGGAACTCTATGAGTTCAGATGTAATGGGAAAACCTTTGGATTCAGATGTAAATGTAAAGGGAAACTCTTATGAGTAAATCCATATAAAAAATTGTACTTATTCACAAAATATATGTTACAAAAACAAATTGCCATGTTTAGGTTTGGCTTGAAGAAAAGGTGGCAACTCTATCCAAGACGGCAGGAAGGGGGGCTGCTGCTGGACTGTATTAAAGGGCGTGTGAAGGGCCCTAGGATCAATGGGAAGGGCCCTGGGTTTGGAGGGGGGGTGGGGAGCCCTTTGTGGATTCTTGCATCGGGGCACTGAAGGTTCTTGTTATGCCTCTGCATTGAACCTTACCCTACCTTCATTGGTCTTGGGGTGCACTTGACAGTTTTTTTAATGCAGTGCAAACTATCTGTAAAGACAGGGAAGTGCTTTGATTATGCTTGTATAAATAGCCAAGTGTGCATATGCACTGCATAAATTCCTTCCTGCAGGAAAATTTCAAGTCCTGAGCTACTAGCCAGGCCTCAAGAGTTACTCGCCACCAGTTGCCCCACCTAATTCATACACTGCTCTGCGCCTAATTGCACCTGTAAACACGCCCTCGTAGATTATCTGATGGAATGACAATGTTTTATGCAGAATTAAGTTACAAAATTAAATATTACCAACAACAACTTTAACAAAATGGGATAGGGCACTGGGGGCAGACCAGAGGGACAGGGCACTGGGGGCAGATCAGAGGGACAGGGCACTGGGGGCAGACCAGAGGGACAGGGCACTGGGGGCAGACCAGAGGGACATGGCACTAGAACTGGGTCTCTTCCCCATTCTCTTGCTGTCTCCTCTGCAACTCCCATCCATCCTCTCTCTCTCGCCCATTCATCTCATCATCAGGAGCCTGTGTGTGCGGCTCCACGCTTGCATGTCCCCACTTCCCCCTTTTATTCAGGCTGGCAGAGAGGAGCTGCAGCACAGCGGGAGGGTGTACAATTTAACGCTGCGATCCACACAACTGCACAGCCATTGACACCGTAGCACAGTGCACACTGACACCGCACAGCACACATTGAGACCAGTTTGTTTACATTGCTCAGGCTGAACTGTTGAACACTTACATAGAGCACAAGGAGAAGAAAACTGCACAAGCTGGAAGGCTCCCGCTCTCATGTCAGGGCAACTTTCAGTGAGCGCTGCACCGGAGTGGTAATTTTCGCAATCCTCCACCTCACTCATTACTTTCTGCTCTCCAGCTACATTGGCCGGGCCCCGGGGGGAGGGGGGCAGGCTCAGAGAGGTCATACTGTTAGGTCCCATGGCTTAATGAGAATTGTAAGGAGAGCACCTGTGTACTGCTCTGCCTGTGCGCAGCAGTTAACCAGACTACTTTTCCCGAGCATGCACCTTTCCTCTTCGGCCGCCAATCTAATTGGGACTCTAAGTGTAGGCACAGATTGCAGGGAGATTGGTCATACAGCCCTGTCATCACTCGCCCCAGCTTAAATCCACTTGAAAATTTTGAGGGCTGATTTAGTGGACCATATAAACAGTGTGGAAAGGATCACCCCTGCTGTGCTTTTTGAAGCCTGATTGTACCTTATAAGGGGGCTGAGGAAAGAAATCTTTAAAAGTCTGATCTCCTTCAAAAACTGCTTATTCCTTAGCTGTAATGCTAGCCTTCTTGCTTCACATTTTTTAAGTCGCTGACCTGGACCTGGAACTAGTATGCAGATCAGAAATTCTCATTACTATATTCCCATTTGCTTACTTATTACAGGTCAATATCTCAAAATATGGAAGTAAGTAGGTTAGCATGACAGCAAATCAATAGCAACCTTCATAACAGATTTCCTCTAAAGTTTGTAAATGTAAAGGCAAAACTTTATTTTTAGTTTTAAATATCCCCACTGTGGAGATTGACCCCTCTATTTAGCCTCATACACACGACCGGTTTTCCCATGGGAAAACGGCCGTGTGTATGGCGGCGTACACACGACCGAGGTTCTCGCTGGAAACCAGCGAGAACCTCGCTGTAATGCTTCCAGCGAGGACCTCGGCCGTGTCTACGCTCTTGGCGAGCATCCCGTCGGGAATTCCGTCCAGCAGAAATAGAGAGCACGCTCTCTATTTGCTCGACGGCCCGCCTGGATGAATGGCTGGTTGCCATTCCCGACGGGCGGGTCGCCGATTTTGACGGCCGGCAGAGAACCTCGACGGGCGGAACGATGTGTTCTGCCCGTCGAGGTTCTCTGCCGTGTGTACGCGGCCTCTGCTCCATCACAGTTTTCCCGTCAGGAAAACTGCCGGAGAAAAAAGAGAACCAGCTCACTTCCCCCCCCCCCCCCGGTATTCCCGGCGGTTTTTAACCCGGCAGTTTTCCTATGGGAAACACTGCGATGGAGCATACACATGGCTGGGATTCCCGACCAAAGCTCTCATGGCAGTTTTTCCGTTGGGAAACCCGGTTGTGTGTAGGGGAAAAAGTTACAGAGCAGGTTCTCGGTTTTCCCCTCGGGATTCCCGGCAACATTTTTCTTGCCGGGAATCCCGTACGTGTGTACGAGGCTTTTTTATCTGTCACTGAAACACAAAGTAATTGTAAAGTAAATTCTTTAAGAGCAAGAGGTGGGGGAAATCTTCTAATAGGGGACAAATGCTCTAATGGCAACTATGTTGGAAATTGCTCTCACTTTGGAGAGTTTTCATCTTACTTCCTATTACTTCCAGCAAGACACAAACAGCAAACAAATAACCTGATGTTTTTTAGCCTTCCTGCCCTATCCAAAACTAAAAGAAAACATTTTAACTATGCATACATTTTAATGATCTATGGTAGGGGTCTTCATACTTTCTAAAGAAAGGGCCAGTTCACTGTCTTTCAGACTTTAGAGGGCTTGGACTGTGGGAATAGAAAATGTCCCAGCATCATTGGAGTAAACAATGCCTCAGGCTTGATTGGTCAGTAGAAGTAAAAAAAAATACACAGAGCCTGTGGTTAGTAGGAGGAGGAATAGTGCCCCACCATGAGTATTAATGAAAGAAATATTGCCTCATCATTGGTATCAGTAGGAGAATTATTGCATTATCATTGGTATCAGAGGAAAGAATGGTGCCTCATTTCTGTTGTCATTGGGAGGAACAGTGCCCCATTGTTGTTGTCAGTGTGTCATGGTCTGGAGTCAGGCTCGAAGGCCAGTAGCTATAGCAGTGGAGCAGCACCCACTGACAAGCAGGACAGATATACATGTAGGTCACTGTGGCCAATGACATGGCTTCGCCTGAGGTGCAGGGTCTAAGTACTAAATGGTATTCACCAGAGCTCCTGCTGGTGAAAATGGGATTTTCTGCATGTTCGTACCAGGCCGCGGTCCTCAGGAAGCCAAGGGTCCAGTAGCAGATATAGCAGGTAGGGATTAAGCCGAAGCGTAGTCGAGGAGCAAGCCAAGGTCAGTAACAAATTGTTTCAGGTTAAGATTAGGCAGAAGCATAGTCGAGGAACAAACCAAAGGTCATTAATTAATGGTAGCGAAGATACGGCCTGCTGCAGACAAAACAAAAGCAAGCTTTTGGTTGGAGAGGGCATAATAATCTGCCAAACAGGAAGTGCAGAGACATGGCTTAAATCAGGAAGGTCATGGGAGGAGCAAAGAGTTCAAGGTTCAAGACAAACAAGATTCAAGGCAGGATCATTGAAGGAATAGTCCAGGGAACTGTCCAGCATCCAGAATAATGCCCCATTGTTGGAATGGGTGGGAGGAACAGTGCCCCATTGTTGGTGTCATTGGGAGGAATAGTGCCTTGTGGGTGGGAGGAATTATGCCCCACTGTTAGTGTAAATAGGAGGAATTATACCCTACTGTTGGTATTAGTAGAAGGAATAATACCATGTATAAGTGGGAGGATTAGTGGCCCAAGGCCAGATAAAGAAAAACAAGGGGCCACATCTGCAACATGGGTTGCAGTTTAGAGACCACTGACCACTTTATCTGGTTGTAGATAAAGATATTAGCCCACCAAGAGGGCACAAAAATGTATTTTTCTGTTTTCTATTACAATTTTCAAAAAAATAATTTAATAGGGAAGCAAGTTGTATGTTTTGAGTTTTGGAGATGCCCAGTTGGTAATTTAGGGGTTAAACATATCTAGAACATCATAAAATGGCAAAAAATACCTTTATTTTTTCTATCATGACAAGTGTGGTCTTGACTGTTAGAAGAAATGTCTCACACATCCTAGAAGTCTCAGTGAAATTCTACACATAGCACATAACACATGCTCAAAGGAAAACTTGTTAATTTCATTTTTGTGCTGAATAAGATATTTTACCAGACTGTAAACCTCAGTTGACTCCCAGGAATAAGTGTTTCTGTTAAATGTCCTAGGAATTTTTCAGTTAATGAGAGAATGGAAAAAAAATAGTCCGTGGAATAAAATAAACTATAAATCCTTCCGAAGCTGAAGAAGTATGCGCTGGTCAAAGAATTAGATTACTGCACTGATGATGATTCAGCCTGAAACTATGCAGTGTTTGTGGTTTAGGGAGCTCCTGCCAGAAAATGACTCATACTTGGCCTGTACTCTAAAGTGAGCATTACTAAGCCTCTGAAAATGAGTGAATGTGCAAGAACCGCCTGTGTTTTTCAAGGTAAAAGCATTCTCATTGTTTACAATGATTATACAGTGTGGAAGTAAGGGGATGAGTACATGGAAAACTGCATGGGACTTTATAATAGCACATTGACTAGATTTTGCACAATTGGATATTTTTCTTTTTTTTTTTTTGTTTTATTTTGACAAGAAATCCATTCCTGAGAGAATTTCTGCCTGGCCACCACTGCTTTCTGTGTTTTTTTAGTGAAGTCAGAACCCCTATTTTGAAAGCTTGCCGACGGTCGGTGACTCAGAATTTACTGGATCAGCATGGCAGCCAGGCGAGCAATGACAGCTGAAATAAGTGAATCTGTGCTTCCAAAAAAGTACCTTTAAAAGAACACAGTATATACTTACATGTACCACCGCCAAAGCATGAATAGCCTTTGACTCTTCAATGAGGGTGCCTGTGTCTCCCGACGTGTGCTGTGGATCTTTCTATCGACCCCTACATCACTCACTACTGTACACAATAGGAACGTAGAGGCTGTTGGATGCAACCTCAGTACTCAGAAGAAGACAAGGCATCTGATAAACCCAAGGGTGTGTCAGATGCAGGAGAAAAGTCAGTGAGACTTTTAAAGAAAAAATATTCAAACGTCATTTTAACTGAATTATATTGCTTGTTAAATCATTTTAATTCTGTTCTCTTTGTAGCAAAGGTGGCATGCTAAATATAAAAATTAGAAATGTGCATTCGTTTTCATCTGAATGCATTTTTGTCCGAATTTCAGGTATTTTCGTTATCGTTTTAACAAACGATAACGAAGGCACAGAAAACGAAAACCGAAAGATCCGACATAAACAAATGCTTTATTTTCGTTTTCGTTGCGGTCAAATGTGCCTAACCTTAACTCTATTAGTCCAATATTATTCTACATAGAGAGAAAAGATTCGACATAGAGAGAAAAGATTCGACATAGAAAAGATTAGACAGAGAGAAAAGATTCGACATAGAGAGACATGAAGATTCGACATTGAGAGACATGAAGAGTCGATTTTTTTTTTTTTTTAAGATTCTGATGAATCTTTTTATTTTCCTTAGAACATTCGACAGACACCATGAGCCTTCAATGACAGATAGACATAGAGAGACATGAAGATTCGACATAGAGAGACATGAAGATTCGACATAGAGAGACATAAAGAGTCAAATTTTTATTTATTTTTTAAAGATTGTCGAATCTTTTTTTTTTTTTTTAGAACATTCGACAGACACCATAAGCCTTCAATGACAGATTCGACCTTAATTTCGATTTTCGTACGAATGCATTTTTTTTTTAACGAAAAACTAAATAAATAAAAACGAATTTGCGGGAGTAACTAAATAAAAAAAAAATTCTGAGGAAATTACGAAACAAAATATTTCAGTGTGCATTTACGTACATTTAGCTTCAATTACAACTACACATGAATAATCAATCTCGTATGTTTGTATTGGGCCTAAATATATAACTTAAGGAAGACAGATTATAAATTCACACCATGTATTATTTGCACACTGTACTTGACACACTTTAATTTATGTTGATAAGGATTACATGTTAATTACATATTGTTATATTGAAGGTGGATGCAATTAATGTTTTGTAACACTTTATTTGAATATTTCATGCACATCAATACTTGTAGACAGCATCTTCGAGTAAGAACTGTAATGACCCTAACAACCAAGGCCTGAGGTGTGCCTTGGCCTAGCTGGTCGGTATGCCTGAGAAGAGAGCATACCCTGAATGTAAGAATAAGAAAATGTACAAAGAGAAAAGTGTGTATGAAGCTGAGGGAAACAAGTGGGTGGGAAACCTGAAATGGCGCCAACACCAGACCTGACAGGGGAGGAGGATTAATATACTCAGCAGACTCTGCCTACAAATACAGCTAGCCTTATACTTGTACTCAGCGTCTTCGAGTAAGAACTGTGATGACCCTAACAACCAAGGCCTGAGGTGTGCCTTGGCCTAGCTGGTCGGTATGCCTGGCTGAGAAGAGGGCAAAAGACACCTATGTAGGTGAAGAAGGGTAGATAACAATCTGTCCAGTGGAGTAGCGCGCGCCAAGACAGGAGAACCCACTGAGCTATGACTTGTGATAGAAGGAACCCCCTATAGAACCTGCCAATCTACTCAGAACTCAATAACCCATGGTGATGAATCGAGCCTGATGCCAGAGATGATATTGGAACTTGCAATTAGGCACCCTGGTGGCCGCCCGACCCCACCCCCCACCTTCCAAATGACGGTAAGGAACCAGATTAAGCACCCCTGGTAAACCCCTGCCTCCAGTGTTTGATGGCAATGAAGCATGACTGTTGCTAAGCCAAACACTTCAAACAAACCTGACAAACTAGTGATGCGGCCCGCATGCAGGCCTGGAACCAAGCTCAAGAACATAAACCAGCAAACATGACAACAGACCACCAGACATGAAAACAACAACAACACCCCTCTGCACCTACCTAAGTATGAGAACATAAGCAGAACCGTCAAGACCACTGTGCGTGAATGAACATGAAGAAAGCCCCCCACCCCCACCCTGGTGTGAGTGGTAAATGAGCCCTAGTGACCTGCAGCGCAGACAGAGGCAACTAACGGAACACTCAAGGCTAGTGTACCCACGAAGGTGGTGGGTGATCGTATAGGTGTAAGAATGAACGTGCAATGTATGACGTATGGTATACAGGCGAGAAGATTGTGGTCAACAATCATTAAAAACAAAACCTCAGCCCATATGGATCTGTAGACCTGACAGATCCCCAGATGCGAGTACTAGCTAACTAACCCAAGTTACAACATGACAAAGTACAATGAGACATGATAACCAATGAACGACAACCACGCCATGACAGACAGACGCTATGACCGACATGCTGGGGCAGAAATGACAGAAACGTGAGACTGGAACGCTGGGCCAGAAACGCAGAGACGAACGCTGGGCCAGAAATGCAGAGACTGGAACACTGGGCCAAAAATGCAGAGACTGGAACACTTGGCCAGAAACGCAGAGACGCGAACGCTGGGCCAGAAACGCAGAGACTAATGCTGGGCCAGAAACGCAGAGACTGGAACCCTGGGCCAGAAATGCAGAGACTGGAACGCTGGGCCAGAAACACAGAGACTGGAACACTGGGCCAGAAACGCAGAAACTGGAACGCTGGGCCAGAAACACAGAAACTGGAGAGCTGGGCCAGAAACGCAGTAACTGGAACGCTGGGCCAGAAACGCAGAAACTGGAACGCTGGGCCAGAAAGCCAGAAACTGGAACGCTGGGCCAGAAACGCAGAGACTGGAACGCTGGGCCAGAAACGCAGAGACTGGAACGCTGGGCCAGAAATGCAGAAAATGGAACGCTGGGCCAAAAATGCCGTAACTGTACCGCTGGGCCAGAAACGCAGAAACTTTACCGCTGGGCCAGAAACGCAGAGACTGGAC
Organism: Rana kukunoris; assembly: GCA_029574335.1. Lineage (NCBI taxonomy): Eukaryota > Metazoa > Chordata > Amphibia > Anura > Ranidae > Rana > Rana kukunoris. Next base: position 283,366,301 of record CM056052.1, read on the forward strand.
CGCTGGGCCAGAAACGCAGGCTAGAAAAGCAGAGACTGGACCGCTGGACCAGAAACGCAGAGACTGGACCGCTGGGCCAGAAACGCATGACAGAAATGCTGGGCCAGAAACGCATGCCAGAAACACTGGGCTAGAAACGCATTACAGAAATGCTGGGCCAGAAAAGCTGCGACTGAACACTGAGACGGAAACGCAGAGCCAGAAATGCTGGGCCAGAATGCAGAGCCAGAAATGCCGGGGGAGAAACGCAGACAGAATGCTGAGACTGAACGCTGAGATGAAAGCGCATGACAGAACTGCTGGCCCGGAAACACAGAGACAGAAATGATGTGACTGAACGCAGAGACAGAAACGTATGACAGAAATGCTGGGCCAGCAACGCAGAGACAGAAAAGCATAACCGCAATGCTGGGCCAGAAATACAGAGACAGAAATGCCGGGGCAGAACTACTTTAACGCAGAAAGAGCGAGAGAGACTAAAAACGCAGAGAGAGAGAGCGGGAGACTGAAATGCAGAGAGAAAGCGGGAGACTGGAACACAGAGAGAGAGAGAGAGAGAGAGAGACTGAAAACGCAGAGAGAGAAACTGAAAACGCAGAGAGAGAGAGAGAGAGAAAGAGAGAGAGAGACTAAAAATGCAGAGAGAGAGAGACTGAAAACGCAGAGAGAGAGAGGCTGAAAACGCAGAGAGAGAGGGAGACTGAAAACGCAGAGAGAGAGAGAGAGAGAGAGACTGAAAACGCAGAAAAGTGAGAGACTGAAAACGCAGAGAGAGACTGAAACGCAGAGAGAGACTGAAAACGCAGAGAGGATGCTAAGACAAATGCACGGCCAACATGACCCTTGGATGGACACCCCCTCCCCCCGCCGGACTCAAGGACTGAAATACCCCCCCTGCACCTACCAGGAGCTGTGATGGAAACCCCTGGGGCAGAACGCTATGATAGAAACCCCTGGGGCAGAACGCTATGATAGAAACCCCTGGGGCAGAAACCCCTGGGGTAGAAATGCAATGACAGAAACGCCGGGGCAGAAACGCTATGAAAGAAACGCCGGGGCAGAAACGCCGAAACGCTAAGAAAAATGCATCGGCTGGAAACGTGGCACGACAGAAAACGCAGTGACAGGACGCTATGACAAATTGCAGCAATGTGTGAAACTGCCAGCGCAACCTGTGGGAGGATAACCCACCGCCCCCATGCTGCCAGCTTTATCCCTGAAGAAATGGGTGATAGGGTGCTGGCATGACCCCAGGAATGAAGGGTGGACAGCCCCCATCCCCATACTGCCAACGTGACACCGCGTGGACGAGCGGGCGGCCATGCAAGTTCCAGCTTGTGCCTGATGCGGTAAGTGGGTGGATGGATGGACGGCCGGCCGCCCCCCCCTCCCTCAGCGTGAGCTTGTGAACTGACAGGGAGGAGGAGGAGTGGGCGGCCCCCACAAATGCCGGCGTGTGCCCGGAGGAGTGGGAGGAAGGGTGGATGGATGGACGGCCTTCTCCTATGTATCACAGGCAAGCAGTTTGTTTTGCACTTCTGTGACCCGCCACAGAAGTCGGTCCAGGCTCCGTGTCATCACGACCACAGAGCCCGAATCCGCCAAATCCCAGACTGACAACCAGCTCGGCCTCTCAGCCGCCCCCTTCCCCAGTCCAGTGAGTTTTTTTTTCTAAAGTTAAAATGCATGGATAGTAGGATATATGGTTTCTAATGGTATAGTTCACACCAGTGCGGTCAGTTCCAGGGCATTCCAATTTCGGAATAAAAGTAGAACATGCTGCATTTTTCCTGCACTGGACAATACTGGAATTCGGAAAAACTCATAAAAACGCACTGAATGCATCAAAAAGGCATTAAAAACTCAACAGCGTACAGTGAAAAAAACACAACAGCGTACAGTAAAAAAACAGGAAAAAATAAGAAAAAAACATCAAATGCATCCGGAAACACATCAAAAACACACCATAAACATACCAGAACGCATCAAAAATGTGCTAAAAATGTACGTGCAGAAGCGCATCCGGAACAGATCTGAAGTGCGTTTTTATGGTGAGAACCAGCCCTTATTTTGTCAAAGTTGCTATAAATTGTACTGTGGATTAATCGGCCCGAATTCACATACATCGGCGCATCTTTATGCCGCCGCAGCGTAAGTGGAAGTGGGCTGGAAGTGGGCGTGATACATTTTAATGAAGCGTGACCCCATGCAAATGATGGTCACAGCTTCAAAAAATGAGTGTGCATGCTCACAGTTACGTCGAAATAGCTGCCTAAGATACCCCGAACACTGCCTACGACGTGAACGTAACCTACGCACAGCCCTATTCACGTAGTACTACGTAAACGGCATACGCGAAGTCAAATTTGACGGCGTCGTTCCCTGACCCATACCTTTGCATTACCTGCGCCTGCTATATGAGGGGTAACTTTATGCCGGACATAAGCGTTATGTAAACCGCGTATATTAATGCGCTGGCCGCCCGACTCGAGCATGCGCAGTAGGAAACTGTCTGTGAAGCCTCCACGACCGGTTTCCCTTAGCTACTATGGTGGCGCCCGCACCCGATCCGGTGGACGGATTGGCCTCGAGGGAGCCAACATCACAGGCATCCTGTACAGGTAAGTGTCTATGTTAAAAGTCAGCAGCTCCAGTGTTTGTAGCGGCTGACTTTAAAAAAAACTTTCTTTAGGGTGGAACTTTAAACTTTAAACTAAACTTCAGCTTTAGGATTACATAGATAGAAGGGGAAATATGACATACGTAATAAAGTAAAAGTAAAGTAAAAAGGTAAGGTAAAATCTATTTTACATTTTCAAAGGTATGCTACAGTATGTGATTGGAAACAAGTAACAAATATAAAGTAAATGTTCTCCCAATTTGGCTGCGAAAGTGGAAATATACGATAAGGCTGACTGCAAAGTAGTTGCTCTCTAATTTCAAGGAAATTAGATAAAGAATCTTATTGTACAAAAGACTGCATAAACAGACCACTGAACACTAATCACTATGTGCTGATTCCCCTACTGCTTCCACCGTGTTGGCCCCCCGCCCTGCAGTCCTGCTGGCTTCCCTCATCTCTACTTCCCTTCCTTGGCTGATGCAGGGGATGTTTCAGGATGGAGAGTGGGGGAAGGGGCTAGCAAATATATAATTTATCAGTGTCTTCCTTTTCTACAGTAAATGAACACAGTAAACTGAGTTTACTATGCTTCAGTTTGTAAATGAACAGGAAGCCGCTCAACACAAAGCACATCCCATTCATTTACTGTCCAGTACAGCTGAGACTGCAGAGAATGGCATGTGGGTTTGAGCTTTGGGGGGCACACCCTAATTCAATAGGCTGCCCACACCTATGCCACAGAACCTTTGCATGTGAAGCTTTTTTGTACCTTGTAGGTATTGTAGTGCAATAGTGGGATCTGCTGTTTGCCTCTCTGCTTATGACATAATAATGGTAATAAATATTGGTAATAAATGGGTATGAACTCCATCTTTTTAGTGTATGGGAGCCTACCTTTACTGATGCAGTAATCCTTAAGGAGCTTTGATCCCTTGCTAGTGTATTGCCTGGTTACTTTATAATACCGGTGCTAGTTAAATTTAGAGGGAGATCAGAGTGTAGTTAAACTCTGATGCAAATGGTTATGTGTTAAACAGGGTCTCTGTCTCAGCTTGGCTGTGCTGTGGGCTTATTCTGTTGCGCTGGGGTGTTCTTCCAACACCGGTGCTGCAGGTGGCAGCAGTGGAGTCAGGAGGGTTTGACCTCGCTGTGCATACTGGGGAGGGATATTTATGGGGCAGACGCCATTGGTTCGGGGTCTTCTTCTTTAAGTGTGGCACCCACCTTTAGGCTGACCACATCACGGCGCCCCGGCGATATGGCATACCTGGCCAGGACGTACATGCCACACAGTGTTCCTTGTTCCGGGGCCACAATGGCCCGGAGCAACTGAACAGTGTCAGGGACTCAGTGAGCGACTGGGTTCCCACCATTGAGGATCCCAAGCTGTATTTCTGTTTGGTGGGGAGTCCATTTGAGGAGCTCCATTGAGAGGCTGGCGTTCCAAAAGGGTCTCGACAAACCACCAGGGATCAAGGTAGCCGGACACTGAAGTATTGATCACCTGTCAGTCGGTACCTGGGTGACAGGTTAATGGAGATCCAGGCGCAATTCATCTAAGGAGGATTTCCTCCGTAACTACAAATCAGAGAGGGGTCTGTGGTAGAGGTGTCTTCCTGATGTTCACCAAGGAGGGTTTGTGGCAGAGACTTTATCCTACAATTGTCTGAGTATTACTCATGCTGCCAGGTCAGTGAAAGAGGCCTGTCCGGGTACGCTAACCCCACTCCGGCAGGAAGGGTGCAGAGAAGTGTTGCGCTTGGGAGCAGGACCGTTTCCCTATCATCACGCCTGAATTTGCTATTCTCCTTCTTCTTCAACTTTACTTTCCTCACCACAAGTTTTATTGTTTTTACTCGGCTGGGTAATAAAGAGCACAGCAAAGAACACCTTTTGCGGATATTCCTTTACTTCTACTATATGCAATACGTATCATTCACCCCTAGGAATTCGGAGGAGCCATGAGGTAAATGTGCCGCCCAAAACAACCAGCAGCTCCTCCGGAGGTAGTGCTACACTAGGAAAGGGGAAAAGAACAGACTTCTGAAGAACAAACAACAGCTCACCAACCAGAATATTAATAATAACAAACAGCTTCAATATAAATCCTTGGTCAATGTCATTGTTGAGCTTGACAATTCAGCTTGATGAATGTTTTTAAATCTTGCTTTTAGGATTTATCTAAATTTAAAATACATGCTAGGATGTTAGTTTTTGTCCTAAATATTTCAGTCCGTTTTCATTCCACAAAAATGTTTACAGTGAAAATGCTTTCAGGAAGCGTGGAATCATATAATATTACATTATTATTATTGTTATGTCTGCATGGAAAGACTTGGTTAGTGAAGCAGAGTAAGATTTCATTAAAGGTGCAATTTAAATACCATTGGTATAACCAAAACCTCTAGCACTGCTAATCAAAAATGATTGACTTCTTTTTTTTTTTTCCCCTCACATGGAAATATTTAGAATATCATCAAAATATAACTTAAAATGTACCTGTAAGGTAAAGAAAAACTCCAAGTAAAACTTTTTATAAATATTTAAACTGAAAATATATTTTCCTATGTATGCTTTCTATTGTCCAATGCAGTACTTGAAACAACAAATGCCATCATTTTTTAAATATGCTTCTATGGGTTCTGGACCACAGTCTAGCCATTACATATAAATAAATAAATAATATATATATATATATATATATATATATATATATATATATATATATATATATATATATATATATATATATATATTATATATATATATATATATATGTCTGTGTAAATACTGGCAAAATCAAATCTTATTAGGCTATTTTCTCTCCAGGTTGGTTGTTATAGCATATGGTAGCATAGTACCCATGGGCCGAATGTCAGATGGCATCGCCCGGTTCAGTAGAAACTGGCCGACATTCAGGCTGTGTGTACTACAGTTCTGTCGAAGTGGCATGACCCAAAAAGTTCTGCCGATTGGCAAACCAATCAGTGCTCTCAGCCAATGGCAATGGCTAAGAGCGCTAACCAGAGTGTTCTGGTGGGGGGCTGTCCCCCTTTCAGAACACAGTAGAACAGCAGGGGAGCTTTCTGTATTAATCAGTGTTGCTCATCTTACTTTAAAAAAGTAATTAGTTACAGTTACAAATTACTTCTCCGGAAAAGTAATTGCGTTAGTGACTCAGTTACTATATTGAAAAAGTAATTAGTTACTCAGCAAAGCAACTGAATTTTTTTTAATAATCTACAATGCTTTGTTGAGAAGCAGATGACGGGCGCTTGCCAGGGAGCAGTGAGTTAATACTCCAAGAAAAAAGAATGCCAGATCCTTGAGAGAAGAAAACCGGAAACAAATGGTGATCTCGTGTATATCCCAGCCTAGGTGCATCCGTCCCACCATGTATGTGCAGCTAATAGGACTTATTATTTTATTTATCTTATATAAGCTTTATTAGATGCAAGGGATCTGGAATGGGGATGTCAGATTTTTCTTTGTTGTCTGATGAAGAGATAAAATCACTGACCAAAAATAACCTGCTGATCATTGGTCTGTATAGGTGTCCTGCACTTACCATGTTGACCACTATATGTCCCTGTGTACACAGTGTTGTATAGGGAATGTTTGTTCTGTGGAACATTTTGTTCCGGCCATTTGTTCCCCGGATCATTGATCAGGTTGCGCACACAGTGTGTGTTGTTCCCCGGTGATAGGTCAGTGTGAGGCGGGTGGGGCTCATTGTATTCAGGGCTCCTTGTGATTGGGAGTTTTCAGACTGCTGTGACAGGCCATCACAGCGGTCACATGATTCTAAAGCAGAGTTCCACCCATATTTATGTTCACAGCGCCGGCAGAAGCAATTACTCTGCTGCCATCTAGTGGCAGTAGATGTAATTGCGGTAATGCCGCCCAAGTAATGGGAACTGCGTTACCGTAAGGGGAAGAGTAATCAGGTAGATTACTCGTTACTCTCAAAAGGGGCTGCGTTAGGTAACTGCGTTTATTGTAACTCCGTTACTTACAACACTGGTATTAATGTTGCATAGTTAGTACAGCGGCTCCTCCTGAGCTGTCAGTTTTTCTTCGTTCAGCCCTGCTACTGGTGTGTACTAGGCTTTAGGAACATGGTGCATTACAGCTGTAGATGGAACTTATGATCCTAGTACTGTAAATAAGTATGTAGCGGGGACAGTTTTTGCCTCTCCAAAGACATATTGATGTTTTACAATGTTATTCTATGGACTGGTGTTGTAAATAGGTGTTTGGCACCATCTAGTGGTGAAAATGTGGAATGGACTGCGCCATCTTTTGTTTTTCCAAGAAGCATGGGAGGAGTGATGTGAAGGACTTACCCATGAACACTCGGGGCTGCAAGGCATGCTGGGAAGGTGATAAAAGGTTTGGTGGTGGCCATTTTAGCTCTCTCTGGTTCCTGGGACATACGCCCTGGAGGAGCTCTCTCTCTCTCTCTCCCTCTTTCGGTGCGATCTACGGAATTCCGGCCTACTTTCTGCAGAAGCAAGCCATCGATCTCAAGAAGGGTGACGGAGGACTTCCGATCGGCTCTGGAGGAGAATCAGACAACCGGATGATTGCTAGAGACCGGACTGAGGCCGTGAGGAGTGAAGGCATCCATCCGCCTGGACCTCGTATGGAGTGAAGACATCCATCCGCCTGGACCTCGTGTGGTGAGAGGGCTCATGCCCAAAGTCTTGTACTGTTTGACACACATCTAGGCTGCCTTGGTAGTGTTGCTGGGACTGATAGTTCCACGCTGTCGCGGTGTGCCATAAAGCCACACGTGAAAAGGCCTCAAGCCTAAACCAACTGTTGGTGCCGGTCATTGGAGTTGTGCTCCCAAGAGAGAGTGTACAGGTACCTCTCACAGTTAGACTACAGTTTCAGTTTATTTCACACCACTCATTAACCAGAGAGCCCTTGGATTACAAATTTTTCTCTTAAATTGCTAGCAGAAGAAAAGAAGATCAGAGACTAGACTGTTCTCATTGCAAGGCCTTGCAGTACTGCTACCATTTACCAGACACTGTCTGAGGTGGGAACATTAAGTCCATTACACGCTGTGATCTTATTCTTGTTAGATGTTGTACGTTGCATAGCGTGTTTACTGATTTTTGTATGGTGTGCTGGAAGTGGGAAGGTGCGCAGTGTTGAGTTGTGGCCTGCGCACTAGTCCCACTTGGAGACGCCAAAGTCCTGCTGATAGGGGGGGACATTGGGGGATTGCTGCCTATAATTTCCTGTAATATTTGTTGCCCACCAAATGTGTTCTCATGGTTAAGTACAGAATCTATTTCAGTAAAACTAACTGTTGTTTCAGCACAGCCTGTGTATGATTACTTTCCCCTTCAACACCAAAGCTTTATATCTGTATTGCACCACAGCTGTGTCAAGGGGAGTGAGACCAAAAATACTCGGGGGTGTCAAGGCAGAGTACAGGCCCAAATTTACAATCAGCCGCTCCTTCGGGGGTCAGCGCTACACGTGGGGGCTCGTCCGGGATCCCTGTCTCTCTGCAAGTGAAGCCTACCCCTTGGCACCAATATGGATCCTAGTACAGTGGCCCGATGGTGTGGGGCGGAAGGCGCTCGCTCAGAGGCGAGCGTAGCAATCGCACTCCCGGGAGAAGCCTGGGAGAACGAACAGGTCAACAAGATTGTAAAGGCATTGTCCCCAATTAGAAAGGCCTGGGTGGTCGCAACCAGATCAGATTGTGAGATGCTCTATTGGAATGGAGGAAGGGAATTCCGGAGAACTTTAGAGGCTCAAGTGTACAGCTAGCTGGGAGAACCAAGTTTTACCTGACGCACCCAGAAGGGCCTGAAGGGAGCCCTGTCAACTCTAGCTGTGTTAAGCCAACGATGCTGGGAGTTAGTTTTGGGTCAACCCCAACCAAAACCGGTTCAAGGCCCCCTCGGGGGGGGAAAAGACTGTGTTTGACACAAGCAGGGGAGGTTCTCAGTCGGAACGACAACTATCTGACCTAAAACGGCAGTGCCGCACTATACAAGAAAGATTCAAGGAGGCCTCCGGCATGATCGCAGAACACATTGAAGGGTTAAGTGCCTCATGTAAGGACTCGACTGGTAGTAAGCAAAGGTCAAGACCTGCCTCATTTCTCCAGAGACGCACCCACAGCCACTTGCCAGAGGTGACGATTCGGAAGGACTTCAAAATCGAAGGACAGATAGGAGAAAAGGAACAGAAGGGGAATCTGTCCTACACGAATCTCTTGCACCAGATGGAGCTGGGACTCCAAAGAGGCTATCTTGAATCAGAAATTGTAGAGGCTGTAGTCAACGCCATTAGCCCAGGCCTGAGTATCAGAGGCATGCTAGAAATGAAAAATGGACTGACTCTAACACAACTCAGGAGAATACTAAAGAGCTACTACAAGGAGGAAGGTGCCACTGAGTTGTATCATCAACTGATAAATATGGCACAGGACAGTCAGGAGACTCCTCAGAATTTCCTGTTCAGGGCCATTGAATTGAAAGACCGCCTGTTGTCCGCCTCCCAGGGGGAAGACTCAGATGAACACTTTGGGGCTGGACTAATTCAGAAGAAGTTTCTGAGCTCTGTGGCTACAGGCCTGAGGAGTGACTATGTCAAATTCCAGTTGAGGCAGTATTTGGATGATCCCTCCACTACAGATGAGGTACTCATTGAGGAGACCAATGAGGCAGCCAAGATGGAAATGAAAAGAGAGAAGAAACAAAGGAAGACTCAGTCCAGTACCACCGCAAGGATCAGATGGCACAAATCTGATGTTTCATCGAGCTCCCAGGAAGCTAGTGTCCTGACAGCGAACACTGATGAGATGCCCCAGTCTGAATTAGGAAAACTGTTTCGGGTGCAGAAAGAAATATTGAAAATGATGGCTTTGTTGACTGAGAAGCTGGAGGGACCACAGAGGGAGGAAGTCTCGACACAGAAGACCCCAGTGGATCATGCAGCCGCCCTGACTGAGAGACCGGCGAAGCTAAAGACCTGTTTCAACTGCGGGGGAGTTGGACACTACCGCCAAGTATGCCCAAGCCCGGCGAAGACTGAAACAAGGCGCCAAGAACCGGCGGAAAACTTCAGAGGGCCCCAGTGAAGGAGTCAGCTGGGCGCCCGGTCACAACAGTCAACTCCAAACAACCTCATGCATACCAGGTCCCTAGGGACGCATGTAGGCCGAATTCGAGCAAGCGCTCACCGAGGCGAGGTGTAAAAGTGCAAACCACCAAACAGGCTAATCTTGCCACTCCCCATGGATTCCCCCCTGAACTAGTGGGACCTTCTCCCATTGTCCCTATCCAAGTGGAAGGGATTTACACCAAAGCCCTGCTGGACACTGGAGCCCAAGTGACCTTACTCTACAGAGATTTCTACGAGAAACACCTCAGACACCTGCCACTTCAGAAGCTGGAGGAGCTGGAGATATGGGGTCTAGGGACTCAGAACTTCCCTTACGATGGCTATCTACCCATTAGGCTCACCTTCGACCCGAGTGTGGCAGGGAAGGCCGAAGTCTTCGATGCCTTGGCAGTGGTGTGTCCCCGCCCACCAGGGGCTGACAAAAGTTCCCTCATTATTGGGACCAACACCGACCTAGTCCGAAGACTCTTGACACCGCTTGTACAGACACAGGGTTCTCCAGCTGTGAAGATACACCCAATGTTAACACAGGTGTATCAGAATCTATTGCATGAGCAGAAAGCCCCGGCGGAAGGAGTGGGGAAAATCTGGCGTTTGGACAGAAGTGAGAAGGTGGTATAACCTGGTGAAGTAGTCTGCTTGAAGGCTTCTGTCAAACTGACTTGGAGACAGCCAGGACCTTTCATCGTCCTTGAGACGGACGGAGAGAAAGAGGCCAAAGAGTTGGAAATAATCCCAGAACTGCTATCGACCAAGTCACTAAAGCGGAGCAGAGGAAAGGTCTCAGTCAGTGTCCGGAACACCACAACGTCACCGGTGAAGATGCCAGCTAAAGTGTTGCTAGGGAAGGTGAAGCAAGCAACTCCAGTTTCATCGTATGGAATAATGGGAGGACAAGGGGGAGAGATCCCCATGGAAGAGTTCTACCCGAAAGACACCCCCCTGTCACCCGAGTGGATGGAGAGGGCAAAAACCCAGCTGCTGAGATGGAGGACGGCGTTTTCAAAGAGTGAGTTCGATGTGGGGCTTGCAAAGAGTGCTGAACACAAGATTCGGCTGGAGGAGGACAAACCCTTTCGAGAGAGGGTCAGGCGGATTCCATTGGGAGATCTGGAAGACCTGCGAGAACAGCTGGCTGAGTTGAAGAGGACAGGAATCATCCGAGAGTCCCGTAGTCCCTATGCTTCCCCAATAGTGGTAGTGAGGAAGAAGAATGGGTCGTTACGACTGTGCATCGACTATAGGACATTGAACCGGAGGACCATTCCCGACCAATACACCACACCCCGAATAGAAGATGCTCTACAGAGCCTGTCAGGAGCGAAGTGGTTCAGCGTGCTAGATTTGAAAAGTAGATACTATCAGATCCCTATGCACCCCGAAGATAGGGAGAAGACGGCTTTCATTACTCCTGTAGGATTCTTCGAATTCAATCGCATGCCACAAGGCTTGTCAGGGGCCCCGGCCACTTTCCAGAGGTTAATGGAGAAGACTGTAGGCGACATGAATCTGATTGAAGTGCTGGTATATCTGGATGACGTGATAGTGTTTGGCAGAACACTGGAGGAGCACGAGGAGCGCTTGGAGAAAGTCCTGAGAAGACTTCATGATGAAGGCCTGAAGCTTTCCATGGAGAAGTGCCAATTCTATCAGCCGTCAGTAAGCTACCTGGGCCACATCGTGTCTGCAGAAGGAGTGGCCACAGACCCACAGAAGCTGGAAGCTGTCACCTCTTGGCCCAGACCCACAAATGTGACCGAGCTTAGGTCATTTTTAGGATTCTGTTCGTACTACCGTAGATTCGTGGAAGGGTTTGCCAAGATAGCCCACCCGCTCACTGAGCTGTTGAAGAACGAAGAGGGAGCTGATCTGGACTCGGGCAAACCTGGGAAACCAAAAGAGGGTCCTAGGAAGAAGAAAGACTCAATTGAAGATCAGTGGACCCCACAGTGCGAAGAGACCTTTAGACAGTTGAAGCGGAGCCTTACCACTGCCCCGGTCTTGGCCTATGCAGACCCTACCAGACCCTACGAACTGCATGTGGATGCCAGTCGAGATGAACTAGGTGGAGTGCTTTATCAGGAGTACGACGGACATCTACGACCTATTGCTTATGTGAGCCGAAGTCTGACACCTGCCGAGAGGAATTACCCAACTCACAAGCTCGAGTTTCTGGCCTTGAAGTGGACGGTTGTAGACAAGCTAAAAGACTATCTGTATGGTGCTGAATTTGTGATCAAGACAGATAACAATCCCCTCACATACTTGCTCACTACAGCAAAACTAGACGCCACAGGGCATAGATGTATGGCTGCACTCTCTGCATTTACTTTCAGCCTGAAATACCGACCAGGGATCGGGAATCGGGACGCTGATGCACTGTCCAGAAGGCTCCACTGTCCCCAGGACCCACCAGAAGGATGGACCCAGCTTACCCCTGAAGGTGTGAGAGCCCTTTGTGAGGGAGCGGAACAACCAGTGAAGGGTGGAGCCCGGGCCGAGGAAGTTGGAGTGTCCGCTGTGGGGGTGCCTAGGTGCTACTGTGATGTCACTCAGATGGTGGCGGAGGGTTTACCTAAGCTGTCTAGGAGGGACCTCCGGAGAGATCAGCAGGAAGATCCCCTTTGTGGTCTGGTATTGGAGGCCTTAGAGAGCCAACACCCTGATCTACTTCTCCAGAGCGCTCAGAAGGAAGCTCGCCTGTTATGCAAAGAGTGGGATCGGTTGCAGCTACAGCAAGGAGTGATATACAGAAGGGGCCCCTCTGAAGATCCTGAGGAGAAGTGGCAGTTGTTTTTGCCGGAGAAGCATAGGGAGAAAGTACTAATTGCCTTGCATGATCACCATGGTCATCTGGGATCAGAAAGGACTCTTCAATTGGTGAGGGACAGGTTCTATTGGCCATACATGAGATCTGAAGTGGAGAGTTACTGTCATTCCTGTCTCAGGTGCATACAGAGGAAGACCTTACCTCAGAGAGCCGCCCCAATGGGCCATTTAGAGAGCCAAGGACCTATGGACCTAATATGCATAGATTTCCTATGTGTGGAATCCGATCTCAGTGGACAAGGAAACATCCTGGTGGTCACGGACCATTTCACCCGATACGCTCAGGCATTCCCTACCAGGGACCAACAGGCATCTACAGTGGCAAGGACTCTAGTGGAAAAATTCTTTGTTCATTACGGCTTACCTCAGCGGATCCACTCAGACCAGGGGAGAGATTTCGAGAGCACCCTCATTAGACCACAGCTGGATCTACTATACATAAGGAAGTCCAGGTCTACTCCCTATCACCCACAAGGGGACCCTCAACTGGAAAGGTTTAACAGAACCCTCCTTAATATGTTAGGAACGTTGGCTGCTGAACAAAAACAACAGTGGAGTAAACACATCACAGCCATGGTACATGCCTACAATAGTACCGTAAGTGATGCTACAGGGTATTCACCCTATCGTCTGATGTTTGGACGAGAAGCCCGACTACCGGTGGATTTGGCTTTTGGAACCTCTCTGGACCACACCTCGGAAGCCTCTCACCGAGGGTATGTAGACAGATTGCGGAAAAGTTTGAAGGCTGCATATGAAAAGGCCCAAGCCACATCGGACGCAAGAGGAAGTAGAAATAAGAGGAATTTTGACCTCAAGGTACGGATTCAAGACCTACAACCCGGTGACCGAGTCTTGTTGAGGAACCTGGGTATACCAGGCAAACACAAACTGGCTGATCGCTGGAAGTCACAGCAATACATCATATGCAAACGTCTCCCAGGACTGCCGGTATATCAGATCAGACCAGAAGGGAGTACAGGACCATTAAAAATATGGCACCGGAATCACCTTCTGCCTTTAACAGAAGCAGTCAGAAAAACTCCACAACGGGAACTATCGCCTATGGCTGCGCCTAGACCTGTAACTAGGTCCCAATCGGGATCCCTGGCCACAAGAGGTAGTGAGGAGGAGGAGGTGATGGAGATAAGCTGGTTGTGGCCACCTGAAGTGCCAGGAGTTGATGCACACTGTTCACCTCACAGACAGGAAAAGGACACTGTAATTCTGAGACCAGAAGCCCCAGAATTTGTGCCACAAAATGAAAACTCTGAAGATCACCCACCCTTTGACACTGAAGTACAAGAGTGTGAAGTGAGAGAGGAGATAGTACCTACTCCCAAGAGACAAAGGGTTAAAAGAGAGATTCATGCACCCAAAAGACTGACTTATGATGTGCTGGGTGAAAGCTCTGACCAGGCTCAGTTTACTGCTAAAAGAAATCCTGAAATGCCTGGTCTCTCTACTGTCAATTCAGAAGGAGAAAACCCCAACTCACCCCTTGACACATCTGTACTAGACACCATGGTGTCACCTGTGAGTGCACAGAACAGCTCCCCATCATATGAGAATTGGTGGGAGGCTCCTCTGTCAGTATTGTGCAGCCGCATAGAGGCAAAAATGTGTAACAGAGCCAAATATTTTGAATGTCTTTGGGGACCAAAGAATCAAAGCAGGGGGAGTATGTAGCGGGGACAGTTTTTGCCTCTCCAAAGACATATTGATGTTTTACAATGTTATTCTATGGACTGGTGTTGTAAATAGGTGTTTGGCACCATCTAGTGGTGAAAATGTGGAATGGACTGCACCATCTTTTGTTTTTCCAAGAAGCATGGGAGGAGTGATGTGAAGGACTTACCCATGAACACTCGGGGCTGCAAGGCATGCTGGGAAGGTGATAAAAGGTTTGGTGGTGGCCATTTTAGCTCTCTCTGGTTCCTGGGACATACGCCCTGGAGGAGCTCTCTCTCTCTCTCTCCCTCTTTCGGTGCGATCTACGGAATTCCGGCCTACTTTCTGCAGAAGCAAGCCATCGATCTCAAGAAGGGTGACGGAGGCGCCGCCCCCTCAAACACACCACCCCCTATATGGTTAATGGATAGATTCATGCATAGCAGGAATCTCTGGCCGCCACTGCCACCCTCTATTAAGGCGTCCGGCTCCTTTTAGGACGCCGGGCACCTGAATTACAGCAGTAGGGGTTTTGTTTTGAAGCACCTGATTAGAGCTACAGGTTCTAATTGACGAGTAAAACCTTGTGAGCTGCCCAGCTAAACCTAAAATAATGTAAATAAAATAAAATAAAATCAGCTGCCCACACTTTCCCAAAATGTGATAGTACAAGTATATGTATAACACACTTGCAGCGCTAAAAATAAATACTCATCAATTAAAAACCAAGTGCCATAAGCTCTAATTGGCTTTAAAATATGGTGGACTCAGAGTCCACCCAGGTGTGTTGGAAAAGCAAATGAGTATTTGCCTTTCTAACACTGAATCGCCTCTCCGCCAATCAGGAAGAACAGGTCTGTTACCCATATTTCTCACATTTCTCGGTTCTCTTTTCTGAAAATTGGCACCAGGTCTTGCCCGTCAGGATCACCCCACCGAGAAGAGTTTGCTACAATGCAGACACTGTTCACAAAGACAGGACAAGAGAGTAGTCATATCTAGATAGGGGTCCCTGGTGGACAACAAGCAAGACAGTATCCAGAACAATCTGATTTAGCAACAAATAGGCAACTGGCAGGTAAGTATTATAGAAATCTAACTCCTAGGTAGCTAGCAATTAGACACAGTGCCAGCCACTTCAAAGACTGGTACATAGATAACCTTCTGTTTGGTGGACCCACACCAAGCATTGTTTCTACCAACTCTGGAAGTCCTAGAGGTAGTGGAGGTCCTAGGACTGCTGGAAATCCAGAAAGACCTGGCAGCGATACTGTGTGTTCTAGAGGGCCTAGGAATCCCAAAAATCCTGCAAGACCCACCAGGGATCCCGTAAATAATGTAACAGTTATACTATATGCTCTTTGAGGAAAGCTGCCTCACTCTTGAAGTGATGAAGTTATCTCCCATATACAGGAATTAAAGAACATATGATCAATAAATACTGTGTATATCCATGTTGAATGAAGTGTATCTTCGAATGGAATTTGTATTTGGCACAGGCAAACAAAGCAATCATTTTATGACTAGATGTTATCCTGTACTTTCCTTATATGGACACAATATTGTCCAAGTCTCTAAAGCAGCCTTTCTGAACCTTTTCAACACAGAGGAATCCTTGAAATAACTTTCTGGCCTCAGGGAAGATCTGCTAAAAATTACTATATCTATAACTTACTTAGGATACATTAGTGTGATTGTCAGTGGGAAGAATGCTCCTTATGCCTGTCATCATTTGGAAGAATTGCGCCCTTACAGCTAGCTAAAAACATTGGTGTCAGTGGCAACTTATCTGAGAGAGAGAAATTGCTCATTGCTCAAGGAAGCCCTAGCAACTTCTGGAAGAACCCTGGTTGGGAAATCCAGCTCTAAAGGGACCAAAAGAGCCCACTACAGAATAAAAGGAAAATCTATCTAGCAAAAGCATAAGTCTTAAAAATACTTCCACTAAACCACAATATTGTATTTATTGGACAGCTGAAATGCATTAGTGCTTCCTGAGGCCTTAAAGTGATTGTAAACCTCCAACATGAACTATGCAAAAAGCACACCATTCTTTACTGTGTATTATTCTAATAAGTTCTGGGTGTCATTTCTCTCTGCTTCCTGATTCCTCTGTTATAAGCATGACTCAGTTCTGCCAGCTTTCCCCGACATCAAAAGTTAAAACAGCTGTGCTTGTTGTCAATACGGTTAGAAGGGGGGGTGTCCCTTCCTTTCAATCAGGGCCAGGGCAGCCATGACGAGAGATAATGAACGGGGGGGCTGGGGACCATCAGGCCCCTTATGGGTGTAATGCAAAAACAATTAAAAATGAAAAAAAAAAAGGGAGGGGGCCGGCCGGACCTGTATGGGGCCTGGGGACCATTGCAAAAAAATAAAAAAACCGGGATGGGGCCAGCCGGGCCTGTAAGGGGTCCTGGGGATAATCAGGCCCCTTACAGGTGTAATGCCTGTACCCCCCTGATGGCGGCCCTGATCAGGGCTCAGAGCCGCCCCCTGTTTCTGGAAATAAAGAGAAATTCTTTATTCTGTGTCTTTTTAGAATGATCTACAGAAGAAATAGCTGCAGATAAAAAGCTACAACTTATGTGGAGGATTTGCTGCATTTCTGTGTATCAACAAATGCTGGTTACTTTACTAGATGAGGGTTTACAACCATAACTTAACTTTTAAAAATATGTATCTATTTGGATAAGCAGAAATTATCAACCTTATTTCTTTTGTGGAAATGTATAGATTTACCTTCATCATCAGTCGCCTCCACCGCCACCACTATCACTACCAATAGTAAATTACCTACCCTACTACTGCAACACACATGTACAGTTACTCTCAGTTTAAACATTATCCATCTATGTCAGGCAGCCCATTCTCCCACTTGGTGCTGTTGGTGCCATTGAGTTAGTTAGAAGATCCACAAAAAAAAAGAATCTTCATTTAGCATTCATTTCCATGCCCATTGATTCTGGTGCTACCCCTAAATTTTAGCATTTGTTTCTAATACTTATTTTTATCGTTTAATATTTCCAATAATACCAAGAATGGATAGTTTTTGGGATGTCTGTAGGAGTTAAAAAAGACTGATGTGCATGGATACTATATAAGGGAATATTTATCTGTTTAAAAGAGAAGTATGGGAATAATGTTTTGGTCCAAATTTTTCCTGAGCCTGGACCAGCACTCCTGTGATCCACAAGAAAAGTACAGCCAAACAATCCTTTAAAAAGTACAGTATTAATGCCCATGGTAGGAACATTCACAAATCACTGGGAAAAAAATGAACACTTTTGTTTACAGAGCAGAAAAAGTTTGAAAAGTTTATTATATATTACATTATAGCTTAAACATGTATGCACAATCTCTGCAGATATAAGCATTTCTTACTTTTGATTTCTTCCAAACATAATACCGTAAATACAAAGTTCTTTTTGGAAGTTGTTTATTTCTGACCCATAGCGGTCTTTAACAAAGTCTTTTGTAACCAAGCAACACAGCATAAACCACAATAGCTGTTTTCACCTTGCTTGCTCAAATTGTGTACTACTTATAATGTATTATTGTTTCTTTCTAAACTAGACATCTTTAGAAAACATTTGTTATCACTTCAGCATTCTAAGCAAAAAATGTTTTACAGATATAGTGTGTTATAAAATGCCCATATTCCACCAAAAATTTTTTTGATACAAAAATGGTGAAAAAGGGAAGTGTGTGGGGGGCAGCCCACTGTACCTGTCATTAGTTTTGTATATATATTTTCTAGTTCTGTACATAGCTTTGAGATGGGGGAGACACCCAGCTTGTCGGTTATGTTTAGAATGCTATCCACAATTAATAAACAAAATGTTGCTTAAAAAGGTGCCAAGGAAAGTTCCAAAATGGTGTTTATGTCCAACTTTTTGTTAAGGCTGGTGGGTGTCACAGAGTTTAGTTTATAAATCCATTATGTCCCCTGATTGCAAGTTTGCACAATATTTCAGCTTTTGGGAGACTGGGGGGGGGGGGGGGGTTGTTTTCTATTGAAAAAAATACCTTTGGTCCTTCTGTACTTTTTGGAAATACAAAGTTACTAGGTCTCATATACCTCTGTTCTATAAAAATTTACAGAAAGAAGTTCAGATAATGGCACTTTCAAATGGGAAGCCAAATTACTGTGGGATAGGCTGAGTGCCTTGGGGGTTGTTTTGCTTTTGTCTAGCTATTAAAGGTTATTGCGGTTAAAATCAAGGAAGCTAAGAATTCTGTAGTGCATCAATGCTTTACTAAATAGAAAAGCTGCACATACAACTGTAGGGTACACAATACAAAACAACTTACAAAATATAGCTACAACATGCAAGTCAATTATCCTTTCTAGCAAAATATAAGCAAAATATAAGCATGTGCACAAATATTTATGCATTAAGTAAACTAAACAGTTATTCAACTTAGGGATCTAGAATGTAATGTCCTCCATGGTTCCTTGGTCAAAGTCCAAAAGCAAATCTTCTCCAAAGTCCTCCAGCTTGAAGCAGCCACGTCTTGCTTTTCTGTCTTCCAAAACCCAACACCGTTGTCCGACCACATGCTTCTTTCAAAACCTAATCTCCTCCCCCTACTTCCTGTTGAATCATATCCTGCAGAGAACTTCCTCTGCTACCAGTTCAACTGGTATATTTACATATCAATGGGGGAGGGATATGGCCTTAGATTCTCAAAACAACACACTTAGAATGCAGGGTTCTGGGTCAGTGAGCGGGCTCGCTCGGACACTACACTAAGGGCTTGTTGGAAAGGGACATTGATGTACTATAATATCTTTCCTGCAGTTAAGGCGGAAGTGAATTAGTATTTGTCTCTGTATCAGTGGGCCTGTTGAAGTTCCAGACCTCTGCTTTATACTCTCCCAAGAAGTTCCTTTCGGTTATTAATGTATGTTACGCCGTTTACTCTGGCTATACTAATGCTTTTACGTCCTTTGTTGGGGCTTGTCTGTTCAGTATTTCTGTATGTACCTGTTTGTACTTTTCATTTCTTACAATAAAAACGTATTGAAAAGAATGCAGGGTTCTGGAGTGTGTTATCCTCAGTATGCAAGGTTCAGGAGTGTTTTGAGTTTAGAATGCTGGGATCAGGAGTGTGTTACTCTAACAATGCAGGGATCAGGATTACGTTATCCTCAGAATGCAGGGTTAAGGAGTGGGTTACCCTCAGAATGCAGGGTTCAGGAGTGCGTTATGCTCGGAATGCAATGCAGAGCTTTCTCTCTCTCTCTCTCTCTCTGTGCGAGCAATGTAGAGAAGTCTCTCTGCGGGGGGGGGGGCAAAGCAGTCTCTCTCTCTCTCTCTCTGTTTGTGGGCATTGTGGAGTGGTCTCTCTCTCTGTGCAGGCAATGTGGAGCTGTCTCTCCCTCTCTCTCTATGCAGGCAATGTGGAGTGGTCCCTCCCTCTCTCCATGGACGCACCCTTACTATACCAAATATAAGAAATATGTTTTCTGACTTTAGATGTACTTTAAATCACATTGCAAATTACATATTGTACTATTTTTTAGCTTAACCACTTTGCAACCGCCCTATACCGAAAGTACGGCTACAGGGCGGTTGCTTGATTCTAAGTGGCCGTTAATTGATAGCGCCGCTGATAGCGGCGGTTTACCACGTGATCGCGCCGTCCGATGACGGCGCGATCACTTGTCAACAAAGCGGCGTCATGTGCTGACGCCGGTTCCTCCCTCCTCTCTCTGTACCGATCGGTACAGTGTGAGAGGAGAGGGGAGGGAGCGGATGGCAGCGGCAGTGCTACGGGCTGGATCTGTGACAAATGTAGTCACAGATCCATCCATCCATCCATCCCTCCCTGCTCAGCCATCCCTGCTGCAATACTCTGCAATACTCGGCAATACCTCAGCTGGGCATACTCTGCAATACTCGGGCAATACTCTGGCAATACTCTGGGCATACTCTGTAATACTCTGGGAATACTCTGCAATACTCTGGGCATACTCTGCAATACTCTGGCAATACTCTGGGCAATACTCTGGGCAATACTCTGGGTATACTCTGGGCAATACTCTGGGCAATACTCTGGGCAATACTCTGGGCATACTCTGGGCATACTCCGCAATACTCTGGGCATACTCCGCAATACTCTGGGCATACTCCGCAATACTCTGGGCATACTCCACAATACTCTGGGCATACTCTGCAATACTCTGGGCATACAGCGCCCCTGTCCCCGTGAGCTCGCATGCAGAAACGAACGCATACGCAAGTCCCGCCCACATATAAAAACGGTGTTCAAACCACACATGTGAGGTATCTTTATATAATGTTTTGGGGTTTTATGTAATTTTCTAGCAAATAAATGATGATTTTTACATGTAGGAGAGAAATGTCAGAATTGGCCTGGGTGCTCCCTGCATGTTGGGCCTCTGTATGTGGCCGCACCAGGGCCGGTACTAGGGGTGGGCGGGAGGGGCAGCTGCCCTTGGCGGGATGATTCAGTGTGAGAAGAGAGCGCAGTTTGCCGGGTACAGCACTTCTTATTACAGGATATGCTGCAGAATGTAACACAGGCAGAGAGCGGCTTTGTCCCTGCACGTAGATCGTAGCACTGCACCCGCCCCCCTGCCTGCACAGTGCACAGCTCACTGTATTAGTCTTTCGGCAACAGTAGTGGAGCAGGCAGGGCACCGCACGTGAGTTTGGGAAGGTATCAGCCTTGTCCTGATTCAGGGTACAACTTTCCCTCTCCTGGACATTGGCTTCTCTCCCCCTTCTCCAGCTTTCACTTTCACACTGTCCCGATGTTTGTGGGAGATCTCCACCGCGGCCCCCCCACCCCCCAGCCTCGTGTTATCTCTCCCTGCTGTAGACTATCTCAGAGTCTGTTCCTGCTCTGAATAGTGACCCCCCCCTCGTCTCCTGTGCCCTTCTCTCGACCCCCTCCTCTACAAAACCGAGTGATGGACTCTCCTGCCTGTGCTGCTGAACCTGTCTCTACTCAGCCAACAGGTAACAGTAACTGACTTTTAGGCTTCATATCACTGCTAATTGCTGTGGAGACAATTGTTATTTCAAATTCTATTTCTAGTAAGGACCCATTCACAAGGGGTGCAAACATGCATCTCCTATGCAGGGCTGTTGTTTGTCATCACGGGGGTACATAGGTGTTGTGTACATCAATTTAATCATCAACTTCTCTCCAACCCGCAGGAATGTTTCCTCAGATTCACAGCAGCGACATCGATGTCTCAGCAGAAAGCATTCCCTCACCCACCTTAGTTGTGTGGATTGGGGGATCCATTCATTTTTTTCGATCACATGAAAATAAAAACGATCCATGGCCAGCCTCCAGCTTACCATACATTATACAATCTGATTGTACAATATCTTTTGGATCTACCACCAACACTATGTAGTACAAAGGCCTGCCTGATTGGATACTACTTAAATGAATTGTTTAGGTTGTCCATAGATTACAAAGTTTTCATAAATCTAAAGGAGATTGTACAAATTTAGATTGTATAGTGTATGCTATACCTACAGTATAGTGTTTTTGGTTATGAGTACTAACAGTGACAAATGTTTTCCCTCTTATATTTAATTCTCACCTATGCAGATTTGTTTGCTCGGGAGCTTTGTCTTTGAGTCCATTAAACACCCTGACACATTGTCTAAAGCTGGGTACACACTAGGGTTGCACCAATACCTATTTTGTACCAACAATACTTGTGCTCGAGTACTCGCTGATACCAGTTACCAATACTTTCTGTGCGATTTGAGCTCATACAAAACGAATGGGCTCAAATCGCACTGTAAAGAACTACATGTGATTTGATCAGGAATGTGGTGCGATTCCTGTCTGAATCACATGTGGTTTCCCCGCACCACTCCTGTGTGAACCAAGGCTGAAGTCATTATGACAAGCCCAGGTTCACACAGAAGCGGTGTGAGAAACCACATGTGATTCAGACAGGAATCGCACCACATTCCTGTTCAAATCACATGTAGTTCTTTACAGTGTGATTTGAGCCCATTCATTTTGTATGAGCTCAAATCGCACAGAAAGTATTGGTTCTAGATATTGGAGCATTTGCAAGTACTCTTTCAAATGCTTAGTATCAGTAACGATGACAGCGGTGATGATGAGCGGTGACGATAATGGGGGGGGGGGGGGCGCAGTTTGCCATCTTCGCCCTGGGCACCGAATGACCTAGTCCCAGCACTGGGCCGCACTGTGTAAAAGTCTCACACATGTGGTATCGCCATACTCGGGAGGAATAGCAGAATGTGTTTTGGGGTGTAATTTGTGGTATGCATATGCTGTGTGTGAGAAATAACCTAATAATATGAAAATTTGATGGAAAAAAAAATATTTGGTTTTGCAAAGAATTTTGGGAAAAAATGACAACTTTAAAAAACTCACCAGGCCTCTTTCTAAATACCTTGGAATGTCTTCTTTCCAAAAAGGGGTAATTTGGGGGGTATTTGTACTTTTCTGGCATGTTGGGGTCTCAAGAAATGAGAGAGGCTGTCAGTACATTAGGTGTGATGAAATTCATAAATTTTCAGTAATTGGTACCATAGTTTGTAGACCCCATAACTTTCACCCAGACTAAATAATATCCAACATTTTTCATTTTTTTTTACCAAAGATATGTAGCAGTATACATTTTAGGCCAAATTTATGAAGAAAAATTAGTTTTTTGCAAAATTTTATAATAGAAATGAAGAAAAATTATTATTTTTTGCAAAATTTTTGTTCTTTTTTCATTTATAGCAAAAAAAAAACGCAGAGGTGATCAAATACCACCAAAATAAAGCTCTATTTGTGGGAAAAAAAGGACAAAAATTTCATTTGGTTGCAGTGTTGTATGACCGAGTTATTGTCATTCAAACTGTGAGAGCACCGAAAGCTGAAAATTGGTCTGGTTATTAAGGGTGTTTAAGTGCCCAGTGGTCAAGTGGTCAATACCGACATTTGCACTTCAAACGGTAATTTTGAATTTTTTTAAAATGTCAGTAAAAACGTGGCTGTGTCAATAAACTTTGACTGTCATGTCTGAAAATTTCACTTTGCTAGGTTGGCAACACATGGCAGCTGTAAGACCAATCGCCTGTTTTCACAGCCACAGTATGCAAGACACGAATACACTATGAACTGCCTGGGGGTAAAAGGAGCCGTGTTTTTTCAGCTGGGCAAGCTGACTAGTTCCAAAGAAGTGGTGGCAGGGAGGAAGTGACAAGGGTGAAAGTGACACCTCCCATATCACTTTATCTCAGCATCCTATGTAACCGTGCAGGAAAGAAGAGACCAGAGGTCCAGGCCGCAGCAGGCTAAATTAACACCTAATTTGTGAGGTAAGATCCTCACTGCTATTCTTTGTTTTATAATGTCTGGAATGGGAGCCAAGTCGCTGCACCATGGGCCTCTAGGTTGTACTTGGCCCCTGGGTTGAAAGTTGCCATTCAGCCCCTGCTGTGATCCATTTTTTTTTTTAAAGTTGAACTTAACCTTCAAACTTAATTCACATAGTATTTTAGAGTCAGCTGCAGCAAGAATACAGCAGGTTCCTGCGAGTGGATTGACAGGCAGATGCAGATAGTTGCAGCCTATACAAAGCAACGACAGGCTGACCACAGCTGCAGCTGTCCATTGATAGTCGGAAGTAATCAACCACACTAGTAGGGATTCCTACCTATTAGACTCTAGAGACACATTTTTTTCTTTGTTTTATATGGATTAGGGTGCATCGGTCACAACTGGCATCCTTACAGCAGCATAGGATCATTTTACTTTAGCAATCTTTGGGCCTGCTGGCCCGCACAGGCTCCTGACCTAATTAATCCACCTTTACTCAATTTCACTGAAATTAGTGGAAGCTGAGGAACCAACATCTACCCTCCTATTAACACAGGGTATCTCTCCAATTGCACCCTAATTCCAGCCAAAAGGGGGGTCTGTTACCATTGGGCTCACCCCACGGATATACCTGACAAAGATCCTCTCCCGTGCCCTCCTCCGTGCCCTCCTCCTTCTGCGCTCATCTAAAGTCAGTAGTATAGCTATGAGCAAGGATGCCCCTGGCATGTTGGCATACAGATTATTGTCCTGCAAGTGTGGCTGCTCAGCTCGTCCCTAATGGTGTTGCTTTTGCTGACATGTAGACGGATTGTCTAATTTTAAACCTGCTTTTATTTTATTTTAGACCGGCCGTGCAGCTGATAAGGACATCGTGTAGACTGCACCGCACAAACTTACTTTTGTGGATCGGCGTATCTCCCTCATTTGCATATTTGCATAGCAAATCAATGGTGTGTCTAGTGCAGTTTTGCACGCACGCTGCGCCGGTCTATCCAAATTACATTGGTCTAAAAAATGTGGATTTCAGGCGTATATCGTTTTGGGGATACGGTGCATAGATAAGCGTGTGCATTTTTAGACTTACGCGTGCCTAACTCGTGATACTCCGGAGTAAGTGCTTTGTGAATCTGGCCCACAGTTTTTTCACTTGGGAGATATTCTTTAGAATGAATGCTAATTGTATTAGTATGTCATGTTGATCTGAATGTACATAGTTTAGCACCCATATATGATTTGTTTTACATATGCAGGACTGTATAAGCTGAAACACTTTCACACTGGGGCGGTGGGTGTGTCGGCGGTAAAGCGACGCTATTTTAATCGTCGCTTTACAAATGTTTTTGCAGAGGTTTTTTTGTCCGCTAGCAGGGCACTTTTAACCCCTGCTACTGGCCAATAAAGGGTTAAAACCACCCGCAAAGAGCCTTTGCAGAGACGCTTTGCCGGTGGTATAGCCACGTTGCCCATTCATTTCAATAGGCAGGAGCGGTGGAGGAGCGGTAAACACACCGCTCCTTCACCGCTCCAAAGATGCTGCTAGCAGGACTTTTTTTTACCATCCGGCTAGCGCACCGCTCCAGTGTGAAAGCCCCTGGGGGGCTTTCACACTGGAGAGACAGCAGCTGCTGTTTCAGGGTGCTTTGCAGGCGCTATTCTTAGCGTTATAGTGCCTGCAAAGCACCCCAGTGTGAACGGGTCTTATGTTACATTTAATTCCACAGTGTATTTTATTTATATTACGCAGCCTGGTACATTTTACTATATATATTTTGTATGCACACATACATTTGGGCATGTGTTAAGTGCTAGAGGGTTCTCTACTAATTTTGTTTACCTTTTTCCACCTTTAATCTTGGTCTTATAGTTGCTTGCAAGATAAATCATATGCTTACATTTTAGTAGCTGCTGCCACCCACTGTGGATAAACGATATATCAAAAAGTCAGTATGGCAGAATAAAGAAAAATGTAAGAACATATCACACAAAGCTCTGTCTTACATATGTAGTGCCCTGCGCCTGTTAAACAGGCGGTGCTGTAAATTTAGAGGGGGCCTGAGTCGTTATTTGGCTCAGACAAGTGTAATTATGGGCAATTTAGCCTCTGTTCCAGCCATGGCTGTGCGGGGAGTAACAACCATTGTTCACCTGGGGGTGTTATTATCATCCTAGGCCAAGGATGGCAGCAGCAAAGTCACTGTGTATTGGGTGTTCCCCTCGGCAGCGAATCAGTGGGAGTGATCGCCCCGCTGTGCATGCCCAGGAGGCGTACCTAAGGAACAGACGCCTTCAGCAGAGGTCGGTCTGTCGTCCCACGCGTCTTGTGGGTCCACCTGGCCTGGGGTGCGTTTTCCTGAATCCTGACTCCGGGAACACGTTTGTCCGGGGTTGCGACTTCGCTTGGTAGGCCCAGTAGTCAGACTGGGTCTACATTTTCAAGGTGATCCTATGCTGTCTGTCCTGCGGGAGGAAGCCACTTGATGAAAGAAACCTATCCTGGAGAGGACCATGCAAGAGGCTGGTATCTTGGGAGAAGGCCTGGAAACTTCATCGAAGGATGCACCATACACTGAGAGGCTCGATGGTGGTCGCCTGTCAGATCTACGTTTTACAAAAGTTAATCTGGAGAGATTCAGGGGGTGAATCCTGTGTCAGGGGATTCTGGACCAAAAGTGTCTCCTTATAATGGAAGGTCTGTGGCAGAGACTGTACTTTATTCCATGCGCCATTCCGGATGCTAGGCCAGTGAGAGGGACCTATCCGGGGGAGCAATACCCACTCTGGCTAGAGTGGCGACGAGAACTGTTTGCTGGAAGCAGGAGTGTTTCCTATTTGTGATTATACACCTGAACCTACTTCACTACTTTTTGTATACACCTGAACCTATTTACCTACCCTTCCACCCCTGCAACTTCTTTTCTACTAAGTTCTACAAATAAATCCTAGAAAAAGAAGTGTATCGTGTAGACATTAGAATTCTTCAAACTCTCTTTACCACCTTGGACAGCGAGAAGATAGAGGTAACGTGCCATCCAAAATACTCAGCAGCTCCTTTGGGGGTTAGTGCTACACATAGAAAAACGTTATAGGTAAGGGTTACCCTATAGCAAAAAATCAATGAAGTATACCAACAATTTGGGATACCCACTAAAACCTGAGAAACAATAATGAATGAATGAATGAATGAATGAAGAACTTGTATAGCGCAGCACATGCGAAGTAAATCGCCTCTGGGCGCTTGTTGTTCCTGTCTCCTTTGAGATCAAAAGAGATGAGTCTTAATCTTTCTCCTGAAGACTAAGTAGTTCTCCTCCAGTCTAATGCTGGCTGGTAAGGCGTTCCATAGTCTGGGACCTTGGACAGCGAATCTCCTGTCTCCTTTGGACTTGTATCTGGCTTTCGGTATCTGAAGCCGGTTTTGATTGTTGGATCGTAGAATACGATTGGGATTGTAAATTTTTAATTTTTCGCATAGATAATGGGGAGCATTCCCATGGATACATCTATGCGTTAGACAGAGTGCTTTAAAGGTGATTCTGTCTTTGACTGGTAGCCAGTGAAGGGATCTCAACGAAGGTGAGATTGATTCCCAGGGTTTTTTCCCAGTCACAAGTCTGGCGGCCGTATTTTGAACGACTTGAAGACGAGCGATTTGGTACTTGGGGAGTCCGAGGTAAAGGGCATTTGCATAGTCCAATCTGGAGTTTACAATCGCTCCCACCACGACCGCTATGTCTTTCTTGGGAATAAAAGGCGTGAGTCTGCGTAGTAGGCGCAGCAGATAGTGAGATCCGCTGACTACTGCCCCTATTTGTGCGTTCATTGTCATGTCGGAGTCAAAGATGACCCCAAGACTTTTGACTTTGGCGCTAGGGGTGATGACTTTGCCCAGAATGGGCGGGGGGATCCAGGTTGTTATCGATTGATTCCTACGCTTGGCGTGAAACAGAAGAAGTTCTGTTTTCGCTCTGTTGAGTTTGAGATAACTCTTTGTCATCCAGTCCTCTATCAAAGAGAGACAGGTCTCTAGATTGAGGTGGTGATCCTTTTTATTGCAAATGCGGAAGTACAGTTGTGTGTCGTCTGCGTAAGAGTGATATAGCAGTTTTTGGCTGCTGATGATTTCAAAAAGAGGACGCAGATAGATGTTGAATAACATCGGCGACAGGGGAGATCCCTGAGGGACCCCGCACGATAATGTGCGTTGTTCCGAAGTGAATGGTCCTAGCTTGACTATTTGCGATCGGTTTTCCAAAAAAGAGGAGAACCAAGATAGATCGCTTTCTGCGACTTTGGCTATTTTAGCCAGCCGAGTCAATAACAGCTTGTGATCAACTGTATCAAAGGCTGCGCTTAGGTCCAGCAGAACCAGAAGAGAAGATTCTCCTTCATCTGCGGCCTCAAGAACGTCGTCCCATATCTTAAGCAATGCTGTTTCCGTCCCGTTCCGGGACGGAATCCTGATTGCAATGGGTCGAGTAAGTTGTGGGTATCTAGATGCTGTTGCAGCTGCTGTACCACTGCTTTCTCCATTACCTTGGAGAGAACATTTAGGCCTGTTATGGGGCGCCAGTTGAGTGGATCCTTAGGATCCAGGGTGGCTTTCTTCAAGATGGGTTGAATGAAGCCCTCCTTCAGCTGGGAGGGCATTTTGCCCTCCCTGAAGGATTGGTTAATAAGCTGCGTGACAGGAGGTGCCAGGATGTCGGCGCATTCCTTCAGCAGTTTGGTGGGGATAATATCATTTGGCGCAGTGCTGTTGCGCAGAGTGCCGATGATATTTTTAGTGGTCTGAATGGAGATGGGTTCCAGCGTGAACTCACCAAACTGTGGTGAATTGTTGCCGGTGCTGTGTAAATGACTACGGGGGGGGCTGGGAAAGCAATTGTTCTGCTGAATGCTTTGCCGGATTGCCTCAATTTTGTTAATGAAGCAATCCAATAACTCATCGCAAAATTCTTGTGTATCCAAGTTGGGGGCTTCAAGACATCCTGGATTCATGGTCTGAGTGACCAGCTTGAAGAGTTCGCGGGGGCGATTTAGGGCACCGTTGATAGGCTCAGAAAAATAGTTTTTCTTGGCTTCGAAGATTTGCTTGTAGTATTTTCTGGTTATTGCCTTGTAAATCGCGAGGTTCTCATCTGAAGAGCTTCTTTTCCAGGCTGCTTCTGCCCTTCTACGCTCTTGCTTCAGTAACGCCAGCTGGTTGTTGAACCAGCCGGAGTTATTTTTCCTGATCTGGGTCTTTCGTTTCGGCGCTATCAAGTCAGCTGACTGCAATAGTGCTGTGTTTATGGCCTCTAGTGTTTCTTCCGCTGTTTGGTGCGGCTGAATTGTGTTTATTTTTCCCCCTAACGTGGCTTTGAAGAGTTCCGAGTGGAGCTTCTTCTGACATCTGGTCCAGTGTGTTGTCACTGGATTTGATGTTTTTGTTAAGGGAGGGAATTCGGAAATAATGAATTTAATTGCATGGTGATCTATCCATGGCAATGGTTCATTTTCCAAGATTTTTATTTCCAGATCATTGTCTGAAAATAAGATCGAGCGTATGACCTGAAGCATGTGTGGGCCCACATACTAGTTGCTGAAGCCCTAATCCTTCCAGGTGGTCGATGCAGGCGTCGGCAATGGGGTCTTGCGGGGAGTTGGCCCAAAGGTTGAAGTCCCTGAGCAGCAAAAGGTGTTTGCTATTCAGGGTATAAGTGGAGACAAAGTCCGTCAAAGATGGGAGCAGCTGCGACTTGGGGCCAGGTATAAGCTATATGTTCCCAAAATGGACAGTTTATCACTCAATTTAGCAAAGAGCTATTGAACATACAGTACCATGCAAAAGGATTGGTATCTCCTTCAAGACTGGGTCCAGTTTTACCAACCATGTTAATCATATTTAGAAAAACTCCAAATATATATATAAAAAAATAACACCCAGTAAAATTAGCACAAATAAATCAAAATTCCAATTCATTTTCTATTCAGCAATAGAAACTAGATTCATCAATGAAACACTATGGTGCCCACAGACTTAGACATACAAATTATTTTGTAAATTACCTTGGTACCCTTTTACCTGACATTTTATTTTAATTGATTTGACTAAATTTAGTAAAAAAAAATGTATATGACCCAACGTTTTTATTGAAAACATTTCAATAAATATCTATTTATTTAAACAATTACTTTGCCATAGTATGAGTTATGAATTGTTTTCCTTTGTTATGTTACATAAGGTTGCTATTGACTTTACCAATATTTATCATTCACAGAAATATATGCTTGACACTGTGCATCATTCACAAAGCCACTCTAAAATAGTGAGGTTCATGGAGCGCCACCTAGTGGTAAAAATTACAATTGTTTGTGATTTTTTATTTTTTATTTGGACAAACAGTTAAACCATAAGATCATTCAAGCATAAGTACAGAAAATCTCTATATGCACTTTTACTGGCCACCCTAAAATAACAGCAGGTATACAGCATAACAGTTAACCTATTGCTCTTAGAGTATATAAAAATATAAGTCAACATGTATTTGCAGACAGTATATATGATGGTGTTTAGTATCGCAGAAGTAAGCTAAGCAACATTATATCTTACATATGATGGACATTTGTTAACTAAAGAAATATCACAAAACATTAAAAACATAGACAGTGTTGCAATATGCAGTTACTTTTGTTGTACATGGTTTTTATGTATAGATTCATTAATAAAGGATCTAGTGCTGGATGTCAATGACCCTCTAGGGAGCATCACCAAGGCTGAAAGAAAAGAGGTTATTTGGGCGGCATGCCTAGCAGAGCAAAAAACAGCAACAATAATCATAACCAATGGCAATAGCAACCATAAGCAACTTACAAACCTGATATTATCAATCATAATTTCACACGGTGTCTGAAATTTGGGAAGGGGGGATGGGAATCCTCACATTCTAGTTATTTATTCAGAGTTATTTTGGATGACTTTTCTTACTTTTGGAGTATTAATCACTGCTTATGACATTACATGCATTCTGAATTGGACTTTTCACTCTTTTTTTTTGCACAGCATGTTTGAGTTTGCTATGTGATCTCATACTTTATATTTTAAAAGCACCTTGAAAGCAAAAAACAACAACATATCAATTACTGTAAACCAGACAAAACGTATATACCGTATATTTATATGCTCACAATGTGGAAATAGGTTATAATAGTGTCTAAAAGAAAAGTGTGGGATAAGAAAGAATAAATGTACATACTCTTCTATGTAGAGGTAACGTCAATCTGATGCTGCAGCTGTCCTCCACCATCGCTACAAAGAGAAATGAGAAATCGAAGACCGCGGATCACTTAGTTCTCGGGTCCATTCTGTGTCTTGCCCCTTCAGCACTTACTGGAGTGTCAGACCGTGCAGGGGGCAGAAGCGGCTGGCTCAGGCTCTCAGCTCTCTGAATGTAGTAACCAGTTCCCGACCAGCTGTCACAGACATACTGTGGCAGGTTGGCTCCCCTGCATTAATCAATGGACCTGTACGTCGGCCCGTGCACTAGCTTTTGCAGGAGCTCACCCACGGGTCTGTCGGACTTGATGTCCGCTGGCTGCCCACGATCGCGGGAACAAGAGACAGAGCGGGGATCTGCCTTTCTAAACAAAGCGGGTCCCGATTTTGACAGGGAAGGAGAGAGAGATCAGCTGTTCCTAGTGATCAGGAACAGTGATCTCTATCTTCTGCCAGTCAGCCCGCCCCCCCCATACAGTTAGAAACACCTCCCTAGGGAACACTTAACCCCTTAGTTGCCCCCTATACAGTTAGAAACACCTCTCTAGGGAACATTTAACCCCTTGATCACCCCCTAGTGTTAATCCCTTCCCTGACGGTGTAATTTTTACAGTGATCAGTGCATTTTTATAGCACTAATCACTATATTGGTGTCACTGGTCCCCAAAAAGTGTCATTTAGGGTCAGATGTGTCCGTTGCAATGTCGCAGTCCAACTAAAAATCGCAGGTCGCCGCCATTACTAGTAATAACAATAAAACAAGTCCCTAAATCTTCCCCCTATTTTGTAAACGCTATAACTTTTGTGCAAACCAATGGATATACGCTTATTGCGTATTTTTAACCAAAAATATGTATCATGCCACGTGCACACGACCATTTTTTATGATGAGAAAAATTTAAAAAAATTTAATTGGTCGTGTGTAGGCTCTAGAGCATTTTTCTTGTCGAGAAAAATGGGCATTAAAAGTTTTGAACATTCTATTTAAAACAGCTCTATTTTTTCTCGTCGTTTTTCATGTCGTTGTTTTTCTCGTCGTGAATGTCGTATGTACGCTTTAACAACGAGGAAAAAAACGTGCATGCTCAGAAGCAAGTTATGAGATGGAAAATTAGCATAATCAACCCAAAGGGTGGCACCATCCAAATGGAACTTCCCCTTTATAGTGCCGTCGTACATGTAGTACGTCACCACACAAGCATTTTTTATCACGATTGTGTGTATGCATGGCAGGCTTGCGAGGAATCACGTTGAGAAAAACTTGTCGTGTGTACGCGGCATCAGAAAGTAAAGATTTTTTTTTTTTTTCACAATTGTCACTTTTTTTGTTTATAGCGCAAAAAATGAAAACAGCAGAGGTGATCAAATACCACCAAAAAAAAGCTCTATTTGTGGGGAAAAAAGAACATCAATTTTGTTTGGGTACAGTGTCGCAGGACCGGGCAATTATCAGTTAAAGAGCCCTGTCATTAAAGGGGTAAAACCTTCCGGGGGTGAAGTGGTTAGTAGGATTTAAAAACACCTATAAACTTAAATGTTTGAAAGCATCTGAAAACATTATGTCAAATCATATCGTTTACTATTTTATTGGTTTCTCATTAAAAACACAAGGCTGTTAAATCTAATGGACCAGACACACGGCATAGCCTATTTATTAGCTGCATTAGTGTGAATGGAGCCCATATGACATTATTTGTATTTTCAAGGATACATATAGATTTACAAGAGATGGATCACTGTGGGAATCAGAGCACTGGTTGCTAAGTTTCCCTGTATATCCATGACATAGTCAAGACTTAACTCATTTGTTACTGTGGTAAAAGAAACAGCTTTTGATAATGGATGAGAGTGGAGCTGTGAATCTAAAACAAGCTTTTGCTCCCCTTCACTCCCCATTATATAAATAAATCCATGTTAATAATCTTTATACATGCAATCAACACAATCATCCTTGTTTACTCTTCTAGTAGAGGTCTCAATGGGTGGCTAAAGTATTGCATGTTGTTTTCTCTATAATAAAGAACAAATCCAGCAATCTGTCTTATGCATTCAATCATGGCTGGGCCCTTTACATAACCAAGCATTCATGCAATAGTTTTTTGTTGAATAGTCAGATAAGTAAATGTGTTAATAAAGGCACTATTGGAGATGTATTCGGCCTGGTAAAAGCAAGTGGTGCAATGGCTTTGAGCATCTCTTGTAAAAGGGGAGTGTATGGGGTGCATTCCAGTGCTTTCAATCACCCGAAGTGATTACTATAACATTCTGGAAAATATCTTCACCATCAATATTCTTTTTTTGATGATAATTAAGCAATGACAAAAAACTAAGAATGCTTATTAACAACCAATGAATAAGTTAGAGAAAAGACTTCAGTGGTTCCAACCAAAATGTAACAAGCTAGGGTATTCCTCAATATCTAACATTCTTGTCCATGTATGGTCACCCTTGTCAAAAAGGCACTAACCATAGTACTGATGAAGCCTTAAGACGTACATTGTTACACAGGCACAGATGTGTGGGTGTCCTTTCTGTGCATTACTTCACCTGTGCGTGCTTGTCGCTAATGTTGGCATCAATGGGGCTATTTAAACTACAGCAGTTCTATTAGCCAGTTTTTCTGATATATATCTATTACCAGTGTCCTTGCATCTGTTTCTATGTTGACTCCTGTTATTGACCCAGCTTGCCCTGACCTTGGTTGAACACTACCTGCCCTGACCTTGGCCTAATTCTGTGTTTGCTCTGCCTCCGGCTCATCTGCCCGATTCTACACTGCTGACTTCTGATTGTATCCTGATAATTTTCTGCCTGTCATTCATACCTGTATCTGACAGTCTGTTGCTGACTTGGTTTGTATGACCCTGCATCCAAGTAACCATCTGTCCTGCTCTCCATGCTACCTGGTCTCTGCTGACCCTTCACCTGCTATGAACTGCCAGTTATTCTGCACCTGCTTACTGCCAGCTGCCTGTCAAGCACCTGCCGCCTGCTGTCTGCCCAATCCTGGGTCTGCTGTCTTTGCTGCCATCTGCTGTTCCAGCAATCTGGACTGTCTCTGGCACCACACCTGCTACCCACACTCTACAAAAATATGTAGAATACGTATCGGCCCAAACTGAGGAATTTTTTTTTTTAAATAGGATATTTATTATAGAAAAAAGTAAAAAATATTGTGTTTTTTTTTATAAAATTTACGCTCTTTTTTTGTTTATAGCGCCCAAAAAAAAAAAAGCACAGGCGATCAAATACCACCAAAAGAAAGCTCTATTTGTGGGAAAAGAGGACGTCAATTTTGTTAGGGAGCCACGTCGCAGGACCACGAGCATGGCAAGCTCAAATTCGAAAGCACCCCTGAGGGCGTGTTCTAAGTTTTTGGTTCCTATCTAAATCTTATTCCGTTAAAATGCTTCACCGGAATCTGACTCAACTACGGAGGAGGTGGTAGGCTGCAGTCTGTCTCCCTGAGTCTCTGGCCTTCTTGAGAGTATCTGAAGACGTTAAATAGTTGCCATGTTTCCGAGTATGTCTCCTCTCTCTGCTGGCCAGACAGGACTAGATTTTCCATACGGCTGATCTCATCTACTTTATGCAGCCACATAGCAATAGTCGGCGGCTGAGGGGACTTCCAAAGGAGGGGTACGCAGGCCTTGGCTGCGTCCAGAAGGTGGCGCACCACTGATTTTTTGTACACCTTAGGTGACATGTCATTAGCGTGTAGGAGAATGTAGGCCGGGTCGTCCGGTACCATACTTCCCGTAAATTGTTGTGTGATCCGGCGCACCTCTCCCCAGAAGCCCCTGATCCGCGGGCAGGACCAAAATATGTGTAACATGGTGCCCCTATCCTGTTGGCATCTCCAGCAGGTGGCTGCGGTGTCAGGAAACAGTTTGTTTAACAGGTCTGGGGTCCTATACCAGCGTGTGAGTACTTTATAGTTCGTCTCTTGTGTTTTCGCACAAACAGATGATTTATGCGTGAAGCTGACTATATTTAGTTTTTTGTTGGCTGTAAATGGCGTGCCTAGTTCTCTCTCCCACTTAGCTAGGGCTGGGATCTGGTATTCTCCTGGGGGAGTATTGAGTAGCTCGTATGTCAGGGACAGAGCGTGGGGGAGTACCCCCTGCTCACTACATAGTTCTTCCAAGGTCGTCAACGGGACCTGAACTGTCGGGGGGGTCGGAAGACTACTCAGAAAGTGTTTTAGTTGTTGCGTTCTCAAGAAGTCCAGGCGATATTCACCATCCGGGTCCATCAGCTCTGCCGTCGATCTCCACCCCTCCCCCGAGCTGAAGTGCGAGGCCCATTCAATATTTTCTATCTCGAGACCCCTTGGTACACTCCAAACAATCAGCCTTCATTATTGAAGCAACTACTTTTTGTCTAACGCATAATTATTTCTTATTTGGTTAAAAATTCTATCTACAGGTCCACAGCACAGCCATGGGAGAAGATTTTGCTCCATCCTATGCCAACTTTACTATTGCCTATTGGGAAGAAAACCACATTTGGCAAAACAATCCCTTTGGAGCTAATATCATCTGTTGTGGTCATTTTATAGACAGTATTATTATTATTATTTGGGATGGCCCTTTACCCTTACTTAGTACAAGATTTGGTCTTTTTGTGCAATAACATCACACTAGGCTTTTCTTTCACCTTTGTGGTGGATTCAGTCAGTTTGCCATTCTTAGATCTCAAATTATATCACATGGATCAGACTATTCATGCAAAAAATCATACAAATCCCACAGCTGGTGATTTGTTCCTACATTATAGCAGCTGTCATCACCCAACATGGAAAAACAATATCCCTAAAGGTCATAGGCGTGCGCAAAGGGTGTGCCAGGTGTGCCCAGGCACACCCTAATCACCCTGTGCAGCACAGATTCCCCCTACTGCCCTGGCTTCCCACCACAGTGCTGCCAACTTCCCTCCTCTCCTGCCAGCTGTTGCTGAGGGGAAGTATTAGAATGAGTGGGGGAAGGGGGCTGTAAATGTGTAATTTACCGGTCCCTTTCCTTTGTAAATG
Source organism: Rana kukunoris (assembly GCA_029574335.1). Lineage (NCBI taxonomy): Eukaryota > Metazoa > Chordata > Amphibia > Anura > Ranidae > Rana > Rana kukunoris. Next base: position 283,402,211 of record CM056052.1, read on the forward strand.
AACACCGTGAGTGATTGGTAGTGTATGTTTGAGCTTTGGGGTACACACCCTAATGTAATAGGCTGCGCACACCTATGCTAAAGGTCAATTTTGTTGTCTCAGGCAAAATTGCACAAACCATGACGACTAAAGAAAAAATTCAAGTATAAAGGATACTCAGATGACTTGGTAGAATCTGCTTATGATCAATATTTATACAATAAAGCCACAGGTAGAACTAACAAAATTACATACTGTATCTGTCAGGTTAGTTTCTCAATTACATAGTAAATATCGCAAAATGGAATCCATCATGCAAAAACACTGGAGTATACTGCTATCAGACCCACACCTGCAGAACAGTATACATAATAAACCGAAAATAACATATAGACAAGCCCCTAACCTTAAACAAAAAGTATCACCCAGCAAACTTACAACAAAAAAATCAGTATCACACCTTGTCTAATCCCTCTAATCGGATTCAGTATGCACCAATGTCAAAAGCCACAATGTAAAACATGCACATTTGTAGAGCATGGCAAACAACAATATGTCATAAAAAGAAAAACCTATAGCATCAAGGATTGTTTCTGCTGCTCTACAGATTTTGTAGTATACTGTCTCACCTGCCCATGTGGCCTATACTATAGAGGTCGCACCATTAGACCATTAAGCCAGGGGTTTGGAGATCATCGCCGGTTTAAAGGAAAAATGAACATAGTGTTCCATGACACTTTTTGAATACCTACAACATATCCACTAAAGGGTTACAGGTGTGGATAGTGGAGGTCATGTTCAAGGATCTCCCTGAGGCTGAACGCTTTAAAAAAAGGGAGACCTTCTGGATATTTATTTTCCATACACTCTCTCCTGGAGGGTTAAATGAAGAATTGGATGTAAATACCATTAAAAGCTGTAATATGTAATATATATGTAGCATTACCCCCATTGGAGCTGGTGGATTTTTGGGCGGCGTGTTACCTCGTGGCTCCTCCAAATTCTCTAGGGGTGAATGATGCGTATGTGCATAAACAGAAGTAAAGGAATGTCCACGACAGGTGCTCTTTTGCTGTGCTCTTTATTACCCAGCCGGGTAAAAACAATAAAACTTGTGGTGAGGAAAATAAAGTTGAAAGGAAGAAGAACAGCAGATTCAGGCGTAATGATAGGAAATAGTCCTGCTCCCAAACATAACACTCCTCTGCCCCATTCCCGCCGGAGTGGGTTCATTGTACCCGGACAGGCCTCTCTTACTGACCTGGAAGCCGGAGTATCAGTCAAACAATTATAGGAATATGTTTCTGCCACAGACCCTCCTTGGTGAACTTGAACTTGGGAGAATGTCGCTGCCACAAACCCTCCTCGTGAGCCTCAGAAAGACACCTCTGCCACAGGTCCCCTCTGGGTAGAATTCTTGGAGATATGCCTCCTTGGTTGATTTATGTCTAGATCTCCATCAACTTGTCGCCCAGGTACCCACTGACAGGTGATCAGTCCCGCAGTGTCCGGTTACCTGTGATCCCCGGTGGTTTCATACAAGCCCTATTGGATCGCCAGCCTCTCAATGGTGCTCCTCAGACCGACTCCCCACCGAACAGCACCCAGCTTTGGATCTTCAAAAGAGGGAACCAAGTCGCTCACTGGATCCCCATCGCTGGTTCAGATGCTCCGGGCCAACATGGTCCCAGAGCCAGGAACACTGTGTGGAACGCACGCCCCGGCCAGGTAGGCCATAACGCCGGGACGCCGTGATGTGGCCACCCTAAAGGTGGGTGCCACACTGGATAAAGAAGAACCCAGAACAATGACGTCTGTCCCATAAATAACCCTCCCAGCATGCACAGCGAGGACAAACACTTGTGATTGGCTGCTGGGAAGCGCACCCAAACCTCGACTTCACTGCTAACACCGGCAGCACCGGGGTTGGGAAAACACCTCATTACAGCAGAAACGACCCACAGCACAGCCAAGCTGAGACAGAGGCCCTATTGTCACACCTAACAATCATGACCAGAGTCTAACTATACTCTGATCTATACTTAATTTTTTTTTTTTTTTTTTTTTTATACGTTTTTATTTTATTCTTTCACATGTCTACATCCGTCAATATTATTATGTTTCTTCATTAAATCTTTTCCCATTTCATAAATACAACCAAATCAACAGAAAAAGTATCATTATACATTACATTCCACATTGAAGAAGAAAAGAAAAACAGATAACAAAAAGGAAACAAAACAATAAAGACAAACTACCTCGGTACCCTGGTAAGTGATCTATACTCAAATTTGACTAGCACCAGTACTATAAAGTACATAGGCGCTACATATAATATATATCCCCTGTGACCATTCTTTCACTACTCTTTCTCAATTTACAAGAATTACCGTAGAAAAACACATATATAATCATATCATATTTGGGGGTGGTTGGGATCTCGACACCAGTAAGTAGATTTATCTGGACAAAACCATATTCCCTAATGATTGAGTAGTAATAATGCTTAGTGCTATTTATCAATTAAATGTTTAATTGAATTCAGGTTTTGATTGAATATTTATTTTAAATTAACATAAATCTATTTCTATTTTTAATAAGCAATATAATTTTTTCCACATGGTGTTCTATAATGCCAGATAAATATCCACATGCCAGTATCAACATAGCTATAGGCCATGACACACGATCAAATTTGTCCTCTGAAACTGGTCCGACGGACCAGTTCAGCGGACAAATCCGATCGTGTGTATGGGCTAGAGCAGTGTTTTTCAACCCCAGTCCTCAAGGCACACCAACAGGTCAAGTTTTCAGGATTTCCCTGAAATGGCTGTGGTGATTACTAAGGCAGTGAAACTGATCAAATCACCTGCGCAAAATAATGGCAAGCCTGAAAACATGACCTGTTGGTGTGCCTTGAGGACTGGAGTTGAAAAACACTGGGCTAGAGGACATGTCTGACCGGCGGACAAATTTTAAAACATGCTTTAAAATGTGTCCGCCGGGGACATGTCCGTCGGATATGTCCGCTGGTCAGTACACTCACCAGCGGACATATCCTATCGCACAAGCGTCGTATGGAAGCGACGCATGCGTGGAAGTTGTTTACTTCCTGGTGCAGTGACGTGGCGGCGTCAATGTCACCGCCACATCACAATTGGACCTTTGTCCGACCAAAATCCGACAGACCAGTTCAGCGGACAAATCCGATCGTGTGTATGGGCTAGAGGACATGTCTGACCGGTGGACAAATTTTAAAACATGTTTTAAAATTTGTCCACTCAGGACATGTCCGTCGGATATGTCCGCTGGTCAGTACACTCACCAGCGGACATATCCTCCCGCACATGCGTCGAATGGATTTGACGCATGCGTGGAAGTATTTTTCTTCCTGGTGCGGTGACGTGGCGGCGACAACGTCACCGCCACGTCACCGCGCTGTCTGCCGGTGGGGATTTTGATCCAATGGTGTGTACACGCCATCAGACCAAAATCCGGAGGGTACATGTCCGCTGGAAACGGTCAGTCGGACCGTTTCAGCAGGTAAGTCCCTCCGTGTGTCCGCGGCCTAAGACTTCAATAGGAGGACAGTTGTACAGGGAAAGGCCCCAGCAAGGTGCCATATCTGCACGTGCAAGATTGCTGTCTCCTATGTGAACAGTATTTAACAGTTCCTAACACAAATCGTAACAGTCCTCTCAGCTTCACTAAAACTTCTACTTGTAGTTCTTCAGCCCCTTGATCTCGTGGTCTCTCACTGGACCCTCTGATTCACTGACTCTGAATCCCTGGAGCTCCTCAAAGCTTTGCAGTGGTATCTTCCTCAAGCATCACCCACACTTCCCTGCTATGTCCCTTCTCAAGCTTCACCCCTGCTAACCTGCTTGGTCATTGGCTTGACTGACAAGGCTGCTCTGCAAGCTTCACCTCCAATAGTTGGGTCCCTGATTTGATTATTGATTGAAGTTTCCAGATCCTCCACAGCATGAGATACACCACTGCTTAACACTTGAGAAATAAAATGACAGACCCCTCATAGTGTACCTTTTTCGATGAGCCTGTACACTGCCTATCTCTTGTGAGTAACCCATTATGGGAGCCATACTGCACTTAGTGGTGCTTTTTTCTCTTCTTTTTGTCTGTCTTCTACAGAGTGAGCTGCGCTCTGGATTTTAAGCTGACACAAGTGTATGGACCTTTATTGAGAACTTATATTCAGGAAATATTTGGACTAATATTTGTGTGTTTGCCTTTGCGCCTACAACCCATTCTATTGTTACAGCTGCTACCCCAAGCCACTCCCAGCTCAGACCAAATCCAAACAAACAGGCCTGGCTGCCAGCTTAAATTTACCTAATCCTAACCACAAATCCTCACTCTAGCACCTACCTACCTAGAGGGTGCTACAGTATCATGAGTAAACATTGTTATCCTACCACAGAAAGTGTGATAATGCCACAATCACCAGGTAAAAAAATAGAAAAAAAGCATGAAAAATAATATTAATGCAATCACCTCATCTAAAGACTAATAAGCTGCAATATATTACTAAATATTTTTTAGGGGGTTTAGATATCCACAAAACAAGCATGTAGTACTCCTAGTGAAGGAAACAGTAAAAAAAATGTCCATTGCAATTACTCAGAATTGTACAGCTACTGTTTTAGACATTCACACTAAGATAAAAATAATTGTTTAAGGTTTTTGAGCTGTAATCGCAGCCAAGAATGTCATGAGTCAGAAAAATGCACATTAATAAATTGGCATGTTTATTAAAATGGTAAGAAGATGCTTGCTGTACAGTTTCATGGGACTGTAGTCATAACCTTTTAAGAACTAATATAATATTTTAATAGATAAATAAATAATACTACAAAATATACCTGTGGTATGAAATGGCCGTGGCCTTTATTTATAGGTGTAAATAAATTGATTATATCAAACAATTCTTAAATCAAAATTAAATAATCAATTTAAGTATATTAAATCAATTTTATTAACATATAACCATATATATATCTTATAATAATAAAATTAGCTTAGCCATTTAAGCTCAAGCTAAAAAAATCATGAAATATACCATCCCCTTACAAGAAGGGATTAAAACCTCATAAAAAAGGCCACGACAGGGAGGGAGGGTGGGATGTGCTTCTCCAAATCTTCTCCAATCTTCTGCCCACTGCTGACGCATCCTCTATCTTTTGATTGGGTTAGAGGACCGTTGTTTGGGGCAACTGTCAACAAAAGCTCAACCAATCATAGGTAAGTATTTTTTTTTGTTTTGTTATTAATTAAACTTTAATTTTATTTTCTGGTATGACACAGTCCCATAGGTGGTGGGGGCGGGGACATTTCATGCCCCGCCCTTCACCTTCATGGGACTGTAGTCATAACCTTTTAAGAACTAATATAATATTTTAATAGATAAATAAATAATACTACAAAATATACCTGTGGTATGAAATGGCCGTGGCCTTTATTTATAGGTGTAAATAAATTGATTATATCAAACAATTCTTAAATCAAAATTAAATAATCAATTTAAGTATATTAAATCAATTTTATTAACATATAACCATATATATATCTTATAATAATAAAATTAGCTTAGCCATTTAAGCTCAAGCTAAAAAAATCATGAAATATACCATCCACACGCCAGGCCCAATTTTAAGGAGCCTGGCACCACACCAAGGCGACAGCCAATTCAACACAGGTTTGTAAATCTAAATTGAAGATGTCAAGAGCAATGTCAGATAAATGCACATTGTCTGGTCTATAAAAACCAGGCAAACCACCTTCTAAGTTCACATGTCTAAAAGACATACCATGAACCAAAGGCATGAATTTATCCAATGACCTATTAAGTCTCCTGTGAATTCTTTCTAAATACTTACGCTCACAGGGCAGAGCAACCAATCTAGTTGAGGAACAATTTCAGAAAAGACCAAAATAGTATTAGGCAAAACAGCATGTAAACATAACATATCAAGCTTAATTTGAGAAATCAACTATAACGTCTTGCGTATTCCAAGATCATTACCATATAAGTGGAAAATGATGATCTGTGGTATGGGCCAACAAACCTGTAAATGAGATAGCACAGAACGTAAATTGCTCCAAAGCATACAACATAGCCCATACCAATAAAAGTAAAATTCCGATGAGGTAAACCTGAGTTATCGCCATAGACTCTCCATTCAGCTCTCTTCTGAGCCCAGAAAATATAAGAGTGTCCTATTATCCAGACGTTATATCAGGCATCTAAAATCAAAATTGAAAATTAGGTCTAACATACGATCTATAACAATTCGATCGCCAACCACCAATTTCACAGATTCATTAAGACCAAACATAGCTGCCGTAGTGGCTGCACCGATACGAAAAGAGTGAGATGAAAACCGCAGGTGTCCCAACTGTAATGCTTTGAGGCATCTACGTAGAACGGCCTGGAACTGATAAATAGTCACCGGAGCACCCGTGACATGAATCAAAAATTGCCTATGAAAGATAGGTCTCACTTCCAAAAAACGTCTAAGTAAAGAGAAAACGCAATAGCGAGTGCCAGGATTAGCCCGCAAAGTAATCCACCGACCATGATCCATACGATCATTCTAACTCTTATGAAGCAGAATTTGAATAGAATCAGATCTAACAAAAACCTCCCGAAAGAAGAGACCAGAGTCATCAGAAACCTTACGTGGCAACAATTCCGAAAGGCCCCAAAAAAACATAAACAAAATGACAAAGAAAGTAAGAGGGATTCATATGGAGAAAAACAGACATCCTTAGAAACGTCACAAAGACGACCAAAAAGGTCAACAGAAATCGGTAATCTATCATCAGCGACCAAATGTTTCCTTCTATAACCCTGCAAGGCATGCTTGACCGAGAAAAAGGACATACAGGACCTGATACCCTGCAGATGCATAAAGAAGGAAACACGGAAAAAGTTTTAACAATGAGAATGTGAATAACCACGAGACATTCGAAAATTTAGAAAGGACAGAACCAAACCTTCCGAAAACGGGGGTTGATCACATCCCAAATAAAGCAAGAAAGAACACCACAATTTCCACAAAGCTGTATACAACGCCCACGTGGAGGGTGCCAAAGAACACCTAATGGCAGCAAAAACAGGATTCACCGAAGGTCCCATAAGTGTGGAGGGCATAATAGGCCAATAGAATCCGCATCCGTCACCAATCGTCAAAATTCTTGAATCCGAGAGCGGGGCAATGCATCAGCAATAAGATTATCTTTTCCAGGAATGTATTTTGCTTTATGCCAAATATTAAGGTCTAAACATTTAAACACCAACAATCTAAGTACAGCAAGAACAGGAAGACATGTAGACGATAAGCAATTAAGAGCAAAAACTACACCCCTATTATCCGAATAAAGTAAAATATGACGATTCCTAAAATTAACACCCCACAATTCCAAAGGCCACTAAAACAGGAAAAACTATCCAACAAAACAATATTAGAAGTCAAACCCTCATCCTTTCAAGATTCAGGCCACGAATCAGCAGACCAATGACCATCCCAATAAGCACCATATCCACACGATCCAGCAGCATCTGTATGCAGATGAAGAGCAGAGGCCGAACAAAAAGGAGTATACCACAAACAATTACCATTAAACGTAGCCAAAAATGTACGCCAAACTTTAAGGTCTTCTTTAATTCAAGATGTAATTCTCACAAGATGGAAAGAAGAAGAAATTACAGAACTGACCCGATACAATCTCTTAGAGAAGACACGACCCATTGGCAAAACCCTGGACACAAAAGCCAATAAACCAAGAAGAGATTGCAACACTTTCAACCTAACCTTATGTTTGGAAAGAACGAAGTCCAATAAAATCCTAATTTTAACAATCTTTTCATCAGGAAGATGGAATTCCATTGAAACCGTATCTATCTGAACACACAGAAAGTCAAAACAAGACGTAGGGTAAACAGATTTTTTATCGGCCAACGGAACACCAAACTCCCGACAGACAATCTGAAATTCAGTAAATAAATATAAACAATCAGATGTACCAGCTTCACCAAAAAACAGAAAATCATCCAGATGCAATGCAATGAGTTATTAGAACCAGCACGAAAACCAACAACCCATTCAATAAACGTTAAAAAGAGTTCAAAATAACAACAAGAAAGCGAACATCCCATCAGGAGACCCCTATCAAAGTAATATTAATTTTGAAAACAGAAACCCAAAGAGTTAAAAGCGGATGGATGAATAGGAAGTAACCGAAACAAGGATTGAATATCAGCTTTAGCAAGTAAAGCAGAGGCACCAACACTCCTAATTTTTAACAAAGTGTCATAAAAAGAAGAATATTGAACAGAACACAACGAGGGGTCAATATCATCGTTCAAAGAAAATCTAAACGGGAATAAGAGATGGTGTATCAATCTAAAAGAGTTTGGATCTTTCTTAGGAATAATACCAAGCAGAGAAACCCAAAAATTAACAAAAGGAGGAGTAGAAAAATGACCTTCAATTCTACCAGCTCGCAATTCTTTATTCAATTTCTCACAAACAACAGCCAAATTAGAAGAAACAGAATGCAAATAGGAAAGACACGACAACCGATTCCAGAAAAAGAAGGTTATCGAAAACCAAACAAGAAACCAACACGCAGGACGATTGCCCTCTGACATTCTGGATACCTGTGAAGCCAAGGTAGCATGTTTAGAATGTTCACCGGCGTTGTGGCTTTTAATAAAAAGCTTCTTCGAAGGAGCAGAAGCGTTCTTAAAACAACGAGAAGCAGGGTGAGAACCAGCGCAATGACTACACTCATGTTTGTATTTACAGCTGTTAGGCCGCTTACACATGCCATCATTGAAATTAAAATACACACACCTCTCCTATACATATTACTGGCATTGGAAACATTAACTTTAACCAACGGCTTCTGAGTTAATAAAAGATTGAGCCACAGACCTATATCTTTTGAACCCCACTTCAAAGATTTGTGCACAGACAACTTCTGGCGAAATGCTTTGTCATAATAAAACCATGAAAAACGTTAAAAAATGTTGTATGCTTCCAAAATAATTTTGATATGTTGGAATAAGCCAGAACACAAATCAGGGCGCTGTTCACCCAGCACACTAGCATAAATGCAAAATGCCTACAGCCAGTTGTTAAAAGAGCGTGGCGGCAATTTTCGTTTTTTATCATCTTTACGATCACCATCCTTCTTAACCACCTTAAGCTCGTGGTTGGACGGAAGCAAAGTCAGAATTTAAACTTAGTCTCTTTTCCAAAAAAATTCTTTCACTGCACTAGATAAATGAAACCCCAGAGGACACAAATCGCACGTCAAAACTTCCCTTAAGCAAGATTCTGGGACCAAAGGAGGAATCAAAACATCATGAGCAGCAGGAATAATCGTTGCAGTGGCAACTGAGGTAGAGACAGGGCTAATATGAGCCTCAGACAAAGGATCCAGCCACACAGAAGCAGGAGTTGACTGTGGTTGATTAACAGAATTAAAAGAATTAGCAAACATGGACATAAATTTAAAAAAATAAATAAATAAATAAATAAATAAAGTAATTCCCTGACTGGAGAAGAATTATTAAACTCACCAGCAGGAGCTGAAACCAACTCAGTCGAGGCATTCGCAGGCAGCGGATTTGGAGAAACGACAAAATCAGGAGATGCATGGTCATGATCAGGCGCCATGGTAACGGGAACCGTCAACAAAGAAGGAGCTGTATCAATAAAACTGGAAGCATTTAATTGATGATCAGAAAACCCATGCATCAAAACATTAGAAGGTATTGCAATACCTATAGATTTACAAAGACGCTTCCTCCCAGAAATCTGTTTACTACCAGTTGCCATGACAACAGGATTGGCTGGCTGTGATGGACCTACAAAATTAATCTGAGGCATTCCAGCTGAAGTAACAGCACTAGAAGGGGTTAAAAAAAAGAGGCAGAACAATTAGAAACCCTAAGTAAATCATTATTACAATTATCAATAAAATTTAAATGAAATAACTTGTCTTCTTTCCCCTAGAGACCTGACCAGGCGGAGATTCGAACCTGAGAGGACACTTAAGCTGCCTCTGTGTTGATCTGCCTTGATGTACTGTGCACGCGCCAGCGATTCCAGCCGAAGTAGAAGGCCGAACGACATCGCGGATGAAGGAAGGGCCTGAAGCCGATTACACAGGCGGAGATGACAACATCTGACGGCAGGAGACAGAGAAACCGCCACTCACTGCACCGGAGGAGAGTCCACTATAGGACACCAAAGGTCCAAGGGGGAGAAAGTATATCAGGGGGGATAACAGGGAGAGAAAGGGAGGAAGAAAGACATGGCACAGCAGGACCGGAAAAAAACAGGTCCACGACCAGCAGAAGAGGGAGAAGGAGAAAACAGGGGAGAAGAGCCAGGAAGAGAGAGCCATCACCATCCTCAGCTGCGGCCCGGTCCCTCATCTGGCGAAGCAACTGCTCCATGACAGGTAAGTAGTGCAGATGTGCTTCTCCAAATCTTCTCCAATCTTCTGCCCACTGCTGACGCATCCTCTATCTTTTGATTGGGTTAGAGGACCGTTGTTTGGGGCAACTGTCAACAAAAGCTCAACCAATCATAGGTAAGTATTTTTTTTTGTTTTGTTATTAATTAAACTTTAATTTTATTTTCTGGTATGACACAGTCCCATAGGTGGTGGGGGCGGGGACATTTCATGCCCCGCCCTTCACCTTCAATCCAGTAACCTCAGGATAGTTCATTTCACAACGTGAATAAAGTAAAATGTTAGGAGCAGTCTATTTTAAGACAAGCTTGTATTTTCCTCATGGTTTAATAGATGTTGCTGAAACTGGCAGGATGCTGTTTGAACGGTGTTGCTTAGCAACAGACACTGTACATCAAAAATCTAGAAGATATCTTTAATTCACATACAAGTATTTCCATTGTCAGCATTTTCCTTTTAAAAGCTAACTTCTGTGCGCTTTCTTTTTCTTAAAAAGGGCGTTAACTGATACAAACGTGACATTCTAGGTTAATTTTAAACATATTGTAATTTGGGAATTTATTATTGCATTGTTGTGGTCTTACTTATGACTCTGTGTTGTGGAAATTTTATTATATGGACTCAATGTGGACATTTTATTCTAGAAAGTGTGTTTTATAGATTGTCATCTGTCTCCCTGTGTCTGATTTAATCGAAGAGTGCTCTAGCAGAGCGCACTTGCGTTGAATCAAGACCAGCGGTAAAACCGTCAGTATGAGAACCTTCTCATGGGCTTGGAGAAGTGTTCTCTGCATGTGTGGACCTTTGCCGGTTTGTAAATATCAAATGCAATGTCCTGGGCTTCTTGCCTTAAAATGTCTATGCACATTAGAGAAGCGAAGTCCACATAATGAGAACAACCTATGATATCTCTCTTGTGGCTACGCTATCCCTTTTGGATACATATCTGCTTTTAAAAGAGGACATTGATATCAGCCTTGTCAATATACTCGTACCGTATATTGACAACAGCAATAGCAATGTCCTCACAGATCTTCTCAAGCTTGTAAAAACAAATAGAATGATCCTCGCTAGATACTGGTTTAATGAGCAGTATTGAATGGGATTCATGCTGACTGTCATATCCTGTGAGGTCATATTCTGTGAGGTCATTTCCTGTGATGTAATTTCCAATGGAGGAAGCGATTGGCTGTTGGGGCCATGACTTCCTGTTTGTCATTCCTTTTGTTGTCGATGAATAAAAACCAAGTGCTGTGCTCGGTAGAGGCAGAGGAGTGATAGTACTAAGGACGTAATCATGTCTGTTTACTTGGGGATATGCAGGCAATCGAGTGATTATAAGATGCATTATACCATTAGACAAAAAGGGCGTTTAAAGTGCAGGAGCTATGGTTTCATTTACAATACTTTTATTTCCTCTGTGTTATATGCAAACAAAAGAAATCCGGAATTCGCTGCAACACTTCATCTTAATCGATAACATGATAATTGATGAGGTTATGAGTAAGTGCTAGCCACAGTGCAAAACATGTCAACTTTTACTGTACCCTGCACTGTCTGTGATATGTTTTGCATGAAGTAACAATAAAGGTAAAGTTTTGCAGCAAATTCCGTATTCATTTTGATTGAGTATCTGCAGACAAGCTATGCTAGCGCCTTCACATTGTCTATGCTGTGGGCGTATAGCTAATGTGCTCACCTGGAGCAGATTTCTCTTCAGTGGTGCACTGTGTTATACTGTATTAGTAGGAAGATGAGAGCAATTCTTAGTAGGTCTTTGTTTTGAGGAAGGAATCCACAGTACCTAGAGGATGTGCAGGGTTAGGTGCCTATCTGGCTGTGAGTGATTGCCTGTGGGGTAGTCAGCTGTCAGGGGCATGTTTAAGCTTCAGGGGATTGGCTGGAGATTTTTCTTTTTTCTGTGCATGCTTAAACTGCAAAGGCTCCTGGTACTTCATCTGTTGCTGGTCCTTCCGATTACCTTGGTTCATCCTACTTGACTGCCCCATCAGGTTCCTCCGCTGTGGATGTCTTTGAGGTGTATAATTCCCCTCTGACTTCTGGTGCACTCACACTTGTGCATTTATTTCTTCAGCTGACCTGTGCATGTGAGTCAGCAGGGTTGAACACTTATCTTAGAAACAAAGAAACACAAAGAAAGTGATGGAAGAAAAAAGTGGTCCATCGAGTCTGCCCCATCCATGATGGCAAGCATTGTTGCAACTTCTGATTAGTCCTTTTCTGATTAAAAGGACATCAAATTCCTCATTCTGGTTGCGTAGTGTAATGTTTAGTTGGCTCATGAATGTAACTACGTTAGCTGCTATGGATTGGCATAGCTTCTCACCCTATTTGGTCTGATTTTGTTTGAGCTTTGGTTGCCCAGGCCTTGCTGTGATGTCTTACCTTAACCTTTGTCTATGTTTTGGTGTTAATGCTTGGCTACAGTTACCCTTGCCTGTGACTTCTGTCACAATCTTTCGATTGTGCCCCATGCCTCTCCCACTATTACTATTAGTGCAGTTTTTTTTTTAAATAGTTACTGATTTACAAGAAACTTAGTAATAGTTTTTATGTTATCAATTATGTTGCTGTATAAGTAATCACTTTTGCCTAAATACAACATGTCTATTTGTCTAGGTATATTATGTATACTGTGACATCTAATCTTACTTTCCTTATTCTGGGAATGTGTTTCAAACTAGTTTTAACTATTTTTTTGGCTATGTATATATATATATATATATATATATATATATATATGGCGGAAAGACAAAGGACCATTGTAGCTCATTCAGAACTAAAGAAGAAGTGTCTGAAGAAGGCGGGCTGTCGTCTTCAGGAATTCAAAATTAAGTTACAGGCTCCCCTGGATTGGAAAGATGCTGTATTTTATCTATTTTATCATCTATAATACATCTTTAAACAAAGCTAAGTAAATTCCCCCCCCCCCCATATCTTACCTCGTTTCCCCTTTTTTTTTTTTTTTGATTGGGTCAAGAGCGTTTACGTGTTTATTTCTAATAATAGTATAGAGAATTTTTCCGAGGTTTTATAAGATCTCCACTGATCCCAGATTTTTCCCCTGTTTCCGCCCTCCTCCTCTCCCTGATCCACCCTTCTTAAGTGCTCCATTTCTGCAATGTGGTCGACCCTATTTATGAATTCTTTTAGGGGTGGTTTTTGTGGATGGAGCCAAAATTTCGGAATCAGTCCCTTTGCTGCGTTTAACAGCACTGGGACCAGTGATGAGGCGTATTTCCTTTTTCCTTTGACTAGGCCTTGTCTATGGAAGAGGCAGGAGAGGGGATCTGCTGGAATCTTTTCTCCAGAGATTTCCTCAATTAATTTGAGGATCTCGGTCCAGAATTCCTGGATTCTGGGGCAGTCCCACCATATATGCAGAGTAGTCCCCACTTGATTACACTTCCTCCAACAAAGGGGGGAATTATCCATAGATATTTTGTTGAGTCTGGCGGGTGTCCAATGCCATCTCAGCAAACATTTGTAATTAGCTTCTACTGTTGTTATGTCTTTAGCGTATGTAAATGTCGCACTGGTCATATGTACTTCTTCTATTCTTTCTCCAATTTCTTTCTCCCAAGCTTCTATGCTTTGTAGTATTTCTTTTGTCCCTATGTCCGTGAGAATTTTATAGATCCTGGCTATTCCATGTGATATTGGTTCTCCCCTGGTACAAAGTTTCTCTATTGAGTTTTGTGCTCTATTGTCCCTTATTGGTGCTGGAAGTGTATTTACGAAGTGCTTTAGTTGTAAGTATTCCCAGTCAGTTATCTGTTGTGCCCCTACTGCGACGTGTATCTCTTCTTTATTTTTAATTTTTCCTCGTGCAACTATATCCCCCAGTCTTTTACTACCTATTTTTTTCCCAAGTTTAGTCCTATTCCCTGGTGCAAAAAAATTTGTGTTTGCTAGTGGGATTAATGGGGAGTTATATACCCATTTTTCCCTCTTGTGTAATAGATCCCATATCTTAAAAACCTGTTTGGTGATACTATGTGTTTTTGGATTAATTATTCTATATTTAGGTGGGATCCATATGTTTGTGTTTAGGTGCTGGTCACTTATCCCATTTTCCAATTGAGCCCATTTTTTAAAAGAATTCTTATTTGTCCATTCGACAAGTCTTGCTAGGAGAACTGCTTGATAGTATCTTTTTATATCGGGGAGGGCCAGTCCTCCTCTTATTTTTCCACGGGTTAGGGTTGCATAGCTTATTCTGGGTTTTTTATCTTGCCATATATATTTTGAGATTATATTTTTTATTATCTTAAAGAAGCTTTGTGGAACATTTATTGGAAGCATTTGAAATTTATAAATTATCTTTGGTAGAACTGTCATTTTAAATAAATTAATTCTCCCCATCCAGGAAATCTGCTTGTATGAGAGGTTTTTTAGATCTCGTCTTATATCGTTGAGTAGGGGAATATAGTTTGCCTCAAAGAGGCCAGCTACTTTGGGGGTTATTTTTATACCCAGATATTTAAGTGATTTTTGTTCCCACGTAAAATTAAATAATCTACGTAGACCTTCCTCTTCCTTTTGGTCGAGCCCTATGTTCATAATTACAGTTTTTACGGGGTTTATTTTAAAGTTAGAGAGACGACCATATCTTCTTATTTCCTCCATTATATTGGGAATTGATATTTTAGGCTTGGTCACATACAAGAGGACATCGTCGGCATATGCTGCCAGCTTCTGTTCCTCTTCTCCTACTCTCACGCCACCTATTCCTGGATTGTTCCTGATCTTACACAGCAGTGGTTCTAGGGCTATCACATAAAGAAGGGGGGAGAGGGGGCATCCCTGCCTTGTTCCGTTCATCATGTTAAACACCCCAGAATCTCTCCCGTTTACCTTTACTTTTGCAGTAGGGGACTTGTATAGGTTTCCTATCCATTTCATGAGTCTAGGGCCCAAACCTATGCTTTTTAAGGTCTCCATCATGAAACCCCAGTCTACTCTGTCAAACGCTTTTTCAGCATCAAGTGACATGAGTACAGCTGGGGGACCATCCCTTTTTTCGTCTTGTAGCATCAAGAGTGTTCTTAGGCTATTATCCCTCCCTTCTCTGCCTCTTACAAATCCCGTCTGATCTGAACTTATTAGATCAGGCATGTATGGTTTTATCCTTGTTGCCAAAATCTTTGCGAATATTTTTATATCAGCATTTAATAATGCGATTGGACGGTAGTTAGCACAGAGGGTCTTATCTTTTCCTGGTTTAGCTATAATAGTGATATTGGCCAGAAGGGATTCTTTTCTTACTTCTTCAATTCCCCCTAATTTATTGAAGTAGGTACACATTTCTGGGATCAAAGACTCTTTAAATTTTTTATAATACTTGATTGGCAGGCCATCGGGGCCTGGGCTTTTCCCCCCTGAAGTTTCTTGGATCGCTTGACTAATTTCTA
The DNA here is from genome assembly GCA_029574335.1 of Rana kukunoris. Taxonomy (NCBI): domain Eukaryota; kingdom Metazoa; phylum Chordata; class Amphibia; order Anura; family Ranidae; genus Rana; species Rana kukunoris. The sequence continues at coordinate 283,418,137 of CM056052.1, forward strand.
TTTGTGTTATTGGCTCTTCTAAGATTTCTATTATTTCCTGTGTTAGTTTTGGTAAATTGGTCTCACATAAGTATTCTCTTATTTTTGCTTCTCTATTTGTCTTTTCCTCTTGTGTTTCCCCTGTCCTAATAGAGTATAGCGAGGCATAGAATGTTCGGAAAGCTTCGGCGATCTCGGTCGTTTTATACCGGGTCTGCCCTTCCTGATCTAATATTTTTTCTATATGGTTTAGATTTCTCTTTTCTTTTGAGATCCTGGCTAGGTACTTCCCCGGTTTGTTCCCCCAGAGATACCTTTCTTTCATCACATTTTTAAATGTTTTCCTAGTTTCACTCTTTGCTTGATCTATTAGTTGGGCCCTCTTTATTAACAATTCCTGATATACTTTTTTATTGTTTGCTTGATTTTTATGTTTGGTTTCTAAGTCTTGTATCTCTTTGATTATCCTGTTTCTGTTTGCATCTCTTTCCTTTTTTTTTTTTGCCCCTAGAGAGATTAATTTTCCTCGGATATTTGCCTTATGGGCTTCCCAAATTGTTGCTGTACTTACGTCGGGGGTGTTATTAAGCTTGAAATATTCCTCTATGTCTGTCCTTATTATGTCTGAGACTTCTATATCTTCTAATAACTCCTTGTTTAATCTCCAGGATCCCCTTCTTTCTTCTATTTCTGGGAAATGTATACGCACCATAGCCGGGGCATGGTCAGAGAGTGTCACAACCCCTATCGCGGCATTGTCTACATACTCTAGGATGTCATGGTCGACCAATATGTAGTCTAACCTCGAGTACATCTTATGAACAGTGGAGTAGTATGTATAATCCTTTTTGGTTGGATTAAAAACCCTCCAGGGGTCTATTAACTGACTCAGAGAAAGTTTTTTTTTCACGATTTGTTGTTGCTTAGTGTTCGCTATATTAACCGCCGATACTCTATCCAGTTGTACATCCAGAGTAAAAGTTAAAATCCCCGGCTAGGACCACATTTCCTTGTTTAAATTCCGTGAGTTTATTCAGGGTAGTTATTAAATACTTCTGGGGGAGTTTATTTGGGCAGTAAACATTGGCCAAGGTGTATCGCTTTCCTTGTAGGAGACCTCTTAAAAACATGTATCGGCCCTCCGGGTCCACCAGCCTTTCTTCTACTACAAAACTTATATTTTTCCCGATCCCTATGGCGACTCCTCTAGATCCTCTCTGTGGGGAGTCTCCGTAGTACCATGTTGGGACTGCCCGAGAATTAAGCCTCACCCTTGAATCAAGGGTTATATGCGTCTCCTGTAGGAAGACTACGTCTGCAGAGTATCTCTCCATCTCTTTTAAGATCATATGCCTTTTACGCGGTGAACAAAGACCCCTTACGTTATATGTAATTAAGTTTGCCTTAGTCATATATATATTTCTGTTCTCTTATATCTAGTCCCTCACTATATCGTTTTCTCTTTATAATCTGCCAATCTCCCAGACCCGAGGTCCTTTTTCTAGTTTCCACCCCCTCCCCTTCTCTCCCTCCCACCCCTCCCCTATTCCCCTTTACCCTAACTCCCCTGTCCCCCCCCCCTCCTCCCATGAACTCCCCCCCAACCCCCTCTGCCCCTCCCCCTCCCCAAACCTCCCCCCCTACCCTATGTAGTTGGAATCTTAAACCCTAAGGTTATATTTCGGAGCATCTTCTCTTGCACTTGTTGTGCAAGGGTGCTCCCTCTAGGTTGAGGCGGAGTACAATTCGACGCCTCCTCTATTTCCCTGAGCCCAGGGGATATCCTCCAGTAGTCAGGGGCTCCCGAGCCCCGATGTCTCCACAACGCTGAGCCTATTGGCCTTAGGCATATTTCATATTTTAGTATCCCTAGGTTATTAGTCACCCCTCCTACCCTCTCTCTCCCCCCCTCACTAAGGTTCTTCTATTTTTTTTTTTTATTATTCGTTACTAGGGGATGGGATCCCCAACCTTAAACAGAATTCAGGGATTTCATCTAAAAATCTTAGCTTCGCCGTAATCCCCTCTTTTCTTGCTATCAGACATGCCGGAAAACCCCAGTTATACTGTATTTCTTGGTCCTGTAACACCCGTAATAGTGGCTTCAGGCTCCTTCTTCTTCTAAGTGTCTCTTGTGACAGGTCTTGGTATATTTGAATAATATGGTCCTCGAATTTGATTGGGGGCTTTCCTCTTAGGTTTTTCCATAGTTGATTTTTTTCCTCCCAGCTTTCAAATCGTATTATAATGTCTCGGGGTTTATCTTGAGGGATTTCTCGGGGCCTCCTTATCCTATGGGCGCGTTCTATTTTTAATGGAAGCGTTATTTCTCTATCGAGTATTGGGTTGCATATTTTCCGTATAATTTCCGGGAGATTTTCAGACTGTGAGGAGTCGGGGACTCCACGTATCCTGATATTTTTTCGTCTGTCTCTGTTTTCCTGGTCTTCAGCTTTATATGCGTGTTCCCTTTGTTCTTTTTTTATTTCACTTAGCTCCATTTCCAGTTTTCTAATGGTGTTGAAATTGTGGTCTGTTTTTTTTTCAACTTCCTCTAATCTTTCTAACATGAATCCCATGTTTCTCTCCATTCTCTCCATTTGTGATGAGAGAACTTTTTCTAGAGCCGCGAACATTTCCTTCATTTCATTTTTTGTTGGTAGTGCCAAGTCTGTTAATTGCTCTTCTAAGTCCGGTATAATGGCTGTTTCGTGATCGCAATCTGTCGCTGGCTCTAATTGGGATTCACTATTTGGGTTGATTTGGGCCGATTTTATCTTATCTTTTTTTTTTTCCCTCTCCCTACCATTCGTTGCTTGCGTTACATATTTACTCATAGGTCCTGGGCTCTGACTCAGGCGCGGAGTCGAGGAGGATCCCCCCCTGGCACCCCTCGCTCTAGTACTCATGTCTGTAGGTGAGGTGTCTGGGGGCAAATTGTAAATTACGTAGGGGGAAAAAAAAAAAAGGAGAAGTTACAGAAAAGGATGGGGGAAATAAGACCGGGCCTTTTAGAAATTGATGTCCTGGGTGCCGTTATATATTCCCAAAGTCGAAGGAACTTAATACTTTCAGTATTGCAAAGTATTGCGTTTCTCTCCCTTCCACCCAAACTTATTTTTACAGCCTTACAACCTCTTTCAGCGACTATAATCACTATACGGGAATGTCGCCGTGTAGCTCTCACATCAATGAGTCTTACCCTTATATTACCTGGCAGATAATGTCTTGTACCCCAACCGAGTATCTTATTTCCCGGAGATCTTGCAGGCCAGACCACTTATTGCTTTATTTTGCCATATGTCCCGTCCAGTCAACATTAGTTAATTAATTGATTGAGGTGTAGTTATTGTGTGCGTGTTATCTGCTATGTAGATTAGTCAATAATATTCACAGTAACGTTCCCGACCGACCGGCAGAATGCCAGGGTTTTTTTTTTTTTTATATATATATATATTTTTTTTATATTGTGAAGCAGAGGGGAAAGTGCGGGTAATGTATTCGTTTAAGGGTGGAAGGGCGTGTGGATGTAAGTCCACTCTGGTATAGTCTCTCATACGACCGCTTCCCCCTATCCTCAGCAGACTCAGCAGACTCAGCAGACTCAGCAGACGCACTTTATGACTGTACTGAAGAGTTCAAATAAAATTCACGCCACCAATCATATAAAATACAAGGAACATAATAAAGTCAAATAATATCTTACTCACAGTCCAACAGGTCTTCTTCTCCTTTTACTAATCCGACAGCTTGGTTCCGGCTCTTCTTTTAAGTTAATACTTACATATTTGTATTATAGTTGTTGTAGTTGTATTATTTGTTGCTATATAACTGTGGTGGTGGTAGCTTTCTCTGAATTCATAGGGACGGCAATGTAGGGTATTGAGTTTTTTTTTTTTTTTTTTTGTGCTGGTTGTTAAGGATTGGGGTAGGTAGAATCCAGGCTTCGCTTCTCTCTCTCCGTGGCCACTTCCACCTCCACCCGTCCTCCCCCTGTCTATAGCCGTATCCTCACCTCACCAACTCCCCGGCTCCTCCGCTTCCAGCCCCCAAGTCGGAGCACACGCCGCGCGCCGCGTCCCAAGAGTGGCTCCACAGCGAGCACCGGGAGACACACACACACGGACGCCTCTAGCAGGGGCGCTGCAGGCAGGAGAGCGGGTAAGCCCCCAACCGACTCGAGCCGGCCGAGATCCGGCCGCGATCCCGCAAGGGGATCCACTCTCTGGGGATCTAGGAGCCCGGAGCCTGACAAGCGGGAGCAGCAAGACCAGCGAAACCAGCGAGACCCAAAACCTACTCGAGAGCCGCGCCACACGGTAAGGATGCTATGCTATTTGCAAGCTCTGTGGAAGGTTGCAAGAGCTCACGTATACCAAGGGAAGGAAAGCCCGAGGGAGAGCAGGTCTCTTTAGCATAATGATGGTAGTGCGGTAGTCGGGCGGGCAGTCAGGCAGACAGGCGTCCAGGCAGCTAGAGGGACAGCTTCAGCCATCTCAGCGTTGCGGGACCTTCTCGGGAGCTCCGATCCTAACCGCCCTGCAGTGAGGCGTGCGTCATCCTAGACTCCTCCCTCGGAGTCATTAACAGGGTGGGGGGGGGCACAAATAAAGAAATAAGTATATATAAGAGACCCAGACCCAGGGTAGCAGGTGTGGAGAAGTAAAATGAGAGTACACATCCGCACTAGAATCACGCAACATGTATATGCACAATTATATGTAACAAAACAGTTGTTTTATCATGATACTCTTTTCATAATATTTAAAAAAAAAAAAAAAAAGGATATAATAGTATGCGAAAGATATTGGAACAACCACAAATGATGCAAATCCGGGGTGAATAAGTTGCAGGGCGGAACAAAAATGAACCCCACAAACACCCTTAAATTCTGGGTTGAGTCTGATGTGGAATTAAAGAAAAAAAAAAAAAGCTAAGTAAATTCCCTTTACTATTATACTTTTCGGTTGTCTGAAATGATTGCACTACATCCACATATCTGTAAGGGTAAACATAGGAACTTGGAAGTAATGAAGTTTAACTCTTTATTACAACTGTTGATGCCTCTTTGTGTTGATCCTTACTTGAATCTTTGCCACTCTCAGTGTTTATCCCTTTTGAGATATAGGTATTTTTTTGTTCATGTAAGACTGCTGTCCCTTGTTAGTCCTAATTTGTTCCCAGATGGAGAATGCCTGCCGTACTGGTAAATCTTGAGGTTAATTGCATACTAGACCATCTAAAATGCAATAAAAAGATAGCTGCTGTGCGGGCCATTTAAAGGGATTTGGGGGCCCCAAGCAAAATGGGCATGGAGGCCCCCAAACCCCAGCCCCCCCCCCCCCCGCACGCACGCAAAGCCTACAGGAACCACAGCATAGCGATACAGTTTACGTTCATCCACACGTTATATAAATAAAAAATGTTTACAGTGCAAATACTGCTGTTGCATATAATGTGCCGCAGCAAACGCGTGTAGCTGAATTGCGAGTGTTCTGCATGGAATGCAGGGGGCAGATATGTCCTGGGGAGAGGGCTAGTGCTAGAAAGGGGAGAGATAGATATGTGCTGGGGGCAGAGGCGGTCAGTGCTCAAATTTGTTTGGGGGGGGGGGGCGCAAACTGATTCTAAAAAAAAGAAACATCAAATGCAGCCACTGTGCCCATCAAATGCAGCCACTGTGCCCCATCAAATGCAGCCAATGTGCCCCATCAAATGCAGCCACTGTGCCCCATCAAATGCAGCCACTGTGCCCCATTAAATGCAGCCACTGTGCCCCATCATATGCAGCCACTGTGCCCAGGGCCACCATCAGGGGGGTACAGGCAGTACACCTGTAAGGGGCCCGGGGGTCCCCAGGGCCCCGGATGGGAACCCCCTAAAAAAAATACAATTCTTTTTTTTTTTTAGGGGTCCGGAGGTCCCCAGGGGCCCGGAGGCCCCCAGGGCCCTGGATGGCAACCCTCTTTTTTTTTATAAAAAAAATCTATATATATATATTTTTTTTTATTAAAGAGCCTTTTTTTTAGAGGTCTGGAGATCCCCCCCTTTTTTATATACAAAAAAATATTTTTTATATATTTATATATTTCTTTTATTATATATATATATATATATATATATATATATATATATATATATATATATATATATATATATATATAAAATTATTATTATTAAAGGGCCCAGAGGTCCCCAGGGCCCCCCGATGTGCCAACCCTCCTTTTGTTATACAAATGTTTTACATTTTTTTTATATTATTTTATTTCTTTTTTTTATAAATAGATATATTTTTATTAAAGTGCTTAGAGGGCCCCATGTGTCAAACCCCCTTTTTTTCTAAATGTTTTTTTTTATTTTTGTTTATATATATTTATTTTTTATTTTTTATTAAAGGGCCCAGAGGTCTCCCCTTTTTCATATATATTTTTCCTTATTTATTCTTTTTGTAAAGCCCCCCCCCCCCCACTTCTCACTTTCAGGCGGCAGCACCCCCCGGTTCTCTGCTTCAGGGGGCCTATGCCTGAAGCTGTGTAAGGGGCCCCAAAATTCCTGATGACGGCCCTGACTGTGCCCCATCATATGCAGCCACTGTGCCCCATCATATGCAGCCACTGTGCCCCATCAAATTCAGCCACTGTGCCCCATCAAATGCAGCCACTGTGGCCCATCATATACAACCTCTGTGCCCACATGTGCTTGGGTGGTCAGATATGTGCTGGGGGGCTTTGTAAGGGAAGGGAACCAGTGCAAGGGGGATGGGTATGACATCTACCTTGTCCTCCTTTCCAGACACTCTCTCCCCTCCCTCCTCCATCTACAGAGCATAATAAAAACTTAGTGCAGACCTGATCAGAGCGTCCCATGTCCCCTTCCTCCTCCTCTTCCTCCTTGTGTGTGTATGTTTACAGAACGGACTGAGGAGGGGAGGAGCTTTGATACACTGACTGCTCTGCTCAACCAACCAGAGGGGGAGACTGGTCTCTGCTGGAAAAAAAAAGTTAAAGCAACAAACATCGCTGCGGCCGTAAATAGCTGGTATTATATATCCGGCCTGCCACACAGCCCAGTCCGCCCCTGCTTCTCTCCCCTCAGCAAACGAAAGCCCCCATCCCCGCAGCATAACAAAAAGGGTTTCTGCTTGGGGGCCCCTGGCCAGCTTGGGGCCCCAAGCAATTGCTTGCTTTGCCTGTCTTGTTCCGACGGGCCTGCTGCTGTGGGTGTAGTGGGCTGCAGCCGTGGCCATTGTGTGTGAGTTGGTGGACTACCACTTTACCTGACACTCTTGAACTGAATACAGTTATATTTACAGTATGCTACTGATTAGGGATGAGCTGAACACCCCACGTTCGCTTCGCACCAGAACCTTCGAACGGACCGACCGTTCGCGCGAACATTTAGAACCCCATTGACGTCTATGGGACTCAAACGTTCAAATTCAAAAGTGCTCATTTTAAAGCCTAATATGCAAGTTATTGTCGTAAAACGTCTTTAAGAACCCAGGTCTTGCCCCAGGGAACATGTATCAATGGAAAAAAAGTTTTAAAAGCGGTTGTTTTTTCTGGAGCAGTGATTTTAATGATGCTTAATTAAAAAAAATTAAAAAATTTAAAATTCCTTTAAATATTGTACCTGCTGTGAAGACGTCTTTGAGAACCCAGATCTTGCCCCAGGGAACATGTATCAATGTAAAGTAATTTAAAACTGCTTGCGGCTTTAATGTAATGTCTGGTCCCTGCAATATGGATGAAATTCATTGAGAAAAACAGCACAGACACAGACAGTACACACACCACGTAGCTTTAGGTGCACACTGCAGAGGACACGGCAGTACACACCAAGTAGCTTTAGGTGCAAACTACAGAGGACAAAGGCAGTACACACACCACGTAGCTTTATGGTGCACACTGCAGAGGACACAGGCAATACACCACGTGAGAATACTGCAGCTAGCACAATCACCTGCCTGCCAGTAAATTAGGAAGCGCTGATCTAGCTATACTATACAGTGTATAAATATATGTACAACACCTGGGATGCATATATATCCTCTACACACTGTAACTTTAACTGACTAGCCTGCCTGCCTGCCTGCTCTATCTATCTGCAAAAAAATGACACTGTCTCTGTCTTTCTCTGTTCTCTCTTAACCACCGCAACACACTACACAAGGCCGACCTGCAGGCGGCCTTTTATAGTGTGGGGCGTGTACTAAACCCCCTGAGCCATAATTGGCCAAAGCCACCCTGGCTTTGGCCAATTATGGCTCTTCATTTTTTGCAAGCTGTGATTGGCCAAGCATGCGGGTCATAGTGCATGCTTGGCCAATCATCAGCCAGCAATGCACTGCGATGCCGCAGTGAATTATGGGCTGTAGACTTAATTCGAATTTGGCGCAAACTACCCAAAACGTTCGTAATTCGAGGAGCGATCGAACATACGATGTTCGAGTTGAACATGAGTTTTGACTCGAATACGAAGCTCATCCCTACTACTAATGCTAGCAACAGGAATACTCCTTTAGCTTTTTTATCACTTGTAGAATGTTTGTGCTTGTGTTGCCAGGTGTGATCAGCTACTGTGGCTCTTGGGATTTTTTTTAAAGTAGTCAATCTTACATTCAGCAAAGATTCACTACAAGGTAATATTTCCTGAACATGTGTTTAAAACAAAGTGAATGATTCACCACTAGTCAATGTTTGGTGCAAGTCACTTTCACTGCTTTATAAATATCCCTTTGATATTCTCATTCCTTTTCTTTTTCCTCTTTTGTGCTCCCCTCCTCCCCCACCCTTTCCCCCCCCCCACCCTTTTTCCTCCCCCACCCTTTTTCCTCCCCCACCCATTTTCTCCCCATACCCCCCTCTCCCCCTCTTTCCCGTCCCACCCCCTCCCCCCTTTGTTCTTCCCTTTCCCTATCCTTCTTCCCCTCTCCCTCATCCACTCTTATCTTTCCCTTTCTCCTTTCTCGTTCCCTTTTCCCCTCTTTTTCCCTCCCCCTTCTGTGAAATCACATGAGGCATGTCTACTATTACTATAATTATTATTCTTTGGAATTGAATATGTTATAGTGGTTGGTTATGGTCGCCTCTTATGCATGAAATTATGTCCTCCCGAGCTAGAGGTGTGGTACAATTATCCCAAGCAACATAATCTGCCATGCCACCCCATTTCAGGTTCTGCAGGGTCAGCTCAGACGATAAATCTTTCTTGCAAAGAATTTGTAAGCGATGAACTCTTTACATACAAGTGTTGTTTAAATACGCTATAGATGGCTACATACAATCTATATTTATGCTATGGAATGTTACTTTGTTGTGTTTCTTTTTCTTAGTATTCATGCTCAACAATACCGCCTGACCCCCTGAGGAAGCTACAACTGCTAAACGCATTGCGTTAGCTACCACCCTCCCTCCTGATTTGTATACCATTTGTAAATCTGTCCATTTTGCTGTGAACAATATATGAGGGATGATTATATCTCAGGAAGGTTGAGCTGTGTTATTTATTCATGTGTTTTAGGAGTTTTGTCTCCCAAAAAAGATTTTAATGATAAATTGTAATACAAATGTTTGATTTTAAGTATATGATTTTCTAAAATGTCTTCTGTGGGAGGGTTTTGGCACCATATAAAATCCCATTTAATCTCCTTTTAAGTTTTAAGATACTCATCTCCACTTGAATGACGCAGAATTTATAACTTATCTCTGTCCGCTTGGTTCTCACAGCTCCCCGAGCAGAGAGCTGCTGACTGTGAGCCAGATGCTCTCTACTCTGCCCCCCATCGCTCACTGGAGCGCTGGGCAGTGAAAGGGGTGAGTGCACCTGGCTTAACCTCTCAGCGGCTCGCTAAGAGGCTGAGCCGGGTGTCAGTCCAGGGATCTGATGGATCCTGACTCCATGGTCGTGATGACGCAGAGCCTGGTCCGACTCTGTGATGTCAGCAGAGAGCAGGCTTCAGCTGAAAAAGGGTCACGGGAGTGCAGAACAAATTGCACTCCTGTGATCCACAGGAGAACTACAGCCAAACAAGCTTTGGCTGTACTTCTCCTTTAAACATCTAACATTTTTCATTTATTTTATTATAGAGAGAAAAGCAGTAAATTTAAGAAGATAAGACAGACTGGTTCACTGTGCCAATATCCATTATTCTGAGTGGGATGATCATTTTCCTTGTCATTCATTAGGAACCTGTGTGTTTTTGCTATGGTAACTACAATGAATTCAGTCTTTTCTCTCAGATGTTTTTGTTAAAAATAAAAAATAAAATATCACACAAAGAAGTATGCTGACCATAGCATGTTAGAGAATCATGAAAACAGGGATACTCTGCATTTGCTATGTGTGACAGGTACCAGTCTCTGGGGTCATGAAGCATGCAAGGTCAAGTTTCCAAAGAGGGGCTTGTTTCATCATCCACTCTTCCTTCCTCAGTATTATTGTAGTAGGATATGGTACTAATTCGCCATATGTGATGATTACTGCATAGTGATGAGTTTTGATTGACAGCTTGTAGTGATCACTCAGAATTATGCAGTGGGTGGTACATGACAGAGTACTGCTTCAAGTTAGAGAATCCTTTTAACACAGACTGGTCCTCATACATTCCACTGCCGACAGGCCTTGAGGGTCATACATTTAATTTTGTTGTCCAGATTATATTACTGGTTCATTACTGGTTCAGGGAAGATTAACTACTGACTCTGAAAACTGCACAGCTACACTACTAGCGTTACATCACACTGATAAAATTGCAACATTACATCACACTAGCAACCGACATCACAATTAGAATATTACATTTCTCTGGCAATATGGTATACATTTGGCAGCTGTTTTAATTGCTCTTGTTCCTGGAGATATTATGGCATTACTGTAGTGACATTCTGTGGCGGGCACCGTGTAATCTAGTACTCTCCCTGTGTGTAAATGAAAGTATGTATAAGAGAATCATTATGCTCTTAGAATGCCATGACACAACTGTAGGAAGTAGATGATCTGTGATTAGCACAAGGACATGCAGTTGATCTGTCCCAAAAATCAAACAAGTGAAATGTGTGAAAGCAGAGACTACAAAAAGGTCAGGCAGAATGAAAAAGAAAAATGGTCTTTGGTTTCTGCAGTTATGAAAGGTCAGGAATTACCTACCTGTGCATACAGTGCATCCGGAAAGTATTCACACCGCTTCACCTCTTCAGCCTTTTTTGCAAAATGGATTAAATTCATTACTTTACTCGGAATTCTACAAACAAAACCTCATGACAACGTGAAAGAAATTTGTTTGAAATCGTTGCAAATGTATTAAAAATAATAAACATAAAATATCCCATATATATAAGTATATATGATGATGAACAGGGTGAATTTTGATCCATGTATGGCCAGATTAGGGACCTATTCACACTTGACCATTTCCCACAGTAAAGCACATGAATTTTACTTCAGGATAAATTATTTTAAGTAGAACTTTAGTTCTTTTCTATGTGGTTGACTTACATCTATGTGCTGCATTTTAGTGTGTTTTTACTTAAGTATGAGAACTCATTCACACCTACATGTGTGTGTTCGATTGTGTGAAGCAACACCTGCCTAAATGCAGACACCTTAAGATGCCAGATTTGTTTGAATAGAGTATAAATTCTTTTTCTGTTTGCTATGCACACCAGCTATGAATAAGCACTGTTTGATAGTGTGAAACGCGTCAGCTTTCTCATCTGATTTTTTGCTGTGACATGTTTGTTTTGTGACCAGTTTTATTAAAAAGGAACAACATTGTTTTTGGAGTGCGACCATCCTATTTTTTTTTCTACAAATCTTGCATATCAGTGCAGCGCCGGCACCCAAGTGTTTGGATTCAGTCATCTAGTTCTCTGGGACTTTGGAGCGGTTAAACTCTTTTTCTCACCTTAAGATGCCAACTGCCCTTAAAACTCAGTGGCGAGTATGGGTACTGGCAATGGACAGACATTGGAAAATCTAAAGCTGACTATACAATAGTAGAATTTCATTTGACAATTTACATGTTAGGAACGTTTGATTTTCAAACCATTAGCGGGGTCACTAATTGATGTTCATTTTAGACCACAGTGATGAGAAAATTTGAAGAAGCAGGCTGGAAAATGTCTCTATATGAATGAATTTCTAACAGTGTATGTGGTTTTGGTAAAATATTTTTTATTTATTTTTTATTACTGTTGCATGACATTCGTCAACTCATTGAATGTACTAAAACATGTTAACCACTTGACCACTGGGCACTTAAACACCCTTCCTAACCAGACCAATTTTCAGTTTCGGTGCTCTCACAATTTGAATGACAATTACTCAGTCATACAACATTCTACCCATTTGAAATTTTTGTCCTTTTTTTCACACAAATAGAGCTTTCTTTTGGTGGTATTTGATCACCTCTGGGTTTTTTATTTTTTGTGCTATAAAAGAAAAACCACTGAAAATTCTGTAAAAAAAACAAAAAAACAAACTTGTTTCTGTCATATTAGCAGGTTATTTCTCACACACAGCATATGCATACCACAAATTACACCCCAAAACACATTCTGCTACTCCTCCCGAGTATGGCGATACCCCATGTGTGGGACTTTTACACAGCGTGGCCACATACAGAGGCCCAACATGCAGGGAACGCCATCAGGCGTTCTGGAACACCCAGACCAATTCTGACATTTCTCTCCTACATGGAAAAATCATCATTTATTTGCTAGAAAATTACATAGAACCCCAAAACATTATATATGCTTTTTTAGCAAAGACCCTAGAGAATACAATGGCGGCCGTTACAACTTTTTATCTCGCACGGTATTTTCGCAGAAATTTATTGAACGCGTGTTTTTAAAAAAAAAACTGTTTTGTGCTTAAAACAAAACAAAACAAAACAGTAAAGTTAGCCCAATTTTTTTTCATAATGTGAAAGATGAAGTTACGCCGAGTAAATAGATACCCAACATGTCACACTTCAAAATTGCGCACACTCGTGGAATGGCGCCAAACTTCGCTACTTAAAAATCCCCATAGGCGGTATTGCAGAGTATTGGGGTATTGCAAAATATCATGCAGGGTATTGGGGTATTGCCGAGTATTGGGGTATTGCCGAGTATTGCCGAGTACTGGGGTATTGCCGAGTATTGGGGTATTGCCGAGTATTGGGGTATTGTTGTGTATTGGGGTATTGCCGAGTATTGGGGTATTGCTGAGTACTGGGGTATTGCCGAGTATTGGGGTATTGTTGAGTACTGGAGTATTGGGGTATTGCCGAGTATTGGGGTATTGCCGAGTACTGGAGTATTGGGGTATTGTTGAGTACTGGGGTATTGTTGAGTACTGGAGTATTGGGGTATTGCCGAGTACTGGGGTATTGCCGAGTATTGGGGTATTGTTGAGTACTGGAGTATTGGGGTATTGCCGAGTATTGGGGTATTGCCGAGTATTGGGGTATTGTTGAGTACTGGAGTATTGGGGTATTGCCGAGTACTGGGGTATTGCCGAGTATTGGGGTATTGCCGAGTACTGGAGTATTGGGGTATTGTTGAGTACTGGGGTATTGTTGAGTACTGGAGTATTGCCGAGTACTGGGGTATTGCCGAGTATTGGGGTATTGTTGAGTACTGGAGTATTGGGGTATTGCCGAGTATTGGGGTATTGTTGAGTACTGGAGTATTGGGGTATTGCAGAGTACTGGGGTATTGCCGAGTATTGGGGTATTGTTGAGTACTGGAGTACTGGGGTATTGTTGGGTACTGGGGTATTGTTGAGTACTGGGGTATTGTTGAGTACTGGGGGGATTGCTGGGTACTGGGGGGATTGCTGGGTACTGGGGGGATTGCTGGGTACTGGGGGGTTGCTGGGTACTGGGGGGATTGCTGGGTACTGGGGGGATTGCAGAGCTGGGATGTTTTGAGGGTACTGGAGTATTGGGGTATTGTTGAGTACTGGGGTATTGTTGAGTACTGGAGTATTGGGGTATTGCCGAGTACTGGGGTATTGCCGAGTATTGGGGTATTGTTGAGTACTGGAGTACTGGAGTATTGTTGGGTACTGGGGTATTGTTAAGTACTGGGGTATTGTTGAGTACTGGGGGGATTGCTGGGTACTGGGGGGATTGCTGGGTACTGGGGGGATTGCTGGGTACTGGGGGGGATTGCTGGGTACTGGGGGGATTGCTGGGTACTGGGGGGATTGCAGAGCTGGGATGTTTTGAGGGATGGCTGGATCTGTGACTGCATTTGTCACAGATCCAGCCACAGCTCAGCTGCTGACACAGCGCCCCCCCCCCTCTCCTCGCACACTGTACAGAGAGGAGAGGGAGGAGAGGGAGGAACCGGCGTCATCAAATGACGCCGGTTTGTTTACAAGTGATCGCGCCGTCATTTGACGGCGCGATCACATGGTAAACGGCCGCGATCAGCGGCAATTTACCGTGATCCGTGATGCGCAGGGTCTTCTAGACCCGGCGAGCACGGACACTTTCGCGAGCGCGTCCCAGGGGACGCGCAATCGTGAAAGTGAAGGACGACGTCCCAGGGACGTCGTCCCAAGATAACCCCGCCGCGCCGTAGCAGTAAAATGCTTATGGCGCGGTGGGAAAGTGGTTAAACAAATGTTCATTCAAAATCTACTAGTGTATGGCCATATGTGTGCGCAGCGTATTGCATTAGGGTGTGCACCCCAAAGCTCAAGCATACAACTACCGATCACTCACAATGTTCAATTAGAAAGGGAAGGGGATGGTCAATTACATATTTACTGGCTCCTTCCTTCACTCATCCTAAAACATCCTTGCAGCAACAGCTGGCAGGAGAGGAGGGAAGCTGGTAGCACTGTAGGGAGAAGGGGGGGGAGCCAGGGCAGTAGGGGGAATCTGTGCTGTAAAGAGCGATATGTGCACACGCCTATGTGTATGGCTAGCTTTAGCCACGAGTCAGGAGGGGAGGATATTTCTTTACTCTAAGCAGGTCTCCACTCTAGTCTGAGAACAGGTCTGTTCTCTTCAATACTGGTCTCTGACACTAGGCTTCTGTCTTAGATAGCAAAGCTTCTAATGGAGCTTCAGACTGGTGGTCCTGGGCAGTTGTCACTTTTGTCCTTTTTGGTAATTTTGCCCTGCACTGTAATCATAAAATACAATGTATGGCATGGAGGGAATATATTTAGCACAAAGCAAAATGTAATATTCAATAAATATTTCAAGTGCTTGTTCCATGAGCTAGAATTTTAAAACGTATTCATCTTTATTGCATTGAAAGTCTGCAAAGTGGCTGGAATGCCTTTGGCATTTCATATATTTATAGCAAAGAGCTACCCAAGGATATGAGTGATCTGCTATCTTTGTTTAAGCCTGTATCATAGCTTATATTGTTCAGCGCCTAATGTATTTTCTTGTTATTCTTTTCTATTCTACTACCCATTTGGAAGCTAGAGGAAGATGTTTAAATAATGCATATTATGCTTGTTGATGGCTCACTTGAACAGTTATCAAAGGTGCTATTACCGTATTTTCCGGCGTATAAGACGACTTTTTGCATCTAAAATCATGCCCCAAAAGTCGGAGGTCGTCTTATACGCCGGGTACCTGTGTCAGACGGCGATCATCCATTATTAAAAAAGCGCGCCTCCTCCTCTGACTGTTCCGTGATAGGCGGAACACTAATTTTCCCAACAGAGCCTCTGTTTAGTGTTCCGCCTGTCACGGATGCCTTCTCATCCTCAGCCCCGGCCTCGGACGAGAGGACATCCGTGATAGGCTAAACACTGAACAGAGGCTCTGGTGGGAAAATTAGTGTTCCGCCTATCACGGAACAGCCTAAAGAGGAGTCGCAGCTTTTGAATAATGGATGGCCGCCGTCTGACATCTCTGAAAACATGAGAGGGTAGGGAGATTGTCGAGGCAGGGAATGTAATGGCACAGTGAGGCATTTTACAGATGGCACAGTGAGGCATGTTACAGATGGCACAGTGAGGCATGTATAATTGCACAGTGAGGGGTCGTCTTGTACAGTGAGTATATCCCAAAACCAACATTTTAGCTGGAAAATTAGAGTGTCATCTTATACACCCAGTCATCTTATACGCCGGCAAATACAATATTCTGTTTAGAAGTAGGTTTTAGGTCTGGACTTTGACAGGGCCATTCTAGCACATTAATATGCTTTGATCTAAACCATTCCATTGAAGCTCTCGCTGAATGTTTAGGGTCGTTGTCCTGCTGGAAGGTGAACCTCCACCCAGTCTCAAGTCTTTTGCTGACTCTAATAGGTTTTCTTCTAAGATTTCCCTGTATTTGGCTCCATCCACCTTCCCATCAACTCTGACCAGCTTCCCTGTCCGTTCTGAAGAAAAGCTGGTGTGTCAATGTTATCTGCAGTGTTAATTTTCCGCCACACATAGCGATTTGCTTTCAGGCTAAAAAGTAAAAATTTCATCTGACCAGAGCACCTTCCACATGTTTGCTGTGTCCCCCGCATGGCTTCTCGCAAGCTACAAATGAGACTTCTTATGGCTTTCTTTCAACAATGGCTTTCTTCTTGCCACCTTTCCATAAAAGCCCGAATTGGGGAGTGCACTACTAATATTTGTCCTGTGGACAGATTCTTCCACCTGAGCTGTGGATCTCTGCAGCTCCTCCAGAGTTACCTTAGGCTTCTTGGCCGCTTCTCTGATTCATTCTCTCCTTGCCTGTCTGGTCAATTTAGGTGGACGGCCTTGTCTTGGTAGGTTTGCAATCAGGGGAGGACTGGCAGCCGTAGGCCTGGGGGGCAAGTCCAGTCAAGTGGCCCATTGAACCACACAGAGAGCGAGAGAGAGAGGGAGACTGCTCCACATTGCCCCAGAGAGAGAGATCATTTGTCACTGTCTGCACAGAGAGAGAGAGAGACCGCTTGACACTGCCTGCACAGAGAGAGAGAGAGAGAGAGAGGCCACTTGGCATTGCCTGTACAGAGAGAGTGGTCACTTGGCACTGTCTGCACAGAGAGAGAGAGAGAGACCGCTTGACACTGCTTGCACAGAGACAGAGAGAGAGAGAGAGACCGCTTGACACTGCCTGCACAGAGAGAGAGAGACCGCTTGAGACTGCCTGTACATAGAGATAGAGGTCACATGGCACTGCCTGTACAGAGAGAGAGAGAGAGAGACCGCTTCACACTACCTGCACAGAGAGAGAGAGAGAGAGACCGCTTGAGACTGCCTGTACATAGAGAGAGAGGTCACTTGACAGTGCCTGTACAGAGAGAGAGGTCACTTGGCACTGCCTGCACAGAGAGAGAGAGGTCACTTGGCACTGCCTGCACAGAGAGAGAGAGGTCACTTGGCACTGCCTGCACAGAGAGAGAGAGAGGTCAATTGGCACTGCCTGTACAGAGAGAGAGAGAGGTCGCTTGGCACTGCCTGCACAGAGAGAGAGGTCGCTTGACACTGCCTGCACAGAGAGAGAGGTCGCTTGACACTGCCTGCACAGAGAGAGAGGTCGCTTGACACTGCCTGCACAGAGAGAGAGACTGCTCCACATTGCCCACAGTGCGAAGGGGTCCCCCTCTGTGGGGGTGAACGTTTTCCAGCCTATAGCTGCCAGCAGTGATCGCCAAAAAAAAAATAAGAAAGACGCGGGTTGTACTGAAGTCAGTTGATAGATTGAATTCTATAAAACCACATTCTGCACATAGAAAGATCGAAATTCTGCTGGTTCAGCAGAAAATTAAATCTGTCTATGGTGGCTTAGACCCCTTTCACACTGAGGGAGTATTGCAGGCGCTATATCGTTAAAAATAGCGCCTGCAATCTGCTCTCAAACAAGCTGCTCCATTGTCTCCAGTGTGAATGCCGAGGACTTTCACACTGCAGTGTTGCGCTAGCAGGACAGTAAAAAAAAGTCCTGCTAGCCGGATCTTTGGAGTGGTGAAGGAGCGGTGTGTTTACCACTCCTCCACCGCTCCTGCCCATTGAAAGCCATGGGACAGCATGGCTATACCGCTGGCAATGCGCTGCTGCAGCGTTCCACTAAGGTGTGGAAATTCACTTTGAACTCCACCTTATTTCCAGAACTCTTTAGGTATAAGATGTGCAAAGAATAAATTACCTACTGAGAGTAATGGAAACAAGGTGGAGTTGAAAGTGAATTGTGTCACTATTTGGAGGGATTGGTATTTAGGGGGTTACAACAGACAGGGATGAAATGTGATATCACCTCCTCTGCTTATAACTCTTTAGTGAAGTGGCAGTGCCTGCTGCAAGTGAATACAGTTGTGTCTTTGGGCTCACAAGGGTTTACTGCCAGTTTTCCATAATCACAGTCCCTCAGATTTCTTTTAGGTTGCACATTGTTGCTGCATTTTCTGGATTTGCACCAAAGATGCAGCATTCAGGACGTTTTGTGCACTTTCAGAATATGCAGTAAAAATGTGCAACCTCTATGGGAATAGGACTGGCCAACATGCAGGAATACTGTCAGTACATCCCCAGCACTGCAGAGAACACGCAGCATGCCAGACCAGTGTGAGCCCACATCATAACACCTAGGGCAAGCAAGGTACTGTCACAGGCTTCTAGGGAAAAAAATCTTTAGCTGCAGAGAGGGGAGGGAGGAGGAGCTCACTTACTTGTATGGTCCCAGCCTCCAGGTCACTCACTGTATTCCAGCCGACTGCTCAGATTGAACTTTCCCGCCCACACATCCTCTCACATTCTCGGGCTGATCAGAGTGTGGGCGGGGAAAGAGAGCAGGTCCAGCCTCTGCCAGCCAATTCGTGTGAAGGAGGGAGGGGCTGGGCGGGGCTGTGCTGTGCTCTGTACACAGACTGTCAGCCCTGAGACATCGCTGGCTCGCCTCACAGTACTGGATGGAGATGCCGCACTCGGCCAGCTCACAAACTGCGCATGTGCGGTTCTGAGCTGGCGACACAGCGGCCTTTTTACAGCATATAAGAGCAGCCCAGGGGGAGAATGCATCTCTGCCCCACGGCCCAGTCCGCCCCTGTTTGCAATTGTGCCATACTTTTTCCATTTTTGGATGATGGATTGAGCAGTGCTTCATGAGATATTCAAAGCTTGGGATATGTTTTTATAACCTAAACTTGCTTTAAACGTCTCTGCAACTTTATTCCTGTCCTGTCTGGTGTGTTCCTTGGCCTTCATGATGCTGTTTGTTCACTAAGTTTCTCCAATGCCTCGTACACACGGCTGGATTTTCAGAGAAAAAAAAGTTAGGCAGGCTTTTTTTTCTCGGAAAGTCCGGCCGTGTGTAGCCTTTATCAGACTTTTTTTGTCGGAAGTCCAACGGACCTTAGATAGAGTCGAGAACCCGTTCTCTTTCTTTCCGCCGGCCTTCCGACGGACTCAGGCAGACTTTTGCGTGGTCAAAAGTCTGACCGTGTGTATGAGGCATAACAAATTTCGGAGGGCTTCACAGAACAACTGAGATTACTGAGATTAAATTACATACAGGTGGACTTTATTTACTAATTAGGTGATTTCTGAAGTCAATTGGTTCCACTAGATCAGGGGTGCCCAACTTTTTCAAGAGCGAGGGCCACTTCAGCAACTTGGTAAGGAGTCGCGGGCCACAATGAGTAGAGCGGAGGATCTTCTCAGATGGAAGGGGACGAATTCCCTTCTGTTTTTTAAGATTGGAGGTAGGCGGGCGTAAATGGACATCTGTCGCTCTATAGAGGTGAATTGAGGGTCCCATTTGGTCGGGCTGATCGTGTGAAAAGGGCCTAAGACTGATGTGCTGCGGTTTACCCACAGCTGTGTCTATCCTGCGGGTTAGCTGAACTTTACCATAGACTCCGCCTGTGGCAAAAGCCAGCACTGTAGAGGAAGCATCGGCTTATGGGGCTCTGCTCCACAGCCGCTTCCTTCCTCTGCCACCAGCTTCATTCACAACACGGATGCTGTGGTATGGTGGGTGGGCAACCTGCAATCTGGGCTTGCCAACCCACCATTCCAGAGCAGGAGGTCGCGGGCCACATCAGAGGGCTCCGCGGTCCACATGTGGCCCCCAGGCCACTGGTTGGCTACCCCTGCACTAGATTTTAGTTAGGAGTATCAGAGTAAAGGGCGTTGAATACAAATGCACGCTACACTTTCCAGATATTTATTTTGAATAAAATGTTGAAAACCATTTATCATTTTCCTTTCACTTCATAATTATGTGCCACTTTGTTTTAGTCTATCACATAAAATCCCAATAACATACATTAACTATTTTGGTTGTAACATGAAAAAATTTGGAAAATTTCAAGGGATATGAATACTTTTTCAAGACACTGTATACAATGAATACTGCAATATTCCATCCAAGTCAATTTAGTTAAGGCTTTTAAAAATTACTCATTAGTGCAGAGGTGGACTGACAACACTCAGGGCCCCCCAGGCCAAATAAAGCAGGGGCTCCCTGTCATGTCCCGGCCATGACCTGCCCCGTCCCCACATTTTGCACAAGATAAAATTTTGCACAAAATACAACCTCTGCCTTTTTTTTTTTTTTTTACTTTCAGCACAAGAAACAAATCCCTTTCAGTGTCCATTATATAATGGTATAATGGGACCTGGAGGGGGGTCACTCTAACAGAGGCCCTCTCTGCGTCCATTACAGAGTCTGTTAGAAAGTGACCCTTCCAGGCCCCCTTAGAGACAACAGAGTCTACAGGGACCTAGAGGGAGGGTCTCTCTCTAACAGTGTCCACTACAGAGTCTCTTTTAGAGAGCGACCCCCCTCCAGAACCCATTAGAGACTTCAAAGGAGTTTACTGGGACCTGGAGGGGGGTCTCTCTAACAGAGGCACCTTCAGTGTCCATTATAGAGTCTGTTAGAAAGAGTCCTCTCCAGGCCCCATTAGAGACTACAAAGGACTCTAATAGGACCTGGAGGGGGGTCTCTCTCTAACAGAAGTGCCCCTTTCAGTGTCCATTAGAGACTCTGTTAGAAAGACCCCCCTCCAGGCCCCATGAGATTCTACAAAGGAGTGTAATGGGACCTGGAGGGGCCCTTCTTCTAACAGAGTGTACAGTGAACACCTTAATTCATTCTGGTCCTCATGGCACCCCTCCTTGTGCACTGACTCTCACCCCTGCCCTAACCTCTCACAAAGTAGAAATAAAATTGTCACTTTGTAGTGCTTCTCATAAGGGTACTGTAGCTGTGGCTGGCTCCCACTCCCTTTGTGGCTGGCTCCTGTGGGTGGCTGGCTGGCACCCTGCTATGGCTGCTATGGCTGGCTGGCTCTTTGCTGTGGGTGGGTGCCTGGCTCCCTGCTGTGGGTCAGCGGGTGGGTGGTTGATTGAATGGCATGGTGCATCCTGCTGTGGGTGGCTGGCTCCCTGATGTGGGTCAGTGGGTGGGTAACTGGCTGGCACGGTGCACCCTGCTGTGGATGGCTGGTCTGGCTCCCTGCTGTGGATCAGTGGGTGAGTGGCTGGCTGGCACGATACAGCTTGTTGTGGGTGAGTGGCTGGCTGGCACAGTGCACCCTACTGTGGGTGGGTGGCTTGCTCCCTGCTATGGGTCAGTGGGTGTGTAGTTGGATGGCTGTGGGACAGTGGGTAGGTGGCTCACTGGCACAGTGCACCCTGTTGTGGGTGGGTGGCTGGTCTTTCTTCCTGCTGTGGGTCAGTGGGTGGCTGGCTGGCACAGTGCACCCTGCTGTGGGTGGCTGGCTCCCGAGGCCTTTCTTTGCCCTATACGGATCCCGGGTAGAAGAAGCCAGGACTCTTACTATGATGATGACAGTGTGTGCTGGGGGCCGAGGCCGAAAAACATGGTCAAGATGGCCGCAAGATTCCAGCAGGTGTGTGGATGAGGGAATCTGTTATTTTTTAATTTCGATCAACTCATTGCATAAGTGAAAAGAAAAATTCATCATGTATGGCATGAAACATCCTCGTGTGTGCCTGCAGCAGCTTCCGGCATCAGAGAAGAGGAGGGAAGCCAGGAATGGTGCAGGCAAAAGGGGTGCACAGGGGGGGGGGGGCCTGGAAAGCAGGTACTAGAACTCATCCCTCGGCAGCACAGCTGCAGGGAACAGAGAAGAAGCTGACAGCGCTGCAGGAGGAGGATTGGTGTCTGTAGTTAGGCAGTACAGCTGGCCCTCCTGCTCAGCTCCTTTTGAACTGATAGGGGCTGAGGCCCTGCCCTCAGCTGCGCTGGGCTTCTGGTGAGTCTCTACACCTTTAAAGCCAGCCATACATGAGTTGAAATTCGGCAAGTCCAGCAGGACTGGACAAATTTTGATCTATATATAGGCAGACTTGTACACAAGTCGATCTATTGATTGACTTGTGTACAACAAGCCTGTTGGGCTTATGCTGAGAAATCAGTGCCACTGACTAGAGCCGGTAACACTGATAATTGTATTCTGATGGCAGGGCCTGTCAGGCAATGTTGCTTCTTGCTATGCCAACTGCAATGCTGTACAGTTCCCGGGACAATTGGTCCAGCGCATATGTAAAAAAGGATGTCAATTTTGTTTGGGAGCCACGCCGCACGACCGCCCAATTGTCAGTTAAAGCGACGCAGTGCTGAATCGCAAAAAGTGGCCTGGTCTTTGACCATCCAAATGGTCCGGGGCTGAAGTGGTTAAAAACCACTTAGGTTGCATCAACTTGTTTCCATGATGTTCTGCTCAGAGCAAAAATCTAACCCCTTGGACACTTCTAAAACATATTTGCCATTGTACTCGTATTTCAATTATTACAGTTTCTTCTTCAATTCTCTTACTTGACCCACAATACTAAATAGCTAAATCCGTGGTGTGTAACATTTGTTCTACTAATAGGTTTATTTGCATTTTTTTTTTCTGCATACAGATTACATTTGTGAAACAACTGGTACACATTAAACAATGTTACAGTGCCACACTGTGGTAGTTTAATGTGTTTTATTCTATAACTTTTTCCTCCATCAAAATCACACATAAAAAAAATATGCATATATATGCTGAACAGTGTACACTGAAAAAATGCATTTTAAAATCAAACAATTGCATACAGTCATATGTATTTACATTTGTACATGTTAAGCAGTGGCTGCTTTTTGCTAGCACTAGATTCTTTTTTTTAAATCACAAACTAGTTTTGTTGTCATGTTGCTCCTTTAGCTCTTTTCAGATTTGTACTAGGAGGAGGGGGTATTTATGCTTAGGGGCCGGTCATGCAGATTAGTACTCAATTTGTTGGGGGGGGGGGGGGGGGATTTGTGCTGACACATAATGCTCACATCTCGGGGGCAGGGGGCGCAGTTTGGCATGCTTGCCCTGGGCTCTAGGTGACCTTGTCCTGGCGCTGACTGCAGGGCAGAGGGATTTCGCACCTGAAAGTGCCAGCATATTTCCAATGTCATGTCACTCAGCAGCACCCGGAGCCAGTGAGGGTCCTTCTCTATTGACCAACAATTGAAGGGGCACTTCTCCACTGACCAGCAAGGTACACCACACTAACCACTTTGATCATTGCATACGTGAGACAATTCCTGACCACTACTCTCTGAAAGCTGTGCTATAGGTTATATACTGCTGACTTCTCTACTCTGTAAGCTGTGCTGTACATTATATAGTTCTGTTTATAGTGTTCAGTGTCTGCTGGTTGCTAAGGAGCCCTTTAACAGTTTAATGAAGGTCTCCTTTAGGGTCCTTTCACACGGAGCGGACCGTTTTTCCAACCGCTCCGTGTGTGTACGTCGGCTCAGCGGGGATCCCCGCTAAGCTGTCGGGGGACAGGGTGGTCACCGCACACTGTGCAGAGACCGCCCCTGTCTCTCCTCCGCTCTCCCCTATGGGGAATCGGATGAATACGGACCGTGTGTCCGTATTCATCCGATCCGATCCACTGGTCGGAAGAAAAATAGGGTTTTCTTCCGTCCGAAAAACCAGAGCTTTACGGACGCGGATCTTTGCGGACGTTAGCAGATGCATCATCCGCTAACGGACGCGATCCCATAGGGGAGCATTACAAGTCCGTAAACGGATTTGTAAAAACGAACGAACGGAGGCGGACGTCTGAAAGGACCCAAAAAGTAAGCTTTACACATGCACTTGTGCTCACACACACTCGCGCACACACACACTTGCCACACATATCATTCACTTTTCTATTTTTAGCTGCCCATAGATGCCCCAGAGCATTCCCAGTCCTAGCAACACCTCTTCAAATAACCAAAAATCACATGAGATACCTGTGATTGGGCATATGGTCAGCTGATGGCATTTGTGCATAGATGTGGGTTGTTTTTCATCCCTGTTATGCTTCTTGGAACGTTTTTAGTTTTCGGAACAATTTGATCTAATTTCCTTGAGTCCGAAAACAAACAGAAAAAAGAAAATCAACATAAGATGTTACAGTCTGCACATAGTCACAAATATGATTGGGGGAAGAGTCAGCCAAATGGCTATCGCCCACAGTAGGACTCTTACCAAGAAACATAACAGTATGAGCCACTACAACCGTAACTGTAAACAAAAAGCATGTGCGGGGCTCTTCCATTTGGCAGAACTGCAACTGAAATCAAAGGCAATGAAATAGTAAAATCAAAAGAAGGGAAAGAAAAGGAGAAAAAATGACAGACAAAGCAAAAAGTAAAATGAAATTAGAATAAGAGACGAGAGGACAGGAGACAAGAATAGGGAAAGGCGAGAAAAGAAGAGGAGGGAGAAGAGATGATCCCATTGACAACGTCCTACGACGAAACGCGTCTGGGTAGACGTGCGGTGACGTCATTACGCTCTGGAGGAGGGTCCTTGCTGATCTGTTTGCCGGCCGGCAACTTTGTATTTTATATGCCTGTCTAACTCATCTCCCATGTGAGTATTCTGGTTTTTACTATTTTAAATAAATGTCCCAGCGGGATTACGCTATGTCTGCCTCTATTTATCATTTACATATGATCTAATTGGTGGAGTTGCTGAGTGGAGCCCCGGTGTAAACACTGCCCTAGGATTTGGGATTCGTCCTGGTTCTCTAAAGGGCGCGGCTGGGTCACAGCCGACTGTTGATTACAGCCATTCCTCTGGTAAGCTGCTTATACTTCTGGTGGTGGGCCACATTGAAAAGCCAAGTTCGAGCACAGTGGTGTTTATTATATGTCCATCCTGATTAAAGACCAGCGGAGATTTGTCTTGGAGCCAACCTACTACTTCTCTCATGTTTGAAGGATTGTTTATCTCCACATGACTGATATATGGACTCTTTTTGATTGTATCGAGTCCGGGTGACAAGGCGCAGCTCTAAATCTTTGTTTTTGTTGTATTTCCCCTTGTGTTTCGGCACAAGAGCTGCCGCCTCCCCCCTATTTTTTATTTTTATTTTTATGTTAGTAACTGACCACACCGGTACTAATTGATTATTTAACTGTGACAAGCGCAATTTTTCCTCTGTATTAGAAGAGAGAAAGGGTGGAAAAAAGGGAGGGGAAAGAGAAACAGGTTAGAGAGGATTAGGAGAGGAGCGTGGGTTGCTGGCAAGACAGACGGGAAAAGGCAAAGTAGGGTATGCGTGAGGAGAGAGACCCTGGAGCGGGATTCCAACCCGCCCCAGGGTAAAAGGAAATGTGGGGACGATCACGTCGAAGGTGACAACATGCTCGCCAAAGTATCAGAGGAAGAGAAGTGGAGCCGATGAGCCACAGCTGTTTATAGTTATCATAAGTATTATTGTCAAGAGCCAACATCTCCTCCATTCTCATAGTGTCATTCATAATTGAAACCCAGTGTGACAGGGGAGGAATGGTGGTCGACTTCCAGTAGGAAGGTATAAGCTGTCTCGCTGAGGACATAAAGAAATGTAGGAGACTCCGCTTTTGTGATGTAATTGATCCTGGAAGTACAGAAAGGAGGGCAATCTTAGGGGAGGGAACCAACGATTCACCATAAGTCTTATTGTAACACTCGAATACCTGGGTCCAGAAGGGGCGGATCCTCTCACATTCCCACCAGACATGCAGATAGGTCCCTGTGGCTGCAGCACATCGCCAGCAGGATGCCGGGGTGGAAATATTTTGTGCAACGTAGAGGGGACCCTGTACCATCTTGAGAAAATATTGTAATTCTTTTCCTGTGAGTAGCAGGAAATTGTGGACTTTTCAGTAAAATGAAATTAAGTTTGCCATTCAGGACTTGATATGTCTTCACCCAAGTCTACGGACCACATTCTGGTGTAAGAGGGTAGCTCGGTGTGCGTGAGTGTCTGGAGGAGGCTATATATGGCCGATAGAAGGTGTCTAGGAGTCTCTGAGAAGGAGCACATCCGTTCAAATTCAGTACCAGGGCAATGTATTTGGGAAGAGGAATGTAGGTGCTTAGTGAGTATAGAGAGATGTATAGCAGTTAGGCAATCGTGCGATCCCGCCGGTATCACCGACGACCCTAGTGTCGGGTGTACAAATGAGCATGCCTGTGGCCATTTGGTTTGTCTGAAGGGACCCAACGACGGTACCCCGACACCCTGAGGGAAGGAAGGATAATCAAATAGGGAGGTCAATTGGGAATGATCGGAGGATAGGAGGGAGCATAACCCCCTGTTATACCAGATCCTGAGAGAGGCCAACGTTAGTGGGGAGGGAGGGGGCATGCGCATTAACTCAGACCTATATCCCCACAGTAGAGCCCTAAGATCCACGTGAGCCAGATCCTGCTCTGGCTCACGTGGCAACAGAGGCTTTCAAAAATGGAGGCGGGAACCATTCCAGGACTCTCGCTATATATGCGGCCTTGTAATACGATTCAAAGTCGGGGAGACCAGCTCCACCCTGCAATTTAGGACGGTTGAGCAAATTATACTTCTCCCTAGGTAACCCCCGGCTCCATAAGAATCGAATGGCAAGGAAATGTAGGGAAATTAAGAAGGATTTGGGGACTATAATTGGGATCATTTGAAGAAGATATAGAAGCTTGGGAAGGGTGTCCATTTTCAAGGCGTTGATCCGACCAAACTACGGCAGAGAAGACCCTCACCATTCCTCCAGATCCTTTCAGATGCAAGAGATTAACGTGACGCCAAGATATGAAATCCGGGGAGAAAAAGGGGTCCTGTATGTACACCAGGAGATCGTCCGTGTAAAAGAGATAATTTGTGATGGGAGGAAGGTGTTTGGATCCCATGTATGGAAGTGTTTTTTCTAATGGCACAGGCTAAATGTTCTATGACGATGACGAATAGGAGGGGGGATAGGGGACAGCCCTGCCTAGTGCCGTTGGAGATGTCAAAGGATTCTGAGGTATAGCCATTAACCAAGACTGAGGCCAAAGGATGTGAGTAAAGGGACATCACCTTTGAAATAAAGGACGTTCCCAGCCCCAGCTGTTCCAGCGAAAGCCGTAGGAATCTCCAGTTTATGCGATCAAAAGCTTTTTCAGCATCAAAGAAGAGGAGGCAAGCCTTCAGGCCTTTGCGTTTGATAAGGGAAATTAAATGAATTGTTTTGGTGGTATTGTCCCTGGCCTCTCGGCCCGGGACAAATCCCACCTGATCATTGTGGATCACACCTGGGAGTAGAGGGGACAGATGGTTTTAGATCAACATTGAGCAGGGATATTGGCTGGTAGCTGTTGCATTGGGAGGGGTCCTTGCCTGGCTTGGGTAGAATGGAAATGTTAGCGGACAGCAAAGCCTTGGGTGGAGGGAGGGAATCATCCATGGCATTGAAGGCCTTAGCCATCAATGGTGCTAATAGTGAAGCAAAGGTTTTATAGAAGCGAGGGGTGTACCCATCTGGGCCGGGACACTTGCCTACCTTCAAGCCCTTGATGGCGCTTAGAAACTCAAACAAGCTTAAGGGATTGTCCAATTCAGCCACATCAGAGGCGGCAATGGTGGGCAAAGCCGTTTCAACAATATAATCCCACATATCGCCACCCGCTGGAGCGGAGCGCGCGGTCGGGTCAGTGGGCATTAGGTTATAAAGGCGAGAATAATATTCCAAAAAGGCGGAGGATATACCCGTCGTTTTAAACGATTTGGTATGGTCAGGGCGCGAAATAAAGGGGATGGTGCATCGCGATGATCTAGGGTGTAGGACCTGAGCCAGCTGTTTGCCACATTTATTGGCTAGTGAGTAATGGAAATTGCGTGCCCTATCCCGAGCTATCAGCGAATGTGAATCGAGAAGCTGGAGTAGGTCTCGACGGCCATTCGACAGTCGAACAAAGACCGCAGTGTCCAGATCTCGTTTGTGCAAAGGTTCGAGCTCCGCTATAGTGGAAAGGAGATGACGGATGTCACTCGATCGCATCTTTTTGAGACGAGAGCCATGTTGAATGAGTACACTACTGATTACACATTTCAGGGCCTACCATTGAGTGATAAGGGAGGTGGTGTCTGAGAGATGATCAGAGACCAAGTGTTGAATGGCTGCGGAGACATCTGCCACACATACGGGGTCTCGCCGCAAACTGTCATTCAACCTCCAATGTGAACCTCGACTTGATGATGGGGGACGTGCAAGGGTCAAGTAGACCGGTGCATGGTCGGACCAAAGCAGTTGACCTATGGACGCCTGAATGGGAGTGTCTAACAGAGATTGGGAAATTAAAAAGTGGTCTAGTCTGCTATATGAGTTATGTGCCGCCGAGAAATGGCTATAATCTCTTTCTGTGGGATGCTGGACGCGCCAAACATCCACCAGAAGGGAGGAATGAAGGAGAGTTTTGATGCATTTCAGTGTAGAGTGTGGTATAGAGGACTTACCCGAGGATGTGTCAGCAGACGGGGACATGGCGACATTAAGATCTCCACCAATGATGTAGCAGGGACCCCCGAAGGAGGATAGTCTGGTGAGAACCGATGAGAGGAACCGGGCCTGACCCGTATTAGGTACGTAAATGTTGGCCACTGTGAAAAGAAAATTAGCAGCCATTAACATCAACAAGAGTGTCTAATACCTCTGGGTTAAAAGACTTATGAAACGCTATGGATACACCCTTAGACTTAGCTCTGGGATTGGTACTATGGAACCATTGTGAGTAATATTTATTGCATATAGCCGGTATGGAATCAGTACGGAAGTGGGTTTCCTGCAAGAACATCTTTTGTGGAAGTGGTAGAGGGTCTGGCTCCGCTTCTCAGGCGTATTGAACCCCCTACAGTTAAATGTAGCTAAAGTTAATGGGCATACAGAAGCCATGGTGCATGTAGGTGAGGGAAAAGGGGAAGAGGGAAAAGAGCACATGAAGGAGGGTCATTACCTGTCAGCAACCCACAGAAATGGAAACATAGCCAGAAGAAATCTAGAGAGAGAACATAGGAAGGAAAGAAGATAAAGGAAGGAGGGGAGGAGAATAGACAGGGGAGAGGAGAATAGAAAGGGGTATAGAACAAAAAGGTCCAGAAATTGACCAGAGACCGGGTCTGAACGTGGTCACCGTCTACACCACCCACATTGCAAAGCAGGCGGGGTGTTAAATACACAGGGATAGGGTGTGGAGAGGGTGACCAAAACAACCAAAGTAAAAAAATAAGAAGAAAAAAAGAGCAATAACAAAAAAGGCCACTAGGTGGCTCCAAAAAGCTGTAAGGAAAGAAGAAAAAAAACTCACAGCAAGGCATATAGCCGTAAGCCAAACAGCGTCCATGGTGACGCTGCAAAAAAAGGGGGTGGGGGATACAGTGGAAGTTCACCGGGCAGGGTGGATCCCCGGACCCCAGCTCCACGGAAGAACAAATTATAGGACAGAACCAAAATGCGGCATATATAAACATGAAAAAACTGTGGCATGGGAACAAAACAGAGTAGATCAAACATATGTAGTAGACAAAATTAACAAGTAAACAACTTCTACAGTTAAAGGGTCACTAAAGGTAAAAAAAAATTGGGCTGAAATGACTGTTTACAGGGTATAGAGACATACAAGTTAACTGATTCCTGATTAAGAAAAAATAAAAGTAACAATGAAAATAGAATTGGGATCGTGGCATTTTCAACCCCGTGTCGTTCCAGGAGAGAACCCCTGGGAAGGCAAGATAAGTGCAAGGATCGATTCAACCCGGGCATGTTCAGCCCTCAGAGTCCCTGCGAGGCAGGGATTTGGGATTGCGTTTGCGCCCCTGTGTCTGCCATGGAGAGGCAAAGGGCAAGACAGGAGTAGATGGTGTAAACGGCCAGTCCGGGAGAGACACTTGTGGAAGCTCCAGCGTGCTGAGGAACGTAGGCAGGTCTCCCAGTGTGCAAAAAATGGCGGTCTTGCCCTCATGGTGCACTCGCAGGTGGAAAGGGAATCTCTATTGATACTTCATTTGCTAGGATTGCAAAAGTAAGGTGGGCGGCTACAAAGCTTTTCTCATCGCCAAGGTCTGGCATGCAGAGGCGTATCTAGTAAAAATAGCGCCTATGGCAAGCACTGAAACTGCGCCCCTGCCGAAACATTTGAAACCCATCTTTCAGATAACCTTAACAACAAAAACAGCTAACAAAACGAGTGGATTTATCATCCCTTGTGATACCTTGGGTAGTGACAGGTACATGTCCAGGTACATGCAGAACCATTTAAAGCCTCCGTTTTCACAGAGGAGAGGGAGAAACTGATGTTCCTCCTTCTTTTTTGTGTGCTTCCAATCCGACCAGATGGAATGGGAGAGCCTGGGAGATCAGGGGAGGGCTGTGGCTGAATGCAGCAGGGATAGCGCTGCCATTGTCCATTAGCAAAGGTGCTGAAAAGAAGATCCTGCCTATGCTCGGGAGGAGGGAAAAAGAGACCCTCAGACCCTGGTAAGTGCCTTGCTGCCCAGCCACTCAACAGTGCCCCCTTCATTTGGCACCCATGGCATTTGCCATGGTGGCCATACCCTAGATACGCCACTGCTGGCACGATAGGTCGGGAAGGAGCATCACAGGTGCATCGTTATATAGGATAGTGTCCTGCGAGCTAGCAGCTCTCATGATGGTCTCCTTAATTTTGTAAAAGTGGACCCGGCACAGTGTGTCACGAATGAAGAAGGGGTCCTGGGTTCGGGGGCCCGAGGTCCTGTGAACCCGGTCCAGCTCAATAGGGTCATTCTTAGGGCGCTGCAGCAATTGGTTAAAAATGGCGGT
The DNA here is from genome assembly GCA_029574335.1 of Rana kukunoris. Classification (NCBI taxonomy): domain Eukaryota; kingdom Metazoa; phylum Chordata; class Amphibia; order Anura; family Ranidae; genus Rana; species Rana kukunoris. Next base: position 283,449,140 of record CM056052.1, read on the forward strand.
CAAAGCGACATGTTGCGTATGTTATTGCGACAATTACGGTTCTCGATATTGTCTTGTTGGTACGCCAACTGCTGCAGCATGACAGTATGGGAGTTCAGGATTTTGTCATGTGTCTGCACTGCATTGCTGAGGCCATCTGTAGTGGCATCTAGACAGGGCCGGACTGGGAGTAAAAACCAGCCCTGGAAAAAATGTCATACCAGCCCCATAGCATTATTATACCAGCCCAACAGTAAACGTCATTATTTTCTTGTTCGTAAAAGGGAAAATCATGCATTTTAAAGCACAGTTGAAGAGTGTATTATAGATATGAAAGCACATAGGGCTAGGGATATATAACAACAAATTACAGTTAAAAGTGGAGCAATCATCAAGGGAGACACCTTACATCAATGACCCCCCTCCCCTTCTCAGACTGGCCTGGCTTTGCTGTCACTGACCAGTGTGCAGGATTCAGTCAGTCGGCTCCCGATTGATGGCTCCCGTGACCCCCATCCCAGCAGTGCTCCCACCGTTGACTCCTCTCCAGACTGCAGACATGATATAAAACAAGAGATGGTCAGAGGTTGCAGACATGATACAGGATATGTCAGAGGCTGTGGGCATGATACAGGATATGTCAGAGGCTGTGGGTATAGTACAGGATATGTCAAGATGGCAGAGAATGTGGGCATGATACAGGAGATGTTAGAGGCTGTGGGCATGATACAGGATATGTCAGAGGCTGTGGGCATGGTACAGGATATGTCAGAGGCTGTGGGCATGGTACAGGATATGTCAGAGGCTGTGGGCATGGTACAGGATATGTCAGAGGCTGTGGGTATAGTACAGGAGATGTCAGAGGCTGTGGGCATGATACAGGAGATTTCAAAGGCTGTGGGCATGATACAGGAGATGTCAGAGGCTGTGGGCATGATACAGGAGATGTCAGAGGCTGTGGGCATGATACAGGAGATTTCAAAGGCTGTGGGCATGATACAGGAGATGTCAGAGGCTGTGGGCATGATACAGGAGATGTCAGAGGCTGTGGGCATACTACAGAAGATGTCAGAGGCTGTTGGCATAGTACACAAGATGTCAAGATGGCAGAGGATGTAGGTATGATACAGGAGATGTCAGAGGCAGGGGGCATGGTACAGGAGATGTCAGAGGCTGTGGGCATGGTACAGGAGATTTCAGGGGCTGCGGGCATGGTACAGGAGATTTCATGGGCTGCGGGCATGGTACAGGAGATTTCAGGGGCTGCGGGCATGGTACAGGAGATTTCAGGGGCTGCGGGCATGGTACAGGAGATTTCAGGGGCTGCGGGCATGGTACAGGAGATTTCAGGGGCTGCGGGCATGGTACAGGAGATTTCAGGGGCTGCGGGCATGGTACAGGAGATGTCAGGGGCTGCGGGCATGGTACAGGAGATGTCAGGGGCTGCGGGCATGGTACAGGAGATGTCAGGGGCTGCGGGCATGGTACAGGAGATGTCAGGGGCTGCGGACATGGTACAGGAGATTTCAGGGGCTGCGGGCATGGTACAGGAGATTTCAAGGGCTGCGGGCATGGTACAGGAGATGTCAGGGGCTGCGGGCATGGTACAGGAGATCAATGTAGCCTCACTGTACCCATCATTGCAGCCTCACCGTGCCCATCATTGCAGCCTGTGAATTTGCTTGGCAGAGTCTGCCCATGTGAAAAGGCTCTAAGGGAGAGCTCTGTGGACTGTAATGTAAAGGGAAACTGATGTAAGGGCCAGTTCACACCAGACACAGTTCCGTACAGTTTTGTGCGCTAAAAATGCATGCACAGTGTTTTCCATTTATTCCAATGGCTCTAGTTGGCTCTAGTTCACAACATGCAGTCAGTTTCTGGTGCAGAAACTGACTGAAAACTGACTGCATGGTGTGAACTAGAGCCAACTAGAGCCATTGGAATACATGGAGAACACTGTGCATGCATTTTTTGCATAAAAAAAGCACATGGAACTGTGTCTGGAGTGAACTGGCCCAAAGAGGTACTCTTGGAATCCTGATGTAAGGGGGACTCTGATCACCAAAGCCCCCACATACATCAGAGTCCCCCCTTTACATCACAGTCCACAGAGCTCTCCCTTACATAAGTGTGCTCAGAGGCTGGCGAGATGAGAGGGGGGAGGGGGGAAATATTTCCCTTACCAAAGATGAAGGCTTGGGCCCTGGATTGGTCAGCAAACAAGGCCTACTAGCCTGTGCCATACATAGGCTGGTAGAGCATGCTGGGGCTTGTAGTGCACCACACTAGGGAAATCCTAGTGGGCTGCTGTGTTGGTTGAGGGAGGTGACAACACACTCTGTACAGCCCCATCAATGACTGACCCACCTGTGTGCTGCTTTCTTTTCATCCATGAGAAGTCTCATTAGGAAGCAAGGATTTTTAGCTGACCTGGAGAGCTGTGGATCCTCTGTGGGGGGTTGCAGGCAGCATCCATAATACAAGATGGCCTTTCCTCCATTTTCACTATCTACCTGCAGACTGCTGAAGTTTCTTTGGGAAGCATGGAGGAGATGCTGAGGATTGGAATGTTGGAGGGGAGGGGCTGTGGGACACACACAAGGGGGTTGAGAGGAGAAGATCCTGCTATCTGTATCTTTTTTCCTCTCTCCTGTCCGAAGTCTGTGCGAGGAGGGGGGGGGGTGTGGGCTGTTGTCAGCGCGGGTCTGAGCAGTGTTGTGACAGAGAATGTAATACACACTCTGCTCTTAACTAAAGCCACATTACTAGCTTCCCCCCCCACAGCAGACACGATCTGGTCTAGGAGGAGGAGGGGAGGTTTTTCAAACAGCAGCACTGCCAAAGTTTTCACACTCCCAGACACACAGCAGGAGATGCCTGCTGACTCTGTGTGACGTGGAGGGGGAAGGACGGAGCAGAGCGCTGGCAGATCAAAAAAGGCCATTCACTGGCACAGCCCAGCACACTCACCTGCGGTAAGGAAATAGAACGAATCATCCTTCCGGGGTGACTAGCAGACAGACGCGCGCATTCGCTCATGCGCACTGCCGCAAGCAGGGCTGGATAGGAACTAATGTGCACCAGCCGCAAACCCGGGGACACAAAACAACGGCGTACACAGGAAATTACATAGACACATAGGAGGGGCCAGGCTAACAGCAGAAATCGGCCAGCTCAGACGGCAGCCATGTTTTTTTCGGGCGCCGCTGCCCTCACACCGGCCTCCAGGAGCAGCCAGGCAGCCGGCCCACCGGGATTTTTCCCGGTGTCCCGGTTGGCCAGTCCGGCTCTGCATCTAGATCCTCAAAACGTGCTCCCACATCCTTTTTAAAGTCAGAGATCTCTTTCTAATAGGCCTTTTTCAATCCTATGGACACAGTGTTCAAAATCAGCCTTGGTGGGCAGGGATCTAATGTAGCTTTGCAGGGAAGGGATCTGTGACTCCATGTCCCATCCCTCACCTGAACCCAGGGAGGCATTAGAGCGGCTCCTGGTGAGCACATAGTCAGAGTCCCCAGGGAGAGAGAGATGTCAATGTGCGCTCACCTGTGACTGCAGGGACGATTCAGAGCAGGCTGGGGATGGAGGTGCCAGCGTCATCTTCGATTCCGAAGGGCGCTGCGATGCGGCCCGAGATCGGGCAAATAGTCCTCTAAATTGCCTCCATTTCGCTCCCCACCAGTGCCCTTCTGTGCCCGGAACTTGTCCTTTCCCATGTGCCAAATCTGGGACGGTTTTGAGCCTGTTTGTAGAGGTAGTTAAGCCTGTGAAGCTGGAGGTCCAGGGATCCAGGAGAGAACACTCCACTGCTCCATGGGCCAAGTCACGCCCCCCTATTTTGGTGGTTTTAAATCCCCCCCAAAAAATGTATTATAATGCAGCTTACCACTTCCTAGATGTAGGGGCCACATGAATTTTCTTTGTAGGCTTTTAGCTAGTTGATCTTACCAGTAAGTCTGTTACTTTTCACAGTTTGCAAAGATTAGCTCTTGGTCATTCATGTGAAAGCTTTATCCCAAATGAAAAAGATAATGCTATAACAGATTAAAATGTATTGGCTGGAGGTCAGCTTTAATTTGTTAGTCAAGTCAAAATCTAAATTTGCTAGTGTACCTAACACTAGCCTCTCCCCAGACTGATAATTCTGCTGTCCAAAGTTGTCTCCATTGCTTCTTCATTCAGAGTGGAGACATCCTAGGACAGCTTGTTGCCTGTCAGATCACCACCAGGTGAAAAAAGAAAAAAAGACTAAAAAACAAACAAAAAACAAATGCATCTACTTCATATAAGGACTGGTAAGCTGCATTATATAACATTGTTGTGTTTTGGTTTAATACTGCTTTAAGTTGCCCATTTTGAACATATCATAGGTTTGGTTACACCTTGTAAAAGTCAGATGTTTAAATTCAAAATGAAATAATAATCATCTGGGATGTGAGGTCCAACATATAGAGGATTGTGTGTATCGGAAGAAAATAGAGAAGGAAGCACTCACGGTGCCACATCCGTAAATTGAAGCAAGAACAAAAAAATAAAAAATACAAAAACAATAACAGTATTTAAAAATTAAAATCATTTACATCATATACAGTAGATCATATAAAATGAAAATAGATTGTACAATGAAAGCCATTTTCATTTTATATGATCTATATGATGTAAATTATTTCATCCCTTTTGAACCTTGACCGTTGTCCTGAAGAAGCCTAACGGTGAAACGCGTAGACACACAAGGGCTCATTGTACAAACCATTTTCATTTTAAATGGTTTTAATTCTTGAATACTGTTATTTTTTTATAATCAACATTATATTTTTTAACATATACCTCTCCATTGTTTCCACGTCTTAAAAGTCTGACCCCTGGTTACTGTAAGAAGTAACCTTTTTATAGTTCTTGATTGTGTGCATCATTGCAATGACAACAGCATGAGCCTTTACCTCAGTAGTAGACAAAGATCACCTAGCCTTCCTTGATTTAGAAATGTGCCATAAGGATACATGCTAAAAACAATACTAAGCCCACAGCTGGTGACCCCTTCCTCCATTACAAAAGCTGCCACCATCAACGCTGGCTCAGTAACATCCCAAAAAGGTAGTTTTTCAGGCTGAGACATAATTGCAGACACAAGCCGAATGATTACTAGATACAGGGAGAGTCTCCTAAGCGTACACATGATCAAATATATCTGCTGAAACTGGTCCGCATGCGTGGAAGTATTTTACTTCCTGGTTCGGTGACGTGGCGGCGTCAACGTCACCGCCACGTCACCGCGCTATCTGTCCGCAGGGATTTTGGTTTGATCGTGTGTACACAGATCAAACCAAAATCTCCCAGGAGACGTGTCCGATGAAAACGGTCCGTCGGACAGTTTTCATCGGATATATCTCCTCGTGTGTACGGGGCCTTAAATAAACCTACGCTCTATAGTTAATGAGGCCCACTCAAGCTATATGACTGGTCCTACAACCTATACTGTGTCATTTATTGAAGAACTACACAAGATCAGATTTACAACACAATTCCACAGCCGCCACAGACAGATGAAACACATAGGGCCAGATTCAGGTAGATGGGAGCATCTTTGCTCCAGAGTAACGCTTCTCATTTGCGTTACGCTGCAGAAATTTTAGGAGCATGTGCTGTCATTCACGAAGCACTTGCTCCTAAAGTTGCGGCAGCGCATCGCAAATGAGCCGGCGGAATTCAAATTGGGCGGGTACGGGGCGTGTAGTATTAAAACGAAGCGCGTTCCCGCCGCGAACGTACTGCGCATGCGTCGAGTGTCAAAACATCCCCGTGCGCATGCTCCAAATTCTGTGAATGAACGTCAATGACGTCACATTCCCATTCATGAACGTTTTACGCAAGCGACGTGTTTTTTTTTTTTTTTCCGACGCGATGACGACGCCTATACCTAACATAGGATATTCCAACCCCATGTAGGTATAACTATGCGCCGCGTATCCCGTCCGGAAACGTCGTAACGTCACTGCGTCGCGCCGGAATGCGATCGTGAATTGCCGATTTCCGCTCATTAACATATTTTTTGAACGGAAATCGGCGGGAACGCTCCCGGCGCCATTTTTAAGTTGAAGTAACGATGCGATGGCGAAACTCAGTTACGCTGCTCGCATCGGAGCTTCAACCCGGCGTTTCTTGTTTTCTGGTTACAGAAAACAGAAACGCCGGCTTAAAGTCACAGTTAGGCTGGCGGATCACTGGATCCGCCAGCCTAACTGTTCCTGAATCTGGCCAATAGAACGTAAACACTGGACCATATAGTTACAAGACCCCCATCTTAATGAACACATACCCAAGAAACCAACACTTTCATACAGAAAAGCTCCTAACATCAAAGGCTGTATGACTGTATGACACCTCAACGTATTAAAAAAATGAAAAAATACCTGAGAGATGTGGAGGACTACAAATTACATAATGTTTTTAAATGGCAGGAAAATTACCGTAGTAATTTTGTGTCGCCATCTGAGAAGGTTGATATGGAGGAGGGTACTAGCGGGGAATCTGCTGCATCAGTCCCACTCCCCCTTCGGGAGAATACCAGATCCTTATCTGGATCCCAGATGATACCTCCTTCCACTCGGGATTCGAGAATGGGAAATGGCAGAACACCACAACATAACAATAATAGAGGAAAAATTCCCTCCAACTCAATGGGAAGCCACCAACCACCCAACTATGTAAACACCAGAAATCAGGGTCGGATGGCCTCTGTGGGTGGGATGAGGGGGGGGGGGGACACCAACCAGGGTCCAGCTCCCACCCATCCAACATCTACCCAGTTCCTCTGAGCAGAATACCTCAGGTTGACCATTATGGTCACTATGAGGAGCCTCCCCATTATGGGTACTCTGAGGCCTTGTACACACGACGGGAAATATCCGCTGTAAACGGTCCCCGGACCGTTTACAGCGTATATTTGCGCCGGGATATTTTGATCCGATGGCTGTACACACCATCGGATCAAATTCCCCGCCGGCGGACAGCGCGGTGACGCGGCGGTGACGTTGACGCCGCCACGTGACCGCCACGTCACCGCACCAGGAAGTAAACACTTCCGCGCGCATGCGTCAGATCCATTCACAGGATACGACGCATGTGCGGCAAGATATGTCCGCTGGTTTGCCGTACTAACCAGCGGACATATCTGCCAGCCAGCTATCCGGCGGAAATATTTCAAAGCATGCTTTGGAATTTTTCCGCCGGATGAATCCGGCAAAAAGCGTCCGTTTGCCCCTACACACGAGGGGATTTTTCCGCTGAAATGGTCCGTCGGACCATCTTCAGCGGATTTATTCCCTCGTGTGTACAAGGCCTCATGGCGGACATCAGGGCAACTTCCCCCGCTCACCTGGGGTACATTGGAGGCAGGATACTATGAGGGGAGATCCATCGATGCTGTCACAAGGCTATAGATCAGATTATGAACCATATTATCCTGAAAGTGACAAACCTAAGATTAGACATCTGGATGATCCATCTGCTATCCAGCCACTGAGGAATAAAAAGGATAGTTTTTTAGGAAAGGGACGGGGAAAAAAGGGAAGACAAAGAGAGGATGCAGAGGAGGGCAATGGAGGGACCCCCAAAAAAATCAGGAAGAAGTGAAATGTGAAGGTGTATTCAATCTGAGTGGCTCTGAGCTCACTTCTTCTGAGAAACTCATTTTGAATCAAGGTTTAAAATATGCACCAAGAAAACCTCTCAACAAATTCCAAATGTTTCTAGACATCAATAAATTCACTAGGAAATTGAGCATGAAACGCTATTTTCTGTCAAATCCTATTCTATCTAACTCTAACACCAATGCTTTAAGTGGTCAAGGTAATACTGGACTAAGGAATGCCTCTTTATTCAATCCAGGCAAACCAGCAGCTGGTATTACAGTATTTAAGGATTTAATTTTGAAGGATTTTTCCCAAGTGACTTTTAAAAAAGAAAAACCAAAGAAAGTGGATGAGGGAATTGCGACATTATGTGAGAGGAAAGACCTGGTAATTAGACCTGTGGATAAGGGGGGGGGGGGGGTCGTGATCCTTAAAAAAGAGGATTACATAAAAGAAATGGAGTCCCTATTGGCTGACCGGAATACTTACACCATTCTCAATAGAGATCCAATTGAGAAGTACCATAAATTGCTACAAAGTATCATACAAGATGGGCATCGCAAAAAGACCATTAATGATAAAGAAAAGGATTTTTTAATACCTTTGGCTCCAAGAACACCTATTATCTATTACATCCCGAAAATTCATAAGAATGCTACCCACCCTCCTGGACGCCCAATAGTCAGTGGAATTAACTCTTTGACTGCCAGGGTGGGCAAATATGTGGATGTATTTTTGCAGCCAGCAGTATGCAAAACTCGGGCGTTCTTAAAAGATTCTATGCAGGTGATGAGAGAAATCTCGCCCCTAATAGTAGAAGATGATGTGTTGCTTGTTACAGCGGACGTCTCTTCGCTCTACACTATTATCCCCCACCCTTTAGGATATCAGGCGGCCAAGTTCTTTTTGCGCAAGGAACAATCTTTGAAAACCTCCACTCGAGAATTTGTTATGAAGCTTCTCAGCTTCGCAATGGAGCATAACTATTTCTTTTATGGAGGACAGTTCTACCTACAAAGCACGGGGGTTGCGATGGGGGCTAAATTTGCCCCCAGTCTAGCTGGACTGTTTATGGCCCTATGGGAAAATGATAGACTTTTTTCTTTGAATGACCCACGGCTCCTAATTTGGAGAAGGTACATTGATGACGCCTTCTTCTTATGGAAGGGCAGCGAGGAATCCCTAGTAGAGTTCATGAACTCTCTGAATTCCAACGATTGGGGTATCCGTTTTACTTATGAATTTAGTACCACATCTATTAATTTTTTGGATTTAGTGATTTTCAAAGAAGAGGGTAAATTGATGACCAAAACTTTTTTCAAAAGTACTGACCGAAATGGGTTTATCCCAATAGACAGTGGGCACCATCCCAATTGGCTCCGTGCTATCCCTAAAAGTCAGTTCCAGCGCCTAAGACGCAATTGTTCTAAAGTAGAGGATTTTGAACTACAGGCTGCTGCTTTAAAAAAACGCTTTTTGGAGAAGGGATATCAATCAGATGTTTTAGATGAAAATATATCAACTGTAGTTGAGATGGATCGATCCAACCTGTTGGTCCCAAAACCCAAGAAAATGGAAGATAAAAACTCTGAGTTCCAATGGTCTTTTTTAACTACTTTTTCATCCAAATTCTGGTGGGTCAAGAAAGTTCTATGCAAATACTGGCAGGTATTAAAAAGCGATAGAATCTTGGGACCACAATTGCCTGAGTGTCCCAAGGTACTATTCAGGAGAAACCAAAACCTGAGGGACATTGTAGCCCCTAGTGTGGTTGATCCCCCCCCCCCCAAAAATTACCATGTATGGGTCTCTCAAGGGGGTTTTTCCCCTGCAAACGATGCAAGGTATGTACATCCGCAAAAACCATGAAAACCTCCACATTCACTTCAACCACGACCTCCAGACAGTATAACATATCTGACTTAATCACTTGTGATACCATTGGGGTCATTTACCTCCTTATTTGCCCATGTGGGCTTCAATATATTGGAAGAACAATTAGGGCTTTGAAAATCCGAATTGGGGAACACGTTGGAAACATCCTTAGTGGATACGAAGAACACAGTGTTTCCCTACACTTTAAACATCATCATGATCAAAATCCAGCCCTGTTACAAGTAATAGGCATCGAGCGATATTCTCCACATTGGAGGGGTGACAATATGAAACGTCAAATCTCCCGCCACGAAACTCGATGGATCTTTGATATGATGTGTTATACTCCCCACGGGTTAAACATTGAGTGGGACATTAACTGTTACATTGATAACAGTTAGTTACTTCCCACTCTGCCAATGACTAGGGTCCCCCACTCACCAAATGACTATACCTCATTCAACTGCATTCTGAGGTCAGTCTTACACACTGAATAGGATACCAGCTGTTGCATGGATAGCAGTCTGCTATTTCACATTCTGGGAGTAAGTGGGGTCCCCTATCCTCTAGCAGACAATATTCCATCACTACTGAGTCTATAGTGCTGCTTTGCCCTTTTTTCACTTTGTTGTTTTTTCCCTATTATCCTCAGATCTTTGTTTTATATATGAAGATTTTTATTTATTATTTTTTATTCCATGTTATTCCCTTTTCTACAAAACAGAATATACATATATATATTTTTCAACAAAAGGGAATTTTATTTATATATATGTTTTTAATACATTATTTGTATATGTGCACATTCATATGTACATATACAAACTATAAGTTGTTTGTGCCTATGTCAGAATATTTAAAGATACACTGCAGGTTGAATTTAATTCAAATATAAGTTCTTCACTCGCAGTCATTATATGGAAGTTTTTTCACTATCCTCCATTATCTAAACAGATTATTTATCTTTGAGTTATTTTTATCCTTTGACATTATGTAAGAAATGTATGCATTTTTTTTGTTGTTCTAATATTGATTATATCATTGGGTCCTTTACATATGTCCTTTTAGATTGTTATGGTTCTTTTCCCCCATTATAATGCACCACTGTGGCTGGTCTTTGGGGGGTTAAAATTTATAACAAGGAATAATGTGTCCCGATTTTTAAATCACCTTGTGTCTGCATGAAGGGGTGGACATCTCTTTTTTTATTAGATGTTTTATTTTCCTTTTTTTTGTTTCACTAAAGAACACCAAAAATGCCCTCAAAATTTCACCTGGTGACACTGATTGTTTTTTTCAGTGTTTCCTGTGTCACTCATATAAGATGAGCGGCATGTGAAGGGTCTAGTACTGTTTCCTCTCCCTGTTGAAACCTTCTGAGGTGAAACACTAGTGTCAGCTGGAAACCAAACATCAGACCCACCAGTAATTAGCAGATAGGCTTCCCTACCTACTGCATTTACGATATGTCTCTACCAGATATTTGACTTCTATGCGGATGGATGACTTTGTTGTTTTCTGCCACAAAATTTTATTAAAGAAGTTCTTATGAACCTATTTTAAAACTTATCACGCTATGAAGTTTTTCTTCCTTCAATTACATTGATTGATCTCTTCACTCCTGGGACCCTTTGGAGAACGTTTGCAGCTGAGAAGAATGCTAATGAGCTTAAAGTGAGAACAAGCCTTGGGATGTCTAAAGACTGAAGGATTCTCTCCCCTGCACTTCTTGGCTTTCAAAGACCCTTACCACATGCCTGTTTGATCTCTGTCATAGGGATCCATCTTTTTTTGGTAAGGGGGCACTTCGCCCAAACTTTTTCATCCATTGTTTCCTGCACACTCAAGTTTTACCAATGTATGGAAGAATTGATTCTACTATTTCCTGAAAATTGTTTGCATCTTAGAAAAATGGACTGCATATTTTCACCTTTATGAACTTGTTCAGTGAACTCTGAATTTATTAGTTTTTCTTGGTATATATATTTTGTGGAGGTTGCGCTTTTATTTTTGCATTTATATTCATTCACGGCTGTATATTCCAGCCTTTTTTATTGCAGCACCTTTTCAGGGATTTTTCCTTGTCCTTATATTTTTTTCACTCATATATATATATATATATATATATACACTTTTCTTTGTTTATCACTGTGTGATTTGAGGGCAACCAGCTGGCTCCATCCCACTGGTCCTTAGCAAACTTACATCCAAATCATCTCCCTCTCCCAGTCTGACACTCCTCCCCATCACTGGTATGTATCGGTGCTGCAAGCTACTCTGTAAGGCCTTGTACACACGAGCAGACACATTTGTTCAAATCGGTCGGACAGACCGATTTGAACAAATCTGTCTGCTGGGGACGTATTGGTTTGATCGTGTACACACGATCAAACCAAAATCCCTGCTGGCAGACGGCGCGCTGACGTGGCGGTGACGTTGACGCCGCCACGTCACCGCACCAGGAAGTGAAACACTTCCGCGCATGCGTCGAAACCATTCGACGCGTGTGCGAGAAGACATGTCTGCTGGTTAGCGTACTAACCAGCAGATATGTCGGGCGGACGGGTTCCCAGCCGACAGATTTCAAAGCATGCTTTGAAATCTGTCGGCTGGCCAAATCCATCGGCTCACCCGTACACACGATCAAATCTGTCTGCTGGGACGGCCGGGCCGACCGTTTCCAGCAGATAGATTTGATCGTGTGTACGCGGCCTTAGACTTGTAAATTTGTTCATCATGGGCAGAAGAAATTTACAGCGAAAGGTAATATATATAACATTAAAGATTTCTACATATGTTCGTCTGAATTGTAGTTTACTGCTTGACCTGTCCCTGTGGCCTACAATATGTCAGCAAAATTATCCGTACCCTTCGCAAGTGCTTTGGAGAGCATCGCTGCTTAATTGAAGAGGGCAAGGACAAGCGTCAGGGCTCGCACACCCCATGGCCCTCGCTATGTAACGATGTGCACAATTGTGTTCTTCTATTGCATCAAATAGTATTTGTACTGTACATTTATTGTATCATTGGACCAGACCATTTTCACTGCATTTTATACATGCCACTGGATTATTCTTCCAATAAATAACCTTTTTATTTGAATTTCTGATTTTGTTATATTGCTGTCTAAAGCCCCAAGGGAAAACTTTCCATTTGTATTATTTTCGGGGTGTGCAGATCTTTCGTCTCTGCTCTGTGTCATTTCCATATTAGGACAAGCATACTGCACTTTACTGAATACCATGCCAAATCTACAGAAGGTCTTAAAGTATGGGTGATTGAGTCTGTACATGGTGACATGTCTTTGGCAGATAGGTTACAACCCCTTTGTCAAAGAGAAAAATACCAGATCTATGCCCTAGATATACTATATCCATGGGGGCTCAATGAAGAATTGGAAATCAGTACTATATTCTAATCATGTAGTGTTCTCCAAATAACCCATTTTTTTTATGTATCATCCATTTCTTGCCCTCTTGTCCATATTCCGTGATAAACTTACATTGGAGATATCACTTTAACTTTACATCAGCAGTAAGTGTACAGCATAACAACATACTGTACATATTGGATATGCATAGTTCTCATATACCCTAATATGACCAGAAAACGTGTTTATTAGATTACTTGATTACTCTTGTATTAGGTTGATATGGCCCTACAATGTGATTGGTTCATCACATGACCTAGTATATGTACTACGTCTTTAATACATGTTCTTATAATCTATATATAAGCCCAAAACTATTCACTTATAGCTCTTACCCCATACCTATCACATCTACACGTATGGCACATCTTATGGAGATCTGCCCCATAGTAGTCTGATTGAGTTACATACTCAGCATGTCCATATGTCTACTGAAATATGGAATAATCTATGATATATATTTTATTGAAGAGCATGTACATTATTTCACAAAAGTGAGTACACCCCTTACATTTTTGTAAATATTTTATTATATCTTTGACGTGACAACAATGAAGAAATTACTTTACAATGTAAAAGTAGTGAGTCTACAGCTTGTATAACAGTGTACATTTGCTGTCCCCTCAAAATAATTCAACACGGTGGTCTAGCCGTGACCAGGAATGGAGGCTTAATTTGTGAGCTCCTGCCGCTGCGAACTACAATCCTTAAATTACGGAGCCGGTAAGGAGATTTTACTACCAGGACCTGACTGGATCATCTCCTGATCTTATCGGGCACAATTCGATACCATTCCTTAGACTTTCCGGCGAAAATTGGATTCGCTCTGACACTTTAAGGCTGACCTACCCAGATAGACAATGGCGGATTTAAGTATGGAACCGCAACATACTGTCATTTTATCACAGGCTTCTGGGAACACAATACCCCCTTCCGCTGTCCGGAACTATGAATACACTAATGACCCGCTTCAGAGCCCTAGCCTGAATGATCTCCGTTCTGTGGCGGCAGACATTAAGGAGACTTTGTCAGCCGCCATAGCTGACCGTAAGATAGACATACGCGCAGTTACCGCGCGCGTCACTGATATTGAAAAATCAGCTGCGCAACAGAACGCGGCGCTGCGCCATGTAAACAGGAAGGTTGACACAAACACCATGCTCCTGAGGGATTTGCAACGCCAGACAGAAGATTTGGAAAATAGAAGCAGGAGACACAATCTTAGGGTTTGTGGACTACCCGAATCAATAGATCATGACCAGCTTTCCCCTGCAATATTGGGCATTTTCAATGATCTGTTGGGACGTCCGCCCCTGACTACAATTGGAATGGAACGTATGCATAGGGCCTTGAGACCCAGGGGTAATCCTACAGACCCCCCTAGGGATGTAATATGCCACATAAACGATTTTATGCTTAAGGAAAAGATCATAAGGAATGCTAAACTTCGTTCCAATATTAGATTTGAGGGATTTACGATAATGATTTTCCAAGACCTGTCAAAAATTACTCTTCAAAACAGGCGTGACTTGAAACCCTTACTTGACACCTTAAGAAGTAACAACATTATTTATAAGTGGAAATTTCCATTTGGGTTACAAGCAACCAATTGGGGGCACACTGCCATATTGAGAGTTCCTGAAGATCTGCACTCCTTCTGTAAAACTATGGACATACCGTATATGGAACTGCCTAACTGGTATGCAGAGTTTTGCTCTAGAATTGCCACTAAAGACTCTGCTAACGATGATGCCATGGAAACGGCCCCCTCCAGAACCAGGAGGCGTCGCTCTCAATCCGGAGATGAACTTCCACAACCTTCTAATATGCTAGGCCCCAATCTCCTAGCAACAGGATCACCACGCTCCAGGAAACCCAGGAGGGAAAAAGGAGTATATTTTGCCACATAAGTTATACTGTGTTGCCACATGTCATTTTCTTTCACACTTATTCTCTACACACTGAGTATTATCTTTAGATTATACCTCAGCTCCACGGTTTGTTGTTTATCTAAAATGCCTCATATTGCCATTCTACCCTTGTTTTCTTTTCTCTCTTCTCTATACATATATGTGGCTTACAATTTCTCATTTGAGTTGGAGCAATCCTCCTCTTTGATCTTATAAGGTTCACGTTTATTATTTGCAAAAATGTTATTGTGTGTACACTTATGTGTTTACATTTTCTAGTAGGCCGGCTATGCAACAAGGTAAATAATTAGCATACCCACCTCAGTTGGGTCTTTCTCTGCTACTTTGTTTATTGTAAAAACGTTGCATCGCTGCAGCCTATTTAGAAAGTCTAGGTAATGCCCTTAGGTCTTGACTATAATACATGCTTGTCACTTGACACATCTCACTTGTTTATATGTATATGTCAGGATATATAATATTTTGGCTCCTCAATATTAGGAGTAGTAGAATTTTAATTGTATTGATTTACCTTATACTTTGCTACTACTCTCCTTTTCAGTTAGTTTGCGGCAGATGGCTGTTCGATTTTGCCTTCAGTACTTTGGTTTGGTTCACTCCAACCCCACACGAGGCTATTCTTATTTGGATTTCTCCAAGTAAGATATCACCTCCCTTGGTACCGTATATACACCCTAAGTGGATTTATTGTTACAAAAGTTTTCCCTTTTTTACTTTACTAGAACACAGGTACCATATTTTAAGTTTTTCATACTCTCAAGCTAGTTTTTTCCCTTCTCCCTTTTTTCCTACTTCTCCCCTCACTGCGACATTGCCCCCCCCCCCCTCGCCTCTATTGTGACTATGGCACTCCCGAACGACACTAATGTAAACCCACAAAATGTGGTTAAACTTTACTCTCTCAATGTTAAGGGCCTCAATGTCCCTGAAAAAAGGTCAAAATTAATGATGATTTTAAAAAGATCAAATGCAGATATAGTGTTTTTGCAAGAGACCCACTTCAAAACTAATAAATGCCCGACATTTACTGACAAAAAATGTCCCCTTATTTTCCACGCGACAAACCCAGTATCTAAAACCAGAGGAGTTTCTATACTTATTTCTAAACGGTGCCCTTTTCAATTGATCGATTCTAAATTGGATGACGATGGCAGATATATTTTTATTAAGGGTTCCTTATTTAATAAGCCAATAACTCTGGCAAATATTTACGCTCCTAATAGATTACATGCCCAGTTCTTTGATAATACAATCCAAGCTTTGAAATCTTTTGTAGTTGGTTCACTAATAATGGGGGGTGACTTCAACTTGGCCCTCAATCCCCTCTTGGATACCTCCTCTGCCTCCTCCAAAACTTCATTTAAGACCCTTAGTGCAATCAAAAAATCATTGTTAGATCTATCCATACACGACACCTGGCGCATACTAAATCCTTCCTCAAAAGATTACACTTTTTATTCTCCTCCTCATAATACTTAATTGAGAATAGATTATTTTTTTTTGCCCCAGACTGATTTAAATCTTATAAAAAATGCCAGAATAGAACCCATGCTTTTTTCTGACCACAATCCAATTACTCTGAGTCTATCCTTTGCAGATAAACCTATCTCACCGAGATACTGGAGGTTCGATGACTCACTACTCAGCAGCTCTGACAATCTAAAACTTCTCAACTCAAAAATCTCTGATTATTTCTCAGACAATAATAATGGTGCTGTTCGCGAGATGGAGGACACCTTGGCTCAAGATAGAGGCTCAGTTGACATCTTTCATGACACCTGGCAACCCTGGTTTTCTTTTAGATACTCGCAGGACTATGAAGTGGCGAAGTCCGGATAAACTGCCGAAAGGTCCTTTTCAGCAATGTGGCCGTACACCATGTATTACACGTCATGCTACATAGGAGCTCCCTCACCCCCCCCTTTCTCCCTCCCCCTCTGTCCTCCTCAGTTCTATCTATAACTTCTAACCTTTCTCTTGACTGCCTGAATGTGGCGCCTACAGCCAGCTACAACCTTGCACATCCGATTTACAACAGTTTTGGTTGATGCAATTGTAGCTGCAATAGTTTACCAAAATTTGTTGCTATTCCTAATACACAATACTATGAATCCTGATGACTAACTCGAGAACCAACGGCAACTGGGGGGCCCATTGGCCACCCTTGTGCTAACTCTGTCAGAAAATGTATTGTTAGCAAGTTATTGTTTACTCTGTTTTCTTTTTTTTTGGCAACCTTCTGATTATTCCTATCCGGCTGCGCCTGTGATGGAATTACCACCATTTGCTTGACTCTTTCCATGTATGTTTACTTCTTCAATAAAAGATTTTGAATGAAAAAAAAAAAAAAATGGTGCTGTTCATCCTATGTTCGTTTGGCTTGCTCACAAATGCGTCATCAGGGGTGATCTGATATCATTGAGGGCACAGAGAAATAAGATGAGACGGATCCATATAGATGACCTGACTAAAAAAATTAAAACCCTTGAACTATTGCATAAACATTCACTAGCATTAAGCACCCGTGAGGAGCTTTCGAGGCTCAGATTGGAATTGTCCGAAGTACTGGATAAAAAGGTCAAGCGCAATTTCATTCTCTCTCGAAAGTTCTTCTTTGAATTCGGAAACAAAACAGGTAGATTATTGGCTAATTCCTTACGCTCGACGTCAAAAAAATATGAGAATATATATTCCATAACAGATTCTACTGGTCACAAACATACTTCCACTAAAGACATCTCCGACCAATTTCGTACTTTTTACTCCAGGCTCTATAACTTACCGAAAAAGAAAAAAGCTGCGCTGCATCAATAATAAAAACAAATATGCTGCATAAATATACCAAAATACTGTTTAACTAGTGCACAAATACACCGGTGCAAAATTCGATAAATGAACCATTGAAAATAAATCAAAAGTCCGTGTAGGATAGAAAAAAATCTCAAAGTTCAGAGAAGGATGTGAAAGACAACAAAAGAAGTTCGAATGGGTGTTGAACAGCTCCAAGGAAATCGTGTGTAACAGCCAGATTGATAAAGGTTGTCTTCCACCACTTATGGTTATAACTGCTTACCAGAAAGATCAGACCTCTAGCGAGATCAGCAACGCATGGATTCAAAATAAGCCAGCACAAGAAATCCAGGAATCCTGTCACTCTGTCTGTATCTCCTTATCCTTATAGCCAGATTAGCGTTCCTCCAAAAGCATGACCACCCAGAAGGAAAACATTGACATGGCGTAATAACGTCTAAAAGATTCTTTATTAAAATGTAAAATACACTCACATTTATGTAGAACAAAAGTTGCGTGTAACTAATATAGCCGGCCGGCTCTGTCATCCGCTTGTCCTTCCGGATTGACAGCGTGGTACAATTCGTGGTGACGTCAGCACGCCGCTTACCCTACGCCGTTTCGTCACAACAATGACTTCTTCCAGGGGCACGAATAACTTACCGCCTGAGAACCGTTCTAAAAACTCTCCTTCGAGAGAAAACTTAATTTCAGATTTTTTGAAGAATTACTGCCCTAAACCCTTGGGTTTGGACGTATTGAAAAATTTAGAAAAACCCCTGGAAGTGGGGGAGGCTCTTGACGTGCTTAGTCAGCTTAAAACTGGTAAAAGCCCTGGGCCAGATGGCTTATCTGTCAATTACTACAAATCCTTTAAGGACATTTTAATCCCCCAATTTATCAATACTTTCAACTCAAACCCCTTTCCATCTCCTATCCCGAACGATCTTTTGGAAGCTCATGTTGTCATGATTCCCAAACCCGATAAAGACAAGTCACTCGTATCGAATTATAGACCCATATCTCTCTTGAATATCGACATTAAATATATGCTAAAATAATTGCAAACACCGCTTACTCCTTTAATTCATAGTATTGTTTCCCTCGATCAAACTGGTTTTACACCAGGGAGGGAATCCAAAGACAACACCATTAAGGCCCTACATATTCAACATTGGCTGATCAAATCCACATTTCCTGGCTTTTTTCTATCTCTCAATGCGGGGAAGGCCTTTGACAGGATTGCTTGGGATTATATGATGGAAACTTTGAAATCTTTGGGCCTACGAAATCGTATATTGGATTTTATTGGTCTCTTATATTCGTCCCCCACAGCAAGGATCAAAATTAATGGCGACCTGTCGGGGGCCTTCTCCGTGACGAATGGCACCCGCCAGTGATGTCCTTTGTCACCAATATTGTTCATACTTATCCTGGAACCATTTCTATGCAAATTACGAGACAACGTTGACATTAAAGGCATTAGCATCGGCGATAAAACATATAAATTAGCGGCCTTCGCAGATGACATCTTATTATTCCTTACCTATCCAATAATTACTATCCCTAATCTACTTAATGACTTCTCTTTATTTAGGACCATATCAAATTTTAAAATGAATTTCTCAAAATCCAAAGCAATGAACATTTCTTTACCCGCTAAATTGGTTGATCAATGTAAGATCAATTTCCATTCAAGTGGGAAAAGTGATCTATAACCCTACCTGGGGATTAACATATCATCGAACATCGGGACAACTTACAACCTCTATAATAACAATTTTATACCCTACTGAACATTAAAAGCGATCTACTCAAATGGGGTAAAATTTCTTCTCGTGGTTTTGGTAGGGTAAATATAATCAAGATGAGTATACTGCCTAGAATTTTATACCTATTCCAACGGTTTCCATTATAATACCTAGCTCATTTTTTAAAACATTCAAACAAATGTGCTTGAAGTTTTTATGGAACGATAAACAACCTTGTATATAGATTGGATAACTAACAATTTCCAAACTTTCAGGCGGTATTGGACTACCGGATATTAAAAACTATTATTGGGCCTGCCACATGGCTAGAATCATTAATTGGCACCTCCACAGGGGCTATAAGGATTGGATAAGCTTGGAGGAATCTTTATTCTCCATGCCAGTCCCTATAGAACATCTTCCATGGATTAGCCCTAAGAAAATACCTCACTCTGTTAATTCACATCCCCTTACAGGAACATCTCTTAAAATTTTCAGATCCTTATGCAAATCCTTAAAGATCTCTAATGTTTATGGACCGTCACCCCCTATTGATTCCAATCCCGAAATATTTCGTAAGCCTTATGTTAACACTCCCTCTGCAACACATTCCAAAAAGATCCTCAGAGCTGAACTAGTTTTTGAGCATGGCAAACTTTTAACCTTTGAAAATTTCTCCTCTAAACTCCCAGACCTTGGAATCTCCTCACGTGACTTTAACTTGATCGTAGAATTCTTGACTAAATTTGGCTCCACTAACAATTGGCACAGGCCTAAGACTTCTTTTGAAATACTATGTTTAAAATCAGAGCCTCAAGACCACTTAATTTCCCTTATATATAATATCTTGAACTCGAGAAATAGGGTACTTGGGTCTAAGGTCCCCGGACCAGAGAGCCAAGAACGAGAGGGGTTTTTTGGGGCCAATTAGGACTATTACGGTACTTGTATACAGATAAACAATGAAGGAAAAAATTATTAAAAGTATTCAAAATGTTATTAACAGATACAAACAAGACAAATATTTACAATATCTTGAACTCATCAGTTGATCCACAATTAGACAAGACTAATAGAAAATGGGAACAAGATCTAAAAATTTCAATCTCAAATGACCAATGGTTTTCAAGTGTTTCGCCGCCCCATAAGGGTTATGAATGTCCTTACGCAGGAAAATAGCTATAAGGTTTACTCCATGGTATAAACCACTTACATTATCCCAAAATCACCCACAAGTCCAACATTTCCGCTGTAATACGGGAAACGGGTACCTCATACCCTACCCCCTCATCACCTTCTGGGAAAACATCCACAATCCCTTATCAACACCATCTCCACCACACAGACTTTTCACCCCTGCTGCATCATCTTCCTACCCAACTCTGTGTACAAAAACTCTGTTATTATACATTTCATCAATGCGGCCAAATTGTGTATCCCCATTAAATGGTCCCAGACTTCCCCCCCAAAAACTCGGACTGGTTACGCAAGGTGGATCACATCGCCAATATGGAAGACCTGATTTCCCAATCTCACGACTCTTCGAAGGAGTTACAAGATAAATGGGCGTGTTGGATTCATTTTATTAAATCAAAATACCAAACATTGATACTTACATAACACAACCCAGATTTACTATGTTGCCTACGTCACTTTCCTTATTGACTATAAGTTGTGATATCTCCAATGTCGTTTTGAGTTAAACTATACCATTTCATTACCAATATCTTCCCTTATCTTTTCCTTCTCCCCTTTTTAATTGATTTGATATAAGTTTAACATCCTCATGATATGTATACATGATGCTATTCTTCTGACATACACATTGTTATATGCTTCTGTCTACACTGAAGATGTCCTTTCCTTTAGTAATTAGAATATGTTCAGTTAATGTTGACTATGTGATTATAATTGTCTTTTTAAAACCCAATAAACATATTTAAAAAAAAAATTCAACACACAGCCATCAATGTCTAAACCGCTGGCAACAAAATTGGGTATCCTTGCGTTTATTTGTGGTCCTGGGAGTGCAGGACCCTTTGTTTCTGCAGCTGCTGGTCAGCAGAAAATACCATACCAGGAGCAATTAATGAACCGATGAGCCTGTTTACGTCGATATACTGTAAGAGCCAGATTCAGGATGGCGAGCGGTTCTTTTGGCCGGCGTAACGTTTCTCATTTACGTTACGCCGCCGCAACTTTACGCGCAAGTGCTGTATTCACAAAGCACTTTTTCCCAAAGTTGCGGCGGCGTAGCATAAATGGGTCAGCATAATTCAAATTCGGCGGGTAGGGAGCGTGTAGTATTTAAAATAGGCGCGATCCCATGCCGAACGTACTGTGTATGCGCCGGCCGTCAATGTATCCCAGTGCGCATGCTCCAAATTATGACGGTGTTTTCAACGTGAACGTCAATGACGTCAATCCCCATTCACGGACGAGTTACACAAACGACGTAAAAAAATTCAAATTCGACGCGGTCACGACGTCAGTACTTAACATAGGATACGCCTGCTTTTTGATGCTTAATCTTTACGCCGGGAAACCCCTTACGGAAATGGCGTAAAGTCACTGCATCGGGCGGGCGTATGTTCGGGAATTGCCATATCTCGCTGATTTACATATTCTCAGCGTAAATCAGCGGGAACGCCCCTAGCGGCCATTTTAAAATTGCAGTTAAGATACGACAGCGTAATACAAATACGCCGCTTGTATCTTAGCAACCCGGCGTATCTTGTTTTCTGAATACAGAAAACAAGATATGCCGGCGCAGATTCTGAGTTATGCCGGCGTATGACTGATACGCCAGCGTAACTGTTACTGAATATGGCCCTAAATGTTTTTAACTGTTATGTTCCAATAAAAACAATGGTTTACTGCACTTAGAAGCGCCTTTATTTGTGCATGTCTATTCACCCAGAGCATGCTTTTCTTCTAAAAGTGATGGTGGAGTGCCCCACCAGCTTTTTACCTTGAATGACCCAAATGATGCAAGCATCTTGAGGACCCCTTTAGCAGAAGCGCTCCTATCTTTACATTCAGTGCTGTAGGTCACATAGAATGTTTGTCTTCATGCATTTAAATAAACTATAGTTTAGTTTTAGTAAAACCTTGCAAACTCCTCAAACTCAGGTAAAATTTTTCAGTTACTTCATAGACAAAATTAACACACTGGATTGATTTTCAGAAGCATATGTTTGTTCCTGTATGTCTTTGCTAGCCTTTAGCAAGAAGTAGATGTAACATTCCTGTAAAATTTTCATGTATTGCTGGTTCAAAACTTTTTTTCATTAACAAAAACCTCAAGCCTCAAAGTAGTGCCCTTCTGTTCCAAATGATGGCACACTAGGCATTGAAGTTGCTATAACCATGGGAATTGTGAGTGTGTGTGGCATCTTCCCACTCTGCTAGTAGACCCCCCTATGATGTCAGCCATTGTTGACGATGCGTTAGCTCGCTAGTGCATGACACGTCACTTCCGCCTTCTGCTCCCTGGATCACAGGTTGCTGTTGTTCTCGAGCCACTTAATGTTTACTTAACGGTAAGTACCTATGTTTTTTATGGAATAAATTAATTTTAATACGACTCCATGAGGAGTTCTCTTTCTCTCTTTGATATATGAATAATATCATGTTCACTTTATACCGGTGTTGACTGTCTCTTCCATAGGAGGACCCATCTCTGTGTCACTCAGGCTCATTTGACTACATGTAATGGGTGTCATTTTCGCGTGGTGAGTAGGATGTTTCCTCACAATTACAGTGAAAGACGGCACTTTGTTCACCATACAAACTAAATTTACTTCACCTGATTGGAGATTTATCGGTGGTAGTTTATGGACTTTAATATTGATTTACAGAGCGAGATGTACAGATCGGGATATGGTAATCAGTCCTTTTAGCCTCGGGGAGGGAACAGGACGGCAGGAGAGTCTGTGAGGACTGTTTACCATATCCCGATCTGTACATCACGCTATAAGCCTGTTATAGAGTAGTGCACTGTCGCATCTGCAGTATTTGAGTAGCCCGGCAAGGGATCTCTCTTTTTATTCAAATAAATAATGTTAAAAAGTTACTTGCACCATCCAGGTTTTTTTCTAATATATTCTATGATCTGGAGCTGCCTGCCAAGGAACCAGGAACCCAGGATTATCCATTAGAACCCAGCTGTGGTTTATAAGCGTGCACAGACCAAGCTTAGTTGCAAGGTCGCACGCTCTAAGGTGAGTGTCCACTAACATAGGGGAGCACCTGTGTGACTACACCTTGGCATGACTTTTGGATCACTCACTGGGCCGTGTGTATGAACTGTATTATACATCACCCTTGGATTGCTGCTACTGATTACATGCACTAAAGCACTGTGGAGTTTTTCATTCATTTTTTTATCCACAGCCTTAGAATACTTTTATATGGACTTGTGTGTCATTTTTAAGGTTTGGACTGTTTACCACTAATATTTATTATGCATTTTCATGCACTTATGCACCTTAGTGTGATGCGATTTTTTTTAATCAATGCGATTTTTTTTGATGCAATTTATATATATTTACTTGTACTATTTGTTTGCACATATCTACATCACTTACTGGACACATATCCCCCTTACTTTGTATAGTGGTGTGTGCACTATCATTTCATTAGCGCTGCGTTTTGTTCATTTTAACTATATTGTAAGAAGGTCTATATGATTGTATATGAAGTCAAAGATCTGTTATTTAGGCCCTTACACTTCAGAGTTTTTGTTAAATCTTAATCACTTCAGCCCCGGACCATATTGCTGGTCAAAGACCAGGCCACTTTTTGCGATTCGGCACTGCGTCGCTTTAACGGACAATTGCAGGTCGTGCGACGTGGCTCCCAAACAAAATTGGCGTCCTTTTTTTTTACCACAAAGAGTATCTTTTGGTAGTATTTGATCACCTCTGCGGTTTTTAGTTTTTGCGCTATAAACAAAAATAGAGCGACAATTCTGAAAAAAAAAATATATTTTTTACTTTTTGCTGTAATAAATATCCCCCAAAAATATATAAAAACAAAACATTTTTTTCCCCTCAGTTTAGGTCGATACATATTCTTCTACATATTTTTCGTAAAAAAATAAATAAATCACAATAAGCGTTTATTGATTGGTTTGCGCAAAAGTTATAGCGTTTACAAAATAGGGGATAGCTTTATGGCATATTTATTAATATATTTTTTTTACTAGTAATCAGCGATTTTTATCGGTACTGCAACATTATGGCGGACACTTTTGACCCATTTTTGGGACCATTGGCATTTTTAAAGCGATCATTGATTATTATAAAAATGCCACTGGCAGGGAAGGGGTTAACACTAGGGGGCGAGGAAGGGGTTGGCTGCTCGGTGAGATGATGTATAGCTACGCGATCTCGCCCAGCAGAGCCGACCTGCCACCGTAAAACTGCGGCGGCAGGTCGGCAAGCGGTTTAAGTATAGGCCTTGTGCACATCGCTGCTGGTAAATGGACATTTAGGACAATTGGGCATTTTTTTCTCCTCTAGGTTATCTTATCAGTACATGTACACTAAGTGGTTTATAGTTGTTTCTAGGCAGTTGAGTTTAGAAGCATCTTTTGGAAGCAAAAAAAATGCATTCAGGATGGATGTTCAGAGGCATATGAAATGCCAAACGCCTGTAACAGCTTGTAAGCACGTGTAAAAACGGTAACTCGTGTTTAGCCACATTTTATTTATAGTTTTTTTTAATGGACACATTTCTGACCATTTGCAAAGCAAAAATGCTTTTAAACACAAAACGCGGCTAAACGGACATTAAGACTGTGCCACCTTTAGGGAGATTCACATTGTCTATTTGTCCTGTTTATCATGATAATTTAAAATAAAAGAAAATCCCAAATGTACCCAGAAAAGTAAGAGGGGAAATCTTCCAATAGGGACACGAGTTCTGGTGACCTGGGGGTCCCAAGGAATTACCTTAATTTGCAGGGATTTTCCCTCCATTTTGGCTATGGGACAGGAAGTAAAGGTAAATCTCAATGGGACACAGATGGCGAAAAACAATATGTGACAGGGGTTATAACCCTCCCTTGCGCTATCCAAAATGAAACATAAATAAATGTGTTTTTTTTTTGCTCCCAACAAAACTTAATATTGTATGCCTGCAGTTGTCAATCAAGCATAAATTGCATAATAGATGGCATGCATCCATTAGGGGGCTAGGACCCCATGCACACAGTAAACACTTGATAGTTTTACTGCCTATGAAATGTGTTTTTTAATCGGCTTCCACAGTCTGTTTTCCTTGCCCAGGCTAAAGATATTGCTCTATTAAGAGCTAACATTACCTAAAGTTTTTTTTAACTCTGTCTTCAAACAGCAGCCCTCAGAGGGAATAAACTTTACTTAACCTAATTAATTTTAATCACTGTATTCTGATCTCATACTGAGCAAACAGATGTAAATTTGAACACATTAATAAATCTAGAGATTACACTGTGGGCTAATCATGCAGTTGCATATTTGCTTGTTAATATAAAAAGGACAATTATACTTAAAACATAAGTAACCTCTATATAAAAGCATTTTTTTTTAAATCCTTTTCAGCATACATGTAAAAGGTATTAAAAAGACATATTAAAGTGAAAAAAAAAAAAAGTATTTATAAGCATGTAGTTTCTGCTGATGCTTTCTCTGTGGATCTATAATTTCTTTCATTTTTTTGGTACTTGAAGTGTATCTAAAGTAATTTTTTTAGTTGTGGCGAGAGGTTTATACACCATCATGTTTTTTATTGCTGTCTTGTTTCCTGCTAGGAAGATACAACATCTCTATTTGTCCTGACAACCATTGTCAATCGGACTGAAACTGATGAAAAAAAAAAATTCTTAGTTGTCTCCAGAATAGGAATAGAGGGGAATCTTGTTCTAGCGACAACCGTCAAAGAGGGAACTTCTGTAGCTTCTGCAGGCTAGCATTAGGGTGAACCTGTTGTTCGCCCTGCATGGGCAAAGCACATTTCCTTTTAAAATAAACTTTTGTTTACAGCTGCTCCGTCTGTGGGAGGGGATGTAACAGTAGGAAAAGGTCCACAAAGTACCAGATGCAAAACTTGAGGGTTGCTAAGGAGTCGGCCAGGAAGCCGGTCACCAAGTACTTAACAACTGATGAGCCATCAGCAAGGTTCCCCGTTGATAGCTGAATGTAAAAAAAAACAAAAACGTTGTGGCAACCCCCCCCCCCCCCCAATCCATACCAGGCCCTTTAGGTCTGGTATGGATTTGGAGGGGAACCCCATGCCAAAATCCCCCAAAAAATGAAGTGGGTGCCCACAATAATCCATACCAGACCCTTATCTGAGCATGCAGCCCAGCAGGTAAGGAAAGGGAGAGGATGGGCGAGCCCCCCCCAACCATACCAGGCCACATGCCCTTAACAAGGGGGAGGTGCTTTGGGGCAAGGAGGACTGTTAATGGGGACAAGGGCCTCTTCCCCCACAGCCCTGGGCTGTGGTTCCGGGGGTCTGCGGGAGGGTGATTATCAGACTCTTAAAGCACCCTTTAATAAGAGAGTCCCCACTTCTGTAAATGAGTATACTCACCAAAAAAGTGTCACTTAGAAAAAAACAAACAATGTTTTTGACAATTCCTTTACTGTCAGACAGAGGAACGGGCAGCGATATTAGCAGAGATATTTTTTTTTTTCCTCCGGGTCCAGAAGTGTAATCGACAATGGATCTAGATTGGGGAACAATATTTATCTCGAAGGGTCGGGTAAAAAAAAAAAAAAAAAAATCTTGTCTACAATTCCTTATTTACATTTAGCTGTCAGCGGGGAATGGCTTGTTTGCTACAAAGACTAGGAAACTTCTATGCAAATTGAATAAGGTAAGTATGATGTTGGATCTATTCTGTACAGTCAATTGCGGATCCTAGTTTTAAAACCATTAACTTCAAATGTAAACTTGATCCTTGAGAACATGCTAATTAACATGGCACAAGAGACCATGATGCAGTTCTATTAGAATCAACATGACATTTTTAGTTAGAAGTTATGTACCGGAAAATGATTAACAAAAAAACTGCATGTGTGAAACCAGTTTGACTCTTTTAATGTCAAAGGAGAGCTAAATGTCATCATAACAACTAAATGAATTAATGGTAAGAAAGACATGAAATATATTAGTTATGTAAATGTATTTAAAGGTACCGTGTGACTTTATTGTATAGGCAATTATTGTAGAACTGGCATCCTATAAACTTTATCTCAGTGTAGGATCAGACTGGACAGTTTTGACAAAGTAACTTTATATAAAAGTTGTCAGAAAATGATTTGGTCTTTTCTTGCAAAATAGCTTACAAATAAATGCTGCTTTCGACAACATGAGAAAATGTAATACATGTCCATTCACACTTATGCGTTTTAGGGGGAATTAACACATGTTCAGAGGTTTGCCATTTTTAATTGTGTTAAATCACATATATGCAGCGTATTGACACATGGTGGCCCAAAAAAGGCAATGTCTGTTTTTTAATCCATTGCTGTGTGGTAAAGGGGGCTCAGAATAGGATTGGCAAAGCTTAGCCCAAAGCGCAAAATGGACACACCTGAAAACTGCACTACAATGCAAGTGCATAAGTTTAAATCTTTAATGCCATTTCTGAAGATAGGCTGGTACAATGCACATTTGCAAAAGCTTTAAATCCACCAATAATGCATATTTTGCAAGTAACCTTATACAGTATATGCACAAGTAGAGAGAGAAGTATTCCAGCAAAATGGGAGACTGAGAACATATCCGCCAAAATGAACTGTTAATGGGAACTGAGAACAACTTTGGGATAGCAATATAGAGACTATGGGGTTGATTTACTAAAGGCCAATCCACTCTGCACTACAAGTGAACATGGAAGTGCAGTTGCTGTAAATCTAAGGAGAAGCTCTGCCAATTTCTATCATCCAATTTTTTTTATTTCCTTGCATGTCCCCCTCAGATCTACGACTGAACTTCCAAGTGCATTTGCAGTGCACAGTTGGTTTGCCTTAATTAAATCAACCTTAATAAGCTGCATATATCGATTCTCTGTGCTGGGGCTTTTCTGCATGGAGCTCCACACTCTGAGAACACATTTAATCCCTGAAGTTTCCACCGAGTATAACTATGGCCTCTCAATGAAAAAATAAAATATCCTGCAGGATTGAATTATAAGTGCATCTGCACCGATTTCTCTTAGTCTCTCTGCAAAGTTGCACAAATGTAAAATACATTTTCTCCTTACTATTCAAGGAGTGTTTGATTGCAGCAGTTTTATTTCATTTCACCTATTTGCACCTTTTTGTATTGTTAAGTTGCACAAATACCTGTTGATTTTTACAAATTAAGTCCAACTGCTGCTTTACAGTCCCATCTGTGGACTCGGGAACTATCATGGTGAAAATCAGTGGGAACAGAGCAATGGGAACAATGTGTAACACTTCTAAATATTCCAAATTGCAGCGCAACAAATTATCTAAAAAATCTTTAAATTTCATTCCCAAATTTGATACATACATAAATGTGCCCAAAAATTTCAAAATAATAATCATCACTGTGCACCAGTCCTTATTGGAATCATAGCCCACAATCTTCCTCTTAAAACTGTAGTATCACAACTTAAATAATGCGTTTATACTTCCATGCTACAAAAAAAAAAAAGAAAAAGAAAAAGAAGAAAGTAATTCACCACTTATCTCTGCAGCCCCTTATCTCAAAGGTCGGCCGACACAATGGTAAAGTAAACCAAAGCTTCCCCAGACACCCAAGTCAAGTCACTGCAGCAATCCTCCAAGAGCATATAGGCCAGGTCTCACTCCGCAAGAAAGATTGCAAAATAAAAACCTCCATAGTGCAGTATGAATTCATTAAAATACTTTATTATTCAGATTAAATTATTACTCACAATATAAAAAGTGCACCAATATATCCAGTGCACTAGCTAGGATTGCTCATTTAAAAAACATGCATAGTGCCCCCTTAAAGAGGAAGTAAACCCTGATGGGTTTTACTTCCTCTATCGTCCCCTGCAAAGTAAAAGCATAATAGGCTGGTATGCATCGCATACTAGCCCATTATGTGGCACTTACCTGCAATCGAAGCCTGTGCTGTCCCCGCTGGTGGAAGCATCCATCTTCTGCCCTCTTCCTTCCAGGCCTGTGGACTCTGGCTCTGTGACTGGCCGGAGCCACGTGACGTCACTCCCATGCATGCATGCGGGAGCCGTAAGTCATGGCACATACGAGTGAAGAAACGCCATGGTTGGTTTCTTCACGACGCATGCCCCAATGACATCATCGGTGCGCTATATCTCCTTAATGGCGCATGTCCACTACCTATAGGTAAGCTTTTCCCATCCCAAAACGCCCCCACTTTTTCCTTTCTTTCTATCCCTCGTTATCCCCCCTTCCCCTTCACTTTTTCTCACTCAATCTCCTTCATTCTTGCCCCTTTCTCACCCCCCCCTCTGTTTCCGCGGTGTTCCCCACTATTTCTAGTATTGGCATACCTAAATTATTTTTTGCAAATCTTTACTCCTTAGAGCTTTTGTCAGCTTCCCCGGCGCGAGCCTTTTGTGTTCTCTTTTGGGGGGGGCGCGACTGTTGGTTGCTCATCCCAGGCCATCTGCCATCCTAGGTGAGTGTGTCTTCGCAGTCAGTCTAACATCAGTCTCGCTGCTTTTTTCTAAAATGTTTATTTACAATCATTTTAATCATGTTTGTTCTTTTCTATAAACAATATATATTTATGTAGATCCTCCTGAAGAAGAGGTATTAACCGCAAAAACGGTCGAGGTCGCAGATCGGCTCCACGCATCTGACCAATACGGTTTTGTTTTGTCTCAACAAATACCTTTACTGTGTCCGAACTGTGGGGCCTGTCCCATCATTTTATTATTGTTGTATTGTTCCATTTGTAATAAATCAATTTTTTATCTGATATATGCCTCTCTATCAGTACCTTGAAAATCCCAACCAAACCCAAAATTGATCGATATAGTTTAGACACATAGGGCCAGATTCAGGTAGAGTTAGGCTGGAGTACTCAGTGATACTCCAGCCTAACTCTCACTTTGAGCCGGCGTTTATTTTCTGTAGTCAGAAAACAAGAAACGCCGGGTTGGAGTTCCTATACGAGCGGCGTAATTGTATTTCGCCGTCGTATCGGAACTCCAATTTTAAAAATGGCGCTCGGGGCGTTCCCGCTGATTAACGGCGAGAATATGCTAATCGGCGAGAATATGCTAATCAGCGAGAATCGGCAATTCACGATAGTATTCGGGCCCGACACAGTGACTTTCCGATGTTTCCGTAAGAGATACGCGGCGTAAAGAAAAACCAGCCCCCTAGTGGAGTATCCTATGTTAAGTATGGCTGTCGTCATCGCGTTAAATTTAAAAATGTTCGCGTCGTTTGAGTAAAACGTCCGTGAATGGGGATTGACGTCATTGACGTTCCCTGACAGAATTTGGAGCATGCGCACTGACAGTCGACGCATGCGCAGTACGTTCGCCGCGGGATCGTGCCTAGTTATAATACACGCCCCCTACCCGCCCAATTTGAATTCCGCCGGCTCATTTTCGCTATGCCGCCGCAACTTTAGGAGCAAGTGCTATGTGAATACAGTACTTGCTCCTAAAGTTTCGGCGGAGTAACGTAAATGAGAAACGTTACTCTAAAATAAAGATTCGCCCATCTACCTGAATCTGGCCCATAGTGTCAAGCAGCTTTGTTGTCTCCAACTATATGGTCTCCCCTCTTCGAATCATTCCGGGATGCTGGTACATTTTAAATTTATTTTTCTAATTGAGATTATACTCTCTCTTTTCCACTTATTTTAGGCTTACCTATAGTGACGCAGGAGGATTTACAACCATTTTAAGCATGGACATCTATGAAGAGGATATGTAAAGATGGCCAATCTCCAACTTATTGGCGTGATGAAGTCCTGTGGCTCGGCCCCTGACATGTTTTCTCACGTGGTACAGGGACTTCCTTATAAAAAGGGAGAAAACTTTTTTGGCAAGCCTTGGATAACCCCTCCTCTATCCAGCAAGTGTGTTAGCAAGCAGTGTCAATGGCATAATCATAACCATTGGACTCCATGATTTTTTTTTTACAAGGAGTACAAAAAATAAAATAAAAAAACATTTTATCATCTGAAAGTCCAAATCTGATAGGGGATTATTATTATTATACAGGTTTTATATATCGCCAACAATTCACACAGCGCTTAACAAAATAAATGCAGACATTACAATTTGGTACAAGAGGAATCAGAGGGATGAGGCCAAAGCCTACGCCTGATAGGGGAACCTGCCAACATGACCAGAAAGAACACAGACGTTAACCTGATTCCTAAGACCAAGAGAAAAATAGTCACCAACCAGAATAGAATGATATAACACAGAGGAATGGACCAAGTGATAAGCTAATCAACTTGAAAAAAACACAAGGAAGACCAACAGGGTAAGCAGGAGGGCGCTAAGCCTCTATTCACCTAACCTACTGAGGGTCAAGAAATTAGGAACTTTGTGCGGGAGCTTGTCAGAACACTGGTGGGTACCAATGTTCTAGGATTGTTCTGGAGGGACAGGGTAATGGCCAGGGTGAGACAACAACAGAGGCCAAGCTAACACAGAACCCACTCAAGGTCTGTTAATCTGTGTGGTGGCATAAGTTAACAGCTGAAGAGTTCCAGAGGCAAGGGACTAGCCTGTAAACCTAAAGGGGTGCTCTCTGCACCTGGATGTCTGAAGGGCAAACTAGCCAATGACCTGCAAAGATTCACCATCCCTGCCCTGGAAAAGGGTGGGGAACACCTTCATGTGGCCGAATCCTCTAATGGGCTTCACAAATTCATTGCTTACAGTCTTGTAAGCCAGTAGAACCAGTGTCCTAGAGGGTCTGGGTAAGCCTATTTTAGGTGAAGGAGAAGGATTGGACTCAGCTGACCTTTTCTGTGAGGCAGTTATAGGCTCTGATGTTTAGTGATGTCCTTGATTATCATCTCAAGGATAGGTAAGAAGAGACAGTGTCGTGTGAAGATATCACTTTGAATTGATACTAAACAGAGAAGTATCACCATAATTCATTGGCAGTCATGGCCAAAAATATTGTAACCCCCTGCCTTTCTGCAAGATAATGCACCACTTCGCCCAGTAAATTGTTGCAATTACAAACGTTTAGACATGCTCATGTTCCTTTTGTTTGTATTTTATGACACAAAGTGGAGAAACGAAAAGCCAAATCTGACACATTCCATGCAACATTTCAAAAATGGACTGGATAAAATGATTGGCACCTCCTCAAAATTGTAATAAAATAGTTACATTCTAGGTTTGTGATGCTCCTGTAATTAAACCTGTGGGGGTGTGTGCACCACACACAGCATGGAGAAGAGAAAGAGCAGCAAAAAATTTGAGGATTCAAGAACAAAAATTGTGAAAAAGCATGAACAATCTCAAGATTACAAGTCCATCGCCAAAGATCTTAGGCTGGATTCACACCTATGCAGTTTTAGTGCATTTTGCATATTTGCACTACAGAACGTGTTCCATAGGAAACCATGTTAAATGGACTGCAGTGCAAATCTGCAAAATGCAAAAAGCACCAACACTTCATAGGTGTAAATCCAGCCTTAACCACTTCAATCCTCCTTCACGTCCAAAGACGTGAACAGCGCAGACCTGAGGCGCCGGGTTGATGTCTTTGGACGTGATTTGCTTGTAATTCCCCGCGCGCGCCACAGGGTGGCGCGCGGCGGGGAAAAACAGTCCCGACGCATCACCGAGGATCCGATGCGTGTACCCGGCGGCCGCGATGTCCGTCAGGTACACGCGATCGTCTGTGAGACAGCAGGGACGTGGAGCTCTGAGTGTAAACACAGAGCTTCACGTCCTGTCAGTGAGGTGACAGATGCTGTTTCTCTTGTACATAGGGAGACAGCATCGGTCACCTCCCCCAGTCACCCCCTCCCCCCATACAGTTAGAACACACCCAGGCAATACATTTAACCCCTTCCTCACCCCCTAGTGTTAACCCCTTCAATGCCAGTCACATTTATACAGTAATTAGTGCATTTTTATAGCACTGGTCGCTGTATAAATGTGAATGGCGCCAAAAATGTGTCAAAAGTGTCCGATGTGTCCGTCGCAATATCGCAGTCCCAATAAAAATCGCAGATCGCCGCCATTACTTGTAAAAAAAAAATATAAAAAAAAAAAAATCATAATTATGTCCCCTATTTTGTAGGTGCTATAACTTTTGCGCAAAGCAGTCACTTATTGTGATTTTTTTTTTTTTTTTTTACAAAAATACGTAGAAGAATACGTATCGGCCTTAACTGAGAAAAAAAAAATATAAAAAAAAAAAAAAAATGGGATATTTATTATAGCAACAAGTAAAAAATATATATATATTTTTAAATTGTCGCTCTTTTTTTCATTATAACGCAAAAAATAAAAACCGCACGGGCGATCAAATACCACCAAAAGAAAGCTCTATTTGTGGGGAAAAAAGGGACACCAATTTTGTTTGGGTGCCACGTCGCACTACCGCGCAATTGTCAGTTAAAGCGACGCAGTGCCGGAAGCTGAAATTTCGTCTGGGCACGAAGGGGGTTTATGTGCCCAGTAAGCAAGTGGTTAAAGGGGTTAGAAAGGAAACATTTATTTTTCACATAATAAGCATCCTTTACCTGCAGACATTCCTCTTTTCACTTCCTCATTCATTTTTGCTCAGAAGTTGCTCTATTTCTTCTCTGTTCTGTTCACTTCCTGCTTGTCTGATTGTTACTCACCACCATGAAGGGAGGCTTTACTACGGTGGTCAGTAACGTGCTCGCCCCCTCCTGGGAGCTACATCTGTGCGGCAGGACGCTCTCTACGCGTTAGAGACTTCAAGGAGGTGTGAATTACTGGGCGTGCCGCAATGCATACTGGGAAATGTAGTTCTTACATGAACAAGCGCTGCAAACCGGGAAGTAAATAAGAGAACAGAAGCTAGAATGCCGGAGGTGATATAAATGAAGGAATTCAATAGGTATTTACTCGTTTTTAAAACAGAATCATTACACTATTCTGTCTGTCTACCTTGCAGACATTAATTTTAGCCAAAACATTTTTTCCTTTACAACTCCTTTAATGTTCCTGTGTACTATGCGCAACATTGTCAAGAATTTTACAGCCCATGGCACAGTAGCTAATCTCCCTGGATTTGGACAAAATAGAAAAAAAAAAGTCATCAAAGATTGCAACAAAGGATTGATCGAATGGTGTATAAAGAACTTTAATCAACCTGACCCTCAGGCATAGGGTACAACGGTCAGCTCACACTATACTGTACTTTGCCACCTGGATGAAAACGGACGCTATGGTAGGAGACCCAGGAGGACCCCACTGCTGACACAAACAAACCTGATTTATCTGCATATCTAAACAGACAACAGACCCATACAGTACATCAACTGCAGATATGTGGAGCTCTACCAGTCTGACAGAACAAGGCAAAGGGAGGAGCCTACGAGCAAAAACTGGCTGATAGAATTTTATCAAACAACTTGAATCTCTCTAAGAACAGCCTGGTGGTTTAAGGTGTGTCACTGGCAACTCTATAGTGGGTATAGGCCATGGTTTAAAAAACACCTTCGCAAAGGGGAACTGATCCAACAAGCACTCAAGTTGAGTCCCAGACCATTTAGGGTGATTCCAATCCGCATAGTGAAATACCTCAATAGCAAGTTAGTGGTAAGTTCTTTGCCGCTGTAGTTGCTCAAAAAGACCCATGACTAGAGAAAGCAGGAAGATTCTTTAGATGTGGTGTAGTATGTGCCTTAATAATAGTTTCGGGAAAACCGTCCGTGTACGAGGCTCAAGAGATGAAGGCTAACCACCTGCTGTTCCCACCAAAAAATATAAGCCTTCCAGGTGCGGTAACAGACTAAGAATTTTGTTGGCATTCAGAAATATAGAGGTGATGAGTCAGCCAGATCCCTATTTCTCAGGGCTTGGGCTTTAACAGCTAGTGGGAAGGAACACGGGACCCCGAGGCTGTAGACACTGATAGTCTTAACAACAAAGGAAAGTCTGCCAAAAGTTGAAGTATGTCTGTGTACCATGTTCTTGGCCATTTTGGGGAAACAAGTATTACTGGGTTGCCTTCAGACTCGATCCAACGGAGCTGGTGAGGGAGAATCTTTAAAAGGGAGGAAGCATACATTAAGGAGAATTTGTTTCTATGGTGTTATCAGAGCATCCACCGCAAAGGCCTTTGGATCCCACAATCAAGACACAAACCCCCTCACCTTGTGCTTGATTTGTGACCCTAGAAGATCCATTTCCAGCACCCCCATCTTTAACAAATGTCTCAAAAGACCTTTGGGTGGAAGGAACACTCACTATTCCACCTGCCGGTGGCTGAGAAAGTCTGCCTGCTAATCTTTCACACCTAGAATGTGTCAAAGCTGAAATATGTGACATACATTTAATATAAAGAGTCCCATGTGCTGTGATGCTGGCTGGTCTTAGTTGAAATCCAAAACCTTTCGCTTTCCCTTCCAATATCACCCCAGGCATAAACTACTGGTGGATTAATTTGAGTATGCGACACATCATAGGTACTTCGCAAGAGTGCCGACTATGCCTGCCCTTTCTCCATTCATAGAAGCTGTACCATGGCTTCTATCAATAAAAAGTGACCTACTGGAGAAAAAAAAAAAAAAAAAAAGAAGAAGAGGCAGGCCTTTCATACAGCTGTCAATCCTACATTCATAGAGTGCTTTTTATTTTGATGGTAGCTATAGTACAACTTTTAAGAATGGTGGAGGCAGAAGGAAAAAATTGTCATAGTCAGCACTCGACGAGTGCCTGAGACAGGTCCCGCACTCCCCAAACCAATAAGAGGATTTTGAATTTCAACAAACAGACCAGCCTCAACACAGGTAACACTCCACGTTGAAAGCAAGTATCACTCCTTGTGCCGATTTTAAGAACAATTTTGACTTTCATATCTTGGAGTACAGTACAAGACACACACAGGGTTTTCATAGATCCTGGGATATACGCTAGTACCTTCAGGGAAACACTGGAAAAGTTTTCCTGGACGTACTCCTATATTACCCTACCCCATTTCGTAAGACCTCCAATTTAAAGCAATGTAAAGTAACAAACAGAAGAGAGGGTGGCATGTGTCCTATACTGTACAACTAATAAGAAATTTACAGGCAACTAAAAATTCCTGAAGACAACCTGAAGCAATGAAGAAGGGTGGGCAACAAAGCAAACAGAACTGCGACAACAGACCCAAACAAAAACAAGGGGTCACAGACCCAATGCAGAAAGCTGCTGCAAGAACCTTCCAGCTGAAAGACGAATTTGCAGAAACTTGGAAAAAGGTATGAAGAGGAGACCAGGTGTTGGCCTTGCAAAGTTGGTACAATGTCAGAATTCTCAAAAAATACCCACCAATCTAGTGGAGTGTTGTATTTTGAAGCAGGATGTCCTTTTCAAGACATGACAAAAAGAGTCCTTAACCACTTTGCTGATCGCCGCTATTACTAGTAGAAAAATAAATACAAATTTCCATAAATATATCCCATAGTTTGTAAATGCTGTAACTTTTGCACAAATCAATATACGCTTTTTGGGATTTTTAACCACTTGACAGCCGCCCACCATCAAATGACGGCAGGCGGAATACTCTATTGTTCTGACATTTAAAGCCGCTAGGGGGCACGCGCGCACAAAAAAAAAAAAAAAAAAATCATAATTATGTCCCCTACTTTGTAGGCAATATAACTTTTGCGCAAACCAGTCACTATACGGTTATTGCGATTTTTTTTTATACCAAAAATATGTAGAAGAATATGTATCGGCCTAAACCGAGATTTATTTTTTTAAATGGGATACTATAGCAAAAAGTAAAAAATCAAAACGGCCGATGCCACCCAACATTCAGCCTTGTGTACTAGGCATAAGTAGATAACAGCTTAAGCAGAAAGATAGGTCTTGGGCGTATGACTACTTTGTCTTTGTAAAGGATCAGGAATGTCTTTTCTTACAAGAGGCTGTTATAGTTCAGATAATGTGGATATACAGTGTACAATAGAAAAATTTATCGTAGTAATGTTGATATGGAAAACAAGCAAGCCTACATCATATGACTAGTAACGGTAAGGAGTCCTCAATTTCTGTCCAAATTTATAATTTTACACTTTCAGTCTTAGTAACAGTCACCAGCACAAACAAAGTGAAGTTTCTAAAGCTGGGACCCAGACAGGAGCTCAGGACTTTGAGATACTGGGGGATGGCATTCCATACATACAATGGGCAAAAAGAATAAGCAAATCTTTAATCAGAATACTGTAGGATTCTTATAACAGAAGATATTGTTAGCGCTCCCTTATGACATACTTAACATAAAATGCCCAAAGTGGTACAAAGAAAAAAAATTCAGCTTGAAAACACACAACCAACCCCTATTAAACTTGAGTCATTCTAGCATTTAGAAACTGCCGACATACAGCGGAATTAAATGTTCCTTTTGACTACAATAGCCAGTTCACTTCTGGTGAATAATTGTATTTATTTTTATGATGAGTAATCTACCAGCTCATGAGTTTTATTCCTTTTAGAGACTTACAGATAGTTGCATGCTCTTCTAGAATTTCAATAATTAATTTAAAAATATCCCATGACCCAACAAGAAGGGAATGATTATCTTAACAGCATGATATTCCTTAACTGTAGTTCAATTATCACCACCAAATGCAGACTGCGCAGGAAAAATTAAATGTGTATTTCTTTTTTATATAATAAAACTGCCTTTATTTAATTGTACAACCTTTACCCCAACGCTGTTTCAGCATGCTGACAGTAAAATATAAATTACTGAACTGAAGGAATACATTGAAACACTGAGCATGTGAAATTACCTGAAGACTTCTTTTCTTCAACTGTGTTAGCCAGCTTACTAAAATAAACTTTGTTAACAGAAAAATAAACTGTTTAAAAGCAAGATCTGAGGTTCTCTTTTAGAAGCAAAGTTCAGCATAAAAAAAAAAAAAAATTAAAAACTATTTATATATAACATAATAGGACTTCCCATAGGCATGAAACATGCACACATCAATAGTTCACAAAAATCCCTTATTTGCTGTA
Organism: Rana kukunoris; assembly: GCA_029574335.1. Classification (NCBI taxonomy): domain Eukaryota; kingdom Metazoa; phylum Chordata; class Amphibia; order Anura; family Ranidae; genus Rana; species Rana kukunoris. The sequence continues at coordinate 283,487,698 of CM056052.1, forward strand.
TTTGTCCAGCAGCTTTGTGTGTTGATTTCAAGGAACATATCCATCTTCATGCTCAAAATAAAGGAGGAAAGTTTGCAAGATGTCCATAACGGTGGCACACCAAGAGGTAAACAGCCTTGGATGATCAGGAAGTTCCTTGTCTTTTTTGCTGCTGACTTCTAATGACATCCAGCTGTTTCTTGCATTGCTGATAATACGTAGAAAGACTTTTGTTTTCGTCTAGCAGCTTTTTGTGTTCCTGGACCAGACGAGATGTATTTTGTTGGTCTTTTTCATCCTGGTCTAGTTCAGCTATTAGCTCTTGTCTATAATACGGCACAAAAGATGAATTAAATATCACAATTTTAAGTGTTAAAACCCATTATGCATGCTCATTCAAAAACTAGCTACTTTCTGTAGTCAACTACTAAAACCTCCCAAAACAACAAAAAAAAAATACCAACATCTTCAAATAGGGTACTAAAAGTGTATGTTTTAAGAAACCAGAGCTGAGCCAGTATTAAAAAGAAGTCCAGCCTGAGCTCATTTGTCTGGGCTTCTCCTATGGATCACAAGAGTGCAATTCATATTGCACTCCTGTTTTCAGAAGAGCGGTCTGAAGTCCGCTCTCTGCTGTCGTCACTGGAATCAGTCCAGGCACCATGTCATCACGACAATAGTCTGGATCCCCCAGGTGCCTGGACTGATACCCGTCTCAGCCTCTCAGTGAGCCAGTGAGAAACTGAGACGGACGCTCTCTTTTAAAGCGTGACATTTTAGTATGACCAATGTTCACAAATCCACTAGATAAAAGGGATGCCAAGATTACTAGCGGATATGGTTGTCATTAACCACTTTTGGACCGCCTCTGTAGCTTTAGTGCTTTAGTGTGTAAAATATACATGCTACAGGCCGATCAGCAGGTCTTTGCCAGAATTGGCTGAGTGAATGACAGAAGAGAGCCTTGTGTTGGTAAACACAGGGCTCTCTACAGACAGGAGGTAATCTGTTTTTGTTCTCCTTACAAAACCGGCACATTTCTTAGTAAACACCACATGGTTAACATTGTTAGGCACAATCTTAAAGTGGTTATAAACCCTTACAATCTACTTTTGGCTACAGGTAAGCCTATAATGAGGCTTACCTGTAGCTTCCCCGGATATCTCCAAAACCTACACGGTTTAGGAGATATGCAATGTATTTAAAGGTGCCAATGCTTCCAGGATATATACCATGGTTTGTAGAAACCAATCAATATACACTTGTTATTGGTAGAAAAAAAAAATCCCCAATTCCCAAGTGTAGCTTGATTGGTTTGCGGGAAAGTTCTAGCATCTACAAACCATGGTATATAAAAACTTTCCACAGCCCCCAGAGTATAACACGCAGGCACAGTTCACCCTCTATTTTCAGGGTAAAGTGCTATAAACACAGTAATTTCATTAGAAAAATTAGGCAATTATACAAGGGAGGAAAACAAATTGGTTTGTCTCACAAAGTAGTGACTGGGAATGCATGTGAACATTTTACAATAAAGTATTTAATAAAAAAAAAGAACCTGGATTGTTTCTGTGAAACCTTGGATGGAAAAAGCTATTTTTTCATGTTAGAAAACACATTAAGAACACAAATAGTAACATTTAAAAAAATTAAATCTGCTACAATATCTACAAGAAATGGTTACGTACTTTCGCTGCAACAATAATGCTATTTCAGTCTGAACCTTCATATACTCTTGTGCCATTTTGCAGTGCTGCTCAAACACAGCCATAGATTCCTTGGAATTTGGACATGGTGCAAGAGGCTGAAAATAAATCAGATGTGATAAAAACCAATCAACTCATTCCTGAATATACAGTACATCCTGCCAAAATGTGCCTAAAATATTTTATGCCTGTAAGCTCTTAAAAATAAGCAGTGTCTTGTCCTGGAAAATATTAGTCCACGGTTTGTAAACTTGACAGACCTTGGTGCTGCTATTCTAAAATACTTTGTAGCTAAAGTAACTGGAATACAGCCCCCTACCCACTCCATTGGTGCGCTGTCACACAGTGTCAGTAAGGCGCTGATGCAGGGGAAATGAGGGAGCATAGAACAAAGGCTGGAACATGGAAGTCTATCAGCGACATCATGGAGCCCAAATTTCCAGCCGTTGAGTGCTCCCTGGCCAACGGCTGCACCGCCATCAATCTAGCCATTCAAGAGCTGGGACCCCGCGGAGAGAGGCCAGTCACTGCAAGTTTTTTTCCCACCTTAATGCATCCTATGACACAAAGGTTTACGACCTCTTTAAAGTAGAACTATAGGCAAAACATTTTCTTCATTTTGGATAGAGCGAGGAAGGGTTAACACCCCTGTAAGGTTTATTTTTGTCATCTTTCTCCCATTGGTGAGATTTACCTTTACCTCCTGTTCGATAGCCAAACAGGAAGTGAGAGGAAATCCCTGCAAATTAAGGGGTCACCAGAGTTAGTGTCCCCATTGGAATATTTAAATGTTATTACTTTCTGGGGACAACCCAACATTTGGTATTTTCTTTTACTTTCAAGGATAATAAACAGGACAAATAGTGAGGAAGAATCTCACTAAAAGGGAAACAGACTGAAATAAAAACTGACAGAGGTTCTAATCGTTCTCTCTATCCAAAAAAATAAAAATACGTTTTGCCTTTAGTTGTACTTTAATACTTACTGACAATAGTAAACAGAAGTCTTAAAAAAATATACATGTGGCGCTGGTACTGAAACAGATCCTATAATACCAAAGTCCAAGTGGCAAGTGGGCTGCTGTGCAGCCTGAGAATAGTCTAATGATTTAGGACCAGCCTTAGCAGGGAAGCAGAAGCAGTCTCCAGGATAGAGAAGAAAAAAAAAATGCAGGCCTCCTTTAAATTATTGACTGTAAAGTATGCATTAATAAAATCACATAGTAACTTACATCAAGGCACGCAAAGAAGGGTACAATATGTGGGTAAAGGATGCCTCGCAGAGCATTTACCCACAGATGTACCCTTTTTTAACAACCTTGATGCAAGTTACTATGATTGTATTAGTACACACTTTACAGTCAATAATTTAGAGGTGTCTGCATTTTTTTTTTTTGGGGGGGGGGGGGTAAACAGAGGTCTGTGTGCTATATTTTACATATCTGTAAGTGGTCTGAAAACAAGACTGCAAAAAAAGTAATCTCATGCTCTCCTTTTGCATACAAGAACTAAACCAGGGAGGTGCTCTTCAATTCTTCATTTGCTTTGCATGTAACAGACAAAACAATCTAAAAAGTCACGGTTACTAAAGTAATGACAGTGCACTGTTGTAACGAGTTGCGGGGCATTGTAAAGAAAGGTTTGTATGAGAAATGGACCAGAGAAAATAACTGATGACAATGTTTACTATGTGCGAGTAAGGGCCCTTTCACACGGGGCGGATCGTAATGACTTGCCTCTGTGTGTCCGCTTTAGCTCAGCGGGGATCCTCCATAAAATCCCCGCTGAGCCGTTGGCTGACAGGGCAGTCACTGCACACTGTGCAGGGACCGCCCTGTCTTTCCACCGCTCTCCCCATATGGGGAATCGGATAAATACTGACCGTATGTCCGTATTCATCCAATCCACCAGACGGAAGAAAAATAGGATTTTCTTTCGTCCGAAAAATCGGGACCAATGTATGTCCCGTTTTCATCTGCAAACGGATGGATGAAAATGCGGACATACGGTCCGTACGTGTGAAAGGGCCCTAACTCTCAGCCATGGTTCACACCGGGGGGAGCTTTGAAATCGTGCTAGTTCAGTGCGATTTACACTGCCAATTTAATTGCAGCTTGCGACTTTAACAGAAGTTTATGCAAGTCGCAATATAAATTGGTAAAAAGTAAAGCAGGAACCTTTCATAATCATTGCAACACGAGTTGTGGCGATCCATTGTCGGCAATTGGACGAGGCTTGTCATGCGATGTGGAAATTAAAAACACACACACACATATATATATTTACAAACTGTACATTCACAAATTCACAGTCCTCAGGGATTTTACAATTTGGGGTCTATAATTTACATGCATGCACAAACATACTAGGGCAATTTATACAATGCCAATTAACCTACCAGTTTGTCTTTTGGAAATATTTACCTTTAGTTTCATAAATATAACATCTAACAACTTAAGATATTTACAAACCTGCAATTGATGGTCGAGTGTAAGATATGCCATTGGTATAGAGTTATCTGATCCATTGGTATCTGAAATGTAAATGTAGTAATTGAAACTATGCAGCAAGCCCACCATACATCATAAAATAACTTAAGTTATTTTTTCATATCCTGGGCTGAACTCTTTCATGATGTATCATTGACTAGATAAGAAGTCCAGAAAAAAAACATAGCCCAACATCATGCATTTCCCCCCAAAAATAGTCTCCCAAAGCAAACCTTTAAGTGATTGTAAAGTCTTTTCCCCCCCTCTAAAACTAACATCTTATACTTGCCTGATCTGTGCAGAGGACTTGCACACCGCAGCCCATATCCTCTGTCCTTTCAGACTGGGAGAACAGGGTTTGGCCCCGCCCCGCTCTTCTGATTGGCTAACAGACATTGATTAACAGCAGCAGGAGCCTATTGCGCCGCTGCTGTGTCTCAGCCAATCAGGAGGGTTTACCATTATCATTGAAAGGGAAAGTAAAATAAAAAAAAAAAGTTGGGGTGTCCCCAGAAAAAGTAAAGAGGGCAACTCTGCCAATGGTGGCACTAGTTCTGGTGACCTAGGAGGGCCCCAAGGGATTCCCTTAATTTGCAGGGATTTCCTCTCACTTCCTGGTTTGGCTAAGGAACATACAATTTAAAGGTAAATCTCCCCAATGGGACACAGATGTTAAAAAAACCTCCCTTACTCTATCCAAAAAAAAAAAAAAAAAACAGTTCCACTTTAATAATCAACATTAAAGCAAATTCATGCATGGGTGAGGATATCCCCTATATTGCTAGAACAGTTGCAACGTTTTTAACACCAAATAAATTGGTTCTTATTAACTAGAGCACAGTTTGCGTGGACAAATTAAAGAAAAGCAATTAAAAAAAAAAAAAAAGCAAAATAAATAAATAAAAAATCAGTAAACTGGACAAGAGGGGTAGAAAGCATTACTTCTCACGCTCTGAAAACCACATTATCTATATTTGCAGCAAACAAAAGTACCTTGTGTGCATTAAGTCAAGTTCAGTGTAATAAAAAACAGTACCACAAATTCAACATTGCCTGGCCAAAACTTACATTTCAAAAGAAAAGTATACCATTGTCCCTCTCAAACAACTATTAGCAAATTGCCATGCAGAATGTGCATGGCACCCATCGTAATTTCTAGGGCAATAAATTCTCTCAGGCTGGGTTCACATCATTGTGAATTGGATGTGGGATCATCTTTCTCGCAATAGTAGATTTTGACTGGATCTCTGTGGAGACGATTCACACAGCTCCGCAGCGGGTCTAGTGCATTTTGCAGAAAAAAGCTGTGCGTCTTTTGTTGCATTTCAGGTGCAAATTCAGGCCAAAATTCGGGCTGAAATCAGACCTGAAAAAGTGAACAAGCAAGCATCGGACCCCTGCTGTGAGACCGATCCAGCTTAGGTGCGAATTGAGCCTCAAACTAAATAGATTCAGTAACCAGGTGTGGTTAAAGCTGGGAAGAGCATAATCACACTTCCATTCCCAGACTGTTCCCATCCGCTTGGATTATCAATGCTGGCTGGTCCCATGATTCTGCACAGGAGAGAGAAAGAGAAGAATAAAAAAGGTATCTGCTGAGAACTTTTACATTTCATGCAGATATCTTGGACCCACTTGGCTGGGAAGGAATGGGGATGTGGTGGTGTGCAAGGGGAAGTGTAGTGGAGTACAACCAAAAGGGTGTCCTCAGAGATGGTTTGTCTTCCCTGTAACTGCTGTTGAAAGAAGCTGCGGTAAAACCTGGCTAATGTTTGTTAACCCTTCCATTTAGCTGGGAGAAGACAATGGCTGCAAAACAAACCATATGTAATTGGAATGTTACATACAAATAACCTGCGAGTACATTTAAGTTGACTGTGGGGAAAGTACAGCTGGCCTTTAAAAAGTCTTTGCATTTGCTTTTGACCCTTTACATTTGTACTTTTTGCTAAAATACAAATTGGGCAGTTTTCCTGACCACAAGTACAACAGATATACTGGAGACTGTAAAGGTATCTGCTTACCTGAATCTTCGGGACCCCATGGAATACCACGTGGAGGCTTGTCAGGGGTTGGTCCCGAGGTAGCAATCATCCTCACACTAGGACTTGAGGATCGGCTGCTACTTCTACTCTCCTAAAAAGGCACAAAGGAAGAGTAAATATACCATTACAAGGTTACAGCTTAGGTTAATTTTAAACACAGCCATTTAAATAGGTATGGAAGTGGCAATTACATTCAAGATAGCAGTAATGGTGACTGATAAATCCAGACCGATCTGTACTAATCGGACTCAGTGTACAGCCACACTGGAATGTTGTGTGCGATTATATATATATATATATATATATATATATATATATATATATATATATATATATATATATATACACACACACACACACACACACACACATACATATACACACACACACACATACTCATTTTGTTGTGTACTATTTGCTGTGATCGCTTGGGGTGTGACTATTCTATTGTGGCGGTCTGCCTTGGGATTATGGGATGTGTACGCGTGTTTTTGCTGTGGGGAAAAGGGGAGGGGGGATTCCTCCACCAGACCCCCTGCTGAGAAGATTGTTTACTGATGATTTACCGATTTAACCTGCCCTGAATCCAAGGGTGGGGGGAGTGCGACTTATTTACCTGTTGTAGCATGTGCTTGAAAAAAGTTAGTCTGATGGTTTTTTACCCTACACTGTAGTACGGCTGGTGACTAGGTGGATTAAAGAGTCTTGGATAGTGCTGGTTCTGGACAAGGGAAGCATTTATGGCAGACATAGCCCTGTTGAGGACAAGGGTTTGTCACAATAGGAAAATGCAGATTCATTTGAAATAAATTAGTTCTGTGCAACTCCGTCCATCCCCTGGACACTCCCACCTTTGGTATCTTTACAACTTTTCTATTCCTTTCTTTGGATGCTACCTATCTGGTTGTAGAAGTTTTCCTGCATTCACACTGGCCGTTTATCCTCATGGAGACCTGCTAAACTGTCCAGAAACCTTAAACGGTACTATTTGTTATGTTGTGTTCTTTGTGCTGGTTTCCTTTTAACCCCTTCCCCTTGATTATATTATTTGCCATCTGCTACTAATCCATATTGTAAGTTTTACACATGTAAAACAGAGGAAAGGTTTACGTAAACTAATTGCAGGGACGGGAAATGTGTACATACTAGGGTGGTCAGTCTATGGAGAACTACTTCTATAGCCTTGTGTTACATTGGATAGTTATACAAACTTTTAGAAAGCTATGGATGCATAACGTCAATGTTATACAATTTCAGGTTACATAAAACATAAGGGCCAGTTCACAGCAGGAGGCCTTCAAAGCGCATCGCATTTGTGATCTTAAGCAGGTGTCAGAGTTAACCCAACAACAAATGCAAGTTGCAAATGCAGAGTGTTTGTCTACACCGGATTCCATGGTACAGCAGTACCATCCGATCCAGTTGCTGTGCATTTTTTAAAGTGCGGTCCAGCAAGATTTCAGTTCATTCAAATGAATGGACTGAAATCGAACTGCACCCAAACCACTTGTGAATCACACAGGAACGCACAGCACATCCATGGTGTGAATAGGCTCTTACACCATTTCATAGAAAGGACGTACAAAGCATACATTGCACACACTAATATGAAATAATTGGAGAACAAAGGAAAACGCATTTACATATTTATCTAGGCTATCAAAGTGTTCCTCACCTGACTGGACTCCGTTCCAAGAATGCTGACGTCTTGAACAGATCTGCGCCTTTGCTGCCCGTTGCCTGCTGGATAGCAAGCAAAAAATGAATTACCAAATGCTGCCCTCACATGCAAATGAGGGTTGCAAATGTGGAAGCTTTGAAATCTGTACATGTCCAAAGTCCGAAGGAAATCGAGGGATCGGCACAAGGCACAAATGACAGCTGCAACATTTCAAATTAAGGAGCACTGGCCAACAGACTATATTACTAGACAATAACCACTCCTATCACACAAACAGGCACTTCTCTCTTCCACCATCTTCTGTGCATTTGCTGTCCAGGGCTGATGACGGCATCTATTTCCAGGACCTAACGTGATAAGGCTGCTGACCTAATGTGTCTACAGCAAACCTCAAAGATTTCTGAACTGCTTTCATTTTACCTTTGTGAATAAATGCCAAACATGGCTCTCCTTTCATTCCGAGGCAAAAATAGCTTTTAACCACACTGACACTACAGCTCTTTCAGTTCCGTAAAAATCACATCTTGCTGTCAGTATGTTAGAGAATATAGTATTCATCCATCTCTGCTCATCTGCTTGCAGCACTCAAACTTCTGCCATCTATGCTCACAATAAATAAAAGGAGATTTTAACACAACACATGTCCAAGGGAAGAGAATGTGCAACCCACCAAGGACATTTACAAGCATTTTTTTCTTTTCGGAAAGCATTACGTAATGTTTGTGTTTTGTGCGAGTAGGAGAATCAGTAAGCAGAAGGGAATCCTGGATGGTTTCAAGCAACAGCTGAGACAATGCTCTGAATTCCTTCTTCCCAATGCACAACTGCATGATGTTACATAGTAGCTGTAGGACAAACAGTTGCTGTGGATCCCACCCCAGGCACTGACAGTTTCTAGAATGACCACAAATCTGTCTCATCAGTTTACCCTTTACAATAACATCTTTATTCTAAACATTATAGTGGAAAAACCACATGCAGTCCAATCTTGCAAAGCAGAAGGCCATATTTTGAAATATGATAGCAACACAAAGGTTATCATTTTCCAATTAGAATACAAAATAGAACTCAGACAGAGAGACAGGTAGAGAGGTTCAAGTTTAAATCCATCACCAACAACTGTGTTTATTTCTTCTTTAAAAACCTATTTGTGCTCTGTAAAACATCACAGGTGTGTATAGGTGTGTTATTTACAGTGTTTGGCCTTTTTGATTTCCACATCCATTGGGATGTGCCCGATTCTGAATGCTCTCTTGCAGATGAATAGCCAAGGTTACATGGGATGAACTTAAACTTAACCAGGGGCATTTTGATTACATGCTTTCTAGGGCTGCAATAAAGTAGTTTTCTGTATAGAAATCATCATGCTCTTGTCAATCAGGGTTTTTAATTACATCGGTATGGTTAGCAGCATACTTTTTTTTCCCCCCACAAGCTGCATTTATTCTGTAATCTACAGGATTTTGCACATCGATGCTTAAGGCTGGGTTCACACTATACTACACGACAGCAGTACGACTTTCATCCTACTTTGCTCTGTGACATCAGTCCTACATACATCCGACTTTCATGAACAGGATAATATTTTGATCCGACTTTGTGATAGTCTGACTTGTTCTTTCACCAAGAAAAACAATCCCAGAGTGAGATAAAATTCCTTTTACTGCTGCGGTTATCACAATATCTGATGTCAAAAGTTGGATGGTAAGGACAGGGTTGAAGTAGGATCAAAGTCAGACCAAAGTAGTACAGGGAGCATTTTCAAAATCGGACCGACTTGTGTCGGACCAGTTAAGACAGCTTTCATAGGGAAACCTTTTCACGCGTCATGCGCTCCCAATGTCGGGGGCGTTTGTCAGACCAGTGTTTACCCGGTCTAAGACTGGTACTTTGTAAAACAATCTGCAGCCGCTGATGTCCCAAGTCACTAATTAGGGATTTGTTTAAATTCAAAATGAATTTGTAAATAAGTATTTTTTTGTCGAGTCCTTGAAAAACTAAAATCCTGAACTTTATGACCCTTACACTTGTTCTGCTGTTGGAAAAGTGGTTCAGAGGCTGCTACTCTGCCATGGCAGTGGAAGTTTTCTTTCAAGGGTCTTGCAACTGTATAACTAAGGCTGGCCATACATTATTCAATTTTCCTTTAGATTTATCAAAACCATACAATAGGAGGTCAAACCTAAAACACTTTCAATTTCCCTTTCACTACTTGAAGGTAAGTTGAAAGTAAATCTGAAGGAAATTGAATAAGAACATTATATAAAATATGGCCAGCCTAAAGCCGGCCATAGACTGCTCAAATCTCAGCTGGTTCAGCAGGAACTGGGCAAGATTTGAACCATGTATGGGCAGGCTGAATGAACCCAAGTTGATCGATCAATTAGGCTGCTAGCAATAACCAGTGTTCTCCCGGCGAACACAATGACTATGCAGGAGGGATTCCCCGATCAACACTGCCCATGTTATCGCTCCATCTATGGCCGGCCTAAATGGGATAGGGTGTTCTGTTTGATGTGTCTCAGTTCAGATGACTTGGCTTCACTAAACTGGATTCCTCTCATATTGTTACAAACTAGTATATCTTTTTCAAGAAATATTTTTTCATTATTAGTGAAAAGAATGTTTAGGAAACCATATCAATCTAGTAACTTCAAGCATTACTTTAATGACCATCGCATCTACGCATTAAGACCAGGGGGTTAGCATTTTTTTTTGTATTTATATAGGGGACTTCATCAAATTCTGTGTGAACAACATTTAACCAACATAAAGTGCAGAAAAGTAAAATATGTTATCTCTGTAGCATACAATGCAAACATTTTATTTTATTTTTTAAATTGGTGAAATGAACACAGTTGATTTTCATAGTCAAGTTTGCGATTCCTGCTTCTAGTCTAAAGGAGGTTCTCTAGCCTAATTATTAAGCTGGGGATCCAATTTAGTCAATTAAATGTAATTATACACAGTAAATAAAGCTGCAATTAGCTAGAACAGACTACAAGGTGCCACAACATACCTGTGCTGTAATCAACATGCCCAGACTGTCACCTGTCCAATATTCATATGTGAATGCAAACATTTTGAAATCCATTATTGCATCTTCTTTAAGTGTATGTAAACCCCAACACAACTGATTTGTTTTATTTGATACGTTTATTCTGTTCTAAATAGCATTAAAACAGTTTCATTAGATCTGTTCACTAACTTAGGACATCAAATGTGCTACTAGCAGGACTACCAGGTAAAAAAAGGAAAAACAAATGTTAAAGAAAAATGCAGCCACTGCGTCTAAAGACTGATAAGCTGCAATATATTATATTTTTTGTGCTTTAGTTAAACTTTAGAAAAACATTCTCTGCGACCCTGCAATCAAGGTCTCAAGCACACATGTACAATAAGGTATGCTGTGGTACTTATGGTGTATTATAGCCATAAAAAAATCAAAACATGCTCTAAAATTTGTGGGAATTAAACATGACAGAAATATTTCCAATTCCTAATTTAATACAGGAGCACTTGTGAATCTCAAGATGCACATGCTGGAAAGGAATGAGAAATGAAGTCACAATTGTCAGGGAGGGGTCAAAGAATAGCAAGTGACAACAGTAAGTGCATGCTATGCGATTAATTAACATGTTTAGTGGAGGACGTTTATTTTGGATGTGGCATGCATGTTATTTTAAACTCTGCTTAAACCCACTAATAACAGAAGCATTACCAATCAGAATCAAATACTTTTTGCTCCAATTATGTGTGTTTGTCCCAAGTGTTCATCTCAGGAGGAGAAAAAAAAATGCATTTTCTGATTTGCTTTTGAATAAATAAATATATATGGCATTGAAAAAGGGTGACTGGTTATCTCTAAGGTTATTCTCATCACTAAAAAAAATAATAAAATGGGTTTTAGATTACCAGTAAAACTTAATTAACCATCTGTCCCTTAAAATGGTTGTAAAGGCTAATGGTTTTAAAAAAAAAAAAAAAAGGCAAAAAAACAAACATAACACCTTATTTGAAAGAATGCCCCTTTTTATACATGTTCTTTAATGTTTAAAACGGTTTGGACCTTTTTCCCATTTATATTACGGAAGAAACATTCTGTGTCGTAATTTTTGTATTCTTTCTTGTGAAATACTTCAATAAAAATATTGAAAAAAGAAAAAGAAAGAAAACAAGCAAACATTCTGTGTGCTGCTCCCTCACAGTCCCCTCCAATACTTACCTGAACCCCATCTTAATTCAGCGATGTGCACAAGAGCCTCAGCTGTCCTGGGACTCCCTTGCAGCCACTGACTCCCACTGCTGTCAATCACAGCCAGTGAGACAAGAGAAGGGGCGGGGCCAGGCAGCAGCTCTGTGTGTCTTATGAACGCACAGAGCAGGGCTTGGGAATGAGCGTGCGCCAGTGCCACTATATCAAGCAGCTTGCTATGGGGAGCACTGGTCAAAGAGGGGGAATCAGGAGTGCCGTGGGGATCTGAGAAGAGGAGGATTGGGGCTGCTCTGTGCAAAACCACTGCACAGAGCAAATAAGTATGACATGTCTTTTTTACAGTGCCTTGCGAAAGTATTCGGCCCACTTGAACTTTGCAACCTTTTGCCCCATTTTAGGCTTCAAACAAAGATGTAAAACTAATTTTGTGTGAAGAATCAACAAGTGGGACACAATCATGAAGTGGAACGAAATTTATTGGATATTTTAAACTTTAACAAATAAAAAAAACTGAAAAATTGGGCATGCAAAATTATTCAGCACCCCAGATATTTTGGAACTACATTTCCCATGATGCTCAACTACACTGCAGAGTGCATGAGCATCATGGGAAATGTAGTTCCAAAACATCTGGGGTGCCAAGGTACGCCATCACTGAACTAGGGAGTTAACCTGCAAAGCTTTGCCAGTGTCCAAGTCTCTAAAAGGTAGTGGCATATAACCTATGATCTAAGAACAAACGTTTTGTGTCATGCATCATTCTATAACTGGCTCATTAACATGTGCAACTAACAAAGCCACTCCTCTGAAAAACGTTCTGCGCTATGTACAATGCTGAGCGGTTGGCATGCCCTCATTCAGACATGTGCTCGAGAGTCTGTAAAACCATGGCTCAACAACCTGGCTTTACAACCCTCTGGCCAGTCGTGTGAACGAGCCCAAAGGTACATATTTTCCTATTTGTGTAACAGCACAAAGACTATGTGCCACTGGTCCCCTGGTATTTCTTCAGCTCGTGTAACAGCTGTGTGTACAGCAAGTTTTGTGAAGCTTTCAGCAATCTTTAAACAGCATTTTCTAAGCTTTTGGCAAGCTTTCTTGAAGCTTTTAAAGAAATTTCGTTTCAGTTTGAGAATTTTAAACAGATACCTCAGTAGGAGTGATAACTAACTCGAAAAAAGTTGTAGCAAGCATCATTAGGCCTTCAACAAATCTCTGCTTAATTGGCAGCATTTCTATTAGGATCGGTCTTTAACATTCCCAAACAGAAGAAAGCTCTGCAACGGCTTTGTAAAAAGCTTTGTCTTCACTAGGGTGACCAAACATCCCCGGTTTCAGGGCACAGTCCCGGGATTGAGGACACTGTCCCCATACCAAGTACGTCCCCAGTTTTGTTCTCAGATTGGATTTGAACAGGGGCTGGGGCAATTTCAAAGACAGTGCAGAATAATAAAAAAAAAATCTGAATTACATAGCCCCGCTCTGCCGCTCCTACTAGCTTAGGGGGGTGGTGTATTTTTTTCCATTATCTGTGCCCCTTTCTGATAATCATGCGCTGGTCGGAGCGTAGGGAATATTTCTTCAGCTCAGCTTGCATGTTCTTCTGCCTTGGCTTAAAGGGGTTGTAAAGGTACAAGTTTTTTTACCTTCATGCATCCTATGCATGAAGGTAAAAAAACATCTAGCAGCACCGCCCCCCCCCCCCCCGAGCCCCCGTTGTACTTACCTGACCGTTCGAATCTCCCGGACGCGTCCACGTCGTCCTCTTCGGTTCCCAGCCTGGCCGTTGATTGGCTAGGCTGGGCGGATTGATAGCAGCGCAGCCATTGGCTAGCGCTGCTGTCAATCAGGGCGGATGATGCGGCGCGCTGGGGGGCGGAGCCGAGTGATACAGTCGGCGGCTATGGCCGCCGCTGTATCACGGGAGCGCGCTCGCAAAAGCTTTCCTCCATGCGAGCGCCCTCGCATGAAGAGGGAAAGCTTTTGCGAGGAGGAGCCCAGACAGCCGCCGAGGGACCCCAGAAGACAGATTTCCGGGCCACTCTGTGCAAAACAAACTGCACAGTGGAGGTAAGTATCACATGTTTGTTATTTTAAAAACAAAAAAATCCTGTGTTTAGTGTCCCTTTAAGTCCTGGCCAGCCACTTGCCTGCTTATCTCGTTTTCCCTGGGGGTGATCTACCTCTGCACCCCACCCAGTAGTAGGCCGGGGCCCGGAGGGTAAGAATTGACAGGCTGTGAGGCGGGTGGCGACGGGCAGAGAGACGCTGATTGCCGCCATTAGTAGTAGTAAAAAAAAAAAATAAAAAAAAAAATAATATGTCCCCAGATTTTATTTGAAAAATATGGTCACCTTAGTCTACACTGCTCTTATACAAGCCACAGACAGACAGGCCTCTGAGGAAACTTTGAGAGAATAGAAATGTACTAACCATAGACTACACAAACAGGCAGCAGGAATACAATTTACTGACTATAAGCTTACCTGCAGATCACTAGTGCAATAGGCAGCTGTAACCACTCATGATGCCGTCTGCCTCCGAGTTGATTACAGAATAGACTTGCAGTCTAAGAAAGGTCCTAAATTTGTCTTCTACAATTTACACCTTTTCTAGGAGGCTTAGTCACTGAAAGAAGCATCAGCAGACCTAGCCCACTTCCCCTTACATTCCCTATCCCAGAATCTAGGAACTCCAGTGCTTATAGAAGCGGAAATACTCTACTTGGACTTGGCGCTGTAGTCCCGCTGTCAGAATACAATGACGGAGCAAGGATTCCCACATTCATAACGAATGTGTGGATGGGTGAATCGTTTTTTTTTTCCCCCATTCAACCAGCTGGCTTAAAAAAAAAAAAAAAAAAAAAAAAAAAACACGGAACTACGTATGCCAAGCTTTAGGTCTTCTATTGTGATACTGGGGGAAGGAAGGAGCAAGTGTGCAAGTGGTGCAAATTGCATAGATGGTATTAGGCTGGCCATAAATAGATCAAAATTCATCTGGTTCAGTAAGAACTGGATTTCGATTCATATATGGCTGTTCCTGTTCATATGTCAATTGACTTCTCACAAACAGGCCTGCTGATTTTTTTTAGTTTGTGTATTCTAAAAAGCAAGGAGATGGGGGAGTCTCACTGCTGTCAGAATACGACAAAGCGGGCAGTATTCCTGCATCCACACCAAATAGGTGGATGGGAGAATCAGTTCAGTTTTTCCCCCACTCACAAAATAAAAAAAATATGCATGTATGAGCAGCATTAGTCCGCTTTGTATTATATATATAAATTATGCTTATGTGTAAAGATAAATATCTGTGCTAACCCAAAACAAGTGTGTGAAAAAAAGGTGCTGCTGCTTGACAGACTGAACATTCAGCTACACACCAGATTCTGTGTGCACCAGTTTTAGTGTTTCCCTTTGGCTCCCATCGGAATTCAAATGCAATAGATATCTATATGATCTAATGTGTACGCTTTTTATGTTAATGAATACTATACCTTTTAACAATTCATTTTTCAAAAAAATAATTTGGGTGTGAAAAAATATGTTTTAGGGTGATCATTTGCACTTTTAGCCCTTGGGGCTTTTTAATTATCACAATTTTTTTCTTAAATATGTTATTTGCTCATTATTGGATGCAAGTTTGATCACCGTCATATACCTTTGTATGGTTATCAAGGCTCTTTGTATTTTACATGCACCCTATGTAAAATCAAAAAAAAAAAAAATGACTTTAAAAAGAAAATCCCTCCAGTCCCTGTTATTTGTATTTGCTTGGAGCTCAGCTTTAACTATGGCAGACTACAAAGGAAGAGATGAGCGTAGGAAATTCACACAGATCTATGAACATGTAAAGCAGACACATTAAGTATTCTACCTTAATTTACGTACATCAAAAGTTCTTTGATGAATTAAGTCATGGTCAAGAACTAAAATAGGCAGACTGGACACACAGGTTGGAGCAAAATGCATTTAGTTGTTCATTATTTTAGGCTTGATGTGTTACTACCATTCTGTAGTACCTGTTATGATGATCTCAGGGACATCCAGAATATTGCCAAATGAAGCAGTTTTACGGTGACCTCGTTTAGACTTGGTATATGCTGCAAAAACATATACACAATACACATGCAGACAACTACAAGTGGTACAAAACACAATTAACAAAAAGCATGGAAGTGTACAGCACAATGTTACACAATGAAGGTGCGTGCAAAAAAGAAACATGCTAAGTTTCTGCTTTTAATGAAAGAGAAAAAAACAAAAAACACAGATGGGCATGCAAAATACGCCATGACGGGACACAAACTTATAGTAATCCAGACAAAGGCTACCTGAAATGGTTATCTATGGACTGCTATAATTGGAAGATGTGAGAATGTATATATATATATATATATATATATATATATATATATATATATATATATATATATATATATATATAATTTTTTTTATAAAACTTCCCAAGTCACGACAAGTTACAGTTTTTTTTTTTATATTCTAAATGAAAGTTTCTATACTTGCCCATTCATGGTAGGTTTAAAAACACACACACAGTTGACAAGCATTCAGGAAGGTGATACTTCCTTCACTTTCTGTTTTTCACAGCTGAATGAGGTTTTTCAAAGGCAATAAAATGCCTTTGCAACTTTTTGGGGTAGTTTAAAACCTTACACTTGCTTACTTAAAATTAAAATGAACTATATCCAATAACTATGCTACATATCCTCAGTCTCAAGATTTTATTTTTCCCCTTTTTCTAAAGGTAACCTTTGCTCTTATTTTCTCATCATATGTTCAGTTCCGACAGCCTGTGTCTGTGACGGTTTATTTTAAAAACGCATTCTAAATGCAATTTTTTATTGTGCAATTGTCTTACATATGGGTCAATCCCTCAGAATAAATAATTTCAGATATTGATAGGTGTTAGCAAGCAGAGTCAACCTCTGGGGTTTTGTTTATATTAGATACTCAGATAGTGAGACATGTATAAAATGCAGTTTGACAACCAAGATAAAGGGTCTGAAGCCCACAAAACCTGACTTTCCTAAGAACAAGGCCACCAGTTTTTGTGTACGACTCCTCTGTTGTATAAACCTTGGCAAATACCTGCTATTTGCAGCATTGCACTGCTGCCATTTTCACCTCTCTATGAACTTTGCAGAATTTATGCCATGATATTATGCGGCTATTACACCAATGCTTTTCTCTGTTGGTTTATCTTTTATAGCAAATTAATGGCACTTAAGAGTTAGTTGGTTGCCATTATTGTCGTTATGTGCCTTAGACACACTGTTTTTAACTGCGATTTTTATTCCTCTTTTATGTGTTCTATTTGTGAGTTTTCATTAGATGTTTTTCATGTACCATAATAAAACAGTTTGCTTAGTACTTGTTTTGTTCTGTTCTACCATCCAACCATACAAACCAACTGCTGTATTACACCTGGGTGTTCTCATTGTTTCCCTGGTTGAAATAACCACATTTCATTTAACCAGAGGTTTCCAGACTGTTTAGTTAAATATTGCTGCACACGGACAAGATGGTATTACAGCTGCTACAAAAAGAGTACTATATTTTACAATAGGATGATAAAGGCATCACATCATTACGACAAATTCCTCAGACTAAAATATATCACTGGTCAACCAAACATCTATGATGATTAAAATTTCCAGTTGTTCAGTCAAGCAATTTTTACTGTTGCTTAACTGTAATTACATCACGTGTATCTGAATATTAACATTTATAGGTAAAGTTGATTCTGGGAATTCAGGGAGGATCAGGAGGGAATTTTATCCCCTGCTGTAGCAAATTAGATCATGCTTTGCTTTTCTCAGGATCAACCAAGTATGGGATTGTGTGTATATAGGCTTGTAAAATTTTCGTTTTTCCCTTTTATTGAACTAGATGGACTTGAATTTTTTCAACCAGACCAACTGTAAAATGAAGCAGAGGGCAAAGATGCTTTGCAAAAAACCCAACTGTATTTATACAATTTGGCTTGAAAACTGACTGCTTTGTCGAATGGGAATCTGCAAATGTTTATTTATTTTTTTATAAATCACTGCTAAAAAAAGTTACAAAATGTACTTTTTTTATCTGTTAAATATAAAATGTATTTGAATATTTCATATTCACTGCTAAGGTACATGGCAACTACTTAGGTAGAGCTCTAAGCAACAATCATAGCTGATCTAAATGACTGGGAACACACTTTCCTCTTTTACTAACAATTACATCTAAACCTTACAATGCACCTTTCCCTGCATCTGTCAAATGGTTTCATAACATATGTCTAGCATTAATAAGTTGTGAATACCATAGCACCACAACAAAGCAGGGTTTTACTATATTAAAGCAAAAACTCCTAAGCTGTGAATCTAGTATTTGCTGGTCTATTTACCTGTGCCTGTAGAAATCCTTGGCTCCGATTCGGACATATCTGCACTCCTCCTTTTACTCTCAGGTGTAAGTATTGAAGGTGGCTTAACTCGAGTATCAGACAGACTTTCAACGCTGCTACCTCGAGAGGGTGGCAGACTCAAGCGGCCTGGTTCCCCCTAAATAGGGATTATTGTTGGAAAATGTTTGGAGAGACATCCCAAGTTAGCTAGGCAGTGAGAAAGAATACAATACAATGTAAAAAAATAAAATAAAAAATAGATTTTTTAATACAGCTTACCTGTAAATCTTTTTCTTGGAGTACATCACGGGACACAGAGCAGCATATTCATTACTATATGGGTTATATGGAGTACCTTCAGGTGTGGACACTGGCAATCTCAAACAGGAAGTCCCCTCCCTATATAACCCCCTCCCATAGAGGAAGTACCTCAGTTTTGTAGCAAGCAGTATGCCTCCCAAAAATGTTCCCCAAAAGAGGGGTGGGAGCTCTGTGTCCCGTGATGTACTCCAAGAAAAAGATTTTACAGGTAAGCTGTATTAAAAAATCTCTTTTTCTTTCTCGTACATCACGGGACACAGAGCAGCATATTCATTACTATATGGGATGTCCAAAAGCAATGCTTTAATGAGGGGAGGGAGACATCTTCCAAAAAAGGATTTAATTTAGAGGTATACTCAAATACTAGTAAATCCAACTTAGACAAGAAATGTAAATCTCAAATCTAAATCAAGGGAGCCCCCTCAGATCCTGAGGAGCTTGAATCGCGGCCTGTAGTACTGCCTGCCCAAAGGCTGTATCCGCATTCCTTTTTACGTCCAATTGATAAAAATGTTGTAAACATGTGGACTGACGACCACGTTGCTGCCTTGCATATTCGAGCCATAGAGATCTGATGATGTGCTGCCCAGGAGGTGCCCATGGCCCTGGTAGAATGGGCCTTTACCGACAAAGGAGGAGGCAACCTCTTCAAACCACAGGCCTGAACGATTAATTGTTTAATCCATCTTGCGATGGTGGATCAAGCAGCTGCCCTTCCGGTAAAACGAACACCACATCTGTTTTCCGAACCTTCTCTGTAGCTTTAAGATAGGCCTTTATGGCCCTGAAAATATCCAACGTATGCAGCAACCCCTCCTTTCTAGAGGTGGGTTTTGGAAAGAAGGATGGAAGTACCACATCCTGGTTCAGGTGGAAACTGGATATAACCTTTGGTAGAAAGGAAGGATGAGGACGGAAAACCGCCCTATCCTTATGTAAAATGAGATATGGTTCCTTACAAGATAAGGCTGCCAATTCCGATACTCTCCTGGCCGAAACTATGGCGATCAGAAATACCGACTTTCTAGTCAGTAAAACCAAAGGTACCTCAGCCAACGGCTCAAAGGGTTGTTTCTGTAGAGTTGACAGAACAAGATTTAAGTCCCATGGACAAAGTGGTGATTTGACTGGAGGATTAACACGTAAGACTCCCTGTATGAAGGTCTTAACCAGCGAGTGGGCGGCCAGCGGCCTCTGAAACCACACTAAGGCTGAAAACTTAATACTCTATCAATGGTATACTTGCGGGAAAACCATCTCTTAGACTCACACCAGCCTACGTAGGCCCTCCAAACCCTGTAACAAATTACCCTGGAGGCCGGCTTTCTAGCCTTAATGAGAGTAGGGATTACCTGCCTAGACAGACCTCTACCCCTGAGAATCAGGGATTCAGCCGCCAGGCCGTCAAATTTAGACGCCGTAATGCAGGGTGGAGGATCGGGCCTTGTGAGAGTAGGTCTGGCCATAGAGGAAGAGTCCAAGGGCCTCCCGCTGCCAATTTCAGGACTAGTGAGTACCATGCCCTCCGGTACCAAGCTGGGGCTACCAGGATAACAGGCCTGTGCTATGATCCTGCGCAACAGGCGGGGTAGTAACTGCAGCGGGGGAAATGCATATAGAAGTTATGATTGATGCCAAGGGCAAACCAACGCATCGGTTCCGCAGGCCATAGGGTCCCTCGTTCGAGACATGAACCTGTCTAGCTTCTTGTTGAATCCTGATGCCACGACGTCCATGTCTGGCACTCCCCACTTCTGGCAGATTGTCTGAAAGACCTGTGGATGCAGAGACCACTCCCCCGGCGACAGGGTTTGGCGACTTAGGAAGTACGCCTGCAGGTTGTCCACCCCGGGAATAATTATCGCCGATATGCAGGGTACATAAACCTCTGCCCACCGAAAAACCAAAGCTCATCTTTCTCCGAGTGGCTTGACGCTTAGTTCCCCCTTGGTGGTTCACATATATGCCACCGCTGTGGCATTGTCTGAATGAATTCTCACCAAGGACCCCTGTAATCTGGATGTCTATGCCAGGAGGGCTAGTCGAGCCGCTCCGATCTCCCAGATATTGATGGGCAGCTGCCTCTCCGCATCTGCCCAAGTTCCTTGGCGAGTGAACTCGTTCAAGACCGCTCTCTAGCCTTCCAGACCACTGGGCAGAAAGACTCCCCTTCAGAAGGTTCTGAGGGTTTAACCACCAGCATAGCCTCTGCCGGACCTTTAATGACGGCGTCACAGGAAACTCCAAGGCCTTTGCTCCCTTGCTCCAAGCTGCTAGAATTGTTTGGAAGGACGCCACGGCAGGCACTGCTGAGATCTGAACTCAGGATCTCCAGATTACTAGACAGGCACTTTCCCCAACTAAGCCACAGCGCCTCGCTTCTGTAGGACGCGAGTGTGAAAGCGTGCGGTATCGCCTCGAACATGGCCATTAGTTTGCCTAGTAATCGCATACATAGGCGAATAGTTCGTTCTCTTTTGCTTAGAACCAACTGAATCAATTTTTTGATAGCCTCGACCTCTACCAGGGGCAGGAACATTTTTTGCTGTTCTGTGTCTAATCTCATGCCGAGATATTCCAACTGCTTTGTAGGTTGAAATGCTGATTTTTCCCCGGTTTAGGGCCAAGCCGAACCTCTCGAGGTACTGAACCATGAGGGCAACTGCGCATTCCAGCCAAGAAAGCGAGTGATCTATGATTAAGAGGTCGTCCAGGTATGCTAGGACCGAGACCCCTTGGATCCTTAGATTGACTAGAATTGGAGCTAGGACCTTCGTTGGAAGTGACGCTGTATCACTGCGAAGCGTAAAAAATCTTTGATGTGGCTGAAAGATTGGTACATGAAGGTAACCATCCTTCATGTCTATAGAAGCCAGAAAGTCGTCCTTCTGGAGTGTGGCGGCTGCTGACCGAACGGATTCCATCCGGAAAGAGCGAACCCTTAGATAAGCATTTAAACCTTTTAGGTCCAAAATTGGTCTGACATCGCCGATGGGCTTTGGTATGACAAACAGATTGGAATAGAAACCTAGCCCCTGTTCTTGGGCTGGTACCTCTACCATTATGCCCTGGTAAAGCAGATGATCCAATGCCGCCCGCATTGAGGCCTTCCTTGTGGAGGAAACTTTAGAAATTCTAATCTGTAGCCTGTGGCCACAGATGATCGGACCCCCTCTGTCGGGGATCGATACCATGGCCTCTTGCCCCCAGAGGCCTGTCCTTGCGATCCATTGTTAAAAGTTTGATCGCGCAGGAGGCCCGATACTGCCTGGAATTTGAGGGCCCCGGAACAGGGGGGAGCTGCCTTTTAAACGCAGGACCCCGGAACTTCTTTTGACTGGTAAAAGGGTACTTTTGCCACTTGAATAGTCTGAATGTATTTATCCAGATCTTTCCATGGACGGGAAAGCCTGCCAGTAGTCTTTTGCATGGGGCTCGGCCGCCCAGTTCTTCAACCATAAGAGCCTTCTCATATGCACTAAAAATAGTGACAAACGAGACGTCTGCTGGATGGAGTCTTTTATAGCCTCTACCGCAAAGCACAGAGCTCTGGGAATATCCAATAACTCCTCTGCCTATTGGGCAGGGATGTCTTTAAGCATCTGTTTTGTCTGGTCCTTTAACGCCTGACAAACTCCAATTGCAGCCACTGCTGGCTGTACCACTGCTCCTGCCGTAGCAAAGGATGCTAGAAAAAGCGTCTCAAACGTTTATCGACCGGGACCTTAAACATTTGTATGTTTCCCCTCAGGCCAGTTAATGATTTATTCACCCATGAGATGGCTGCGTCCACAGTTGGGAGCGCCCCTTTCTTAGAAAAATGTCTTTTCCATAGGGTAAATAACAGAAAACCTTCCAGGCGGTCTCCCATCCAGGCACTAACCAGGCCCGACCCTGCTTAGCCTCCGAGATCAGACGAGATCGGGCCTTTCAGGGTGATGTGGCCTCAAGGACCTCACGGGTAGTTGAAAAGCAGCGCCCGAACCGGGACCTAAACCCTGGACCCTCAGACCAAAAGTCCGATGCTCTACCGACTGAGCCATCCGGGCCCTTTTAAAGAGCAATTGGTCAGGGGAAAGAGTGCCTGAAAGCACAATATTTACTGGCAGACGTGCATAAAGACTATCCTATCGTCAGCTTTAGGTGGCAGAAAAAGTTCTGTCCGGTCGTCCCAATCCTGGAAAAACCAAGTCCTCTAACAGAGGATGGACCGGAAAAGCTGCGTTGCTTAAAGGCGCTTTTAAAAGAACCCAAAGAGGATACCGCATGAACCTGAGGCTCTGGAAATGGCAAATTAAATGCCGAGCGGACCATGTCTGTCAAAGACTGGACCCACAGACTCTCCGTCTGGGAGGCTGAAAACGATTCCTCAGTGGTAGATCCTTCCTCTAGGTTCCAACCGACCCTTCTGAAATTCTAATTCCTCCGGAGAGAGAATCTCAGCATCCGAGGATACACCTTTTGGCGATGGGGATCTAGTCCGCTTCTTGCCAGAAAAAGAGCCAGCGATCATAGCTGTTAACTTTTTTCTCTAGCCCCCCTAGGGTGACGGCTAGCATCTCCTCTGTGATAACACAGGGTTGGGCCGACCTGGGCCAGCCTCAGCACCAGACCCCCTTAATGGCTTATCCAAGGTGACCCCTATAGGAATAACCTGTGGGGAAAGTATTGGCATATCATCAGAACCAGAGGAGGAACCCCTTTGTCTTTGCCTTTTTTTTTTTTTTCCTGAACCCTTGGAAGCCATAATACAAAACCGAGGGACTCCGCCTACAACAACAGACTGTTCTAGCCAGGAGTACAAAAAAAATAAGGTTTAGGGGACAATAGGATCACTAATGCCCAAAAACGGTGGGGCTCAGTATGTTTTCCTTTATAATATTATTGTTTTTCACAACATACAGCCCCACCCCCAACATGTTTGCCAGCATTCAACATGTTGCCAAGGGGATTTTTGGCTTAACAAAAGTATTGGAGCTGACTCCAGCATGTAGTACCCCTTCTCGCCACCGGGAGTCACTGTGCTGCCAGCTCTACATCCTCTCTCTTCCAGCTCAGCTTTGAACTGAGCTAAGAACGCGCCTGCTGTGTATAACAGAAATTGAAGGCACGCCCACTCTATACTGCAGTCACGCTCCCCGCCCCCCCCCCTCCCGAACGGCGCGAAAATCTTTCTATATGCATGCGCGCGCGACTGTCGGGGGAGGAGAGCCCAGGAGGAGACGCACTCTGGAGCCCAGGAATGCAGGCTGGAGGACGCATCAGGCGGCAGATTTGAATCCCGGCTAGGTAAGGCTAAAAACAGGCCCCTAAGGAGTCCCTTTAGCCTAGAGACAGATCTGTCTTTTTTTTTTTTTTTAAAAGATCTTCAACCAGCGAGCAGCAGGTAGCTAGCAAACATACATAGATAGGTAGGGGGATCAAGTGATGGGGGGGGGGAACATTTCAGGGCATCCTGTCCATCAGACATAGTGACCATGGTGCCAATGCAGAGCATACTCAGGCTACCCCCCTTAAGATCTCCCCTGGAGAGCCTGCTGTCGAACCAAGTCCCGCAGGCTCCCCTCTTACCTGCTCCATGCCGCAGGACGTTTGCAAAACGGTCCAATCTTCTCCCATCTTCGTGGGTAGCGTAGTAGACCTTCAGGCACTGGGGTCCTGGAAGGAACCGCTGTCCTGGACCTATACAGCACCCTGGCAAACAGGATCTTTTGGTTTAGAAAACTCCAAGTCCTGGGCCCAGGGTCCAGCCCTCTAGAGAGGAGCATTATAGGCAAAACCCCACGGTTTGGGGCCCGGGTACTGTCCACTTTGGCACTGAGGCTCCTTGGACAGATCCGGTTAGCCCGCCTTATTCCCAAGGATGTGGAGGCAAAGCTATTCCGTGACCAACACCTAAGACACTGGCGAAAAAACTGAGGTACTTCCTCTATGGGAGGGGGTTATATAGGGAGGGGACTTCCTGTTTGAGATTGCCAGTGTCCACACCTGAAGGTACTCCATATAACCCATATAGTAATGAATATGCTGCTCTGTGTCCCGTGATGTACGAGAAAGAAAACAGTAAAATGGAGGAGACATAAAAGGGAAGACTTCGCTCATTATTAAAAGCCAACCAGCTTGGACGGACTTGACTTTCAGGCCCCTTTCACGTGGGTCGGATCAGTAGTCAGCAGAGAATCTGTCCGCTGATCCCCTGCTGAGCAGAACAGGCAGATGACAAGTCTGTCCGCTGTGCTTATGCAGAGAGGACACAGGCACAGCCCCACTCTACTCTATAGGCAGTTGGATGTAAATGGATCGACTGTTTACACCCGACTGCAGTCTGATCCGGCCGGACAGAGGGGAACAGATCCTCTTTCATTTGCGTTTGTTTTTGTTGGATCGGATTGGAGGTAGGCAGCGGAAAAATGGACACAAGTCCGTTTACATCCGCCGCTCCCTAGAGGAGAATGAAGGGTTCGATCGGGTCTGCCTGAAAAACTGACGACCCTATTGGACCACTCATGTGAAAGGGGTCTTTAAGGGTTAGTTCACATTTAAACTAAAAATGTATTTCAACAAAGGGGCTCCTTTAGGTTAGAAGAAATTGATCCCTCTTCATAGGTATTACTGTGACTTCCAGTGCATAGCAGTTCAAAGATGCCCTTAGTGTATTTGGCTCTACCCCAGCTAATGGCTAGGACCAATGGAAGGTTTCTTGCTTAAAACTCATGGTGCATTTCCCCCTCATCATGCACTTTTCTGCCATCTCCTCCACCTGGCACGTGCTCTGTGGATGTTAACCCCTGCTTGCTGAGGACTTGGGACACCAGGATGAGAAGAAAGCTGTAAAAACCAAATCCCCAGCCACTTTTCTTTAAATACGCGCCTTGTTCTCCAATGCTGCCTGTGCCCCCTCTACCAGGCGCAACATGCACAGAACAGCGAGCATTTAGGTTGCTTCATCGCCCCATCCTCTCCACTTCTCCTCAATGGATCTTAGGTTGATGTGGGGCAGCCAGAGGTGGGATACACCCCCTGGGGCTCCTCCCACACTAGATCCACCAGAGAATCTGGTTCCGTGAGACTTTATTGGGCACAGCAGCTGCTGAGTCACACAGAAATATTCTGAATCTCACCTACTTCTCTAAACTGGGCCCACACTGGGATGTGATTGCCAGCACTGTTGCCAGATCAACTCCACAGGGGGGCAAGTAAGTTTAGGCCTGAAATCAGGGGCTGCAAGCAGATCAGCAGGGGGTGCTTTCTCTGTAGCAGTGCATAGACCAGGGTGGAACTTCCCTGGACAAGCATCAGCCTGGTGCCAAGCTGGGAAGACTGAAGAGGGGCGTCTGTTGCCCCTAGCAACCAACCATTTTTTAATTTACCAATCCAAAAGTGAGCATCTGTTGCCAGGACCAACAAACCAGTATTCTTTATTTACCATTACAGGTTAAACATTTAAACCTGATTGGTTGCTATGAGCAACTGCACTACGTTGATTGGTTGTCTGGAGCAACTGCTTCATTCTTTCCCCAGGGGGTGACAGCTGCTCCATGCACAGCCCCTTTATATCCAAGGAGTGCTCAGTGACAGCAGCATCCTCCCAGCCAGACATGGGAAGCCTGGAGCAGAACTAAAGCCTCGTACACACGTTTGGATTTTCCACAGACAAAGCTTCAGACTATTGTCCGAAGGGCGCTGTTGGCCATGAATTTGTCTTGCATACAAACAGCACAAAATTGTCGGCCAAGAAACATGAATGTAGTGACCTACTACGTGAAATTTCAGCTCTTAAGCGCCACCCTTTGGGCACCTTCTGCTAATGTGTTTGGTGAGCTTTCATTCTGAGAATGCGTATTTGTACTTTGGACTTTTGTCTGACGGACTTGTGTACACACGATAAAACATTTATTAGCCTGCCATTTAACATTTGTCGTCAGAATGTCCGACAACAATTGTCTGATAGAGCGTACAAACCGGTCGAATTTTAGGCCAACAGTCTGTCATCACACAATTCCCGTCAGAAAATCCGATAGTGTGTACGAGGCTTAAGGCTTCATACACACTGAAGCTTTTCTAAACACTTTTCCCCTAGCAGTAGAAAAGCAGCCTCAAAAATGTGCCTAAAGTGGAGTTCCATCCAAAAGTGGGGGGGCTTCAGTAGGAGTGGGACTTCCTCCTTCCGCCCAGGGACCGTTTAGGCGATACGCCATATCGCTTATGGCGGCCCCTCCCTGTAGGCGATCGCCTGGGACATGCGACAGGACCCAGGCGATCGCCTGACCACTCAAAGCTGTCACGGCCAGGTGCCCACAGTTAGAATGGGGCTGCCGGCGGGGGGGGGGGGGGGGGGGGGGGCAGCGGAGCTCCGGGCAGCGCGTCGCTGGACAGTGGAGCAGGTAAGTATGTTTATTAAAAGCCAGCAGCTATGCCTTTTGTAGCTGCTGACTTTTTAAACATGAAAAAAGGCTGTAACTCCGCATTTTTGTAAACACGCTCAGGCACATTTATGTACGCCAAGCGATTGGGCATTTATTAATTTAATTGGCCAGAATAATACATTTGTTCTGGCCATTTAAACGAAAAAAGCTCAAGTGCCAATACATGCTTAGCACTTAAGTGCATTCAGATGAACTCCTACCCTGAATGCAGAGGATGGAGTATTTTTTTCTGCCACTAAATTCCAGTTAACACCTATGTGTGCATGGACACAAAGGCCAACATTGAGACGTATTTAGAGGCAGAGAGAAAAAAAGTAAAGTAAAATGCCTGTCAAAAAAATGCCCATCCTGGCGCTCAGGAGCCCCAATGTGCATGAGGCCTAGCAAGAAGCTCTTGGAAGGTGCCGTTTTGTTATTTGTGCACACACAGCCTCCAAAGTAATAGTTGGGCATGGGTGAGGTCAGTACTGAGATTAGAGCCAGGGCAGGACGGAAAAAAAATGCACCTTTGCCTGTATAGATCTAAATCCTTGCACTGGCCTTGTTTGTGCCCAATTCTGGGACATGTAATTTTATATCAGGGCACTAAACGACAGTCCCAAATGACATGGAAGCACAAAAAAAAAAAAAAAGCTCTCCAAGCTGTATTTTTTTTAAAGAGCTACAAAATGCAAGGATGGCAGAACAATGGGGTAATAAGAGCTGCTGAAATTAGATTTTCAGTGACAAAGATGAACCCTTTTAAAAGGGGATAGACCTAGTCCTTAACCACATAGGAAAATTATGAACACATGAAATTTAGTCCGAATTGGTGCATGTACACAAGAGGAACTCAATTTTTTTTTTTTTGAAAGAGAAGTTAAAGCGGAGGTTCACCCTAAATATAAGATCTCTCATGTGATCCAGCATACTGGCGTCAGCGCCAGTATGCTGGGTTTTTTTTTTTTAATCGCACACTTACTGTATTATAGTGGAATTCCTTTTGTGTCCCCCGCGGTGGACGGCTGTAGTATTGCTCGTCACATCTTCCTAAAATACCCGATATGGAC
This sequence comes from Rana kukunoris, assembly GCA_029574335.1. Classification (NCBI taxonomy): domain Eukaryota; kingdom Metazoa; phylum Chordata; class Amphibia; order Anura; family Ranidae; genus Rana; species Rana kukunoris. Next base: position 283,516,017 of record CM056052.1, read on the forward strand.
TCGGGTAATCTCGGCGAAAATGCGGCGCCTGCGCACAGACCTAGGAGCTGACTGCAGAGGCGCCGTATTTCTCCGAGTCCTACGGCTATGGCGCGTCACGCCCTCCGAAATAGGACTCGGAGAAATACGGCGCCTGCGCAGTCAGCTCCTAGGTCTGTGCGCAGGCGCCGCATTTTCGCCGAGATTACCCGAGTCCATATCGGGTATTTTAGGAAGATGTGACGCGCTATACTGGCGCCGTCCACCACGGGGGACAAAAAAGGAATTCCACTATAATACAGTAAGTGTGCGATTAAAAAAAAAAAAAAAACCAGCATACTGGCGCTGACGCCAGTATGCTGGATCGCATGGGAGATCTTTTATTTAGGGTGAAATACCGCTTTAAAATATTCCATAAAAATAAAAAGCAGACATACTGTAAACCTAGATATACTTACACCTTGCTTGGACTGATTGTTCCAGTGTGCCAATTTGGACTCGATTCGTTTGATTGTATCATTGCTTGCACTAACCTGCAAGTCGTCAATATCACTTTTACTGCTTGTATTTGTAGAATTATCAATGCAGGACCCTGTGGAGAAGTACAAGGTAAATACATCATCTCCAATGGTGAAATTAACAGAAACTTTTTTTTTTCTCTAACAGCTGAAACTAAAATATGTCTTTTAGCAAGCCTCATATGAAGGTGCATTCTGGCCTTCCACACTACAAGGAAGTGTTGGCTCATGCGGCTCAGAATGACATGATTTTCAATGTTAGTAACAGTGGACACTATTATAGACTCCCCAAAACACTTACGCATGTGGAACACATTTTAACATGAATCGAATACTTTCATTCCAAAATACCAACAGTCCTGTTACACCTTACCTCAAATGTCCACAATGGTTCAAATGGGCCTCGTTATTAGGATTTTAGGTCAAGTTAGAACATCAGGGAAAACATCTAACTGCTATGCACATTCATGTTCTCTACATGTTTTAAAAGAATCTGTCAATTGTTATTTATGACATGATGTAGTAAGAGGAGAAAAGCACCAACCTGTACTTGTGGCAGAATTGCTCTGCCCACCATCAGAATATTGGCATCTATACTGTAAAGATTCATCAGCACCAGGAAAATACTAAAATTAAAAACAAAAAGAAGAAAAAGGTGCATTATTTGAAAAAGTCCAATACAGCAAAAATAAAATAAAAAAATAAATAAATAAAAAGTATTTGATCCCCTGTTGATTTTGTACAATTTGCCCACTGACAAATAAATGATTAGTCTACAATTTTATTGGTAGGTTTATTTTAACAGTGAGAGAGAACAAAATCCAGAAAACGCACTTCAAAAAAAAAAAGCTATAAATTGATTTGCATTTTAATGAGTGAGGTATTGGTCCCCATCGTAAAACATGACTTGGTGGCAAAACCCTTGTTAGCAATCAGAGGTCAGACGTTTCTTGTAGTTGGCTACCAGGTTTGCACACATCTCAGGAGAGATTTTGTCCCACTCCTCTGCAGATCATCTCCAAATCATTTAGGCTGACGTTTGGTAATTCGAGCCTACGGCTCACTCCATATATTTTCTATGGGATTAAGGTCTAGAGACTGGCTAGGCCACTCCAGTATCTTAAATGTGCTTCTTCTTGAGCCACTCCAGAATAAAATGGTGGTTGTTAAAAAAAGGGATTTTTAATAACAGCTTACCTGTAAAATCCTTTTCTTGGAGTACATCACGGGACACAGAGCGCATAGTCATTACATATGGGTTATATGGGTACCTTCAGGTGTGGACACTGGTGTAATCAACTTCACAGGAAGTTCCTCCCTATATAACCCCCTCCCACTGAGAGTGCTTTAGTTTTGTAGCAAGCAATTTCTCTGAGGTTACACAATGTTCCCCAAAAAGAGGGGTGGGAGCTCTGTGTCCCGTGATGTACTCCAAGAAAAGGATTTTACAGGTAAGCTGTTATTAAAAATCCCTTTTTCTTGATCGTACATCACGGGACACAGAGCGCATAGTCATTACATATGGGATGTCCCAAAGCAATGCTCCATGAAGGGAGGGAGACCGTAAGGCCAAAAATAGCCAAACAGAAAATATATCAGGAGGTAAAATAGCTCCATCAACAGAAAAAAAGGGGGCATGAACCGGGCCAGAGGATTCTATACTGCTGCCCGTAGGACCGCCTGCCCAAATGCTGCGTCCGCAGCCTTTGTGACGTCCAACTTATAAAATTTAGTAAACGTATGTACGGAAGACCAGGTTGCCGCTTTGCAAACCTGTGCCATAGAGATCTGATGGTGTGCCGCCCAAGAGGCACTCATGGCCCTCGTAGAATGGGCCTTAACTGATAAGGGCGGTGGAACGCGCTTCAGACCATAGGCCTGAAAAATCAGCTGCTTAATCCACCTAGCAAAGGAAGACTTGGCAGCCGGCTGACCCTTCTTGGGGCCATCCGGAAGAACAAAAAGCACATCTGTTTTCCGAATCTTTTCTGTAGCCTTGAGATAAACCCTCATGGCTCGGACCACATCCAAAGTATGAAGCAATCTTTCCTCTCTGGACTGGGGAGTAGGAAAGAAGGATGGTAGGACTAGGTCCTGATTCAAGTGAAAACTGGATATGACCTTAGGAAGGAAAGAAGGCTGAGGCCGCAGAACCACTCTGTCCTTATGCAGAATCAGGTACGGTTCCCTGCAAGACAAGGCTGCCAGCTCGGAGACCCTTCTGGCCGAAGCCATAGCCACCAAGAAAACCAACTTTCGGGTTAGCAGCACAAGAGGGATTTCTGTCAGAGGTTCAAACGGCTGCTTTTGTAAAGCTGACAAGACCAGATTTAAATTCCAGGGGCAGAGGGGAGCTCTAATAGGGGGATTTACATGCAAGACCCCCTGAAAAAAGGTTTTCACAAGCGAATGTGTGGCCAAAGGCCTTTTGAAACCATATCGATAAGGCAGACACCTGCCCCTTTAGAGTACTAAGAGCCAACCCCTTGTCAACGCCAACCTGGAGGAATCGCAAGATCCTGTCAATAAAAAACTTGCGAGGATGCCCTCCTTGAGACTCGCACCACTCCACATAGGTTCTCCAGACTCTGTAATAGATATTTCTAGAGACTGGCTTTCTAGCTTGAATTAACGTAGATATGACTTGGGCAGAGAGGCCTCTGCCCTTAAGAATTAGAGATTCAGCCGCCAAGCCATCAAATTTAGCTGCTGTGAAGCAGGGTGGTAGATCGGGCCCTGAGACAGCAGATCTGGGCGCAGGGGGAGTGGCCACGGTGCCCTTACTGACATCCTCACGATGAGTGCGTACCAAGCCCTTCTGGGCCAGGCTGGGGCCACCAGGATCACCGGCCTGCGCTCCACCCTGATCCTTCGTAGAAGGCGGGGAATCATCTGTAGTGGAGGGAACGCATACAGGAGAGAAAACTGGTGCCAGGGGCAAACCAACGCATCGGTCCCGTAGGCCGAGGGGTCCCTGGCTCGGGATACGAATTTGTCCAATTTCTTGTTGAATCTTGTTGCCATGATGTCCACATCGGGAACTCCGAATCTTTGGCAAATCTCTTGGAATACCTGGGGGTGAAGAGACCACTCTCCCGGGAGTAACTGTTGACGACTCAAAAAATCTGCTTGAGAATTGTCTATCCCTGGGATGAACACTGCTGAGATGCAGGGTACATGGGCTTCGGCCCATGAAAAAATCAGGTTTACTTCCCTTTGAGCCGCTAGGCTCCTTGTGCCCCCCTGGTGGTTTATGTATGCCACCGCCGTGGCATTGTCGGACTGTATCCTTACTGGCAGACCCTGCAGGGGAAGAGTCCAGGCGACCAGGGCCAACCGAGCAGCTCTGATCTCTAGGACATTGATGGGAAGCAGACTTTCTGCCTCTGACCACTGTCCCTGCTGGGTCCGTTTTCCTAAGATTGCCCCCCAACCTGTTAGGCTGGCATCTGTGGTTACTATTTTCCACGAGATGGGGCAAAAGGTTTTCCCTTTTGATAATTTTTGAGGGATCAGCCACCAGTACAGGCTGTGCCTGACTCCTGGAGAAAGAACTAATGGACGGTCTAATGCCTGTATGGACTTGTTCCAAGCAGAGAGAATAGCTGCTTGCAGAATTCTGGTATGGATCTGGGCATAGGGCGCTGCTTCGAAGGCGGCCACCATCTTTCCCAGCAGTCGCATGCATAGGCGAATAGTCGGCTTCTTTTTGCCTAAGACTATTTGAATCGTTTGAATCAACGACCTGATCTTCTTTTGAGGTAAAAATACCCTCTGGCATTCTGTATCTAACCGAAAGCCTAGATATTCCAACTGTCTTGTGGGTTGTAACCTTGATTTTTCTTGGTTCACAATCCACCCGAACTCTTCTAGATGCCGCACTGTGCGGACTACTGCATGATTGAGGTTGGAAGCTGAACTGTCGATAACCAGGAGATCAACCAGGAGATCGTCCAGGTATGCTAGGACCAAGATGCCTTCTGTCCTTAGGACGGCTAGCAACGGGGCTAACACCTTTGTGAATACCCGTGGAGCTGTTGCCAACCCGAAAGGGAGGGCTACGAACTGGTAATGACTTTGATTTATCGTAAAACGAAGAAACTTGTGATGTGCTGGGTAAATCGGCACATGCAGATATGCATCCTTTATGTCTATAGATGCTAGGAAGTCGCCCTGATGCAGGCTGGCTGTCACTGAACGTATGGAGTCCATACGAAAGGTCTGAATCCTTAGAAAGTGATTTAGGCGTTTGAGGTCTAATATAGGCCTGACGTCGCCATTGGGTTTTGGTATAACAAAAAGGTTGGAGTAGAACCCCAGACCCCTTTCTTGGGTTGGTACTTCTACAATTACTCCTTGGAGCAAGAGGCGATCCAACGCCTTTACGAGAGAGGCCCTCTTTAACGGGTCGCTTGGAAGACTTGACCCCTGAAAATGAGGAGGGGGGATTTCTCGAAACTCTAGTTTGTAGCCTGAGGCTACTACGGACCGAACCCAAGCGTCGGGAATTCTGGCCTTCCAGACTTCGGAGAAAAACTGAAGCCTCCCCCCCACCCAAGAGAGTGGGGGCGCCCCTTCATGAATCTGACTTGATGACTGGTTTAGCCGGCTTGCGAGACCAGGGCCTCTTGTTTGCCGCAGCTTGTCCCTGTGGGCGGCTATTAACTGCTGAACGCCCGGGAGGCCGTCGATACTGACGAGAAGTCGAAGGGGCCGAGCCTACAATGGCCTGTCGTTTAAACGTGGGCCCACGCGGTCTTTTCTTGACCGGTAAGGAAGTACTTTTTCCACTTGATATGGTGTGGATATATTTATCTAGGTCTTCCCCGAATAGTCTTCCCCCATGAAAGGGAAACCCTGCTAAAAGCTTTTTGCAGGGTGCCTCTGCTGACCAGTTCTTTAGCCACAAAAGACGACGCATGTGAACCATCAGTAGAGATGAACGGGATGCCTGTTGGATGGAGTCCTTAATAGCATCTATTGCAAAGCAGAGAGCCCTAGGGAACTCTGCTAATTCATGAGTATGCTGAGCCGGCATGTCCTTTAATATATGTTTTGCCTGATCCTTCAAGGCCTGACAAACACCAATGGCTGCTACTGCTGGCTGAACCATGGCACCTACTGAGGTGAAAGCTGCTTTCAGTAGGGTCTCGAATTTCTTGTCGACCGGATCCTTGAACATATGGACATTTTCAACCGGACAAGTCAGGGATTTATTCACGCAGGAAATGGCTGCGTCCACTGTAGGGAGAGCCCATTTCTTTACATATTCCTCTTCCATAGGGTAGAGAATAGAGAATCTTTTAGGAGGGACAAAGATTCTATCAGGTCGAGCCCAATCCTGGTAAATCACATTCCGCAGAAGGGGGTGCATTGGAAAAGATGCACAAGTTAATGGAGCCTTTAAAGAACCCAATGAGGATACCTCCGGGGCTACTAGTTCTGGCACTGGAAGTTTAAAGGCAGTGCGAACCATATCTGTCAAAGACTGGATCCACAGGCCCTCCGCTTGAGAGGCCGAAAAATATTCATCTATAGTGGAATTTTCCCTGTCTGAACCGTCGGGACTTGGGTCTGCCTGATCCCCTTGTGGGTCCCGTTCCTCTGAAGAGGAGACCTCCGCATCTGAAAACCCCACACTGGGTGAGGGGGATCTAGCCCGCTTGCTACTTGGGCAAGGACGGGAAAGCAACGCAGTTAACCTTTTCTCTAGCCCACTCATAGTGGCTGCTAGCATTTCTTCCGTCACGTAAACGGGAATGGGTGGATCGGGGGCCGCCTCTGCCCCCAGCACCCCCAATGGCTCTTGTACTATGCCACTCGGTGTCCTGACTGGCGAGGGTGGGGCCGTAGAAGCCTGGCCCAAATCCTCTGACCCCGATGGAGACCCCTTTTGCTTTTTGGCACCTTTAGCAGCCTTGGCTGGTCCAGATCCCTTTGGAGCCATTGTACAACCTTGGGTCACCCCTATAGCCAACACCTGACTGTTGCAGCTAGGAGTAACCAATATGAGGGCAGGTATGAGGAAAATGAAAAAGAACTAATTTCTCTCTTTTTTTTTTTTTTTCAAAAAATTTTTTTTTTTTTTTTTACCCGCCTAGGAGGTGGCAATACTGAGGAAACCTGTGAGTATTGACACACCAATGCCCGTTAGCCGGAGTCCAAGGTAGACTCAGATACTGCTGGATCTAAGGCTGAGTCCCTTTAAGCAAAAAAACTTTTTTTTTTTTTTTCTGGTCAATAGTGGACCTAAGTCCTAGACCTGAAGATCCACAAAACCGCCACTAGGTGTCCCTGTGTGGCCAAAAGACCCAGCTGCACGCTCTGTATCCCTTCTTCCTCTGCCTCCAGGAGGGAAAGACCAGCCAGAGAGAAGTTTTCCCTTTATACAGACCCTGACGCTGCTGGCCCGCCCCCCCGACGCACGCCGACGCTATAAAAGGCGGCATGCGCGCGCGCACACACACGATCGCGCGCACACACGCGCGCGCACACCCCCACGCTGAAACCACATGGATGAAGCAGAGCAGAGGAACAACATGGACCAGCGTTATGCAGCACCAACAGACACCAGGTAAGCACTAATCTTATTGTAGTGCACACACAGCGAGGAAGCTGTCCTCTTGGGCTTCCTAAGAAACAGGAGTTTTTACCAGCAATTTCCTCTTTAAAACATGTGGGGTTGCAGTATCAGTGTTAACAGGCAGACCTGGGGTGAGTAGCAAATATATATCTTACACAAGTATACATATATCTACATGTTATCTGGGTAAAACATTAGTATCCCATCCTGCCCATACAGACATAGTGGAGATAGTGGCTGATGCACCAGCATACTGTTAGCCAACCCAGAACCCCCAGGGGGATACCTACTGTCGAACCAAGTCCCGCAGGTTCCCTCTTACCTGCTCCACGCCGCAGGGTATTGCAAAATGCAAGAGGCCCAACCTTCCCCCATCTCCGTGGGTATTGTCTTGGACCTTCAGGGACCGGGGTCCTGTGTTAAGGAACCCACACCCCTGGACCTATATAGCATCCTGGCATCAGTAGCGTTTAGTTCTTGGAAGAGACTAAGGCACTGGAGCCCAGAATCCAGCCCTCCAGGGAGAGGCATTCTAGGCAAAACCCCACTCCAGCAGGGCCCGGGTACCGTACATCTTGGCTCTGAAGCACTTCGGACGGATCCGGCTAGCTATCCTGGGTCCCGAGACCTCCGAGGGACAGCTAGACGTGACCAACACCTAAGACACTGGCGAAAAAACTAAAGCACTCTCAGTGGGAGGGGGTTATATAGGGAGGAACTTCCTGTGAAGTTGATTACACCAGTGTCCACACCTGAAGGTACCCATATAACCCATATGTAATGACTATGCGCTCTGTGTCCCGTGATGTACGATCAAGAAATACCATGTCACACCATATCACACCATATTTGCGCAACAGTCTTACAAATAATGTTTTTATATATTGTGAAAGTAAATTGCTACCCAACGTGGAATGCTTCAAAGTTGCAGCTGCTCGTTTAAAAATTTCTACAGGTTACCAGTTTTGCGTTACAGAGGACAGCTAGTGCTAGAATTATGGCTCACGCTCCAATGATCGAAGCAAAACCTCACACGTGCGGTTCGAACACAGTTTTCATATGTGGGTGCTACTTGCGTATGCGTTCACTTCTGGCCGTGAACGTGGAGGGACAGGGCGCTTTTCATTTGTTTTCCTTATTAAGTTTACTTAAAAAAACACAACAGATCACTTTTATTCCTATTACAAGGAATGTAAACATCCCTTATAATGGAAAAAAAAGCATGACAGGAACTCTAAATGTGAGATCTGGGGTCAAAAAGATCAAGCTCTCACATTTACACTTAAGTCTTTACTTTTCTTTTTTTTGTCACTTTTAAGGCTAGAGGGCGGAAGTGACATTTGACGTCTCTCCCGTCCTCCAAGGGCATAGAGTCAAGTGGGGGCTTTCATTCCCTCACTTGATTTCCTGCCCATCAGGGGAAAGCATTGGATAGTCTCTCCGGTCGTCTTTGCCTCTTACCGGCGAAATGGCGGTGGGCACCTATCCCGTCGCTGATAACAGTGATCTTGCAGCAAATCTACTTTTATCATAAAGCGTACCGCGCGCCGTTGAAAAAAAATCTGCTATGCTGCCATAACAACGTGGACTTATACCCACGGTGGGTGGTTCGTAAGTGATTTTAGGACAGTGATCCTAATCTCAACTCGTTACTTGTATAGAAGACGCCTGGGAGCCAGAAATCTTGCAGATTGATAGGGGACCAAATACTTATTTCACTCATTAAAATGCAAATCAATTCATAACTTTTTTGAAATGCAGTTTTCTGGATAATTTTGTTATTCGGTCTCTCACTGTTAAAATTATAGACTGATCATTTGTAAGTGCGCACACATACAAAATCAGTAAGGAGATCAAATACTTTTTTCTCCTCACTGTATGTATAATGGGTTAAGATATTTTCAAAAAATAAAATGCTCATTCCTCTCATTATCTTCTTATTCAAAACACATATTCAGGTGAATGTATCTTTACCCAGCATGCAATTACATTTAAAGTGGTAATAAACCCAAAAGCAAACACATTGCAGCTTACAAATTATTAGATGAGATGGATGCATTTACTTTATTTTCACCTGGTGATCTGGCCAGCAAGTCTTATCGTTTTGGATAGGGCGGAGAGAGATTAGAAGCCCTGTGAGGTTTTTATTGCTGTCTGTATGCCTGTTGGAATCACAGTGAAAGCAAATCCCAAATTTTGGGTAGCCACCAGGACATATGGATATGGGTCCATAAAAAAAATAAAGCTGCTGCTATACATTACATTTTTGGTTTGGGTTTAATACAGCTTTAAATACAGGACTCCAAGCAAAATAGACTTCAGTTTTGTGAAATTGTTAGATTTATCATCTGTTGAATTCTTACATTTCTTGGGTTCAATAGTCGGATATCCCTTCCAAAAAGCATATTTAAATAAAATGCACAAAACATTTTACCAAATTCAAGATGTGGGTGGCACTGCAAGCAATACCCAGTAGAAAATTAACAGCTGAACAATGACTGCATCCCATCAGATGGAGTTATAGGGGGCCTACACACGATTGGTTTTGACCGATGAAAACGAACCGTTGTCCTCTGGTTAACCTATTGAGTGTACGCGGCCTAATACTATTGCTGTCTTTTAGGTTTAGTAAATTCTGATATAATTTTACAACTGTTGAAAAAAAGGAATATAAGCTACACGGAAAATGTACTGCTTGGAACGAGTAAACTGACTCTTAGCAGAAAAGAGAACCTACATATGAAAATCCGAAAATATGGCTACCCCCAAGCAAACACATTTTAACAATTATACACAGGAATACAAATACATATTTACATCATGCCAACCTCTTATCTGTTCATCCAAACACTGAAAATACTTTCCCTTCAAACTAAAGTGCCCTAATGGCACACAGTTTCAGGCTTGAATTGGAAGGTTTAATGAGGCCACATGGATCTTGCACAGATTGTTTTTCCTAGAAAATGTAGAATAAAAAGCTTGCCTGCATAAGATGTGTCATTATCTTGACAATCTCCTCCATTGAAGGTCGCTGAGATGGATCTTTTGACCAGCATCGAGTCATTAAGCTTTCAATAGGCTTAGGTAAATTTTTAATTAGAGGTGGCCGAGTACCTGGGAATTCATATGAAAAAGTAATTAAACAAATGGATTAAAACACATTTAAAGCCCAACTGAATTTTCAGTTTAAGGAGTTAAATACCTTCTAGGTGCATCAAAACAGTGTGCATGTTTTCATTAGAAAGCATCGACAGTCGCCAATCCCATTTCCTGACAGCATGTTATAGAGGAGGACCCTTACTCTCTGTATGAAAGCAATGGCTTAATGCTTCACACACTGAGGTGGACCTATAACTATGCCATTTTGATTGTTTATTTTTTTTTATCAAAGACAAAAAAACTTATGGAGCATGAAATAAAAAGAAACCATACATACGTGAAGTGCAACAGGCACTATTTATTAGGCAAGAACATTGACATATACAGTTGTGCTCATAAGTTTACATACCCTGGCAGAATTTATAATATCTTGGCCAGTCAGAGAACACGAATAACACAAACTTTACCTTCACTCATGGTTAGCGTTTGGCTGAAGCCATTTATTATGAATCAACTGTTTATTTATTTTTAAATCATAATGGCAACAGAAAACTACCCAAATGACCCTGATCAAAATACTTTGTGGCATTTGCGTAGTAATGGCTTTCTTCTGGCAACTCGACCATGCAGTCCATATTTCTTCAAGAAATAGATCTGCTACATCTTGGATTCTAAATCCATGCTGTATACAGCAGCTTGGAGTTCCCACCAAGTTGAGGTAGAAACAACCCTTGCTCCCAAGCTTACCAAGTCATTCAATTGTGGGCTGTCAAAGCCTTTTCCTGGTCACATAGGCTATTCAATGGCTAAATGACACAGAATAGGATGGGTTCTGCTGTTGGTCTCTATAATACTTAGGACTAGAATCTAGTATCTACCCCGGGCACTAAAGACCAATACATGTATTTGCAGATATCAGATCGGGTCTGCCTGGCGTTTTTTCAGGCGGACTCGATCGGACAACCTATCACACATTGTTCTCTATGGAGCGGACCAGATGACAGTTGGATGGAAACGGCAGGCAGTCCGTTTACATCTGACCACTCCATAGACGAGCGGGCTGTGTCCATGTCCGCTCTGTATAGCCGAGCGGACCCGTCATCTGCCTGCTCAGTCGGGATCAACGGACAGATCTCCCACCGAGCAGGCGAATCCGCTTGACCGAGTCCACCCTGTTTGAAAGGGGCCTTAACAGTATCAGTTTATACACTCAGGCGCACATAACAGGTTTAATTTATTTCTGGTGTTAATTTTGAAAACACATGCATCGGTAATTATTTAACATGTACCATATTTAAGGGAATAAATCTATATAACTCACCATTGTGAACTGCCCACATAATACGGAAGGCAGGGCCACCAATTTCATCAAAAGGTTTTCTCCTAGTAATGACTTCCCAAAGGATAATGCCCCAACTGAAAACATCACATTTCTCACTGTAGTTGCTGCCTAAAAGAAAAGCATATAGTTCAGCACAGCATTTTAAGCTGCGCTTGACCTGGTACACTTAAAAGCGGTGAATCAAGAGGGTAAAGGCACCAACTAGGAGTTGTGCGATTTAAAATGTATGCCATAATTTATTCAAAACAAAGCCAAAAAAACTTCCATTAGCCAGTGGATATATTAAAGGGGTTGCAAAAGGTAAATTTTTAAAAATTTCCTTATTCCTTCTGAGAAATTCTCACTTCTTGTTCTTCTGTCTGTAACTACACACAGTAATGCGAGGCTTTCTCCCTGGTGTGGAGTGTCATGCTCGCCCCCTCCCTTGGACTAGAGGAGAGAGCCAGGAAGCTCTCTACATTGCAGATAGAGAAAGGAGCTGTGTGTTAGTGGGCACCCTGACTTTCCTGTAGTCCAATAGAGGGGGTGAGCACAACATTCCACACAAGGCAGAAACCCTTATATTACTGTGTGGAGTTACAGACAGAAGAACAGGAAGTGAGGATTACTCAGAAGAAATAAGGACATTTAAAAGCAAAATCGAAGGATGAGTTAAGTGAAGGAGGACTGCAATAAGATAAAAGTCAACTTATATTATAACAGCATGAACAGTCATATATTGCATCTCTAAACACTAGGGTTGTCCCGATACTGATATTAGTATCGGTGCCGATACCGAGCATTTGCCCAAGTTCTTGTACTCGGGCAAATGCTCCGATGCCTAATCGGATACTTTGTCAGTTGTGCTTCTGTCCCCCTCTATGCTCTGCATCCGTCCCCCCGCCGTGTACCGCTCCGGTCCCCCTCCGTGCTCTGCTCCGGTCCTCCACTCTCCTCTGTGTACCGATCTGGCCCCCCACCATCCTCCGCTCCCCTCTGTGTACCGCTTCTGTCCCCCGCCATGCTCCTCCCCCTCCCCTCTGTCCCCTATCTGTCAGGATGGAGAGCAGAGGAAGGAGCCCTTTTCCGAATGAACAGTCCGTGATTTTTTTTTTTTGTCAGTGATCATTGACTGTCCATTCATAACTGAGCATAATAACTGTGTTACAATGTCTTAGTTTATGAATGGAGAGGAGCCGCTGTCTCCTTTACATTCATCTACAGTGCAGTTGAGCCTGCAGAGAAAGGGACTGGGGAATCTGTGTCCTTAGTCCCTTTCTCTGTCTCAAAGAGGAGATATCAGGCATCTGTTAAACCCCCCAATATCTCACCAAAGCCCCCCCAACAGGGCTGATAAAATCAAAACTAAGAATTGTAAAAATAATAAAAGATAAATAAAAAAAAAAGTAAATGTTCCACACAGGCGACAACTGGACACAGGAAGTTAGCAGGTAGTCACATAAGAAATATCGTCACCATACCTTCACCATTATCACAGCAAGGTATGCATGGTGGTGATGGAAGGAGTCTCCTATATAGAACTAAGATTGGGAGGGACACTGGGAAAAAATAGTATCAAGTGTCAAGTCTTATTCTGATACTAGTAAATAGACATTTTATGGGGAGTTTGTTGCCTGTTTGGAATAATATTGGGGAAGTGCCTTTCATACAGCCTGCTCTCCGAATCAGAATGAAGGTGCTTATGTGCAGTGCCTTCCTGATATAAAAGGGCCATTATAATCTCCTCTTGATAGTGTTGGAAGGTGACGAGTCTTTCTGTGGACTTATGATAGATGATACAGGAGTTGTACATGGTCAACTGGAAAAAACAAACAATAAATTATTGTAGCCGTGGTTAACCATTAGGTTTTTGGACCACCCTGTGCATTCCTTGGATCTCTACTAATGTGTCTTCGTAGGTGAATGAAAGGACATACAGTACAGACCAAAAGTTTGGACACACCTTCTCATTCAAAGAGTTCTCTTTATGACTATGAAAATTGTAGATTCACACTGAAGGCATCAAAACTATAAATTAACACATGTGGAATTATATACATAACAAAAAAGTGTGAAACAACTGAAAATATGTCATATTCTAGGTTCTTCAAAGTAGTCATCTTTTGCTTTGATTACTGCTTTGCACACTCTTGGCATTCTCTTGATGAGCTTCAAGAGGTAGTAATCTGAAATGGTCTTCCAACAGTCTTGAAGGAGTTCCCAGAGATGCTTAGCACTTGTTGGCCCTTTTGCCTCGACTCTGCGGTCCAGCTCACCCCAAACCATCTCGATTGGGTTCAGGTCCGGTGACTGTGGAGGCCAGGTCATCTGGCGCACCACCCCATCACTCTCCTTCTTGGTCAAATAGCCCTTACACCGCCTGGAGGTGTGTTTGGGGTTATTGTCCTGTTGAAAAATAAATTATGGTCCAACTAAACGCAAACCGGATGGAATAGCATGCCGCTGCAAGATGCTGTGGTAGCCATGCTGGTTCAGTATGCCTTCAATTTTGAATAAATCCCCAACAGTGTCACCAGCAAAGCACCCCCACACCATCACACCTCCTCCTCAATGCTTCACGGTGGGGACCAGGCATGTAGAGTCCATCCGTTCACCTTTTCTGCGTCGCACAAAGACACGGTGGTTGGAACCAAAGATCTCAAATTTGGACTCATCAGACCAAAGCACAGATTTCCACTGGTCTAATGTCCATTCCTTGTGTTCTTTAGCCCAAACAAGTCTCTTCTGCTTGTTGACTTTCTTTAGCAGTGGTTTCCTAGCAGATATTCTACCATGAAGGCCTGATTCACACAGTCTCCTCTTAACAGTTGTTCTAGAGATGTGTCTGCTGCAAAAGGTGGCTACTTTGAAGAACCTAGAATATGACATATATTTTCAGTTGTTTCTCACATTTTTGTTATGTGTATAATGCCACATGTGTTAATTCATGGTTTTGATGCCTCCAGTGTGACTCTACAATTTTCATAGTCATGAAAATAAAGAAAACTCTTTGAATGAGAATGTGTATCCAAACTTTTGGTCTGTACTGTACATATCACATGTATCCCTACATCCAAGACAAAATGTCTTCATTCTGCAAACTGGCCGACTCCCCCTTTTAGCAAGCTGGTGTAAAGATTGTGCCCCCGATGGAATCCAAGGTTCCACACAATTTTTCCACTGCTCCCCATATAGGTTGGGTATCCAGGGGGCTCCAGCTGGTTGTCCGTCCATAAACCTGTAAGTTATGCGTGTACCCTGTGGCAGAGCTGTATCCTGGCCCAGGCCTAGGGCAGCACGAAAAGAGTCCCAGCCGGCTTGCGCTACACTGTTAGGAAAATTAGTCTAGCGCCCCCAAAAAGCGGCCACACTGCTTCTGGTTTGCGGGCAGCCGGCATTCCGCAACTGTGGGGGAGGGGGCGCTTCCAATTTTGACTGTTTTATCATCCTGGACCACAAACCTTCCTCACTGTGCTATATGTTTCTGCTGCACCATCTACTTAAAGTAGAACTATAGGCAACACTTTTTATTTTATTTTGGGTAGTAAGGGAGGGTTATAGCCCCTGTCAGTTTATTTTTTACCATCCCTGTCCCATTGCGAAGATTTCCCTTCGCTTTCTGCTCTATGGGCAACCAGGAAGTAAGAGGAAATTAAGGGAATCCATTGCCCCCCCCCCCCCCCCCCCCCAGGGCCTCAGAACTAGTGTCCTTACTCTTAAACACAGGGTGTGGCCTTAACAGAAAGGGGTGGGTCATATTTAAATTAGGGGGTGCACAAGTTTAGTCAGGCCTAGGGCAGCACAAAACCTAAATACACCTCTGCCCTGTGGCCCTCTCACAAAGTTTGTATAACTTCATGCCGTACCTGGCCAGTTTACTTGTAATATTTATGCCCAGCCTGCCAGCAAAATGGATGAATTTTTGGGTAAATTAACTGTAAATAAATAACAGTGGTCTCAATTTATAAAGCTTGTTGTATTAGGGGTAATTTAGAGGTGGGCACAGGGAATTATCTTTAAAGTGTAAAAATATGTTTTTAGTGGGCCCTGGACATAATGGGGGAATAGAGTGGCATAAGGTGAATGGGGTATGTGGACCAATATGACTGCAGTTAATTCCCCCCCCCCCCCCCCCCCCCGAGTCCTATATTTAGTGGTTTCAGAGCTGGGATATTGGGCGATGTACTGCTGAGCATAAAGATTGCACTGGTCCACAGTTGAAAAATAAAACTGGAAAAAAAAAAAAAGATTGGGATAAAATTCTGTGTTTCTGCCTGAAAGCATGGCTGAGCTGTAAATGTAAAAAGTGACTCTGGGACACTAGTATGGGGCCTAATCCTTGGTGGCTGATGTGACCCCCCACTACTTGTACTTGGCCTTTCATCCAGGCATACTGCACTGCTGGTACTCGCCTACTGCTCCTCAGAACACCTAATTATTTTTGTTGGGGCCCTCAAATGAACTGGTTACTGAACTGTTGCTGTCCATGGGTTTATATAAAAAATCTGAGTCTGACAGTAAAAGTTCCCCTCTTCGCTCATGCTCAGAATCTAATCACCAGGCTTTCAGATGCACACTTTAGGGACTGTGCACAAGCCTCTAATGTGGGATGACATATGGGTACATCCACCTGCATCGATGCTGCTCCTTCGGCCTTAAATGTGCATTAATCTGGTGGGAGGTGTTTCAGGAAGAAATCCCCATGAATACAAGGGAAGGGCACTATGTGGGAAATACCACATAAAAACACAGTCACGGGACACAGAAGTGTGCACATGGAATGCGTTGGAACAGTGAGGAGGATGCCTCCATCCATCTAGCATGTGAGCATGATGGAATCCAAAAAAACTAGACATCTATGGCTACTGGTTGCAAAGTGGTAAATATTTATGCCAATTTAAATGACCATTTAAAAAGGTAATCTACTTATGTAACAGGTCTAACATATTACAAATAAATCCACAGCAGTAGGAAATACACCAAACAATGTTTTACCTTCAAAGACTTCAGGAGCCATCCATGCAGCACTCCCTTTGTTGTTAGTCATATGGGTTTGAATATCACACGCTGTACCAAAGTCACATATCTTCAAAACTGTACCTCCAGCCACCAAGAGCAAGCTGAAGTATTAAAAACAGTACTTTAGGTTTAGGCAATAAATTATTGTAATAATTCTCACTTACAATTCTTATTTTCTGCCTTTTGAAAATGTACAGGTGATGGCAACATTTCAAATAAAGAAACAGTTAAATGTATTTGCCGCAATAGAAGAAGAGCAAGATTCAAGTGCATTTAGGCCAAAACCCCTGTTCGGGCCTTTTTCACAGTCAGTTGAGCTGTGCTGCAGTTAATGCGCATTAGGTCAGGGCAAGGTTTCTTAATTGAGGTGTCACCTGGGTTTCCCTGGGATGCTGCGAACACAGGACTTTGTTTGCCTTGAAACAGTGTTATGAATTGCCAGGTTGTGGGTGGGACGGCCACCAGTATTATACCAACCAATGACGGGAGTCACTCATTGTTGTGGTGTTGGCGGCTTGTACGATGGCAACTCATGGCAGTTATCCAGGGCAGACGGCTACCCCAGACTTTCTCCACATCTTGCTCACTGCCGATGCTTGAGCCAAAAAGGTAGGGCTTTGATGTGAAACAGACTGTGTGACTGAGGAGGGGGGGGGGGAGGGAGGGGAAGACACCTCTCATATGAAGTCAATTTCATCAAGGCAGTTGTGTGAATCGTCCCAGGCTCAGGTTTCCCATTGACAAGTAATATTTATGTCTTTTATGGGGCACGACTGAAATAAGGTTGAGAAACACTAATGGACAAGAAACCTAGAAATCAAACCCGCAGCATTTTTTTGCTCAGTGTGCCCCACCACAATGATGTTATGTTACCTTACGCTGCAACACAGGTGCTTTATGGAGGTGCATTCAAAATTAATAGCACTGCAAATCACCAATGCGCATAAAGCGCATTACTGCAACACACTAGTTTAAATAGGTAAAGTCCCTATAATGTTTTGTTTTTAGGCAAAACCAGTTAATTTTCTGTCCTGGAGACACAACAGAAAGTATATGGACATGCCCCAGAAGTGAGAGGAAATGCCCTGTTGGACAAATGCAATCGGAACACTTGTCCTCATTGGAAAACTTCCCTTTACTTCCTCTTCTAGTAAAGCCTATGCAACTTCAGACTGTTCATTAGTTTATGTCACCGGATTTAAAATCATAATATTCTGCTGATTTGTTTTTAAGATGGCACTATGTTAAGGAATTTAAGAATAAAAATTATCTTTTATGGAGTTTAGTTTTTTCGGTCTGTCCTTCCATTGGTTTGGCATGTTTAAAAACGCCCCCTTTTTTTTCCCAGGGGTTACATATTGTCCCTTTCTCTCTTCTTCCCCATTTTCAATGTCACAGTATTAAAGCTGGACTAATGTTATGCTGTAGCAAATAGCGAGCAGACAGGCTTTTTATTGCAAAAGAGACAATGTTTCTTCTGCAATACAAATGCACCTACTCATCTAGCCGTTGTCTGCTCACAATGTTAACTGAGCTGCACATGTGTAGCTCAGCTTACAGTGCCAGCACTATCCCTATGTGCTGAAATTATGGCCTCCTACACAAGCACAAGAGTGACATCATCATGTGCTGGAAAATGAAAACAGCCAATGACCAGCACACAGGTGATGATGTCAGTGAGAGATGAGAACGGTTGAGGGAAAGGCAAGTATACTGTAGATCCCTTTAGTTCTGACTAATTATCACAAGGATAAGCAGAGAGAGTGAATCTTCCCAGTGGGCACACAGCAACACAAAACAGCCCTAAAAGATTCCTGCTTTATCCAAAACTAAAAAAGGTTAGGCAAGATATATTTTAAGAAATTAAGGACAAAAAATAAAAATAAAAAAGTTGCCAGGACGATGCAATGTTGACTATAATAATTACACTAGGGC
The DNA here is from genome assembly GCA_029574335.1 of Rana kukunoris. Classification (NCBI taxonomy): domain Eukaryota; kingdom Metazoa; phylum Chordata; class Amphibia; order Anura; family Ranidae; genus Rana; species Rana kukunoris. The sequence goes on from CM056052.1 coordinate 283,534,471, forward strand.
TGAAACAACGAATCGATAAATCGACAACTAGTCAATTATGAAATAAATCGACTACTATTTTCATAATCAATTAATCGGCAAGTTAAAAAAAAAAAAAAAAAATTAGCCCTTTAAATTTCAGAAAGAGCAAATAATCACTACTGTTATTATATTAATACGAAAAATCTTTGTACATTCGCTGAAAGAAAGAACGTTGTTTGAAATGTTCACTTGCTTTTAACATTCAGTTTAAAATGAATATAAATTCCTGAACAAAAACCACATACATGTCCTGATTTATTAACCGATCAGTTATTAACCGATCGAAACAATAGAATCGGCCAACAAATAGATTATGAAAATAATCGTTAGTTGCAGCCCTAATATACACTGCAGACAGGTTTTAAAGTCCATGCAGCGATTGTTGATCTCTAATCACGGCTCTATTCTTGACATCAAAGACATATCCGTAAGACCACCACTTTAAAGTGCTCTGTGCGTAAAGCAAAAACTAGAAAACCCCTTGTTTTATTCTACTTATTGTTCACATTAAAAGTTGAACAAAAATGTTGCCAAAAATTAAATATGAACTTACTTTGGTGGTTTAAGGTCCCTGTGAATAAGAGCCTTTGGCTTCATGCTATGTAAATATGCCACTCCTTGGGCACACTGTAAACACCAACTCATTGCATGAGCAGCTGTGTAGCAAGGCAGGGGCTCAGCACCATGCAGAACTGCAAAACAAAATGGAAACATAAGAACAGGCCAGCATATTACACTGTAAAAAATAGTGCCCATTTAAATGAGATATACACAACTGCAGGTGCGGGAATATGTGTAAGTTGCATGCGTTCCTGCACTGGCAGCCAAAACGGGTTGCCACTTAGCAGGTGCACAGGGGGTTCCATCTTAGAAAAGGCAGTAAGTTTTCTTCTGTGCAAAAACGCACAATGCTTCTGAGTGGCCGCAATTTCAGAAAAGGGTCAGGGACCTTTTTCCTGTTTCCCACAGGTACAACCGATTATTCAAATGATTGGGTTGCTGCGCCCACGCAAACGCATCCTACAGCAAATGCACAGATGTGAACCTCAACTTACAGTGGACCTGAATTTAAAAAAGTGAAGATATGCTATAGGGAACATTCAGAAATGTTAATTGTACTTAAAGCGGCATTCTACCCACATCTTTCACTCCTCACCATGCAGCACTGATGTGCATCCTTAAAATGAATCAGATATAGGCATGAATCAGGTAAGCGAACAGGAAAAAATTAAAAATAAGTTGCCAATTTCATTTCCTCATTTAGTGGCTGCGGCAATGTATGCAATTTCTGGGTTGCATTGGCTCCTGGGAAATGTGCATCAATCACAGAAAGCAATGGACGAAATCTTGGTCAGCTTGACATGGCACCACTCCCGTAACATTTAACAATGGCATCTATGGGAAATCTTGGTTAGCTTGACATGGCGCTGCTCCTGAACCATAAGTGACAGGAAACTTGGAGAGCACCAAGAGCGGACCCGGGACTATGAGCATAGGGCATGTGCACAGGGAGAAAGGCCAGCTGTCAAAATTCAGTGGTGATGTCAGGGGCAGGCGGGACTGAACCGCTATCAAACACCAGCCAATGGGACTGGGTCTGAGCAGGCCCCTACATTTATGATCTTTTTTAAGCAGCCCAAATATTGCCTGATGATAGATAGACGCTCATCCCGGGCTGAGTTGTAACAGCTCATTTTTCTCCCAGTAAGCAGTTACATTATCTGACAGTTTCACACACTGAACAACTCTTACAAGCCTCACCATCTGCTGCATGTGAAACTCCCCCCCTACCCTCTCAGTGCCTCATCAGAGCCCAAGGGGGGTGTTCCTATAGGGCGATGTCATTCCTAGCAGTGCAGCCGACATAGTTTTGTGCCTGCAGACTGAGGTTGGAGAATGTAAACAACATCTTCTGTCTGTCATCCCCTTCCTGATATCGCATGCCATACAATGCCATGGTGCTCCCAAAGTTTCCTTTGGAGACACTACGTTTCCCATCCCACATGGCCGACCTGATCTTCCCCAACTTCTACCTTTACTATTTTAGCATCTCAGCTGGTTAACATCCACGGCTGGCTCCATCCCAACCCTAACAATGCCTGTACCACTACTGAAGGAGCTAGAATCTCCTCCTCTGAAATTTCATAACATTGTATATAGAGGATGCTACCCACCTGGACCAGGTATGACCCTTTTACAAAGTGTGACAATGTGAGTTTGTTTCATTTTTTAAATCTGTCTCTCTCAAGAAAACGCAATATCTTAAAAAAAAGCACTTTGCTAAAATGTATATTTGTGTCATTCCCAAAACTTTTGGCCACGACAGTACACTAGAGCTTAAAGTGAACATATTAAAATGATAAATTACAATTCTACACATATCTGGAGAACATTTACTATATCCAAGTGTGCATACAAAGTTTTATATTATATTAATGCAAGTGAATGTAACATTTTCTAGTCAAGTGGGGAAAACAAAATTCACACATTACTCACCATTATACAGTGAGCCCCCTTCAGCATATTCCATAACAAGACATACCTAAAACATAGAATAAATCTCTAAGTACGTTATGGGCACACATTGTGCAATAATATGGAATATATAAAATGCACATTTAAAAGATGAAATATTACTAGTGCTTTGCGAAAATCTGGTGACAAAAAACAATCCTATAGCCATTAAATTATTGCTTTCAAAGTGCATGCATTAAAGTTGCCTTCACAACCAAATACGTGGAACAGTTATTATATACATAAACTGGGCATTAATGCAAGCATCCGAGATGAAATATAGGGATGCAGCAATGCAAAAATAAAACGAGAGAGAGAGAGAGAGAGAGAGAGAGAGAGAGAGAGAGAGAGAGAGAGAGAGAGAGAGAGAGAGAGAGAGAGAGAGAGAGAGAGAGAGAGAGAGAGAGAGAGAGAGAGAGAGAGAGAGAGAGAGAGAGAGAGAGAGAGAGAGAGAGAGAGAGAGAGAGAGAGAGAGAGAGAGAGAGACCCATATCGGTCTACATGTAACATATGTAATGCAACACTTTATATACAGAGATTTGTTTCATCTCTGTGTATCATCTGAGGCTGTTCACGTCACTGGGTATATGCAAGGGTTTACATCCACTTTAAAGGAAACAGGAACCATAATCTTATTAATGTTTTCAGATTTGTATTTAAAAAAAATAATTTTAAAATAAACAAATTTAAAGAATGTGTATAACTGTCTTTTTGAAAAAAACAAATAATCTTTATAAAACACTAATGAATGCAAATATGTGGCCGCTGGGTGCCAAGGCCCACCCACCAAAAGGCTGCATATGTGCGTTCGGTGCCAATGGGTTAAGGGGCATAAACTCACATAAGTCCACTTAAAACAATGGCAGAATTTTAAGACGACAGCCTTAAGACTTACAGGATTTAGGCAGGCTCCATACAACTTCACAATATTTGGGTGATTCACACGTGACAACTGTCGGAGCTGAAATAAAAAACAAAAATTTAAGTTATGGAAAAATGTTACACCATTCTTAAAAAGATAAAAAAATTAAACAAAAATGTTAACACCTAGCGAAGCATTGTACTTCTGAAATCTTCCACAAGTACACTAGAGGTGTAAAAGTAAATGCAAAAAAAAAAAAAACATCACACAGTTTTAAAAAATAAGTTCACAATTTGGAGCATGTTACACATCACACCTATATTTAGGGTGTAACACGCTACAGCACATGACCTCACCCGCAAACCTCCCCCCCACCCCCCCATGACAATGGATAGCGGCTCCTCTCCCTGCAAGCACTGTCAGATTATGAAAACAGCCCCACACACCCATGTCATTTATTCATTTACAGAAATCCATGAATGAACAAACTACTTTTTCTGGTGTTTTGTCGCACGTATTCACGCGTTTGCATACAACGTTGTACGGCGTTTTTGAACTTCGACGCTTTTTATTTTAGCTAATAGAAAAAATGATCATCTCTTTCATTACTTGTTGCTATGTTTGCAGATTTTTTTTTATCTTCTGCCTGGGTGAAATGTTCTATTGACTAAAGCAACAAAACACCCTTAGAAACGCTTGTCGCGCTAGACTCTTGAATCAAGCGTTTTCCATTACTTTCTATGGGAAATACAAACGCTCAAGAACGCCCAAACCGCCCCTCTAGCGTATTGTAGCATCGCGCTTAAGGTGACAAAACGCTCAGGTGTGAATGGAGCCTTACAGTTCTCTATGAACTGCAAGAGCACTGATGAGCGCGCCCTTGTAGTTGACAAACCCTGCAGCTTTCAAACTGACTGCCTGTAGAGCTTGTCTGCAGGAGCCTGGTAATGCACCAATGATTTACCAGAGCCATGCGCCGCTTCTAAATTGCTAGAATTATACACAAATTGTTGTTCAAAACTATTATCCAGGTATTGATATTTTTATACATAGCTACATTGGTCCATTCATATACCATACCTGACCGATGTCCCTAGAAGCTGGAACTCACTGAAGTAGACACTAGCTACTCCAGTGACCTTCATTTGCTTCGGAGTGCCGCACCAAATGGCTTCCCTTCTGCGTTTCCGAACACAGGAGGTTGGACACTCAGCATGGGCACCATTCAGAGATTGCGTTGCATTCTCTGAATACATGCAAAACATTTTTAAAGGGATGAGGTGGAGAGCATGACGTCACTGCCTTGTCCCCCCATCTGTTATAATCAGAGAAAGGCGACCTCCTGTGTACAGAACTAAAGCAGGGCAGCTACTCTTGTTTGACCTGAAAGCAGATGAAGATCACTGGAGTAGCAGTGTCTACTTCAGTAATTTCCAGCTTCCAGGAGCATTAGCCAGGTATTGTATAGGTATAGTTACATTGGTCCAAGCTGAACCAATGTAACTGTATAAAGTATTCATACCTGGAATTTATCTTCAACATTGAAAGGAACAGTCACTAAACACTTATTCCCAGAAGAAATCAATATTTTTTTGCATTTAATTCCTGATTCCATAAAATGATTTGCAATGTGCATTACCTCTACAATAAAAGCTTTTCTTTCAGATTCACTTTCTATTTGCTTGATAGCCACATCTTTTCCTCTCCATTTTGCTTTGCAGACCACACCGAAGGTTCCCCTTCCAACTACCTGTTAGTAAAGAGAATACATTTTGTTAATAACAGAGCTTTAAGCTTTTCGACTTAACCCACAAAAACGTATAAAAACTCATATAGAGCTGGTCATAGACTGTTTGAATCTCGGCTGGTTCAGCAGGAACAGGCTGACATTCGAACCATGTATGGGCAGGCTGAATGTACCAAATTAATCCATCGATTGAGCCGCTAACAATAACCATCTTCTAAGAATACAATGTCTTGGTAAGAGGGATTCTCCCATGAGTACTGTTAGGGGAATAATTCAAAATTTCCCCATCAGCATTGAGTAAAGCACAGAAGCTAGGCAGCCATACAACAACATATTACAGCAATATATACATTGTGTATGTTGCACCTTTGCAGTACGCCACAATCCATCCCCCCCCCCCCCCCTGCAAGTACACAAAATCAAATCTTTGACTGTGGAATGTCCAGGCAGGACTCTGCTCCAATTGGGACCTATATACGGAATTTGCCTAGAATTGAAGGGATCCCTAGCTGGGAAAAAAATATTATCCAAGTATTAAATTAATAGGTCATGGGCTGCCAGTCTTACCTGTCTGGTTGTCTCTAACTGCAAGACAGTTGCAGCACTGAAAGTAGTAAGCAGTCAGTCAAGCGAGGCCTACTGAGCTAAACAGCTGATCTGTTCTGCTGACTCCATGTATTAAAAATTCTAAATATGCACGACAGCCAAGCAACCAGCATTTTCAGTAAGAAATGCTGGCAGTGGTTGCCTATATATTTCACTCGCATGGTTTTCCTTCAACAAAGTGTGTTGCAGTGAATTCAATGTGAAGTGAGGGATACATTTCAACTAGTGCCCATTGTTGCAGTAAAATGTTCTAATCTCCTAGTTTTAGGGCCCGTTTACACTGGAATGCCATGTGGGAAACCTGTGTTCTCTGCCGATTTCTGGTACCACATTCAAATTGCACTACCCTTGTGATCTGCAGTGGGTGCCAGCGCAAAGTTAATGACGCAGGTTGCACACTCAGTACGTTTTCCGGCAGTGGATCGCATGGTACAATATTTGCAGTATGTTTCCGATGCATGCACTACTTTTAGTGCAGAGTAATTCAAAAATGAATGGGCTGAAATTGCACTGCACAGAACTGCCTGCGAGTTGCACAGGAACACAGCGCAATCCTGTGCGGTTCACATGCAGTTCTTAGTGTGAATGGGCCCATACGCTACCTTTTACATAATACTACAGTACTATGAATTATGTACCATGCACACAACATTGATATTCACAGCACATCTAATAAAATAAACACAGTAAGTAAATCAAAAGTTTACCAATATACAAACACTCTTTGACACAGAGGGCATCAGGAAATAACTCATGTCAAAAGGCAGATGTGCCTTTTTTAAGGAAACATAAAATGGACACACCAAATCTGCAGAGGGTTCCATAGAGACCATGAATAACTAGCCTATGTGAGAGCGCTTGTGCTGCTACACTACTTGTTCTAAGATGACAATCTGTCATCAACCTGACCGTTCTAGGATTCACTCCCCAGATACTCCGTTTGTCTTCAGGTCTGTGTATGCAACAGCATCAAAAGAGTAACTGAAACCAAAATAAAGCACTTCAATTGTACCTCCCCAATGAACTGTTCTGGTAACCCTGTCAGAGAAATGTGACATTTGTTTGCTCTGATCACTCCGCAGGGACACTAGGATGCTTTGCTTTATGCAGATACCAGGGCACAAGGTAATGAATTATTCTTCTCTGGAGCATTTCTATTAATTATTTTTCTGCAGGAAAGTCGTGGCATATAATATCTTTTTGTACAGCTACAGTCACTTGTCACTAAGCAATAAATATTGGAAACACCCAGGTAAGTAGACTCAATGAACCTTGGAAAACAAACGTATATATATATATAAAATATTACCCAGAGGAATGGCTCCAGGAACTGCTCTTTCTGCTTAGCATATTTACATAAATTCTCTTGTAATTATCTGCAATTATTAAAAAATATAGTGACAAGCCACATGAAATAATATCAAGTTCCCCTAAGCTGGTGCATGTGCAGTATATTTCTCTATTATACAGAAACCCCAGGAATCACAACATACATGTAAAAATGTATATATTAGTGTCTATATTGTATATGTAAATCAACAGAAAGCAATCTTTGCAGTCTCAAAGGGATTGTAAAGTTTTTTTTTTTTTTTAAACATGTTATGTTTCCCTTCTGTGCAAGGGTTTTGCACAGGGTGGCTCCGATTCTCCTCTTCTGGGGTCCTGAGGGGCACTCCCGGCTCCTCCTCTTGTGCCCCCTACAGAGAAGCACTTTCCATGGAGGTACTTATGCTGGCGCGCTCTCGAGTCCTGCTGCTGCGTCCACCGACACAGCAGGACTCCTGTCACTGGATTTGATTTACAGCAGCGGGAGCCAATGGCTCCTGCTACTATCAATCTATCTAATGAGGACCCGAAACAGCGGCTGGAGCTACCATGCTCATCCCCGACGCTGGACAGAACGGGTTCAGATAAGTAAAAAGGGGGCTCTGGGGGGGGGGGGGGGGGGGGATGTTTTTCACTTTAATGCACAGAATGCATTAGGGTGAAAAACCTTGAGGGTTTACAACCCCTTTAACCACTTGCCGACTGCTGCTTGTACTTTTGGCAGAATTACACGGCTGCGTAAAGTAATGGATATTTACGTCACTTTGAATTTCGGGGCACGCGGGCACACACCCCTGCCGCAAGCTCTGTGACTGTGGGACCCAGGGACTTGATGTCTGCCGGTGTCCAGCAATCGTGTCACGGAGCTGCAGAACAGGGGGATGCCTGTGTAAACAAGGCATCTCCCTGTTCTGCCTAGTGACAGGACACTGATACTCTGCTTCCTGTAATTGGGAGCAGTGATCAGTGTCATCTCACAGTAAGCTCCGCCCCCACACAGATAGAATCACTCCCTTGGACACACTTAACCTCTTCCCTGCCAGTCACATTAATACAGTAATCAGTGCATTTTTATAGCACCGATTGCTGTATAAATGTGAATTGGCCCAAAGAGCGTCAAAAGTGTCTGATGTGGGAGCTGTGGTGGCTCAACGTGATTGGCACTGCGCTGACAAGCCATTCACCTCTGCAGCCAAGGGTTCGGATCCCGGTCTCGGCTACATGTGAATTGAGTTTGGTGGTCTCAGCCCGGCTCCCGGTGGGTGTGCTATGCAAGGTACGCCTGTGCTTAGTACGCCCACCCCCCCCCCACAAAAACCACCACACTTACACGCACACAAAACTGGTTTAATACGCACGCACTTTGGCCTACGGGGCTGGCTGGGTGGGCTAGGCCCCCTCACTCCCTCATAGGGGTAGTCCCTCTGCCCCATTGGGGTCCTGTTGGGCCCCAGTTGGGCTCCCAAGTGGAGCAGGTAGGGCGGGGTGAGTGGGAGGCCCCCCCTCACACCCACCATTGCCACCGGGGGCATGGAGAAGGATAGGGGGAGGGTCTGCCTACTCCCAACTCTGGCAGTCCGGCTCCTCTCTCGAGTTCACGCACAAAATACACTTTAAAAAAAAAAAGTGTCAGCGGTTTCTCTCCATTCATAAATTGAAGCATCGTAAACACAAAAGTCTGTGATGGGGGAGAAGCACGGAGGGGGAACCAGGGTGGCACATGAAAGAGGACACAGAGGGGGACCGAACATGGGGGACAGTCAGGATCGATTGGTCTAGAGGTGGAAGTTATAATCACTGATCTCCCTCTGTGGCTTTCAAGAAAGCGGCTGAGATCACTGGTTTTAACTCCGCTAACCACCACACCAATCGTTCCTGACGGTCCAAGTGTCGGATCAATTATCGGGTACAAGTACATGTGGAAATGCTCAGTATCGGCACCGATACCCATACTAGTATGGGTATCGGTGCCAATACCGAGCATTTCCACATGTACTTGTACCCGATAAATTTTAACAAAACAATTCCATGACCCAACAGTAAAAAAATAAATAAAAATGTGTATATATATATATATATATATATATATATATATATATATATATATATATATATATATATATATATATAAATAAAAATGTATTTTAGAACAACCAACAAAATCTAGCCTCTTCAATACCCCTATTTAGTAGTCCCTAACTCCCATATCATCACTATGAACTTACTTTGCCAACTCACTTAGCACTGCAGCACCCCCCAATAAGTACCCTGGGTCCTGATCGGCAGGGTGCTCCTTCTTGCCTTGTCCTGGCAGTTAAAACTGACTTTGAAGAGTCAGTGTTTTTTTTTTTGTTTTGTTTTTTACAGGTATTGAGTGTTTTCCCTCCTACTGCTGTCACAGTGTGCCTGCCTGGTAGATGGCAGGTGAGAAACACAGTTTTAGGAACTCTTCATATAGGGTTACAATTAGGGATTAACCGATTATCGGTGCAGCCGATATTCACTTTTTTTTAGACGCATCGGCAACAAAACTGACTGATATTACTTCAAGGGGTTTTACCGGGGTGATGCATACAGAGGCATACATCACTGCGTTACCGTTCTTTAGAGCGCACAGTCAGCTTTATTGTAATAACAAAGATGCAGCTCAGCAAGGGGGGGGGGGGGGGGGGTCCGGTATCACATCAGCATCGAAAAAACAATATCGGTCGACCCCTAGCTACAGTGAATAAATAAAACTGATCTTCTGCCTCAGTGGCAGGAAACACGGCCAGAATAGTTAGAACTATTAAATCTACCACAAATACAAGGCTCAGATCCCAAAATGAAACAATGTTGTTAAACATTGAACACAAAATAGCAACAAAGTGCTACAAAATAAACAGTATTGTCACTTGTGCTTCATCACAAATATTCATATAAAAAAAATACAGCGCATAAATGTTCATAAGACCCAGGGCTCGAGTCCTGCGGGAACGGCATCCCTGCATTTTTTTTCACTGTAGTTACACCGTTCCCTTAGCAGGACTCGAGCCACCCAGGCCGATCCTTCACTAAGTGGCGATTTCTCGATGCCGCAATGTCTCCTGGGAGCTTTTGACATTGCGGAGGCCTGCCGCAAGTTATCGCGGGATTTTGAAAGACCTTGCTTAAAGTTCTTTCTAAATCCCGCGATAACTCGCAACAGGCAATGTCTCCTGGGAACAATGACAAAATCTCCCAGGAGACATTGCGGCATCAAGTGCAACATGAATATGAATATATATATATATATATATATATATATATATATATATATATATATATATATATATATATATAAACAAAAAAAGATTTCCTGTTTAGCATCACATTTAGCATTTTGGGATCTCTAATGGCAAAATGCAGGTTTGGGTGTCATTCATTATCAATGCACCTAAAACATGATGCAGTTCTGCCGCAATATAGCATGCGACAATTGCAGCAAAATGCAACATGTGAAGCTTGTCACCCAAAAGGGAGCATGAGCTTCTTTTGGAAATCGAGCTTCGCAGCAAAACCACACAAACGACCGCGCAAGTCTGGGACGACAAACGACCGCGCAAGTCTGGGACGACAAACGACCGCGCAAGTCTGGGACGACAAACGACCGCGCAAGTCTGGGACGACAAACGACCGCGCAAGTCTGGGACGACAAACGACCGCGGGCCGTGCAAGTCTAGGACGACAAACGACCGCGGGCCGTGCAACTCTAGGGCGACAAACAACCACAGGCCTGCAAGTCTACAATGATTGTACTAACAGAAGTATACAATGACAGTGTAGTGACAGGAAAGCCCCCAGGTGACAATGACAAGTGGAGAGGCTCAGTGTCCCCAGAGCACTTAGGTGCCCATGTCTCACCTCTTCCACCTCGATCTCCTTGTAGTCGATCTCCTCGAAGTTGAGCACTGGAGGGGTTTCAATCATGTCAGCGGAGGAGGCAGACATGCCGCGCCTTCACCTAACGAATCCGAGCCCCGGGCAGAGGCTGACAGCAGACAGGGACTGGAAGGTCCGGGGCCACCGTACACTAGGACTTTACTGGCGGCCCCGGCCCTGCACCGTCCGAGCCACCCCCACTGCACGGCCCGGCTCACACACACCAGGGACCAGGCGTACAAGGCGCTGCGGCCGCCGCTACGCTGGAACTCTCCCGAACCGAGCATACATGTAGCGACGGAAACTGCACAGGCCGGGAGCAGACTGGCGGTGAAAGGGGCGGTGCTACCGTCTACGTCAGATACTTTCCGAAGAATTCAGAGGAAGTCTTTTTTTTTTTTTCTTTAACAAACTTTATGAAGACTTTTGATCATGAGCAAACTGTATGCAGTCCTGCCTGAGTTCTTGTTGCATTTTGTAGGAAACCTGTGGTGAATAAATACCTAGGCTGCCATTGATTCACTATTCCCTTTAAAATGCTGCTTAATTGGCTGTCACACTGTTCTAATATGCTCAGTGTCCCATCCAGATCCTGCAGGACTGTGCCTTGTGATGTCTACCCTCCAAGGTCCAAGTCACTGTACAGCAGGTGTGCCCCACCTTTTGAAGAGCAAGGGCAACTTAACCACTTGACCACTGGGCACTTAAACACCCTTCCTAACCAGACCAATTTTCAGCTTTCGGTGCTCTCACAATTTGAATGACAATTACTCAGTCATACAACATTCTACCCATTTGAAATTTGTGTCCTTTTTTTCACACAAATAGAGCTTTCTTTTGGTGGTATTTGATCACCTCTGGGTTTTTTATTTTTTGCGCTATAAAAGAAAAACGACTGAAAATTCTGTAAAAAAAAAAAAAAAAAAATCTTGTTTCTGTCATATTAGCGGGTTATTTCTCACACACAGCATATGCATACCACAAATTACACCCCAAAACACATTCTGCTATTCCTCCCGAGTATGGCGATACCCCATGTGTGAGACTTTTACACAGCGTGGCCACATACAGAGGCCCAACATGCGGGGAACACCATCAGGCGTTCTGGAACACCCAGACCAATTCTGACATTTCTCTCCTACATGGAAAAATCATCATTTATTTGCTAGAAAATTACATAGAACCCCAAAACATTATATATGCTTTTTTAGCAAAGACCCTAGAGAATACAATGGCGGCCGTTACAACTTTTTATCTCGCACGTTAGTTTCGCAGAAATTTATTGAATGCGTGTTTTTTTTAAAAAAACTGTTTTGTGCTTAAAACAAAACAAAACAGTAAAGTTAGCCCAATTTTTTTTCATAATGTGAAAGATGAAGTTACGCCAAGTAAATAGATACCCAACATGTCACACTTCAAAATTGCGCACACTCGTGGAATGGCGCCAAACTTCGCTACTTAAAAATCCTCATAGGCGGTATTGCAGAGTATTGGGGTATTGCCGAGTATTGGGGTATTGCCGAGTATTGGGGTATTGCCGAGTATTGGGGTATTGCCGAGTACTGGGGTATTGTTGAGTACTGGGGTATTGTTGAGTACTGGAGTATTGGGGTATTGCCGAGTATTGGGGTATTGCCGAGTATTGGGGTATTGCTGAGTACTGGGGTATTGTTGAGTACTGGGGTATTGTTGAGTACTGGGGGGATTGCTGGGTACTGGGGGGATTGCTGGGTACTGGGGGGATTGCAGAGCTGGGATGTTTTGAGGGATGGCTGGATCTGTGACTGCATTTGTCACAGATCCAGCCACAGCTCAGCTGCTGACACCCCGCTCCCCCCCCCTCTCCTCGCACACTGTACAGAGAGGAGAGGGAGGAGAGGGAGGAACCAGCGTCATCAAATGACGCCGGTTTGTTTACAAGTGATCGCGCCGTCATTTGACGGCGCGATCACGTGGTAAACGGCCGCGATCAGCGGCAATTTACCGTGATCCGTGATGCGCCGGGTCTTCTAGACCCGGTGAGCACGGACACTTTCGCGAGCGCGTCCCAGGGGACGCGCAATCGTGAAAGTGAAGGACGACGTCCCAGGGACGTCGTCCCAAGATAACCCCGCCGCGCCGTAGCAGTAAAATGCTTGTGGCGGGGTGGGAAAGTGGTTAAAGAGGTTGTAAAAGTTAGTTTTTTTTTTTCTAAATAGCAATTTTAAAGCAAGACATGTTAGGTATCTTTTTACTCGGCGTAACATCATCTTTCAAATTATACAAAAAAATTGGGCTAACTTTACTGTTTTGTTATTTTTAATTCATTAAACCGTTTTTTTCCCAAAAATAGGCATTTGAAAAATTATTGCGCAAATACCGTGCGAGCAATGACCGCCATTTTATTCCCTAGGGTGTCTTCTAAAAAAAATATATAATGTTTGGGAGTTCTGATTAATTTTCTAGCAATTTTTTTTTGATTTTTACATGAAGGAGAAAAGTGCCAAAATAGGCCCGGTGATCAAGTGGTTAAAGGAACCCATTTAGAAAATAAAAAACAAACCTTTACAACCTTTTTAACCACTTAAGACCCGGACCAATATGCAGGCTAAGGACCAGAGGTGTTTTTACAACTTGGCACTGCGCTGATTTAACTGGTAATTGCGCGGTCATGCAGTGTTGTACCGAAACAAAATTTGCGTCCTTTTCTTCCCACAAATAGAGCTATTTTTTATGGTATTTGATTCCCTTTGTGATTTTTAAATGGAAAAAGACCGTAAAAAATATTGAATAAACAAAATTTTAGTCAAACATTTAGGCCAAAATGTATTCAGCCACATGTCTTTAGTAAAAAAAATCGCAATAAGCGTATATTTATTGGTTTTCGTCTACAAACTAGGGTACATTTTCTGGAATTTACACAGCTTTTATTTTATGACTGCCTCATTTCTTGAGGTGCTAAAATGGCAGGGCAGTACAAACCCCCCCCCCAATGACTCAATTTTGGAAAGTAGACACCCCAAGAAAACTGCTGAGAGGAATGTTGAGTCCATTGAATTTTTTTTTTTTTGGTCTCAAGTGATTGAATAATGACAAAAAAATAAAAAATTTACAAAAAGTTGTCATTAAACGATATATTGCTCACACATGCCATGGTTATATGTGGTATTGCACCCCAAAATACATTCTGCTGCTTCTCCTAAGTACGGGGTACCACATGTTTGGGACTTTTTGGGAGCCTAGCCGCGTACGGGACCCCAAAAACCAAGCCTGCTTTCAGCATTTCTAAGGGTGCAAATTTTTGATTTCACTCCTCACTACCTATCACAGTTTCGAAGGCCATAAAATGCCAAAATAGCGCAAAACCCCCCCAAATGACCCCATTTTGGAAAGTAGACACCCCAAGCTATTTGCTGAGAGGCAGGTTGAGTCCATGGAATATTTTATATTTTGACACAAGTTGCGGGAAGGTGACAAACTGATTTTTTTTTGCACAAAGTTGTCACTAAATAATATATATTTCTCACACATGCCATGGTTATATGTGGAATTTCACCCTAAAATACATTCCGCTGCTTCTCCTGAGTACGGCGATACCACATGTGTGGGACTTTTTGAGAGCCTAGCCGCGTACGGGGCCCCGAAAACCAAGCACCGCCTTCAGGCTTTCTAAGGGCATACCTTTTTGATTTCACTCCTCACTACCTATCACAGTTTTGAAGGCCATAAAATGGCAAGATGGCACACAACCCCCCCAAATGACCCCATTTTGGAAAGAAGACACCCCAAGCTATTTGCTGAGAGGCATGTTGAGTCCATGAAATAATAATTTTTTTTGCCCCAAGTCATTAATGACCAAAACAATAGATAAATACAAAACGTTGTCACTAAATGATATATTTCTCACACATGCCATTAGAATATGTGGAATTGCACCCTAAAATACATTTTGCTGCTTCTCCTGAGTACAAGGATACCACATGTGTGGGACTTTTTGGGAGCCTAGCCGCGTACGGGGCCCTGAAAAACAAGCACTGCCTTCAAGATTTGTGTAAGTGAAATCAAAAATGTATGTCCTTAGAAATCTTGAAGGCGGTGATTGGTTTTCGGGGTCTCATACCCGGCTAGGCTCCCAAAGGTATCCCCGTACTCAGGAGAAGCAGAAGAATGTATTTTGGGGTGCAATTCCACATATAACCATGGCATGTGTGAGAAATATATCATTTAGTGACAATGTTTTGTACATTTTTTAAACATTTTTATTTTTGGTTATTATTCAATCACTTGGGGCAAAAAAATTAAATATTCCATGGACTCAACATGCCTCTCAGCAAATAGCTTGGGGTGTCTTCTTTCCAAAATGGGGTCATTTGGGGGGGGGGGGGGGTTTGTGCTATTTTGGCATTTTATGGCCTTCAAAACTGTAATAGGTAGTGAGGAGTGAAATCAAAAATTTGCGCCCTTAAAAATGCTAAAGGCGGTGCTTGGTTTTTGGGGCCCCGTACGCGGCTAGGCTCCCAAAAAGTCCCAAACATGTGGTATCCCCGTACTCAGGAGAAGCAGCAGAATGTATTTTAGGGTGCAACTCCACATATAACCATGGCATGTGTGAGCAATATATCATTTAGTGCCAACTTTTAGAATTTTTTATTTTTTTTTGTCATTATTCAATCACTTTGGACAAAAAAAAAAAAAATGGACTCAACATGCCTCTCAGCAGTTTCATTGGGGTGTCTACTTTCCAAAATGGGGTCATTTTTTATTTTTTTTTTGTGCTATTTTGGCATTTTATGGCCTTCGAAACTGTGATAGGTAGTGAGGAGTGAAATCAAAAATTTACACCCTTAGAAAGCCTGAAGGCAGTAATTGGTTTTTGGGGTCCCGTACGCGGCTAGGCTACCAAAAAGTCTCACATGTGGTATCCCCGTTCTCAGGAGAAGCAGCAGAATGTATTTTGGGGTGTAATTCCACATATAGATTGATCGGTGGGTATGCCCACCATTAGAATACCTCCCTTCATCCACCCACTTCTAATGATGGGCATACATGCACCATTTATATATGCCGAAGCATGGGGCATCCTCCCGCAAAAAAGTTATGCCGCGTACACACGGTCAGACTTTTCTATGCTGCGTACACATGGTCGGACTTTTCTATGCCGTGTACACATGGTCAGACTTTTCCACAGGTAAGGCCTCCGTAGGAGTGTACGCGGCATTAGGAGCAAAATCGCTCCTCCGCCCCTAATGCCCCCATGCTTCGGCATATATGCTCCTTTTTGAACTGTGGTGGTGAAATCACCTCCTACAGCATTGGAGTCGCGGCTTTATATATATCGTGGGAGCAAAAGCTGTTGCTGTCACGCTAAATAAATCCGCGCTGCAACTGAATGGTGTACAACTATTTTTTTTTTTATATATATATATATTTTTTGTGTTTTTTTACTTTTTTTTATTTTTTTACATTTTTTTTGTAACTGTAATGCCGCGTACACACGGTCGTTTTTTGCGATGAAATAAAACGTTGTTTTTTAAAACGTCATTTAAATTGATCGTGTGTGGGCAAAACGTTGTTTTTTGTCTTAAAAAAAACGACCAAAAAAAAATTCCAACATTCTTGAATTTTTTGTGTCGTTTTTCAAAACGTCGTTTTTTGTGTCATACAAAGTGATGGTGTGTGGGCAAAACGATGTTGAAAACAAATTGCCAGATTCAGAGAGCTGTAACTCCTGTCTAACTAGTGTTAGACTGGAGTAATTTCAAATTACGCGCGTTTTTTAGCTAGTCGGAAACCTCAAACCTCAATAGACGGCTGCGGGCTTCAATTCGACTGGATTACATGTTCGTACGCCTTCGGATCTACGCTGCAATAAAATTGCGGCCACTGGGTGGACTTCCCGTCGTTTTCCGCGTCGGGGTATGCTAATGAGCTTTTGCCGGCGATCCCAGAAATTACGATCTTCAATCGCAATCTCTTACGGCATCTTTAGTCATCTTTTTTTTGCGTAACACTATACCAGCTTTTTGCTGGTCTAATATTAGACAGCCCATGTTAAGTATGGCCGTCGTTCCCGCGTCGAATTTCTAAGTTTTCCGACGTCTTTTATTATTTTTAACGTAAGTCGTCCGGGAATAGGAATGTTCGTAAACGACGCTACTCAAACAACGAATGACGTAACGACGTGATTTCGCGCAATGCACGGCGGGAAACTTCTGAACGGAGCATGCGCAGTTCGATCGCCGTGGGGACGCGCTTAATTTAAATGCTTCACGCCCCCTAATTGCGCATTTCGATTACGCGGCGAGAAATAGACTACTCCGCCGTAGCGTACGGGCAAAAATCTACCAGAATTCGATGTAGAGCCTGGTAAAATACGGCAGCGTAGAGTATTTCGATTACGCAGCGCAAAATTAAGTGTATCTGAATCTGGCCCAAAGTTTTTAAACCCGTGCATGCTCAGAAGCAAGTTATGAGACGGAGCTTCAATGGAAAAGAGGTGGTGTACGTCACCACGCTTTGCTAGAGCTTTGTAGAAAAACGATGGTGTGTACGCAACGTCGTTTTGGAAAATGAAGTTTGAAAAACGTCGGTTTTTTTCATGATTGAAAACTTCGTTTTTTTCATCGCAAAAAATGATCGTGTGTACGCGGCATTACAGTTCAACTTTTCGGTTCCAGGTTTGGGTCTCTCAAAATGCGATGGCATCTTGGGAGACCCTGTGTACGTGTGCCTAGCCTGTGAAATGTTTTACCCTACGCTAATAATTCACTAGTGTGTGGAAGCGTTCAAACATTTACCAATACAAAGACCAGGGTCGGCAGGACATTGGGGACAAAAATAACGGGTGTCACACCTAAATCCGTACTTGCTACAGACACGACATCTTCTTTGGGGGGCATTTTGGGTAGGGGTACTCTCGAGAGCATACAAAAAATGCCTCTCATGCAGTCGACTTACTGCATTTGGTAGGGGATGGTGAGGTGCAGAACCGCCTGGATACAGGAGTTCTGTGATGATCTCCTTCTGGAATTGAAGGAAGGATCCATTCTGTCCTGAAGCTTTGTATGAGGCCGTGTACACACGGCAGAGAACCTCGACGGGCAGAACACATCGTTCCGCCCGTCGAGGTTCCCTGCTGGCCGTCGAAATCGGCGACCCGCCCGTTGGGAATGGCAACCAGCCATTCTTCCAGGCGGGCCGTCGAGCAAATAGAGAGCGTGCTCTCTATTTCTGCTCGACTGGCTTCCCGACGGGAAGCTCGCCGAGAGTGTACACACGGCCGAGGTCCTCGCTGGAATGCAGCCTAAGACAAAAGCATTCAGTAGAGTCAATTGAAATAAATGTAGAGACACTTTTTTGTACCAGCGTCTCGTCTTACGGGCAATATAATACGGCGCCATCAACTGGTCGTTGAGGTCCACCCCTCCCATATTTTGGTTATATTCGTGGACACAGAGGGGTTTCTCCACAACACCAGTCGCCATACAAATTTTTACTGTCGTGTCTGCGTGAAGGGTGGTAAGAACGAAAACATTCTTATTGTCCCGCCACTTCACAGCGAGCAAATTATTACATCTGCAGCAGGCTCTCGTCCCCAGCCTAATACGGGCATCTACAAGCCGCTGGGGAAAGCCCCGGCGATTAGGTCACACGGTGCCACATGCTCCAATCTGACGATCAAACAAGTGACTAAAAAGTGGCACGCTGCTGTAATAATTGTCCACATACAAGTGGTACCCCTTTCCGAATAAAGGTGACACCAAGTCCCAAACAATCTTGCCAGCGCTCCCCATGTAATCTGGGCATCCTTCCGGCTCTACTTCACTATCTTTGCCCTCATAAACCCTAAAGCTCCATGTGTAGCCTGTTGCCCTGTCACACAGCTTATAGAGCTTGACCCTGTATCTGGCACGCTTGCTGGGAAGGTACTGCTTGGAAAACAGCGGCCAGAAAATTTAATTAGGGACTCATCAACGCAGACAACTTGCTGGGGATTAAACAAGGCTGCATATTGTTCATTGAAATGGTATATGAGGGGCCGAATTTTGTAGAGCCGGTCAAATTCAGGGTCTCCAAGTGGACGACAAAGTGCATTGTCGCTGAAATGCAGGAACCGCAGGATCGTCTCGTATCGTTTCCTGGCCATGTGAGCAGAGAATATGGGCATTTGGTCAATTGGCTCTGTGGACCAATAAATGCGCAATTGAGGAAATTTATGTATGCCCATATTGAGGGTAAGGCTCAGAAAGGTCTTAAATTCGGAAAACTTAAGAGGTTGCCATTCTTTGGCAAGGAGGGTCTGGGGATTAGCGGCAATGTAGGTACCAGCATATCAATTAGTCTGGTCCACAATTGATCTATAGAGATCTTCCGTGAAATACAGCGAATAAAAATCAAGTGGCATAAAATTTGCTGTATTTACCTGAATACCGGGTTGGCCAGTGAATGGGGGAAGTACGGGTGCTGCAGAAGTGGTGGGGACCCAATCAGGATAGGCGAATTCTGCAGGAAGGGCACTATGGGCACCATGGGCCTGTCTTTTGTCTTCTTCTTGGTGGCAGCGGGACACTACTTGTGCTTGCCACCTCGCCAGCTTGAACTGCACTTATGGGACTCGCCACGTCACCACGTGATATTGCAGTGCTGGATGAACGACCAGGGTGTACTAGGCCGCTGGTGCTTGCCAATCCACCAGAAGGAATAGCGGCGCTAGTACTGGCTCTCTGCTCCATTCAAGGGTCCTGCGGTTCTTGCTCCTCAACAACCTCAGAGCGGGATCGGGTACACCTGGCCTTAGCAGGGACCACCACTCCGTCGTCAGAGCTATCTGACATGGAGCCACTGTCCTAAATAGGATCGTATTCTGAGCCCGAATCTGACAGATGCGTGACCTCCTCTTCACTATCTGACATGCTCAGGATCCTAAAAGCCTCTTCACCAGTGTACATTCGCTTTGCCATTTTGGGCTCTAAATTTAGTCGTAGACTGGTGATGATTTACAGGTAAAAAAAGCACCTGACTATAGAAAGGCAAATGTAGAAAACGCTTCAAAAAAACTGTTGCCGATCGCAGGGATCAGGACTGTCTCTGCGAACGCTGCAGTTGTGCGTGTTGTGTTTTTGAAGTGACAGTGATCGATCGATACTGCACTTGGGTGGGTTGGGCTGGGCGGAGGGGCTCAGGGTTCATTATATCCCACTGACACCATCGATTTGGGGTTCATTATATCCCACTGACACAATCTATTTAATTTGAGGTTAATTATATTCCACTGACACCATCCATTTGAGGTTCATTAAATCCCACTGACACCATCCATTTGGGGTTCATTATATCCCACTGATACCATTTGGGTTGCCACCCCATCCCTTTAAACCCAAACACATAATAATTACACAGGTTCTGTGGCTGATTAGTCGAGACGATCTGTAGGAGCTTGCTTGCTCTCTCTCCTGGATCAATTAGGCTCCACCAGGGGCGGACTGACCATTGAGTCACTTGGGCACTGCCCGAGGGCCCCATGTCACTAGGGGGCCCCCATCAGGCTTGCCAGGCTCAGTAAAACCAGGGGCAGTATGTACTTTTTTTTTTACATCTGTCCCTGATATGTCTGAAACCAACATGCTTCTCATGTGAAAATCTAGAGATTTTAGCTGCCCCGCCTCTGCACTGCCTCCTGGCATGGTGGCCATCTGTAAGCCCAGGGGCCCCATAGTCTTCTATTGCCCGGGGGCCCCATGAGTTGTCAGTCCGCCCCTGGTCTCCACCCTACACATTACTTCAAACATGGCCTCCTCTTCTCATATTCTTCAACTCAGGATACTTCAGATTCTCACTACCAGTCTTCAATTGACATGAAATTAAGTCTAATGACCAGAGCTTTTTTTCTCAGAAAATAGGTGCAGGAACTCAACCACGACCCCGTTCAGATTTCACAAACAGTAGAAGGGTCTTAAATGGGCATTAAATACCAGGATTGCATTACATACAGAGTGCAGAGTTCAGGGGGGGTTACCCACAGAGTGCAGAGCTGTCACTTGTAAGCACAGAAACCAGACTTCTGTGTTTACAAGTGATTGTGTTGAGCAGGCACCAAAGGGTCTGAGCCAAAGGTGGTGGAACTGAGTTCCCCCAAGTTCCCCCTGAAAAAAAGCCCTGCTAATGACTGACCCCCTTTTAAAACCTATTGTACTCAGACTTTGTCTACTGTCTTGGGAACCAGGCCCTTCTTTAACAACATTTGGTGTAAGATTTTGTGAATACATCTCATGTACTCAGACAGCTTCTCTTCTTTTATCTTATAGGTGTGCTCAAAGAGGAAGTGTACATGAGGTCAGTGGCACACATCATAGTGCAGGTTTGTTGGCTGAGTTTTAGATTCCACACTGTTTCTGAGGAAGCCTCTCTTAAGCTTTCTGTTTATACTGTATTTATGGAAATCCCATTCATCTAGTGCAGGGGTCCCCAAACTTTTTAAACAGGGGGCCAGTTCATGGTCCCTGAGACTGTTGGAGGCTGAACTATAGTTTTAAAAAAATATGAAGGAATGCATATGCACACTGCACATATCTTATTTGTAGTGCCAAAAAAAAAAAAAAACAGGAACAAACAATAGAATATTTTAAATAAAGAACAATGTTAATTAACATAAACTTATTAGTATTTCACAGAATCCCCTCATCACAGACCCCATACCTCTCCATCACAGACTACTCTTCATCACAGATCCCCCCCATCACAGACTCCTCTCCATCACAGTTTTCCACATTATAGAGCCTCCCATCACAGACCCCCCCCCCCAATCATAGACTCCCCATCACAGATCCCCCATTTACAGACTCCTCTCTATCACAGATCCCCCATTACAGATACCCCTACCATAGATCCCCCAATCATAGAGCTCCCTATCACAGAGCCCACCATTACAGATGCCCCCATCAGAGACCCCCCTCATTACAGAGCCTCCCATTACAGATACCCCATCACAGTGCCCCCCATTACAGATACCACCTATCACAAACCCTCCCATCACAGACCCCCTACCACAGAGCCCTTATTACAGATACCCCCATCACAGATCCCCCATCACAAAGCCCCCATCACAGATCCTCCCCATTACAGATACCCCCATCACAGATCCCCCATCACAAAGCCCCCATCACAGATCCCCCCATTACAGATCCCCCATCGCAGATCCCCCATTAGAGATCCCCCCATCGCAGATCCCCCATTACAGATCCCCATCATAGAGCCCCTCATTATAGATACCCCCAATCACAGATCCCCCCATCACAAAGCCCCCATCACAGATCCCCTCAATCATAGATCCCCCATCACAGAGCCCCCCCATCATAGAGCCCCCCATTACAGATACCCCATCACAAAGTCCCATATTACAGATACCCCCCATCACAAAGCCCCCATAATAGAGCCCCTATTATAGATGTCCCATTACAGATCCCCCCATCACAGAGCCCTCCGGCGATATTACACTGCCCTTCCGTACGATCGCAGCACTCCCCCTTCCCTCTGCTACCTTATTTGCACAAAATGGGAAGCATGACAGATCCGTGGGACTATTCAAGTGAAAGGCAGGTAAATTAATTGAAAAAAGTAGTGATGTCTGCGCTGTGTGACAAAGGGAAAAGGGACGATGTGACTGTTGGGCACACTAAATGCGTGAGAATACAAGAAAAAATAGGCCTTACATTATAAGCAGTGGGTGATCCAAATGCATCAAATCTACAACAAAATTGGATGCGTGAAACAAATAACATGAATCAAACGTGAATCACAGTGAAAAATTTATAAAAAAATATACACAAATGGATAAATAGCATAAATAAATAAATATGAGCTAAAAGAATTGGCATAAAAACACACACGTGCAAAAAGTAAAATGAATGAGGTATAATATAGATAGAAAAGTCTCTAAATGGTGATCCCAAAGCCAGGTGTTGGGTAATGGAAAACTTCAGTGTGCAAACACCTCTTGTGACTCTTAGCAGCTCACCTCACAGCGGTTGCACAGACAGCCTGACAATCCTCAGATAAATACACAGCAAATGGTACGATGAGCCTAGAGTGTGGCTAGAGGACCCAATCCCGGGTAATCACATGTAGAGAGACAACAGGGGGATATATAGCGTAACTCTGTAACCCAATAGATAGCACAAATGGGTGAAACACCAGTGCACTCACCAGTGGCGGCTGGTGCTCAAAATTTTTGGGGGGGGCGCAAAGGAAAAAAAAATTGCAGTCTCACTGTGCCCAAATGCAGCCACTGTGCCATGCTATCAAACGCAGCCACTGTGCCATCAATTTGCACCACTGTGCCATGCCATCAAATGCAGCCACTGTGCCATCAATTGTCACCACGGTTCCATGCCATTAAACCAGCCACTGTGCCATCAATTGTCACCACGGTTCCATGACATTAAACCATCCACTTTGCCATCCATTGTCACCACTGTTCCATGCCATTAAACCAGCCACTGTGCCATCCATTGTCACCACTGGTCCATGCCATTAAACCAGCCACTGTGCCATCAATTGTCACCACTGTTCCATGCCATTAAACCAGCCACTGTGCCATCAATTGTCACCACTGTTCCATGCCATTAAACCAGCCACTGTGCCATCATTTGTCACCACTGTTCCACGCCA
Source organism: Rana kukunoris (assembly GCA_029574335.1). Lineage (NCBI taxonomy): Eukaryota > Metazoa > Chordata > Amphibia > Anura > Ranidae > Rana > Rana kukunoris. Next base: position 283,558,092 of record CM056052.1, read on the forward strand.
TTAAACCAGCCACTGTGCCATCCATTGTCACCACTGTTCCACGCCATTAAACCAGCCACTGTGCCATCCATTGTCACCACTGTGCCCATGGTCGCCGCTGTGCCAATTGTCCCCACTGTGCCCTGTAAATTGCTCTCTTCCCCCCCCCGCCCGGCACTTACCTTTACTGGAGTCAGGCATCCACGTCCCACAATGTCTTCTCCCGCCCTCAATGACTGACAGGCGTCTCAGCCAATCAGGTTACCGGTAGCCAGAACCGGCCAACCTGATTGGCTGAGACGCCTGTCATCTTATCCAAGGGGCATACAGTCTGTACGCTCCGAGAATAAGCTTCCAGGACCCGAGGGCTGTACTGGGAAAGCCTATCAGAGCTGTTGGCTCTGATAGACATTTCCGTACAGCCAACCATCTGGCGTTATTCAGATGGCCGGACATGAGTGCCGACCATCTGAATAACAGCGGCAGCGGCGATAATAACATAGATTCGTGCAATGCATGAATCTATGTTATTAGACTCAGTGGCGGTGAGAGCCAGAGGGGGCGGCGCTCCAGCGCCCTCTATGGACGAACCGCCACTTGCACTCACTCAAAGTAAGAGAATGATGGGCATATCTCCACGAGCGCCGAGCTCGCAATAAACTCCTGCGTGTACTTTCTTGTCCCTCCTTGCTTCACACTTGCAGCGAATAGTTACTCAAAGGATGGTAATGCAATAGGGGACGATCTCGGCGCTCGTGGATGTTTGTCACCGCATACTTTCTGCAAATGTGAGTTTTTAACCACTTGACTACTGGGCACTTAAACACCCTTAATAACCAGACCAATTTTCAGTTTTCGGTGCTCTCTCATTTTGAATGACAATAACTCAGTCATACAACACTATAACCAAATGAAATTTGTGTCCTTTTTTTCCCACAAATAGAGCTTTCTTTTGGTGGTATTTGATCACCCCTGCGATTTTTATTTTTTTTGCTATAAATGAAAAAAGAATGAAAATTTTGTAAAAAAATTATTTTTTCTTCATTTCTATTATAAAATTTTGCAAAAAAGTTAATTTTCTTTATAAATTTGGCCTAAAATGTATACTGCTACATGTCTTTGGTAATAATAAAAAAAAAAATTGGGATATTATTTAGTCTGGGTGGAAGTTATAGGGTCTACAAGCTATGGTACCAATTACTGAAAATTTATCAATTTGATCATACCTGATGTACTGACAGCCTCTCTCATTTCTTGAGACCCTAAAAAGCCAGTAAAGTACAAATACCCCCCAAATGACCCATTTTTGGAAAGTAGACATTCCAAGGTAGTTAATAAGAGGCATAGTTAGTTTTTTGAAGTTGTAATTTTTTCCCACAATTCTTTGCAAAATTAAGATATTTTTTTTTTTTTTCACACCATATTGTCATTATAACAGGTTATTTCTCTCACATGGCATGTATATTCCACAAATGACACCCCAAAATATGTTCTGCTGCTCCTCCTGAGTATGGCAATACCACATGTGTGAGACTTTTATACAACCTGGCCACATACAGAGGCCCAACACTGAAGTAACAACTTCTAGCATTCTAGAAGCATAAATTACACATCTAATCTCTCAACCACCTATTACACTTTTGAAGGCCCTGGAGCACCAGGACAATGGAAACACCCACAAAGTGACCCCATTTTGGAAAGCTAACACCCCAACGTATAATCTATGAGGCATAATGAGTCTTTTGACTACACCCTAAAATACATTCTGCTGAGTAATGGGTAAAAAAAAAAAAGATTACCTGTGGTTTTAGTAGTGCAATTGTCCACAGGAGGAGAGCCCTGATCCAGGCAGCAGGCAGAGACGTGATCACTGGTCAGCGACAGTGAATGGAATTGTCCAGGCAGCAGGCAAGAATATTGTCCATAGTCAGTACAGGGATACTGTCCATATACAGTCCAGGGCCAGTGCAAGTAGAGACATTGCCAGCAGTGCCAAAATAATCGTCCTGGTAGTAATAAGCAGGAACATGGTCCAAGTAGTGGGCCAGGAAAGAATGGGGACAGGGGTAGAGGCTTCTCCCACCCAAATCTCTTTGAAGCCTCCGGGCAACCAGACCCTAATCCGGGAATGAGAAAACTAAAAAATTATTTTTTTCATCCAGAAAAACAATTCTGGAGCCCCTCACATATGCGAGACCCCTGTGTTCCCACTAGTATAGCAGGGTAAAAAGATCAATCCAAGGGGCAGGCAAAAAACGTGGTCAAACAGTCCAGGGTCAGTTCCAGAGCAGGCAGAGGTAGGTACAGTTTAGCGTTGGGCAGAAGCGTAGTCGTATAACAAGCCAGGGTCAGTTCCAGAGAAGGCAGAGGTATGTTTAGGGTTAGGCAAAAGAGTGGTCGTATAACAGGCCATGGTCGGTTCCGGAGAAGGCAGAGGTATGTTTAGGGTTAGGCAAAAGAGTGGTCGTATAACAGGCCATGGTCGGTTCCGGAGAAGGCAGAGGTATGAACAGTTCAGTGCAGTGGCATAAGGGATGTGGAGGGAAATTACAGGAAATGAGAATTGCGTTTACCATACTTCCCTAATAATGTAGAAACGTATGGTAACGGCGGAAACATGCACCTATACAGAGGCCTGGTTGGGAAGGGCAATCGGGACAATAATAAACAGTGTCTCTTCGAATTCCTTCTCTGGAGCACACTCGGCATCTTTTCTGGCGTCTGTAGCCTGTTTCACGGGCGACGGCTTTCTCAGGAAAGTGACGCTCGTGTAGTCTGCTCACAGAATCAGAGCGAATATTCTCTGGTGGGTTTTTAGGGTACAAAAGGGCGGTGATGACTTCTTCTTGATAGGACAGATAGGATAGGGGGTTCTCTGATGATTTTTTGTATATAACATAAGAGTTATAGAAGGCCAGACTGAAGAAATAAATGGACACTTTTTTATACCAGTGACGGGATTTTCTTGTGGGAAGGTAGGGTTCGATCATCTGGTCGTTGAAGTCCACTCCCCCCATAAACAAGTTATAGTCATAGATGCATGCTGGTTTTTGGATTGAGCCATTTCTTTTGGGGACTTCCACGTAGGTGTCGTTGTGGATTGATGTAAGCATGTGGACGTTCCGTTTGTCCCTCCACCTGACAGCCAATATCTCCTGGTTCCTCAATGCTGCTGACTCCCCTCGTCTGAGCTTTTCATTCACCAATTTTTGTGGGAAGCCTTTTCTATTGGCCCTTATTGTGCCACATGCTGGGGTATTCCTAAGGTACAGATTTCTAAACAGGGGCAAGCTGGTGTAAAAATTATCCACATAAAGGTGGTATCCCTTTCCAAATAGAGGATAGATCAGATCCCAGACCACTTTTCCGCTGACTCCGATATACTCTGGGCATTCAGGGGGATGCAGTTGGGAGTCCTTCCCTTCGTACACCATGAAGGAGTAAATGTACCCTGTGGCTCTGTCGCATAGTTTGTACATTTTGACCCCATATCGGGCCCTTTTGCTGGGGATGAACTGTTTGATGCCCAGCCTGCCTGAGAATTTTACAAGGGACTCATCCACGGATATGTTCTGTTCAGGGGTATATAACTGGGGAAATTTTTGCGAGAAAAAATTTAGGAGTGGCCGAATTTTATAAAGTTTGTCAAAAGCAGGGTCATTTCGGGGAGGGCACTGGGCATTGTCGTTAAAGTGGAGGAACCGCATAATTATTAGGTATCGGGATCTTGTCATAAGGGAGGAGAAGAGTGGCATGTGGTGGATGGGTTTGGTAGACCAGTAGGAGTACAATTGTTTTTTTTTTGAAAGTCCCATAGTAAAAGTTAGGCCTAAAAAAATTTTGAATTCCTCCACGGTTAGTTCTCTCCACTCAAAGGGACGGGCATAACTAGAACCAGGGTTGCTTTCTATGTACTGCTGTGCGTAGAGATTGCACTGGGCCACAATGAAGGATAGCAAGTCTTCGTTGAAAAGTAAATTAAAAAAATCGAGCATGGAAAAATTGTCGGTGTTCACCTGGACACCTGGCTGGGCAGTGAAAGGGGGGATATTTGCTGCTCCGGAATTAGGGGGAAGCCACAGGGGGTTTTGAAGGCCATAGGGAAGGCTGGCATGGCCCCTATCCCTTTGGGGCTGAGATGACACCCTACTGGTGCCTGGCCTTTGTTGCAGTGGCCCTGCGCTTGAGGTGGACGGCCCTGCGCTTGAGGTGGACGGCCCTGCGCTTGAGGTGGACGGCCCTGCGCTTGAGGTGGACGGCCCTGCGCTTGAGGTGCACGGCCCTGCGCTTGAGGTGGACGGCCCTGCGCTTGAGGTGGGTGGCCCTGCACTTCTGGGAGTAGGCCGCTTCTCCACGCCAGCACCCCTTTTTTTCACGGGCACACGTTCCCCTTCAGATTCTGAATCAGACCCACTGTCTGTAACGGGTTCATAGGCCGAATCTGAATCGTACAGAGACTCCCCGCTGCTCTCATCGCTCATGATTAGATGCTGGTAGATCTCCTCATCGGTTAAGAATTTTTTTGCCATACTGGTGGCTGGTGAGGCTGCACTGCACTGCAGATCACTGTGGTGGCACTGGTGGACACAGGTGGCACTTATGTGCACTGTAGTGTCTCTGGTGGGCACAGGCGGCTCTGGTGGGCACAGGCGGCTCTTGTGGGCACAGGCGGCTCTGGTGGGCACAGGCGGCACAGATGGCTGGGGTGGACACCAGCGTCACTGGTGGGCACAGGCGGCTCTGGTGGGCACAGGCGGCTCTGGTGGGCACAGGCGGCTCTTGTGGGCACAGGCGGCACAGATGGCTGGGGTGGACACCAGCATCACTGGTGGGCACAGGCGGCACTGGTGGGCACAGGCGGCACTGCAGTGGCGCAGAAAGGACTGATGGGCACAGATGGCACTGTTGTGGCACTGGTACGGCACTGTTGTGGCACTGGTGCGGCTTTGGTGACACTGGTGCGGCTTTGGTGACACTGGTGCGGCTCTGGTGACACTGGTGCGGCTCTGGTGACACTGGAGTGGCACTCTTGGGCACAAATGTGGCACTGTTGGGCACAGATGTGGCACTATGGGCACAGATGGGGCACAGATGGGGCACTATGGGCACAGATGGGGCACTATGGGCACAGATGGGGCACTATGGGCACAGATGGGGCACTCTAGGCACACTCTGGGCACAGATGGGGCACTAATATTGACTTTAGGGCAATGCAATTGCCAGGGAAAACTCACAGATCTCTCCTCTCCTCTCACGCTGATACTGTGTGAGGAGAGGAGAGAGATGAACTTTCCCTGACCTTCTTTGTTTACATTGTGATCGCGCCGTCATTGGACGGCGCGATCACGTGGTAAAAGGCCGCTGTCATTGGCCAGTCACCGCGATTTGTGTTGCGCCGGGTCTCATAGACCCGGCGTGCACGAATGTTTCTGTGTGCGCGCCCGAGGGGGCGCGCAGGAACGATTCTCTGGGATCACGTTATATAACGTGATCCCAGAGTTAAGCAACCACCTTGCCGCCGTTATTTTTCGGCAGGTGGTTGCTAAGTGGTTAATATTGTTCTTACCAATAAACCTGTTCCTTGTTAGGGGCTTATGCAATGTGTCTCCCTTCTTTCCCCTATTGCATTATCATCCTTTGAGTAACCATTCGCTGCAAGTGTGAAGCAAGGAGGGACAAGAAAGGACACGCAGGAGTTTATTGCGAGCTCCGCGCTCGTGGAGATATGCCCATCATTCTCTTACTTTGAGTGAGTGCACTGGTGTTTCACCCATTTGTGTTACCTATTCTGCTTGCATTCCTCAACACCTGGCTTTGGGATCGCCATTTAGAGACTTTTCTATTTATATTTTACCTCATTCATTTTACTTTTTGCACGCGTGTGTTTTTATGCCAATTCTTTTGGCTTATTTATTTATGCTATTTATCCATTTGTGTATATTTTTTTATACATTTTTCACTGTGATTCAAGTTTGATTCATGTTATTTGTTTCACGCATCCAATTTTGTTGAAGGTTTGATGTATTTGGATCACCCACTGCTTATAATATAAGGCCTATTTTTTCTTGTATTCTCACGCATTTAGTGTGCCCAACAGTCACATCGTCCCCTTTCCCTTTGTCACACAGCGCAGACATCACTACTTTTTTAATTTAACATTTTTCCAGTTGAGGATAGATCACTAGGTGTCTGTAGCAGTGCCCCCCATTTCTAGCTTACTGACAGCGCGGGAGTCCTTCCTGTTTAGGGCATGTAAATTCATTGCTGGGACCACCCCACTGTCTAGTAACCTAAGACCTAGTGAAGTGTGACTGCCATTTTAAGGGGAGGAGGTATAGCCCTTATTTTTAGAGCGGTATTTGATTTTGAGGTCATTAATTGCACTGAAATCTATGCTTCACTAGAAAGCTTAGCTTTAAGATGGAAGAAAAATCCGGAAGAGACTGTTGGCCTCACTATCATTTATCATCCTCCGAGTATGAATTTGACGGTCTTAAAGGATATTGCAGAATTGCTATCAGCCTTAGTGTTGCAGTTTCCCAAGTCTTTAGTTGTGGGAGACTTTAATATGTGGGCTGATGATATTAGAAATACAGAAATTCAGCAACTTCTTCACTACGCTAATAGTCTGGGTTAAACAGAGGAAGTAAGGGCTGGGCATACTTTAGATTGGATATTGCATAATGGTTGTGTAACCAGGACTGAACCCCCGCTAGAGGTGGCTTGGAGCAATAATTTCTTTATAGGTTTTAAAATAGCGGGTAATGTACAAAAAAAAAAAACCCTCATATACCTAATAGAGTTGTTAAACCTTTTTTAACACGTAATTATTTGAAGGTGTCCACAGATGCTTTCTCTAGAATATTTCTAGAGAATGCAGATATTAGGGTATTTAAAAAGAAACATAGGGCCAGATTCAGAAAGACTTGGTCTGGAGTATATCGGTATGCACCGCGTAAGTGTAAAGATGCGCCATAGTATCTATGTGCCGTACCCACCAAACTAGATGCGACAGAAAACGGGCTTTCTCTGACCGGCTTAACTTTCCTACGCCAGAGTATCGTAAGCGCATATTTTCGCTTGGCGCATCCGTCGCGCCTATTGATTTCCCATTCAAATATGCAAATGAAGGAGATATGCTGATTTGCGAACGGATTAGCACCAGACGCTGGCTACGCGCGCCGCGCGTCTGGCTCAAAGTTATTCCTACAAATAGCTGCTTTATCTTTACTCCTGACGGCCACAGGTCAGCAGGAGAGCAGCTACAGCAGCAGCTTTACCGACGAAAATAGCAAGCTGAGCAACCACACTTGCAGGACAACACCTCTGTGTGCCAACATGCCAGGGGCAGCCGTGGTCCTAGCACTACTAATGGGTCCCCCGGTACGGAGGAGGCGGGCACGTGAGAGGATATACCGCACGCGCATGAGCCTCTTTGGCATGGGTGATGAGGAGGTGTATCGCCTTTTCCGATTCAGCCCAGATGCAATCCTTGAACTAACCACAACCCTGCAGGATGACATCACCAGCAAGACACACCGCTCACAAGCAGTGCAGCCACTGGTGAAGGTACTGGCAACACTTAATTTCCTTGCCAGTGGATCATTCCAGCGTACAAGTGGATTGGTGGCTGGAATGTCACAGTCCACCATGAGCAGATGTGTGCACCAGGTTGTCCCTGCAATTCTCAGACGCATGGCCAACCAAATCATCAGACCCACCACTGAGGACCTGCGGCAGAAGGCAATGACAGATTTCTACAGCATTGCAGGATTCCCACACACCGTGGGGGCCATTGATTGCACACATGTGGCACTCCAGCCCCCCAGTGCCACAGAGCACATATACCGCAATCGGAAGCATTGGCATTCCATCAACGTACATGTGATAGCCGATGCCCAACGCCTCATATGGCACGTCCGTGCCAAACACCCTGGATCCAGCCATGACAGCTTCATATACCGTCAAAGCCCCATCCCAACGGAATTCGAACAGAACGTGTACAAGGACAGCTGGCTGGTTGGTGAGTGACATGGGTGGCAGGCATGACTGTCCCCCCCCATGATGCACACATCACAAGGGGCACATGCATGACTAACATCCTCCTGTCTTTTCCCTTCCAGGTGATTCTGCATATGCACATCATGACTCCTTTCCGGAACCCCCAAACCAGAGGAGAGAGAAGATACAATGCGGCACATATCCAAACTCGTGCAGTGGTGGAGCAAACATTTAGGATCCTGAAGTCCCGTTTCCGATGCCTGGATAAGTCCGGGGGGGCCCTCTTGTATTCCCCTACCTTCGTGTGTCAGATCATCGGTGCATGTTGCATTCTGCACAACTTTGCCATGAGAAAGGGCCTGCAGATTGACATACGTGATGACCTGACCCCCGACCCACACAGTCCCCATCTGCCAGAGGCTACCCCGTCAGCTGATGGAAGAGCAGTCTGGAGGGTCCTCGTGGTAGGCATCTTTGGACAATAAACAAATACATTGATCACACGGACAATGCACCCATGCACACCACTGAGGTCCCTAGATCAGACACACCACATCCACATCACATTGGATTAGCCCAAGTCCAACATGCAGGACTTGGGAGCAGCAACGCCGCGTCAAGGCCCCAATGGTGTCGCTGTCCATTCACACATCATTCACACAGCCGTGGAGATAACTTCTCCCCAACGGCCGAGGGTGCCATTCCCTCACATTCACACACCATTCACACTGTCCCCTGCACTACTGACCGTGTGCAGTTTAAATAAAAATAAAAAGCTCATAATCTGAGCAAAATATAAAAAAATATAAAAAGCTCATAATCTGAGCAAAATATAAAAAAAATAAAAAGCTCATAATCTGAGCAGAAACAAAAACTGCAAAAAAAAAAAAAAAAAGCCATCATTTGGGCTGACGGGGGCTCTTTCTGGTGGACCCTCTCTGGCTCCTCAGCTGCCTGGAGGGAGTGGGTGGGGGGGCATCTGGAGGTGGCTGATCCCCAGGTGGGCCACTCCTGGCAGGTGTGGCCTGCATGCCCTCCAAGGCCATGGCTATCCGGCTGAGGTACGAATTGGTCTGGGCCTGCATCCTCAGCTGCCGGGTCACCAGGTAATGTTGGGCCCGCTGCCTCTGGTCCCGGATGGCAGCTGTGTTGGCCTGGACATCTGCAGTGAGGTGCCGAAGATCAGCCTGCACCTCCCCCAGGCTGGTCACCACTGCAGCGCAGTTGCAGCTGACATCCTGCACTGCGTTTGTCATCTGGGCCACGGAGCCCAGGCTGTCAGCTACACGGTCCAGGTGCCCAGCTATCTCCCCCATCTGCTGGGTCTGCCTGGCCTGGTCCCTCGCCATCTGGTCATGGACCACATCAGACACCCCCCTGGTCTTCCAGTTCGCCTTCCTGGGGCCAGAAGATGGTATTCCCCGGAGGGATGGAGTCGCCCTTGAGGGGCTTCCTATGATGGGGGAGGGGATCTGAGAGGGCCCTGCTGAAGAGGAGGACTCCTCCAAAAATAAAACAAACTCCTGATGTGTGACGACAGGCTCCTCCTCAACCACCTCAGCAGGTGAGGTGTGGGCACTCCCCTCCACCTCGGTGTCTTCAGTGCCCAGGGGTCGGGCTCAGGATGCAGTTTGGGGGATAGGGTGGAATGGCCGCCGGCAGATGATGGCCCAGCTCCGTCATCTGTGGATGACACAAAGCAGACACATGTTGGTGGTCCCACACACTTGCCACATGTAACCCCCCCCACACATGCAACACACCAAAAAGGGGATAAAAAACACTTACCTGTCCTGGAGCCTTCCTCCATGGAATCATAGCCCGGTACCCCCTCCAACTGCTCCCTCTCCAGGCAGCGGGCTACCACCTCCTCCTCCGTAGTCAGGCTGACCGCACATGGGAGTCCACCCCCCGTGCCCCTCTCATGCCTCCTGATGGTGGCCACCTTGCCCCGGACTTTGCGCCTCACATCATTGATTTTTTTGGCAATGTCCGCAGCAGTCCGTGTGGAATACCCCAAACTGTTCACCCTGGCAGCAATGGACTCCAGGATGGTCTGCTTCCTGTCCCGGCTTGTCTTGCGACTTTTCCTGCCATGGAGGAACACATTGTACGTCTCCATAGCCGAGATGACGGCAGACAGCTCCTGGGCATTGAAGTTTAGCTTTCTCCTCTCTCTGCGGGGAATGGGAGCAGCCATCTCAGAGCAAAAGTAACTTCCCTGGGGGGGGGGACCGGATATACTTTTGCGCCGGAAGGCACCGCCGCCGTTTCCCATGAAGTGGTGCCGACGGAAGTTGTGAGCATGCGCACAGGGGAGCGAGTGGAGCCCTCCCTCACTGCGCATGCTCCGTGGATGATGCGCTGAACGTAAGTCTCTGCGCTGGGCTCCGCCCATCATTTACATATGGTCACACCCACTTCCACTTACGTCGGGTTGCGCCATCGCATTTTTGTTACTCCGCCGCAAAGTAACGAACAAGTGCTTGGTGAATACTGTACTTGACTCACTAGTACGCGTCAGCGTAATGTATATGCGCTGCGCTACGCCGGATAAAATATGCGCGCATCTACATGAATCTGGCCCATAGTGTTGAGGATAAAATAGAAGTATTCAATTTAGCAATAACGGAAACTTTAGATCTTCTGGCCCCAAAAAAACAGAGTCAAAATATAAGATCCCCGACAAATAATCCGCTCTGGTTTAATCGGAATACTCGCATGTTAAAATGGAGTTGACCCTAATCCCATCACTAGAGAGGCATATACAGCGGCTCTGAAAAAATATAAAGCTGAAATAAAAATAGCCAAAAAAACATATCTAACAGAAAAAATTAGGTTGGCGGAAAATAAGACCGCAGAATTATTTAAAGTTGCCAATAGTCTTGCAAACCCAATCTGTTTAGACACCAAGGAAGAATTCTCTCCGGAATTATGTCAGAACTTAGCAGAGTATTTTAAGCAAAAAATTATAGATATAAGAAATAATATCCTTGATTCTTGTTATACAGAATGTTCTCCTGTATATTAAGGGGTACATTTTACCAGTTTTTCTGCAGTAACTAGTGTAGAGATACTGACCATTCTCAAGTCGCTTAAAGCCTCGTCTTCAGCTCTTGACCCCTGCATTGCGCAGTTGGTGAAGGACTCTGCTGTTACCTTGGCACCGTTTATAGCAGACATTATTAATATGTCCTTTGCTATTGGAACAGTGCCAAGTATTCTGAAGCAGGCGTTTATAATCCCCCTACTGAAAAAGTCTAAGGCCCCGTACACACGAGCAAATGAATCTGTTCAAATCGGTCTGACAGACCGATTTGATCAGATTTGTCTGCTGGCTGTTTTGGTTTGATCGCTGTACACACAATCAAACCAAAATCGCCGCCGGCAGACAGCGACGTGGCGGTGACGTTGACGCAGCCACGTCACCGCACCAGGAAGTAAAACACTTCCGCGCATGCGTCAAATCCATTTGACGCATGTGCGGGCAGATATGTCTGCTGGTTAGCGTACTAACCAGCAGACATATCGGTCCGACGGGTTCCCAGCAGACAGATTTTAAAGCAGGCTTTAAAATCTGTCTGCTGGACAAATCCGTCTGCTCGCTCGTACACACGATCGAATCTGTCTGCTGAAACGGTCTGTCAGACCGTTTCCAGCAGATAGATTTGATCGTGTGTACGCGGCCTAACGTGTCACGGTCTAATTTAAGCAATAATCAACCAATCTCGACCCTGCCTTTTTTAGGTAAAATAATGGAGAGAGTTGTTGTGTGGCAACTTCAGCCACACTTGGAGTCCAATAATATTTTTGATGAATATCAGTCTGGATTCTGTCTCGGTAGAGGTACAGAGACTGCTCTGATTAAAGTTAAGGACGGTTGCCTCTGGGCTTTGGACAGCGATGAGGCTTCTGCGTTAATACTGCTGGATTTGTCGGCTGCATTCGATACCATCGATCATGCCAGACTTTTGGAAAGGCTGGTGTCTGTGGCCAGCCTTGAGAATATGGCATTGACATGGAAGGCCTCATTCCTGCGGAATAGGGCTCAGAGGGTAAGACTAGGGACGTATTACTCATTTAATAGTTCCCTGTCTTGCGGGGTCCCTCAGGTGGTAAGTTTGTGTTACTACCAACTGAAACTTTGCGTTCTACATTCCATTTCATTGACGAAGTGGATAAAGTCCCTATGGTCAATGCTTTTATCGGCAGTCGGCTGGACTATTGTAATGCTTTATACATGGGGTTTCCAAAAACCCTTTTGCATAAGTTTCAGATGATTTAAAATGCTGCAGCTAGGTTACTAACGGGTGTGGGTCGCTGGGACCATATATCACCATCTTTGAAAGCCCTGCATTGGTTACCGGTTGCTGAACGGGTTTTGTTCAAAGTGGGTTGTATTGTCCACAAAGCCATCCATGAGATCCCAGGGTACCTGCAAGAAAAATTCACCTGCTACGTTCCTAGCAGATCATTGAGATCTGCTGATCAGGCTAATTTGACTGTCCCTAAATTTAGAAGAACTAAGTGTGGAGGGAGGACGCTGGATGTACAAGGTTCAATATTCTGGAATTCTTTACCTCTATATATGAGACGTGAGAAGGATTTATTAAAGTTCAGGAAGTTTTTAAAAACGTTTTTATTTTTTCAAGTGTATGGCCCTAATTAGGGTAAGATATATCGATTTTGTCTGCTTTTTACAGTCAGAGCATGGAAAAGAGCTCAGTTCAGACTCTGATCAGATGGGGACAGCAGATCATTCTCTAAGGCCGCATACACACGATCAGACATGTCCGATGAAACAGGTCCGACGGACCATTTTCATCGGACATGTCTGAAGTGGTCTTTTGGTCTGATGTGCGTACACAACATCGGACCAAAATCCCCTCGGACCACAACGCAGTGACGTAGAACACACCGACGTGCTGAAAAAAGGAAGTTCAATGCTCCCAAGTATGCGTCAAATCAATTTGACGCATGCGCAGGATTTTGATCCAAAGGTTGGGCGTACTAACCATCGAACCTGTCCGACAGACAGGTTTCCAGCAGACAAGTTTCTAAGCATGTTTAGAAACTTTTGTCTGCTGGAAAACTGTCCGATAGGCCGTACACACGATCGAACATGTCCGCTGAAGCTGGTCTGCGGACCAGTTTCAGCGGACATGTTCGATCGTGTGTACGCAGCCTAATGATGGACAACAATGTGATAAAAGCTGAAAGCGAGGCTTGGGGTTACTCTCTGAATTAAGACAATAAAGCTTCCCTTCTGGGGTGAATAGGGAGGTGTAATATTAATTTTATACAGGTTAATGGTAAGAGGAAATATGGTGGCCCGCCTACAAACTGGATTAGAGAAGCTCCTCCACTTGGGACAGAAATATTTATCAACAAGATCCCTCAAAAAATCTAGGAAGATAAATTAATTCTACTTTTTCAGACTGCTGGAACATTGCATGAGTTTTGTCTTATGATGATTTTTTGTAGTGGACAGATTACACAAGTGAAAGTCAAACACCTGACAGACAGCATGTGTACTGTACTTTGAGTATCTGTGGGCTTGGTCCTGAGTTGTCTGGAGTGAACACTCTGGGACAAATCAAAGTTTGGGTGCCTGGCTGTTGATTATCTTACTGTTTAATTAGATCACTGTTAGCTGTTGGCTGTTCATCATTACATGTACTGTTAGGCCCCGTACACACGAGCAAATACATCTGATCAAATCGGTCGGACAGACCGATTTGAACAGATCTGTCTGCTGGGATGTATTGGTTTGATTGTGTACACATGATCAAACCAAAATCCCTGCCGGCAGACAGGGCGCTGACGTGGTGGTGACGTGGCGGTGACGTTGACGCCGCCACATCACCGCACCAGAAAGTAAAACACTTCCGCACATTCGACGCATGTGCGAGCAGATATGTCTGCTGGTTAGTGTACTAACCAGCAGACATATCGGTCTGATGGGTTCCCAGCCGACAGATTTCAAAGCATGCTTTGAAATCTGTCGGCTGGCCAAATCCGTCTGTTTGCCCGTACACACGATCGAATCTGTCTGCTGAAACGGTCCGTCAGACGGGTTTCAGCAGACAGATTTGATCGTGTGTACGCGGCCTCAGATGTACTGATGATATTAGTTTTAAGTTTGCATTGTTTAGGATAATGTGATCAAGCTCTTATTTGGTTTTGTGTGTTACTGTATATGTTCATTGTAGGTGAATTTACAATAAAGTCAGTTCCAGTTTGCACCTAAGCTAGTGTTGTTTAGTTCTTGGGTGCAATATTCAGCTATAATATCTGGTTCATAAGTTTTCTATTTTTTTTGGTGTTGTTTGTTTTGGCATTTCTCTGTGGGTCTATAGGTTTCTCACCCCCACATTGATTATTTACACCACGCATTGTGCCCTTCACAAGGTCACAGCTTCTTATTTAGCGCGATTCCAGCTTCTTCTTTATAATATCTGGTTGCTGGTTCCAGAGTAGAGGAAGTTGTATCTTGGCGGAGGCACCCAGTGAGGGTGCCAGGCGGTCCGTCACAGTTTTTTTTTTTTTTATCCATTCTTTGAAAGGTTCTTCCCCTGAAGGTAGGGGCTAAATTCCTGAGAAAGTTTACAACTTTGAGTAGACAAATCTAGTGTTAGTGGAGCAAGCCCTGTTGTAATTTGCCAGAAAGTCTTCCAAGGCAACAATGATTTTGATCCTCTCTAGTTGTGTTGATCACCATTGTCTCTTGGAAAGAAAGTGAGGGAAAATCTGTAATAATACATTTGACTGCAATTCCTGAAACTCTCTGCAGATATCCGGCTGCCACTGGAAGACAGTTCTGAGAAGATGATAGAGGAGACACCCTGTAAGGAAAAAACAAATGTTTCCCTCCTTGACAGGTACTTCTCCCTAATGCTACTTCTACTCTCTCCTTATCCAACAGTAGCTCTATCCCTATCTCACTATGTGGGCACGTCAAATGATGCACAATTGCCAATTTAAGGACTTCTGTGTCAAGATTTCTGCCCAAACCTAATGCAATTTTGGTGTCCACAAAGATATATCATCCTCCACAAGATCACTACCTTGAGCCTATAGCAAAAGAAAAATTAGGTCTCAATGGTCTCCTGCCAGCTGGAAAAAAACAACACAGTGCCACCTTCATGTTGGTGGATATACTACTGCCCAACACATACCTACATGCCTGAAATGCTTAGGATTTAATACTAGGTATTATGTAGTTTGTCTGACTATTTTTTTTGCCAGCAGCTCTCCTTTTTTTGTATTTACCAGTGGGTTTAGTACTATTGTTTTATGTTTTTTTATTACTAGGTATGACCCTGCACAAAAATATAAAAAATAAACAACCCCACTAA
Organism: Rana kukunoris; assembly: GCA_029574335.1. Classification (NCBI taxonomy): domain Eukaryota; kingdom Metazoa; phylum Chordata; class Amphibia; order Anura; family Ranidae; genus Rana; species Rana kukunoris. The sequence continues at coordinate 283,573,430 of CM056052.1, forward strand.
GAAATAGTGTGGTTTTAATATGTATTTGTGTTCATATGTCTTTTTTATAGTATTAGTATGCATTTAAATGAATATTCTTAGTTATTTATTTGTATACAATATTGCCTACTGACCTGTAGCTAATAGCACTGGTCATTGGCCTTTTTATCCATTGCGTCTGAAATACAGTATCCACTTTCTGAGAGTGAATACTTAATAGGGGGCTAATGACACTGAAGGGCAGATTTTATCTGTGAATTATGTATGTATAGTCAAAAGACTATTTAATATAGATGGAAGAATTACATATAAGTGTCCTTGTCCTAAATTAGCTTGGTGACCATGCATTTCAGTAGGTTTGTTAGAGCAGTTAGCAATCAGTAAATGTGGTTTCTTGCTTGTCTTATTAGTGTTAGTAGTATACACTGTCTCACTGTTTGAAACCATCAGACACTCCATCTCACCTCTCTGAATTTAGTTATGTTATTATTTTAAATTACCATGCTAAGCATATTAATCTCTCAACTCCCAGCTTGCTAGTTTCCATAGTGCTGTATTATATTAGGTTAGCCATTCATTTAAATGTAGGAGTGAGTATTACATACCTTACGCCTTGTAAACCCATCCAAGTTCATTACTGTTAATGAAAAAAAAAAAAAAAACACGTTGCTTCATCCTTCTGAAGTGCTTCAATTGTTCATTTTAATACATTAATTGAGAAAAAATGGTGCAAGATAATTCTACCCGATCCGTATGTCTGATATATCCATATATATTGATTTACACTCTAATAACACAGACAAATAATATTACAAAGCTATGTTTTAGCTAATGAAGGTCAGATGAGAACATTGTGAAATATGGTACTGTCATTTAAGAAACACACATTTAAGAAGACAATTCATCATCTATGATTTCTGCGCTAAAAGAAAAGTGCTATTCACTCTCATGCTAAATTAGTAGAAAATGTACTTTGTAGACACTAAAAAGAACTCATAATGGGTAGTTGATAAAAAAGTCATTATTATGAATAGGTATCTCCATGGCAACTAAGAAATGCCAACAGCATGTCGCATTGATAATGAAAAAGTCATTTTTTTTCTTTCCTAGCTGAAATGTTAACAATGTATGCATAAGTAAAAATGTAGCTAAATGTTGTATATGTAAGTTTTGCACAAAGCCACAGCAGCATTTTTATTGGTCAAGTTGTAAGAGTTGGATTGCTTAAGGCAGAGCTAAAAGTGACCCCGTTGTCAGACCTTTTATTTCAATAATCTTCCTGTAAGAATATATGTGAATTTAACATATTTTATGCATTTAATTTATCTGTAAAAGTCTTCCTTGTGTAGACATCTAAAAGCTCTGAGACTGCTGCTGGGCACTGCTTTCTTATGATGTCACTCATTGACACTCTTTTGTATTCCCCCCATCCCCAGCAGACAGTTATTAGACACTCCCAGAAGAGGAGAGGGCCACTTATGGTTGCCACCTGTTTCACCCGGACAGTCTGGGTTTTGTAATCACGTGTCCGCCTGAAACTCGGACATAAAATTCAGCCAGGAATGTGGCTCGGAACAGGGTCTGACAGAACGGTGAGGGGGCACTATGTGCGCTGCATTGCTATTCTCTTTGGAGTGCCCAAATGTGTCCAAGTTCTGTTACAATCCTATAGCGTATGCTTCGGGATTTTTTTTTTTGCTGTGCGCTGCTATAGTGTTTGGGTTTGACTTGAAGATAAAGTGGCAACCTTAGGGTCCCAGCAATATAAGGTTTTCTGTCAATCCACAACAAAATTGCTGTGCTGTGCATTACTAAGGCCTCATTCACACTAGCAACGACATAGCTGCAATTAAATCCATTGATAAGACATTTATACATGCCTATAAATGCATTTAATGTTTTTTTTTTTTTTTTTGAACCATTCAAATTTAGAATTATATATATATATATATATATCACATGCACTTCAGTATTTACGACTAACATCATTTTTTTTATAATTTGATCATTTTTATGTGACAAATGTTTATTAAAAAACAAATAATGAATAGGAGGTAGGAAGGGGGAATACCGTTTTATGAACCTCCACCCTCACAGAGTGACAGTCATAGGTGTGCACACAGGGTGTGCCAGGTGTGCCCAGGCACACCCTAATCACCCTGTGTAGCACAGATTCCACCTACTGCCCCGCTCCCATCTTTCCCCCCGTAGCGCTGCCAGCTTCCCTCCTCTCCTATCGGCTGTTGCTGCTAGGATGTTTTAGGAGTGAGGAAGGGGCCAGTAAATATGTAATTTACTGGCCCCTTCCCTTTCTGAATGAACATTGTGAGTGATTGGTAGTGTGTGTTTGGGCTTTGGGGTGCACACCCTAATGCAATAGGCTGCGCACACCTATGGTGACAGTCCATGTTTTTTTCCCCTTGTCTTTTCTTATCACTTGTGCTCTGCATCCCATACTGGTCATCTGAGCCGTCCATTGACTCATGTCCATCAAATTACCCATTAGAATGTTAGCTCAGTGAGGTACCATAGGTGCCCTTTGGCATGGGCCACCTTCTTCTGTGGTCAGTGTCACATTTTAAAGGAGGACAGTTCAGTTATAATGTTAATGATATATTTTCAGCTTGAGTCCTAGTGACTGGCAGAATTGATTTATAATTGTTTTTTACATGCCTATAAAATATTGGGTTATTTGTGATTTCAATTAAATGATATTCTCATAAACACCAATTAAAAAAAGTCTGCAGCCATTAAAGGCTAGTTGTTGTGGTTTTGATTATATAAGTATTTGCTTAACATACCTGTTGTTCTAAAGAGACACAGCCAAATGGCTACTCACACATTTGGGTGGATAACAGGCATCAATAAGAGCGTGGATGTGGTCATCGTCCGGTGCCTGGGAGGTGTCCGCATATGATGGTAGGATGCTGTAGGTGGGAGACAGCGAACTGGACAGCCAAAGGACGGAGAGACTAGGGGTGACTAGGGGTGCTTGCATCCACGCTCTTATTGATGCCTGTTATCCACCCAAATGTGTGAGTAGCCATTTGGCTGTGTCTCTTGTGTATTTCATTTCTCTAAATTAAAACGTTACTGCACTTAGATTGGGCGCATCCTTGTTTTTTCTTGTCTACCTATGCATAGAGTATGCTTCTGCTCTTCTGGGACTGCTGCCGCTAAAGTGTTTTTGGAAAACTTTGGACTTATGAACTTTTTCATATATTATGATGAATACTCAGTCACCCCATCCTGATATTTAGACTATTTACCTAGGTTGTTCTGTTATCCACCTCCCCTTGCGCCATCTGACAATATTTTTACATACCTGTTGTTCTGCCTACAATTACATGAGGCTCATGTGAGTTGAATGATTATGTAGTATAACTAAGCAACTGGTGATGGATTTGCACAGATATTATATTGTGTGAGTGTATGGAACATGCACAGAGACTAAATATATGTGATTGATGTTAGCAATAATTACACACAAAAGCTACATGACAGAACAAACAGGAAGCTAGAGGGTAAGATTCCCCAGGGCGTGGAATCTAAGAGTCAGCAGGTTTTCACCAGAGCCTCTGATGATGAGGATGGATTTGACTGCAGTTGACTCCAGGTCACGGCCCCTGGGGTCTCGCAGCTCATGCTCATAAACTGGCTCTGGTAAACAGAGCATAAAAGGCAGTTCGGAGTTAAACACAGGATAGTCAGGAGAGCAAGCCAAGGTTGGGGCAACTAGCAGACAGGGATGGTCAAGAAGGCATGCCAAGGTCGGGTCACTAGCAGACAGAAATGGTCAGAAGGACACACCAAGGTCCGTACGCAGAAGTCAGAGATAAACATACAGCAGGACGCCACACCAGAAGCCTAAGGCTTGCAGCACACAGGGTTAAATAGTGTTTCCTGTTGAGAGGTTGGGGTGAAGCCAAGCTGAGAGCTCATACTTAAATGCCCAGATGTGGTTGTATGCAATTTTAAAACTGAGACACAGACCTGAGAGGTAAGAAGATAGTCAGAGCATAAAACATTACTACAGATTCATGACAGGGGGCTTCGAGATTCCGATAAGCCCCCTGCCCTGGGTTGTTGGGAAGAGGCCAGGGTTGTTGGGAAGAGGCCCCTCTCCTCATCATGTCCCCCATATTGAGGGTATGTGGTCAGTTATTTTTTCACTTTAAGCATCAATAAATTCACTGCTCCTGTAAAATCTATCTATTTTATATTAAAAAAATTGAATTGATACATGTCCCCGAGGGCAGTACCCTGAACCCCATACCCTTTTTATTGGGAAATAAATTATATAGCATATAAACCTTAAAAATTAACACATTTTTAAGTTTTCAAGTTGGGGTTCCATTGACTTAAATAGGATTTGCGGTTTGGGTCCGAACCTTTGTGATGCAGTGTGCAAAGCTTCAGAGCATTGTTTTTGAATAGAGAAGACTAGCTTGTCAGTGTTTCCTGTATTTTGTAATTAGGATCTTGAGCTTGGAGACTTCAAAGAGATTTGGTTGGGAAGTCTCCAATCCTGTGTCCAGGTCTTACTGGAGAACTGCAGGTTGTGTGAGTATGCAGGTGTGCATGCTTAATAAAAGCCAGGAGCTGGCCATAACTCAGAGAGATAGGTGTGTGCCCTTGTTTGGAGAGAGGTGTGTGCTCCAGTCAGGACAGGACATAGCTGGTCACATGGTAAATAGCAGCTGTGATTGACTCATTAGCCCAATCTGTGATCAATGGTCCATGAGTGGACTGTTCCTCAGTAGGGATGAGCCGAACACCCCCGGGTTCGGTTTGCACCAGAACGTTCGAACAGACCGCCTGTTCGCGCAAACATTTAGAACCCCATTGAAGTCTATGGGACTCGAACGTTCGAATTCAAAGGTGCTAATTTTAAAGCCCAATATTCAAGTTATTAAGTTATTATTGGAAAACGTCTTTGAGAACCCAGATCTTGCCCCAGGGAACATGTATCAATGGAAAAAAGTTTTAAAAACGGTCGTTTTTTTCAGGCGCAGGACTTTTTTCCCATTGATACATGTTCCCTCGGGCAAGACCCGGGTTCTCAAAGACGTTTTTACAGGCAAACTATAGACACATGTGCGGACATATATGTCTGCTGGTTAGCGTACTAACCAGCAAACATATCGGTCCGACGGGTTCCCAGCAGACAGATTTTAAAGCATGCTTTAAAATCTGTCGGCTGGCCAAATCCGTCGGCTCGCCCGTACACACGATCGAATCTGTCTGCTGAGACGGTCTGTCAGACCGTTTTCAGCAGATAGATTTGATCGTGTGTACGCGGCCTAATATAGTTTTGAGAGTGTTGTCCCTACCTTCTCGTCCCGGTATAAACCCGGTCTGATCTGGATCAACCCACTCCAGCATTAGGTCCTTTAATCGGGTAGTTAGAATTTTTGCGTACAGTTTAGTGTCTGTATTTAGCAGGGCTATAGGCCTATAACTGGAACACAATGTCTTATCTTTCTCTGGTTTTGGTATTATGGAAATATGGGCGAGTAAGGATTCATGTCGCATTTCTTTTCCTTCTCCTAATTGGTTGGAATACTCGCATAGTCTTGGGACCAGCAGTTTTTGGATTTTTTTTTATAGTATTTAATAGTAAACCCGTCTGGTCCGGGACTTTTCCCAGTCTGTATTTCTTTTAATGCTCTTATAATTTCTTCTTGTGTAATCTCTGCTTCCAGGGCTGTCAAACTTTCTTTTTATATTTTTGGCAGATTCGCCCTTTTTAAATATTCTTGTATTTTTTCTTTCTTCTTTTCTTTCTCCCTATGCGAGTTATCCTTTCCAATTGCGTATAGTGAACTATAATATGTATGAAATGCGTTTGCGATGTCAGCTGTTTTATTCATCATTTCGCCTCTTTCATTCTGAATCTCTATGAATTCTCTATGAAATTTAAGGACTTGTTGCGCTTTAGCATTTTTGCGAGATATTTTCCGGGCTTATTTCCTCCTATATATCGCTCCTTTCTGATCCTGAAGAACTCCTTCCTTGTTTCCTGTTCCATTAGATCTTTCAACTTTTCCCTTTTCATCATTAAGGCACACTGGGTTTCGGTTTTCATATCCTTTTTATGTCTTTGTTCTAATTCATATATTTCTTTCAAGATCTTTCGGATGTTACTTTCTCTTTCCTTCTTTTTTTCTGGCTCCAATAGCTATCAATTTTCCCCTAATGACAGCCTTGTGCGCTTCCCAGATTGTTGCTTTGCTTAAATCTGGTGTGTCATTGGCCAGAAAGTACATTTCGATTTCTGTTTCAATTATCTTTTCTATTTCTTGGTCTTCTATTATATCTTCATTTATTCTCCAGACTCCTTTTCCTCTCGTTTCCCTGTTGACCTTTAATTTCATTGTCACTGGAGCATGGTCTGATAATGTGGCTATTTCTATATTTGATTCAATTACTTCCTCCAATAGACTATGTTCAATCAACACGTAGACCAATCTTGAGTACATTCCATGTACTATTGAATGATAGGTGTAGTCTTTTATGCTTGGGTGTTGGATCCTCCAGTTGATGTTCAAAGAGTTTTCTTTTTAGTCTTTTCAAGACTTTTGTTTCTGTATTCACTGCTCTGGAAGTAGAGTCTAGTTTGTTATCCATGTTAAAGTTTAGGTCCCCTGCCAGTATTAGGTGTCCTTTTTTAAATTCACCAAGTTCTTTTAAGATCTTTAGGAAAACATTTTTAGGATGTTTATTAGGGCCATATATATTGGCCAACGTATATTTTATGCCGGAGATAGTTCCAATCAGAAACAGAAATCTGCCATCTGGATCGACCTTTCTCTCTACTATCTTGAAATCGATATTCTTCCCGAAACCAATTGCCACCCCTTTTGCACTTTTTGTAGGGGTGTCACCGTAGTACCATATTGGGATTTCCTTTGATTATAGTTTAATATTACTCTCTAGTGCCAGGTGTGTTTCCTGCAAAAATATTATTTCAGCGCCCTTTCTCTCTAATTCCCTCATTACAGTATGTCGTTTCTGTGGGGAGTTAAGCCCTCTAACGTTGTATGTTATAATTTTTACTGTTCCCATTTTTCTTTTTTCATCTTCTTGGTTGCTTCATCCTTCTCCAATTTTCCATTCTTGGTATCTAAACAGGGACGGGGGCAGGGGGAGCCGTTTTGCACCTAGGGCTCCTCCCGTCCCCTCCAGCGACAGACAGCGGGTCAGCCACAGCGTATCTTTTTTATTTTTTCCTTTTTGAACAAACCATTTCCCTTTATCCCCCCAATTCCCTCCCTTGTCCCCCCCATCCCCCCTGGTCTCTTTGCACTTGTTGGTATTCTAGACCCATGGTCTTGCAGGTATCTACTCCTTTCCTCTACATGTATACATCTTCCTCTGCACATGTCTAATGTTGACCTCATGTGATCCAACTTCTACAAAACAGATATTGCTTTTAGGTGTCCTTTTATGAAACAGTGAAATCTATTCACTGCTTCGTTCTCCGGCATTCATGGAGGAGATTTTTCTCCTATGGGCAGGGCCGTCTTTACCATAGGGCAAACAGGGGCAGCTGCCCAGGGCCCTGTCACTGTTGGGGGCCCAAAGCAAAGCCGCCCTTTAAGCCCCTGTGTTGCCCACAAATCAGCGCTGAAAATCATCAGCGGCACGCAGTACTGCTTCCCTTCCCAGTGTTTTAAAATGTACAGCACCCCTGGCTTCCCTTTAGACGTGCACTTCTCCCTTCCTGCCACTGGGTGCTGCTTGTATATAAAAGTGAATTAGAATGTGATTTTATAACATCCCCAGTTTGCTTTTCCCGAGGCCAACTTCTTCTTCATGTCCTGCTCCTCAAGGTATGTCACTGTTTGCTATATTGTAAATATAAGTTTTCTGTAGAGTGTGCCAAACACAGACATGTGAACCAACCAGGCCCAAAATAAGCTGGAGGGGGGCCCAAAAAAATGTTTGTCCATGGCCCAAACCATATTAAAAACGGCCCTGCCTCTGGGTGCCTGTTTATGAAGCAGAGAAAATCGCTTCACCCTTGGAGGAGTGAAGTGATCTACCAACGCTTCAAACAGTGGAGAACGGCCCCAGATACTGGAATCTTGTGAGACTTTACGAGATTACAGTACCAGAAATTCACAGAAACACAGAGATGTCAGTTTATTGTGCAGTGATAAATTATCACAGATAAATTGACAGACGGCGTGGTTAATGTAATTTAAATAACGAGTCCCCCTTTGTAATATATATATGTATACACACACACACACACATTATATATACATGTATATACACACAAATATATATATATATATATATATATATATATATATATATATATATATATATATATATATATATATATATATATATATATATACATGTACACATTTTATATATGTATGTATATGTATACACATAAATGTTACAGTGTTGGGGTGTCAGAACGAGGTAGAAGGAAGTTAAAAATCTTCCTCCTTCCTCCAGAGATGCCCCGGGATTCCCTCTTCACTCCCCGCTTCACCACCTCTGAGATGGTGAATCAGGGAGTGTGAATTCTGACTCAGATCACCAGTGAAGCTCTCAGATCACAGCTTCATAAACTGGCTGTTTCGGTGTCAGTCTATGAGGATTCTCTGTGTGTAGAGATAATCGGCAGGAGAACAAATTCAAACACTTCTCCCCCCGATTATCTCTGGTTCATAAACTGTTTATGGGCTGTGATCAGCAGTGATCCTTGGAATCACAGCTGTTCAATGCTTCATAAATGGACACCTTTGCCTGAGGAAAACTCAAACCTGAGGACCACACTGGGATCTTCTTAACATTCTATCTGGAGTTTTCCTCCTACCAAACCAGGAATTAAAATTCCCAAACTCTCAGGCAAATAGGGTGAAACATTTCCTCACCCTAAAGGGAAACAATAGGCTTTTGGCATAACAGAAGCAGACTTGTCTACACAACTTAGAGTCCTTTTTTTTTAACACAGGTGCTAACACTGCTTCTCTTCAAACGGATAGTTCAAGAGAAGTCCCTATTGCCTTTAATGAATGTATGAATGAATTGGAAACTGTAATTCTTTATTGAGGTATGAATCTTTAACGTTGATGTAAATCCTTGGTTATACAGGAAACAGTGATCCATTGGAACATTAAACTCATCAGTATTGAGCCTCTCTGAAAGTCATTACAGCACCTTCCTGGCAGCAATATCTCACTGACAGTCATAGGCGTAGTGTTTTACAAACCAACAAAATAAAATTCATTAGGAAGTAGAGTTAAGAGTCTGAGCAGGCAGGATGATGTTAGTATTTAAAGCTATGTACTACACGCGCAGCCATTGCTTACCTTTTTCAGTCCACAGTCTCCAGTTAGAATTTTTAGGAGCAAAAGAAAATAGCTAGATTAAACTGGAGAACAGCAACAACCAGTCGTGGAGTTGTTTTTATACAAGAACTACAGCAGACCTGAAAAAAAGGAGCTTTAATAAACACAAAACTATTTGTTCTCCATGTATTTATTTTTATGCAGTCCCTCTCTAATCAATGAAATTAAAAGGGATAGATGCTACCGATAGCACCTAATCGTTTTCATCCTAAAATAATGTGTTAATAAACCTAGTTATTGTTATAATAATGCAATAAATATTTTTCCTGGGTCGGTTTCATTTTAACCCCTTCAGCACCCAGATACTTAGTTCTGACAAGTTTTATATTTATATTCCCCTCATCTAGGACAATTTCCTTCTAACCTTCAACCTAAGGGCCCTTTCACACTAGCGGACGAACGGTCCGCTCATTACAAGTCCGTTTACGGACTTGTAATGCTTCCCTATGGAAGCGGATCCGTTAGCGGATGATGCATCCGCTAACGTCCGCTCGATCCGCATCCGTTTTTGCGGACTGAAGAATGTCCTATTTTTCTTCCGTCCGGCCAAACGGATCGGATGCAAACGGACAGACGGTCCGTTTCCATCCGACTCCCCATAGGGGAGAGCGGAGGAGAGACGGGGCGGTCCCTGCACAGTGTGCGGGGACCGCCCTGTCCACCCGACAGCTCAGCGGAGACCCCCCGCTGAGCTGACGGACACACGGAGCGGACCGAAAAACGGACCGCTCCGTGTGTAAGGAGCCTAAGGAGTTTTTTCACCCTCTAAAAAAGTTGTATTGTGGTTGATTGTATTCCAGTGCTTCTATATATCCTTAGAACAACTTATTTTGCAAATGCATTCTCTACATGTGGTGTGCTTACTTTATACTATTTACAATTACTGTACTAGAAGATTAATAAACCATGTAGGGGTTTACCCATTGTACACATCTCTTATTGTTGGTTGCAAAATAGTGCAGGTAGTAATGGCGTGCAGACCTTTATTTCATTTTATTTAGTTCAATGTTTTTTTTTTAATCTGAATTATATGTGATGGTTCAGAACACAATAGTCTAAGTTGGTGAAGTAAAATTAGAAAAATATTTACATAAAACTATTTTTTTCGAAATAAAAAACGGATAATTGGAATGTGCGTATGTATTCACCCCCTTTTTTATGAAGCCCATAAAAGCTCTGGTACAGCCAATTACCTTCAGGAGTCACATAATTAGTGAAATGATGTCCACCTGTGTGCAATCTAAGTATCACATGATCTGTCATTACATATACACACCTTTTTGAAACAAGTAGGGGACAATTTTTTTGAGAAGTACAAGTCAGGGTTAGGTTATAAAAAAATATCAAAATCTTTGATGATCCCTAGGAGCACCATCAAATCTAACATAACCAAATGGAAAGAACAATTGCACAACAGTAAGGCCGCGTACACACAATCAAATTTATTATATCCGATCGTGTGTACGGGCGAGCAGACAGGTTTTTCCAGCAGACAAGTTTTAAAGCATGCTTTAAAACGTGTCTGCTGGAAACCCGTCCGTCCAACATGTCCGCTGGTTAGTATGCCTAACCAGCGGACAAAAATCTCCCGCATGCGTCGAATGGATGAAGTATTTTCCTTCCTGGAGTGGTGACGTGGTGGCGTCAACGTCACCGCCACGTCACCGCGCTGTCTGTCGGCGGGGATTTTGGTTTGATTGTGTGTACACGATCAAACCAACATATCCCAGGAGACAAATCCGATCAAAACGGTCTGTCAGACCGATTTGATCGGATTTGTTTAGTCGTGTGTCCGCGGCCTTAATCTGCCAAGAGATGGCCGCACACCAAAACTCACAGACCGGGCAAGGAGGTGTCATGTCCCGGGGTGTATTCGAACCTGGGTCTTCCTGGTCCCTTAAACCATAGCCTTACCTGCTATGCCACAGAAGAGATCTAGACCTTGAGAATATCCTTATTGTGTTCAACACTACCTCGGACTCACTAGCTCCACCTGCTGCCAGCTGTGGAAAATTCTCATTCTGGACAGCCTTTAAAGCGGAGCTCCACCCAGGATAACAACATTTTACAATGTTGTTTGAAAAAAAAAAAAAAAAAAAAAAACCTGAAAAAAAAAAAAAAAAAAAATACTCACCCGAAATAGCTGTTGCTATGCGGAAGTCCGTAATCTGCCTCTTCCTGAACCGCGGTGTGTTTTCTTCTTGTTCTTCTCCTTGTGAATGGGGCGCGCTGCTTCCTGGGAACTGTGTGTGTTCTCAGAGAGCAGCGCGCCCATTCACAAGCCAGCGTGAGACTCATGCAGGCGCACTAGGAAATGGGCAGTGAAGCCGTACGGCTTCACTGCCTGTTCCCCATAGTGTGAATGGCGGCGCGGGACCCGGAGCGATCGTGGGACCGGCAACGGGGGGGGCCATCAGCGCGGGCGCCTAGGACAGGTAAGTGTCCTTATTTAAAGTCAGCAGCTACACTGTTAGTAGCTGCTGACTTTAAAAAAAAAAAATTCCCGCGGCTGGAGCTCCGCTTTAAATAGGAAGTGAAGTCATCACTCAGCGCCCGTTTATTTGGATTACTTCCTGGGTGTTTTGTCTTCAGTGATCTTCCTTGTATTGAAGTCCTGCCTGATATCCCGACTATTCTACAGCCTGCTGATTTTGTACCTTACCGCCAGATCGTGTATGACCTTTGCCTGCCTGACCCTTCTCCGGAATTCGATTGTGAACTATTTGCCTGATCCGTTGCCGACCATATCTGCCTGACGACGCTTTGCCTGGATCTCCAGCATAATACTTCCACTTCGGACACTAACTTTTACAGGTACCTTACAGGAGGGCATTAGTCAAAGAGGCAACACAGAGACCTAAGGTAACCCTGGAGGAGCTACAGAGTTTCACGGCAGAGACTGGAGTATCTGTACATAGGACAACAATAAGCCATATGCTAAATAGTGGCCAGAAGAAAGCCATTACGTTCAGCAAAAAACAAAAATGGCACGTTTTGAGTTCGTTAAAAGGCACATATCCATTCAATATTATACATTCTTGTATTCCATATTATAATAGTTTACATTGAAAACACAAAAATAAACATTACAAGAAAGAACTGGGTACACAACTATCTTGTAGAAAATTTACCAATTATACTACTTCCCCCCCCCAAAAAAGAGAAAAAATAAGCCAAGCCAGCAAAGAAAAAAAAATTCTTTATACTGGATTCCAGTAGCTAAATGGTCTGGTTTATTATTATTTTCACTGTGTTTTACCTTTTGCTTTGCTGTAAAGCCCCTTTAGCTTTTTTTTTCCTTCTCTTTTTCAATGTCTGCTCTCTCTAATGCCGTGTACACACAATCACTTTTTGTGATGTAAAAAAACATCGTTTTATCTCACGAAACAAAACAACAAACAAACGTAATTTTAAAAAAACGACGTTGCCTATACACCATAGTTTTCTAAAAAATGCTCTTGCAAAGCGAGGTTACGTACAACACGTACGACGGCACTCTGTTTCATTGAAGCACCCGTCTCATAACTTGCTTCTGAGCATGCGCGGGTTTAAAAACGTTGTTTTAAACGTCGTTTTGCCCACACACGATAATTTTTTGTGAAACAAAAGACGACATTCTGAAAAACGACATAAAAAATTGAAGCATGTTAAAAAAATATTTTGGTCGTTTTTCAGAAGACATAAAACAAAGTTTTGCCCACACACGATCATTTTAAATTACGTTTTTTAAAACGTTGTTTTATTTCATCACAAAAAACATACACACGATCAGAGTTTCGGACGGATTTTCCTGACGGAATTCCGTTCAAGCTGTCTTGCATACAAACGGTCACACCAAATTCTGACTGTCCAAAACGCGGTGACGTACAACACTACAACGAGGCGAGAAAAAAGAAGTTCAATGCTTCCACGCATGCGTCAACTTAAATCTGTGCATGCGTGTTTTTTTCTACGTCGGAGTTCCACACAGACGATCGGAATTTGCGATAGAAATTTTTTCCATCTGAAAAAAGGACAACATGTTCTCTTTCTAAGTCCGTCAGAATTTCCAATGGAAAAAATCTGATGGGGCACACACACGGTCGGAATATCCGATAAAAAAATTCCATCTGACTTTTTTCATCGGAAATTCCAATCATGTGTACAAGGCATTACAGCTTTTTGTTACATTATATTTATCAAATATTATATGGGACCCTTTGTTGATGCGGGGGGATGTAAAGGGGCTGCACTTGAGATCCTTTATATGAAGTAAGTTAATCACCACTGCTAATCCCCTTTATTACTTGTAGGTAGGGATGAGCTTCGCGTTCGATACGAACGTATGTTCGACTCGAACAATGTCTGTTCGTACGTTCGACGAAATTCGAACAAAAGTGGTCGTTCGCGCCAAATTCGAGTGACGCAAAATGGCCCATAATTCACTGCAGCATTGCGTTCTGATGATTGGCCAAGCATGCTGTATGTCCCGTGCCAAAAACGAAGAGCCATAATTGGCCAAAGCCTGGGTGGCTTTGGCCAATTATGGCTCAGGGCTTTAGCCAAGGCCGGACTGGCCAAGCGGGACATCGGGAAAATCCCCAGTAGGCCGACTGCATCTGAGGCCACTGTAAGGGCAGCGGCACCCGAAAAAAATACGGCCGTCATGCAACTGCGCATGCGCCAGGCTAGCTCATTTCCGAAGCTAGCCGTGCTCGGGAAATCTCATACCCGCTCGGCAATTTCCGGAAAGCCAGGCTCTAACCTCCTGTCCACCCCCATCCTCTGCAGGCTCTAACCTCCTGTCCACCCCCCCTCTGCAGGCTCTAACCTCCTGTCCACCCCCCTCCACAGCCTCTGACCTCCTGTCCACCCACCCCTCTGCAGCCTCTGACCTCCTGTCCACCCCCCCCTCTGCAGGCTCTAACCTCCTGTCCACCCCTCCCCTCTGCAGCCTCTGACCTCTTCTGTCCACCCCCTCTGCAGCCTCTGACCTCCCCTGTACCATCCCCTCTGCAGCCTCTGACCTCCTGTCCACCCCCAATGCAGCCTCTGACCTCCTGACCATCCCCCACGCAGCCTCTGACCTCCTGTCCACCCCCCACGCAGCCTCTGACCCCCTGACCACCCCCCACGCAGCCTCTGAGCTCCTGTCCACCCAGCCTCTGACCTTCTGTCCACCCCCCATGCACACCCCCCACGCAGCCTCTGACCTGTTCACCCAGCTTCTGACCTTCTGTCCACCCCCATGCAGCCTCTGACCTTCTGTCCACCCCCATGCAGCTTCTGACCTCCTGACCACCCCCACGCAGCCTCTGACCCCCTGACCACCCCTCACGCAGCCTCTGACCCCCTGACCACCCCCTACGCAGCCTCTGACCTCTTCTGTCCACCCCCTCTGCAGCCTCTGACCTCTTCTGTCCACCCCCTCTGCAGCCTCTGACCTCTTCTGTCCACCCCCTCTGCAGCCTCCGACCTCGTCTGTCCACCCCCTCTGCAGCCTTTGACCTCTTCAGTCCACCCCTCTGCAGCCTCTGACCTCCCCTGTACCATCCCCAGCCTCTGACCTTACCTGTACCATCCCCAGCCTCTGACCTTACCTGTACCATCCCCAGCCTCTGACCTTACCTGTACCATCCCCAGCCTCTGACCTTACCTGTACCATCCCCAGCCTCTGACCTTACCTGTACCATCCCCAGCCTCTGACCTTACCTGTACCATCCCCAGCCTCTGACCTCCTGTCCACCCCCCATGCAGCCTCTGACCTCCTGTCCACCCAGCCTCTGACCTTCTGTCCACCCCCCATGCATCACCCCACACGCAGGCTCTGACCTTCTGTCCACCCCCACGCAGGCTCTGACCTCCTGTCCACCCCCACGCAGCCTCTGACCTCCTGTCCACCCCCACGCAGCCTCTGACCTCCTGTCCACCCCCACGCAGCCTCTGACCTCCTGTCTACCCCCCACGCAGCCTCTGACCTCCTGTCTACCCCCCACGCAGCCTCTGACCTCCTGTCTACCCCCCAAGCAGCCTCTGACCTCCTGTCTACCCCCCACGCAGCCTCTGACCCCCTGTCTACCCCCCATGCAGCCTCTGACCTCCTGTCTACCCCCCATGCAGCCTCTGACCTCCTGTCTATCCCCCATGCAGCCTCTGACCTCCTGTCTACCCCCCATGCAGCCTCTGACCTCCTGTCTACCCCCCATGCAGCCTCTGTCCTCCTGTCTACCCCCCACGCAGCCTCTGACCTCCTGTCCACCCCCCATGCAGCCTCTGAGCTCCTGTCCACCCAGCCTCTGACCTTCTGTCCACCCCCCATGCACCCCCCCACGCAGCCTCTGACCTCCTGTTCACCCTGCTTCTGACCCCCTGACCACCCCTCACGCAGCCTCTGACCCCCTGACCACCCCCTACGCAGCCTCTGACCTCTTCTGTCCACCCCCTCTGCAGCCTCTGACCTCTTCTGTCCACCCCCTCTGCAGCCTCTGACCTCTTCTGTCCACCCCCTCTGCAGCCTCCGACCTCGTCTGTCCACCCCCTCTGCAGCCTTTGACCTCTTCAGTCCACCCCTCTGCAGCCTCTGACCTCCCCTGTACCATCCCCAGCCTCTGACCTTACCTGTACCATCCCCAGCCTCTGACCTTACCTGTACCATCCCCAGCCTCTGACCTTACCTGTACCATCCCCAGCCTCTGACCTTACCTGTACCATCCCCAGCCTCTGACCTTACCTGTACCATCCCCAGCCTCTGACCTTACCTGTACCATCCCCAGCCTCTGACCTCCTGTCCACCCCCCATGCAGCCTCTGACCTCCTGTCCACCCAGCCTCTGACCTTCTGTCCACCCCCCATGCATCACCCCACACGCAGGCTCTGACCTTCTGTCCACCCCCACGCAGGCTCTGACCTCCTGTCCACCCCCACGCAGCCTCTGACCTCCTGTCCACCCCCACGCAGCCTCTGACCTCCTGTCCACCCCCACGCAGCCTCTGACCTCCTGTCTACCCCCCACGCAGCCTCTGACCTCCTGTCTACCCCCCACGCAGCCTCTGACCTCCTGTCTACCCCCCAAGCAGCCTCTGACCTCCTGTCTACCCCCCACGCAGCCTCTGACCCCCTGTCTACCCCCCATGCAGCCTCTGACCTCCTGTCTACCCCCCATGCAGCCTCTGACCTCCTGTCTATCCCCCATGCAGCCTCTGACCTCCTGTCTACCCCCCATGCAGCCTCTGACCTCCTGTCTACCCCCCATGCAGCCTCTGTCCTCCTGTCTACCCCCCACGCAGCCTCTGACCTCCTGTCCACCCCCCATGCAGCCTCTGAGCTCCTGTCCACCCAGCCTCTGACCTTCTGTCCACCCCCCATGCACCCCCCCCACGCAGCCTCTGACCTCCTGTTCACCCTGCTTCTGACCTTCTGTCCACCCCCCATGCAGCATCTGACCTTCTGTCCACCCTCATGAAGCCTCTGACCTTCTGTCTACCCCCCATGCAGCCTCTGACCTCCTGTCTACCCCCCATGCAGCCTCTGACCTCCTGTCTACCCCCCATGCAGCCTCTGACCTCCTGTCTACCCCCCATGCAGCCTCTGACCTCCTGTCTACCCCCCATGCAGCCTCTGACCTCCTGTCTACCCCCCATGCAGCCTCTGACCTGCTGTCTACCCCCATGCAGCCTCTGACCTGCTGTCTACCCCCCATGCAGCCTCTGACCTGCTGTCCACCCCCAATGCAGCCTCTGACCTGCTGTCCACCCCCAATGCAGCCTCTGACCTGCTGTCCACCCCCAATGCAGCCTCTGACCTGCTGTCCACCCCAATGCAGCCTCTGACCTGCTGTCCACCCCCAATGCAGCCTCTGACCTCCTGTCCACCCCCCTGCAGCCTCTGACCTCCTGTCCACGCAACCTCTGACCTCCTGCCCACCCCCCCGTGCAGCCTCTGACCTCCTGTCCACCCCCCCACGCAGCCTCTGACCTCTCCTGTCCACCCCCTCTGCAGCCTCTGACCTCTCCTGTCCACCCCCTCTGCAGCCTCTGACCTCTCCTGTCCACCCCCTCTGCAGCCTCTGACCTCTCCCGTCCACCCCCTCTGCAGCCTCTGACCTCCCCTGTACCATGCTCAGCCTCTGACCTCCCCTGTACCATCCGCAGCCTCTGACCATTTCTTGTTGTACATCAAGTCTGCAGTCTGGAGAGGAGTCAAGAATGGGAGCCCCGCACAGTGCACCTAAGAGGAGGTTAGTGATGGCGCCGCCAGGCCAGTCTAAGGGGGGGGGAAGGGTCACTGATGTAAGGGGGCATTGATAGAAAGGTTTCCCCCTCATATTAGTAAACCCCCTTACTTTAGTGTTTTCTTTCTGCAAAAGGTGGTCTCTGGTCAGCAGAGTCAACTCCACATTCCCAGAGTTCCCCTTTACATCATAAAGAAAATGATGACGTTATGATGTTGGGCTGGTATAATATTGCAGTGGGGCTGGTATAAAATTATTTCCAGGGCTGGATTTTATCCCCAGTCTGGCCCTGGCTTTAGCACATGCCCCACACTATAAAAGGCCGCCTGCTGGGTGGCCTCGTGTAGTGTGTTCCGGGTTGTTAATGAGAGCAGTCAGAGAGACAGAGAGATTGTCTTTTTATATAGCTAGATAGAGCAGGCAGGCAAGTCAGTTTAGCTTAATTTACAGTGTGTAGAGAATATATATACATCCCTAGGAGTTGTACATATATTTATACACTGTATAGTTTAGATAGATCAGTTCTTCCTAATTTACTGGTAGGCAGGTGATTGTGCTATTTAAAGACATTATCACACGTATAGACACACAACAGGTACAATATTTAAAGGAATTTTATTTTAATTTTTTTAATGTAAGCATCATTAAAATCACTGCTCCTGGAGCAGTGATTTTAATAATGTTTAAATAAAAAAAAAATGAAAGATTCTTTTAAATATTGTACCTGCTGGGTGTCTATAGTTTGCCTGTGAAAACGTCTTTAAAAACCCGGGTCTTGCCCGAGGGAACATGTATCAATGGAAAAAAAGTTTTAAAAATGGTAGTTTTTTCAGGAGTCTTTTTTCCATTGATACATGTTCCCTCTGGTAAGACCCGGGTTCTCAAAGACGTTTTCACAGGGAAACTATAGACACCCAGCAGGTACAATATTTAAAAGAATCTTTCATTTTTTTTAATTTAAACATTATTAAAATCACTGCTCCAGGAGCAGTGATTTTAATGATGCTTAAATTAAAAAAAAAATAATAAAATTCCTTTAAATATTGTACCTGTTGTGTGTCTATACGTGTGATAACGTCTTTAAATAGCACAACCACAATATTTAAAAGAATCTTTCATTTTTTTTAATTTAAACATTATTAAAATCACTGCTCCTGGAGCAGTGATTTTAATGATGCTTAAATAAAAAAAAAATTCCTTTAAATATTGTACCTGCTGGGTGTCTATAGCTTGCATGTGAAAACGTCTTTGAGAACCCGGGTCTTGCCCGAGGGAACATGTATCAATGGAAAACAGTCACTTTTTCAGGAGTCCTTCCCCTTAAAAAAACGACCGTTTTTTAAACTTTTTTCCATTGATACATGTTCCCTGGGGCAAGACCCGGGTTCTCAAAGACGTTTTCCAACAATAACTTGAATATTGGTCTTTAAAATGAGCGTTTTTGAATTTGAACGTTCGAGTCCCATAGACTTCAATGGGGTTCTAAATGGTCGCGCGAACGGTCGGTCTGTTCGACGGTTCTGGTGCGAACCGAACGCGGGTATGTTCGGCTCATCCCTACTTGTAGGTACACTTAATTTGTTTGTCCAGATCTAGTTCTGTGATGCATACAGTATGTATAGTTTGTGTGCATTGGCTGTACCAATGTTATTAATGCCATGTCTTTGCCATAATATAAATCAATTTATATTCTGATCTGTCTTAGTAGGAATAATTTGCAGCACATTGTGTGTTCGCCATTTCAGTGGATCATACTGTGTCTTGACATGAATAAGAAACAGGAAAATGAGAGGAAATGCTGCTAAGAGGGTATTCAATTGAGTTTTCATCCACTAATGTTATGTTTTAATCAAAGTTTGCCGAGGAGTGTTCAGTGATTTGCATGCATTGAGCTGTGCTTGATCTGCACATTCTGTACTGATGAATTTCAGGAAGTGTACATGCTTGGATGCTTCTGTTCAGTGATACTTAAGCTGTTAAGTATTGGCAGAAGGATAACATTATCATACTTATGCTTAACAAAGAACATGTAGCATCGGCAAGGAAAATTAAATAGGATTTTTAAGAAGCAAGGAATAGCAGGACTGACTGCAGATACAGTTCAGTGGCTTAATCTGACTACAGGTAAAGTACAGGACCATAAACTAAAATAAATTCAATTTTTTTGAAATTAGAGAGGCTTCTTTGTTAAACCATTAATCGTAAAGAAGATAAAGTAATTTTTTCTCTCTCTTCAAATTAGGGCTTATTTTATTGCTAATTGACAGCTTATATATTAGGGTGCAGGTTAAAAATAAAAGTATCTTATAAATTACAAAATAGGCACCTTTATACATTTTTAGTAATCTACAAAAAGATACTTGTAGGTAATTACAATTCTTCTCATGGTAATCATTTTTTACTAAGGGTAGATGAATCCATCTCCCTTCCTGGAACTATGCCTGGAACCCTGGATCTGCCTCTTGGAACATGTGAAAGTGCATATCATTCAGGATGGGAGGCATTAATAATATAGCCTTCCCAGCATGCATTTGTGAGGCCAGGGTTACATCCCCAGTGTGTCACTTAACCAAGGAGTCGAAAAACAATAACTGTAAGTGCCGGTTCACACTACAGCGACATGAAAGTCGGCACGACTTTGAGAGGCAACTTGAGGCAACTTGGAGGCAACTTCAAGTCGCCTCCAGGACAGGCAACTTTGCCAGTGATCAATCAAACAATAATCAGCTCTGTGGGAGGGAGTGGTTTGCCTGAGAAAACTATTTTCTCTTCCTGTAAAGTTGCTTCAGTTAAG
This sequence comes from Rana kukunoris, assembly GCA_029574335.1. Taxonomy (NCBI): domain Eukaryota; kingdom Metazoa; phylum Chordata; class Amphibia; order Anura; family Ranidae; genus Rana; species Rana kukunoris. The sequence continues at coordinate 283,593,786 of CM056052.1, forward strand.
ACACTGATCCGACTTTGACGGCTCTCATTCGCTTTAATGTAATTTCTCATGTCGCACGATTTGGGGCAACTTGGGCCGGCACGAGTCGGATCCCAAGTCTCGGTAGTGTGAACGTGCACTAAGTAAAGGCAAACAACATGTGTTTACCTAATGATTTTATATCAACATGCTGTTGTTGTTTTTAGTGAAGAGGGGTACACTTTTTAGGGCTCATTTACACTTGCTTCTGCTTCAACAAGGCTTCAACAAGGCTTTGGACAGGTTTTGGTAAAGCTCTCTGAACGCAATCTCATGTAACTTAATAAAATGGTTAACTTACAGTCCTGTTTACACCTGCTTTTGCTTTGCTTCGGCTTCACAAATTATACTCCATGTAGCTTCAGTGGTGCTTCAAAGCATCTTCAAAGCCTCCATAGAAGTATATGGCAAAGCTCGCTTTAAGCCCCACTGAAGCCCCCCTGAAGAATCATCAAAGCCCCATGAAGCCCCACTGAAGCTCCACCAAAACCTCATCAAAGCCTCATGAAAGTGCCAAGCAAAAACAAGGTGTAAACAGGACTGTAAGCTAACTATTTTATTTAGTGACAGGAGCTTTGACTGGCGTTCAGAGAGATTTAACAAAGCATGTCAGAAGCCATGTTTTGAAGCAAGTGTAAACTAGCCCTAAGGGCTAATATTCCTGGCTAGGTTAAGTATCAAAGTTAGGGTTATGTTTTAAAGCAAACAATTTTTTTCCAATTTAGAGCAATTAAATATTTAAATTTTCATTGCTTTATTCCATTTTTTTTAAAGCTGGGAGTTGAAGGAAATAGCGGATTCTATGCCAATAACCCTGTGTAAGCTGAAACTTTGATGATTTATAGGTTACACAAGATTTCCCTTCATTCCTGTCAACTGAATGGAAGGTAATGAGGCAAAGGGAAGATAAGCATATGCAGCTAAGGAAAAATAAGTTAAAGCAAATTTGTTGCTTCTGCTGAAAGGTTGATGTGTTCCTTTTAAGAATTCTTTTTAGGGCTAGGTTAGGTGCTAAATTTAAGGGTTAGGATGATAATCACATGTAAGTGTTAGGGCCACGTAAACATTAGGGATTAGTTAAAGGCCAGTGTGTTTTTTTTTAAACCGAATATATAGTGTGTGTGTGTATATATACTGGTTTGTTCAGTGCAAGTGAGTTTAAATAGTAATTTTATATTTTAGCCTGTATCTTTAAAAAGATTTGCTAAAATGGGTATTTTTTTTTCTTTTTTTGAAGATCCTTTTTTTTTTTTTTTGTACAGTATATACCAATCGGATCAAATCAAGTTTTAATTTTAGCTTCATGTATTATTTATAAGCATAGTCATAAACCAATGTACTATAAATTTACATAATATCAACATGAACTTGCAAATAAGGCCATTTAGATAACTAGTAGGTGAATCTCTCATGAGCACAGAATTACCTATTAAAATGCATTTTTAAATTTGCTCTGTGACATAATAAGTCTTATTTTTGCTGCAATGCTCCACATGATCATCTGCATTGAAAGAAATATTTATTGGAAAGGCCTTTCACATCACGTGCACTGAGTATAACATTTGTAATATACGAGCTTTAAATTCTACTCTGTGGAAGAACTGAAAATTCTCACTGATGAAAAAGAGTAATTGTAACATAATTACATTTTAATCATTCCAGCAGGATTTGTAATAGCCATTTAATACCAGACTTAATAGGCAGCCAATTAGGATTACACAACAGAAAAAAAAAAATATTTAAAATCAGCAATTTAAGAAAAGAAAAACGTTAAAAGTGAAACAAAGAGTTAAAATGATAGGTGGATTTCACTTCAGTGCATTATTTTCCATAATTTTGCTAGAATCTGTTCAGGTAATTTTGTTAAAATGTGGCTATAATTCTATGGATTACATATCGGGGGAATTGTTTTTTTACATTCCTAAATTTTATCTGCATAGGGTGAAACACAGAGAACTGGTCAGATCCTACTGCAACCCACTGATGGCGTCTTGGTTGACATTACTGTTCTGGTGGCCACAGAACAGCCAAAACCATTTAAATTCTATGGCTGAAACCCTTTTCAGTGCATTTCTGTAGCAATTCTGCATAATGGGTAGTGGACAGAAGTGGAGACATTATGCTGTATTGAGAAAGGATGTACACAGACTTTGTAAGAAAGAACAATACAAAAAGGATGTTCATTGTACTAAATCCGTACTTTCTAAACCAACCCCAAATAGAGAATCATTGCTGTGCTCTACAACATCAGATTTTACCGGTACATCATGAGGTCGATCCACTTTCCATAAAATCATATATTTATTCACAAATATTTAAATACATACAGTATGTGCATTAAAATCATAGATAAAACACTTCTACAACAATGTTCATAAATTAGGGCCAAGATACCCCCAAATAGCCAGTAATCAACAGTATTCTGATTGTTTTGTAAATGACAGAACAACTATTGTATGATGCACTAGACATAATCAAAAAGCAATAATATATAATAATAACAGTTATTCAATATACTGTAACTTAAAGGGGTTGTAAAGGTTTGTTTTTTATTTTCTAAACAGGTTCCTTTAAGCTAGTGCATTGTTGGTTCACTTACCTTTTCCTTCCATTTCCCTTCTAAATGTTTTTTTTCTTTGTTTTCTTTGTCTGAATTTCTCACATCCTGTTTCTCCTCAGTAAGCTGTTCTGGCTGACTAAACACCACTTGGATGATGGGGGTAAGTTTACTGAGAAGAAACAGGAAGTGAGAAATTCAGACAAAGAAAAAAAAAACATTTAGAAGGGAAATCAAAGAGAAAGGCAAGTGAACCAACAATGCACTAGCTAAAAGGAACCTATTTAGAAAATAAAAAACAAACCTTTACAACCCCTTTAAGGACACTCTCTTACATTATCTGGCAATGTAGCACTGGCAAAACAGTCTCTCAGATGGGCCTAGGGGACTATGGTGACCTCTGCAACAGACACTCACAAAGGGGAGGAACTGCACACCGAACCCTGAAGTTGAAAAAGCATAAACTATCCAAATAAATAATAATTTAGTATCTCAAAATCCACAATAAGATTCCCCATCATATTATATCGCTATTACTTACAAAAATAAGAAATTATTAAGGAGGAGAGATTGATCTTGAAGGGCTTAATCCCAAATCCACAGAATAATGCTCGATTGCGATTGATTCATTCTACAGTGCATTTTGCAGTACGTTGTGCGTTTTTGTAAATGCATTTTTGATGCGTTTTTAATACATTTTTCATACTTTTGTGTTTTTTTTCTCTTTAAACAAACTGTGTATAGCTGTTTGTTAAGGAACGGACTAGGAGCGGGTTGATTGCAAAAACAAGAACCAAGCCTTATCAAAATATCAAATATATAATGAAAAAAAATATTAATATCAAAAAAAGTGCAAATGTTTCACATATATTACAGCTGATAACCAGCATACATCAGCAATAATAAATAAATCAATCCAGAAAGTGCACTGTGCAATGTTAACAGATAAAGGGATCTGTCACCAGCAACACCCTCCTAAATACACCTCTTAACAGACAATGGGTCCCAATAGGTGACTCAAAAATGTTAGAAAAAATACTCCCATAGTGAAAACTAATAAATGATCAAATGCTCTATTAAAAAGTAATAGCAAAAATTACCTTGTAGCGGTTTGCATATAGCAGGTCGTAATTTTTTTTTAATAATAAAAAAAAACAGGGGTGGGGGGGCAGACCCCGGCCCCTGGGGACCATCAGGCCCCTTACAGGTGAAATGCCGGTACCCCTCTGATGGCAGCACATATTGTACATTCACATCAGCCCTACTCTCAAGGTGCTTACAATCTAAGGTCTCCAACTCACATACATATACAATGACCAATTTCGACAGGAGCCAATTAACCTACCAGCATGTGTTTGGAGTTTGGGGGGATACCCAAGCTGACACAGGGAGAACATGAAATTTCTTTGCAGGTAGGGCTGTGGTTGGGATTTAAACCCTAGTGCTGCTAGGAGAAAGGGCTAACCACTTAGCCACTGTGCATCCTGAAATTAGGCATAATCAGGACACAGTTAGGAGATAAAAGATACATTTCTGTTTGCCCTGTGTGTGTCATAAATCTTTGGGTTCTGATTAATTTGTTTTTCTTGAAAAATAATTGGCTGTAGTGTACATTTTTTCATATTTTTAATTTGTCCCTTATCACATTCAATAATTATCAGCAGTGTTGTATTTTCAACATGCTATTTCCCGCATTGTCTCTCAATCAATTTCAAATCCGGTCAAATCCAAGTACAAAGAGTAAAATTAAAGCAAACAAATACGGAACAATTGCTTTAGGCAAAAAATATAGCAGGAAGAAGTATGGCCATAGAAAGTATCCAAAGCCAAAATCTGCTCCTACACAAAATAATGTCTTCCATTTCAGTATTATTGAAAGAAAAACAATAATTCGTGCTGCGTCTATTCTGGAGGCACTCATATGGTTCCCATTAAACAACTGAGATAATGGAACCAAAAAAACTTTAAAGTTTAACATGTATAAAGTGATTCTGTAATAAGAAACGTATGGGGAGCTGCCATACTTCTGAACTCCTGATAATCCTATCAAGATTTAAAAGGAAAGTTTAGCAATGGAAGCAGTTGTCATTCTCTTATGACAGATTCCCTTTAAGAGGCATTCACAAAATTGTAAGAATTTTAGATTTTGTCAGGACAATGCTTCAGCATAAAGCAAGCTGTTCATTTTGATTGCACATGTGGGCTGTGGCATGGCTGTCAGATTCCCTTTAATGTAGTGCAAAGTAGTTATAAGAAGGCCTAATCCTAGAAAGTAACCAAGTTACCACTGTTACTGGTAATATTCTAGAATTAACAATAGTATAAGAGGTTAATTGGGAATCTGTTTTCTTAGAGCATGCATGTACTAAGTCCAGGACTCTGAACACTATATTGCCTGCACTGACCCAATTTCTTGATGGCAGCTTGGGTACCTTCAGAGCATGCATATGAAAGTAAGAAACCCCTGAGGACGTCAGACGTAGACTGACAAAACGGCGTTGGGTGGTGTTTGAGATACGTAATTTCCGGTCAGCTGGAACGCAGGTAGAGCCAGGGGCGGATCCAGAGTCTAGTCTCGGGAGGGGCACTGCCAGAAAATATGTCTGGCGGAAGCAATGTCCGCCGGCCACCCGCGACCCCTTCCCAGCCAGTGTCATTAGTAAAGTGACAATGCATATTTTTTAGCACTAATCACTGTATTGATGTCACTGGTCCCCAAAAAAGTGTCAAAAGTGTCAGTTAGGTGTCTGATTTGTCCGCTGCAAAGTTGCAGTCCTGCTAAAAATCGCTGATCACCACCATTACTAGTAAAAAATAAATAAATAAAAATGCCATAAATTACCAAAAATATGTAGCAGAATACATATTGTCCTAAATTGATGAAGACATTTTATTTTATAGCAAAAAGTAAAAAATATTGCCTTTTTTTCTAAATTGATGCTCTTTTTTTGTTTATATCACAATAAATAAAAATGGCAGAGGTGATCAAAAACAACCAAAAAGCAATTAAGAGTGACCCGAGAAGAGGAGGATCTGGGCTGCCCTGCGGAAATCCACTGCACAGAGCAGGTAAGTATAACATGTTTGTTTTTTTACTGAAAAAGAGACTTTACAATCACTTTAAGTCTGGTGAGTGCATAGTGTGTCTGCGTGGTGGTCGAGAGGAAACTTTCCTATACTTTCTGAGGACGTTATTCTCATGTGGGATTTATACATGGACGTCACAATTTTTAGGTACTATATCTGTTATAATTTAAATGAAGATGTATTTATTTATTTATTTGTTTATTCATTATGATATGTAATTTATGATATAAGAGTGCGGTTCCTTTGTTTTTAGAGCATGCATATGGTCAATGGTGACCCTAGGGGGCCAGAGGGGGCCCTGACCCCCGCAACATTATGCTGTGCCCCCCCCCCCAAAAAAAAACTGGAGTAACAGTCTCTCCTGAGAGGGAGAGCGTCCCCAGTCAGCTCTCCCCCTCCCTTTGCTCGCTGACACTGCATAATGCGAGCGCTTACACAACCACAGCCACCTGATCTGCTTCTTCCCCTGCATCCTCATTGACATGGAGAAGAGCAAGTTGCAGAAAGGACTCCATGAGCACTGTGGGGGAGGGGGGGGCCCAAGCCTTCATCTCAGTTACTGAAAAAACAGACTAATTTCTCCCGTACTTAGGACAGGAGGACAGCCTGTAAATTCCGAGAGTGGTGACTGCAAGCTGAGGCGAGTGTCAGTCTATGACACTCTTTTACAGCCCAGCAAGTCCAGCCATCACTCTCCTCACATACGAGCAGGGAGAAATACAGCTCCTCCTCCTCCTTCTTTCAGTCCTGCCCACACTATCCCGGTGTGCTTTATCTGAAGAGAGGGGATGTGTGAGCGGGAAATATGAAAATCAGCAGCATTCCTGGCTGTGTGTGAATGATGTCTGAGATTCTAGCCTGGACCGTTGGTAAGTGTGTGCACTGCAGATTGCAGTACACTGTAATCACTGAACTGCATTATCTCCATCTCTTCTCTCCCCCATCTGTCTCCCTCCCCCTCTAATGTTCTTTCAAGACATTCACAATTTACTTTCACTTTCAGTTAGGCAGGTAATATACGGTGCAAATTTCTTTCCTGCATCCACAGATTGCAGGAAAGAAACTTGCATGAGTCCCCCATCAACACAGACAGTGCTGACAGGGGAATATCCCTCCTATCCAGCAATTGTATTCTCCCGACAAACAGTGATATCACTGTTGGCTATAGCAACCACTAGTGATAATCATAAGAGAATCTGCTCATTAATGGTTCAAATCTCAGCCAGTTCCTGCTGGATCAGCTCAGATTTAAACTATCTATGACTGGTCTTAGCTCTTAGGCAGCCCATACATTGATCCTTTTTTTTTATTCAACTATTAGGTTGAATGAAAAAAAAAAGATCCAATTCCACCATCTACACATTATAGGTGAATGGGGAATCCTCCCAGTGTGGACAGAAATGGTGCAACGCTGCAAATGCGGCATTGCACTCATTTGGATATTGCCATTGGCGCCAATTGCCGCTGATTTGGCAGGTGATGCTCCTAGTCAAATCCTAGTGTTAGATATCAGTGATTTTATTGATCAAAGCCCACACTTTACAGGCATAAGCCCACATGGCTGCGGAACATACGGTTGATTGTATAAATGTGGTTGTACTCTTGATGCTAATAAATACTGTGCTTATTAGATCTGACTGGGAGCCTCATCTGAATCACATCCTGATCAGCATGTCAACAGAGAAGGTTATACAGCATTACTGCTGCTAGGTGACCAGCTGGGGGCTCAGCTCTCTATAACCAATAGTGCCAGCCTTCCCCTGCATGCATACGTAATGTAACCAGCACTATGTCCTGATAGACTTCTGCCGCTGCCAAGGAGACAGATGCCAGATCAGCGCTGTCAATAGCAGGGACAGGACAGCCGGGGGGAACCCCACAGTGGCAGAACACCAGGGCCCGGTGGCAAGACAACCTTTGCAACCCTGAGAGTTCTCCCACTGCTTTGGACCCTTATATTTCTTGGTGTGCTGGTGACATATATCTCTTGTTTTCTGCCACCCTGGGGGACCCCAGTATAGTAGGAAGGAAGCTCAGTGCAGAACATGTGAAGGGGCTCGTTGTGGGATCGTAGTAAAGGGCCCCAGGATATATATATATATATATATATAAAAAATTGCATTTTATAGTTGGCCCCCTACTTTTGTCCCTGTGCCCCCCCCCCCTAAATATGAAAGCTGGAGATGCCACTGCATATGGTTGTTCCCTAAATCTTTCAATAGGGCATGTGTTTTTTCTCAGTTGGATGCTGTAATGCCGCGTACACACGATCACTTTTTGCGATGAAAAAAAAACGATGTTTTCAATCATGAAAAAAAAACGTCGTTTTCCAAAATGACGTTGCGTACACACCATCGTTTTTCTACAAAGCTCTAGCAAAGCGTGGTGATGTACACCACGTTCGACGGCACTCTTTTCCATTGAAGCTCCATCTCATAACTTGCTTCTGAGCATGCGCGGGTTTAAAAACGTTGTTTTTAACGTTGTTTTGCCCACACACCATCACTTTTTATGACACAAAAAACGACGTTTTGAAAAACGTCACAAAAAATTCAAGCATGTTGGAATTTTTTTTTGGTTGTTTTTTTTAAGACAAAAAACGATGTTTTGCCCACACACGATCAATTTAAATGTTTAATTTTAATTTATCGCAAAAAATGATTGTGTGTACGCGGCATAATTGTGATGACTTCCATCATACGTCGCTACGGAGTCCGCCTGCTCCCGCCAGCTCAGTGGGAGATCAGTCCGCAGATCTCCGCTGAGCCGACAGATGACAAGCTCCTCTCTGCTCACTGAGCGGGGAGGGGCTTGTCAGGCACCACTGTCTCCTATGGAGCGATCTGATGAAAACAGCATGTCCGTTTTCATCAGATCTTACCTGATCCGATCCGCCATAGATGGATGGGGACGTATCCCCCATACGTCTGTTTTTAGCAGATCTGATAGGATCGGATGTCATAGGGATGCATGGAGCGGCCGTTCAGGTCCGCCATCAAAACTGACAGGCGGACCCGAACGGTCTGTCCGTGTGAATGAGGCTTAAGACTTTGTTTTGAAGTTTAAAATTCTAGAACCTCCATTTCCCAACTGCTATATTGATTATCATTGCTGAAATTTGGTTGGTCTGTTTTTTAGCTTACTCAAATAACCTTCCCTGAAAGACTTACAGTGGATCCAAAATCTGATGCTAACCACTAACTTTTCCTACAGTTTGCATTAGGACAGTATTTTAAATGAAACAAGTTATACACTTGACAATTCTATAGTTGAAATGTAAACTTTTTTAAGCGTATTTATCCTTTTTAACCCCTCCCCTCCTTCCACAGCACGTTCATAATAGTTGTGCTTACCTACAACTGTGCTAGTAAAGCCCCATACACACGATCAGACCTTTTTTCTGACCAAAATCACATCGGAATTTCGACGAAAATTCCATGGTAGTAAAAGAGAACATGTTCTCTATGTAAAGTCTGACGGAATTCCTAGGAATTTCCGATGGAAATAATCCAATGGGGCATACACACGGTCGGAATTTGCGATGGAAAAAGTTCGTCTGACTGGGAATAAAAGTCACCGATTATGCCAGCACCCTCAATGGTCAGGCTGCCGAAATGTTCTGAGTCTTTTAATTATTTCACTGGTGTATTATTATTATTAGAAGTATAAGGACGCCCTAAACAGGAAAGGTACACAACGATTTGTTGTTTTTCTATAATTGTAGTTATGTTACCATAATTAAATATGACTAGAATTTAACAAAGTTCTTCCTTAAGCAGCTTATTACTCAGCAGGTGAAAAATTGCATACAATATGTAACCACTTGCAATTTTTATAAACTTGGGAGAGTAATAAATACAACATATGTGGGAATTATAATAACATGTATATTACTAACCCAAGAGAATAGGACTGATGCTTAGATATTTAGTCCTTTATTAGCAAGGTCCAGATACATTAACACACACAATACTATAGGTCATGCATTCCAATGTCACTATGTTACATTATGTGATATCCATAGAAAGCTATGACTATATAGCTCTCAGAAATACTTAACTGCATTGTCACATTTATGGAGAGGAGTTGTTGAACCTCTAGGTGGCACTGTGACATAGCATGTTAATAAATGCTACTGATCTACAGTATAGACAGCTAAGCTCCTGTGTGTGAACATACATGGTGGCAGCTTGGTATAGTTCCGTTAACAAACTAGAACAGATCATAATTTGTACATGATATGCAGTGATATCGTTTTTAGTTTGCTAATACTGTATACATAAAAAAAAAAAAAAAAAACAGACTGTGGCATGGTTGTCAAACCAAAATGCATTTTTAGAAGGTTTTGTTTTTTTAGCAGTAATGGAAAAAAATATATATCAAAATTTTGTTTTATGGACATCATTAGACTATCCATAATGATCATGTGTTAGAACAACATTTTGCAGTATTTATCAAATATTTTAGTAATGATATTATGTATTAACAAAACTGAAAAAAATTGTGTCTATGGGGAGATGGTGGTCTAAACTGTAATGTGAAATACCATTTTAAATTCAACCATGAGGATACATAACTACAAAAATGATTATTCACCTGTGGCAGTGATTCGCAACCACTGGGCCAGGGCTCTTGTGACTGGGTTGCAGGCTCCCTTCACCCAGTGTGCTGCTTCCTGTCTACTGGGACAGCTACTACTACTGTCACACCATGCTCTAACTCACCCATTCTCTGCCACTATGCTCCAACTGACCATTCTTAAATATACACTGCACATTTGGGTGTGTCAGGCGGCGTACACACGACCGAGGTTCTCGCTGGAAACCAGCGAGAACCTCGCTGGAAGCTGCATTCCAGCGAGGACCTCGGCCGTGTGTACGCTCTCGGCGAGCTTCCCGTCGGGAAGCCCGTCGAGCAGAAATAGAGAGCACGCTCTCTATTTGCTCGACGGCCCGCCTGGATGAATGGCTGGTTGCCATTCCCGACGGGCGGGTCGCCGATTTCGACAGCCGGCAGAGAACTTCGACGGGCGGAACGATGTGTTCTGCCCGTCGAGGTTCTCTGCCGTGTGTACACGGCCTCAGAGCAAGCCGTGGGGTGGCAGGATGCTGGCTGTTGGAGCACATAGAGCATTCCAGTACCAGGCATTGAAAGAACAAAGAACTTGTGATCAGGTAAACACTGACTATTAATGCAAGGTGGGGTGAAGGGTTAATGGCATTGACCAGCAATAGGGCACTGACCAGCATTGGGGGGCAGGGAGTTAACAGCACTGCCCAGAAATACAATGTGGGGAAATAAGGGGTTAAAAGCCCTGATCAGCAATGCCAGGTGGGGGTTATCAATACTAACCAGCAATGGAAAATGGGGTGGTTAAAGTAATTAATAGCATGGATCAGCAATGCAAGGTGGGGGAAACTTAACAGCACTGTTCAAGTAGTTTAACAGCACTGACCAGCAATGCAAGGTGGGGGTGGATGGGGCTAACAGCAATGACCAGCAATGCAAGGTGGGGATGAAGGGGATAACAGCATTGACCAACAATGCAAGGTTAGGGAGGGGTTAACAGCACTACCACCGACTAGCAATGCGAGGTGGAGATGAAGGGGCTAACAACATTGACCAGCAATGCAGGGTGAGGTAGTGATTAACAGCACTACCACCAACCAGCAATGCAAGGTGGGGATGGAGGGGCTAACAGCATTGACCAGCAATGCAAGGTGGGGAACAAGGGGCTAACAGCATTGACCAGCAATGCAAGGTGAGGGGGGGGGGGGGTTAACAAAACTACCACCAACCAGCAATGCAAGGTGGGGGGTAACAGCACTTCCATTCACCAGCAAAGCAAGGGGCGTGGAGTAGAGTTTGGCTGAACACCCCCCCCCACAGTTTGGTTTGTGCCAGAGCTCTTGAACATCACAAAAGTTCATACCTGAGCTCCATACCCCATTAAAGTCTGTGAGACCCAAATTAGAAAAATTGAAAGTGCCCATTTTGAAGGCTAATATGCAAGTTATTGGCCATAAAAAGGGTAGGGGGGCCGGGATATGGATAGAATAAACAACGTTTTGCACCACAATGAGCTAGCCTTATGGGAAGAAGCCAAATTATAGTACACTCAGGCGAAGACTAACAACTTTTTTTTAGATAAAGTCAATGACTTCATTATCATCCCCTCCATCCTCATGATCACTGGAGCCAACTTGGCTATATGCTGCAGCTGGGGAAACATGACTGCCAATTTGTTGTTTATCAGTGTTCTCTCTTCTCTGTAGGCTCATGTTACGCTCAGCAACATCGCTAAACATGTTTAGTGCTCTGCCTGAGGACAGACCACCTTTACCTGTGGACACAGGGCCAGATTCTCGTAGATGCGCGCCTAATTATGCAGGCGTTGCGCATCTCAGATGCACTACGCCGACGTAACACGGAGTGGCAAGTACCGTATTCCCTAAGTAAATGCGCTCCAAGATGCGCCTGCGTCGCGTAAAATCATGGGCGTAATCCGGCGCAACTCCAAAGTAGGAGGAAAGTGGGCGTGTTGCATTATAATGAAGCGTGACCCCATGCAAATGCAGGCCGGGACGAACGGAGCATGCGCCGTGACATGGATGACCCGCGCCATGACGTGGTTGACCCGCGCCGTGACGTGGATGCCTTCTGCGCATGCGCAAAGCCTCCCTACGATGCGCCGGCGCAGGGTATATAATGCGCCCACACATGCGCCCGTGCAGCGCAAACGTCTCCCATTTTTTTGATAGTGACGGCCAAAGTTTGTGCTGGACAAGATGACAACCGCGGTTAAGGAGAGGAGGAAGAAGAATTTCTCCCCAGAGGAGAGGGCCATTGTCGTCAGGGCCATGGAGAAGTATGACTCGCGGCTCCATGGTGCTGACAGTGCCCAGACCAGCAAGTCCCGGAGGGATCAGATTTTAATGAGGGTCGCGTGCCAGGTCAATGCCCTCTCTCATGAGGTCCGGACACCGCAGGACATTCAGAAGAAAATGAATGACCTGCGGCGTCATGTGAAGGGCAAGCTGGCTGCCATAGCTCGGCATGCCAGGGGCACTGGAGGGGGCCCACCCTGCCCTGTCCGCCTGACTGAGGAGGAGAAGGTGGTTGCCCGCTGCCTGCAGACGGAGCAGGTAGAGGGAGTTGGGGGCTATGAGTCCCAGAAGCCAGCCGTGAGGACAGGTAAGTGTGTTTTATATTCTATCTGTTGTGTACATGTATGGGGGTGGAAGGGAACATGTGCCAAGTGTGTGGGTCCACCAACATGGGCATCTTTTGTGTCATCCACAGATGTGCAGGAGGGAGCGGGGCCATCTGTTGATGCCAGGGCCCATCAGGATCCATCCCCTGAAGATACCGTCCCTCTGGCTGCCCCCCTGGAACAGGACTTGGAGGGAAGTGGGCACACCTCAACGGAGGAGGTGGTTGAGGAGGGTGTGGTAGTCCAGGACCAGGCCCTCTATGTTGTTGTGGAGGAGGATGGTGGGTTGGCCGGACCAGCCCAGGCTATTCCTCTACCTGTAGCGAACCCCTCAGTGTCCCCCTCCAACCTCTCCAGTCCCTCTCTTTCCCCCCCCCTCATCTCCGGCCCCTCAACATCCTCCCCTTATGCCTGGTCCCCTGCCACTCCCCGCAAGGCGACGTGCAAGACCAGGGGTGTATCCAAGGTCCTGCCGGAAGAGCTGGTCAGACAGCAGGACCAGCAAAATCAGCACCTGGCCGAGGTCGTGGAGGAGATGAGGCGCCTGGCCGACAGCCTGGCATCCTCGGGCAATATTACAGATGCCATCCAGGATGTTGCTGTTAACAGCACAGCAACGCTGACCAGCTTGGGGGAGCTGCAGGAAAACACCTCGGAACTTGTGGGGGAGGTTCATGCCCTGCGCCTTGCTGTCGAGGCGCAGACTGCTGTGCAGACCCGCATAGCGGTTGCCCTGGAGGGCATGCAGGCAGCCAGGGAGGGACGTGGGGATGCTCCTCCTCAACCTGCTGCCCCCCCCCATCTGTGGCTGCCCCCAGGCAAGTGAGGGGCAGGACCCGTGGCACCAGGCAGAGCCCCCGCCAGGCCCATTAATTTTATTTTTCTTTATTATTATGCTCTGGATAAGAGCTTTTTGTTATTTTTTATTATGCTCTGGATAAGAGCTTTTTGTTATTTTTTATTATGCTCTGGATAAGAGCTTTTTGTTATTTTTTATTATGCTCTGGATAAGAGCTTTTTGTTATTTTTTATTATGCTCTGGATAAGAGCTTTTTTTATTTATTTTTGGATACTGAACACGGTGCAGTGTGAATGGTGTGTGAATGTGAGAGGGTGGCACTCCTGACAGTAAGGGGTGTCACCCTCGGCCGTGGTGGTGAAGTTAACCCCACGGCTGTATGAATGATGTGTGAAAGGTGTATGAATGGACAGCAACATCATTGGGGCCTTGACGTGGCGTTGCTGCTCCCAAGTCCTACATGCTGGACTTGGGCTAATCCAATGTGATGTGCATGTGGTGTGTGTGATCTAGGGACATCAGTGGTGTACACGCGTGCATTGTCTGTGTGCCATGCTGTATGTGTGTGTTTAAAGGTCAAAGATTCGTAACACGAGGACCCTCCTGACTGCTCTTCCATCAGCTGACGGGGTCTCCTCTGGCGGGGGGGGGCTGTGTGGTTGGGGGGTCAGGTCATCACGTAGGGCAATGTGCAGGCCCTTTCGCATGGCAAAGTTGTGCAGAATACAACATGCACCAATGATCTGACCCACAAAGTTGGGGGAATACAATAGGGCCCCCCCAGACTTATCCAGGCATCGGAAACGGGACTTCAGGAGGCCAAATGTGCGCTCCACCACTGCACGGGTTTTGATGTGTGCTTCATTGTATCTTCTCTCTCCTCTGGTTTGGGGATTCCGGAAAGGAGTCATGAGATGGGGTCCCAGTGTATATGCAGAGTCACCTGTAAGGGAAAAGACAGGAGGATGGTAGTCATGCATGTGCCACTTCTGTTGTGCATCATGGGAGGGGATAGCCATGGCTGCCACCCATGTCACTCACCAACCAGCCAGCTGTCCCCATACATGTCCTGCTCAAAATCTTCTGGGATGTTGCTTTGACGGTAGATGTAGCTGTCATGGCTGGACCCGGGGTCTTTGGCACGGACGTGCCATATGAGGTATTTGGCATCGGCTATCACCTGTACGTTGATGGAATGCCAATGCTTCCGATTGCGGTATATGTGCTCTGTGGCACTGGGGGGCTGGAGTGCCACATGTGTGCAATCAATGGCCCCGATGGTGCGTGGGAATCCATCAATTCTGTAGAAATCTGTCATTGCCTTCTGCCGCAGGTGCACAGTGGTGGGTCTGATGAACTGGTTGGACATGCGTCTGAGGATTGCGGGGACAACCTGGTGCAGACATCTGCTTATGCTGGTTTGTGACATCCCAGCCACCACTCCACTTGTACGCTGGAATGATCCACTGGCCAGAAAATGCAGTGTTGCCAGTACCTTCACCAGTGGCTGCAGTGCACGTGAGCGGTATGTCTGGCTGGTGATGTCATCCTGCAGGGCTGTGGTTATTTCCAGGATGGCAGCAGGGCTGAATCTGAAGATGCGATACACCTCCTCATCACCCATGCCAAAGAGGCTCATGCGTGCTCGGTAGATCCTCTCACGTGCCCCCCTCCTCCTACTCCTCCTTCTATGCGCCTCTTCCTCTGCATACCTTAGTAGTGATAAGACCATGGCTGGCCCTGGCATCATTGGCATACGAATGTGTTGTCCAGTAAGTGTGATTGCTCAGCTAGTCCGTTACGGTGCTGCTGTAGTTGCTCTCCAGCTGACTTGCACACGGCCTTGAGCAAAGTTACCCGTGCTTTTATGAGGGGTATGTTTACTCAAGGCTTTCGAGTTACGCGCACCACGAGTAGCCAACGCCGGACGCGCGTAGTTTCGGGAATACGCGCATCTCCCTCATTTGCATATTTGCATGCTAATTCAATGGGAACTGAATATTTTTCATGCGTAACTATGCGCCTACGCCGCGCTAGCTTAATGCATTTTCGCCGGCCAGACGGAAACAAATTTCGCGCGTATGTGGTTCTGTGTTTACCGCGCATCGATACGCAGGCGAACATTTACTATTACGCCGCGCATATACATTTACGCAGGCGTAGCGCCGCTGAGAATCTGGCCCACAGACTCTGGTGGCCCCCTTATAGTGGCATGCCTCTCTTTGTTGCCCTCCCAGAAATGATGGGGGGCTTATTACCAAAATTTAATAAAAACTGGGAAATGTATGATTGGATGCACTTTATTGAACGAAAAGTGTTGTTTGCTGTGCTTTAAATTAAGGACTGACGCTTACAAAAATGTAAAATCTGTAGAAATTATAGAAAAAAAGGGGGAACATTAGCGTTGAAAAACTGCTGTGCTAAAGCACTACACTAACACACTACACCAGGGGTGACCAACCATGTGACCCGCTAAGCCCTCTGATATGACCTGTGACCTCCTGCTTTGGGATAGAATAGAAAAGAATAGAACACTGTTTGTAAAGGTAAGTCTATTACTAAAAGCACAGTGTGTGTATATGGGTATATCTGTTCTGCAGTGGTTACTGGGCTGCTTTCAAACTGATCCGCAGGTGTAGCGCAGTGCACCTGCGGGTTACCTGCACTGAGCTATAGACTTCTGTTATTACCTGCAACTTTGGTGCTTTATGAAATTGCACCACACCTGCAGGATATAATAGAAGTCTATAGCAAAGTGCAGATAACCTGCAGGAAAGCCACAGGTGCACTGCGCTGCACCTGCGGTGTGGGTAAACTGCAGCACATCAGTGTGAAAGCAGCCATATGCCCCTTTCACACGGCCAGTCTGACCCAATCGGACCCTCAGTTCACCTCTAAGGAGTTGCAGATGTAAACCGACTTTTGTCCATTTACAAACACCTGCCTCCAATCTGATCTGCTAACAAAAAAGAGTAGAGTGGGCTCTATAGAGTAGATTGCATATGCAGAGTGGACGCAGACCTGCCAAAAAGTTGGGTACCCCTGCACTACACTGACACTACACTATACTCACACACTATATTCTCACCATGTTAAAACTACACTAACATTCTAGCATGAATCTATCCGAGGCCGCCACTGCTGCCCCCTATTCAAGCATTTCGGGGCACTGGGCACATGAATTACAACAGCCAGGTTTTTTTTAATAGAAACTTTAAGGCTTCTAAATAGCGTACGCTCAGGTCGCGGAGCGTGCGTCCTGAACCCACCCAAGTGTGTTGCAACAGTGAATGAATGAATTAATATTCGCTGTTGCAACACTGATCCTCCTCATTCGGGAAGCGGGTCTGGTACCTGTTAAACAGCTGTATGGTCTTGGCCACCATGCTGCAGCTTAGTTTCAAGGTCTTGGCAATCTTCTCATCTTTATGTAGAGCAACAATTCTTTTTTTCAGATCTTCACAGAGTTCTTTTCCATGAGGTGCCATGTTGAACTTCCAGTGACCAGTATGAGAGAGTGAGATCGATAACACCAAATTTAACACACCTGATCCCCATTCACACCTGAGACCTTCTAACACTAAGGCCTCGTACACACGAGGGGATATGTCCGCTGAAAACGGTCCGATGGACCGTTTCAGCAGACATCTCCGCTCGTGTGTATGGGCTAGCGGACAGATTTCTCCACCCGACAGATTTCAAAGCATGCTTTGAAATCTATCCGGTGGGAATCTGTCCGCCCGACATGTCTGCTGGTTAGTGCACTTACCAGCAGACATGTCGTCCCCCACCGCCGCCGAATGGATTCGGCACATGCGCGGAAGTGTTTAACTTCCTGGTGCGGTGACGTGGCGGTGACGTGGCGGTGTCAACGTCACCGCCGCGTCACCGCCACGTCACCGCGCCGTCCGGCGGCGGGGAATTTGATCCGATGGTGTGTACACGCCATCGGATCAAACTCCCGATCGGACATATCCGATGGAAATGGTCCGCGGACCGTTTTCATCGGATATATCCGATCGTGTGTACGAGGCCTAACAAGTCACATGACACCAGGGAGGGAAAATTGATAATTGGGCCCAATTTGCACATTTTCACTTAGGGGTGTATATTCACTTTTGTTGCCAGAAGTTTAGACATTAATGGCTGTGTGTTGAGTTATTTTGAGGGGACCAAAAATGTACACTGTTATACAAGCCGTACAGTCACTACTTTACATTGTAGCAAAGTGTCATTTCTTCAGTGTCCTCAAATGAAAAGAAATAATAAAATATTAAAAAAAACTGTGAGAGGTGTACTCATTTTTGTGAGATACTGTGGGCCAGATTCAGGTAGATGGGAGCATCTTTGCTCCAGAGTAACGCTTCTCATTTACGTTACTCTGCCGAAATTTTAGCAGCAAGTGCTGTCATTCACGAAGCACTTGCTCCTAAAGTTGCGGCAGCGTAACGAAAATGAGCCGGCGGAATTCAAATTGGGCGGGTACGGGGCGTGTAGTATTTAAATTAAGCGCGATCCCGCCGCGAACGTACTGCGCATGCGTCGAGTGTCAAAGCATCCCCGTGCGCGTGCTCCAAATTCTGTGAATAAACGTCAATGACGTCACATTCCCATTCATGATGTTTTTACGCAAGCGACGTGATTTTTTTTTTTCCCGACGCGATGACGACGCCTATACCTAACATAGGATACTCCAACCCCATGTAGGTATATCTTCGCGCCGCGTATCGCTTCCGGAAACGTCGTACCGTCATTGCGTCGCGCCGGAATTCGCTCGTGAATTGCCGATTTCCGCTCATTAACATATTTTTTGAGCGGAAATCGGCGGGAACGCCCCCGGCGCCATTTTTAAGTTGAAGTAACGATGCGATGGCGAAACTCAGTTACGCTGATCGCATCGGAGCTTCAACCCGGCGTTTCTTGTTTTCTGGTTACAGAAAACAAAAACGCCGGCTCAAAGTGACAGTTAGGCTGGCGGATCACTGGATCCGCCAGCCTAACTGTTCCTGAATCTGGCCCTGTGTGTATATATATATATATATATATACACTGCTCAACAAAAATTAAAGGAACACTTTGAAAACATATCAGAACGGGCAAATGTCTCATGCTGAATATCTATTCTGATATGGACTGGGTAGTGTGTTAGTAATGAAAAGATTGGCACATGATTTGATGGAAATCAAAATTATCCACCTACAGAGGGCTGAATTCAAAGAAACCCCCCGAAATTTAAAGTGAAACAATTAAGCAGCAAGCTAGTTAATTTTGCTGAAATTTCATTGCAACAACTCAAAATGGTCCTCATAAGTTTGTATGGCCCCAAGTGCTTGTATGCATGCCTGACAACATCAGGGCATGCTCCTAATGAGATGACGAATGGTGTCCTGGAGTATTTCCTCCCAGATCTGGACCAGAGCATCACTGAGCTCCTAAACAGACTGAGGTGCAACCTGGTGGCACCGAATGGACCGAAACATAATGTCCCAGAGCAGGGGCGTAACTAGAAATCACAGGGCCCCATAGCAAAATGTTTTATGCCCCCCCCCCCCCCTCCTCCAAAAAAAAAAACTAATGCCATTGAACAACACATTACTACACTCATGTGGCACAGTACACAAGCAACAGCTTATATTGATTTTGAACAGCAAAACAAAAATTTAAATAACTTCACTACACTACACTGCCCACTAAACCCCACTACACTGCCCACTAAACCCCACTAAACTCCACTACACTGCCCACTAAACTCCACTACACTGCCCACTAAACTCCACTACACTGCCCACTAAACTCCAATACACTGCTCACTAAACTCCAATACACTGCTCACTAAACTCCACTACACTGCCCACTAAACTCCACTACACTGCCCACTAAACTCCAATACACTGCTCACTAAACTACACTACACTGCCCACTAAACCCCACTACACTGCCCACTAAACACCACTACACTGCAGACTAAACTCCACTACACTGTCCACTAAACTCCACTACACTGCCCACTAAACTTCACTACACTATACTGCCCACTAAACTCCACTACACTATCCTGCCCACTAAACTTCACTACACTATACTGCCCACTAAACTCCACTACACTTTCCTGCCCACTAAACTTCACTACACTGCCCACTAAACTCCACTACACTATACAGCCCACTAAACTCCACTACACTATACAGCCCACTAAACTTCACTACACTATACATCCCACTAAACTCCACTACACTATACATCCCACTAAAATCCACTACACTACACTGCCCACTAAACTCCACTACACTATACAGCCCACTAAACTCCACTACACTATACTGCCCACTAAACTCCACTACACTATACTGCCCACTAAACTCCACTAGACTAAACTGCCCACTAAACTCCACTACACTGCCCACTAAACCCCACTACACTGCCCACCCCAGTACACTACACTGCCCACTAAACTCCACTACACTGCCCACTAAACTCCACTACACTATACTGCCCACTAAACCCCACTACACTGCCCACCCCACTAAATCCCACTACACTTCCCACCCCACTACACTGCAATGCCCTACTACAATGCTTACCCCACTACACCGCCCACCCTGCATACGCTACACTGCCCACCCCGCTTACACTACACTACATTACACTGCCCATCCCACTTACACTACACTACCCACCCCACTTACACTACACACCCCACTACACTTCCCACCCCACTTACACTACAATGCCCACCCCACTACAATGCCCAGCCCACTTACACTACAATGTCAACCCCACTACAATGCTTACCCCACTACACTGCCCACCCGCTTACGCTACACTGCCCACCCCGCATACACTACACTACATTACAGTGCCCACCAAACTACACTGCCCACCCCACTACACTTTGCTGCACTGAAATTCCAAGCAGTGTTGTCAGGCCAGCCCAGTAATAAAACAAGAGATGGTCTGAGGTTGCAGACGTGATACAGGAGATGTCAGAGACTGTGGGCATGGTACAGGAGATGTCAGAGGCTGTGGGCATGATACAGAAGATGTCAGAGGCTGTGGGCATGATACAGGAGATGTCAGAGGCTGTGGGCATGGCACAGGAGATGTCAGAGGCTGTGGGCATGGCACAGGAGATGTCAGAGGCTGTGGGCATGTTACAGGAGATGTCAGAGGCTGTGGGAATGGTACAGGAGATGTCAGGGGCTGTGGGCATAGTACAGGAGATGTCAGGGGCTGTGGACATAGTACAGGAGATGTCAGGGGCTGTGAGGATGGTACAGGAGATGTCAGGGGCTGCGGATATGGTACAGCAGATGTCAGAGGTTGCGGGCATGATACAGAAGATGTCAGAGGCTGTGGGCATGGTACAGAAAATGTCAAGTTGGCAGAGGCTGTGGGCATGATACAGGAGATGTCAGAGGCAGTGGGCATGGTAGAGGAGAAGTCAGATGCTGCGGGTATGATACAGAAGATGTCAGAGGCTGTGGGCTTGGTACAGAAGATGTCAAGATGGCAGAGGCTGTGGGCATGATACAGGAGATGTCAGAGACTGTGGGCATGGTACAGGAGATGTCAGAGGCTGTGGGCATGGTACAGGAGATGCCAGAGGCTGTGGGTATGGTACAGGAGATTTCAGAGGCTGTGGGTATGGTACAGGAGATGTCAGAGGCTGTGGGCATGGTACAGGAGATGTCAGAGGCTGTGGGCATGGTACAGGAGATGTCAAAGACTGTGGGCATGGTACAGGAGATGTTAGAGGCTGTGGGCAAGGTACAGGAGATGTCAGAGGCTGTGGGCATAGTACAGGCGATGTCAGGGGCTGTGGGCATGGTACAGGAGATGTGAGGGGCTGTGGGCATGATACACGAGATGTCAGAGGCTGTGGGCATGGTACAGGATATGTCAGAGGCTGCGGGCATGGTACAGGAGATGTCAGGGGCTGCGGGCATGGTACAGGAGATGTCAGGGGCTGCGGGCATGGTACAGGAGATGTCAGGGGCTGCGGGCATGGTACAGGAGATGTCAGGGGCTGTGGGCATGGTACAGGAGATGTCAGGGGCTGTGGATATGGTACAGGATATGTCAGAGGCTGCGGGCATGATACAGGAGATGTCAGGGGCTGTGGGCATGGTACAGAAAATGTCAAGTTGGCAGAGGCTGTGGGCATGATACAGGAGATGTCAGAGGCAGCGGGCATGGTACAGGAGATGTCAGATGCTGCGGGTATGATACAGAAGATGTCAGAGGCTGTGGGCTTGGTACAGAAGATGTCAAGATGGCAGAGGCTGTGGGCATGATACAGGAGATGTCAGAGACTGTGGGCATGGTACAGGAGATGTCAGAGACTGTGGACATGGTACAGGAGATGTCAGAGACTGTAGGCATGGTACAGGAGATGTCAGAGGCTGTGGGCAAGGTACAGGAGATGTCAGAGGCTGTGGGCAAGGTACAGAAGATGTCAGAGGCTGTGAGCATGGTACAGGAGATGTCAGGGGCTGCGGGCATGGTACAGGAGATGTCAGGGGCTGCGGGCATGGTACAGGAGATGTCAGGGGCTGCGGGCATGGAACAGGAGATGTCAGGGGCTGCGGGCATGGTACAGTAGATGTCAGAGGCTGTGGGCATGGTACAGGAGGAGATGTCAAGATGGCAGAGGCTGCGGGCATGGTACAGGAGATGTCAGAGGCTTCTCCATTCCCCATCCGTTTAGCATATTGGATGACAGTCAGACTGGTCCATAGAGAGCAGCAGTCTGTGACTGTGTCCACTCTATACAAGTGGAGCAGACACAGACCTGTCATCCACCTGCTCAGCAGGGATTAGCGAAGAGTTCCCCCACTGAGCAAGCGGATTTGCTTGGCAGAGTCTGCCCATGTGAAAGGGCTCTAAGGGAGAGCTCTGTGGACTGTAATGTAAAGGGAAACTGATGTAAGGGCCAGTTCACACCAGACGCAGTTCCGTATAGTTTTATGCACATTTTTTCTGCACTAAAAATGCATGCACAGTGTTTTCCATGTATTCCAATGGCTGAAGTTGACACCATGCAGTCAGTTTCCGGTGCAGAAACGGACAGAAAACTGACTGCATGGTGTGAACTAGAGCCAACAAGAGCCATTGAAATACATAGAAAACACTGTGCATGCATTTTGTGCATAACAAAGCCCACGGAACTGCGTCTGGTGTGAACTGGCAAAAAGAGGTATTCTTGGAATCCTGATGTAAGGTGGTCTCTGATCACCAAAACCCCCACATACATCAGAGTCCCCCTTTACATCACAGTCCACAGAGCTCTCCCTTACATAAGTGTGCTCAGAGGCTGGTAAGATGAGAGGAAGGGGGGGGGGGATATTTCCCTTACCATAGATGAAGGCTTGGGCCGTGGATTGGTCAGCAATCAAGGCCTACTAGCCTGTGCTATACATAAGCTGGCAAGAGCATGCTGGGGCTTGTAGTGCACCACACTAGGGAAACCCTAGTGGGCTGCTGTGTTGGTTGAGGGACTCTGGAGGTGACAATACACTCTGTTCAGCCCCATAAATAAATGACCCACCTGTGTGCTGCTTTTTTTTTCAATCACTAAGAACTTGGAAGTTTCATTAGGAAGCAAAGCGATTGGCTGACCTGAAGAGCTGTGGATCCTCTGTGGAAGGTTGCAGCATCCATATACAAGCTGTCCTTCCCTCCACTATGTACCTGCAGGCTGAGGCTGCTGGAGATTCTCTTTCGGAAGCTGCCGAGGATTGGAATGTGGGAGGGGAGGGGCTGCACCTGCGGGACACACACGAGGGGGGTGAGAGGGGAAGATCCTACTCATCTCTGTATCTTTTTTCTCTCCTGGCCAACATCCGTGCGCGGGGGGGGGGGGGCTGTGAGTGCGGGGTCCGAGCAGTTGTGACAGGGAATGTAATAGGCAGGCACTCTGCTCATATCTGCGTGGGTCGCTATGGCGGTAGTTCCGCCACTGTCCCAGAGGTGATCTTTTGGATTTAGGTCAGGTGAGCATGGGGGCCATTCAATAGTATAAATTTCTTCATCCTCCAGGAACTGGCTGCATGCTCTCGTCCCATGACGCCGGGCATTGTTGTGTGCCAGGAGAAACCCAGGACCCACTGCACCAGCGCAGGGTTTGAAAATGGGTCCAAGGATTTCATCCCGATACCTAATGGCAGTCAGGTTGCCATTGTGTAGCCTGTAGAGGTCTGTGCGTCCCTCTATGGATATGCTTCCATCACTGACCCACCACCAAACCGGTCATGCTGAACAATGTTACAGGCAGCATAAAGTTCTCTGCGGCTTCTCCAGACCCTTCCACTTCTATCACATATGATTAGGGTGAACCTGCTCTCATCTGTAAAAAGCATGGGGCACCAGTGGCAGACCTGCCAATTCTGGTGTTCAATAGAAAATGCCAATCGAGCTCCACAGTGTCCGGTAGTGAGCACAGAGCACACTAGGGGACGTTGGCCCTCAGGCCACCCCCATGTAGTCTGTTTCTGATTGTGTGGTCAGAGACATTGACACCAGTGGCCTGCTGGAAGTAATTTTGTAGGGCTCTGGCAGTGCTCATCCTGTCCCTTCTTTCACAAAGGAGCAGATACCGGTCCTGCTGATGGGTTAAGGTCCTTCTACGGCTCTGTCCAGCTCTCCTAGAGTAACTGCCTGTCCCTGGAATCTCCTCTATGCGCTTGAGACTGGTGCTGGGAGACACGGTAAACCTTCTGGCAATGACACGTATTGATGTGCCATCCTGGAGGAGTTGGACTGCCTGTGCAACATTTATAGGGTCCAAGTATCGCCTCATGCTACCAGTAGTGACACTGACCCTAGTCAAATGCAAAACTAGTAAAAAACAGTCAGAAAAGATGAGTAGGGAAAAAAAATATCAGACACCTCCACCATAAAAAAACATTCCTGTTTTGGAGGTCGTCTCATTGTTGCACCTGTTGTTAATTTCAATTAACAGCAAAGCAGCTGAAACTGATTAACAACCCCCTTTGTATACACCCCTCCCCCTCTGCTACTTAACTGACCAGATCAACTTCCCAGGAGTTCTGATTCAAAAGTGTTCCTTTAACCACTTCAGCCCCGGAAGGATTTACCCCCTTCCTGACCAGAGCACTTTTTGTGATTCGGCACTGCGTCGCTTTAACTGACAATTGCGCGGTCGTGCGATGTGGCTCCCAAACAAAATTGGCGTCCTTTTTTTCCCACAAATAGAGCTTTCTTTTGGTGGTATTTGATCATCTCTGCGGTTTTTATTTTTTGCGCTATAAACAAAAATAGAGCCACTATTTTCAAAAAAATGCAATATTTTTTACATTTTGCTATAATAAATATCCCCAAAACATATCGAAAAAACATTTTTTTTCTTCAGTTTAGGCTGATACGTATTCTTCTACATATTTTTCGTAAAAAAAAAATCGCAATTAGCGTTTATTGATTGGTTTGCGCAAAATTTATAGCGTTTACAAAAAAGGGGGTCGTTTTATGGCATTTTTATTAATATTTTTTTTTTACTAGTAATGGCGGTGATCAGCGTTTTTTTTTCGGTACTGTGATATTATGGCGGACACATCGGACAATTTTGACACATTTTTGGGACCATTGGCATTTTTATAGCGATCAATGCTATAAAAATGCATTGGATTACTATAAAAATGCCATTGGCAGTGAAGGGGTTAACGCTAGGGGGCAGGGAAGGGGTTAAGTGTGTTCCTGGTGTGTTCTGACTGTATGGGGGGGGGGTGGCCTCACTAGGGGGAATCACTGATCTTCTGTCCATACATTGTATGAACAGGAGATCAGCGTTTTCCCCGCTGACAGGACCGAGAGCTATGTGTTTACACACATAGCTCCCGGTCCCCGCTCTGTAACGAACGAGCGCACGTGCCCGGCGGCGATCGCGCCAGCCGGGCGTGCGCGCTGGACTCGGGGGGCGCGCGCGCGCCCCTTAGCGGCCGCAAAAGATAGGACGTAGAGCTACGTGCTCTCGCCTAGCAGTGCCGACCTGCCGCCGTATAACTGCGGTGCGCGGTCGGCAAGCAGTTAATTTTTTTGAGCAGTGTATATACCTACTAAAATGTAAAAATTGTGCAGGGATACAGTATATGGCCAAATAGACATCCGTAACCACTGGCTTCTAGCACAAAAACAGTTGTACAGTTATAGGCCAGTGGTTCTGGATGTACATGTGGCAACAGAAGCATAATGGAATAATTTGCATGGATCCATTCACTATCCCAAAATGAGAAAAAAACATTTCTGGAAGGAGACTTTCAAATGTCTTCTGTTTTAGGAATTCTACGCTGTGTTTCTCTGGAATTAAATGGGAAGCTTTTTAGTTCCTCTTAGTTGGGACATATGCTGGGACTTGTAATAGTACAGAGACATACAGTAAGTGAGCAGTTTGAGTTTGTAGTTGTACAGAGACATGAGAAAAGTGATGTGTTGTGGTGGGACTTAAATTAGTATGGAGACAGAAGTGATGTTAAAGTGGATGAAAAGCATAAAGGTTTTTTACCCTCATGTATTTTTTTTTTTTTCCACATCAGGCTTAACCCAGGGTTATGAGGTGTTGGAGGGGTTCATCATTGTTCCACCCTTCATCTTTCCACCTCAGAATTGCATCATTTGTGGATACTTCAGTATATTTAAATTATTTTATCTCTTATTTTTTCTTATTTTTTGTTTTATTTTTTTTATTAAAATTGTTATTTTTTCTTTTTCTTTTTACCATCATCTTCTTTTTTTTTTTTTTTTGTTTTTTTTTTTGGTAATATTATGAAGACAAAGATATAGTTACAGATGTCTATACAATCTCTTGTTGCTTGGGTCTTGTAGGGTTATAGGAACTCATTTCTCCCCTCTACACCTACCCCCCTGGGTCTCTTAATGTGTGGTATTATTAATTGCACCCCCCTCTATATATTATATCCCCCCCCCCCCATTCATACTTCATTTCCCTATTGGATAGGGTCCAAACCATTTACTGATTTATTTCTAGTGGTGTTAGTGTGAATTTTTCAGATGTTTTGTAGGTTCTCCACTGGTCCCATATCCTTCCACCTCTTCCGCTATCATCCTCTCCCAAATCTACCCTTCTTAAGCACTCCATCTCTGCAATATGATCAACCCTATGTATAAATTCTTTTAGGGGTGGTTTATGTGGGTGGAGCCAGAATTTCGGGATCAGCCCCTTTGCTGCGTTTAGTAACACTGGGACCAATGTTGAGGCGTATTTTTTCCCCCTTTTACTAAGCCTTGTCTGTGAAAAAGGCAGGTCAAGGGATCTAATGGGATCTTTTCTCCGGAAATTTCCTCAATTAATTTGAGGATCTCAATCCAGAATTCCCGGATTGTCGGGCAGTCCCACCATATATGTAGAGCAGTCCCTACTTGGTTACACATTCTCCAGCAGAGGGGGGAGTTAGCTAAAGATATTTTGTTAAGTCTAACGGGTGTCAAGTGCCATCTCATCATGCATTTATAGTTAGCTTCTACTGTTGTTATATCTTTTGCGTAAGAGAATGTCGCTCTGGTCAATTGCCCTTCCTCTATTCTTTCTCCAATTTCTTTCTCCCAGGCCTCTATACTTTGTAGTGTATCTTTTGTCCCTATATCTGTGAGGATTTTATAGATCTTCGCGATTCCATGTGATAGTGGTTCTACCCTTGTGCAAAGTTTTTCTATTGGGTTTTGTGCTATATCGTCTCTTATTGGTGCTGGAAGTGTGATTACAAAGTGCTTTAGTTGTAAGTATTCCCAATCGGTTATTTGTTGTGCCCCTTCTGCTACGTGTATCTCTTCTTTTTTTTTTATCTTTCCTTGTGCTACTATATCCCCTAGTCTTTTGCTGCCTAATTTTTTTCCTAAATTAGTCCTATTACCCGTGCAAATAGTTTAGTGTTTACTAATGGGATTAAGGGGGAATTATATTCCCATTTTTCCCTCTTATGTGCCAGATCCCATATCTTATAAACCTGTTTTGTGATACTGTGTGTATTTAAATTAATTATTCTAAATTTAGGTGGGATCCAAATATTTGTGTTTAAGTGCTGTTTACTTATCACATTTTCCAGATGGGCCCATTTTTTTAGTGAGTTCTTATTTGTCCATTCCACTAGTCTCGCAAGGATTACGGCTTGGTAGTATCTTTTTATGTCTGGGAGAGCCAATCCACCTCTTTTTTCCCCCCGGGTTAGGATTGCATAACTTATTCTAGTTTTTTTTTCTTGCCATATGAATTTTGAAATGATATTTTTTATTACCTTAAAAAAACTTTGTGGGACGTTTATTGGAAGCATTTGGAATTTGTAAATTATCTTTGGTAAAACTACCATTTTGAATAAATTAATCCTCCCCATCCAGGAAATCTGTTTGTAAGAGAGGTTTTTTAAATCTCGTCTTACTTCGTTAAGTAAGGGGATATAATTTGCCTCGAAGAGGCCTGCTACTTTGGGGGTTATTTTTATCCCCAGATAAGTGAGTGATTTTTGTTCCCACGTAAAAGGGAATGCTCTACGTAGTGCCATCTCTTCCTTTTGTTCAATCTCTATATTCATAATTACTGTTTTTACTGGATTTATTTTGAAGTTTGAGAGTCTACCGTATCTTCCTAGTTCTTCTAATATATTAGGGATTGATATTCTAGGTTTGGACACATACAGGAGGACATCGTCAGCATATGCTGCCAGCTTCTGTTCCTCTTCTCCTACTCTCACCCCTCCTATATCAGGATTTTTCCTAATCATGCACAGCAGTGGTTCCAAAGATATTACATATAGGAGGGGGGAGAGCGGGCATCCCTGCCTTGTTCCGTTCATCATATCTATCACCAAAGAATCCCTCCCATTTACCTTTACTTTTGCCGTAGGAAACTTATATAAATTTCCTACCCAATTCATGAATCTAGGGCCCAATCCTATGCTTCTTAAGGTCTCCATCATGAACCCCCAGTCGACTCTGTCAAATGCTTTTTCAGCGTCTAATGACAAGAGTACGGCTGGGGGTCCTTCCCTTTTGTCGTCTTGTAGCATTAAGAGTGTTCTTAAACTGTTGTCCCTCCCTTCTCTGCCTCTTACGAATCCCGTCTGATCTGAACTTATTAGGTCAGGCATATATGGTTTTATCCTTGTTGCCAGGATCTTTGAGAAGATTTTTATATCAGCATTTAATAATGCGATTGGGCGATAGTTAGAACAAAGGGTCTTATCTTTTCCTGGTTTAGCTATTATAGCAATTTTAGCAAGGAGGGATTATTTCCTTACTTCTTCTTCCCCCTAATTTGTTAAAGTAAATGCACATCTCTGGAATTAATGACTCTTTAAATTTTTTGTAATATTTTATTGGCAGCCCATCTGGACCTGGACTTTTCCCCCCTGGAGTTCCTTGGATCGCTTGGCTAATTTCTGTTTGTGTAATTGGCTTTTCTAGGGTATCTGCTATTTCCTGCGTTAGTTTTGGTAAGTTGGCCTCTCAGACGCCCTGAAACGCATCTGTCCTTCCTGATCTTTTATTTTTTCTATATAATTTAAGTTTCTCTTTTCTTTTGAGATCCTGGCCAGGTATTTCCCGGGTTTATTCCCCCAGAGGTACCTTTCTTTCATAACATTTTTGAATGTATTCCTGGTTTCACTCTCCATTTGATCTCTTAATTAGTGTTGCTCATGAATATTCGTATTGCGAATATTCGGCTCGAATATGGCATATTCGAGTATTCGCGATATATTCCGAATTTCGCGGTGAATATTCGCTATTTCGAATATTCGTATTTTTTCAATTTTTTTTTAGAACAGATCACATCGTAGAGATCCCCATCGACGTCTAAAAGCATTGCTGGTATGATTAGAGACCTTGGGCCGAGTAGCTGCAGCGATCATTTTATATTGCCGAAAAATCGCAATGCGATTATTCGGCAATAGCGATATCGCGCAATTATTTTCAAGAAATTCGCAATATTGTTTTTAGCTAAAATAACACATATATTCGATTTCAGAGTGTTACTGTCGAAATTCCGCAATCAATTTCTCATTCGCATTTTTGCGAAATTACGATAAAATATCAAGAATATTCTGAGCCAATCAGAGTGCTCCTTCCGCATTTGCCGAATATTCGCAATTATTTTGTATTGTAATATATCACGAATATTCTGAACCAATCAGAGCGCTCCTTCTGCATTTGCCGAATATTTGCAATTATTTTGTATTGTAATATATCAAGAATATTCTGAGCCAATCAGAGTGCTCCTTCCGCATTTGCCGAATATTCGCAATTATTTTGTATTGTAATATATCAAGAATATTCTGAGCCAATCAGAGTGCTCCTTCCGCATTTGCCGAATATTCGCAATTATTTTGTATTGTAATATATCAAGAATATTCTGAGCCAATCAGAGTGCTCCTTCTGCATTTGCCGAATATTCGCAATTATTTTGTATTGTAATATATCACGAATATTCTGAGCCAATCAGAGTGCTCCTTCCGCATTTGCCGAATATTCGCAATTATTTTGTATTGTAATATATCACGAATATTCTGAGCCAATCAGAGTGCTCCTTCCGCATTTGCCGAATATTCACAATTATTTTGTATTGTAATATATCAAGAATATTCTGAGCCAATCAGAGTGCTCCTTCCGCATTTGCCGAATATTCGCAATTATTTTGTATTGTAATATATCACGAATATTCTGAGCCAATCAGAGTGCTCCATTCCGCATTTCTCGAAATTTTGCAATTATTTGGTATTATAAAATGTCACGAACATTCTGAGCCAATCAGAGTGCTCCATTCCGCATTTCTCGAAATTTCGCATTCGCATTCGCAATAGCGAAAATTCGCAATCATTTCATTTCCAAAAAATATCACGAATATTCGTATTTAGCGAATATATCTCGAATATTCGACTATATATTCGAGATATATCGCAAAATCGAATATGGCATATTCTGCTCAACACTACTCTTAATTGAGTCCTCTTTATTATCATTTCCTGGTAAACTTTTTTGTTATTTTTTTGATTTTTATGTTTATTTTATAGATCTTGAAGCTCTTTAATTATCCTGTTTCTGTTGGAGTCTCTTTCCTTTTTTTTGTTTGCTCCTAAGGAAATTAATTTTCCTCGGATACTAGCCTTATGGGCTTCCCAAATAGTTGCTGTGCTTACATCGGGGGTGTTGTTTATCTTAAAATATTCGTCTATGTCCGTCTTTATTATGTTAAAGACTTCTATATCTTCCAATAACTCCTCGTTTAATCTCCAGGATCCCCTTCTCTCTTCTATTTCTGGGAAGTGTATACTCACCGTAACCGATGCGTGGTCTGAGATTGTCACAACCCCTATTGCGGCATTATCTATATACTCTAAGGTTTCGTGATCTACCATTATGTAATCTAATCTCGAATACATATTATGTACCGTAGAGTAGAATGTATAGTCCTTTTTGGTTGGATTGAGAACCCTCCAGGGATCTATCAACTGATTTAAAAAAAGTTTTTTTTTCACTATTTGTTGTTGCTTAGAGTTCCCTATGTTAACTGACGATATTCTATCTAGTTGTAAGTCTAGGGTGAAATTAAAGTCCCCGGCTAGGACTACGTTTCCGTGTTTAAATTCCATTAGTTTGTTCAGGATCATTGTTAAGTACTTCTGAGAGAGTTTATTTGGGCAGTAGACATTGGCCAGCGTATATCGTTTGCCTTGTAAGAGACCTCTTAGGAACATATATCGACCTTCAGGGTCCACTATCCTGTCTTCTACTTGAAAACTTAAATTTTTCCCAATCCCTATAGCGACTCCTCTAGATCCTCTCTGCGGGGAGTCTCCATAATACCATGATGGAACTGCCCGAGAACTAAGCCTCACCCTGGAATCCAGGGTGATATGTGTCTCCTGAAGGAAAACTACGTCAGCAGAATATTTCTCAATCTCTTTTAGGATCATGTGTCTTTTACGCGGAGAGCTAAGACCCCTTACATTATATGTGATTAGGTTTACTTTAGGCATATGTATATTTCTGTTCTCATTATATTCTTTCCCTCACAGTTTCGTCTTCTCTTTGTGTTCTGGTAATCGCCCGATCCAATATTCCTTCTTCTCATTTCTCATATTCGCAAACCAGATATCCCTAGTCCACAGTTCTCGCGATCCAGACCATATGTCACCTTATATCGCCTTATGTCCCCATACAGTGATGAAGATTAGTTAGAGTGTGGTAGTTATATTGAAAAAGTCTGCAATTGAGTTTATTAAGTAAATAGTAGTGGGCTATATTCGCTGCCCCAAGATAGCAGTATGCTTTTTTTTTGTGATGGAGCAGAGAGAAAGAAAGATTGGTGTATTCACTTTAAGGGTGTACAAACGTCTTATCTTAATCTCATATTCAGGCACATCTGCTATTCTCAGCAAGCTCACATTTATTTATTTATACTGTAGATACTGTAGATTTCGATTCCAAAGAAAAGTACACACTAAAGTAGAAAAATATGGAATTACTCACAGTCCTGCAGACCCCCATATCCTGGACCGGCTTCCTTATTCTGAGTTCCTTCGGATTTAGTACTTACTGTTTCAATTGATTGCGGTTTTACAGATTGGCTGTAGCTGTGGCTGTGGCTGAATTATGAAACTTAGTACCAGGCAAGAGGCTTAGGTGTTGATGGTTCCAGAGTATCCAGTCCAGTGGGTTACAGGTCTATATGAATCCGCAAGTCCACTGCAGACTTACAGGCTTACATGTTTGCTGGGCCCCTGTATTCTTATTTTCATGGAAGATCAAAGCCTCCAGCCCCCCCCGTCTCCTCCGCCGGTTGACCTCCCCCGTCGGCGCCCAACACCTCACCGTCTCCTCCTCACGTTCCCCCGCATCCCTAGCTCGCAGTCTGAAGCACCCGCCGCAGAACAGAACCACAATCCCGCGGGCGGGGGAGGGGAGGGCCGGGATCCACGGCTGCGCTACGGAGACTTGCGGAGACTTACGACGCTCGAAACCCAGAGCCCAGAGCCAGATCCGGACAGCGGGTGAGCCGGCGAGCGCAGCACAGTACGGTGAGCTTTTCCTATGGGAGATTTGAGAATATGAGTTTTGAGAGAGCCTGGGGGGGAGAGAGAGCGAGGGAGAGGAGACACTCAATAGGGACGCTTAAGATCCGGCATAGTTTTCGGCAGACAGGTAAAACAGGCAGCTAGGCAGCTAGTTGAACGGCTCGATGCTCGACCATCTCAACCATTACAGCGTTGCGGGACCTTCCCAGGGCTCCTTCCCTAACCAGCCTGAAGCGAGATTCGCGCCATCCTAGACTCCTCCCTCCTCGTCAGATGCTAATTGATGCTCGTTTTACCCTCATGTAAGGTAAAAAAAAACTTTAGTATGCAGCTTTCCTTGCAGCCTCTCTTAATACTTACCTGAGCCCGATCCAGTGATGTGCACGAAGGCAGCTGCTGTCCCGGCTCTCTTCCTCCTCATTGAATCCCGCTGTTGTCAATCACAGACAGTGAGAAGGGAACGGAGCACAGATGCAGATGGGACCCGAGAATTTTCTTCAGGACCAAAGTTCTTCTAGGCAACCAGATACTGGACAGAATACTACACTTTCCTTGAGTCCAGAATACATTCCACTTCGTGTTCTTCCTGTCCATTGATCATGAGCAGAGACTAAGACAAAACAATTGTATCCTTCTGAAGAGGTTTTAAAGAGAAACGTGAAAGACATTAAGGATCCTCATTGGGGCAGGAAGTAGTGGTCCAAAGGATACCGAGTTAACCTGGTGAATAACTTTGTAAGCCCCGATAAAACTAGGGGCCAGTTTCTGTGAGGGAACTCTGATAGATTCCTTGTAGGCAGCCAGTCCTGATTCCCAACCTTAATCCAAGGAGCCTGAGAGTGGAGGCGATTGGCAAAGCGTTTTTTGGCAGCAGAACTTGAGGACAAGTCAGCCTGGATGTGTGTCCAATCGCATTTAGAGACAGGCAAATATGGGGGTAATACAGAGGGCTTGACTCCTGAGAACTTTAGGGTGAGCACATGTTTTCAAACTTTTGCATAGGAACAGGAGTCCTTACGGAGAGATGGCCACCAAAACCTGTGTAAAACCAAACAAAAAAGTTTTAGTACTCCCTGGGTGCCTGGCAATCTTCACATCATGTGTTTCTGTCCATCCTCACAGAAAAAAAGTTTTTTTTGGTATTTAAGATATATAAGTACACATAAAGCAATAACATAAAGCACAACATCATACAACAGGTATAAGCAAATAACAGGTGATGCTATATAAGAGCATAAATACAAGAGCACAATAAATCAGTGAATAAGTAGTAATCAAACAAGTACTTAGGGGGATGGGCAAGAGTAGGGATAAATACATGTGGAAAAAGGTATTTTTAAAGGCTTGTGATAAAGTTACGCTTACCCCTAGCATAGGTGGTCAGGCACTATAGCTGGCTTCTGTGTTCTTTGTCTAAAGCAACCCCTTTCCCATAAGGCAAGCAGGCCCACTGGTACTCAGTTGCCCCCAGGTCTTATACACAATGCTATAGTGCCTGGCTACCACGCCACTCAATCTACCCCCTGGAAGCTATTGGTCCCCTGCCAGAAAACGCTGATCAGCACTGGCAGCCATTGGCGAGTTGGATGCTGGTTTTCCAGCCTGCCTATTAGTCTGTAACTAACACACAGGTCTTTTCTCTATCTGCAACGTAGAGAGCGTCCTGACTCTCCTGTAGTCCAAGGGAGGAGGCGAAAAAAACACTCCACACCAGGGAGAAAGCCTTGGATTACTGTGTGTAGTTACAGACAGAAGAACAGGAAGTGAGGATTTCTCAGAAGAAATAATGACAATTAAAAGCAAAATCGAAAGATGAGGTAAGTGAAGGAGGACTGCACTAAGGTAAAGGAAGCTATTTAGGGAAAAAAGAATTGTACCTTTACAACCCCTTTAAGGCAAGAACTGGAGAGAAGAGGTTAATGAGAGGGTAATTATGTGCAGTAAGGAGCTAACTAAGGGGTAAAAAGGAAAATATACAAAGTGAAAATATAATAGCTAAAATCATAGAAATGATGTACAGTGTAAATTTGCGAGAAACTTTTTTGCATTGAGTATCTAATATAACTCGCTTGGTATTGTTATAATTTGATCAGAATTTCAAGCCAAAAGAAATGTAATTTAACTCAATGTGAATGAAAAAAAAGGAACAGCCTTTATAGATTTTCAGTGTGCTGCCTCAATTACACAGTGAGCTTTAAAATACATTTTATAAGTATTGCTTAACTGCAACAAAAACAAAAACCTATGCTACTGCATTGCAAGCCCAGGCTATGCTGTGTATAAAAACGGCAGTGTAAACTTTAGCAAGGTGCCGTAATAATATATAAAGGTAAATAGTAAAACGATCCTCTACAAAAAGGGAATTAAAGGAGTTGTAAAGGAAAAAAAATGTTTTGCCTAAAATTAATGTCTGCAAGGTAGACAGACAGAATAGTGTTAACAAACGAGTAAATACCAATTAAATTCCTTCATCTATCTCACCTCCAGCGTTCTAGTTTCTGTTCTCTCATTCACTTCCTGGTTTGCATCACTTGTTCATGTAAGAACTACATTTCCCAGTATGAATTGCGGCAGAACCAGTAATTCACACCTCCTTGAAGTCTCGTAGAGAGCGTCCTGCCACACAGATGTAGTTCCCAGGAGGAGGCGAGCACCTTACTGACCACCGTAGTAAAGTCTCCCTTAACGGTGGTGAGTAACAATCAGACAAGCAGGAAGTGAACAGAACAGAGAAAAAATAGAGCAACTTCTGAGCAAAAACGAACAATGAGGGAGTGAGAAGAGGAATGTCTGCGGGTAAAGGATGCTTATTATGAAAAAAAAAAAATGTTTTCCTTTACAACCCCTTTAACATTTAACACCCCAATCAAAATTATACACACAATGGGTGTAAGATAAGTAACCAGTGAAAAAAGGATGATATATCTAGCAAAAAAAGTTAAGTGAATGTCCTTGCTCAAATATGAACGTGCTGTATATCCCACAGTGAAAGAAACAACAAAGGTTGGTACTCCCAGCTGATTCACAAACGCATGTAATTCCTAAGATCCCACAGTGAAAGAAAAAAGGTTCCCAGTCAATTCATAAACAGGGGAAATTCCTACTCACCAAATGGAGTTGACCCTCATTACCATATAGCAAGAGAGATCAAATACACTTCCACTCCGAAGGAACTGCCCAGAGAGGAATCCTCCGCTCCCCTACACTCTGCGAGGTCCATTCAACGAACAGATCTCAGCGATCACAGGCTCCACTCACGGACTCCAGCCGATAGTTCCCTTCCACTCTCCGTGCTCCAGAAGGACAAATGACATTTAAAAATAAAATAAAAACTCCACATAAAAACCAGCATGGTTTATTGAAAAACATTAAAAGTGTTTAAAAACAGTTCTCAGCAAAAATGATAGTAACAACAGCTTGCCTTTAATCACTGATGAGACATTGAGGTCCTCACAAATTCTCCAAATAGCAATAAGCTTGCTGTAAAGCATCTAAAGCTTGCTCCAAGCTATACAGTATACAGTAATCTTATCGCTGTTTGGAGAATTTGTGAGGACCTCAATGTCCCATCAGTGATTATAGCAAGCTGTTACTATCATTTTTGCTTAGAACTGTTTTTAAACACTTTTAAAGTTTTTCAATAAACAATGCTGGTTTACGCTATGTGGAGCCCGTTTTTATTTTATTTTTTAATGCAATTTGTCCATCTGAGCACGGAGAGTGGAGGGGAATTTTTTGGCTGCAGTCCGTGTCTTTATGGACCTAGCTTTGTGCACTGGTCCAAATCATTTGGTGGAAGAGGGATTATGCGGCATGGTTGTTTTTCAGGGGTTGGGCTTGGCCCCTTAGTTTCAGTGAAGGAACTCTTAAGGTGTCAGCATACCAAGACATTTTGGACAATTTCATGCTCCCAACTTTGTAGGAAAAGTTTGGGGATGGCCCCTTCCTGTTCCAACATTATTACGCACCAGTGTACGAAGCAAGGTTCATAAAAACATGGATGAACAAGTTTGGGGTGGCAGAAATTGACTAACCTGCACAAAGTCCTGATCTCAACCTGGTGGGATTTGGGATGAATATGAGTGGAGACTGCGGGCCATGCCTTCTTGTCCACATCACTGCCTGATCTCCCAAATGCGTTCTGGAAGAATGGTCAAACATTCCCATAGACACACTCCTTTCTTGTGGACAGCCTTCCCAGAAGAGTTGAAGCTGTTATAGCTGTAAAGGGTGGGCCAATTCAATATTGAACTCCACGGACTAAGACTGGGATGCCATGTGACTATAAAGGCAGGCGCCCCTATACTTCCCATAA
Source organism: Rana kukunoris (assembly GCA_029574335.1). Lineage (NCBI taxonomy): Eukaryota > Metazoa > Chordata > Amphibia > Anura > Ranidae > Rana > Rana kukunoris. The sequence goes on from CM056052.1 coordinate 283,630,812, forward strand.
TTTAGTGTGTGTGTATATATATATATATATATATATATATATATATACACACAGTGGGTACAGAAAGTATTTAGATCATCTTAAATTTTTCACTCTTTATTATATTGCAGCCATTTGCTAAAATCATTTAAGTTAATTTTGTTTCTCATTAATGTACACACAGCACCCCATATTGACAGAAAAACACAGAATTGTTGACATTTTTGCAGATTTATTAAAAAAGAAAAACTGAAATATCGCATGGTCCTAAGTATTCAGACCCTTTGCTCAGTATTTAGTAGAAGCATCCTTTTGATCTAATGAGTCATGAGTCTTTTTGGGAAAGATGCAACAAGTTTTTCACATCTGTATTTGGGGATCCTCTGCCATTCCTCCTTGCAGATCCTCTCCAGTTCTATCAGGTTGGATGGTAAACGTTGGTGGACAGACCTTTGTAGGTCTCTCCAAAGATGCTCAATTGGGTTTAAGTCAGGGCTCTGGCTGGGCCATTTAGGAACAGTCACAGAGTTGTTGTGAAGCCACTCCTTCGTTATTTTAGCTGTGTGCTTAGGGTCATTGTCTTGTTGGAAGATAAACCTTTGGCGCAGTCTGAGGTCCTGAGCACTCTGGAGAAGGTTTTCGTCCAGGATATTCCTTTACTTGGCTGCATTCATCTTTCCATCGATTGCAACCAGTCGTCCTCTCCCTGCAGCTGAAAAACACCCCCACAGCATGATGCTGCCACCACCATGCTTCACTGTTGGGCCTGTCTTGGACAGGTGATGAGCAGTGACTGGTTTTCTCCACACATACCGCTTAGAATTAAGGCCAAAAAGTTCTATCTTGGTCCCAGCAGTCCAGAGAATCTTATTTCTCACCATCTTAGTGTCCTTCAGGTTTTTTTTTTTAGCAAACTCCATGTAGGCTTTCATGTGTCTTGCACTGAGGAGAGGCTTCCGTCAGGCCACTCTGCCAAAAACCAGAGGGCTGCAGTGATGGTTGACTTTCTACAACTTTCTCCCATCTCCTGACTCCTGAAGATGAGGTAATTGAAGGAGGACTGCACTAAGGTAAAGGAAGCTATTTAGGGAAAAAAACATTTCCTTTACAACCCCTTTAACCACTTGCCTACTGTGCACCTACACCCCCTTCCTGCCCAGATGAAAATTTAGCTTCCGGCACTGCGTCACTTTAACTGAAAATTGCGCGGCCGTGCGACGTGGCTCCCAAACAAAATTGACCTTCTTTTTTTTCCCACAAATAGAGCTTTCTTTTGGTGGTATTTGATCGACTGTGCGGTTTTTATTTGTTGGGCTATAAACAAAAAAAAGAGCATACATTTTGAAAAAAAAAACACAACATTTTTTGCTTTTTGCTATAATAAATATCCCATTTAAAAAAAAAAAAAAATGTTATCTCAGTTTAGGCTGATATGTATTCTTCTACATATTTTTGGTAAAAAAATAAAAATAAAAATAAAATCGCAATAACCGTATATTGACTGGTTTGCGCAAAAGTTATATTGCCTACAAAATAGGGGACATAATTATGATTTTTTTTAAATCATTTCGGGACTGCGACATTATAGCGGACACATCGGACACTTTTGACACATTTTTGGGACCATTCACATTTATACAGTAAACAGTGCTATGAATATGCATTAAAATATAATAATTGCGCTGAAACAACTAATATGTGTTAACTCAATACAGTGAAACAATAATATTACTGACATAAATTAATGTAAATATGATAGCAAGTGAAAAAAGTCCCAATGGTGTATAATAGATCCAGAGTACTTCACAATGCCACATGGACACCGCTCAGGGATCAGCTGACAAACCAGATTCCAAACAGCACACAAATGTTCCTATGGATAGGACGCCCGTGCTATGCTAACGGGTGCTCACAACAAGAGCATGGATCAGGTTACAAGACAGCTTCTACCACCGCTCCACGATCCCAATTAATACACAGGGAGAAAGGAAACAAACATAGCATAATACTGTAGGTTGGAGTTTGACACATTACAGATGCAATCAATGGACTCACGAAATCCTTTCAGGATAGTACACTGTGTGTACGCTGGGATACTCATTCGGATAATCCGACGGTCCCGTCACTGTAGGCTCCTCCCCCACGCGCTGCGTCACTAGTCACGTGACTTACTCATGGGTAACTACCCAGCGTACTGAGCGGCAATCACAGAGTGTACTATCCTGAAAAGATTTGTGAGTGCATTGATTGGCTTCGTGTTTCACTGTATTGAGTTAACACATATTAGTTGTTTCAGCGCAATTATTATATTTACATTTTTCACTTTGGTTTGGTTCACCTCACTGATTGCAGCTTTTACATTTGTTTATTAATTTTGTGTTGTTTTTACTAATTGTTAGTAGCGCTGTAGTCACATATATTTTATGAATATGCATTGATTACTGTATAAATGTGACTGGCAGAGAAGGGGTTAACCACTAGGGGGCGGGGAAGGGGTTACATGTGTAGCCTAGTGAGTGTTCTAACTGTAGGGGGAGGGGTGACTGGGGGGGGTGACCTATCTGTGTCCCTATGTACAAGGGACACAGCATCGGTCTCCTCTCCCTGACAGGACGTGGAGCTCTGTGTTTACACACAGAGCTCCACGTCCCTGCTCAGTTACTGTGCAATCGCGGGTGCCCAGCGGCCATCGTCGCATTGTGTTCCCAGTAACGCGATGGGTACGCGCACGCCCCCTAGCGGCTTTAAATGACAGGATGTCATATGACGTCCTGTCAGAACAATAGGGTATTCCGCCCGCCTTTATTTGGCGGTACCCTAGTGGTTAATGTGGTAAAAAATCTTTATACCTAAAAAGTCCCAAAGGTGGTTTTTACTGAATCTTTTTCATTAGTCAACATGCAATGGGTAGTAGTAAGGAAGTAAAAATGTAGGCGATACCTTTTGTGTGGCTAACTAACTGCATTTTAAGGCACAAGAACTTGAAAACACGTATTTTATTTTTTTCAGAATGAAACCATGTCTGTAACAGTTAACAAATAATTTTTTAATGCTTGCTTCAAAATTAGTTAGTTATGGGTCAAATATATACATGGGTCAAATTCTGAACACATTTTTCTTTCGCAAATCTGAAATTCTGTGCGTTTCGTGATCCAATGGTAACACCTTTGATTTTGAACTGCGACCAACCAAGTCTTCAATTTCACTTTATGTTAAAAAAAATTTTAGTGTCAGGGAATCTTTACTTTACTTTATTTTCTGGGAATTTTCTTTTCTTGCATCATTGATTAGAAAATCATTTGTTTTTCAAAAAATGTCCAACATATCCAATCACTCAAATTTGATGGCTGCACACAAATCGGCTGTTGCTGCAGCCCACTAATTGTGCAAAATTTAAATGAAACTTCTTAGTTATCATTTTCGAAATTATTTCAAAATTCAAACCTTTCACATTGGGGCGGGGGGTGGCATCGGCGGTAAAGCGCTGCTATTTGTAGCGGCACTTTACTGCCAATTTTGCGGCGCTATTCGGCTGCTAGCAGGGCAGTTTTACCCCGCGCTAGCGGCCGAGAAAGGGTTAAAAAACACCACAAAAACCACCACTTGCTCAGCAGTATAGCTGCGGTGTCCCATTGATTTCAAAAGGCAGGAGCGATGGAGGAGCGGTATACACACCACTCCTTTACTGCTACAAAGATGCAACTAGCAGGACTTTTTTTACCGTCCTGCTAGCGCACCACTCCAGTGTGAAAGCCCTCTAGGCTTTCACACTCGAGACACAGCAGCGGCAGCTTCAGGTCGGTTTGCAGGCACTATTTTTAGTGCAATAGCGCCTGCAAAATGACCCAGTGTGAAAGGGATCTAAGACACATGAAAGACATGTTTTCACTTTCCTACCCAAGGGTATGAGTCACAAATCTTCCTATATTTATTTGACTGCTTTAAAGTTTATCTCTAGAGTGCAGAAAGGTTAGAACCCCTAATTGTTCTAACTGGGGAGACTGACATACTCTATTTGTCCTAGTGGTCATTTTTATTTGACAAAAAATGGTGTTGAAATCCATATTTTAATATCTGTCACCACACATTAATAGAAGGGAAATCTTCAGATGGGTATACCTGACAACAGACAATAGTCTAATGCCTTGTACACACAATCGGAATCTCCGATGAAAGAATTCAGACGGAATTTTTTCATCGGACATTCCGACCGTGTTTGGGTCCCATCTGACTTTTTTCTATCAGAATTTAGAAATAGAACATGTTTTATTTTTTTCCGATGGAAATTACGATCATCTGTGTGGAACTCCGATGGAGAAAAAAACATGCATTCTCAGAATCAAGTTGACGCATGCTTGGAAGCATTGAACTTAATTTTTCTCGGCTCGTCGTAGTGTTTTACATCACCGCGTTTATGGACTGTCAGAATTTGGTCTGACAGTGTGTACGCAAGACAGCTTGAACGGAATTCCGACGGAAAATTCCTTCGGATTTTATCCCATCGTAAATTCCGATTGTGTGGACAGGACATAGAAGTTTTCTCCCCTTTTACATACAGGAAGTGAAGATAAATCTCCTCAAAAGGACACAAGCAAAAAAACCATGACAGGTGCTTTAATTATTCAACGCTCTAATCTGATCATCTGAAAATGTTAGCCACTTAGCACTGTTAGCAGTCACTTAGTTCAGTCACTGACCTGTAGTTCTGACTTCACTATGACTTTATTTGCTGCTTGCTTGTTTTGGGCTAAACTATTAGCATTTTCAGAAAGAGATAAGCAATGGCATCCCTCATGTTTCCATAACCACTGTTTTTTTTCTCTAACTCAACTGATTGATTGTTTTAATTTGCTGAACATTGTAGATGTTTTCATCATGCCATTAACAAACTCCCAGAGTGAATTTTGGAAGTCAGCTTACCTGTATCCTCATTAAAACGACATCTCATATAGTGTTCCCTTGATAAACATACCAGACCAGTTCCAAAACAAAATAAAAATATAGAGACGTGTCTGTGTCTGTCAGTGTCCCCCTTACAACTGAATCAGTTAACTTTGAATCGACTGTGTACTTTAAGAATCCTGCATAACAGACAAACTGTGTCTCTCTGTTTTGGAAACATAGTTATTCGGTATTCCCCTGTGTCTTCTTTATAATTCATGTAACATCTTGTGCTGTGCAGCTACCGTTCATCAATAAGCCATGAGTAACTACCAATTAGGATTTTAGTGTTTTAGCCAGCCACTCACACTGTTTGAATTCACTTGCCTCAGGAGTCTATCAAAGACACATATTTCTGTTTGAAAGTACAGCCAGAAATGAGTTTACACTGCATTTTAAATACTGTTCATCCTTCCAGGGACTGTCAGCATCTGCTCCCACCACAGAAGATTAAGACATCACTTTCACAATCACAAAAAAAAAAATCTATTTTGGAAGTCAGTGGAGATTGTATAGTTAATTCCACTGCATTTCTTATTTTTTCACAGATCACACCTAAAATGCCTTTAAATAAATTAATCAAACGACCCATCTAGTGATTAAAACCCAATTCCACGAGTTGTATTATTTTATTTGTTACCGATTACTAGGTTATAGTTCAAATACTTATGTTGCAAGGAAAATGACATGAGTGGGAATAGTGAGTACCACATCCCTATCAATCTAGAAGCATTACTGTAAACAGAAAAAGATGTGGGTCTCAGGAACAGGCACAAAACATTACAATATTAAAAACTCTATTTTATTACATTTTACAGTTAAAACTGTGCATCAGGTTATGGGAGTAAAATGTATAACTATCTCATTGCCAGCCCCTTTCTCTGACATACACATTTTATCATAACTCCCACTATGCAAGAGTCTAAGAAGGTGTGGAGTATTCTCCGTATGGCTCTGCCTTCTGACCATTAGACATGTGCACACTGAAATATTTTGTTTCGGAATTTCGTTTTCGTCTGAAAAATACATTTATTTAGTTACTCCCGAAATTAGTGTTTATTTATTTGTTTTTTCGTTAAAAATGCATTCGTATGAAAATCCAAATGAATTAAGGTCAAATCTGTCATTGAAGGCTTTTGGTGTCTGTTGAATGTTCTAAAAAGATTCAACGGAATCTTTAAAAAAAAAAAAAGATGATTCGATGGAATCTTAAAAAAAAAGAAGAAAAAAAAAAGATTTGACGGAGCAATGAAACTGTACGTACATTTCCGGTCTAATGTTCTGCCTACAAGCTAAAGTAGAAATCTAATGCTGTATGACTAATAATAATTATATATTTTTTTTCCCCCCATTCTCTGAAACGGAAAAACCAATACATATTTTATTAACTTTAAAAAAAACAAACGTATTAACTTTAAAAAAAAAATAAAATTCACCCACAAATGATGCGAAACCTGAACAGAGACATCATAAGCAATTTTTACTGTGAGCAGGTCTCATGGGCGGTGGAGTCTGAGGTGGGTAAAAAAAAACAAAAGAAAAACAAAAAACAAAAAAAAATAAAATAATTATATTTATTATTAATATTACTAGTCAACCAACATTAGAATTCTTCTATAGCCAATGGGCAGAGCATTTCACCATAAATGTCCGCTCGCTGCAATCGTATGTTTTTAGCTACTTCGTCGGATCTTCATGTCTTTATAATGTCAAATCTTTTCTCTCTATATCGAATCTCTTCTTCATGTCTCTATAATGTTGAATCTTTTCTCTCTATGACGAATCTTTTCTCTTTATGTAGAATAATATTGGACTAATAGAGTTAAGGTTAGGCACATTCGACCGCTACAAAAACTAAAATAAAGCATTTGTTTATGTTGGATCTTTCGGTTTTCATTATCTGTGCTTTCGTTATCGTTTGTTAAAACGATAACAAAAATACCCGAAATTCGGACGAAAATGCATTCAGACGAAAACGAATGCACTGACCATGAACAAACTCCCTTAGGCTTATTAATCTCAGCTATTTCACTCTTAATCCCTGGTATCTCCCTCACTAATTGGTGTTCCAGCAGAGTTCCCATGTTAGAAGACTTATTTATGGGACCTGCACGCAAGACATTTAGGGCACTCCAGTTAGAATGTTCTTCTCCTCAGTCTGAACGTTATAAGTACCTCCAGATATCTAGTAAAACATTCTGAACAAACTACTTCTCTGCCATGGCAAATTGCCCAATATTACTTAACCAACAATATGAAATCCAAAGGCACTTTGTGATTATATAAGCAGCTTCATAACAAACAGGAATTCATCAAATTCCCCCATATAAGGGCCTGGGAAAGGAACTTTGGGAGAGAATACTCAGAGGATCAATGACGGAGCATTGAGTACAACATACAACTCTATCAAGGGTGCCAATTTATTGGAGTTTTTTTCTCAAAAGAACACGTTATGCTGGTATCTCACTCCATATTGCATATCTAAATTAGCCCCTGTGGTATTTCCCACATGCTGGAGGAACTGTGGAGGTGCAGAGAAAATGATGCACCTCATGTGGTTTTGTTCAAGTATTTTTAAATACTGGTCTCTTATACTCAACCTTATAACTCAAGTCCTGGAGATTAGCACTCCACCAACTCCTTGTATGGCATTGTTATCATTAGAAATATATGCCATGCCTCCCGCTCTGAGGATAGCGAAATCCCATATTCTACTAGCAGCCTGACTTAGTTTGGTCCGGCACTGGAAGGATAAAGAAAGTCCTGACTTGAAAGACACAATACCGTTACTAAACACACATAGTACCTATGAGATACTTTTCGTGTATAGTATGGGTAATAACACAAATACTGTTAAGAATTCACAACCTTGGCTGGAGTGGTACTCAAGGTTCTCCAACCTTTGATCTTATCTGGTTTACTCAATTATAGTATCTGACTGTGATTCTAATTGTAATTGATGAATACTATTGTTTATCTACTGTTCTTTCCCCTTCTTTTTTCGTTCTGTTCATGGAGTTCATTGACTTAATCAGTAATGCAGTACAACCTCCCACGATATCCCTCTAGGGTTTTTGAAGCTATTGCTGTTATCACAACTATCTCTGCTACCAGCAAACAATATTTTTTAAACAATTTTTATTACACTAAGTGCCTTCACTTGTAATGTACTGTTTGGTTAGTAATAGCTACTATGCAACCAATATGTAATGTACTTCTACTTTTTTGTATTTATATAAAAACCAATAAAAATGTATTAAATTAAAAAACTGTGCATCAAAGCCACATGAAGAGAGAATATTGTGGAGCTATGCACCTTACACATATATAAGACCTCTATTATCCGGTCTGAGGTACATCCTCTTGGTCTATATATGAGTGGATAACAGGATCCATAAAGCAGACGTCCGTGTGGTGGATATTGTATAAGACCTCTATTATCCGGTCTGAGGTGAGAGTTCTGGGAGACCAGACCCTGTGTGTGGTGAAGTTCATATCTCTCTCGGAATAGTGGGCATCTACTTTAGCAGCCTTGTTACCATCACAGACTTTGTTTGCACATGTTGGCATTTGCACAATCTTGCACATTGGTTGTCATATCCACTCGGACTGTTTTTTCACGATATTTTGTTAATATTGTTTCACTTACACTCATGTGTTTATTTGTTTTTTAATATGTTTTGCGCAATCACTCATCTTTTGTATTTATACACCTTATACATTTCTCACACTGTAAAGCCGCGTACACACGATCGGTTCAAACCGATGAAAGTGGACCGAAGTTCGTTTTCATCGGTCCAAACTGATCGTGTATAGGCCCCATCTGTCCGTTATACTTCGGTCCAAAAACAGATGGCTTGCTTTAAAATTGAACCGATGGACGGCTAACCGATAGGTCAAAAATGATCGTTAGTATGCACAAGCATCGGTTAAAAATCTTTGCATGCTCAGAATCAAGTCGACGCATGCTTGGAAGCATTGAACTTCATTTTTTTCTGCATGTCGTTTTACGTCACCGCGTTCTGACACGATTGGTTTTTGAACTGATGGTGTGTACGAACCATCAGATCATCAGTCTGTAAACCGATGAAACTGAACTTCAGTCCGTTTTCATCGGTTTGGACTGATCGTGTGTACGCGGCCTAATAATATTTAAATACCTAAATAAATCTATAGACATGTAATATATGTTATACATAGTAGCAAACATAACTAAGATGATACTGAAGCGTGGGGAGCCAGAGACTACCATTCCTCAATGCGTTTCACAGATCATGCTTCTTCAGGAAACCTTAAAGGCGATATATGTGAATAAAGATAGGTGGCACTGCATATGTGGCTTTGATACACATTTTAGCTTACTGCAAGGTTTTAACATGTATAATTTTATAAAATATATATAAGTTTTAATATGGTAATCTTTTGTGCCTATACCTGAGGCTGTAAACAAAAAGTCCCTTTTTCTATTTATAGTAATGCCTCCAAATACGTATGTGGAGATATATCATATGAACCATTTAGGATCAAAATTTAGCTTTTTTTTAAATGGCACCAAAACTTGCCCAGTCACCCACCACCTCATGTCCTCTCCAGAATTATTGTTCAAAGTCCATTAGTACATTTGAAGCTAGACAAGGTCAGAATAAAAAGGGTCCAAGAAAGCAGAAATGAAACAAAACGTAAGTAGGAATGCCTTAAAGAAGAACTCCAGTTTATCCTCCCCAAAAAGAACAGATGCAATGTGCATGTAAATGAATCACAACCCTGGTGTCAGATTGCGTGTAACTTACCGGTACCTCCTTTAGCTGTATACACCAGGTTTCTGTGTCTTTGATGGTACTGCTCCTCTTGGCTGAATTTAAAATTCTCTGACTTTGTTTCCTTTCTTTTTCCAGTCCTGATACTACATGTTCCATGATCCTTTTAGCTTTGTAGTTTCAGGACGGGCTTTAGGAGTCACTTGTAGCAGTTCTCAGAGTTGATGTTGGTGGGTCCTAGGGTTAATGTGAGTGTTTCTGGACCTTTATGTTGGTGGTGAAAGGAGAGTATTTGAATTCTGCTCTCATCAGTCACACTCCATTCCTCTCTGCAGTGAATAAAGTGCTGTACAGCAGAAAGTGTAACCTTACTAACCCAATATTATTATTATTGTTATTATACAGGATTTATATAGCGAGCATGGGATGAGGTGACAAGGGAGTTAGAGATCAGGAGGTATTTTGGAGGAGCAAAGAGAACGTTTAGGTTGGTATTTTGAAACTAGGTTAGTGACGAAATAATAAAGTAAATTATACAGGTGCAAAGAAATTCTCCAACCGTGCTCATGCTTGCCTCCACCAGTGTCATAGGCTGTTCACCTTATTATATATTTTGACCCCTGTTTCACCAGTGGGTCAAAATCAGCAATTTTACCCTCTGGGGATAATGGACATATTTGGCGTGGTGTTGACACTTTAAATTCTCCACTTTATAATCCCCTTCTATCGGTTCAAAAGAACCTTGATAACTCTTATCAAATGGGATATAATTGAGGAAGAAGAAGGGCAGAATCAAGTGCTCTCTGTATAAAAAGGACAATAGGCATGCAAATATTGATAATCCCAAGATGGTCGTGATGTGACGTCAGTACGCTGGCTCTGCCCCCTGTATGCGGAGCAGGACTCTGGGAGGGTGGTATCTATGGGCTGGGACTCCCCCTGTTCACACTGGTCAGCATTTTTAACTGAACAGAACTGAATTCTAATTGTGATCCATTCAATCCTGCCCAGATGAAGCACGGTAATCGTTCAGACCAGGCTGTGTATGAAGGGGTTTTCCCATTTGATTTTGAATAATGCTGGGATCTGTGAGGTGAGACTTAAGAGGTTTGGACTCTACCCATAGGTGGGACTGGGCATTATTGAATGCTAATTAGGATGTATTCCACCCCACCACCATCAGAGCTGTGAAGAAAGTTACATCATTTGCAAGTCCAAAAGACTACAGATGAGTGTGTTTTAGGCTAGATGTGCAGCAGGAAGTGGCTATGGAAGGCATTCAATCTACACAAAGCTATACAGGCTGTCACATGATACAAAACCATAACTAAACCCAGAATAGCAGAGGATCTGCAGACAACAGAGCAACATGGTACAGAGGTATGATCAGCTTTAATGTTATATCACACAAACAATTCTCCTGCGCTCTGGTGTTTCTTGCTATAGGGCAACATAATCCAATTCCAAGGTAAATTCTATGGTCTTGCAGCGCTCATCAGAATCATGGGAATTCATAAAACTAAAAGAAGAAGAAAGAAAAGAGGGGGCACGACCTAGTGGGTAACCGTTTAAAAAGGATTTATTGAATATATTAAAACAATGGTTATACTCACAAAATTAGTTGTAAACAGCGCTGATGATATAACAAGTACACAGCATCACCACCGAACACGATGACAGCACGGATGGTGGTGATGCTGTATACTTGTTATATCATCTGTTAAGCGCTGTGTACAACTCATTTTGTGAGTATGACCAGTGTTTTAACCACTTGCCGACTGCCCACCGTCGTTCTACGTCGGCACTTTAAAGATGGTTATCTCGGTAATGGCAGCAGCTGCTGCCACAACCGAGATATGCATCTCTTCAGTGGGCGGTTGGTCAAACGATAACGATAACGATAATGGCGGTCTCCACGGCGGATTCGCCGCGAGATCGTCATTATCGGTGGTGGGCGAGGGCCCCCCATCCTGCTGCGCTCCCGTGCCCTCCGCCGCTTGCCGGAGTCGTCGGTAGCGGCGGAGGAGATCGGGTCCTCTCCCGTGCTCAGTGGGGATGCAAGTGAGGTGAAAAATTTCCCCGTAGCTCTGCTGGGCGGAAGTGACGTCAAAACGTCAGTCCCGCCCAGAGTCTTAAAGAGACATTTTTTTTATGTAATTTAAAAAAATACATTTTACATTTTTTTTTTTTTTTTTGCATTTAAGCCTAAATATGAGATCTGAGGTCTTTTTGACCCCAGATCTCATATTTAAGAGGACCAGTCATGCTTTTTTCTATTACAAGGGATGTTTACATTCCTTGTAATAGGAATAAAAGTGATAATTTTTTTATTTTTTTATTTTAGTGTTAAAAATTGGTAAAATAGATAAAAATAAATACAAAAACAATTTTTTTTTTTTAAATCGCCCAGTCCCGACGAGCTCGCACGCAGAAGCGAACGCATACGCGAGTAGCGCCCGCATATGAAAATGGTGTTCAAACCACACAAGTGAGGTATCACCATGATCGTTAGAGCGAGAGCAATAATTCTAGCCCTAGACCGCCTCTGTATCTTAAAAAATGCAACCTGTATAATTTTTTAAACGAGATTTTTAAGGGAAAAGTTTGACGCCATGCCACGAGCGGGCGCAATTTTTAAGCGTGACATGTTGGGTATCATTTTACTCGGCGTAACATTATCTTTCACAATATGTAAAAAAATTGGGCCAAATTTATTGTTGTCTTATTTTTTTATTTAAAAAAGTGATTTTATATAGTGTTTGGGGGTTTTAAGTAATTTTATAGCAAAAAAAAATTTTTTAGTCTCAAACACCGAATCTGAAAAACAGGCTCGGGGCTTAAGTGGTTAATATATTCAATAAATACTTTTTAAACGGTAACACACTAGGTCGGTGAGCCCTCTTTTCTTTCTTCAGCTTTAATGTTGCACTAGTAAAACAGGAGTACAAGCTTAGAACGTGTAGTCCATACATACATTTTTATGGAGAACATAACAGGAATTGACAGGTTATAATGAGGGAAGGATTTTAGGCAATAAGACAACAGTAGCTAGTACTCTTAATACTTGAAACTTCAAAATGTAAGGGGTTCAGTAAAAAAAGAAAAAAGATGGGGGAGGATGGGCTTAACCCCTCTACTTGGCGATAGTGCAACTTTGTATGCAATACAAGGGTTCAGTAGATGGCGCCCATTGGCTATCGCTCAAATGAGAAACATTAGCATACATTATCAGATGGCTACCAGAAGAAAGGAAAATAATTCAGTCAGGCAGGGAGGGAAAAGAGATTTGAGAGAGAAGAGTAAAGCCCCTTTCACACTAGGCGGGAGCAGCGTCGGCAGTAAAGCACCGCTATTGCCAGCGGTATTGCCAGCGGTATAGCCGCAGTGTTTTACATTGATTTCAATGGTCAGGAGCGGCGGAGGAGCGGTATACACATCGCTCCTTCACCCCTTCAAGGATGCGGCTAGCAGGACTTATTTTCCCGTCCTGCTAGCGCACCGCTCCAGTGGAGAGGAGGAAAAATAGAAAAAGGGAAAAGGGGAGGTTATGCCTAGAGAAGGCCTAAGATGTATTTCTGATATGGCTTAAAGGAGTTGCTAGTCATGGGAGCAAAAGGGACTCATCACAGTTAGGTGGGAGATAATGGGTCACCCAGGAAGTCTAAAGGGCAAATTTAGCCACACTGTCTGTATTGACTGCTTCTATTTTTGCAGGTATCATGGCTTGCATGGCCTTCTCTTTGACCACTAGGATACTGAGGGTTTAGCTTTAGTCTTCGCTACGACTTGTGTTCTCTCCTGAATTCATAGAAAATTTCTTACTACTATTACACAATTCTGTGAATGGAGGAGGAGTTAAATGACAGTACTTCCTTTGCCCATTCACAACGTGATGCATTGTGTGATAATAGTGAGATGAGTTCAATGAATGGAAAGGGCAGAAGGGGACAGAAAGCTGGCACAAATTTTGTGAGTAGCAACAGCTCCCGAAGGCAATCATTTGGGACAACATCTGGGAAGGAATGACCGCATAGAAATTGTTACCTGAAGCAACTGTCTGCAGGTTTTGGATTACACATCAATATGCATTACTAGTGTGTTTGGTGCTGTATTTCCAAACAAATCCTAAACTTTAGTTTATAGTATATTTTGCATATAAGATTTCAATTGTAATTGTATGTAGAGCACTGTATGAATGCACAAAACACTAATGTTGTACAAACTTAAAGAAAGCATATAATGACCTATTGAACTTTTATTTTATTTTATTTTTACGTACCAGGCAGTGGAATCTCCTGAGAGTCCACAGACAGTTTTCTATTTAGACACCATAAATAGTTATGCAGATAAATATGATAATTTTGAGGGATATGATAACAAAATGTGGGTATGTCATTTAGCGTGTTTTATAAATTGTAGGTTAGAATTAAATATTCCAGGAACATGATTCAATAAAATGATGTGGCAACAGATATAACAGATGATAACTGCCAATCGATAGAGGTGAGTAAACTTTTGAAAATTAATTTCAATTCTGAATGAAATTCAGTGAAAAATGCTTAGATAGCTGAATTGATTGGGACAATAATTAATAGGATGTTTTTCCTTTTAATCTGCCCATAGGGACTCGGGAAAATAAAATGCATACATAAAATGCTGCTACTTAAACACTTCTTTTTGGTTCTCACTGATTTCAAACTTTATACGAGTACAGTATTAAAAGTGTACTGTATGTTATATAAGTAATGTTCTGGTCATCATACAGTGTATATTTACATATGTTACTGTTGCTTTAAACTGGCATCCATTACTGGTAGGAAACTGTAGTGTATTACTCCCACTTCCTGTCCAGCAGACATTTTGCTTGAACTTCCTGCAGTGAAGGAAGCATGGCATTAGAGCGTCAGGATTTCTTAAAACTGGCCTTGAAAGCATAAGGCCTCATGCCCACAGACATTTTTACAGCTGCTTTTAGGAGTGTTTTTCACGGCTTAAAAATGCCCCTCCATGTTAGCATATGGCCTCATGCCCACCAAGGCATTTAGGAGCTGTAAGTGGCATAGGCGTTTTTATGCTCCAAAAAAAACCCCCAAGGACCTGTGCATTCTGTGGTTTCAGCGCTAGAGCTGTAAAAACGTCAGACGATGGCAAAAGGTTGTAAACGCGATTTAATGAGGCTTAACGATGTATTAAGCCTCGTCCGGCATTTCTGTCTCTATTCAAACTCAATGGTTCCCTATGGGAGCCCATTGATTTAAATATAAGTCACAACAAAAGTCGGATCAAGATGATCCGACTTGAGGTGAGACTTGTGTGCTGAGAATCTTGAAGGGGAACCCCGCCAAAATTAAAAAACAAAAATTTGCATGATGTCCCCCCCCCAAGATGATACCAGACACTTTGGTCTGGTATGGGTCCTTAAGAGAACCCCCACACCAAAACAAATGGCCTAGGGGCCCCCCAATATCCATACCAGACCCTTATTCAAGCACACAGCCAGCCCAGCAGGTCAGGAAAGGGGGGATGAGCGAACACCCCACCTCCTGAACAATACCAGGCCACATACCCTCAACATGGGGGAGTGGTGCTTTGAGGCAGGGGAGAGAGGAGAAGACAGAGGAGAGAGGAGAAGAACCGGAGAAGAGAGAAGAACTGGCAGAGGGAGAAGACTTTGCCAGAGAAGGGAGAAGAGCCGGAGCTGCCTTAATAAAATATTTAAAAAACCTGTGTTGTGCGTTTATTTTTGACACTTTTTAGGTGAATGGGTAGGGGTACCATGTACCCCTTACTCATTCACCTAGGGTGGGGGGCCAGGATCTGGGGGCTCCCTTGCTAAAGGGGGCTTTCAGATTCTGATAAGTCCCAGCCCGCAGAGCCCAAAAAAACACCGGAAAAGGGTTGTCGGGAAGAGACCCTTGCCCTCATCAACATAGGGACAAGGTGCTTTGGGGTGGGGGGCACAGGGCCCCCCTGCCCCAAAGCATCACCCCCACATGTTGAGGGCATATGTTGAGGGTATGGTTCAGGAGGGGGGCGCTTGCTCACCCCCCCTTTCCTGACCTGCCGGGCTGTGTGCTCAGATAAGGGTCTGCCATTGATCTTGGGGGAACTCCGCATCATTTTTTTTGGTGTGGGGGTTCCCTGTAAGATCCATACCAGACTGAAGGGGGGGGAACCTCACGCAAATATATTTTTTTAATTTTGCCGGGGTTCCCCCTTTTTAGCACACAAGTCGCACCGCAAGACAGATAATCTTGATAGGAAAACATTGATTTTGAATATAGACAGAGAAACGCGGCTGAAAGCCTGCATGGGTAAACGTGGATTGAATTCAATTAAAAACATGGATTAAATCGCATTTTTAACACTGCTTTTTTCCTGGCATCTGTATTAGCTTTACAGCCTATTTTTTTTTAAATGTCCGTGGGCATGAGGCCTCAGTCTGTAAGTAGGCTGTCATCAGCATTTAATTAAGTAATATGTGCTCTACGGATGCAACTGCATTTTTATATTATTTATTATTTATTTTGATAGTACTTTCCTGCTAGGGAGTTCCTTTCAGCTAGGCCACATTTATGTTAGCTAGGGCCTTACACTGGTGCAGCATGCCTGACAGTAATTGCATTTGTAATGTAATGGTAAATACTAATTTATACTTTATAATTTGTGTTTTGCAGTTTTACAAATATATCTAATTCTCAGTAAAGATTGCAACCGTTAACCATCGGTCTTTATTGGGAAGTTGTTAGCTGTCTGGCGAGCCCTGTACTTCAGACACATTGTGAGGGCAGAACAGTAAAAAGACTTTTAACACAGCGGGCCTAGTTTAAGGAAGAGTGGATTCATTCTAATCATCAGCTAACTTCTGCAGCCAAACACACTACAGAGAAGTATTCTGTTTCATCATGCAGAACTCAGATCAGGATACTACACCAGCCATCCTGCAGCATACACAAGCAGAGGAAAGCACAGGCAGTATGCTAAAGACCAGCTCATGCTGCTCAGGCTCTAGAGCATGGGTCCTCAAACTATGGCCCTCCAGTTGTTCAGGAACTACAATTCCCATCATGCCTAGTCATGTCAGTGAATGTTAGAGTCTTGCAATGCCTCATGGGATGTGTAGTTCCACAACAGCTGGAGGGCCGTAGTTTGAAGATCCCTGCTCTAGAGTCTTTAGTCAATCAGATCAGACATCAATGCTAAAGCTGCCAGGTCCAAGCGCACTAGCTCTAGACATTTAAGCTGCTCAAACCAAGTTTCTAATTCACTCCCTGGTTATTTCTCCCCTCAACTACTGCAACTCCCTCCTCATTAGATTACCTTTACATAGACTATCCCCCCTTCAGTCCATAATGAATGCCGCTGCAAGACTCATCAACCTTACTCCGCCCCTTCTGCCAATCCCTCCACTGGCTTCCACTCACCCAACGAATACAATTCAAAGTACTAACAATAATTTACAAAGCCATCCATAACTCTGCTCTCAGCTACATCACTAACCTAGTCCCAAAATACCAACCAAGCCGCTCTCTTCGGTCCTTCCAAGACCTTCTGTTCTCTAGCTCCCTTGGCACCTCCTCTCATGCTCGCCTCCAGGATTTATCCAGAGCTTCTCACATCCTTTGAAACTCCCTATTTCAATGTGTCTGATTGTCCCCTAATCTATCTCTCTTTAGACAATTCCTGAAAACCCTTCTCTTTAAAGAAGCACACCCTGCTTCCATAACTAATACACTGTTTTACTTCCTCAATCAGCTCATCCCCCACAGCTATTACCTTTTGTATCAATCTTCTTTTAGATTGTAAGCTCTAATGAGCAGGGTCCTCTGATTCTTTTGTACCAAATTGTTATGTAACTAAAATGTCTGTCTTCATTTTGTTAAGCGCTGCCCAAACTATTGGCGCTAAATAAATCCTATATAATAATAATAATAATAAACAGTCTATTTGCTTTTAGTAAATCAACTCCAATGAGTACAAAATGTTGGTGAGCCTGTGCAAACTGTAAGCCAAAATGAACCAAGAAAAGTTCTACTGCTTCTGGCAATAACATAATACAAAGAATGCTTTGTATATTATACTATTTATTGCAGTATGCCTACTAAGTTTTTAGTATCTTTAACCTTTGCTTTATTCTATAGTCAACTTTTTTCTTCCTTATCTGTGAAATGACTTGATAACATTTGTATTTCTAAATCCTTCCATTCTATAAAATTGTTTTGCACTGTACTATGCCTTCTGGATGTATGCTGATATTTGTCTAGCTGCTTATTAAATCCGAACAGTCTATGTGCTTAGGCTAATAATATTTAGTCTGTTTCTCTACCTTTTCTATTTCTTCTGGTGCATTGTACATTCATCTTACTGCATATAATTTATGTGGTACTTTTCATATTTGTAAGACATGTAGTTTGTTTGAGTTGCTGTGAAACTTTTTGCACGTGTTTGTGCAAATGTAACATACTTAATATAGTTTCAAAAAAATCTCTAAATTTAATGTATTAATTTAATAGTTTAACTGTGTTACAATAATAAATATGGTAGGTTTCATGTCTATTCTCTGATAGGAGCACATGTGACAGAGTGACAATGGAGGGTAGCACTCAATTGACAAATAAATCTATTTTTAAAACATAACTGAGATAGTGTAGCAAATATTAACCACCTCAATACAGGGCACTTTCACCCCCTTCCTGCCCAAGTCATTTTTCAGCTTGTAACACTGTACCCAATTTTTTTTCATCTTTTTCTTCACACAAATAGAGCTTTCTTTTGGGGGTATTTAATCACTGCTGGGATTTTTATTTTTTATAAAAAAAGAAAGAAAAAAGACAGAACATTTTTTGTTTTTTATAGCTTCTGTCAGTAAATTTTTTAAATAAGTCTTTTTTCTCCATCACCAATGTGGTCTGATGAGACTGCACTGATGGGCATTGATAGGCTACACTGATAGGCACTGATTAGGAAGCACTGATATGCCGTACTGATTGATACTGATAGGGGGGCTGTTATGAGGCACTGATAGGCAGCACTGGTGGGCACTGATATGTGGCACTGGTGGGTACTGATGGACAGCACTGGTGGGCACTGATAGGCGGCACAGATAGCCAGCACTGATGGGCACTGATGGGCGGTGCTGATGGGCACTGTTTGGTGGCACTTATGGGCACTTATTTGTGTCACTAATGGGCACTGATTGGTGGCACTGATAGGCAATGATTGGTGGCACTGATGGGGCTTTCCTGTAATCAACGCACTGGTGATCAGTGCCCTGATTACCTGCCCAGGTCTCCTCTGCAAGGAGATGCCGCTGATCGGCATGCCTCGCCACACAATTTGTCATGTGACCGGCTGTGATTGAACACAGCTGATCACATTGTTAAACAGCCGTGGCCATGGCTCTTTACAGAGATCAGGGGTTGAGCCATTTCCTAGCAACACGGCGTGGCCACGAGCGCCACACTGCGTTCTCCCTGTGGGCGCACAACAGTCATATGACATTTACCCAGAACGAGAGCCACACCTTCCTTCCTATAATTTGACAGTGGGTGGCAAGTGGTTAAGAAGATAGCACATACACAGTGGCTAAGTGGTTAGCACTTCCACCTAGCAGTATTAGGGTCATCAGTTCAATTCTGTACCATTCGTAGCCACATGCTGGCTGTGTCTGGACGCAGCTCCTAACAGCTCCTGACATCCTGACATCCAGGGCTGTACCACACGCTCTCCCCTGGCGTCTCCCACCGATCTCTCCTGGTTCTCCCCCTGGATCCGCCGCTCTCTGCCTTCACAAAGGTAAGCCCCTAATCTACAGGGCTCTCCCACGCCCCCGAGCTCCGTTGGCGGCCGTCCTTTTTAGGATAAGCCGCGGCAAAGGCCCTCGCGCCACCTATGGAAGTATTTTCGGCTGCCGCACTTAGGAAAGTCCACGGCTTCACCCGCGGCCTAGCGGCGCGCCGCTCCTGTCATCTACTAATACACCACAAACCCCCCCGGACACCTGCAGAACCCCCCAGCCACCACCAGCCACCCCCTGAGTTGCCCACTCACAGTAATCTAGCCGCGTAGCCCCCGGGGGTGGTTTGGTTTGGTATTTTCACAGCTTGCGGCCCCCCTCCCCCCCTGATACACCATCCACCTGCCAGCTACACAGCAATCCCCCCCGGACACCAGCAGGACCCCCCACTTCCCTAGGGCTAGAACTGCATCCCGGCAGCTTCCGGCGCACGTTTCCTAGGAGTAGGACGTGTGGCCCACGGGTTGTAAATAGGTAGGACCCCCGCCTCCCCCCCGCTTCATCGCTGCGACCTGCCAGCTGCACATCAATCCCCCCCCTGACACCAGCAGCACCCCCCTCTTCCTTAGGGCTAGAACTGCATCCCAGTAGCTACCGGCGCACGCTTTCTAGGAGTAGGACGTGTGGCCCACGGGATGTAGATAGGTAGGGCCCCATCCACCCCTCCCCCGCTCATCGCCGCGACCGAGTGGCCCCCTGCACCCCCCTCCAGATACCAGCTTGCCTACTCCCTTGTAATTGGGTCACCTACCACCCTCTCCTGACTCAATAACTACCAGTTGGCAATCCCCCCCCCTCGAGGTCACCACCCTGGCTCTTGCAGCCGGAGTGGTGGCCATCTTGCAATACCCTAGCCCCATTCCCCCTTCCTCAATACCATTTGAACTTGATCCAGGGTTTGCCCGATCGCCTCTCAAGGGGTCAGGAAGGATTTTTTTCCCTGTCGTAGCATATTGGCGTAGCACGGCCAGGGTTTTTTTGCCTTCCTCTGGACCAAGTTAGGATCAAGGATTAAGTTAATCCTTGATAATCCACCCCCCCTCTCCCCCTGGTGTTTGGCGACCATGGTTAATATGCAATATTCTGCAGAAACCATTGGGGATTTGAGGCAATTTGCCGCAATACTACCAGCCATCACTAAAAAAGCCCTAAGGCCTCGTACACACGAGGCAATCTATTTGTTCAAATCGGTCGGACCGACCGATTTGAACAAATCTGTCTGATAGGATTTTGGTTTGCTCGCGTGTACACACGAGCAAACCAAAATCCCCGCCAGCAGACGGCGCGCTGACGTGTCGGTGACGTGGCGGTGACGTTGACGCCGCCACGTCACCGCACCAGGAAGTAAAACACTTCCGCGCATGCGCCGAATCCATTCGGCAGCGGTGCGGGACGACATGTCTGCTGGTAAGTGTACTAACCAGCAGACATGTCGGGCGGACGGATTCCCACCCGATAGATTTCAAAGCATGCTTTGAAATCTGTCGGGTGGCCAAATCCGTCGGCTCGGCCGTACACACGATCGAATCTGTCTGCTGGGATGGTCTAGCAGACCGTTTCCAGCAGACAGATTTGATCGTGTGTACGAGGCCTAAGAGCTGAGCGACTTCTGAGAATCGATCGACGACCGACTATCAAAAATCTCAGCCGTCTACCACAGCCTAAGCATATATCATGTGCTTTCATCAACACAAGATCGGCAGTAAAACACCGACTGGAAATCCATGATTTCATTCTACAATACGATTTAGACTGCCTCTTTATTACAGAGAGCTGGCTCACAGCCGACTGTAACACCATTCTAGGAGAACTGGTGCCAGAAAACTATCGTATTATAACGGAAAACAGAATAGGGCAAAGAGGAGGAGGACTGGCGGTGATCCATAAGACTCGTCTTGCGATCACTAAACCAGTCCTCCAAAACCCTCTTCCATTCATGGAAACCCTAACCTTGCAACTGCAAATAAACTCCCAGGAGACCATCCGGATTCTTCTCTGCTATAGGCCACCTGGCCCAAAATCGCAGCTTCTTCCATCATTAACGGACTTTATCTCCTATACCCTCAACAGCAAACACCTTTTGCTGCTCGGGGATTTCAACCTCTGGGCCAACTCCCCGCAAGACCCTGTTGCCGACGCCTGCATCGATCACCTTGAAGGATTAGGGCTACAACAACTAGTATGTGGGCCCACACATGCTTCAGGTCACACACTCGATCTTATTTTCAGAAAAGATCTGGAAATAAAAATCTTGGAAAATGAACCGTTGCCATGGACAGATCACCATGCAATTAAATTCATTATTTCCGATTTCCCACCCTTAACTAAAACATCAAATCCAGTGACAACACACTGGACTAGATGTCAGAAGAAGCTCCACTCGGAACTCTTCAAAACCACGTTAAGGGAAAAAATTAATACAATTCAGCCGAACCAAATGGCTGAAGAAACACTGGATACCATAAATACAGCCCTATTACAGTCAGCCGACTTGATAGCGCCGAAACGCAAAACCCGCATCCGGAAAAATAACTCCAGCTGGTTCAACAACCAACTGGCGTTACTGAAGCAAGAACGTAGAAGGGCGGAAGCCGCCTGGAAAAAAAGCTCTTCAGATGAGAACCTCAGCGTCTACAAAGCAACAACAAGGAAATACCACAAAGAAATATTCAAAGCCAAGAAAAACTATTTTCCTAAGGCTATCAACAGTGCCCTTAATCGCCCACGCGAACTCTTCAAGCTGGTCACTCAGACCATGAATCCAGGATGTCTTGAAGCCCCCAATTCGGACTCACAAGAATTTTGCAATGAATTGTCGGATTACTTCATTAACAAAATCGAAGGAATCCGGAAAAGCATTCGGCAAAATAATTCCCCCCTCAACCCTCCCCGTAATTATCTGCACAACACCTGCAGTAACTCACCACATCCAGGTAGGTTCACGTTGGAACCTATCTCTATCAATGACACTAATAATATCATCAGTACTTTGCGTAACAGCACCGCGCCGAATGATATTATCCCCACTAAACTGCTGAAGGAATGCGCCGACATCCTGGGACCTTCTATCACGCAGCTTATCAACCAATCTTTCAGGGAAGGCACAGTGCCCTCCCAATTGAAGGAGGGTATAATTCGACCCATTCTGAAGAAACCCAATCTGGACCCCAAGGATCCACTCCACCGTCGTCCAATCTTGTTTAAAGTTCTGGGGTATAGACAGAATTCTCCCAAACTGGAGGGGATCAAATTTGGTGTGTGAAATATCCAAAAGGGAAACTCGATGGATATATTTAATGAATACTCTGACACCTGCGGGCTTGAACGTCGAACTTGACGTCAACTGTTATATCAGCGATGTTTGACATATTCAACATATTTACCTAGTGGGTTGGGTGATAATTCTAATTGATTTAGTTTTTTATATATATACTTTTCTATTTTGTCTTATGTATATCATATGACTTTTTATCTTGGTTTCCATTTTCCTCACCATATTCTTAGATTGTATATTTAGGTTTTTATCCTAATTTTTATCCTAATTTTTATTATAATTTTTAACTAGTATAATGCTTTACTTGAGGTTTTATTTAAATTTAAGACCAGTGGATGTAATACTTGATTAAGATGCATGATGGTTAAATTCACATCCTTATTAGGGATGATACAGTAAACTATATCTCGCATATACCATGTGATATGCTTGCTGTAGTTTAGGCTTATTATACGTTTTTTTATATATCTTTTATAAGTGAAAGGTTGTACTGTGTTAATGGGGGATGCAGCTGCGATTCGCCCTGTTATCCCAGGGGGGATCCGTAGACACTGCTGCACCTCAGTTACTCCGTTTGTGCTACAGAGGTCAATATATGTATGATATATAACACAGGACCGCTTTAAAACAGGTCGCTTTACACATGCTACTGTGCTCATCGTAGCATTTATGTATAATTTTCGGATGTTTGTATCTTTATTTGCATGTAAGTGTTATGCATAGCTAATCTGCGGACTTGTAACCTGTTAAAAAAGAGGTATGCAAGCATCTCCGTATTTTGAGTGCGCCCATTGGCCAGAATGAGAGGAATGGGATTGGCTTTCAATCTCCTGGCGCCGTATACGATCTAGGCGTAGACAGCCTGAGGTTAAATCCTCGGCGCTGGCACGTTTTTAGTGACGCGATCGCGCTGGAGTCGACTGGTCATGTGAGCACTTGGAGGAGTGCACCGTTCTATTACTCTCATTGGTTGACAATGAGGATAAAGGGACATCTCACGGTACTGGGCTCCACCTCTTTGATGATGTCGAATGACGAAACTAGTCAAGGCAGAACCCGGTAATGTGAGTGAAGGACGCCTAGAACTGTGGGAGACGAGCGCATCCACCCCCCTGCAAAGCACAGAGCGGTAGGAGACGCCGACCATAGATCTATAAAGAGCGCCCGCAATGAATGTGACTACATGCTGGTTTATATTCTAATGTTTGTGAGTGTACATCTATATGGATTTTTTACACATACAGAGGTGAATTAAAAGTTTAAACAGTATCACACTATGTCCGTTCTCTTTGTTTTTGCTTGCTGAACATTGAGCATCCATTTGTTTGGAGTGAGGAGACATACATTGAGATCAGCTTGGATCCGGCTCTCTTAAGGCTTTTGTCTATTTGGTTGCTGGTAAGAGGCTTTCTTAGGAGGGGGCTGCTATCCACACCCCCCCTCCTTTCTCATTACACGAGTGGTGGTGGATCTTCTGGCAACAACAAGATCTTGCTTTCATCTTCTTGGGATTGATTGGACTGTTTAATACTATTATTATACAATTTTTTTCTCTTTTGTAGAAATCTATATATAACATGGACATACACTAAACCAGTATATTGATTGATTACTGATGTAATATATATGTTGCAATAGACATATACACTAGCGCTGCCTGGTGGATGCTAACTTGTTTTAAGCATTGCTTTTACTTTTTTTCATTTACCCTGTGTTAATAATCTAGAGACATGCCTCTCTTTGATAGAGGACTGGATGACAAAGAGTTATCTTAAACTCAACGGAGCGAAAACAGAACTTCTTCTGTTTCACGCCAAGCGTATTATTCAACCTGCAACAACCTGGACCCCCCTGCCCATTCTGGGCAAAATCATCACCCCTAGCGACAAAGTCAAAAGTCTTGGGGTCATCTTTGACTCCTACATGACAATGGACGCACAAATAGGGTCAGTGGTCAGCGGATCTCACCATCCACTGTGCCTACTACGCAGACTTACTCCTTTTATTCCCAAGGAAGACATAGCGGTCGTGGTGGGAGCAATTGTAAACTCCAGACTGGACTATGCAAATGCCCTTTACCTCGGACTCCCCAAGTACCAAATCGCTCGTCTACAAGTCGTTCAAAATACGGCCGCTAGACTTGTGACTGGGAAAAAACCCTGGGAATTAATCTCACCTTCACTGAGATCCCTTCATTGGTTACCAGTAAAAGACAGAATCACTTTTAAAGCTCTCTGTCTAACGCATAGATGTATCCATGGGAATGCACCCCATTATCTATGCGAAAAAATAAAAGCTCATAATCCCAATCGCGTTCTGCGATCCACCAATCAAAATCTACTCCAGATACCGAAAGCCAAGTACAAGTCCAAAGGAGAAAGGAGATTTGCGGTCCAAGGTCCCAGACTATGGAACGCTTTACCAACCAGCATTCGGTTGGAGGAGAACCACTTAGCGTTCAGGAGAAAGATCAAGACTCATCTCTTTTGATACCAAAGGAGACAGGAACAACAAGTGCCCAGAGGCGATTAAGTTCCCATGTGCTGCGCTATATAAGTTTTCATTCATTCATTCAATTCTCAACACTGGCACTACCTGCCTGGAGTTTTCATGTTTTCCCTGTGCCTATGTGGGTTTCCTCCCACACTCCAAAGACATGCTGGTAGGTTAATTGGCTCCTGTGTTTTGGGTTGTGTTTTGTTTAATGTGATTATGTTTGTTTAATTGGTCTGTATTGTCTCAATGTTCTTTGCATAAAAATATAAAAAGAGGACCTGACTTAAAAAAAAAATGGCTCCTGTCTAAGTTGGCCTTAGTATGTGTATTTTATATATGAATGTGTGTTAGGAACCTAACATTGCAAGCTCCTTAAGGGCAGAGACTGATGTGAATGTAAAATATATGTGTGAGAGTGCTGCGTAAAGCTGTGATGTTTTCAGGTAGTTATGTACAGCACCCTGCTGTCCCCTTCCACCAGTATGTTATGCCTGCATTGCATGGATGATGTCACTGGGTCTATAATATAGTTTGTAATGAAAATAGAAAGGTTTTATATAAAATTCCGTTGTTGATGTGGGTGGACCAGGATAGAGGAGTAACTTGACAGAGGAGTAACTAGAACCCACAGGGCCCTGGTACAAGAAACCATAAAGGCCCCCATTACCCCCCATTACCCCCTTAGGGTGCAGGGGGAAAAAAGGGCATCAGCATGCCACCCCTACCACCCCTCCTATCCAGGTGTACAGGGGAGCCGCACAGGCATGGGGCATGGGGCCAGGTTGCTGTACATATGCCCCTGAAACTTGAGTTTTAACCCATACATTATCAGATAATTTGCTATTGATGCTTAAACCAGCTGCACTCCTGACATAACCTGAATACTGTATAACTGGCCTAATGCATTTATATGAACTATTACCTTAAATGCTGCATTTCATTCAATACGGTAACAAAAATGGTTAAATCCTCTACTGTTTTCTGCTTTTATATTCTGTCTTGCTGGGGTTCAATCGGCAAAGTGCTAGGAAAAATATCATAGTTCGCAAAAACCAATAAAAAAGATTGTAATGCATTTATCTTAGTATTAAGTAGAGAATGAAAGAGTATAAAACATCTACTTCTATTAATGATTAGTACAATTTTATTAAAGTTTAGGCCCTTTCCAAGAAGCAATATAACTAAGGCTTTGCTAGTCTTTTGGGAGTCATTTGAGTGTTAATGAGAACATAAATTAACTTTACTTTATAAATCAATTGCATAACACCTTTAGGACTGCAAAAAACATACACAACAAATGCAGTGCATTTGTTTAATAATAGGTTATTAACAAATTGTGCATTCACAAGCTTTTGGTTTATTAAAATGGTCATTTTCTATAACCGTGCCGGACAGTCAGTCATCATTTATAGCTTTGACCACTGAACTCTTCTAATCATCTGTTCAAGGACTATAATGCTGCAGAGAGCTGCTTAGAATATGCCGCCAGTTTCATTCTACTCTCTGTACTGGTCTAATGTTACAGATGGAAAAGATGGAATTGTTGTTAATAATCGGCAATCATGAGCCATCTCTTATTTTCTGTGAAAATTAAGTAATCACTTGACTCTGTTTATAAACTTGGGGTTAGTGCTTGGGTTAATGTTAGGGCTGGTTTTAGGGTCAGTGTTAGCCTTATGATGCTTTGTTGCCTCTGCATGTCAGAATTAGAGGCTAGGTTGACATTTCAGGAGCTTCCTGATGAGACAGAATTGCAAAATGCATTGAAACTGAGCATCCGCCATCATTGACGTCACTTCTGGTTTATCCTTGGGCCTAACATCCAGTTATTGGAATGCACACTGGCTCAGAGTGAGAGGTGTGGATTGCACTGAAGGCTGTTTGTGTTGGGGCTGACTATAGCATTAATAAATGTAAGTACGCAATCTGTCATTTTTGTACTGTTAAATTTATAGTAAAAAATACTACACTATGAACATTTTTATCACTTTCTAAGAGAGAAAGTTATATGGGGAATCAGGGTTGGATCTCGGGCCCGGATTTACTCCCTTTGCAGCCCCAAGGCCGGTTCCTTTATTGCTGCCCCCCCTGCCAAAAAAAAACTGAAAGTCCCCCAACCCGTGCCCATCATTGCCACCTCACCATGCTCATCATTGCCGCCTCATCATTATTGCAGCCTTACCGTGCCCTCATTGCAGCCTCACCATCACTGCCGCCTTACTGTGCCCTCATTGCAGCCCCCCTCACCATCATTGCTACCTTACTGTGCCTTCATTGCAGCCCCCCTCACCATCATTACAGCCCCCCACATCATTACAGCCCCCTCACCATCATTGCAGCCCCCCTCACCATCATTGCAGCCTTACTGTGCCAAACAATGTAGCCTCACCAGTCAGTGTGTGCATTACGCACATCGGGCATCTCCTGCTGTGTCACAGAGCTCACTGTTGAAAGTTCGGGAGTGCTGTGATAAAAGTCCCGCTCTCCTCCTAGACCACCTCATGTGATAGACAGAACACTGCCTCTATAGCACAAGCTGGTCTAGGAGGAGGGCAGGACTTTTTTTATCACAGCGCGCCCAAACTTTTCACCGTGAGCTCTGTGACACAGCAGTCTCCCGCCGTGGGTTACAACCAGCGTCGCCCCTGCACCCACTGCCACCCGAGGCCTGGCCTCAGTGGCCTTTTCGGGAATCCGGTCCTGTTGATTCTACTGTTACGAGATTCTCTTTTCCCAGGTTATTGTTGGAGAAGCAAAAGCTGATAATTATCTGAAGGCTGGTTTTATATAGATGGTGAGTGATCATTTGGGGGAGCACTATAAGAAGGAATTCATGATTTGTGCACTTTCATCACAGTGATTGGAACTCTTTCAAGAATATTCTTGATTTGTTGGGACTTTATATATTTTTATTTTATATTTTTGTATTGTTTGTGGCATTTTTCAAAATTTTCAGTATGGACAAATGTATGATCTATTATTGATGACCTTGGAGCGACTTACTTTTGCATATGTACCACTTAAAGGAACAGCTGCACTTTTTGAAGTATAAAATATTTGATGCTATATATGTTGACAGTTCTTTGTTGGCGCTACAATTATCACTTTTTTATGATGTTGACATTTCATCTCAACATTTGGTTATTTCAAGGCAAATACACGTTTGGCGAAATGCCAAGTCTTGACCAATTAATTTTCTCCACTGCAGAGAATGCAGCACAGCTTAGACAAAACATGATTGGATAGTAAAAAGCAGCAGATCGCCGATAATGCTATCTATGTTTTGCAGGCTCCGTTTGTTAGATTCATAGCATTACGCAATGCAGTAAATCATGACTGACACACTCCAGCACTGAATGTTGTTCTGCAGGGGATTGCAAGATTGAGATACAATTTTAAACTAGATTTAATTTTAACAAAATAATACATAACCAGATTAAATTGGGATCTGTTTTATCTGCCTACATTTACACTTTAATTTAAATACAATTTTCAATGTGGTTTAAACCATTTCCTGCCGCAGAAGAATAATTAATTTCAGATAACAGCAGAAGTTCCATATAAAACTACATTTGACCTTCTTCCTTCCCCTGCTACTCTCCCCAGCTCTGGGCTCAGCTGCCATTCTTGGAAGTCTGGCATCCCTGCCACTGGTTTCAGGAGGGTGAGAAGAGACTGGTGAATGCCAGTTCACCTATCCCCTCTGCAGAGACCTGTGCAGCTTCCCTCACTGTTAACCTATTTCTTGTCCTCAAGTTTTTTTTTCCTCTCTTGGAATTTAAGTGGTTGTAAAGGCAGACTTTTTTTTTATCTTAATGCGTTATATGTGTGCAGCAGCCACCCTAATACTTACCGAAGCCCATCTCAATCCAGAGATGTTGCAGGAGAGACTTGGCTGTCTGGGACTGTCCTTCCTCATTAGTTGCGACATCAGCGAAGCACTATTGGTTCCTACTGCTGTCAATAAAAGTTAGTGAGCCAATGAGGAGAGAGAGGGAGGTGGGGCCTAGGCACGGCACCATGTCTGTATGGACACACGAAGCTGAAATTCAGCTCAGGTGCCCCCCTAGCAAGCTGCTTGCTATAAGGGCCCTCAACAGGAGAGAATGTCCAGGAGAGCCAAAGAGGGACCCGAGAAGAGAAGGATCTGGGCTGCTCTGTGTAAAACCACTGCACACAGCAGGTAAGTATAACATATTTGTTATTTTTAACCAAAAAAACAACAACACATCAATATCACTTTTAACCATTGCTGCTTTTACAATAGAGAATGGGAAATAGCTACATCAAATGTCTGAACAGATTAAAATCTACATGTGAAGATAATTTGTTTTGTAAAAGCTTCCAAATGGTGGCAGTCAATTTAGGTACGGCAGTCTCCAGATGGTAAACAAGAGGACTTTAGGACCACTGCTGGCTTACATGTTTCAAAGGAATAGCTTATTCCCCAGAGCCTAGCAGTGGTAACTCCTTCAGCTCATTATATACACATGTGCATTCATTAGACATTCACCCTAGCCCCTTACCTCCACTAGACCACCACTGCAGTGGACCGGTATTTAAACCTTCCTGGGATGTGTCTAATGAATGTCTAATGAGTGAACATGTGTATATAATGAGCTGAAGGAGTTACCACTGCTAGGCTCTGAGGAATAAGGTATTCTTTTGAAACATGTAAGCCAGCAGTGGTCCTAAAGTCCTCTCGTTCACCATCTGGAGACTGTCATACCTAGATTGACCATTGGAGGCTTTTACAAAACAAATTATCTTCACATGCATGTCAGTAGTTTTTAGTCTGTTTTTACAAATACATTTACTAAAGGATAATGCACAAGGCTGGTGTGCCCTCTTTTCTCTATTCCCTCTCTTGATTGCTAGGATACCCCTATCCTGAAGGGCAGCAAGGCCTGAGGAATTATCCTTTGAACATTAGATAACTCGGACATCACGCTTATGCTCAAGAGTATTTGTTTGCTGACATCAAATGTGAGCTCTGCTATACCTGCCACTATTCAACTGATTGCAGCAGCAAATATTCTGGACTGCTAGTAGAGGTGAGTGCCCAAAAACTTTTCTGCCGCAGTTATGATGCAGATTAAGACAATTCTGCAAAGAATAATTTCAGTGTTCCAACTCATCTATCAGCTGGGGACATGGTATCCCAATCTGCATCTGATGTGCAAGTATATTTTAAAGTGAAAAAGAAAATTTATTGAGAAAATTAATTAAGAAATCATACACACACTACATATACATGCATGCAGTTAGGATCAGGGTTGGCAACTGTCAGTAAATTTACAAAAAGTTTGTAAAATCCGTAATTTTTGCATCTGTCAATAAATGTCCATTACGGACATACAGACTACACGTCCACAATGTACATTTATGGACAGATGCAAAAATTACGGATTTTACAAACTGTTTGTAAATTTACTGAAAGTTGGCAACCCTGGTTAGGACACAGTATGTATGTAAACAATTGTAACTTCACAGACTAAAAGTAGTCTCCACATTTGGCAAATATAAAGATACATGAATAATTTTAAGGCATTCAATAATTAGTAGTTCACCTATTATTGTTTTTGCTGTTTTGTCAGTGTACATTTTTTCCTATTTATTAGTGGGACACATTTGTTGAAAAATGTGAAGATTGTATTTTAGTTGTACACACAAAGTATTTTGGTGTATTTTTTTAGTATGCATTTAATCAGCATCATCTCACTGTTGTTGGATCAAAGAAGCATCTTTCCATTTTGTGTATTTTTCCTAATTTATTCCATGCATGTACATATTTGTAAGCTTAATAAAAATGAAACTTTGTTAAAAAATGTTTCTCTCCCTTTCTGTTTGCAGATTTCTTTTAACCTTACACAATGCAGCCCACAGTAGTAGTGATGTGTTTCTTTTTCTTTTTTAGTTTAGTAGTAGTTTTAGAACCTTCTTCCTCCAATATTTTTTAACTTTTTTATAACTCTTAATACTAATGTTATACCATTTTTGATTGCAGTTATTAAGCTTTTTTTATGTATATGTTATGTCTAACTTTCATTTTAATTTATTTATTATATTTAGTTATTTATAAAACCTCTGAAATGAAAAATGGAATGTATTCAAACATTTTAAGATGATTTTATAATATCAATGTAGCAGTACAGAATGTGTTTCGTACATTATAAATGAGATTTTTGTTTTAAGGCATGTCTCCAAAACATTCCTTCCTTTACTGCTTCTAAGTGTCATCGTGGGTTCAGTGTATGTTATGTAAAATCAGTCAGTGATTTGGGTATAAAACCATAGCAAATATACCCTAGTGTGTTCTGATTAAGGTTTATTTGGATGCTGCTGACAACACAGCAGTTTGATGACATGCTGGCATATTAATGAATGCAGAGAGACAGCATTCCGTTCTCTAGATTTCTTTTATACAAGTCGTTTTCTAAAGTAATTTCATAGTACAAACCTCACTCCTAAAAACACTGTTAAATATCAGAACCAATTTAAAGGGTGGCACAGTTGCCTTAAGGTGCCATAAACCTGCCAAACACTTTAAAAAATGAGACAAATAAGTGAATGAATTATGTAGCAATACCGGATTCATTACCGGCGGTGATAGCACTAGAAGATTTCCTCTGGTTATTACATTTTCAGTAGGATCATGTATCAAAATTCATAGAATGAGATGTTTTCAATGTCTTATTCTCCAAAGATTCATTCATATCTTCCTGATTGCTTATGTGACTTTGCAGTTTAATTGCAAGACCAGAATACTTGTAGAGCTCTTGTTTGCTAGTGGCATAGGAGAAATGTTTTCGGTAATCATAACTGCAGTCAGTCTCTTGTTCCATGGGAGCATGCAATGTCTCCCACTACTTAAAACCTTTAGCAGATTTTAGGTCCCCAGATCAGCATAGTTTGGAGCCCTTAGAAAATGTTATAACTTTTTTTAATTTTGGAAAGTGTGGGCAAGATATAGAACCCCTGTCAGATTTAACTGCTATCTGGGGCTTTGTATTAACAGGAAGATACATTCTATCATTTTGTCCTATGGTTTCACCAGACAAGAAATTGTTCAAATCTGATATGGGCAACAACTAAAAAGCTGGTGTGCAAAGAGGAAACTACCAAGCAAGGTATGCCAAGGCAAGAGATGACAATGACTCCCTGGAAAGTTGGCTAATTAAAAAAAACGTAAAGTGATTGTAAAGTCTTGTTTAAAAAAAACAAAAATAAACATGTTATACTTACCTGCCCTGTGCAATTGGCCAGGATCTTCCAATTCTCAGATTCCTCTTTGCTGCTCCTGACCCTATCTCCTATTGAGTGCCCCCTCAGCCATTAGCATCCTATGGGGGTACCCAAGCCAAATCAGAGCTCCTTGTATCCATTCAGACACCGAGCCCCAACCTGGTCCCGCCCCTCTCTCCATTGATTGGCTATTTGACTTTGATTGACAGTCACAGGAGCCAATGGCACAACTGCTGTGTCTCAGCCAATCAAGACGAGTGGCCCGGATGGCTTAGAAACTCGTGAACATCGCTGGAGAAACAGGGGGCTGAATTAAGTAATTAAGGGGGTGCTGGGGAGGCTGATACACACATCGTTTTTTTATCTTAACCACTTCAGCCCCGGACCATATTGCTGTCCAAAGACCAGAGCACTTTTTGAGATTCGGCGCTGCGTCGCTTTAACTGACAATTGCGCGGTCGTGCGACGTGGCTCCCAAACAAAATTGGCGTCCTTTTTTTCCCACAAATAGAGCTTTCTTTTGGTGGTATTTGATCATCTCTGCGGTTTTTATTTTTTGCGCTATAAACAAAAACAGAGCGACTATTTTGAAAAAAATGCAATATTTTTTACTTTTTTCTATAATAAATATCCCCAAAAATATATAAAAAAATATATTTTTTCCTCAGTTTAGGCCGATACGTATTCTTCTACATATTTTTCGTATCGCGCCCGCCGGGCACACGCACGGGACTCGGGGGCGAGCGGGGGGGCGCGCGCGCGGGCCGCCGGCGGCGCGCACGCGCCCCCTAGTGGCCGCGAAAAGCGCGACGTAGAGCTACGGGCTCTCGCGCACCCGTGCCGACCTGCCGCCGTATAACTGCGGCGGCTGGTCGGCAAGTGGTTAATGCATAGAATGTATTAAGATAAAAAAACTTCTTCCTTTAAGACCAGGTTCACACTGGGCTGCGGGAGTGAAGCCGTGCGAGTTCAGCAGTCCCGATTTCAGAGACATCTGTGCAGATGTCAATGTAAATCACGGCTCGAAATCGCAAAAAGTAGTACAGGAAATCGCTGCATCGCCGCCGATTAGGGCAGTGCCATTGCCGACAATTGCCGGCAAATGCCGCCGATTTGAGATGCGATTTGACATCTCAAATCGCATCTCAAATCGTACCAGTGTGAACCAGGCCTACAACTCATTTAATCTTATGGCAGACCCAAGTTAGAACTGTAATCGTTAATAATACAAATGATTTATTGCTCACCACTTCTCTGTGATCTAACAATCAAAAGGTGCCATGGATTAGAGCCTTCTACTCTACTTAGAAGAAAAACATATTTTTTTTTATCTGTGTTGCTGTTGGACATTATCTCCAACACAAGAACAGCCATACTACCCTGAAATTGGCTGGAGTAATGGTGCTACTGGAACAGTAAAAGAGTTGAAATATATAAACCTGTTACAAGACAATTTTATATTACAATTCAGAGGCCCCAACTAGAAATAATGGTCTGCTTGACCTGGTAATCTCAAACCATGCAGAGCTTATTCCTAATGTTCATATAAGAGAACATTTGGGTAGTAGTGACCTTAACATGATTTATTTTACTGTAAAGCTGCGTACACACGATCGGTCAAAACCGATGAAAACGGACTGAAGGTCTGTTTCATCGGTCCAAACCGATCGTGTTTAGGCGCCATCGGTCAGTTATTCTTCGGTCCAAAAAAATAGAACTTGCTTTAAAATTGAACTGATGGACGCCTGACCGATGGGTCAAAACCGATCGTTAGTATGCAAAACCATCGGTTAAAAGGCCTCAGAATCAAGTCGACGCATGCCGATGGTGTGTAGGCACATCAGACCATCAGTCAGCTTCATCAGTTAACCGATGACAATGGTCCCTCAGACTGTTCTAATCGGATGGCCTGATCGTGTGTACAAGGCTTAAAGCTGTAAACAACACACACATATGGCAAATTTATTAAATAACTTCAGCT
This sequence comes from Rana kukunoris, assembly GCA_029574335.1. Taxonomy (NCBI): domain Eukaryota; kingdom Metazoa; phylum Chordata; class Amphibia; order Anura; family Ranidae; genus Rana; species Rana kukunoris. The sequence continues at coordinate 283,665,281 of CM056052.1, forward strand.
CTGAGCAAACTTAACCACTTCAGCCCCGGAAGAATTTACCCCATTTTTGACCAGAGCACTTTTTGTGATTCACACTTAGTCGCTTTAACTGAAAATTGCACGGTCGTGCGACATTGCACTTAAACAAAATTGACGTCCTTTTTTCCCCACACACATAAAGCTTTCTTTTGGTGGTATTTGATCACATCTGCAGTTTTTATTTTTTGTGCTATAAACAAAAAACAAATAAATAAACAAAAAAAGAGAGACAATTTTGAAAAAAAAGCAATATTTTAAACTTTTTGCTATAATAAATATCCCCAATATATATATATATATATATATATATATATATATATATATATATATACACATATATATAAAAAAATCTTTCTCTGTTATGCATTCTTCTACATATTTTTGGTAAAAAAAATCATAACAAGCGTATATTGTTTGGTTTGCGCAAAAGTTATAGCTTCTACAAAAACCAAACAGGAATTCTATCCTAACTGCATTCCATCCAAAACTAAAAGTTTGGCCTGGACATAACGCTCAATTAAAAACACAAAGGCATCATTACTGATGTTAAAGCACTATACATAATAATTTTTTTTTTCTTTTTTCTTTTTGGGTCTTAACTGAATAGCAGCATTAACGTACTTGCAAGTATGGGCAGTTCTTGAAGCTTGCTTGGAGTTTTCACTATTAATATAATGTTACAATAAATTGACCATTACATTAACAGGTTTCCAGAAGTCTCATTCTATAAGAAATCATTACTTAGACTATTTTATCACATAATTTGGAGTACAAAGTTTGCTCTACACATGAGAGGCATGCTTATACTTTGCTCATCATTAGACATTTCCAATCTGATACAGAAGAGTATTTCTATTCCATTTACATTCCGAGTCTTATTGCTAGTTAACTTAATGAAGCTGATCCAGTAGCGTCATTGTCACTATCTACCTTTTCTAAGTCAGCCAAGTTAAGCTGTGAAGATGCTGATGATCTTTGTTAGAATGAGCTGCGTGGCTCTGCTAGAGAACACATAATGACTTCCTAAGAGACAGCAGATCAGCTCAGTCTCATAATCTATAATTGAAGGAATCAAATACAGCAATTATCTCGCTGCTATTATTGCTCACACAATTTGTGCCCTCCACATGATTCCTACTTTTCAGATTTATCAAATAATATATTAAAATTCTTATGCAAGTATTAAAGCAGGGGCTTTAATGTTTCATTACTTTATAAGTTAAAATGCTATTTTTCTTAAAGTCAGAATGCTAAGTTGCAAGGTGTTTTTGATACACAATAGAGCATGTAAAAATAACAAGAAGAAACAACACAAAACTAGGTAACAAATATCTAAAGTGTGTCTAAACCCAAAGACAAATATATAATATAATATAATATAATATCATATAATAATAATAATAATAATAATAATAATAATAATAATAATAATAATAATAATAGTTTATTGAAAGGTTCCAGTCCTTAGATGTAGAGGCTGAACTGTTTTCTTTTTTTCCAGGCTTTTCCTACTTTATTTATTTAGTGATCTTGCCAAGAACACACTTCCTGTCCCAGTGACAACACTCATCCAGTGTACTGCATCTATAGAGCAGTATGGTCACCCTATAACAGCATTACAGAACATCTATCCCTCTCTACTTCTCCATAACTTGGGGGAGGGGTTGCAATCCACAGGGATAGCTAAGAACAATGCTAACTGATAATAATCAACAGTAGCAGGGGGCACAAGATGTGATTAGCTCACAAGATTTCTGGCAGGATCAACACTTTCATTGGTAAATTGAACAGACCAAAAAGAGAAAATAAGATACATTTATCGTTGGGGTTTGAATACACTATCAAGAAAAAAAGCAACTTCTATCTTTCTAATTTGTGTTGCAATGTTTTCATAATATAAAAAAGGTCAATTCTTCGCTCACCCGATCACTTGATGAATATCATGTGATATAACTGTGATGCACTCAAACCTAATGTGAGTGTTCCAATAATATTGCAGCAATCTTAACCACTTAAGACCCGGACACTTACGCTGCTAAATGACCCAAGGTGTTTTTACAATTCGGCGCTGCGTCGCTTTAACAGACAATTGCGCGGTCGTGCGACGTGGCTCCCAAACAAAATTTGCGTCCTTTTCTTCCCACAAATAGAGCTTTCTTTCGGTGGTATTTGATCGCCTCTGCGATTTTTATTTTTTTGCGCTATAAACTAAAATAGAGCGACAATTTTGAAAAAAATCACTATTTTTTTACTATTTGTTATAAAAAAAAATCAAATAAACTAAATTTTAGTAAAACATTTAGGCCAAAATTTATTTAGCCACATGTCTTTAGTAAAAAAAAAAATCGTAATAAAAAAAATAGCTACCTAGCGGGAACAGCGACACTAATACAGCGATCAGAAAAATGATCGCTTAGTGACGCTGGCAATAGGGAGTGAAAGGGTTAACTAGGGCGGTGATCAGGGGGTTAAAACTTTATTAGGGGGGGTGGGGGGGCTATCCTGAACCTAACACTAACTGTTTTTTACAGTGCCTGTCACACTGACACTAAATGCAGTGATTAAATCACTGCATTCAGTAACACTGTGACAGGGGGGTGGGGGGGGGCGATCACAAGGGGTTAATATGCCTATGTGAGTGTGTGTCAGTGTTGTGTTGGTGCACACTTACTTGGCATGTCTTCTCTCATCAGCAGCGCTGGGAAACAGCGCTGCGATGAGAGAAATGATCATTTCCTCCTTCCTGTGTAAACACAGGAGGAGGAAGTGACAGGCTGGGAGCGCGCTCCCATTGGCTGGGAGCGATCGCGGGGGGGGCGGAAAACACGGACATCCGCCCGCTCGTCGGCGATCGCTCCCAGAGCCAGGGGGACCGCCGCACGCCGCGGAGGGGGTCCCGATGGGACCCCCGAACCGCACTAAGGCGAGGACGTAAATTTACGCCCTTGTGCCTGTACGAGCCATGTTGTGGACGTACATAGGCGTGCGGGGGTCCTTAACTGGTTAAAGAATTAATACTTAACCACTTGCTTACTGGGCACATAAACCCCCTTCGTGCCCAGGCGAAATTTCAGCTTCCATCATTGCGTCGCTTTAACTGACAATTGCGCGGTCGTGCGACGTGGCACCCAAACAAAATTGGCGTCCTTTTTTTCCCCACAAATAGAGCTTTCTTTTAGTGGTATTTGATCGCCCGTGCGGTTTTCATTTTTTGCGTTATAATGAAAAAAAGAGCGACAATTTAAAAATATATATATATTTTTTACTTGTTGCTATAATAAATATCCCATTTTTTTTGTTTATATATTTCTTTCTCAGTTAAGGTCGATACGTATTCTTCTACGTAAAAAAAAATCACAATAAGTGACTGCTTTGCGCAAAAGTTATAGCACCTACAAAATAGGGGACATAATTATGATTTTTTTTTTTATATTTTTTTTTTTACTAGTAATGGCAGCGATCTGCGATTTTTATTGGGACTGCGATATTGCGACGGACACATCGGACACTTTTGACACATTTTTGGCGCCATTCACATTTATACAGCGACCGGTGCTATAAAAATGCACTAATTACTGTATAAATGTGACTGGCATTGAATGGGTTAACACTAGGGGGTGAGGAAGGGGTTAAATGTATTGCCTGGGTGTGTTCTAACTGTGTGGGGGGAGGGGGGTGACTGGGGGAGGTGACCGATGCTGTCTCCCTATGTACAAGAGAAACAGCATCAGTCGCCTCTCACTGACAGGACGTGAAGCTCTGTGTTTACACTCAGAGCTCCACGTCCCTGCTCTCTCACTGACGATCGCGTGTACCTGACGGACTTCGCGGCCGCCGGGTACACGCATCGGATCCTCGGTGATGCGTCGGGACTGTTTTTCCCCGCCGGGGAATTACAAGTAAATCACGTCCAAAGACGTGACCCCAGCGCCTCAGGTCCGCGCTGCTGACGTATTCTGTCAATAGCGCGGACCTGAAGAGGTTAATCCTTAAACAATACATATCAAAATAAAAAAACGGTTTTGCACAACTTTTTTTGTTTTATATGTAATGTTTTGATAATCATTAAAAATAAATAAATAAAGTATATGTGGTGCTATGCAGTTTTAATGAACAGATTCATACAGAACAGGTTGATTCAGAAGTGACCCCCTCTACCTGGACCCCTATGCCCAGTCATTTATATTAGGAACACACTCCTTAGCTGCAGGGATTTATTAGCATTGCTGCAACTCACAACAAATCAAGAAACATAATTCAAATAATTATTTTCTTTGGACTAAATGTTCTTGTAATGCACTTAGAGGGGTTGATATACTAGGGCAGCCAATAGATGATTCTGTTATTTCATAGAAAATAATCATATTAAAAACAAAACCGCAATCATTTGTTTTGCCTGTGCAAATGCTTAAGACAACCGCAAGGCACATTTTTTTAATACAACGACCTATTAATGATCATTGTTGATTTTGTATCCCAGTCCCACTAGAGCAAAAACTGCAATTTATTCTCTTAACTCCTTTCAAAAAAAGCAATCCTTTTTGCCAGATTGGATACAAAACGCGTAAACAGTGTGAAAAGTAATGCAACATTTTGCAAACAATCAGAAAATCATGTTTCATTGTTCTGCAAGATATCAAATCTGATGGGTAAAAGCAAAGAGCTCTTTCAAAACCTTCACAACCTTATTTTGCAAAACATACTGATGGCATTGGTTGCAGAAGGATTTCTAAACTTCTGAATGTTCAAGTGAGCACTGTTAGGGCGTTAATTCAGAAGTGGAAAGAACATAATTTCACCATAAACGGGCCACAAACATGTGCTTCTTGCAAGATTTCTGACAGAGGAGTGAAAATATTTATCAGAAGAGTTGTCTAAGAACCAATGACCACTTGTGGAGAACTTTAGAAAGACCTGGAATTAGCATGTACAATTGTTTTAAAGAAAACAATAAGTAATGCACTCAACCACCATGACATTCATGCACAATCGCCACGCAAGACTCCATTGCTGCAGAAATGTTGAAGCTTGTTTAAAGTTTGCTGCACAACATTTAGAGAAGCCTGTGAAATACTGGCAGAATATAGTCTGGTGACTAGGGATGAGCTCCGTGTTAGATTTGAACGTATGTTCGACTCGAACATCGTCTGTTCGTACGTTCGTCGAAATTCGAACAAAACGCGTCGTTCGCGCCAAATTAGAGTGACGCGTCACGGCCCATAATTCACTGCGGCATTGCGCGCTGATGATTGGCCAAGCATGCACTATGACCCGCATGCTTGGCCAATCACAGTGCGCAAAAAGCGGAGAGCCATAATTGGCCAAAGCCAGGGTGGCTTTGGCCAATTATAGCTCAGGGGGTTTAGTACACGCCCCACACTATAAAAGGCTGCCTGCAAGGTGGTCTCGTGTAGTGTGCTGCGGCATTGTTAAAGAGATCGGTCCTATAGAGAGAGAGAGAGACAGTGGGCCAGATTCACGTACATCTGCGCATTATTGGACCGGCGTAGCACACCGCCTTTACGTTAGACTGGCGCAATGTAGCGGCGCAATCACCCTATTCTCGTCGGTTTTACGCAGAAATTTGCGCCTGCGCAACGTTATTTCTGAGGCGCAAGGCGGAGTAATACAAATTGGCAAGGACGTGGGTGTGTTACATTGAAATGAGCTGTGACCCCATGCAAATGAAGGGCCGGCCGGCTCGCGCATGCGCGCTTGAAGCAGACCATGGTCAGCATGCTCACAACTCGGGAACAGCGCAATCAGTAAAATTGGAAGTGGACTAGGGCAAAATAGTGAACTACGCAGACAGCATAAATAGACAGACAGAAATGCACTTCCTTTGCAAAAGTACATCCCTTTGTATCCCTCCCTATACAGCAAGGTGCTTTTGTTCTGTTGTTAGTTGCATTACTGACAAGGTGAATGCATCGGGGGGGGGGGGGGGGGGGGGGGGGGGGGGGGGGGGGAGACCCGGACACGGTCGGGGATTGAAAAGAAGATCAATGACCTCCGGCGTCTGGTCAGAAAGAAGCTGGCCAAAATGGTAGCCCATGCCAGGGCCACAGGAGGGGGCCCACCATGCCCCGTTAGGCTGACAACGGAGGAGCGTGCGGTGGCCCAAACTTTTCATAGACAACAGGTGGAGGGCCTGCCCGGCTATGACTCAAGTCATGAAGGCGTGATGCCAGGTAAGGTTTTTTTTCTCTATTAGGTGTGTAGCATGTGTGGGGGAGGGGGTGAAAGGGAATATGTGGCAAGTGTGTGGATCCTCCAACCTGTGAATGTTTTGTGTCATCCACAGATGAGCAGGGGGTGCTGGGCCATCTGGGCTGACCGCACCATCCCAGGGACAACAGCCTGATGAGGACCCCCCGACAAGGCCGGAGTCCCCGGAGGAGGTTGAAGAGGAGGAGTTTGAGAAGGAGGAGTTTGAGGAGGAGGAGGATGTCATGTCAGCCAGTGGATTGTTATTTTTGGAAGAGTCTTCCTCTCTGGCTGGCAGCAGCCAGGGCTCCATATAGGCTAGCTCCTCCCACTCCTCCCCCAACAGGGCTCCTCTCCCAAGGGCCTCCCCTTCTCCCCGGCCACAAGCCTCAGCTGGAGGCAGGAAGTCGTCCCAGAAGACCAGGGGGGTGGCCGAGCTTCTGCCCGCCAATCTGAGAAGGGACCAGGCCCTTCAGATCCGCCATCTGGGACAGGTCAGCCAGACTTTGTGGCGGATGGAGGAGAGCCTGTCCTCCATAAAGGATACGCTTGGGGACCTGGACTGCTCTTACAAACTGCCTAAACGCACTGCAGACTACAACAGCAGATGTTGGGCAGGATGTGAGGGCCCTCACCCAGGCTATCCAGGCCAACACGGCATCACTAAGTGCTGGCCTGAACAGAATTGCCATGGCCTTGGAGGGCAGGCTGCCAGGTGGGCAGAGACCAGGGGCTGCTCCTCCTTCCCCGGATTACCCCCCCCTCCCCATGAGTCTCCCCTGAGGAGCCGGGGATGGTTTTTTGCTGGTCATTTTTTTTTGTGTTGTGAATTATTTCGGAATGTGGGGGTGACATTCCTGCCGGAAAAGGGGTGTCACCCTCATTTGTGGTGGAGAAGGGTTCCCCAGGACCAGGGGGAAGTGATCCCCAGGTCCGTGTGTATGGTGTATGAATGTACAGTGACATAATTGGAGCCATGGCGTGGCGTTGCTGCTCACAAGTCCAGCATGGTGGGCTTGTGCTAATCCAATTAGATGAGGATGTGATGTGTCTGTGCTAGGGACCACAGTGGTGTGCATGCATGCATTCTCATTGTGCCATGATTAATGTGTGTGTTTAACGTGCAAAGATGCCTAATGTGAGCTGTCTCCTGGCTGCTCTTCCCTCAGAAGACGGGGTAGCCTCGCTAAGGGGGGGATTGTCTGGTTCAGGGGTCAGGTCATCACATATGTCAATCTGCAGGCCCTTTCTCACTGTGAAGTTGTGCAGAATGCAACATGCACCAATGATCTGGCACACGAAGTTTGGGGAATACAACATGGTACCCCCAGACTTATCCAGGAAACGTGACTTCAGGAGGCCAAAGGTGCGCTCCACCACTGCACGTGTTTGGGCGTGGGCTTCATTGTATCTTTCCTCTCCTGGGGTTTGGGGGTTCCGGATAGGAGTCATGAGATGGGGTCCCAGTGCATATGCAGAGTCACCTGTAAGGGAAAAGACAGGAGGATGTTAGTCATGCATGTCCCCCTTGTGATGTGTGCATCATGGGGGCGGACAGTCATGCCTGCCACCCATGTCACTCACCAACCAGCCAGGTGTCCCCATACACGTTCTGTTCGAATTCCATTGGGATGGGGCTCTGATTGTATATGTAGCTGTCATGGCTGGATCCGGGGTGTTTGGCACGGACGTGCCATATGAGGCCTTGGGCATCGATTATCACCTGTACGTTGATGGAATGCCAATGCTTCCGATTGCGGTATATGTGCTCTATCTCATGGGGGGGCTGGAGTGCCACATGTGTGCAATCAATGGCCCCCACGGTGCGTGGGAATCTGGAAATTCTGTAGAAATCTGTCATTGCCTTCAGCCGCCGGTCCTCAGTGTTGGGTTTGATGATTTGGTTGGCCATGCGTCTGAGGATTGCAGGGATAACCTGGTGCACACATCTGCTCATGGAGGATTGTGACATCCCAGCCACCAGTCCACTTGTTCTTTGAAAAGAGCCACTGGCAAGGAAATGGAGTATTGCCATGACCTTGACCAGTGGCTGCACTGCATGTGAGCGGTGTGTTTGGCTGGTGATGTCATCCTGCAGGGTTATGGTTAATTCCAGGATGGCATGAGGGGTGAATCTGAAGATGCGATACACCTCAGAATCACTCATGCCAAAGAGGTCTATGCGTGTGCGGTATATCCTCTCCCGTGCCCTCCTCCGTGCCCTCCTCCGTGCCCTCCTCCTTCTTTGCTCCTCTAAAGTCATTAGTATAGCTATGAGCGAGGATGCCCCTGGCATCTTGGCATAAAGTTTGTTGTGCAGCAAGTGTGACTGCTCAGCTCCTCACTAACAGTGTTGCTTTAGCTGACATGTAGACGGATTGTCTAATTTTATACCACCTTTTATATGGTCTAATTTTAGACAGGACGTGCAGCTGTTGCGCACAGCGCGTAGCCTGCGCTGCACCAACGTTCTTTTGTGGATCCTCGTAACTCCCGCATTTGCATATTTGAATAGCAAATCAATGGTGTGTCTAGCGCAGTTTTGCGCGGACGGATACGCCGGTCTATCGAAATTACGCCGGTCAAAAAAAAGTAGATTTCTTGCGTATCTCGTTTTGGGGATGCGGCGCATTAAAACGCAGGTGCAAATTTAGACTTACGCCGCGCATCTCCTGTAACGCCGGCGTAATCGCTCTGTGAATCTGGCCCCATGTTTCGAGGTCAAAACACCAAACTAACAGTGATTTATTTCTAATTACTGATAGATACTGGTAGATGTCAGCTAGTGTCTTAGCTTTCCATGCCTTTTTAAACCTTCATTTCTTGTGTTCTATACTTTTTTCCTGTGTCATTTCATTGTTTTTTACACATAACTTAAAGATTGAAACTGAAATTATTTGTTTTGGTTTCTCTGTATGTATGGATTGCATGGGTTGATACTGACATGTGGTGACAATTTCATGTCAATAGCACCTTTAACAATATATTTACCTAGAAAAATGGTGACCGTTCAATAATTATTTTACCCACTATATATATATATCTATATATATATAGATATATATCTATATATATATATAGATATATATCTATATATATATAGATATATATAAACAGTATATACAGAGGGGCACCCAAAAAAAGTTTATTCCTATTCCTTTTTTTTAAAACCTGAATTGAATGATAGCAGCAATGTGTCGTATTATGTTTCCCCTAAAGATTACAGCAGTCACACTATTGTTGATGTCATCATGTGACGGTCATGAGAGGGTCAAGGAGAATGAGCAATTTTACTTCCAACAAGATGGCGCATCACCTTCCTACCACAAGACATTTCTCAATGACATTCTGCCAGGATGTTGGATAGGATGTAGAGGTGCTGTTGAATTCTGTCCATGTACCCCTTGATTGGTATGTGGATGTGGTATACTGTATAAAACCTCTCATACTGACTGCACCATGGGAAGACATTTAAACATCATGCAGAGCAATTCCAGTGGATACTCTAGTCAATGTTGTTTATGCAATAGTTTACCAAAAGCAGAAGTGTCTGGTGACCACTTTGAGCACCTAATATTATTATAGCATAATTCAAACATGACTTACAGCTACCTTTTGATGTTTATATAAATCTAGTAATAACATTTTTATGCATATATTTTTTTCATATATATATATATGTATATATATATATATATATTTGTTTTTTCTGTGATTTTGTGCTTTAATAACGTAACACTACTAGCCAACATGGGCCCGATAAGCCTGCTTCTAGTTTATAATACAAATCAATAAAATTGTTTTCACATTATATGTAGAAGCTGTCATATCAATTATAATACTTCCTAGAAATGTAATAAATATATTTATTTTTTATCTAATACAACATATTGTAATGTACATTTTATACCAAAAGACTACATGCAAGGTTCACTTGGGTTCACTAGGGTTTTCCAGCAAATTAATTCCTATGAGTGTTTAACAACAGAGGTATACAAATGTGCTATTTTTTCTATGGAAATATATAAAATTCCAATTTTCTTGTGTCATTTATTTATTTTTACCAAATGAAGTGTTATTAAATTGGAACTAAAATGTAACTTGCTTTTCTAAATAAACAGGGAATAAATGACCTTAATTGTAATTTATACAAGGTAAGTGAAAACCCAAGGCTTATTTTTACAGCTGAACTTGAGGATGAATGTCTATAGATTTACATACATTGTAAATCTTAACCAGTAGATATACTGCATTTTTAAAATGAGGGGTCAAGGTGTTCATCAATCAATTTGGTTCTATGAGCTGAATCTATTATTCACACGGTTGTTTGTGTTTGTCAGGTGCTCAAGAAAAGTATGTAGGATAATAGGATATACTGTGCTCATATATTAAGCGAGATCTGTTTTGGGAATTGTTTTAATCTTAGATTGTTTTTCTAGGTTTGGCATCTGGAGATTTAAGTGTGCCATTCCACTAGATGTATTACAGGTAGTGTTGTGGTTGAGGCTGACCCTTTCAATGGCAATACCCTGCTTCCTCTGTCCTATTCTTATTACTGATCTGCCAGCTGTACAGACTCTAGGGATGAAGTGGGTCTTCTACATATTAGTTTGTGATTCTCTGACATATACAAGATGCATACAATATATATATATATATATATATATATATATATATATATATATATATATATATATATATATATATATATATATATATATATATATATATAACACAAACAGCAAACAGTGCTTTCTATTGTAATAACTGATGTTATGTGACAAGTTTACTTGTTTGCATTTCAGTTTTAGGTATACATTTGTAAAATTCTATCTTTCTGTGTGGTAGATAGATTTTCCTCTGCTGAAATGTAGATCCATGGAATGGTAAAAAGCTATTTCATTTTCATTTTATTAGCTTGCAAGATCATCCCCCTCTGCCATCACCTCTAGAAATGTAAACATGCTTATCCCAAATCTAACATTTATTTAACATCATGATACTTATTTAACCACTTCCCTACGGCCGTACGACTATATGCGGCCACAGGGTGGTTCTAAAGCTCCGGGCTGCCGTGTTTTCACAGCAGCCCCTTTCTTTGTTCCCAGCGCACGCTCCAGAGCACGCAGCGGGGAACTTGTGTACTGGCCGTGTCCCTTGGACACAGCCAATCACAGATCGCCGCGAACGGCCAATCAGAGTGGCCGTTTGCGATGCCATCTGATGGGCCAATGAGAGATGATCTCATATGTAAACATATGAGATCATCTCTCATTGCCGGCTCCACAATGACAGCGTCCTGTCAGGGAGAGAGCAGACCGATCTGTGTTCCTTGTACATAGGGACACAGATCGGTCACCCCCCAGTCACCCCCCCTCCCCCCACAGTTAGAACACAATGCAGGATACACATTAACACCTTCCTCACCCCCTAGTGTTAACCCCTTCCCTGCCAGTCACATTTATACAGTAATTAGTGCATATTTATAGCACTGATTGCAGTATAAATGTGAATGGTGCCAAAAATGTGTCAAAAGTGTCCGAGTGTCCGCCATGATGTCGCAGTCGCAATACAAATCACAGATCGCCTCCATTACTAGTAAAAAAATAAATAATAATTCTGTCCCTTATTTTGTAGGCGCTATAACGTTTGCGCAAACCAGTCGCTTATTGCGATTTTTTTTTTTTTTTTACCAAAAATATGTAGAAGAATAAGTATCGCCCTAAACTGATTTTTTTTTTAAATTGGGCTATTTTTTATAGCAACAAGTAAAAAATATTGTAATTTTTTTCAAAATTGTCGTCCTTTTTTGTTTATAGCGCAAAAAATAAAAACCGCAGAGGTGACCAAATACCACCAAAAGAAATCTCTATTTGTGGGGAAAAAAGGACGCCAATTTTGTTTGGGAGCCATATCGCACGACCGCGCAATTGTCAGTTAAAGCGACGCAGTGCCGCAAGCTGAAATTTTACCTGGTCAGGAAGGGGGTTTACATGCCCAGTAAGGAAGTGGTTAAAAAAAAAATCAGGCCCAATTGTGTATTCTTCCAAAGTTCCTGGATACTAGCAATATCACCCCGGAAAGCCCGAAAGTAAAGGCAAGGTATATGGGGGTATTAACTATCAATAAGCACGTATATGGTGGAAAACCCTTTGTAATTCTAATTATTATTATGAGCAAAATGACACTCTTGGAAGCAATTTGAAAAGCTCTTGTGATCTGCAAAAACACAGCATTAGGGTACAGATCATTAAAGGAATGTTCATTTTGAATGCTCTTTTGTCATTTCTGTTCCACTATAAATGTTTTCTTAATAAATGCCATAAATGTGTGAGCGGTTTGAAGATTGCTGCAATCAATTAAACAAACTTTCTCTTCATTGGTTTGTATTCAGATCATTGATGGATCTGAATACAAATTGGAATCTGATTATTGATTGTGGCTTGTTCCTGGTGCCTGATGTTTGTACAGCATTGACTGCAAATGTTCATGGAATATCACAATTGCTTGCCGTTGTTTTCCTACCAATATAAGAAGATTAGGTCAATCACTATTCCTATCAATCATGATGAACGTCACTAGGGAAAAAACTGTGCGAATGATGCATACATGTTCACCTATGGCATTAACATGGCCCCGGATGACTAAAAATACTTCAATTGCTTATGAAGTTTATGCTTTCCTCTATTTGGGTCACTGCAAGTATATCCACTACTATTAAAAACTGCCAGAACACAAATGATGCAAAATGTTTGTAAAAAAGGTGATTAACCACTTAAGGACCGTCGCATGTACATTTACGTCGGCAGAATGGCACCGACAGGCACATCAACGTATATATACGTTGGTGCCTTGGGGGGGATCGGGGGTCCGATCGGACCCCCCCCCCCGTACATGCGGCGGTCCGCGCGGCTGCAGGAGCGATCCGACAAGTGGGGGCGGCTATCCGTTTTCATCCGCCCCCTCCGGATCGCTCCCAGCCAATGCGCGCCCGCCCGCCCTGTCACTTCCTCCTCCTGTGTAAACACAGGAAGGAGGAAGCGACGTGATCTCTCCCTCGGCGTTTGTTTCAAGCGCCGCTGAGGAGAGATCACCACACACCAAGTAAGTCCTGCACCAAACAGCACACTTACACACACACAAACACATTTAACCCCCGCGATCGCCCCCCCCCTCCCCCCTGTCACAGTGTCACTGAATGCAGTAATCATACATGTATGATTACTGTATTTAGTGTCAGTGTGACAGACAGTGTGACAGTCAGTCAGTGTTAGTGTCAGGGTAGCCCCCCCACCCCCCCAATAAAGTTTTAACCCCTTGATCACTGCCCTAGTTAACCCTTTCACTCCCTATTGCCAGCGTCACTAAGCGATCATTTTTCTGATCGCTGTATTAGTGTCGCTGTTCCCGCTAGGTAGCTAAATTTTTTTTAATGCGATTTTTTTTTTTACTAAAGACATGTGGCTAAATAAATTTTGGCCTAAATGTTTGACTAAAATTTAGTTTATTGGTTTTTTATTATAACAAAAAGTAAAAAATATTGATTTTTTTTCAAAAATGTCGCTCTATTTTTGTATATAGCGCAAAAAATAAAAATCGCAGAGGCGATCAAATACCACCAAAAGAAAGCTCTATTTGTGGGAAAAAAAGGGCGCGAATTTTGTTTGGGAGCCACGTCGCACGACCGCGCAATTGTCTGTTAAAGCGACGCAGTGCCGAATCGCAAAAACCCCTTGGGTCATTTGCCAGCGTATTGGTCCGGGTCTTAAGTGGTTAAACAAACTACAAAGTCTGTTTTATTTTTTGAGACAAAGAGATAATTCATAATTACTGAGGTTGCTTTGGTTTGGTGAACCTTATACAATATATATTTGTACTATATAATTAATCTAGATATGTGTCACTTGGGAGTCAGAACATTTAGATTCTGTGATATTGTTGAGATATCACAGTTTGCAGTAATGTTCAGATGAATCTAGCTGTAAATAAAAAGAATGATGTGAAACAACAAGACAACATCCTAATTAGTGAATGGATAGAAAATCAAAGTACAGTCACAAAACATGTCTGTATTTATATATATATATATATATATATATATATATATATATATATATATATATACACACACACATACTGTATATATATATATATATATATATATATATATATATATTGTGGCAGAGCGTGGCTCTGTCACTATAAAAATGATATGAAATGGACACACGGTCTGCATATAGCCAGATTGCAGAGGGTAAATTTAAAAACAGAGAAAACTGCGCTGGCAGTTTTCTCATATTTTTCCTATTGCTACACGGGATCTCCAACCTGTGTCCAGGTTTTTAAGATAGCCTGGAAGCTGCCTTCCCAGGTGCAGACAGCTCATTAAAGGAAGGGCTGGGAAGAGGAAGGTGGAGTTGGAGCAGTGGCTGCAGGTGAGTGTCTCTGTGTGAGGACAAACGCTGTGTGCGTTGAAGGGCTTCAAAGCTGTGTGCGCCCAAGAAGCCTAAAGCTGTGTGCATTAAGGGACTTCAAAGCTGTGTGCGCCCAAGAAGCCTAAAGCTGTGTGCATTAAGGGACTTCAAAGCTGTGTGCGCCCAAGAAGCCTAAAGCTGTGTGCATTAAGGGACTTCAAGCTGTGTGCGTTTAAGAAGCCCAAAGCTTGGGCATCCAGGACTGTGGGTCTGGAGGAGGTGATGGTTTGAGGAACCAGTACCTGTAGCCGCAGTGCTGTAAAAGAGTAGCCAGGTGGGCTGTTATTTTCAGTTGTCGCTAACTAACGTTTAAACCCCTGCGTGGGATTCCTGAATGGACTTATGGATAATGGCATTGTGGCAGGTAGACCCATCATAGAATCATGTAGGGAAGAAAACACACACAACTACGCATAGTGTGGTTATTTCCAGTAAAAAAGGCCTTTATTAGGCATAAAATGGTGTACAGAAAAATAGGCAAAAAAGTTGAAGAGCTCATGGCTCGAAACATGTCGGGTACATAAGCCCATACGCTATTTGCCTACCACGCTACTTACCCATGTGATCACCTGTACTGGTCTTCCCACAGTCTTGCACTTTTTAGCTTATTTTTTATTTATTTTTTGCCTATTTTTCTGTACACCATTTTATGCCTAATAAAGGCCTTTTTTTACTGGAAATAACCACACTATGCGTAGTTGTGTGTGTTTTCTTCCCTACATGATTCTATGATGGGTCTACCTGCCACAATGCCATTATCCATAAGTTTCCTCTGAAGGATTTTCTCTCACACTTGAAACCACTCGGCTTCTGATGATCGATTGTCTATTGGCTCAACGGGCTCCCATTGACATCATCGCTTTCCAGGAGTTCGTACACGCTTGATTGACACACCGTCGCTGACGTGTGTGTCCACGCCATCCGGTAAGAGTATCCAACTTTTATCTGTATCGATTGGATGTTGTTGTGGATCCTATGAGATTGACCGCTGATGGGGTTTTTTACTACCTGTTTAAATCACTGAAATATCCAAATCCTGTGTTGATGGACTTATTCTACACGTTTTTGCAATTCCGTTTGCCATAATGTGATTCTGTTCATTTTATATTGGGACTTTTTCATCACAAGAGTTTCCATTTCTTGCTTTTTTACATCGCTATTTACAACATATATTAGCATTTGATCTTTTACCTTTTGACGTATCTTTCCGGGACATTTATTTGTGATACAATTCATTTTCACTTTAGTGTGAAGCACCCTGGTGGTACCATTTGGTATCTCACTTATTTTGATTTCTATTTTTTAGCATTTATAAAAATGTTTGTGCACATTATTTGATATTTACATGTATTGTCTAGTGCAATTTTATAGATTCACATACTTGCTCCATAATTGGGGCTCCTGATTTGAATACCTTGATCACATATTTGGTTTCACTCCAGATATCATTTAGCGCTGCACTTTTTTTTTTCAATGCCTTAGCCTCAAGTAAGGAGAACATTATACAGTAGTGACATTACTTGATCTCACTCCAAATCTCCTGAAACTAGCAGTCAGAGGCAACAGTGCCTAATGCTGGCCATACACTCCATGGAAAATCGTCTGAACGAACTTTCGAAAAGTGAAAGTCCTGTCGTGAGTGCAAACGATAGTGCCATCATGTAATGACCGATAAATAATTCAGTGGACATAAAAAAAAGGGTCAGTTTTTTTTACATATACCCAGTGCAGAAAGTTCACCCGGGAAACACATTAACCTTCCGATTTATCGTTCGTTCTGCAGAAAATTTCCAAACTTGTCCTTCGTTTTTTCAGTTAAAAAACGTCCAAACGGTTTTCGATTTTGTGCCCATTAACTGGCCGAAAAACTAAAGATCTTTCTTAACGACCGATTTTTGGTCGAATTTTCGTATAGTGTATGGCCAGCATTAGTTTTCACACTACAGATATACAGCTAGGAGGCTGTAGGCCCAGGAGAGCTTAAGCACCCTCACATACCAGTAAGTGCACTGGTATTTTCAGATGGAATTTCAGGCAAAAGGCCGATTTTTCAGGGGAATTAAAGTCATTGGGCCAGATTCAGGTACATCTGCGCATTATTGGACCGGCATTGCGCACCGCCTTTACCTTAGACCGGTGCAATGTAGCGGCGCAATCACCCTATTCTCGTTGTTTTTACGCAGAAATTAGCGCCTGCGCAACGTTATTTCTGAGGCGCAAGGCGGAGTAATACAAATTGGGAAGGACGTGGGTGTGTTATATTGAAATGAGCCGTGACCCCATGCAAATGAAGGGCTGGCCGGCTCGCGCATGCACGCTTGAAGCATACCATGTCAGCACCTCTGTGCGCATGCTCCCAACTCGGGAACAGCGCAATCAGTGAAATTGGAAGTGGACTAGGGCAAAATCATGAACTACGCAGAGAGCATAAATAGAAAGAAACGCACTTCCTTTGCAAAGGTACATCCCTTTGTATCCCTCCCTATACAGCAAGGTGCTTTTGTTCTGTTGTTAGTTGCGTTGTGGTTTGTCTTTGTGATATTTGAGGACTGTGTGATCTAGTGTTTGGTAGAAGATATTTGTAAGTGATTTTTGGTGACTGCTTGTAAAAATTTTTGGATGTTAGTTTTTTGTTCGTTTGTTTTCTTGCTTGATTTTTCCTGCTTGTTTTTGTGAGTGATTTTTCCTACTTGTTTTTCTGAGTGATTTTTGCTGACTGTTTGGGAGAGAGTTTTTGTATGAGTATGACGGAGAGAAAGAGGAAGTTAAATTTTACTTTGGGGGAGAAACAAATTCTTGCCCGGGCCATTTCCGAATATGGGCGTTACCTCCACGGCCCGGACAGTGCCAACACCACCCCGGCCAGGAGGAGAGAGATTTTGGACAGGATTACTGACGAGGTGAATGCATCGGGGGGGGGGGGGAGACCCGGACACGGTCGGGGATTGAAAAGAAAATCAATGACCTCCGGCGTCTGGTCAAAAAGAAGCTGGCCAAAATGCTAGCCCATGCCACGGGCACAGGAGGGGGCCCACCATGCCCTGTTAGGCTGACAGCGGAGGAGCGTGCGGTGGCCCAGACCTTTCATAGGCAAGAAGTGGAGGGCCTGCCCGGCTATGACTCAAGTCATGAAGGCGTGATGCCAGGTAAGGTTTTTTCCCCTATCAGGTGTGTAGCATGTGTGGGGGAGGGGGTGAAAGGGAATATGTGGCAAGTGTGTGGATCCTCCAACCTGTGAATGTTTTGTGTCATCCACAGATGAGCAGGAGGGTGCTGGGCCATCTGGGCTGACCGCACCATCCCAGCCTGATGAGGACCCCCCGACAAGGCCGGAGTCCTCGGAGGAGGTTGAAGAGGAGGAGGTTGAAGTAGAGGAGGTTGAGGAGGAGTCCATGTCAGGCACTGGACTTTTGTTTTTGGAGGACTCTTCCCCTCTGGCTGACAGCAGCCAGCCCTCCATAAGGGGTAGCCCCCCCACTCCTCCCCAACAGGGCTCCCCTCCCAAGGGGCTCCCCTTCTTCCCGGCCACAAGCATCAGCTGGAGGCAGGAAGGTGACCCAGAAGACCAGGGGGTGGCCGATCTCCTGCCCACCACTCTGAGAAAGGACCAGTTCCGTCAGACCCGCCATTTGGGAGAGGTCAGCCAGACTTTGGGGCGGATGGAGGAGAGCCTGTCCTCCATAAAGGATACGCTTGGGAACCTGGACTGCCACTCCCGGGCTCTTACAAACTGCCTAAACGACCTGCAGACTACAACAGCAGGCGTTGGGCAGAATGTGAGGGCCCTCACCCAGGCTATCCAGGCCAATATGGCATCATTAAGTGCTGGCCTAGACAGAATTGCCATGGCCTTGGAGGGCAGGCCGCCAGGTGGGCAGAGACTAGGGGCTTCTCCTCCTTCCCCGGTTTACCCCCTCCCCCATGAGTCTCCTCTAAGGAGTCAGGGCCGTGGCCATGGGCGCCCCAGGCGTGGCTCACGTCAACGGCATTAATTTGTTTTTCCCCTTTTTTTTTTGGCCTGGTTTTTTTTTGTGTGCTGGAAAATTTTAGCTTTTACTGGGCATTTATTTTTTTATTTTTTTTGGGTTGTGAATGCTGTTTGAATGTGGGGGTGACATTCCTGCCGGAAAAGGGGTGTCACCCTCAATTTTGGTGGAGAAGGGTTCCCCAGGACCAGGGAGAAGTGATCCCCAGGTCCGTGTGAATGGTGTATGAATGTACAGTGACATAATTGGAGCCTTGGCATGGCGTGGCTGCTCACAAGTCCTGCATAGTGGACTGGTGCCAATCCAATTTGATGAGGATGTGGGGTGTGTGTGCTAGGGACCACAGTGGTGTGCATGCATGCATTCTCATTGTGCCATGATTAATGTGTGTGTTTAACGTGCAAAGATGCATAATGTGAGCTGGCATGAGATGGGGTCATGAGATGGGATCCCAGTGCATATGCAGAGTCACCTTGAAGGGAAAAGACAGGAGGATGTTAGTAGTGCATGTGCCCCTTGTGATGTGTGCATCATGGGGGGGGCAGTCATGCCTGCCACCCATGTCACTCACCAACCAGCCAGCTGTCCCCATACATGTTCTGTTCGAAATCTGTGGGGATGGGGCTCTAATTGTATATGTAGCTGTCATGGGTGTCATGGGTAGTGTCATGTGTTGGGCTGGTGATGTCCTCCTGCAGGGTTGTGGTTAATTCCATGATGGCATGAGGGGTGAATCTGAAGATGCGAGACACCTCAGAATCACTCATGCCATAGATGTCTATGCGTGTGTGATATATCCTCTCCCGTGAAGAGTGAAGAGTGAGGGGCTTGTATCAGCTAAGAATATTGTATTAGATTAGATTAAATTGTAAAGTTTATATAAGCAAAAAAAACGTTTTCCCTGCCCTCCTCCTTCTTTGCTCATCTAAAGTCAGTAGTATA
This sequence comes from Rana kukunoris, assembly GCA_029574335.1. Classification (NCBI taxonomy): domain Eukaryota; kingdom Metazoa; phylum Chordata; class Amphibia; order Anura; family Ranidae; genus Rana; species Rana kukunoris. Next base: position 283,684,908 of record CM056052.1, read on the forward strand.
GCTATGAGCATGGATGCCACTGGCATGTTGGCATACAGTTTGTTGGGCAACATGTGTGACTGCTCAGCTCCTCACTAACAGTGTTGCTTTATCTGACATGTAGACGAATTGTCTAATTTTAGAGCAGCTTTTATATGGTCTAATTTTAGACAGAACATTTAGCTGTTGCACACAGCGCGTAGCCTGCGCTGCACCAAAGTTCTTTTGTGGATCCCCGTAACTCCCTCATTAGCATATTTGAATAGCAAATCAATGGTGTGTGTAGCGCAGTTTTGCGCGGACGAATGCGCCTGTCTAACGAAATTACGCTGGACAAAAAAAGTAGATTTCTTGCGTATCTCGTTTTGGGGATGCGGAGTATCGAAACGCATGCGCAAATTTAGACTTACGCCGCGCATCTCCTGTTACGCCGGCGTAATCTCTCTGTGAATCTGGCCCATTGTGTTTACAATGATTTCTTACAAGCACTCCTGTACTGTGTAGAAAAGCTCAGGGGCTAATTGCTTTAGATTCTGTGCTTAGTACTGGATTTTAGCTGTCATTGACAGCTGGCAGTCCTAGCCTATATGCCGGGTGGTACCTGCAGTAGCTGCTGAGTCCAGCTGCCATAATAAAATGGCACTGGGAGGAGAGGAAAAAAATGCATATACAAGCAGGATCAGCAGGCAATAAAACTATAATAACTATAAACTGTATATACTAACTAAGCTAAACAGGAAAATCGCCAGTGTAAAAAACCTGGTGTTAAGTTGTTTATAGTAAAGTGTTAATATTATGGTGTTAAATTACAGGGAATTAATACTATTAGTGTAAACAATCCTTTTTATCTGGGAAAATACAGAGTTGAACAACTTTTATGAGTGTTAGTCTAACTCTGACAGTGTGGATTATATAAACACCAAGAAAGTGTTTATATAATCCCACAGAGTTACATTTAACACTGTGTACATAATTATATATAATACAGTGGTCCTTTTAATTCTACATCTTAATATTATGTTTTATACTGTCATTATTTGCTATTTATTTATGTCACTTAAAGACGTCCCCACTGATACTCTCCTCTCTTCTAACAAAAAAATGCTGTCGGCCGAGGTTTGGGAAGCGTGTTTTTAGAAATTTTTCGGCTGTATTTATTTTAATCGTTCAATCATAGTCAAGGCAATAAATTATTTTTTTTTGCATATGATTAGGTGTTTAAAATGAACACTTTTGCTAAAGGGCAAACTGTACTGTTTTTGTTTTTCACATTATACAAACATCCCATTTTTCTATTTTCTACATTCTTCAGAAGTACACAGACACTAAGGCCTCGTACACATGAGTAAATCCATTTGTTCAAATCGGTCGGACCGACCAATTTGAACAAATCTGTCTGCTGGGATTTTGGTTTGCTCGCGTGTACACACAAGCAAATCAAAATCCCCGCCAGCAGACAGCGCGCTGACGTGTCGGTGACGTGGCGGTGACGTTGACGCCGCCACGTCACCGCACCAGGAAGTAAAACACTTCCGCGCATGCGTCGAAATCATTTGGCGCGTGTGCGATAAGACATGTCTGCTGGTTAGCATACTAACCAGCAGACATGTCGGGCGGACGGGTTCCCAGCCGACAGATTTCAAAGCATGCTTTGAAATCTGTCGGGTGGCCAAATCCGTCTGTTTGCCCGTACACACGATCGAATCTTTCTGCTGAAACCGTCTAGCAGACCATTTCCAGCAGACAGATTTGATCGTGTGTACGAGGCCTTAAAGATAAACTTCAAATGTTAAAATGTTGTGTCTGTCTAACGCTGTTAAAACAGAAATTATACAGCTCCTATATGATTCATCAAAATTACACTTGTATGAGACAGCAGACTGAGTTATCTTTGAACTTTTCAAGTTTCTTTAAACAATCTGTGAATTCCATGCTGTACCTGAGCAACCTTATAATAAAACACGTAAGGTGAAAATAAAATACTAATGACCCTATGTTTGAAGTTTTCCAAAGTACAATATATTCAGCTGCCCATAAAACATTTTATTTTCACCTGGCTTGTCTTACAGCTTGACTCACCATGAATAATATATTTGTTTTATGCATGTGTTATTCTTCCATTGCTGAAATGAACATTCATCTCACTGATATGAAGAACAATGATTATATTCTCACCATTTGGTGTCACTATTGCTAAAGATAAACCTGGCATATACATATTCCAGAGATAGGTTGAAATATTTTTTTTTATATTGTATTAAATGTAGTCAGCATATTGGAATAGCTGGGAGACTCAAAATGTAAACGCTTTCCAATTTAGCAAAAATAATGCCGTGTTTGTTAGTAAAATCCTCTATTTTTTTTCCAATAAACACAACTGTATACTTTCTTCACTACAGGAGACATTCTGTAGGCCATTTCATTTTGTTGGCTATAATCCATGTAATTTTTTGACATATATACTTTAAAAGTTGGTGAATGAGAAATAGGACTTACTCTAAAGATTAGCGATTAACATAATGTGGAAAAGCCAGTGATGTTGTATGAATTTTATGAGGTGCATTTATATTCAGATGCATAGTGTGATTATTATCGCTATGATTTGTTAAACATGAATACTCCCCAGATTATGAGTGTTAGTTCAAATCTGCTCAAATATGTTTTATGACTTTGCTGGCAAAAGCTGTAGGAGATTTAATGTTATTTCAAATCATTGGACTCCAAGTGTGATAAAGCTTACTAAATCTCGTCAAACGTGATATAAACTAAGTTGATTTATCTTTGATACAAGCATATACTCTGTTCATATCGATGGTAAGTTAATAATTGTTCCATGATACCTAACTATTTGATAACTTGTATTAGGTATGTGGTATTAAAGGGGTTGTAAAGGTTTGTTTTTTATTTTCTAAATAGGTTCCTTTAACCTCCCTGGCGGTATGATTCTGTCTGGAATTACGTACCAAAAGTGGTATAATTATTTTGCATGGAAATTCTGCGTTTTATACTGTAGGCCTGCAATTTTTAGGAATAACTCACTTAAATTTGTCCAAACCAGAGTCTAGTAGGCATCCCGGGTATGATAAAGTTTGAAACACAAAATCATAAAATTATAATATAATAAATAACTATAAATAATTATAACAAATAATAATGTAATTATAATAAAAATTATTCACTAATGTAATCAAATCAAAATCACTGAAATTTGCTCAGTTGCAGAATTGTCGCTGTCATTACTTTTATTTTTTTATGACAAATTTCCCCACAAATCGCTATCGCTCAATTCTGCAAGTGATTATCATTTATTATCGCTGTTTTCTAGCTGCTCTGAAATCACTTTTGACATAAAGGGACACTTTTGGTTGCTATGGGCAATCTACAGTTTGCAGGCACAAAAAAAATGTTTTTATTATGTAAAAGAACATGCAGGGCACTGGGCAGACCACTAGGGACAGGGGGGGGTGTGTACTTTTTACATACAGTACTGTAATCTATAAGATTACAGTATTCTGTATGTAATGTGTTTGTTTACTTTTTTGAATTTGCCGCCGGTCTCCGCCCCCGTGCGCCGTTACGTCGCAGGGAACGGAGATCGGCGGCGCGCGGGCACTGTGTGAGTCGAATGGAGGACGCCACTCGCTCACACAGCGGGGATGCATCGCTGGATGCAGGGACAAGGTAAGTACAGTACCCTGCCTGGATAAACAGGTAAGCCAGCGCGCGCTGCAGGCTCTGCATTCACCCCGAGCGCGACTCGTGGATAGCGATATTTACATGAAAAATCCATCCCGAGTCGCGCTCGGGGATACCGGCAGGGGGGTTAAGCTAGTGCATTGTTGGTTCACTTACCTTTTCCTTCGATTTCCCTTCTAAATGTTTTTATTCTTTGTCTGAATTTCACACTTCCTGTTTCTCCTCAGTAAGCTTGACCCTATCATCTGTCTGGGGGTAAGTCATTTTTTTCTTTCTTTTCTTTGTCTGAATTTCTCACTTCCTGTTCATCCTCAGTAAGCCATTCTGGCTTACTGAGGATGAACAGGAAGTGAGAAATTCAGACAAAGAAAACAAAGAAAAAAAATATTTAGAAGAGAAATCGAAGGAAAAGGTAAGTGAACCAACAATGCACTAGCTTAAAGGAACCTATTTAGAAAATACAAAACAAACCTTTATAACCCCTTTAATTATAGCTGTAGTAGCTTTACTTGTTTTAGAGAGCATTTGCCATGATAATACTATATGTATAAAAAATATTTCTAACACAGGGTATGCTGTGTAATGGGGGATTGCCACGTGCCGGGCTGCATGGTCACCATATGTGGCTTTAATCTATTCATGCATGGACATGGAAGTGGTTCTCATCAGCACACTGAGATCCTCTGGGCCCCGGGATTCCTTAGGGTACCTTGGGACTTTGGTAACATTCATGGCTTGCTAATTTGCATAAACTCACCCTTTTAGAGACCCTTGGCCTGACCAGTATTTGCCAGTTGAGCTTCAACATACCCCCTATAGGCCTTACAGAAATGAGTCTCACAGCAGCTGACGATCACACAAGCCTGTTACTAGAAGATGCTTCCAACAGAGGTTTGGAGAAAGAAGAAACCAAAAGCAGAAGGCATTTTTTAATGCTTTTTTTAAAAATCGTTTAAATCCATATATACACACTTAGAAGCATCCTGATCCCAGGTGATGTCAAATTACGTACTACTTGCAAACAGAGAGAGGAGAAAGATTGTAAGTTGAGGAGTAGCCCCTAACTTTATAAATGTTGCCCAGAGACCTGAAACCCTAGAGAGGGTATTATTGGCATCTTACCTATATAGAACTCTAGAGCAGGGGTGTCCAAACTTTTTTAAAAGAGGGCCAGATTTGATGAAGTGAACATGCGTGAGGGCCGACTATTTTGCCTGACATTCTTTGAACCATTAAAATTTGGTCTAAGTGTGTTTGCCCAAGCACTAATACACTGCCTAAGAATAATTCTCCAGCCTTTGTGGTTGTGTCGATAAATACTGTACATATCTTTTGTGGCCCTGGGGGCCACAAACAATATATATATCCAAATCCCCAGGGGGCTGTATTAACTCAACAAGGGGGCCGCATTTGGCCCGCGGGCCGGACTTTGGACATGCCTGCTCTAGAGGCTACTATGACACCCACACTGTCTAAAAGTGGTTCTCAACCCTGTCCTCAAGTACCCCCAACAGGCCATGTTTTGGTAATTTCTCTTAGATAAAATAGCTGTCCAAAATAGGTTTGCCCATCTACCATGAATCTGTTTTAAGCTGATACCTGGGATCTAAATATATTGTCTAAATATTAGAGAATCTTAATATACTTTCTGTATTTTTTTCAAATCTGTGTTGTGCAGGATGACTGCTCACTGTATTTACTCCCATCCTCTGTTTTTTGTCAGGCTTCCTGTATTTTGAGACCCTGCCGAGTCCCATCTACAGCTATTCTCTCTACACAGGCTATGCACAGCACAATAATTATGTCACTGCTACTTTTACAATGTAATAACTAGCATTTGGTGGACACAAAATTGATTTCTTTTTTTTTTTTTTTTTTTAAACATCAAGAGTTTATTAGTGAAGTTATTGAGCAATACAGGTCATAGCATATACACCGTATAGATAGCATTGTACATTCCAAACAGCAGTAACATGTCATTTTCATAGCAGGGCAAAAAGATATAACCTAAGGCGCTATAGTAAAACATAAGGCCCCTTTAACGATAACGGTCGCCCTTACATTAAGGGTGTGGACATTGGCTATATTGCCGTAAAGATTATTGTTATAACATTTGTCTAACAACCGTAACTATCCATAGGTAAATGCTAAGCAAAATATTGGGAATTTCGATTTCAATCAATCAAGAACAGCGAGAACAGATATGAATAAGAAGAAGAAAGAAGTTAAGGTGGGGAGTAGGGGGGGGGAGGGGTGGAGGGAAGGGATCTGAGGGGTATGACCCCATTCAACACGGCCAGGGGTTACCATCAAGGAAAAAAAAAAAAAAAAAAACTACGGACCTCAGAGCTCATTTCAGTAGTCACAGGTGTGGGGTACACTGTCCATTCCTCGTATTCTACAGAGCCAGTAATGTGTCATACTGGCGTGAAAATCTAAAGGCAAACCACGGGGACCATGTGTCATGGTATTTTTCAGCTCCGTCAGTGGCTTGGGCGAAAGTGTCCTCCATGTAGCAAGTCTCCGACACCCTCCTCAGCCATTCTGGTATTGAGGGGGGAGAAGTGCTCTTCCAGTGGAGAGGAATCAGGGACTTGGCTGCGTTCAGCAGGTGTTTGGTCAAGGAATGCTTATAACGTCTGAGTGGTGAGTCAGAGATATGGAGTAGGCAGCAGGCCGCGGAGAGGTTCAGTGTGGTCCCCGTGATCTGCCTCACGACCTCCCTAACCTCATCCCAGAAGGGGCTCAGAACCCCACAGTCCCACCAGACATGAATGAAGGTTCCTGTTTCGGTACCACACCTCCAGCACAAATCTGAGGTACCAGGGTACCATTTCCTGAGCTTGTCTGGTGTGGCATACCACTGTGTGAGGAGCTTATATGAGGTTTCTTGTGTCCTGGTGTTGATTGAGCACTTGTGTGAAAGGATGCATGCCGTCGTCCACTGCCTATCAGTGATGTCAGTGTGAAGAGCACTGGACCATAACCTGCGAAACCTGTCCGGAGAGTCTGTATGGGAAGTCTGCAACCAGGTGTAAGCAAGTGAGGTCGCCCTGTCGCATCGGTTCCCCTTGGCACAAGTGTCCTCCAAGGCAGTCAGTGTCCTGGAGAAGTCAGGTGCTCTCGAGACCTTATTAGCGTAGTTGCGGATTTGTAGGTAAGTCCACCAGTGAAGTTTCAGGAGGTTATTGTCCTCTCTGAGTGCTATGTGACTTTTGAATTGTCCTCCCCTGAAACAGTCCCCCATCTTGAGCTGCCTCCTACCGTCCTCAGATAAGAGGATGGAGCTATCAGTACCAGGTGGGAAGTCAGGGTTGTCCGTCAGAAGTGATAATGGGCTGAGAGTCGAAGTCAGGTCAGTTTTGTCAGCTATTGTCCTGAACAGACTGAGAGTGGTGCCTGTCAGCGGGTGATTCTTAAGGAGTGTCCTCTGATTCTGCCAGGACGTCCATGGGGAGAATTTCAGGCAGCACTGCGTTAAGGCATTCTCAAGAGGTACCCAGTCCTTTGAATCACCGTGGCAGTGCCAATCGATGACCCTAGTCAGGTGTGAAGCTAAGTAATAATTGTGGAAGTTGGGCAACCCCATTCCTCCGCGTTCTTTCGGCCTGGTGAGTAGTAAGAATTTGATTCTGGGCTTTTTCTGTTTCCATAGAAAGTGCAGGAGGGTAGATTGCAGGGTGCTAAAGAATTTCTGAGGAATCTTAATAGGAAGCGCTCTAAACAGATATAGCAATCTCGGAAGGACGACCATCTTTATGATCGCAGCCCTACCGAACCACGAGAAGAATTTAGGCTGCCAACCCTGCAGGTCTCTCCTGATTTCCGAAAGCAATTTGGGGAAATTGCGTTCAAAAATTGATGTCAATTTTGGCGTCAACCACGTACCTAGATACTTGAGCTCGGTAGTGACCCACCGGAAGGGGCAATTAGTTGTTGCTCCATGCAGTGGGTCCGCACCCCGGGAAATGTTCATCGCCTCCGATTTTTCAAAGTTTATTTTGAGGTTTGACAAAAAGCCGTATACTGTAAAATGCTGCATCAGGTTGGGGATCGTCGTCTGGGGGTCAGTCAAAAAGAACAGAAGGTCGTCGGCATATGCCGCGACCTTGTATTCAGAGCCTGCTATTTCAAGTCCGGTAACTGTCCTGTCCTTGTTCACCCTTCTAATGAGTGGTTCCAGTGTCAGGATGAATAGTAATGGGGATAGTGGGCACCCCTGGCGTGTCCCATTCCTGATCCTGACCTCCTTGGACAAAGTGCCGTTAATTTTCAGTCTAGCGGTCGGGTTACTATACAGGGCAGCCACCCAAGACAACATGCTCGTGCCTAGTCCCACATGCCGGCATACGGCCATCATGTAGTCCCAAGCGACTCTATCGAAGGCCTTCTCCGCGTCCGTAGACAGGAGAAGGCCTCCAGAATCCTGACCACTCCCCTCATGAATCAAGAGTAGTGCTTTAATCACGTTGTCCCTGGCCTCCCTGCCCGGCATGAAACCCACCTGTTCAGGGCCTATCAGGGTTGGGAGGAGCGGACGTAGCCTGTTGGCTATCACTTTCGCTAGCATCTTAAGGTCTAGGTTCAGTAAAGAAATGGGCCTATAGCTGGAGCATGTATTTGGGTCCTTGCCCGGTTTTGGGATGACGGTGATGTGGGCAGATAGGAAGTCAGGAGGAATAGGTCTGGGGGAGGACAGGGAGTTCAATGCCGTCAAGAGGGGCGGGGACAAAATGTCACTAAACGTTTTGTAGTAGAGAGACGTAAAGCCGTCAGGACCCGGACTCTTCCCTGCTTTGAGTCCCTTGATTGCTAGCCTAATCTCGGATTCCGAGATTGGTTCTTCTAGGGGGGCTAGGTCCTCGGGTCTTAGTTTTGGCAAGCCACTTTCCAGTAAATAATCCTGAATAGCTTGGGGTCTATCAGGACCTACTCCTTGGGGCCTGTGTTGTTTTGGTAAGTTGTAAAGTTTTGTGTAGTACTGGTGGAAGTGAGTGGCAATGGAGTCTGTCGTGACGTCCAGGGTCCCCTCCTGAGATCTAATCCCTGTTATATGGTTAGTAGAGCTGACTTCCTTCAGGGCCCTGGCCAAGATCCTGCCCGATTTGTCACCCGCCTCATAGAATAATTTCTTCCTGAAAAACAGCAGTCGTTTGGCTTTGTCCTCAAATATTTGTTGCAGTCGCTTGCGGGTCTCTAGCAGTTCTTTCGCAGACTGCACCGAGAGAGATTGTTTATGTAGCCCCTCTAGACTGCGGATTTTGTCCGCCAGTCTCTTAACTTCTTGCTCCTGCTTCTTTTTCCTCTGGGCCCCCAATCTGATCAGCTCCCCCCTGACACAGCATTTATGTGCTTGCCACAGCATCATCGGGTCCATGCCCGGTGTGCTATTTAGTGTGAAGTAGTCTGTCAATTTAGTGGTCACCTGGGGGAGCAGGTCAGGGTCCGTCAGCAGTGAGGCGTTCAGTCTACAGGTGTCCGGTCTAGGAGGTTGAGCTCCCAGATCGGCCACCAGCGAAATCGGAGCGTGGTCCGAAATCGACTGTACGCCTATATGTGCACCCTTTACAATCTGTAGATCTCTTTGGGTGACAAATAGATAGTCCAACCTGGAGTAGCGGTCATGCGGGATCGAGTGGAACGTGAAGTCCCTGGAGTCCGGGTGTTTAAATCTCCAGGTGTCTATCAGGTGTAAAGAGCTCAGTAGTGATTTTATCTTCCTAAGTGCTCTATATGTCACACAGGACTTCCCTGAAGAGGAATCAACTGTGGGGTCAAGAGATAGATTGAGGTCGCCTCCTAAGATCACCATTCCTGTTGCAAAACCCTTCAATTCCCTGACCAATTTCTGACAAAAAGTTACTTGTGACTTGTTGGGGAAGTACACGTTAGCTAGTGTTACAGTTTTGTCGTAGTAAGTGCCCCTCAGAAAGACATAACGACCCTCGGGGTCCGTCAGGCAGTCCGAAAGCGTAAAGGGGGCTCGTCTGCTGATCAGAGTCGAGACCCCTTTAGTCTTTGCCAGGTCATTTGTGGAGTGGTATGCTGATGTGAAAAAGGGATCAGTGAGTTTCTGTATGTGGCCTGTCTTGAAATGGGTTTCCTGTAAGAAAACAAAATGTGGCTTACCCTTCTTAATCTCCCTGAGTAACGTTGACCTCTTTTCAGGTACATTCAGGCCTTTCAGATTGTGGGAGACCACCATGGGATGTCGGCCCAACGAGGAGTATGCCATTTGTGCGGCCCTTGTGTCAGATGGTATTGGTAAAACCTGTAATATATCTACTGTGAGCTGTTATATATCAAAACTCAGAGGGGTGGCCCCTATATAATAGGCGCCGGGGGGGGGGGGGGTGGGGGTTATGGACAGAGAGGGAGAGTGGATAGGGATAGGGTAAACCAGGAGAGTAAGGAAAAGATCTAGAAAAGGGAGGAAGAGGAAGCAGTGAATTTGGTTAGTCAAAACCAACTATAGAGAGAGTAAGTCACGTCACACTGCTGGCGAAATCAATGTCCGCCAACAGAGGAAATAGTGTACCGGAGCGAGAAAATTCCCAAACCGGCACTCTGTGTGGTAGCGTGGGAAGCAAGCAAACAGTGAACCAAAACAGTTACGGAGAACTAATGAGTAGTCCGTAAGTATTTCAAATGTAAAATAACAAGTATAGAGTCGTAAGACACAGCCTCTAGAAGCTGAATGGTCAACTGGCCCATATTGGGCGAACAAAATGCAATTATAAATGAGCAAGATATGAACATCAAAACATATCGTGTATTATCAAACAGCACCTGGGGTAAATTAGGTAGGGCTTAGGGCGGGTATGGCGGGGCCCCACATCCCAGCTTCAAGAGCAACGACAGCAAGGTGATGGGGGAGGTATACACACACAAAAAAAAAAAGAGGGGATAGAGCCCCCCCCCATTCTGAAGTCCTCGATCCCGCCGCATTAGCGGGATGAAGCCTAAGGTAGGTGCGGGTCCTTCCCTAATCCGGTGTTCTTCATAGACATCCCCGTGTCAGTCTCAAAGGGAAAACCAAGTTCAGACCCATCTAGTGGGGATAGCTGGGTGCCTTTTTCACATCAGGCCGTCATACCTCCTATTCGTACCGGCACATACGTCCCCATGGGGTACAACAAAACAAAAAAAAATAAAAATAAAAATAAAATAAAAGAACCGAAACAAAACAAAAACCCCCAGCAAAAACAGGAGAGTCGATGCAAAGCATTTCTTAGAGCACAGGTAGGGAGGGAGCCTCTTAAGACATCCCGGGGGGTTGGCTTGACAGTATCACATCAAAGTCAGTGTAAAACAGTAATTCCGGGCAGGGAGGGGAACATCAAACCGCATTGCGTGATCTGGAGGGGGTAGCGCGTGATGCAGGGGTCCCGGCCTGTGATCCGCCGCCATGGCGCAGTTTTTTGTACGCCTGTTTGTCAGGGGTGGAGAACGGTGAATCGGGTGGGCTCCGAACCGGGGGTGGTAGGATGAATTCCTGGTACCATTCAGGGAGGGCAATCAGGTCCAAGTCCAGGGCATCACAAAAGGCAGGCAGCTCAGAAGGGAAACGCAAAACATGTTGTTTACCAGCAGTCGTGACAACCAGGGCGAACGGGAAGCGCCACGTGTACCTAATGTCTCTCTCCCTGAGCTTGTCCAGTAGAGGCCGTAGGGCCCGCCTGTTCTTCAGCGTGATCTGGGACAGGTCCTGGTAAAGCATTATTTGCGCGCCATTAAAGATAATTTGATCGTTTCTTCTCGCTTTCCTCATAATCTCCTCTTTAAGTGGGTAGTTCTGTAGGCAGCAAATAACATCCCTTGGGGGTGCATTGTCCGGACCTTTGGGCCTAAGAGCCCTATGAGCTCTAACAAACTCGATGGCCGAGTCCTCTTGGCGTTCCAGCAGGCTGTTGAACACCCTCTGGAGAGCGGGGATAATCTGTTCCGCTTCCACAGACTCAGGGATTCCCCTCACCCGTATGTTCTTTCTCCTCCCCCTGTTATCGAGGTCCTCTAAATGGCGGTTAACCTCAATAAAGTGCGAGGCGTGCATGTCTGCTACTTTTTCTAGTCTGTGCAGAGCTCTGTCCCTTTGCTTCCCACGGACCTCCACCTCCTCCATCTTGTCCGAGAGGACCAGCAAGCTAGACTTCAGGTCTGTGACAGCTGCAGAGAATGTAGCTTTTATGTCGGCTGCAAAGCCTGACATATCCGCGTTCGTGAGCGGTTTGTTTGAGCGAGCCCGGCTCCTACCTGAGTCCTCCATTGCTGACTGCGAGTCTTCGCTGAAGTCCTCCTCCTCTGCTTGGGACCGCGCCATCTTGTGTGCGGCCACGTTGCTCCGCTCTGAGGCCTTGAAGCCGAAGAGATCGGGGATGCTCCTGCTCGCGGATGCGACCGAGCCTCGGCGGGATCTGGTGTGCGGGGTCTGGTGGGACAGCTTGCCCATTTCCAGAGCCAGGAGAGCTGGTGAAGTGTGCTGGCGGCTGTGTCTTTCACGGAGCTCCGTTAATGTGCGTCCATCTCGTTCGCTCGCTAGGCCACGCCCCCCAAAATTGATTTCTATATTAAGGAATCTAGTTAACTGAAATTCAGCTTTAAGTGAAAAAATGCACTATACTTATTAGTGATTACAATACACAGCGTCCATATCTGACTATTGCTCATCTGCATAAACAATTTGTTATCTCATGACCTTTGTAAAAATGTTATTGAAGCCACATAAGGAAACAGTTTTGCAAAAACTTGGGGGAAAATACACCTGGATCCACACCAGACACTGCAAAAATTACGAAACTGTGTTTGATTTGTTTACCTCTTTTTTGTCACAGTCTATTTATTTATTTATTTTTATTATTTTTTTATTTATTTTTTTGAGGGTTAAACATGCAGAGCATAAACTGTTTATTAAATACAAAACATACACCTTTAAACACAGTTAGGGACACTCCCTTTAGCTTTGTCATAGAGGGGGTAGAGAACAGGGAAGAACCAATGGGAACGCAACACTTGTACATTGAAACAGAAACTACAGTTGAAACATAAAGGAATTATGATAAGCAGGCAGCCCCTCTTTGCACGTCCCCTGCTGAGAGGTCTCCAGTCCAGACCTTTTGTCTACATTCCATGACCCAACACAATTAAACACAGCAACAAGAGCGGGGAGAGAAGGGATGTAGCATTACATTACATTATCTTAATGCCATTGTGTCCCCAAGTCTCTCGGTCTCTTCTGGGCCATAGTCTGTGAGCAGGCGGCCAATGTACTGGAGTTGTGTGGAAGTGATCGGACAGCTGTACAGCTACCTGATCGCTTATATCTGACAGTCAGCTTGTCAGATTTACACACATTTCTGGCTGCTGGAAGTGTGTTCCAACAGCATATGGTATGTGGCTGTAGCAATAAAACTGTTAGTGTGTAAAGTCTGGGTACATGTTAACTTTAAGTATTTACATATTTTGTGCAAGCAGTAAAAGCACATTGAGTCGCTACTCCTTTCTCCTTTTTCTTCTGTGGAAGTGCAAACTAATGTAGAGTAAAATGCATGCTTTACTGTACTGCTACAGCTCCTTTATTGCTTGTTAAGAATACAGTATGTCAATAGTCTAGGCAAATGTGCGGTTTTTTTTTTTTTTTACTTTCAAAGATTTTATTTCGTTTTCAAGGGTAATACAGAGTACAAATAAACTGCAGACGTTGTGTAATGACGTTGAAGAACAAAACAAAAGATAGGCATTGGCAAACGTGAACGTAGTCTTTAAGAAAGGTGTCAGGTAATACAGCATAGCGTAATTTAGCATAGTGGATTTTAAACAGACGTTTTAACCTGCCCTCTGATGTGCCACCCCTCATGGGAACATTAGTGGCACATGAGAGGAGAGTTGATGTAAGACAAGAATCCACTGTGCGTTGTTGTTGGACCTAAACATAGCTGGTGCGATATAATGACCAAAAAGAAAAACAGTGAACAGGAGACAACAGTGTGAACATCATGGGTACTGCTCGTTCAAGAAAAGTGGTAGATGAGTGCGGTGCCCTATCGTTGCACGTTGGGTACAGTCTCTGTCCAGTCGATCCAGGGCTGCCAGAGAGCCCTAGTTTTGAGAGAGCGGTCTGTGCTGGCTGCCGTGACGGTCTCGTAACTAAAGTGTAATGTCACAATTTCTATCACCTGTGTCACGGAAAGGGTCGTATCCGACTTCCAATGTCTCGCAATATTAAGCCTGGCTGCCAGGAGAATATGTGTGATTAATTGTCTCACAGGATGGGGGGTATCATCTATGGTTAGGTTGAGAATTGCCAGGGCAGGTGATATGGGCACCTTGACGTTGGTCACATCGGAGATTAATTGGAAAACGTCAGTCCAGTAGGTGGTGATATCAGGGCATTTCCAAAAGATGTGTAACAGGTCCCCTTTGGTGATTTTGCATCTCCAACAAGTGTTGGGGTATTTATTGCTAAATGAAGCTAACCTTGAAGGGGTGAGGTACCATCTGAGGGAAATTTTCTGAGTCAGTTCCCATAGGGCCGAGGATTTAGTGGCCTTGTAGGCAGATTTGAAGGCATAGTGCCATTGGTTCTCCGTAAAGGTGTGTGAAAGGTCAGATTCCCATTTGAGGTGAGGGATCAGTTTGGAGAAGGTGGATTTGGCATGTAAGATGTTGTAGAAGTGAGAGATGCCCTTAATTTTTGAGTTGGGATCGGTGAGATAGTCCCACGTTTTGGGTGGGATACAGTAAAGAGTAAGAGGCATGGCGTTTAAGCAGTGGCATATTCTGAGATGGGTAAAACAGTCAAAGTCTGGGAGGTCATATTCAGTTTGTAGCTGGGCGAATGGTTTGGGACGGTCTTTGTGCAATAGATCTTGGAGATGGTGGATCCCTTTGAGGGACCACCTCGTAAGTGGCAAGTCAGGTAGCAGGAAATGCAGGGATTCCAAGGGAATTGGAGGGCGAAATGCTACAGGGTTAGTAGCGTGTAGGGAGACAAGCCTTCCCCACGCTTGAGCTGATGCTTTAACAGGCGGCGGTAAGGATGGCGGAACCTGTGCGCCTAGGGGGGTGCTCGGGAAGCAAATTTTTTAGATTAGGTTTGGTAAGCGAGTGGTTTTCTATTTGACCCCAGGTTGGGTTTTTTTAGCGTCTGGAACCACCCGGGTAGTTGAGCTAAAATGGCTGCTGTGTGGTAGTCTCTAAAGTCTATCGACCCCGTACCCCCTACGAGCTTATGTTTGACCAGTGTTGAGTGAGCGCATCTAGGTCTCTTCCCGTTCCATAGGTATTTGTTATACAGTGTTTGGAGAGAGTTGAAGAAAGAGGTAGGAAGTGGGATGGGGAGGGTCCTAAATAAGTATAAGATTTGGGGCAGGCACATCATTTTAAAGGCTGCTAGTCTTCCTGACCAAGAAAGCTCCTGTTTCGCTATAGATTGGGAGGTCTTTTGGATGGTTTGTAGAAGTGGTAGGAAGTTGCAGGGGTAGAGATTTTTGAGTGTTCTCGGTAATTGAGTGCCTAAGTACGAAATGTCTTGTGAGCCCATGCGAATGGGTGTTGGAGTTGAAGGAGATTTCTAGTTGTGGCATCAATGTTAATGTCTAGTATGAACGACTTAGTTGTGTTCATCTTGTAGTAGGATACCGAGCTGAACCAATGTAATAGTTTTTGTACTTCCGCCAGGGAGGAGGTGGGGTTGGTGAGAATAAGGATGACATCATCCGCGAATAAGCTAATTTTGTGGGAGTGGGAGCCAATTTGGAGGCCTGAGATGGTGCTACAGGAGCGGACATGGGCAGCCAGGGGTTCCATGAGCATGTTGAAGATCAGTGGGGATAGGGGGCACCCCTGGCGTGTGCCATTTGTTATGGGGAAAGGGCAGGAGAGCATGCCTTCAGTAAATACTTGGGCCGAAGGGTTGGTGTATAGTGCCAAGATGGCGTTTCGGATTAGGCCCTTGAAGCCAAATTTATGGAGGACAGCTTCAAGGTACGTCCAGTGAACCCTGTCGAACGATTTCTCTGCGTCCAAAGACAGGAGCAGAGAAGGCGTTCCGGTGGATTCCGCATGGTGGATCAGGTTAAGCATTCTCCTGGTAGCATCGGACGCTTGCCTGCCTTTTGTAAAACCTGTTTGGTCCTTATGAATGAGTTCTGGCATGATTTCAATCAGTCGTGTGGCTATGGTCTTGACATAAATTTTAAGGTCGAGGTTGAGGAGGGAGATCGGGCGGAAATTTTGAGGAGCGTTCGGGTCCTTTCCTGGCTTCGGTAGGGTTATGATCAGTGCCTTTAGATATTCAGTCGGAAAGGAGGCAGAGGTGGCAGCATTATTGAACACAGCGGTAAGGTGAGGTGCAAGGTCGGAGGAGAACTGTTTGTAGTATTCTCCTGTCAGACCGTCCGGGCCAGGGGCTTTACCACTGGGCAGGGAGTCTATTGCTCTACTAACTTCTTGAGTGGTGATCGGGGCATTGAGCATTTCTAGGTGTTGTACAGACAAGGAAGGGAGATCAACGGTCTGGAGAAAGTGGTCAATGTCTGTTTGTGTAGGTTGCGAGGTGTTGGGGTCTCGCTTCAGGTTATACAGGTCACCATAATAAGTACTGAATGCATCAGCTATGTCCTGTGGGTTTGTTAGGGGGAGGTTCGTGTGGGGGTGGAGGAGTTGGTGTATCTTAGTTTTGGTCCGCCTGCCTTTTATGCGTTGTGCTAATTTTTTCCCTGCTTTGTTGGAGGTAGAGTACGAGGACGCTTTGAGTTTCCTCTGGAGGAACTCGTAGGAGTGGAGGAGCAAGGTTTTTAATTCCTGTCCGAGTGACAGTAGGAGTTTCATCTGTGTGTCTGTGGGTTTTGTCTTGTGGGATGTCTCTAATGTCGCTATCTGAGCCGTCAGGTTGTCTATACGTTGCGTTCTCTCTCTCTTATGGCGTGAGCTCAGGGATATCAACTGTCCCCGCATGTACGCTTTGTGGGCACTCCACACCACCGCAGGGTCAGACACGGAGCCAGCGTTTACCTTGAAAAAATCATTGATCTGTTCACGGATCACTGGCGTGTGTTTGTCACTTTGGAGTAAATAGTTGTTAGCTCTCCAAAGGAATGTGTTTCGTTGCATGTTAGAATCTTCAATTAATATTGAAATAGGGGCGTGGTCTGACCATGTTGTGGTGTGAATCTTAGACATGCATACCTTCTGTAAAAGCCATTTGTCAGACAAGAAAAGGTCTATTCTAGAATATGTGCGGTGTCTAGAAGAGAAAAAGGTGAAGTCCTTCTCAGAGCCATGTTGACAGCGCCAAATATCAAATAGGTCATTTTTTGCAAGGAGAGTTTTAAGGGGCGATCCTCGCCTCTTTGCTGTAGAGGTGGAGTCCAAAAGGATGTCCGGGACTAGGTTGAAGTCTCCGCATACGATCAATTGTCCTTTTTGAACAGACTTGACGGTGGCAAGTACTTTGCGGACGAACTTCAATTGACGTATGTTGGGGGCATAAATATTCACCAGGGTGTAGGTGACTTGGTTGGTGGTGAAAACCAAGATCAGAAAGCGCCCATCCGGGTCCGCAATAGATGCTGAGAAGTGGAAATCCAATGAGTCTTTAAATGCAATCATAACACCTCTAGACTTGGTGGAATGGGGGGCATGGAACACGTGTGGAAACTGACGGTGGGAACAGAGGTGTAGATCAGGTGGTGTCAAATGCGTTTCCTGAATACATATGATGTCACTGTGGAGAGTCTTAGCGGTTTTCCATAGTAAGTGACATTTGGCCGGGTGGTTTAGGCCGTTCGCGTTAAGCGATAGAATTGAGAATGGCATCTTGTGTTCGGTAGGTTAGGGTGCAGTGCGAGATAACACTTACAGTTCGGTGGTGACAATCGATCTGGTGGGGTCTCGGCAGTAGAAACAGACTCGACAAGATGCAGTCCAGAAGCCTAGGATCGAGTGAAGCAGCGGCTGTAGTTAGAGCGGTACTGCAGGTTTAGCTACAACAGGAAAAGAAGCAAAAAATAAAAATAAAAATAAAAAAGAATAAAAAACAAAGCAAAACAAGAGCAAAAAAGAGTCATCAACTCGTGGAGGGAGGTGAAAACACTTCTATATCCTCCAGGTGGGGGTATTGAGCAGTTAGTAATCCGGGAGAGCAAAGAATCAAAGGTAACAGGTGTCAGGGCCCAGGGGAACTGAGGTACTGTCGTTTGGCCGCCTCTTGTGGTAGCGCACACGCTTTTCAAGCGTGGTTGGGATCCAGGTTTCTACGGGTGGTGGATATTCTCTTCTCATGTTGGGCAGCCTGGGGTGGTTCCACCAGTATCCCCCAGTTGTGGAGAAGGTGTAGACCCTTAGTTAGCTCAGTGATCATGTGTGTCTGCCCATTTCTCACAATAAGTAGGGTAGCCGGGTATCTCCACTTATATTGCACTTTGTGGTTTTGAAGAGCTTTAGTGACTGGGCTTAGTTGTCTGCGGAGCTGAAGGGTGTATTTGGAGAGATCTGGATAAAATTGTATGTCAGCAAAAGGTGCAGGTAGGGGGGATTTGGCTTTGACCCCCATCATCAATCGTTCCTTAATGTGGTAAAAGTGAACCCTCATCAGGACATCTCTCGGGACAGAAGCTGCCAGGTGGGATGGTTTGGCTATTCTGTGGATCCTATCAATGACCACCTCCTGCGGGGATGCTTCGGGCACAATAAGGTGTATTAGCTCCATGGCATAGCGTGGCAGGTCCCCAGGTGCAATGTTTTCAGACACCCCTCTCAGTTTAACGTTGTTCCTGCGGGATCTGTCCTCTAAATCGGCCAGCTTGGCGCGCATCCATAACTGTTCGTCTTTGAGATCCCCAAAGTAGTCAATGACCTCATTCACTTTGGCTGTGCATTCTGTAATGCCCTCCTCAACATTGACTACTCTGGTGTCCAAGGCCTGTACATCTGAGGTGATCTTAGTGAATAGAGAGGCAAGGTCAGTCATGAGGGATGTCTGCAGCGACATTAACATGTCTTTTAGGGTAGTGTCCAGCACTGGTTGGCCTGCTGTGGGGAAGGAGGCCATGGAGGAGTGTAGGGCCTTGCTGGATAGGAGGGGGCCTAAAGCCTGGGCCTCGATTTGCTGCCGCGGCATCCGCTGCGGCAGCGCGTCCATCCTCATTCTAGCTTTCGCAGGGCTGGAGGGGAACACATCACCCTCCTGTGGGTCAGGGAGCTGGTCTGAGGTACCTGCTTGGCGATGATCCTCCGATCGATCGTCCAGGAGGTCCGTGTAGGAGCCGCGCTGCGCGGCCTGGTCAGCGCCATCTTGTGTGACACCATGCCTCTCCGCCGGCTTGTAGGCGAATTCGGTCAGTTTGAGAGGCTGGTGCTCCGTGTTTCGCTTCCTGGAGGAGCTCATCTTGGTCTCCGGGGTCCGTGGAGCTAGGATGGGCGAAACTTGCGGTGGTTGTGCGGCAATGGCGTTAGTTAGTGTCCCCTGGCTGACGAGCTGCAAAGCTAGGCGTCCATCTCCTTCTCTGGCCGGACACGCCCCCCACAGTCTATTTATTTAAATACTTTAATTGTAAGGGATATATATACAGTATATATATATATATATATATATATATATATATATATATATATATATATATATATATATATATATATATATATATATATAAAATGTGATTTGAAAAGTAGTTTAGCCATGTTGAAGTCATATTTGTCTTTTGTACATCTTCCATTTTATGAAGAATAGTCTGTGTTTACATATGCTGATAAGTCAGCATGCCTACAATTAAGCTAGAAGGCCATTCTCGCCACAGGAGTGTACAGCCAGTACACTGTAAATATGTCTTATCAATCATTTGTTCTCACAATTTTTAATAAAAAATCTGCCCAGCTATTATATTTTCCACAATGGAGTTTTGTCTCTTTGGCCAGGACTACCTTTCCCTAAGGTGATGGCAGGTATGGTTAGTGATCAAAATATTGATAAAAAAAAGAGGTAATTGTAAAGGAAATTTGTAAGTTCTGTATATAATTGTATTGTATTTTGTATGTATTGCTCACTGTGCACATGACATGTTTGCATTCTTTTGAATCCTGTTTAGAATTAGCCTGCCTATGTTACGCCCCTTGTTACTATACAAGTACAATTCTAATATTAAAGGGGTTGTAAAGGTTCGTCTTTTATTTTCTAAATAGGTTCCTTTAACCACTTGTCCTCTGCCCACCGTCAAATGACGGCGGGCGGAGGACTTAATTGTTCTGACATCACGTCATATGACGTGATGTCTTTTTAAAGCCGCGGGCGGGCGGGCGCGCGGGCGCCGCCGGCGGCACGCACCCGCCGCTCTGCGGGGATCCCGTGCGAGTGCCCGGCGGCAACGATCGCCGCCGGGCACACGCGATTGCTCAGTAACAGAGCTCCACGTCCCTGTCAGGGAGAGAGGAGAGCGGTTGTGTCCCTTGTACATAGGGACACAATCGGTCACCTCCCCCAGTCACCCCCCCTCCCCCTACAGTTAGAACACTCACAGGACACACATTTAATCCCTTCCCCGCCCCCTAGTGGTTAACCCCTTCACTTCCAGTCACATTTATACAGTAATCAATGCATATTTATAGCATTGTTCACTGTATAAATGTAAATGGTCCCAAAAATTTCACAAAAGTGTCCGAAGTGTCCGCCATAACGTCGCAGTCCCAATAAAAAAATCGCAGATCGCCGCCATTAATAGTAAAAAAAAAAAATGGCATAAACTATCCCCTATTTTGTAAACACTATAAATTTTGCGCAAACCAATCGATAAACGCTAATTATTTTTATTTTTTTTACCAAAAATATGTAGAAGAATACGTATCGGCCTAAACTGAGGAAAAAAATATTTTTTTTATATATTTTTGGGGTTATTTATTATAGCAAAAATTAAAAATATTGCATTTTTTTTCAAAATTGACGCTCTATTTTTGTTTATAGCGCAAAAAATAAAAACCGCAGAGGTGATCAAATACCACCAAAAGAAAGCTCTATTTGTGGGAAAAAAAGGACGCCAATTTTGTTTGGGAGCCACGTCGCACGACCGCGCAATTGTCAGTTAAAGCGACGCAGTGCCGGAAGCTTAAATTTCGTCTGGGCAGGAAGGGGGTTTAGGTGCACAGTAGGCAAGTGGTTAGGATCACTAAAGGAAAAACATTTTTTTGCTGAAATGACTGTTTACAGGGTATAAAAATGATTAAAAATAGATAAAAATCAATCATATAATATGCCTCTAGTTTCACTTTCGTTTTTAAACTGGTTGTGTGTTTATGTGAAGTAGAGAGAGAGACAGAACAAAAACAAACACATCCAGGGCAGTGTTTTGTTTTTAATTTGAATCCCAGGGCAGTGTTTTGTTTTTAAAATGAATCTGATTGGTTCTGAGGAGTTTTAGACACACAGCTTGGACCACAGTGAAAAGCTGCCATGAGATTTTTCATAAGGAGCCAGACAAGCAGGAAGTGTGGAGTTTAGAGCAGAATTACAGTAACTTCAAAGTAAAAAACGAACAATGAGAACATGAAAACAGCACTGCATTAACCACTTAATCACCGCCCTATAGACGAAATACGTCTATAGGGCGGTTCCTGTACTCTAACAGGACGTCCATGGACGTCCTCCGTTAGAGTCAGGTGTGCGCGCCCAACCGGGCGCGCACACGCGATCACCGGTGCTCACCGGGTCCACGGGACCCGCAGCACCGATGATCGCGGTAAGGAGCCAATGGCGGCGGCTCCTTACCACGTGATCGCGCCGTCCAATGACGGCGCGATCACATGTAAACAAACCGCGTCACTTGCTGACGCCGGTTCTTCCCTCCTCTCGCTGTACCGATCGGTACAGCGTGAGAGGAGAGTGCGGATGGCTGCAGCAGTGTGGGATGGATCTGTGACTATTGCAGTCACAGATCCATCCATCCCTGCTCAGCCATCCCTGCATTAACTCCTTCCTTCCCTGCGCAAAACTCTGCATACCCCCCACAATACTCTGCATACCCCCAATACTCTGCATACCCCCCAATACTCTGCATACCCCCCAATACTCTGCATACCCCGCAATACTCTGCAATACCCCTCAATACTCTGCAATACCCCTCAATACTCCGCAATACCCTGCAGTACTCCGCAATACCCCGCAGTACTCCGCAATACCCCGCAGTACCCCGCAATACCCAGCAGTACCCCGCAATACCCCGCAGTACCCCTCAATACCCCGCAGTACCCCTCAATACCCCGCAGTACCCCGCAGTACCCCGCAATACCCCGCAGTACCCCGCAATACCCCGCAGTACCCCGCAATACCCCGCAGTACCCCGCAATACCCTGCAGTACTCCGCAGTACCCCGCAGTACTCCGCAGTACCCCGCAATACTCTGCATACCCCGCAATACTCTGCATACCCCGCAATACCCCGCAATACTCCGCAGTACCCCCCAATACTCTGCAGTACCCCCCAATACTCCGCAGTACTCTGCAATAATCTGCAATACTCCCGCACAATACTCCCGCACAATACTCCCGCACAATACTCCTGCACAATACTCTGCAATACCCCCCAACAATACTCTGCAGTACCCCCGCGCAATACTCCCCACGCAATACTCCCTGCGCAATACTCCCTGCGCAATACTCCCCGCGCAATACTCCCCGCGCAATACTCCCCGCGCAATACTCCCCGCGCAATACTCCCTGCGCAATACTCCCTGCGCAATACTCTGCAATCGTTTTTTTTTCAGGCTTCCCAGCCTAGAGGGGAGATGTGGGGTCTTATTGACCCCATATCTCACTGTAAAGAGGACCTGTCATGCTATATTCCTATTACAAGGGATGTTTACATTCCTTGTAATAGGAATAAAAGTAACCAAAACATTTATTTTTGGGGAAAAAGGTGTCAAACTAAAATAAATAAAGTAAAATGAACAATAAAAAAAAAAAAAAAAAATTACAGCGCCCCTGTACCCGTGTGCTCGTATACAGACGCGACCGCACACGTAAGTCCCGCCCACATATGAAAACGGTGTTCAAACCACACATGTGAGGTGTCGCTGCGAACGTTAGAGCGAGAGCAATAATTTTGGCCCTAGACCTCCTCTCCAACTAAAAAGATGTAACCAGGAAAAACATTTAAAGCGTCGCCTATGGGGATTTTTAAGTCGCGTAGTTTGGCGCCATTCCACAAGCGTGTGCAATATTAAAGGGTGACATGTTGGGTATCTATTTACTCGGCGTAACTTCATCTTTCATATTATGCAAAAACATTGGGCTAACTTTACTGTTTTTTTTTTTTAAGCACAAAACTGTTTTGTTTCCAAAACGCGTTCGAAAAATTGCTGTGCAAATACAATGCGAGATAAAAAGTTGTAATGGCCGCCATTGTATTCTCTAGGGTCTTTGCTAAAAAAGCATATATAATGTTTTGGGGTTCTATGTAATTTTCTAGCAAATAAATAATGATTTTTCCATGTAGGAGAGAAATGTCAGAATTGGTCTGGGTGTTCCAGAACGCCTGATGGCGCTCCCTGCATGTTGGGCCTCTGTATGTGGCCACGCTGTGTAAAAGTCTCACACATGGGGTATCGCCATACTCGGGAGGAATAGCAGAATGTGTTTTGGGGTGTAATTTGTGGTATGCATATGCTGTGTGTGAGAAATAACCTAATAATATGAAATATTTGTGGAAAAAAAATTAAAATAAAAAAATCTTGATTTTGCAAAGAATTGTGGGGAAAAAATGACAACTTCAAAAAACTCACGATGCCTCTTTCTAAATACCTTGGAATGTCTTCTTTCCAAAAAGGGGTCATTTGGGGGATATTTGTACTTTTCTGGCAAGTTAGGGTCTCAAGAAATGAGAAAGGCTGTCAGTACATCAGATGTGATCAAATTGATCAATTTTCAGTAATTGGTACCATAGCTTGTAGACCCTATAACTTTCACCCAGACTAAATATTATCCAATTATTTTTTTTGTTACCAAAGATATGTAGCAGTATACATTTTAGGCCAAATTTATGAAGAAAAATTACTTTTTTGCAAAATTTTATAATAGAAATGAAGAAAAATTCATTTTTTTACAAAATTTACGTTCTTTTTTCATTTATAGCGAAAAAAATAAAAACCGCAGAGGTGATCAAATACCACCAAAAGAAAGCTCTATTTGTGGGAAAAAAAGGACAAAAATTTTATTTGGTTAGAGTGTTTGTATGACCGAGTTATTGCCATTCAAACTGTGAGAGCACCGAAAGCTGAAAATTGGTCTGGTTATTAAGGGGGTTTAAGTGCCCAGTGGTCAAGTGGTTAAGGTAAAGGAAGCTATTTAGCTAAAAAAAAAAAATTCCTTTAGCGATCCTTTAAGCTAGTGCATTATTGGTTCACTTATCCTTTCCTTCAATTTTCCTTCTAAATGTTTTTTTTTTGTTTGAATTTCTCACTTCCTGTTTCTCCCCAGTAAGCTTTCCACCATCATCTGAGCGGTGGAAAGTCATTTAGAACAGCTTACTCAACACCTTACTGAGAAGGAACAGGAAGTGAGAAATTCAGACAAAGAAAACAACGAAAACAACTTTTGGAAGGGAAATTGAAGGAAAGGGTAAGTGAACCAACAATGCACTATCTTAAAGTAACCTTTTTAGAAAATAAAAAACAAACCTTTACAACCCCTTTAATGTGATACCTACATAATCATGTGTATTAAAACAATTGCGTCATAATAAAGCAAAACAGTTATTTGTAAAGATGCTGAGTGTATCTTTTGTGTTTGTTCCCTACTGCAGTAGTTATTCATTTGGAACCTCTAATCAATTTGAGGATAGGAGTTGCCTATCTATAAATTTCCATGTCACTATCAATAGTCTTTAATACAGAACACTTGGAAACATCACCATGTACCATTGCAGCCACCTTCCCCAGATGTTATAGTCTATTTCCCTAAAGGCTTACACTTAGGTGTTCCCTCCACACATTTGGGGTGCTTCTCGATAGGCCCAGAGGCCATCCTAAAAAAAGCCAAAGGACCTGCTGGATGAAGATCAGGGTTGGCAAAGTTTCTCTTTCTCTCTCCAATGTGTCCTTATTGACCACCCTGGCAGTTCAGCCCTGCAGAGGGCTCTCTGTGTCTATCCTCCAGAAACCGTACATCTTTCTTAACTGGAATGTCATGCTCCCATATCACAACTACACAGTTGACATATAAAGGGGCTCTAAATCCACCCACTACATCACCACAGGGAGGGGCAACATTTAAAGGGCACCTACCAACATGCACAAGGAAGCAACCTTTACAAAGATTGCTGCCTTCAGACAGAGACATAATGTGGATTAATGTTTGATAACTCAGTAATGAGTTAGGGTCAGCAACAGAGGGATTACAGGCAATACTGTGGGTAGTCGCTACCTTACTTTAAAGCAGAAACGTTTTAAGAAACCCCTCCTTCTCCTCAAGCAGAAGAAAACTAATATGTATACAGTACACATAATATATATATATATATATATATATATATATATATATATATATATATATATATATATATAAAAACATACAGTACAGACCAAAAGTTTGGACACACCTTCTCATTCAAAGCGTTTTCTTGATTTTCATGACTATGAAAATTGTAGAGTCACACTGAAGGCATCAAAACTATGAATTAACACATGTGGAATTATATACATAACAAAAAAGTGTGAAACAACTGAAAATATATGTCATATTCTAGGTTCTTCAAAGTAGCCACTTTTTGCAGCAGACACAACTCTAGAACAACTGTTAAGAGGAGACTGTGTGAATCAGGCCTTCATGGTAGAATATCTGCTAGGAAACCACTGCTAAGGAAAGGCAACAAGCAGAAGAGACTTGTTTGGGCTAAAGAACACAAGGAATGGACATTAGACCAGTGGAAATCTGTGCTTTGGTCTGATGAGTCCAAACTTGAGATCTTTGGTTCCAACCACCGTGTCTTTGTGCGATGCAGAACAGGTGAACGGATGGAATCTACATGCCTGGTTCCCACCGTGAAGCATGGAGGAGGAGGTGTGATGGTGTGGGGGTGCTTGGCTGGTGACACTGTTGGGGATTTATTCAAAATTGAAGGCATACTGAACCAGCATGGCTACCACAGCATCTTGCAGCGGCATGCTATTCCATCCGGTTTGCGTTTAATTGGACCATCATTTATTTTTCAACAGGACAATGACCCCAAACACACCTCCAGGCTGTGTAAGGGCTATTTGACCAAGGAGAGTGTTGGGGTGCTGCGCCAGATGACCTGGCCTCCACAGTCACCGGACCTGAACCCAATCGAGATGGTTTGGGGTGAGCTGGACCGCAGAGTGAAGGCAAAAGGGCTAAGTGCTAAGCATCTCTGGGAACTCCTTCAAGACTGTTGGAAGACCATTTTAGGTGACTACCTCTTGAAGCTCATCAAGAGAATGCCAAGAGTGTGCAAAGCAGTAACCAAAGCAAAAGGTAAATATTCATACCTAGAATATGAGATATTTTCAGTTGTTTCACACTTTTTTGTTTTTTTATAATTTCACATGTGTTAATTCATAGTTTTAATGCCTTCAGTGTGAATCTACAATTTTCATAGTCATGAAAATAAAGAAAACTCTTTGAATGAGAAGGTGTGTCCAAACTTTTGGTCTGTACTGTATATACTTGTCATGATCGGTGTCATGACTTGGGTCGCCTGCTGGTGGCACTGTTCCCTCTGGTAACAGGGGTGCAGTTTTGGTGGCCACCAGCAGGTGTCTCCCAAGTTGCAGCTGCACTGGTATATAAGCCCGCCCTGCACTTCAGTCCAGTGCTGCAGTATATTGTCTGTTAAGCCCTGTCCCTATCTGTCCTGATACCAGTCTGTTCTTGATCTGCTCCCTTTGACCTTGGCTTGTACTTCTGGACTTCGCTGCCGTCTCCGATCCTTGACCCTGGCTTTGCCCCTGGACTTGCTTGTTTCTTATCCCTGCTGGTTACCTTCTGATTTATTGTACATATTTATGTTCACTAGTTTTGGGGGTTTTGACGTTTATTGTATGTGTAGTTGGCGTGCTTTTTTGTGGGTGTCCTGTTTTTTCAAGTGTGCCTTGTCCTCAATAAATTCATATTGTTCACTTACCTTCTGCCTATTTCCTTAGTGCAGCCCACTGACCTGTCTTCTAGTATTGAGTGTCTGTGTAGACATTCCCCTGACATAATACTGCAGCCATTTAAACAGGTCGGCTGCACTTTTCCAACCCGCTCGATCCTGCCACTAACCCAATCTGCATCCACTTCGGCCAACCTGCTTCAGCCTGATGTTCCAGCGCCAACCGCTTAGCCTGTTGTTCCAGTGCCAACCGCTCAGCCTGTTGTTCCAGTGCCAACCGCTCAGCCTGTTGTTCCAGTGCCAACCGCTCAGCCTGTTGTTCCAGTGCCAACCTCTCAGCCTGTTGTTCCAGTGCCAACCGCTCAGCCTGTTGTTCCAGTGCCAACCGCTCAGCCTGTTGTTCCAGTGCCAACCGCTCAGCCTGTTGTTCCAGTGCCAGTTTGCCAGTCTGATGCTCCAGTGCCAGTTTGCCAGTCTGATGCTCCAGTGCCAGTTTGCCAGTCTGATGCTCCAGTGCCAGTTTGCCAGTCTGATGCTCCAGTGCCAGTTTGCCAGTCCGTTGTGCCAGTTGCCCAGCTGGAGGTGTTCCCGTTTGCTGCCCAGCCGGAGGTCCGCTGCCCAGCTTGACGACTTCCAGTCCGCTGCCCAGCCTGACGACTTCCAGTCCGCTGCCCCGCCTGACGACTTCCAGTCCGCTGCCCCGCCTGACGACTTCCAGTCCGCTGCCCCGCCTGATGACTTCCAGTCCGCTGCCCCGCCTGATGACTTCCAGTCCGCTGCCCCGCCTGATGACTTCCAGTCCGCTGCCCCGCCTGATGACTTCCAGTCCGCTGCCCCGCCTGATGACTTCCAGTCTGCCGCCCAGCCTGATGACTTCCGGCCCGCTGCCCAGCTTGACGACCCTGGGGTGCCTGTTTGTCCTAACGTGCCTGGCTTTCGGTCCTACGTGCCCGGCTTCCAGTCTAATGTCCCGGTGCCTGACTTTCAGTTCGATGTGTCACCTTCCCAGCCGACTGGCCCTGAGTTTGCTGCCCTGCCTGCCTTCACCTCTAGATGTCAACTACCAGACCCTGGTGGTGGTGGGATGCATGCTTCGTTTCCGGACTTGGGGGGCTTGTCTCCCAATGGGTTAAGGAATTTCGACCGGAAGACTTTTTGGGACTTTTCTGCATCCACATGCACTTCCTGGGCAAGGGCAGAATGGGGTGTCCAGAGGCCACCCTTTGGGGGTGGTAACTGTCATAATCGGTGTCATGACTTGGGTCACCTGCTGGTGGCACTGTTCCCTCTGGTAACAGGGGTGCAGTTTTGGTGGCCACCAGCAGGTGTCTCCCAAGTTGCAGCTTCACTGGTATATAAGCCCGCCCTGCACTTCAGTCCAGTGCTGCAGTATTTTGTCTGTTAAGCCCTGTTCCTGTCTGTCCTGATACCAGTCTGTTCTTGATCTGCTCCCTTTGACCTTGGCTTGTACTTCTGGACTTTGCTGCCGTCTCCGATCCTTGACCCCGGCTTTGCCCATGGACTTGCTTGTTTCTTATCCCTGCTGGTTACCTTCTGATTTATTGTACATATTTATGTTCACTAGTTTTGGGGGTTTTGACGTTTATTGTATGTGTAGTTGGCGTGCTTGTTTGTGGGGGTCCTGTTTTTTTCACGTGTGCCTTGTCCTCAATAGATTCATATTGTTCACTTACCTTCTGCCTATTTCCTTAGTGCAACCCACTGACCTGTCTTCTAGTATTGGGTGTCTGTGTGGACATTCCCCTGACAATACTAGGATTAGGGAGCAGGGGGAGGAGAAATCAGGAGAAACAGGAGGGTGAGGGAGGTAAGATGAGAGTGAGATTTATATTAAGTCCACGGTGTCCTAAATGTTTTCTGAGCATGTGGGTTAAAAATTCTCAAGTGGTGATAAATGCAGTTATAGTGAGAGGACAGGAGTGAGGGTGACATGTATAGCATGAAAAAAAAAAACTGTCACCTGCAATCTGCTTGGGGTAATACACTGTTTTTTTTGTTGCTGAGTTCCTTAGTTGAAGTGCTGTGATAAATTGAGATGGTATATTTTGGGTTGGTAGAGATAATACATCTAACACAGTAATTTCCAGTGCTAATAGGTCCTCCAAGGTGTCAGATAAAATGGTGGTGTGAAAGGTATATATAATATCCCAAAACTAGGTGGATGCTGCCTTCCTCAGATGGGGTAATCCGAACTACAAGAAAAATAGAAATGGAAGATGCGCACACCTAGTGCATTAACTAGGTGTGTGTGGCTTAAATTTCAGTTTTTCTTAGAGATAATACATCTGGCTGTATCTTTCACTCATAAGCTGAACAAAGGCGGATCATACGCGGTTCGATCATCCTGTCGGATTTTCTTGTGATTATAGCTAGCGGCTGTTATAACCACTAGCAATAATCACTGTCTTCTCACAGTGGGGATGGCTTTGCCCCGCCGGCCCCTCCCCTTCCAGGAGAA
Source organism: Rana kukunoris (assembly GCA_029574335.1). NCBI lineage: Eukaryota > Metazoa > Chordata > Amphibia > Anura > Ranidae > Rana > Rana kukunoris. The sequence continues at coordinate 283,714,154 of CM056052.1, forward strand.
AACAATGGCCCGGCAGGAGGGATTCCTGCATCTACACTGTCTGTGCTGATGGGGGAATCAAGTGAATTTAAGAAATTCACCCTGTGTATGGCGAGCCTAACCTTATAATATGGAAGCTTGGGGTAGTGTTTGTCCATTAGTCAATTAGGAGCTGATAAAAGACATTAGTTGAGAGGGGAGACTTTGCACAATAAAGCTGGCCATAAATGAATCAAAATTTGACCGGTTTAGCGGGGACCAGCTGAATTTCGAGCTGTTCCCCTTTTGTCAGAAGACGAGCTAATGATCAACATCTTACAAATGGGCCTGTTGGAAAACTGGCTGCAGTTCTGATCAGTGGAGGTGTCCCTGTTGTCAGAACACAATATTAACACAGCGGGTGGATTCCTCCACCCACCTTACTTTTTGATCTGGCTAATTGGAAAAAACTGACTCGTGTACAATTAGCTTTTTGATCAAGCAAGGTAATTCAATGTCAGAAATATAGTAAAGCTAAAAAAAATTTTGAGCGGCAATCACCATAGGAATTGTCATTGTCAGAAAAATGCAGCAGCACATTTTAACCCCTTTCCGACCACCGCACACCAATGTATGTCGGCAGAATACCCTGGTTGCGCAAAAGGGCGCACCCGTACGCATAATCCCAGCTCGATGTCCATCACACATAAGCCACCCCCTACAATTATAACACATCCCTAGGACACACATAACCCCTCTGCTGCCCCCTACTGGTTAACCCCTTTGCTGAAGGTCACATTACGCAGTAATACGTGCATTTTTATAGCACTGATCGCTGTATAAATGTGAATGGTTCCAAAATGGCGCCAAAAGTGTCCGATGTGTCTGCCATAATGTCGCAGTCATGATAAAAATCGCTGATCACCCGCATTACTAGTAAAAAAAAATATTATTAATAATAATGCCAGAAACTATCCCCTATTTTGTAGATGCTATAACTTTTGCGCAAACCAATCAATAAACGCTTATTGCGTTTTTCTTTACCAAAAATATGTAGACGAATACGTATAGACCTAAACTGAGGACATTTTTTGGGGATATTTATTATGGCAAAAAGTAAAAAATATTGCTCTTTTTTCAAAATTGTCACTCGTCACTCTATTTTTGTTTATACCGCAGAGGTGATTAAATGCAAAAAGTGCTCTGGTCTTTGGCCAGACAAATGATCTGGAGCTGAAGTGATTATACAGTGTCCATTTTTATCTATGATCGCTGTAAAAAATGTCAATGGTCCCAAAAGAGTGTCAAGTGTCCGATCTGTCCGCCGCAATGTCACAGTCACGATAAAAATCGAAGATCGCCACCATTACTAAAAATGAATAATAAAAATGCCATCAATCTATTCCCTATTTCGTAGACGCTATAACTTTTGAGCAAACTAATATTTTTACAGCAAAAATGTAAAACATATGGCCTTTTTTTTTCAAAATTTGCACACTTTTTTTGTTTATAGCAACAAAATAAAGCTCTATTTGTGGGGAAAAAAAGGATGTCAAATTTGTTTGGGTAAAATGTTGCATACCTACACAATTGTCAATTAAAGCAACACAGTGCCGAATCGTAAAAAATGCTCTAGTCATTAAGGGGGTAAAGTTGTTAATAGTGAATGGGGGTGGTGGCGCTGTCACTAATATGTTGTTAACTGACCCAATGGGTTGGTGGGTAGGTTCTAGTGGGACAACATTCCCTAAAATAATGTAATAAAAATGTGACAGTGAATATCAAAAAAAGATGAATTTAGGTGAACAACAGTGGAAGTGCTTCTATGTGCCACCTGTGGTGTTGGTGTCACCGATATGAAAATGATTTGTAAATAATGATTTACAAATCATTTTCATTCACTTTCTTCATATACCCCCTTCGGGGAGTCATATTTAGGGGGGGCTGTATTCGCACACCTTTACTCGTCCTATTACCCTTAATTAGACTATCCCAAGCGCAGCTTTTGTCCTCTTTATATGAAGTTGTTAATAAACCATTCTTTCTTGGAATTCTTCTTTAAGAACTGGTGTACATGCTGTAAATTATTCTTTGGTCTTCTGTGTTTCCTTGCTGCTGGAACAATGCGTTACCGCTTTTAAAAATTTTCTCTAATTATCCATTACATTGTTTCACTCTCAAATGTCCTCTATTGCCGAAAAAGGAGGGAAGCAATATCTTACTTCTAATATTCTACACAGCTAAAGCATTCAACATTGATATCATTAGAAGAAGTTTATTTTGCCCTAATGATCCTGACAAATACTTCCTCCTAGGTTGCATTACTGAAGGCAAGCCAAATGGTTTCCACTAGGTACCTTACACAATGTTTTAAAACTTTGATGGAAGTAGCTGATCTTAATGGAAAAATAAACGGAATCATGGAACTTCAAATGCAAACTAATACCTATAATTAAATGAATTATGGATCCCACTAATTAACTTTTATTTTAATGATACTCGTACCTGGGATGCATTTCCAGACTAAAACAAAGATATCTGAAGTAATTAAAAGCAAACTGAGGATAAATTACAAACAAAACAAAATGCTTTTTTTATTTTGTGTAAAATGACTAATGGCAGTTTATCATATTAAATTGACTAATGGGATAATACACTGATATGTGCTAATAGGCTATTGCCAGAATATAACAAACTAAATTTTACAAGAAACTTTGATATTTTTTTATATAGCAATGCTTCATATAACCCTGCAAATGGGTATGTTTATAAATGTTTTCACACAGGATGGTAACAACTCTTGAAAAATTTACAAGAAACATGTGTAAATGCTGGGTTCACACTGATACCGGATGCAGCTCGCAGCAGGGGTCTGGTGCGTCCCTGTTCTCCGTTTCAGGGATGAATCAGGGCCAAATTTTTGTCTGAATTTGGCCCTGAAACTGAGCCAAAGACACACAGGACTCCTGTGCAATCCGACAGAGCCGGTCACAATCTCCTGTCATGTGAATTGGATGTGGGGAAACCCACATCCATTTCACACAAGTGTGAACCTAGCCTACAAGTTGTGGGAATCTTGTATGAAAACATTTATACACAGACTCTCTAAGAGCGGATTAGCTCCCGTAACTAGAAGTTAGCAGGCTAACATTTTTTTAGCACAGTTGGAATAACGAGCAACAAAATTACCATGGAATTTAGATGGCAACTTCAGTATCGAATCAATACAATAATCTAACATAGGGGGGCATAGTTTCGGCATGCAGCAGTGAGGACACTCACGCCTAGGCTGCTCTCCATGTGGCATGGGCTCTAACGATTGCTCCGCCTCCAGACACAGGCCTGAACTCAGACGCCGGTCTCCAGCCTCGCCAGCCAGCTCAGAGAGAGGCGGGAGCCCTTCCAGGCAATCAGAGGTCACGCCACTTGTTAGTGTGCTGCCTTAAGACGGAGCTAGCTTCCATGCTATTGGGCCTAGAACGGGCTATAAAGAAGGAAGTCTCCGCTGTAAGATCTGACTTATCGCAGGTGCTAGAGCGCATTGAGGAAACCGAGCACCGCCTAGATCGCCACTCGGTTGCCATCAGGAACCTTCAATCTACCACCTGCCGACTCTCCATCGCACACATAATGGCCTTATACAAGATCGAGGACCAGGAGAATCGTAAAAGGCGCAACACTATAAGGATCAGAGGCCTACCTGACTCGACCAGGGATGATGACCTCCCTGCCTCCATCCGAGGCATCTTTAATGGCCTTTTGGGTAATCCGGCGGACCATCCCTTAAAGCTGGACAGAGTTTCTTCTGGCCCTCCGTCCTCGCAACCTATCACTAGACACCCTGCGGTATGTTATCTGTCGGGCCCACTACTATGAAGAGAAAGAGCTCATTATGCGGCAGGCCAGAGAAGCCACCACCATAGATTTTGATGGCGCATCCCTGTCCTTCGTCCTGGATTTGACCAGGGAACCTATGACTGAGAAGTTGCGAGCTGCCTCCATTAACTATAAATGGGGTTTCCCAGCGGCCCTCATAGCGAATAGGGATGGCAAGATTTCCTGAGGACCTGGAAATGTTCTGCATGAATGTTAGCATTTCCCCTCCTGAACTCCCTGGCTGGCAAGATGGGATCCCTCCTCCTCCCAACACCTCAGAGGTTCACTGGCAAAAAGTGGACTGTAAACACCACTTTGCCACTCCTGGATCTTCCCCTTCACTCGAATGATGCCGCAATGACACTCCCACTACCACACGCAAGTATTTTGCTGTTGGCTAAGCCTTACTACACCCCACGTCGCTATAGACTGGTTACCTCTGAGTGTTACTTACTGACTATGTTAATGTCAAGGTTCTTTTCACAGTACACTATGTTTTGTGTAATTTGAAGTTATTTGTTTGCACTGGTGTCAATTGCACTGTGCCAATGCCGGAGCACTTTAGATGGTGCACACACTGAAGCTGGTGTGCTATGTCGGATGCTCGGGCCCTCCAACCTTCTTCTTGCAGGGTATCGTGGAGCTCCATGCCTGCATGTGGCTGTCCCTTTTGGGGTGATGCGCATGTGGTGCGGGAACCATGTGTGTCCTGCCTCTGCACTGAAGATGTATGCGTGCCAATGTTATCCATCCTCTACAGTGTTAATCTCAACATGTTTGTTTTTTGACTTGTTCTCATTGTCCTATTTTTTCTTCTTCTTTTCTCTTATTTTTCCCATTCCCCTCCCTCACCTTCTTCCTGTTTTCTCCCTGCCTCAGATTAAGATTTAGCAGAGGATTGCACATGAGGGCCCCCCCCCCCCCCCCAAATGGTTCCAATGGCTACAGTAAATTTGGTATTCCTCAACATACGGGGACTTCTTGCCCCTGGTAAGAGACATAGGCCCAGATTCACAGAGCGATTACGCCTGCGCAACAAGAGATGCGCGTGCGTAAGTCTAAATGTGCGTGTGCGTTTCGATGCACGGCATCCCCGAAACGAGATACGCAAAAAATCTACTTTTTTTTGTCCAGCGTAATTTCGTTAGACAGGCGCATCCGTCCACGCAAAACTTCGCTAGACAGACCATTAATTTGCTAGTCAAATATGCTAATGAGGGACTTATGGGGATCCACAAAAGAACGTTGGGGCAGCGCAGGCTACGCAGTGTGCGCAACAGCAAAATGTCCTGTCTAAAATTAGACCATATAAAAGCTGGTCTAAAAAGAGAAAAAAACGTCTACATGTTAGTGAGGAGCTCAACAGTCACACGTGTTGCACAACAATCTGTATGCCAACATGCCAGGGGCATCGTCGCGCATAGCTATACTACTGACTTTAGATGAGCAAAGAAGGAGGAGGGCACGGAGGATGGCACGGGAGAGGATATACCGCACACGCATAGACCTGTTTGACATGAGTGATTCTGAGGTGTATCGCATCTTCAGATTCACCCCTCATGCCATCCTGGAATTAACCACAACCCTGCAGGAGGACATCACCAGCCCAACACAACACTCACATGCAGTGCAGCCACTGGTCAAGGTCATGGCAACACTCCATGTCCTTGCCAGTGGCTCTTTTCAGCGTACAAGTGGAGTGGTGGCTGGGATGTCACAATCCTCCATGAGCAGATGTGTGCACCAGGTTGTCCCAGCAATCCTCAGACGCATGGCCAACCAAATCATCAAACCCACCACTGAGGACCTGCGGCTGAAGGCAATGACAGATTTCTACAGAATTGCCAGATTCCCACGCACCATCGGGGCCATTGATTGCACACATGTGGCACTCCAGCCCCCCCATGAGACAGAGCACATATACCGCAATCGGAAGCATTGGCATTCCATCAATGTACAGGTGATAATCGATGCCCAAGGCCTCATATGGCACGTCCGTGCCAAACACCCAGGGTCCAGCCATGACAGCTACATATACAATCAAAGCCACATCCAAATGGAATTCGATCAGAACGTGTATGGGGCCACCTGGCTGGTTGGTGAGTGACATGGGTGGCAGGCATGACTGTACCCCCCCATGATGCACATATCACAAGGGGCACATGCATGACTAACATCCTCCTGTCTTTTCCCTTACAGGTGACTCTGCATATGCACTGGGACCCCATCTCATGACTCCTATCCGGAAACCCCCAAACCCCAGGAGAGGAAAGATACAATCAAGCACATGCCCAAACACGAGCAGTGGTGGAGCGCACCTTTGGCCTCCTGAAGTCATGTTTCCGATGCCTGGATAAGTCTGGGGGTACCCTCTTGTATTCCCCAAACTTCGTGTGCCAGATCATCGGTGCATGTTGCATGCTGCACAACTTCACAGTAAGAAAGGGCCTGCAGATTGACCTACGTGATGACCTGACCCCTGAACCAGACAATCCCCCCTAACTGAGGTTCCCCCGTCTTCTGAGGGAAGAGCAGCCAGGAGACAGCTCACATTGGGCATCTTTGCACGTTAAACACACACATTAATCATGGCACAATGAGAATGCATGCATGCACACCACTGTGGTCCCTAGCACACACACCCCACATCCTCATCAAATTGGATTGGCACCAGTCCACCATGCAGGACTTGTGAGCAGCAACGCCACGCCAAGGCTCCAATTATGTCACTGTACATTCATACACCATTCACACGGACCTGGGGATCATTTCTCACTGGTCCTGGGGAACCCTACTCCAACAAAATTGAGGGTGACACCCCTTTTCCGTCAGGAATGTCACCCCCACATTCAAACAGCATTCACAACCCCAAAAAAAAAAATGACCAGCAAAATCAAAAAATTTCCAGCAAAATAGAAAAAAAAAAAAAAGGGGAAAAAAAAATTAGTGCCCTTGACGTGAGCCACGCCTGGGGCGCCCCCGGCCACGGCCCCGGCTCCTCAGGGGAGACTCATGGGGAGGGGGAAAACCAGGGAAGGAGGAGCAGCCCCTGATCTCTGCCCACCTGGCGGCCTGCCCTCCAAGGCCACGGATATTTTGTCCAGGGCACCACCTAGTGTTGCCGTGTTGGCCTGGATAGCCTGGGTGAGGGCCCTCACATCCTGCCCAACGCCTGCTGATGTAGTCTGCAGGTCGTTAAGGCAGTTTGTGAAAGCCCGGGAGTGGGAGTCCAGGTTCCCCAGCGTATCCTTGATGGAGGACAGGCTCTCCTCCATCCGCACCAATGTCTGGCTGACCTGTCCCAGATGGCGGGTCTGGAGGAACTGGTCCCTTCTCAGAGTGGCGGGCAGGAGATCGGCCACCCCCCTGGTCTTCTGGGTCGCCTTCCTGCCTCCAGCTGATGCTTGTGGCTGGGGAGAAGGGGAGGCCCGTGGGAGAGGAGCCATGTTGGGGGAGGAGGGGGGGGGGCTCCCCCTTAGGGAGGGCTGGCTGCTGCCAGCCAGAGGGGAACGGTCCTCCAACAACAATAGGCCAGTGCCTGACATGGACTCCTCCTCAAACTCCTCCTCCTCAACCTCCTCCTCCTCCTCTTCAACCTCCTCTGCGGACTCCGGCCTTGTCGGGGGGGCCTCATTAGGCTGCTGTCCTGGGGATGGTGCGGTCAGGCCAGATGGCCCTGCACCCTCCTGCACATCTGTGGATGACACAAAACATTCACAGGTTGGAGGATCCACACACTTGCCACATATTCCCTTTCACCCCCTCCCCCACACATGCTACACACCTGATATAAAAAAAAAAACGTACCTGGCACCACGGGCTCCGGACTTGAGTCAAAGCCGGGCAGACCCTCCACTTCATGCCGATGAAAGGTCAGGGCCACTGCACGCTCCTCTGCTGTCAGACTAACACGGCATGGTGGGCCCCCTCCTGTGCCCCTGGCATGGGCAAGCATTTTGGCCAGCTTCTTTTTGACCAGACGCCGGAGGTCATTAATCTTTTTATCAATCCCAGACCGGTTCCGTATCTCCCCCTCCCCCGCTGAATTGACCTGCTCAGTGATGATGTCCAAAATCTCCCTCCTCCTGGCCGGGGTGGTGTTGGCACTGTCCGAGCCATGGAGGAAACGCCCATAATCGCTAATGGCCCGGGCAAGAATTCGTTTTTCCCCCAAAGAAAAATTTAGTTTTCGCTTTCTCTCTGTCATACTGAAAAAAAAACACTCCCAGTCAACAAAAATCAGTCACAAAAACAAGCACAACCAATCAAGCAAGAACACACACAAAGAGAAAACTAACACCCAAAAAATCACACAAGCACTCAGCAAAAAACAGTCACAAAAACAAACAGCAACAATTAAGCAAGAAAACAAACGTGCAGAAATATATCAAACAAACAGTCTCTCAAACACTTATCAAAAAACACTTTCAAAGATCTACTAACAAACACTTGATCACACAGTACACTAATCTGACAAATACAAAACACAACGCAACTAACAACGGGACAAAAGCACTTGGTTAAATGGGAAGGGACAAAGGGATGTACTTTTGCAATGGAAGTGCGTTTGTGTCTGTCTATTTATGCTGTCTGCGTAGTCCTTAGTCCATTTCCAATTTCACTGATTGCGCCGTTCTCGAGTTGTGAGCATGCGCACAGCGGAGCTGACCATGGTCTCCTTCAAGCGCGCATGCGCGAGCCGGCCGGCCCTTCATTTGCATGGGGTCACGGCTCATTTCAATGTAACACGCCCACGTCCTTCACAATTTGTATTACTCCGCCTTACGCCTCTGAAATAATGTTACGCATGCGCAATTTTCTGCGCAAAAGCTACGAGAATAGGGTGATTATGCGGCTACATTGCGCAAGTCTAACGTAAAGGCGGTGCGCTACGCCGGTCCAATAATGCGCAGATGTACCTGAATCTGGCCCATAATCTTTATAAAGAGCTTTCTCGTCTGCAGAGGGATATTGTCTTCCTGCAGGAAACTCACCTCACGCAGATCACATTGGTAAAACTTTACTCCCAGCATTACCCCACTTGATATTATAGTTTATCAGACGTACATAAAGCAAAAGGTGTGGCCATTGGATTGCGTAGGGGTACCTCTTTTACTCTTGAAGATATGTTATGTGACCCCTTGGGACAGTATTTGTTTCTGAGAGGCAGCTTGGGTAATATACCATGCACTTTAGCCACTTTATATGCCTCCCACCAGGACCAAGCAAGCTACATTGCAGCAACCCTTAACACATTGCAAGACTGCCCGTGGCTGCATTCTCCTGGCGGGGACCTTAACACCCTTTTGGAGCCCTCCTTTGACACCTCACAGGGTAGCTCCAGCATTCCCCACAAACGTTTGACTTACATCCACAAGCGCCTCCTTGATGCCCAACTTATGGACGCCTGGAGGATAATGCACCCGCGGGCAAGGGACTATACACATTACTGGCATCTACACTGTTCCTATTCAAGAATTGACTACTTTTTTGTTGACCACCACCACCTATCCTTACCGATCAGTTCTAGTATAGAGACCTCACCAATATCGGACCATGTTACGGTTTGCCTAAAATTGAAAGTACCTTCCCTACCCTCCAAGATGACGAACTGGAAGCTTAATGATACCCTCATCTCGGAGGAAGTTGACAGAAAACTAATAGGTGACAACACTCACAGACACAATCCCAGCATTCATGTTATTACCATAGGTAACACGGTACATAAATACGTAGCTTACGTGGATGACATTTTGTTCTACGTCAAACAGCCCATGATCTCTCTTCCAAACCTATTGTCGGCTTTTACGGCTTTTGGGAGCATTTCCAACGTCAAAATTAACATGTCAAAATCTGAAATATTGAATATCTCCGTTCCACATACAACCGGAACTCAATTGAAATCGTCCTTTCCCTTTAGCTGGCAAACCCGCGCAATGAAATATCTAGGCCTATTTCTCACACCTAATCCTGCCTCTCTGTTCTGAGCGAACTTTATGGCCCTTTTGAACACGATTAGGTCAGATCTACACAAGTGGACTCAACTTGCACATTCATGGCTGGGGAGGATCAGTGTCGTGAAAATGATCATATTGCCCAGGCTGCTGTTTTTATTTCAAATGATCCCATATAAGATTCCTCTGGGATTCTTTACATTGTTGAAATTGATAATTTGCAAATATGTTTGGAACCGAAAATGACCTAGAATTGCTAGGAAACTACTCATTAGACCTAAATGGGAAGGGGACCTGGAATTACGGGACATTAAAAGTTACTACTTGGCGATAGCCTTGAATAGAATCTCAGATTGGAAATACGACAGTGACTCTGAACTTTGGGTGAACCTTGAAATAGATCTCAGTGGGAGGGATCTCTTTCCTCAAATTTGCATCCCCAGGAAATTCAGAAACCTGTCTACAAACCCCTCACTGCTTACCTGGCCCACTCTTATGATAAGAGACACATTATGGGTTATTTACTAAAGGCAAATCCACTTTGCACTGCAAGTGCAAATTACAAGTGCAAAGTGCACTTGAAATTGCACTAAAAGTGCACTTGGATGTGCAGTCGCTGTAGATCCAAGGGGGACATGCAAGGAGAATAAAAAACAGCATTTTAGCTTGCACATGATTGGATAATAAAATCAGCAGAGCTTCCCCTCATTTCAGATCTACCCCTCAGATTTACAGCGACTGCACTTTCAGTGCAATTTCAAGTGAACTTTGCACTTGTAGTTTGCACTTGTAGTGCAAAGTGGATTGGCCTTTCGTAAATAACCCCCACAGTGTAAGTCACACATATGGCCACATAACTGCCCTCTAATGCAACTCACTGGTCATGCATATTTCCCTCCTGGGAATCTGGATCCTAATTTTCACACCTGGAAGCTTGGGAATGCTGCCCTTCTTCATCAAGTGACTTCCGCTATGGGCATCCTCCCCCTTTCAACACTTTTGCCAGCCACCAATGTGTCGTTGATGGATCAATGGCGATACCTACAGCTTTCTGCATTTATAAACTCTCTTCCAAAACCACTGCACACTATTAATGATCTGTCGCTGATTGAATCTGCTCTCATAGATAAGCAGCCACTTGAGAGACCTATCCTACATTTACCATGCTCTACAAACATTGTCGTCAACAGGCAAGCCAGTTTTCCTAAGCAAATGGGAGGAGGACTTTCATAAGGAACTGTCAGAGCCTCAAAGAGCTACAATCCCCCAACTGGCACACACCTCCTCGATGTCCTCCAAAACAGCTGAACTGAACTATAAGTTGCTAACGAGATGGCATTACACACCAGTATTTCTCCACAGAGTCTTCCCCACTATTTCACCACTCTGCTGGCGGAGATGTAGGGAGCGTGCGACACGTGCCCATATGTGGTGTTCTGCCCGCTCATCCGCCCCTACTGGCTGACTATATTGCACTGGATCAAAGAAATACAGGGTTTTGAGGTTCCTAATGACTCGTGGGTCATACTGCTTCATTGTACAGGCAAACCAGTGGCAACGTTTAAGAAATCGATAACGCCTCATTTACTTAATGCGGCAGAAGCACTCATTCCTAGGTTCTGGAAACAATCTGTTATCCCCACTTTACAACAATGGTTGTTGGAAGTAAACCATATATACCATTTGGAGGACCTTACACACTCCCTTCAAAACAAATCTGATTTGTCCAAAAAATATGGTCCTGCTGGTTTGCCTTCAAACTCTAATCCGACTATATGGATATAATGTCTCAAACAACATGAGTTAACTCTTCATGACATATGTCTGAGACAGGGGTTCATCCCCCACCCCTCCCCCCACCCTCTCCCCACCCCACTTTTCTCTTTTTTGTCTTTCTCAACATTTTCACTTCTTTTTCTCCTCTATTTTTTATCTATTTTCTTTTGTATTTTCGTGTAAGATACAAACTGACCCTCAGAGGCAGATTCTGTCTTTATTTTTCTCTAAGTCAACGTGACATACTGGTTGATGTTTAATGAGTGTCTTTTGGCCACAAGAATTGCTAGGTTCACGTGCTTATTTAACATGCCAGATGTTCACATATCACTATGCTCATGTTGACTTTTCTTTGTCATTTGTATCTTGTTTTTCAATAAAAATGTATTAAACAAAAAATAATCTAACATAGGAATCCAAAACAAAACGTGTATTTAGGGTAGTCACAAAACCTCAGATGTACGTGTAGCTTTAATAAGTGAGTGCTTGTGAGATCATTGACAAAGAGTCCCCAATGTAATATAATGCTTTACCTGCATCTTTAAATACAGTACCATTTTCTACAAGAGTAGGAAAGCCATTCAGAGAGTTATACACATTCTCTCCAACAGAGGATAATAAGAACATGTGTATTAGCAAGTAATGAATCAATTGGTCAGATTTGGCAATAAAAGAAGGACTTGGTGAATTTGTGGATCTTAAACATTGATTATAGCATATAAAACAATGTCTTAAAATGGCATCACTTCTGCACATCTCCAACAGGTTTTTCCAATTGTTTAAAAAAAAAAACGTTTCTTACTCTTGACAAGAACCCCTTTTTTATAATTGATGTTAATGAACATCTTCAAGAAAATACAAAATTAGTTCAGCCTTATTGTGTTATAATTATTGTGTGAGTCTTGTGCAACATTAAATTGTGAACCATAGCAACAGGTTGATAAAGTCAAGTGGTGCTGCACTAAAATGAACAAAGTTCTGTATGCGTCCTTATTCCAAATATAATAACAGATAGTATGTGACAGATCAGTATAAATGCATGAAAATTAATATCCTTGTTTGTCAATATAGTGTACGCTGTGATTATGCATGTATCCCCATATGCATCAAAAACTGTCTGTAATATTAATTAATTATCCAGTCTGTCATGAAATTATACTTCAGCACACGCCTTCCTCCGTGACCCCCACAGCAATAATCAGTATACCACTGTGCTTCGACAAACACCTCAGTTTTACCACTGTGACCTCAGAACACTCACCTCCACTTTCTTGTAAGCAGGCATGCAGACATGGATCTGCCACAGGTTTTTCTAATTGCTGGTCCTTTAAACTTTTCCTGCCCACTAGGGATTCACTACATATATTTCCCAGTGCTCTGGGAACAATCGTGGTAAGGTGCCTTTAAGACTCTCATATATTCATGCTGCCAGATATGCCTTTTTAGACAGATCCAGTGGCTCTCCTTAGCACTCTATCTCCACTCCTTTCTTTCTGTCATATCAATAGGTAACCATTTTGTTATCCGGCACCACTTAATGCCCTGGCATTACTCGCCGGCAACACGTGGAGTCAGACGTCCAACAGCTCTACCTTCACATAACTGAGATTGCCAATACACCAATGCCAGGTACACTTATTTTATTTTATTCATAGAAACAGATTGAAACAGTGCTTAAAGCGGGGTTCCCATTACATTTTTCAATTTTAAAAAATATGACCTTTCATGTAGCGTTGTACATCTCTCTATAGTCTCACTTACTATTGCAAAAGGCCCGCCGTTCCGCCGAGTTATTTAAAACCAATAGTTTATATTCCTCTCTGCTGAGCGTTCTCATTTTGCTTGTGGGCATTGTGAAGCCCACAAGCAGTTACTTCTGGGAATACTGGGGATGACTAGCTGAAAGGGCCGCCGTCCCGCCCCATTCTCGTGCGTCCGCAATAGACCTGCAGCGCCGCGCCGTCAAACACTTGGGTTTCCATCACAGCGAGCGGCGAAAGTGCACGCCGTTGTGATGGCAACCCATAAACATCAACAATCCGGGAGACACAGGGGAAGCGCACGGCATCCTGGGAGCCGAGGAAGCTGGCGTCAGGATCCGAGGTGAATAGGAAGGCAGATTTTGTGGGACCGCATAGCAACAGGCATTTCGAGGTGAGTAAAAAAAAAATATTTTCTTTTTCAGGTCTAAGCTAGAATATAAAGCAAAGTTATATTTTTGATGGAACCTCCACTTTAACTTGCTTTGTCCTAAAATTGTTTCTACTTGTTGATTCTGCCACAAATCTAGTGTTTTCCCATGTCCTGTGCATCTGTATCTTGAACGGTGTTAGTGGGTACAGTACTACAGTACAAATCCACCCCACAGTATGTTCTGCAGTCCTAACATAATTCTTTTTCTAGGGTTAAACACTGCCACTTTGTGGATGCAGTAAGTAAGCATTGTCATTGAAACACAGGAAGTGTGTTACTGGCAGGATCACCAGAGAAAGAAAGAATAAAAATAAAATGAATTAGGCCAACACACTCAAGGAATAATAAGCTGCAATATATTAGAATTTTGATCTTGGATTTAGATACACTAAATCCATAAAACACTTATTAAAACATACACATGTAGAAGAATTGTGCAGAATCATTGGCCTAATAATCTGCTTTGCCCAGTCCTTACTTTCAGCTAACATTTACATTTTGTTTGTTTTTTTGTTGATTCTTTTACTTCAATGGTTGTTGTTTTTTTACTTTATTTTATATTCATTTGCATTTTGTTAAGTTTTGTTTTTTGTGAGTTTTTATGTTGTTGTTAATTTTGTTAGGGTCTTTTAATGTTTTCTTCTGTTACAGGGTCAGCAGCAGAAGCCTGAATTTGTTGGTGACACCACAAAGGCTACCCTTGTTTTGCAGTACAGCACCACACACTATTGTGGAGCAGCTTAGTCCACAAAAGTACCACAGTGTCACATGCAGTAAATAATCCCATCCAGTTCTTGCCACAACTGTTAATAAAACTAGAGAATTACCCATTACCACCATGTATGGGAGGCCTAAACGGAGATGCAGAGGTTGTTCACTTGCAACTATTATGAGGTGAGTCGATTCTGTATCCACAGGCCAAAATGGTGGTTGAGTTCATCATCAAGAGGCAGACTGGACTCTCTACTAAGATTTTTCCTCATTGCCTGCACATTACCAATCTCTGCTTGTCTCTGACCTTAATTCTGCTTGTTATTTGGCCCCTTCCTGTTCAACTAAGCTCTGCTCTCTACTGGTCTGGCCTCAATTAACTGGACTATAAAATTGTCTTGTAATAGGTTTATAAAATGTTGCCCTTTAACAGTCCCAGCAGTTCGAATACTCCAGTCAATTTCCGGGTAGTTAAAATCCCCTATTATTATCACTATCCCAGCCCTTGCTGCCCTTTCCATATGTGCAAGGAGCTGAGTTTCCACCTTCTCACTAACACTGGGAGGTCCATAAGAAACTTCAATGAAAACCTTTGTAGTACGCACACCCATGTACAGTTCCATCCTGTCTTTCCGAAAGAGAGCATAGCCAGAAATATTAATAGCCGGAGAAAAGAATTAAGCCAAGATTCAATACCAATTAGATCAGGGCTCAAAATTTCAAGTCCTGAGCTACTAGCCAGGCCTCAAGAGTTACTCGCCACCAGTTGCCCCACCTAATTCATACACTGCCCTGCACCTAATTGCACCCGTAAACACCCTCGTAGATAATCTCATGGAATGACACTGTTAATTTTTTTATGCAGAATCAAGTTACAAAATTAAATATTACCAACAGCAACTTTAACAAAATGGGACAGGGCACTGGGGGCAGACCAGAGGGACAGGGCACTGGGGGCAGACCAGAGGGACAGGGCACTAAACTGGGTCTCTTCCCCATTCTCTTGCTGTCTCCTCTGCAACTCCCATCCATCCTCTCTCTCTCTCTCTCTCTCCCTCTCCTATTCATCTCATCATCAGGAGCCTGTGTGTGCGGCTCCACGCTTGCATGTCCCAACTTCCCCTTTTATTCAGGCTGCCAGTGAGGAGAGGAGCTGCAGCACAGCAGGAGGGAGTACAATCAAGCGCTGAGATCCACACAACTGCACAGCCATTGACACCATAGCACAGTGCACACTGACACTGCACAGCACACATTGAGACCAGTCTGTTTACAGTGCTCAGGCTGAACTGTTGGACACTTACATAGAGCACAAGGAGAAAAAAAACTGCACAAACTGGAAGGCTGCCGCTCTCATGTCAAGGCAACTTTCAGTGAGCGCTGCACCAGGGTGGTAATTCTCACAATCCTCCACCTCACTCATTACTTTCTGATCTCCAGCTACATTGGTCGGGGGGAGGGGGCAGGCTCAGAGAGGTCATACTGTTAGGTCCCATGGCTTAATGAGAATTGTAAGGAGAGCACCTGTGTACTGCTCTGCCTGTGCGCGGCTCACCAGACTACTTTTCCTGAGCATGCACCTTTCCTCTTTGGCCGCCAATCTCATCAGGGCTCTAAGTGTAGGCACAGATTGGAGGGAGATTGGTCATGCAGCCCTGTCATCACTCGCCCCCAGCTTAAATCCACTCGCCAAATGCTAGTAGGCGAGTGGAAATTTTGAGGGCTTAATTAGATCATAGTTCTCCTCGTGCACCAGAGCTTCCAACTCATCTATTTTGCTTGGCAGACTCCTGGCATTAAACACGTTCATTCATTGTCACATTTTGCAAACGTATGTTGGATGTTTTTTTTTGGTACAAATAGTAACATTTCCAATGGTCGATTGTAACATAGGGACCTTCATATCATCTGCCATAGCCCTACCTCCATCTTTCCCCATTCCACCCCCCAATAGGGGCAGACCCCTGTCTGACCTGTTTGACCCACTATAATCTAATTCACCCTCCCCACAATCCTAGTTTAAATACTCCTCTAGCCTTCCCCTAAACCTCTCCTCCTTCCATTTAGGTGCAAACAATCTTTAGCATATAGGTTGCACCCCAATGAAAAGTCAGCCCAGTGCTCTAAAAACCCAAATCCCTCCTCTTTGCACCAGGTCTTTAGCCATGCATTCAGCTCTCTAATCACCCCCTGCCTTTCCTGTGTTGCACATGGCACAGGCAATATTTCAGAGAATATTACATTGGAGGTCTTTCCCTTCAACTTGCAGCCTAGTTCTTTAAATTGGTTCTTATGGAGCCTCCACCTTCCATATATTTTGTCATTGGTTCCAACATGGACCAAGACAGCTGGGTCATGTCCATCCCCTCCCACTAATTTATCAATCCAGTCCACTAAATGCCGAACCCTGGCACCAGGGAGACAGAAAACTATTTGGTTGAGACAATCCTGGAAACAAATTATTCTATTAGTCCTTCTGATTATAGAATCTCCTATTACAACCAACTGTCTAGGCCTACTTTCACCTCCCTCACCACCCCTACTAGATGCGTTGCTCTCCCGGCTGTTAGGGGGAGCAGTGACATCTAGGGCTTCCAACTCTGAGCTGGATACCCCCACATCTTCACCCAAGTTGGTGAATCTGTTAGAGTGAATCTTTTCTGTGAGCCCCTACCACTCCCTCTAACTGTATTTACCCATGTTCTTACCTAATAATCCTGACCCTCTCCATTAACCCCACTAGCCACCTGCTCAGTGAGCAGAGGACCCCTTTCAAGGTTGTTCTGCAAAGTGTTGCAATTTGCTCCTACAAATCTCTAATACGAGCTTCCAGAAGCGCAACCTGCTCAATCTGTTGCAGTGGTATCCATCCTGGAGCTGTTGCTCCATTGTTGTATACATGTGGCACACTGCACTGCACAAAACCTTCAATCTTGCTAACCAACATTTTCCAAGCTACAATACTAATATTATAAACAGGAAATTTCACATATTTCTTACAGGTTTGATGACTCCTGTTAAAACCTCCTCCTGTTTTCAACTCTGGTTTTTAATTCACCACTTAGTTCAGTTCCACTTGGTCAGAGTTCCAGCAAGCACAAAGGCGGCAAGTTCAAGGATGAGCAGGCTCAGAAATTAGTTCTACAGAAAGTTATATAGGACCTCAAGCTCCTGTGACCAATTAACTGCTCCCCTTAATTAATAGTAGAAGAAAGGAAAGAAAAAAAAGGCAGTTTAAAAAGTGACAGAAAAGGTATTAAAAAGCTGCTAGGAAATACCTCAAAAAGAACCTAAAAATGTAAACACAGCAATCACCAGCAGTCAAAAGCAAAACTGGTTTTCACTCTCCACTAGGGATGAGCTCCGCGTTCGATACAAACGTATGTTCGACTCGAACATTGTCTGTTCGTACGTTCGATGAATTACGAACAAAACGGGTCGCTCGCGCCGAATTCGAGTGACCTGCAATGACCCATAATTTACTCTGGCATTGCGTGCTGATGATTGGCCAAACATGCACTATGACCCTGCATGCTTAGCCAATCACAGCGCGCAAAAACTATATATAGCACACTGGGATATAAAAAGCCGCGCCACACAGAGGTTGATAACACCAGTGTAAGTGATGGTAAAAGTAATATAACACTTTAGTGTTATATTACTTTTACCATCACTTACACTGGTGTTATCAACCTCTGTGTGGCGCGGCTTTTTATATCCCATTGTTTCTTGTTTATCACACGCTTGCTGCAGCCTGTAGTCTTTTTTGGGGGGAGGGGGTTTTCCTAGCGCGTTTTTTTGTTGTTTTATATATATAGCACACGCCCCACACTATATAAGGCCGCCTGCTGGGCAGCCTCGTGTAGTGTGTTGCGGTTGTTAATGAGAGTAGTCAAAGAGACAGAGAGATAGGGCCAGATTCAGGAAAGGTTACGCTGGCGGATCGAGTGATCCGCCAGCCTAACTGTGGCTTTGAGCCGGCGTTTCTGTTTTCTGTAACCAGAAAACAAGAAACGCCGGGTTGAAGTTCCGATGCGAGCAGCGTAACTGAGTTTCGCCATCGCATCGTTACTTCAACTTAAAAATGGCGCCGGGGGCGTTCCCGCCGATTTACGCTCAAAAAATATGTTAATGAGCGGAAATCGGCAATTCACGATCGAAATCCGGCGCGACGCAATGACGATACGACGTTTCCGGACGGGATACGCGGCGCATAGATATACCTACATGGGGTTGGAGTATCCTATGTTAGGTATAGGCGTCGTCATCGCGTCGGAAAAAAAAAAAAAAACGTCGCTTGCGTAAAACGGTCATGAATGGGAATGTGACGTCATTGACGTTCATTCACAGATTTTGGAGCATGCGCACGGGGATGTTTTGACACTCGACGCATGCGCAGTACGTTGGCGGCGGGATCGCGCGTAGTTAGCATACTACACGCCCCGTACCCGCGACATTTGAATTCCGCCGGCTCATTTGTGATGCGCTGCCGCAACTTTAGGAGCAAGTGCTTCGTGAATGACAGCACTTGCTCCTAAAATTTCGGCAGCGCAACGCAAATCAGAAGCGTTACTCCAGAGCAAAGATGCTCTGGAATACGTGAATCTGGCCCATAGTCTTTTTATATAGCTAGATAGAGCAGGCAGGCAGGCAAGTCAGTTTAGCCTAATTTACAGTGTGTAGAGGATATATATACATCCCTAGGAGTTGTACATATATTTATACACTGTATAGCTTAGCTAGATCAGTTCTTCCTAATTTACTGGCAGGCAGGTGATTGTGCTATTTAAAGACGTTATCACAGGTATAGACACCCAGCAGGTACAATATCTAAAGGAATTTTTTTTTTTTTTATTTAAGCCTTAATAAAATCACTGCTCCTGGATGCTTAACTTAAAAAAAAAAATGAAAAATTCCTTTAAATATTGTACCTGCTGGGTGTCTATACCTGTGATAATGATAAAAAAACTTTTAAAAACGGTCATTTTTTCAGGAGTCCTTTTTTTAAACATTTTTTTTAGACAGTTTTTTTTAACTTTTTTCCATTGATACATGTTCCCTGGGGCAAAGACGTTTTCCAACAATAACTTGAATATTGGGCTTTAAAATTATCGTTTTTGAATTTGAACGTTCGAGTCCCATAGACTTCAATGGGGTTCTAAATGTTCGCGCAAACGGTCGGTCTGATCGACGGTTCTGGTGCGGACCGAACACGGGGGTGTTCGGCTCATCCCTACTCTCCACTCAAAGTTCCCACTCTTCAGCTTCCAACCAGCAAATCTGGTTTGTGTTTTATAGGATGGGAAAGGGCTGAAGTTGTGAAAGAAGAAGAACTCAAAAAGGATTGGACAGTTTGTATCTACCTTCCTGTTGAAGTTAGAATTGTTGGTGCTTGTGTGCCAGATGGAAGCTCCTGTTTTGTAGAAACATCAAACTTGTGTGAAGTTTGTGTATTCACATGTTCCTGTAAAGAAGTATCACTTTTATAAACTATTGCGAATATTTGCACATTTACACATACTAAATATCTGCTCTCTATGGTCCTTACTCATCAGTCACCAGACAGTATTATAAGGCGAATTATACCCCATTTGTGTACACACTATAAGAGACACTCACTGTTATATAATAAGATATGTCATTATGGGCACTGTGTATAAGGGTCAATAATAATGTGTGCTAATTATATGAAACAAAGGAAATGCTTTGTGGTGGACACTGGGAAATTTGGAGAGTACTTACTATTGTACTTCACCATGAGACACCTTGATAGTAAAGACATAGTGACTTTTGTGTTTGACGATCTTCCTTTCCACCAGTAGATACTTTGGAGATGGGACTGTATGCTTTTAATTGTTTTTAAACTGAGGTGGCTATTAACCAGATATCTTAAATACATAAGTAAATAATTGTTGAGTGTAGCACTCCTGATCCTTGGTAGCTGCTAGTCTCATTCCAGCATTCTGGTTTTGGCTGTGGTACATTCTCCCTGTCTGTTTTTCCACCTGCAAGGTCATTGATGTGGCCTGCAGTCTCATGCTTCTTATATTGCGTTTGCAACATGTGCTCAAGCTCCCTTTGTCTTTCCTGCTCTACTGTCTGGATTCCCTCGTTGACAAACTTGAACTGAACTTTGCCTGCCTTTGACTATGGATAGACCCTGACTATTCTGAACCTTGCCTGTCTTGTACCTGGACTGTCATTGAACCACTCTGTCTGTCAACCACAAGTACCTGTTTGCTGTGCTCAGTTCACGCCTGCCTCGATGTGGCAGCCAGGCACTATAGCATTGTGTATAAGTCCTGGAGGCAACCGAATACCAGTAGGCCTTCTTGCCTTATCGGTGAAGAAAACGGAAGCTAGCTATAGTTTCTGACCACCTGCACTAGGGGTAATTTGACATTATCACAAGTTTTTAACAAGAAAAAAATTCTGTGAAGCTAAACTCCACCTGATCATTTTCCTGGTGTTCCCCATATATACATTTTCAACTTTAAATATAGTTGTATGCTGTACTTTAAGCTTAGGCCACACTCTTCTGGTTCTGAAGCATGATGGATTAACCTGATAAATACATGTTTGCAAGGGGACCCCCAGTCTTAGGCTTTTAGTATCCCTGCATATGACCCAGCCTGAGGGTCAGTCAAAGCATTTTTCAAGGCCCTTGGTTTACTCTATTATGATCCTGACCGTACCCACTTAGCAAAAATGAACCTTAGGTCATTACGCCAGGGTAAACACACCACTAAACAATAATGTTCTGATTTACAATGCTGGGCACCTGACTCAGGGTGGAATGACTCAGCTCTAAGAAGCCAGTTCAGGTTAAGCTTTTTAGATTCCATCAAGGACTCCTTAATGCACTATTTTGAACCAAAGTCATTGAATGAAGCCATGCAAAGTAGCCATCCATGTAGACAGGTATTTACGTGAAAGGCGTACAGAGAGATTTGTTTCTTTCCCCCCTAGTACACTGCTCACTTAATCTTCACCAGTGCTTCCTGAGCCCTCTCAACCCCCCCCCCACCAGAAGGTGGAGCCCATGCAAATTGGTGCTACTCATTTATCCTCTGAGGAAAATTCTAGAAGAAGATTCCAGGGACCCTGGTTATATTATGGCAACCACGACCACTTTATCACAAGCTGCCCTAATATGCCAAGAGTCTAGTGCAGGTGGGACCTGCTTCTTCAGACTATACAGAGGCAGGTTCTCCCAAGATAAACTGCTTGCTCCGGCGCAACTTAGTTCTACAATGTTTTTTCATCACCTCTCATCTTTCATTGAATCTGGTGCCACTAGCAATTTCATTGATAGGAACCTAGCACACCATTTACAGATTCCCTCAACTACAGATTCCCTTGCACAATTCTTTTTTGTTCTTGGCTGTTGGTAACTCTCTCTTGTCCATGGGTCTGGTCATCTTGTGCACTGTACCTATTTCTCTGACCATTGGGAAATTTCATAGGGAGACAGTCATACCATTTCCTGCTTATCCCCTTATCTTATTCTTGGCTTATTCTTCATAACCTAGATTGGGCTACAGGGGAAATTAGGTCCTGAAAAATGTATTGAATCCTCTACAGATCACATCTCCAGCCATTTGTCACAGTCTGAATCGTTTCATCCTGGAGGCCGAACTTATCCGCTGTCTCGCAGCTTTAAACCCTGTTTGGAAACTTCCTCTAAGTTTACCAATATCTTACCTCTAGCACAAGTAATAGGGACCCTTTCCCCTAACCTTTTGGACTCTATTTTAACCACTTTAGCCCCGGACCATATTGCTGTCCAAAGACCAGAGCACTTTTTGTGATTCGGCACTGCGTCGCTTTAACTGACAATTGCGCGGTCGTGCGACATGGCTCCCAAACAAAATTGGTGTCCTTTTTTTCCCACAAATAGAGCTTTCTTTTGGTGGTATTTGATCATCTCTGCGGTTTTTTTATTTTTTTGCGCTATAAACAAAAATAAAGTGACTATTTTGAAAAAAATGCAATATTTTTTACATTTTGCTATAATAAATATCCCCAAAAAAGATATACATTTTTTTTTCCTCAGTTTAGGCCGATACGTATTCTTCTACATATTTTTCATAAAAAAAAAAAGGCAATTAGCGTTTATTGATTGGTTTGCGCCAAATTTATAGCGTTTGCAAAAAAGGGGGTAGTTTTTAAGGCATTTTTTAGTAATGGCGGCGATCAGCATTTTTTTTCGGTACTGCGATATTATGGCGGACACATCGGACACTTTTGACACATTTTTGGGACCATTGGCATTTTTATAGCGATCAATGCTATAAAAATGCATTGTATTACTATAAAAATGCCATTGGCAGTGAAGGGGTTAACACTAGCGGGCAGAGAAGGGGTTAAGTGTGTTCCTGTTTGTGTTCTAACTGTATGGGGGGGTGGACTCACTAGAGGAAATCACTGATCTTCTGTTTATACATTGTATGAACAGAAAATCAGTGTTTCCCCCGCTGACAGGAACAAGAGTTTTTTGTTTTCACACAAAGCTCCCGCTCCCCGCTCTGTAACGAGCGATCGCGTGTGCCCGGCAGCGATCGTACCCGCTGGGCACGCGCGCAGGATTCGGGGGCGTGCGGGGGGCACGCGCGCCGGCTGCCGGCAGCGCGCACGCGCCCCCTAGTGGCCGCTAAAGAGAGGACGTAGAGCTACGTGCTCTCGTGAAACAGTGTCACCGTCCCGCAGTAATATGACGGCGGGCAGTCGGCAAGTAGTTAAGGGCTAAGTCTAAAGCTCTGCCCAATCTGCCCCCTGGAAAGCTGTTTGTTCCCCTTCATCTTAGGCTTAAAGTGCTTTCAGAAGCACATGACGGTATGACAGCCAGGCACTTAGGGATTACTAAAACTTTTTCTTTGGTTTCTCGCAGGCTTCGTGGTCCTCTATCAATAAGGATTCCTGTTCCTATATAAAAGCTTGACGAACCTGTGTTCGTTTCTCAAAAGTCAAGCCCTCTGGATTATTCATACTTTTGCCTGTCCCTAAACACCCTTGGACGCATATCCCTTCTAACTTGTCCTTAAGTGCTGCTGCCTCTACACCTACCGATGTGGTCCAGTCTGCCTCTGCACTCGTTATTCTGGTCCAGCCCATGCCAATAAAGCTTCCTGCTTTTTCATATTTGGGACTTTTAGTAACCTGGCCTCATCCTACTGCAACTACATCTGCTCAAACCTGTCTAAGAAGTTCCAGCCAACCTTTGGATAGGCTGCCTCATTTGGCCAGTTGGGGTCTTCGGCCTTTTCTTAAAGTCACTCTGCATTTGTTGCATCTATATGGTAGCCAGGCACTATAGCATTGTGTATAAGTCCGGGGGGCAACTGAATACTGGTAGGCCTGCTTGCCTTATGGAAAAGGGGGCTGCTATAGGTGAATGAAACAGAAGCTAGCTATAGTATCTGACCATCTGCATTAGGGGTAAGTGTGACAATACTTTTATATATTTTAATTTTTTCAATGTTTTTAAAAGCTTTCGTCTCGAAGCTTTTGTCAGCCTTTTCCAGATAAAAGGTTTTTATTGCTATATATAAATCCACATAAATTTTATTTCCTGAGCCAATGATACTTATCCTTTGTCATAGACATGATTGAATCTGAATGATATTAGACGTCAAGACATGTACAGGACATGAGATTTTCAGGACAAAATCACAGTTACTTCGTTGGGGCAATATAATTAAAAATATATTGCAAATTTTCATCAAAGGGAAGACAGTGCTTGTTTATGAAAGCATCTTGCAGAGTGTTGAGATTCTCAATATCAAATAGGAATTTACTGCTGTCAGGAACAAGATAGTTAGGGCTTGAATAGATTGAATTTTAGGAGGTTGTCAGATCCCTGTCTGCAATAAGCAGCGATCAGAATGTTTTGCCAAGCACAGTTTAAAGCAACCAAAGAGAATGTGTATTCCAATTCAGATTACACAAAGCAGCAACAGTTAACTGCACATGAACACAGAGGGATGACAGCATGCAGGGCTAAATTAAATCAATAAGCAATTGGTAGGGAACAGGGACTGTTGAACGTTACTGAATGTGGTACACGTAGCCAAGGGCATTGGGGCATTCTAAAATAGTCAGGGCACCCTTCAGCATCCTTAGAAATAAAACTACTTGGCACACTAAAAAGTTGCATGTGGAAATTATGTATGGTATGGTTTAAACACTTCAGCTCCAGTAGGTTTACCTTCTCTTCATGACCAGGCCATTTTTTTGCGATACGGCACGTCGTTACTTTAACTGACAATTGCACATACATGCAACGCTGTACCCAAATAAAATGTATGTATTTTCCCCAAAAAAGCGCTTTCTTTTGGTTGTATTTAATCACCTATGTGGTTCTTTTTTTTTGCTATATAAACAAAAAAGACAGACAATTAACAAATGTGATGCTGGGACACAGTGCTGGCCAGGATGGCGTCACTGGTGTGCTTACGATGCATTTCGGAGCATGCACATTGTAGGGTAGTACACAGTGCGCACTCCTTTGTCAAGCTTGCAGTTCCTAATGTACTTGGTATTTGTGTTCAACCCCTTCAATTAAAGCTAAAAGTCTGCACTTGAAATTTATTTGGATTGTCTCATTTTAATTTTATTCTGGTGGCATGCAGAGCCAAAAGTATGAAAATTGTGCCTGTGTCCAAATATATATGGACCAAACTGTATACTCACCATCCAGGTCCCTTATTAGTACTCTTTGCAGTGCTGGAGTCCCCTACTGCATTTTCACATTGAGCTTATCCCTCCTGGATCTGGAGAGTACCTCACAGCTTGACAGTCCATAGGAACTGTCCACATCATACAAACAGTGAGTAGGACACCAAAATAAGGACCTGCCCTATGTACAGTAATCAGAAGAAGAGAGCAAAATCTGGACTGGAGCACCATGTAGGATTTTTTAGTCATGGCATCCTTTGGGGGATAGTGTTTGCTCAGAGATGGGCATTAAGTGCAACACCAGATCAACCTATTCATTATACTAGTGTTTCCTAAACCTTTTTTCAGTCAAGGCACCCTTTAAAACTATAGCTAATCTTAAGGCACTCTTTAAAATTATGGATAGTCTCAAGGCACCCCAATCAAAAATGTAAATGAAAACTATAATAGTTTTACATAATGTTGCTACATCCACATGTAGGACACCAAACGTTAGAGGAAATGTACTCTTCCAAAGCAAATACACTTTTACACAGTGGTGCTAACTAGTGTTCTAATGTTTCTCTTCTCCCCAATTTCTCTCCATCAGTCAGCTAATGTGACCCTCCCACCTGTTGTATTGTATAACATTTTTAGGTATTTTGCCAAGGCAACCCTGAAGAAACCTTAAGGCACTCTGGCACAGATGACAGTCATTACTCCATATTTTAAACTCTCAGGCCCAGATTCACAAAGGAATTATGCCGGTGTATCTCCAGATACGCCGCCGTAATTTCAAATTTGCGTCATCGTATCTTTGCGCCGATTCACAAAGCAAGATACGCCGAAAAACATGGCTTCAGTCGTCCTGACGCATTCGGCGTTCCCATGTAAAATATGCAAATGAGCAAGATACGAAGATTCACGAACGTAGATGCGCCCGGCTGCTTCATATACGCGCTTTGCGTAAGGCTTACGTCTTACGGCGTAAAGTTACCCCTGCTTATATGAGGCGCAGCTAATGCTAAGGTATGGGCCAGGGAACGACGCCATCAAATTTTGCGTTGTTTACGCCGTTTACGTAGTACGTGAATAGGGCTGGGCGTAGGTTACGTTCACACGTCGTAAACATTGCGCGCCGACGTCACTTAGGCATTCTATCCGATGTGATTCTGAACATGCGCACTGGGATACGTCCACGGACGGCGCATGCGCCTTTCGTTCGGCCCATCATTTGCATGGGGTCACGGATCATTATACTAAAACACGCCCACTGCCTAGCTACTTTGAATTATGCAGACTTATGCCCATTTACGCTACGCCACCGTAACTTAGGGAGCAAATGCTTTGTGAATACAGCATTTGCCTCTCTAAGTTGCGGCGGCATAGCGTAAATAAGATACGCTACGCCCGCACAAAGATACGCCCGGGTACGTGAATCCGGACCTCACACACTAAGATTCGATGAATAAATAACTGATCTAACATATTTACACATGTAAAGTACCTGCTACTTCCTATATTAGCTTTGTGGAGGCAACCTCAAGTATCCTCTATTTACTGTACAGTACATTTGAAGTGTTTTTGGCAACAAAACCAAATAGTTCTATTGTTTACCTTAGCTATATTTTCAGTATGTGTGTAATATTTAATGCTGTGCTCTATGACGAACTTTGTTCTGTAGAATCATAATCCCCAGCTTAGTTCATTCACTTACCGTAATTAGTGCAGATCTATGTTTGGACTTACAGGATTCCTTTAATCCAATCACAGACAGAAAAGTAACTCCAGTAACTCCAGGACATACAGTGTAAGTCAGTACATGTTGGAATATCTGTGAGAGAAGCGGTTTTATACCTACTGCAGTTGGCACTTTGCTGTTGGCCATGTACTAGGACTGTAAGGCCTCGTACACACAAGGGGATTTGTCCGCTGAAAACGGTCCGATGGACCGTTTCAGCAGACATCTCCGCTCGTGTGTATGGGCTAGCGGACAGATTTCTCCACCCGACAGATTTCAAAGCAAGCTTTGAAATCTATCCGGTGGGAATCTGTCTGCCCGACATGTCTGCTGGTTAGTACACTTACCAGCAGACATGTCGTCCCCCACCGCCGCCGCGCCGCCGCCGCGCCGCCGCCGAATGGATTCGGCGCATGCGCGGAAGTGTTTAACTTCCTGGTGCGGTGGCGTGGCGGTGACGTGGCGGCGTCAACGTCACCGCCGCGTCACCGCCACGTCACCGCGCCGTCCGGCGGCGGGGAATTTGATCCGATGGTGTGTACACGCCATCGGATCAAACTCCCGATCGGACATATCCGATGGAAATGGTCCGCGGACCGTTTTCATCGGATATGTCCGATCGTGTGTACGAGGCCTAAAGCTAAACACCTGTTTGTGTTCATTGTAATTCTACTGCCATAAACCTTGTATTTTTTTCTGGGTTAATGAGTAATAACTGCTATGGGAGGATTAACCACTTGACCACTGGGCACCTAAACACCCTTAATAACCAGACCAATTTTCAGCTTTCGGTGCTCTCACATTTTGAATGACAATAACTCAGTCATACAACACTGTAACCAAATGACATTTTTGTCCTTTTTTCACCACAAATAGAGCTTTTTTTGGTGGTATTTGATCACCTCTGCAGCTTTTATTTTTTCCGCTATCAATGAAAAAAGAATGAAAATTTTGTAAACAAATTAATTTTTCTTCTGTGTGTAACTCCGGCAGAGAAAAAAACACACATGCTCAGAATCAAGTCGACGCATGCTCTGAAGCATTGAACTTCATTTTCTCGGCTTATCGTAGCCGTTTTACGTCACCGCGTTTTGGACAGTCGGAATTTGGTCTGACAGTGTGTATGCAAGACAGCTTGAACGGAATTCCGACGGAAAATTCCATTGGATTTTATCCCATCGGAAATTCTGGGATATCAGGGCATTACACTAACAAATTGAAGCCAAACCCCAGCACACCCTTTGTAAGCAGTTACAGCAACAGTTTTTTTATTTTCCTCTTGGGATAAAGGTTTACATAAATAAATAAAAGCTGATCATTGTAAGCACTTGTGTTTGTGGTAAGTGGCTTGTGACAACCCTTTAACTACCTGTCTGAATAATATCTTTATCGCACACGTTCCTGGTAGATATGGCTCATAAAATGGTGGGTGCTTCAGCGATTACCAGTTGTGTCCTGGAAACATCAAACAAGCGTACATATTCGCCAGCAGCACACCATGGATCGACAACATTTTTGTTCAAAAAGTTTTAATGAAAAGATATCACATCACAAAAGTGCAACATTTCAGAGCCACGCAGGACCCCTTCGTCATCACATGGACCCAAAGGGGTCCATGTGATCTCTTCTCATTAAAACTTTTTGGACAAAAACCCTTCTACTACAACATCTTCGGAACAGTTTGTTCTCCTTAAAAACAATAGACTTACTGGCTGGATCACTAGGTGAAAAAAAAAATCCTTACTAACTAATGCAGCCATCACATTGAAGAATTGGTAAGCTACAATATAATAAACATTTGCTTTTGGGTTTAATACATCTTTATCAACCACAGATAAGATCGATTGTGACAGGAGCAGTGGTAGCCATGCAATCTGGGGCTCAGGGGCACCACTCCCCTAATACAAGCGCCTGGTCCCTAATCTACATACATGGCGCCAGATGCATGTATTTCTAAGGTTTTATTTTATTTGAAGCACGTGATTAGAGCCCGAGGCTCTAATTGGCTTCAAAAAAAGGGTGGGCTTGGGGCTCAAAGAATGTCTGAAGTTCTTAAATAGCTAAGGGGTGTGGCCACCCAATTACATCACCAGGTGACCACTCCCCCTTGGGATGTCATTGTCCCGGCATGGTTTCTGATTATTTTTTTTCGGGTCAGCGGCCGGCGTCATGATTGACATTGGATCTACTTTATGGAAATGTTTTTTTTTGTTTTTTTTTAAAGGACTTGTCAAAAGCTGGTGTTGTGTTTTTATTACCTTTGACTTGGAAATGAGAGAGTAAGCATAGCGTGTCAAGATCCTACGGGGTAAAAATGACCGCACCAGCCAAGCAGACACTGGCTGGAAAAAGCGCCCAGAGGCGATTCAGTTCGCATGCGTTGCGCTATACAAGTAATTCATTCATTCATTCATTCATTCATTCATTCAAGCTATCATCATTAGAGAAAATTGCAAACAATAAAAAGTGTTCTGTTTCACTTGATACGATTTGCCTTTTTTTTAAGTACGGTACTGCAAGATCTTCGTAAATTACCCAACACTGTCCTCTTGTTTGATGATTGGCAATGTCTGAATGGATCCAGTACCTGCCCCTCCATCTCATCCTTCTGTTACATTCCTCCTCTTCTTCAATTACTACGATGACAGCAGCCATATTGACTGCTGCTGCAAAATAACGCATTGCAAACATGGCTAGTTAGCACAGGATGGTTAATAAGGAAGTAGACAGGAAAAGGAAATTGTGCTAGAAGGAACAGGAATTATGTCACACACGGCCCTTTTTTGATTGCACATGACCAAGTTGTAGTACATTAAAATCGCAACAAATTGTACATAAGTCAAACTGAAGTTGAAGTAATTGACATTCATGCAACACTGTACCCAAACAAAATGTATGTCCTTTTTTTCCATACAAATAGAGCTTTGTTTTGGTGGTATTTGATCAACTCTGCGGTTTTCATTTTTGGGGCTATAAACAAAAAAAATTTTTTTTTTTTTTAAAACACAATTTTTTTACTTTTTGCTTTAAAATATATACAATAATAAAAAAAAAATGAATTTCTTCATCAATTTAGGCCAATGTGTATTCTGCTACATGTTTTTTGTAAAAAAAATCCCAATAAGCTTATTTTGATTGGTTTGCGCACAAGTTATTAGGTCTATAAACTATGGGATATATTTATAACAATTTTATTTTTGTATTTACTAGTAATGGTGGCGATCAGCAAACTTCGACATTGCGGCAGACAAATCTGACACTAAGTGACACTTTTTGCTATCAGTGACACCAATAAAGTGATCAGTGCTAAAAAAAATGCACTGTCACTGTACTAATGACACTGGCAGGGAAGGGGTTAACTTCAAGGGTGATCAAAGGGTTAAATGTGCTCCTAGGTAGTGCTTACTAACTGTGTGGGAGATGCTATGGCTGGGGGAAGCGAGAGAGATCTGTGTTCCTGCTTAGAAAAAACACAAGATCTCTATCTTCTTTCCTGTCAAAATGGCGATCTGCCTTGTTTACATAGGCAGACCGCAGTTCTTCCTCTCTAGGGAGAGATTGCCGGGTGATGGCGAAGATCGCGTCCACTGGACCCATTGATTGGCTCCCGCTGTGTCCAATCACAGTGGAATTAGGTGCATGCCCCAGACCCGGAAGTAGCTGCAATGTACAGGTACATTGTTTGACGCAGCCAGTCCACCCTGCCGCAGTAAATGTGCGGTGGGCAGTCCGGAAATATGTCAGATAGTCAGGAAACTGCCTATCACATTTTGAGAGACCCTAAAATCAAAGGCTGGAATATTTATGGACTCAACATGCCTCTCAGCAAATACCTTGGGGTATTAACTTTTCCAAAAAAGGGGTCATGTGGGGGGTGTTTGTACTGTCCTGGCATTTTAGGGTCTCAAGAAATGTAATAGCCAGTTAGAAAGTCAGAGCTGTGTAAATTCTAGTATATACCATATACCATAGTTTGTACACACTATAATATTCACATATCTGAAAATAAAAACCCAGTGGTGATCACACACCACCAAAAGAAAGCTCTATTTGTGTGATTTAAAAAAAAAATCCTTTGCGTACAGTGTTGCGTGGCAGCGCAATTGCCAGTTAAATTAGTACAGTGATGAATAGCAAAACATTATCTGGTCATGAAGGGGGGTAAAACCTCCCTGAGGTTAAGTGGTTCAATAACAATAGTAGATACAATGTAACATCTAAAATATATCATATTTAAACATCAGAATCCTTTTACAAAACCATACACGGTTGCTTTGGTCTTGAAATGCACTTCACTGCTTCATCTGGAATAATTTGCACTGTAAACATTAAAACTTAGTGCTAGTAATTTCTGTAGAATGGGATAAAGATCTTTACTGCTTCCCATTTGCAAACAGTACTTTTCATTTCCTGAACTCATTTAAAGATAACGACAATCATGTTTCATTTACTTTCAGTCAGTGTTTTCCTCTAATCAATGTAGCAACGTACTTTCATTACTGTATGCTTAGACTTGTACTGCTATAACGTAGAACTGATCACTTTATTGTTTAAAAATTGTGTTGAGCCTTAACTATACATACCTCCTTACGTCTTTAAATATGAGGAGCACATCCCCCTCTTCCTGTCTATGCATTCCTCTCTTGTTTTTACATGTCCATGGAATGAGGAAGTCCTTTTCTTTGCCCCTGTGACATCCTCAAATTGACTTCAGAAGTCTTCATTTTGCTGTAACTGGGAGTAGGGAATCTAAGAAGGTCCACTGTATTACTTCCTCTAAATGCAGGGTGCCCCACGGGTCTACATATCCTGCATAGATTGGCAATAAGGAGGAGGTACACGGTGACAATGTTGCAGTCAATTCACTGCAGGACATTTAGCTTTGTGAGGGGAAGACATTTTGACTGGCAGGATCACCAAGTATTTATTAAAAACAGCATGACAATGGGGCTAAATAAAATACTGACTTTTTTTTTTTTACTTGCTTACTCACTGGAATGTTTAGACCAATCAATTACAGTTTCTGGGGACAATTCTGTTTGAACCTTTTTAAGCATAAGACATATTCATCTGAAATCAATATTAGTACCACAATCACTGTTGATAGGAAAAACGAAATCAAAGAATCATCATTAATATGCACAATTTTGATCATTATACACACATACATCTGCAATAAAGAGAATAATACTTCAGAAAAACAGTACATATAGAATGGAAGAAAATAAATGTATGGAAGGCATGGCAAACCACTATCTTCCCCTTTAAGGATTCTTACACCATAAAGTTATCACCGTGTTTCATCATAAGGTAATGACTCATAAGTCTGATCATTTTGACATTCATATATGCCACTTTTCATTTCCTGTTAAGTTTGGAGACCAAACAAATGTCAGGTTGATGACACTTCAAGCTCCTGAATCAAATATCTTTATTCCATAAAAAATCTAGGTACAGTAAAACCTTGGATTGCGAGCATAATTCGTTTCAGAAACATGCTTGTAATCCAAAGCACTTGTATATCAAAGCATTTTTTACAGGGTATAAAAGAGAAGAGAGGCACCTCTAATGCACTCGATCAGTCCATCCGATGAGAACGGTCTGATAACTGATGAAGCTGACTGATGGTCCGTCGCGCCCACACACCATCGGTTAAAAAAACGATCCTGTCAGAATGCGGTGACATAAAAAACACAACGACGTGCTGAAAAAAATGAAGTTCAATGCTTCCAAGCATTTGTGGACTTGATTCTGAGCATGAGTGGAATTTTAACCGATGGTTCATGCCTACTAACGATCGGTTTCGACCTATCGGTTAGGAATCCATCGGTTAAATTTAAAGCAAGTTGCCTTTTTTTTAACCGATGGTTAAATAACCGATGGCGCCCACACACAATCGGTTTTGACCGATGAAAACGGTCCTTCAAATCTTTCTTATCCTAAGTGTAGCAATCAGTTGCTAAATGTTTTACCTTCATTAAATGTAACCATATTGCTACACTTGGAGGCTCCTCTCTTCTCTTTTATATTCAGTTGTGACATGACGCTACTCTTATATCAAGACATCAGAGAATTTATTAAAACATTTTGCTCCTCTTTCAAAACGCTCTTAAACCAAGTTACTCTCAAACCAAGGTTTTACTGTACAGTAGACAGATGAAATCTTTGACAATTTCACCCATATTAGCACTTACGGGCACGCTCCCGTGATCGCTGTATTACTCGGCCCCGCCCCTCGGTGCGCCGCGTCATTGGATGTAATTGACAGCAGCGCCAGCCAATGACTGCACTGCTTTCAATCCATCTGCTCTAGCCAATCAACGGCCAGGCTGAGCGGCAAAGAGGATGTCAGGGCCGAGCGTGGGACTTTCGAGGGATCAAAGTATAACTGGGGGTCGGGGGGCGGTATAGTCGGAAGTTTGCATTAACCAATGCATTAAGGTGAAACAACTTTCACCTTTACAACCCCTTTAATCATGTAGACACTATGAGGTTGATTTACTGAAGGAGCTTAGTGAATATTGCAAAAATGCTGATTTCCTTTTATTCAATCATGTGCAAGCGAAAACCCTTTGTATTTTCCTTGCACTGATTGGGTATCCTTTACAAAGTGAAGCTTTGCCACATTCACTAAGCGCTGGGGGAAGGGGAAAAGAAGTGCAACTACACTAGCATAGTGCACAGTCGAATTGTCTTTAATAAATCAACTTCTATGTTTAAGCACTAATAAGTGTGAAAAATGCCAGATTCCATCCACTTTCTGTACCTTGATTTTTATGGAATAAAGATATTTGCATCAAGATCTTGAAGTGCTGTTAACCTGACATTTGTTTGTTTTTTATGTCTCAGTGATGAGCCAGATATGCACCCAAGGAATATTTTGTGAGCAAGAGTGGACAAGCTTGGACTGATAATATTTACTTGGTATTGTGAAAAACTTGGAGACTTGAGAATATCAATTATTTCTACAAAGTACACTGTCTAAATAACCTCCATTGCCATCAGCCACAGGTTGAACCAAATGTCAATATAATTTGATGAGATAGTTCTAAATAAAATGTGCACTATTTAGGAATGCCCAGTGCCGCAGATTACATACCCGGAAGCTGCGGTGAAAATAAAGTATGTACTGCAATGAAATAATAAAAAAAACAGCCTAATCTCTATCTCACAACTCGGCTGAATGTAATGTTAAATTTTTTTTTTTGGGTGAACCCCCGCTTTAAGCAGAATGTCAATTATACAAAAAATAGCCAAAGTTAGCTTGGCTAATAGCAGTAGTACACACAGGATATTACACACTGCACACTGAAGCTCATAAACTGCAGTTTATTGGCATTTTTGTGTTTTTTATTTTTTTTAAAGCCCATAACCTGTACTCTAAGTTAGCCTATGTGTCCATGCACACACGGACGTTTTTTAGCGTTAATGAGCAATGGAGATTATGTTTTTTTTCTGAACGCCCGAAAATCGCGTTCAAAGTGCCCTTTTTCGGCGGAAAAAGATGCTAAAAAAACGCAAAATGCCGAGTTTAACATCTTATGAGTGTTAAGAGATACCAAAGCAAGAGACAGTTAGGACACTTGGCATCTGAATATTAAGAAGAGTCTAGAGGTTAATATTACAAGCTTGTCCACAGATGAACCCATTTGAAGCAATCACTGTATTGAAGCTAAGAACCAGAATTTTTGAAAGGAGTTTGAGATCAGTATTAATTAATGAAATTGATCAAAAGGGTTTGCAAAGAGTGAGATCCTTATTAGGTTTAGGAATTAAAACTATTATTTTTAATTGTGGCTTAGTATAAGATTTTTAATCAAGGTACAAGGTATTCTCAATGAGCCACATACCATTCGATGGGAAAACAATCCAGGCCAGGGGTTTTATGTTTGACAAATGTGGTACGGTTTTATTAATCTCCTCCGAGGTAATTGGACTGTCTAAAAATTGTCATTCATCTAGAAATAAAGTAGGAAGCAGAATGTCACTGAGAGCCTGTAAGAGCTTCAGAACTGGATCACGTATATTTACCTGATCCAGCCCTTCCGGGTAGGGCACTCAAATGCAGCGGGAGCCCAGCGATGGATACCGTGGACTCAATGTCTGCCAGCATCCGCTGATTGTTTAGTACACAGGCAGAACAGCGATCTGCCTATGTAAACAAGGCAGATTGCCATTCTTTTTATAGGTAAGGCATTGATCCTGTGTTCCTGCAAAGCATGTATTCCCTTAGTAAAAGCACCTCACCGACAGCACACAAGCACTGGCTAGGGCCATATTAAACTCTTGGATTGCCCCTGATGTTAACCCATTCCCAGGCAATGTCATTAGTACAGTGGCAGTGCATATTTTTTTAGCACTGATCACTGTAATAATATCACTGGTCCCCAAAAGTGTCAGTTAGTGCCCAAATTGTCCGCTGCAATATCACAGTCCCACTGATCGCCACCATTACTAGTAAAAGAAAAAAAAAAAGAAAAATAAATAAATAAATATCCCATAGTTTGTAGACACTTAACTTTTGCACAAACCAATCACTATATGCTTATTGGGATTTTGTTTTTACCAAAAATATGTAGCAGAATACATAATGATAATTATTGATGAAGAAAGTAGATGTTCTACAGTTTTTTTTATTGGATATGTTTTATAGTAGAAAGTAAAAAAAAATTTTTTTTTTTTTAAATTGGTGGTCTTTTTTTGTTTATAGCGCAAAAAATAAAAAAAGGAGGAAAGGTGATCAAATACCACCATAAGAAAGCTCTATTTGTATAAAAAAAAGTACATCTATTTATTTTGGGTACAGTGTCGTAATTGTTAGTTAACGTAACACAGTGCCGTATCACAAAAACTGGCCTGGTCAGGAAGGAGGGTAAATCCAGAGGTCAAGTGGTTAATGCTTAGATGACAAACAATGTGTGATGTTCAAAGCACAATTATTGTTACCCATTACTTTCACCTCTAAAGGTTACAGCACATTGCTTAGCTCCCACTAAACACAGGCACTTCTGGTTCAAGGACACAAATAGGAAGCATAACTAGAAGTTTTGTTTTAACCTTGCTTTGACACTTATAAAAATATTTTTAGAGATCTCCTAGATCGTTAACATTTTTAACTGTTATTTCATTGATGTCTTTGCTTCTTATCTCTTTTGGGCCTTAGAGGAATGTAAATGTAAAAATGCATATTAAACACAGTATATCATAATGTTTAGCTATGGAGAATTTTACATAATTCAGACACTTAGGTTTTATAATCTCTGCATTAAAAAATAAGTTACATTGTGTACATTTACCTATACATTGACGGTTTCTTTTAAAATAACAATATTCACACCAGCTGAACTGAACCTATGCCTACTTAATGCCCAATCATGAGCAAAGAATTTAAAGCTGAACTCCAGGAAGTTATAAATAAAGAAAGAAGTAAACTTTTTTTAAGCTATGTGTATTTATGTATTTTAACCTATAATTAACATAAGTACACAATTTTTTCTTAATATTCTCAGGACTCACAAAACAAGGCGGATGGTCAGCATTTTTAGGCAATAATGAACAATTGATTTGCTCAATGCTGTCTACTGAGCTGAGTGCTGGTAAACAAAGAGAGCATATTTTCAGGGGTGTACGGGAGA
Source organism: Rana kukunoris (assembly GCA_029574335.1). NCBI lineage: Eukaryota > Metazoa > Chordata > Amphibia > Anura > Ranidae > Rana > Rana kukunoris. The sequence goes on from CM056052.1 coordinate 283,750,654, forward strand.
TCTTATCAGTATACTACAGCTCTTTTCACAGGTTGAGGTTGGTCCTGAAGCAAGTTGCATTGCTTTGGTACGGCATCATTTTTAAGGAGGTCAAAGATCTCATTGTGTTGTCTGACAGATGTGTTTGGATCTCAAGACTGGCTGAAAAGAATTACAAATCCTTTGGCAGGTAAGACATACTGTATATGTATATCAATTGGAAATACAACTGGACCATCTCCTATGTACATCTGGATGTTTAAAGTGCTTGTAAAGGTAACAGTTTTTTTTTACCTTAATGTATTTTCTACATTAAGGCAAAACAAAATTAATAGTAGCTCCCTTGCAGCCACCACCCCCTCCAAATAATTACCCAAACCCGATCTTGAGCCAGCAATGTGAATGTCTGTACCAGCTTTTCTACCCTCTACCTGCACTCACAGGTTTGGATGAGAGCAGCAGGAGCCATTGACTCTTGCTGCTGTCAGTCAAAACCTGTGAGCAGGAAGCAGGGGGGGGGGAATCAGGCTGTGTGCCTGCATAGACGCAAGCAGCCTGGCTCGGGATTAAACACACGTGAGTGCCCCCTCATAGAATGTGGCTTACTATGACGGGCACTCAGTAGGTGGAGGGGGAGCAAGGAGTGCTGGAGGAGACCCTAGAAGAAGAGGATTGGGGGCTGCTCTGTTCAAAACCATTGCACAGGGCAGGTAAGTATGACATGTTTATTATTTTGTTTAAAAAAAAAAAAAGCTTTACAATCACTTTAAAACAAAAGCAGAACCACTTTGTCAAAAGGATAAATTATTCCCTTGGGGTTCATTTTCTAAAGGAGTTGTGACTGTTTATTTAGAAAAGCAAAATTTTACTTTTAAAAAGGGTTTTCTTTTGTTTTTTTAAGCTGAGTTTTATTAAAAAAACAAAAAAAAAAAATCACAATCAGTTACAGACAGACCAATGGAATTACAATATCATATGGCTATTACATTAAAAAAAAAAGTGGGACACTTGTTGCAGGGTGGGTAAAATCCCCTACATGAGCCATAAAATGCAATGTGATCATTTAGAAAATAAATAGGAAATTTTATTAAGATAGTGTCTGAGAATTCCTAATTTACCTGTTCGAATAAGTAGATAATAGGAAAAAAAACCATAAAACCAACAAAACATGTGCGTTGCCCTAACAATTGGACATAATATAACTGCTATCTTCACCTATAGAAAGTAGAAAAAATATGAATCAGTGGCTGGAGCAGTGGGTAATAGAAAAATATCTATATCCTGGAAAAAAAGTGTATTTACATATTAATAAACTAAATAAGGTTAATGTAAACAACATTGCATATCAAATCATGATCAAGGGAGATCATAAATAGGATTTAGGATTTTTTGCTGCCAAGTGAACATAATTTCATCTACAATATTGTTTTTTGTTTTCTACTGATTCAGTGGATCAAGTTGCTAATTGCATATGTGATTCATTGTTCTCCATGAGACCAAAATTCTGAAAAAAATGTTTACCTGTAACTAACTGAGGAATTAAAAAAAAAGCCATAAAAGCTAGGGGAGGGGTCCTCATTTACATATTCACAAATCAAAATAAATAAATATCAATAATAAAAATGATTACTATACATACACAACAGCACGCAGGATATTTAAAAAAAAATCATTGTGAGAGGTGGTTTAGGTTATTATAAAATAGTTTCCAATTATAATAAAACATCTTTTGAACAGTAATTATAATATTTTTTTAAAATGATAGTAACATTTTAGAGGAGATTTGCTAAAACTGGAGATTGCAAAATCTGCTGTACCTCTGCGTAGAAACCAATTAGCTTCCAGGTTTTATTGTCAAAGCCTAATTGGCTTCGATGCACAGCTGCACCAGATTTCAGTTTTGGTAAATCTCTCCTTTTGTTTTTTTACTTTCACAAATAAATAGTTTACAAATACCTATAATACAGACTTGTTTTATGATACAGTTTTTGCAAAGAGTACTACACTTTTACTGAATTATCACAAAGGATCTGTACAAGAAGGGATACAGAGTGGATTGTTTCTCTCCTATGATCATTAAGCTGTGTGTGAGTTTTGAATTGCAGATCAAAACAAAATTCATGCATACACACTTTTTTAACTTGTTTTTACTATCACACAAGCTGAAAAGCTTCCTATTTGACAGCACAGGTTTCTTTAGGGTTTAAACCCTTTAGGTTTTTGGTTTGGGTTTAGGTTTCTGTTACTAGTCCCCTAATGTCTCTAGTTCATTCCACTGAAGCTAATCAAGCAGAGATCATTGATGCCCAGAAGGTTCAATGGAGCCCAAAATAAATGGTAGGGAAGACAGGGGTCAGGTAAGGGTGTTGCATATTATTGCTGTGATTAGATATTTTTACAGCTTTCTATTGAAATAATAATTTGCACAATCAAAATCATTGGTAGAAAAAGAAACACACCAATGATGGCACCTCCTCATGGTAAAAACGGTGTCCAAATGCTTAATATAGCTGATGATTAAACATTCAAAATTAGTAGGAGATATTTTGGTCCATTACGGTACACAGAACTCATTAAGATCATTTTTTTTTAATCTTTGGGATGCATTACTTAATTGCTTCATTCTGTCCTTTTGACATAATTACAGTATTTCAATTGGCTGAGGTCTTGACTGAGAATTTGCATTGTTATATAAAAGAAAATGTATTAGTTGTGCTGCACAATGTTTAAAAATGAGCACATTGGCCGTAGACCTTGGGTATCAAAACAAACAAAACTGTATACATTAGTTGTGAATTATTCATTTTAAGCAAAAATTTTCTTAAAAAAGTATAATGAATGAAAGCTCTAACCACAATTTTAGTAAATGGTTAGGTTAAAATAAAAAAAAATCGTATAACACAAAACAGTATTCAGTCACATCTAAATGATTAATTAGAAATAATAAATGGTTTCTTCGCAAATTTTATGTGAATTAATTATTATTTTATGGATTATGGTTTTCTAGTTTAAGAAAACTTGGGGAAATTCTGTTTTAACTGGCAATTTAAGCAGACATTTCTGGTAATAAATATATTACACTACTTGAAAAGTTAATATATCTTAGCTTTCTTTTTTTATGCTTTCATTTCTAAAGATTGCAACAGATTAAGGTTATTATTGCTGATTTCTTCCACCAAAAACCCTAATAAAATCAGGTATTTTAAGGTTGAAATAATATTACATTTATTGCAATAAAATAGAATACTTTTTACATTAGAATTACATTTGGTTTTTAATGAGTTTTGAACCATTTACTAGGGTTTTTGTTGATTATTGCCATTCTTCTTCTTCTTGTCACTGTCATTGCCTATTATTGAAAAAGCACCAACTTATTACACAGTAGTACTTTTTTTTAGAAACAAAGAAGACTAGAATATGTTTGTTTTTATCCGGAATTTAACACATTGTAGAGATAGAGAAATAAATGATGCCATTAAATAATAAAAAGAATAGTAGCAAGCCATTGTTTTTTTTTGTGTGTAGCCTTCCATTTTCTGTTTCTCTGCCTAGGCAAGGATGATGTAAGATTGCCCCCTGCAGCCTCCTAGGATGCCCACATAGCCCATTCCAGAAAGCAATGTTTGATGAAGTATCATGTGCAGAATCCTGTGATGGCTCAGACACACCAGAAGGCTCTGTCATGTCCTAAATATCTGGCAGAGACCCTCAGAGTGTCTTTGTGGGATCTTAAGATGTGCATGTGAGGTAAAATTAGGAAGGAACATTTGTCTCCCTAACCAGGAGTCAGAAGCACAGTGACACAAGTAGAACTTCAGCTGGTAGGAAAACAATGCTGGACTAAATTTCATTTTACCCAGGTAGGGTGAAGTTCCTCAATATGCAAATATAATCACAATATGTTCTTCTTTATGTGGGGAATATACAAAAAAAAGTAAATTCTTCACTTGTCAACCTGTGCCCACCAAGCTCTTCAATCTTCCAGAAGACTTTTAAAAATTGTAATTTCCTTTGTGCATGATTGAAAGATATGCATGTATAAAGCTCTATTGAGCTAAATAAAACATGTGCTTCTTCAGTTCACAATTCCGATAAAATAGAATGACTACTTAACTCTTATACCTCTACCTCCTGATAGGCAGCACCACACCACATGTGAAAATATAAGCATGTTAGCTTAGTAATTTTTTTTTGTTACGTAATGATCATCCTATTGAGAGATCTACCAAAGGAGTAGAGAATGATACACTTGCAAAGTTAATCATATTCACTTAGCTAATGATCACGATGAACCTTTGCTCACATTATATGTTGGGTTATGTGTTAGGGACATCATGTGGTGCATGCACATGATTGAATGATTGAAGTGAACATAGATTTTTATTTATTCTCAAAGCTAATTGAACATTTATTTTGCAAATTGAAATTGTATGATCCTTTAACAAATCAACTACTTTGAATAACATGTAAAAACTTTTGGGTTTATAGTTTTTTTTTTGTGATTCAATCATTTTGAATTGTATGAATCTGTCAATACGCTAGTATTTAAGTTACTTTCTGAGAGTTAAGAAAATATTTTTTTGAAAGAGTTTATAGCATAAAAGCAAATGTAAATAAAAATGTATTATGGTAGAATAAGAACTGCTATTTGGAACAGTGTTATAAATCTAAACAGCGCCATAAATGTACTGCTAAAGCTCATTTATTGTTTATAGTTTATCATATATATTTCCTTTTACAAGAAGAAAAGAACATTGTTACAACTGATCTCAGAGTTTACATTTTTTTCTAAGGTTAGATTTAGGATTATGATTTTACATTTCTGCTGGATTTGTACATATTTGTAAAAATAATACCCAATTGATTGTTGTTATATTGGTTCCAGTGGATATAGTTTCTTAACTATTGACTTTTAAATTTGCATTTAAAGCATTGGAATAAAGATGTGCTTTTGTAATATGTGTGTTTGCCCTTTAGTTAACATTGTTCTTGGTGTTGCAATGCTTTAAGTACCTGTCGTTATTGCAAAATAGCCGCCCCACTTTATGCCTTATGAGCATCTAAGAACTTAGCATAGTATACTCCTTAGAGACACAATTCAATTACACAGCAAATTGAAATAATTAGTAAAACAGTGCTAATTGAAAGTTAATGGAAAACAAACTATACAAATTAGTTTGTTGCAATGTTACAAGACTGAAAAAAACTCCAAGCATCACAATATTTTGGCTACCTGAAACAAATAAAGAAGACTTTTTTGATGTCATGTCCGTAGCGGATTAACAGAAAGTTCTGATGCTAAATTAATTTAAGAACACAATAATTTGCTTTAATGATTATTATTCTTTAAAACTCCAAAGGGACAAAAGTATATTTATGTTATTAAGCAATGTTCTTTGTGTATGAGCATGCATTGATGAAATGACACATCTGCTGACTGGTCCACTATTATGTCTCACAGAACATTGAATGTGAACTGCTAGATTATTAAAAATAAATCAAGACAATAGAAGGAATAAGGCACCTGTTATGATTGCAATGTTTTCATGTTTGCCTTCATTACAACTGGAAATATATAATCATACAAACTATATTATTTGATTTAGTCAATACAATTCTACAATAATTTATAAGAATAATGTAGCATATCTCATACAATATATCTAATTTAAGACCATAAATGTGATGTATTAATTTTGCGGTAAACTGTGATGAGTAGAAATTGATCATGACTTTTATAGGACTGTATAGAGAGATTTTTTATGGGAGAATCAAAGCTGACTTCACTCTTATTCCAAAAAAATCTATGTTCAGATCCTGCTGGTGACTGTCTTCTTCCAAATAGAAGATCATGTGACTTCCCTTATTATGTCAAGGTCTGTTGGCTACATGCCTGAAAATGAAATATTATCTTCTTTCAATTTCTTTTTTGGAAATGTCTTCTTCATCAGTTTTCTTCTTCTTTGATACATTTTATAAAGACATTTTTTTAATTTTTTTACTGTTATTGTCTATAGCATTTATTTTTATGGACCTAAATGATCTCCCTTGACATTGTTGGCTTACATTTTGATGCAGCAAAGAGGCACATAATAACATGATTAGAAGTGGTTATTTGAAAAGCCTTAATGTTTTAAGTTGACGTTTCTACTGTAATAAATATTTCACCACAAAAAATGATTAGGTTTTAAATTATCCATTGTATTACTATACTATCAACCCTACACATTGCATGTTAAAATTATAAAAAAATAACTTTTTAATGACATGTATTGCACCAGAACAATTAATATATACATTTTAATATGTGCTACTACTGGTAAAAACAATGCTCACAGATAGTTATCATTATTGAAAGTGATCATTAATATACATTTAAATGACAGTTTTATGAATGTTTTATGAATGTACAAAGATAGACTGAAATCCATCTCTAGCTCTTCCTAAGCATATATGTATTTATTTACTTGCTAGTTATTGCTAGCATTATGTATTAATTAACATGTGTGTATTATTTTAGGCTCTACTATTCTAAAAAAAAGATTGTGTTATAAAATTATTTTTGTGTATTGCAAATACATTTATACATTTTCCTTATGTGAAATATTTAATTAATGGGAAGTTATTTTCTATTTGTTCAAACACTTGTAGAGCTGTATGCTTGCTTAACAAAAATAGGAACAAATATGTGCGTTGTCGATTAAACACGTTGTAAATTTGTAAAACAACTAAAATGTTTAAGAGAAAGTTTGATCATATTAGTTGTGATGTATCCTGTGCAAGATATTTTTATGTATTGCATATGATATAAAAGTAGCTAGCTCCTGTTGTGATATGCAGACTGCTAAGCTAAGTTATCAGTCATTGCAGCTCTATGCTCCCACACTGAACTACTGTAGATAATGTATACTGCTACATTTTATCTCCTACATTTAGATTATGTGTTGGGATGATTCAAAAAATAATTCCATATTTCTGTACTTATTTTTAACTAATTTAAAATTCCCTAGCTAAAATATTATAAAGTAAATGTATCATTCTTGACTTTGACTGCTTTGAAAATCTGAGCAGGTACATTATCAAAGCTTTTGCAGCACTGAGCCATAACACAAAACTGATAACGGTGAAATAGGCTCTATCCATTTGCTCCTGCCATTACTGTTTTACGCGGGTATTGATATACCTGTTTTAAAATTCCTGGATTTGTAGCTGTTGTTTTGTAAATGATCTTTGTCTTTATTCTTGGGTTCTGAATAAGGCAGATTTTTTTTCTAAGTCTGTATTACTGTTCAGTGGATTTTCTGTTACATAAATGTGCAGCACTCCTTGTGTGGAAATAAAAAACAAGAATATATGACCCTTTCATGAAGAAAACTGCAAAGGCTTTTAACTTTTTTCAAAAGGGAAAAATATAGAATTCCTGCAGGAGCAAACAGGTTTGTCAAAAAACATGAAAGTTTTAGTCTACTTTTAAATGTATCACACAGAAGTGATATTAGCGATAGTGGTGGTATCAGCTCTGGTAGGGCTGGAGCAAAAAGGGTAGAGAAAAGTGAGTGACAGAGGACTGACATTGTCTGCTATGCATGTCAATGGGGAATCTATCTCTATCAGAATATTGCATTGCTTATAACCATATAATGCATTGACCACCAATGCAGGACAAAAAAGCCACCATGGGGATTAATTTACTAAAAGAAGTGAATAATATTCAATTTACAATAAAATGAATGTTCACTCTTTCTTTACTGAGCAAGGTGAAGCTGTGTTTGCTTGACCACTTGCTGACCGTGCTATAGCCGAACGATGGCTACAGCACTGATGACCAGTTCTGGGAGGCCGTCATATTAAAGCTTCCCATGAGCGCGCCCGGTGCATGTCTGCTGCAGAATTCGAGAGGCATGCTCTGTGATCACAGTGTCCTCCTGAAATTGCTGATGACAGATTGAGGTAAGGAGCCAATCAGCGTCTCTTTACCATGTGATTAGCTGTGTCCAATCATGCTGACAGCGTGAGGAAGGCAGAAGAGAGCCGATAACAGCTTCTGTAAAAGGCACATGTACACTGATAATCAGGGCACTGATTATCAGTGTCCTGATTATCAGTGCAGTTCCTACAATGCCCAACAGTGCTGCCAATCAGTGCCAATCAGTGTAGCCTCATCAGTGCACATCAGTGAAGGAGAAAAATTACCTGTTTGCAAATTTTATAACAAACTATAACTTTTTTCAAAATTTTCTGTCTTTTTTTGTTTATTTAGCGAAAAATAAAAAACACAGTGGTGATTAAATTCCACCAAAATTAATCTCTATTTGTGTGAAAAAAATTACAAAAATTTGCCTGGGCAGAAAGGTGGTAAAAGTGCCCAGCGGGCAAGTGGTTAAATCAGTTGCAAGAGATAACCCTTTGTTTTATTAATTTCTTTTGCACATGATTTCATTGTGGATTCAACATGAATAAAGGTTGAATCTATTGAAAAAAATGTTTTCAAACATGGCTGAAAAATATAGTAAATCAACCTCATGGAGTAAAGATTACCTGCTAGAAATCATAATGATTGCCTGCAATAAAGGAAAGAGGAAGTCACACATGTCAAGACAACATAACTCCAATATGTAAGAGCTACAGTATGACAAGTGTGATGTTTAAAAAAAAATCTAGATTTGGCAAGATAACATTTGTGGCTAGCATTTATTCTTCTGCTTCTGCAGTATACATCAATTATGGGCATACTTGATAACATCCTGTTTTTGATTTATAGTAGTAATTTAAATCTGTACACAGCTTTCAGAACTATTTTTGTGTAAAATGTGTACACTGCAGCAAACACATTGGCTTGTTTTTCCTGGTTGTACAACCAGAGGTGAGTTGTTATTATACTGTGCAGTTTCACAGTTTAGGCTTTTAACCCAGACATTTTACAAGTAATCTTAGGTGTATATTAAAACGCAAGGGCGTTTTTCTCAGTTATAATCTTTGAAACAGTTCTGCGTGCACTGGGATTTGAAGGACAAATCTTAACTACTATTTTAAACCCACTGGGCTCAGTTCAAAGAAATTCCATTCATTTCCTTTCCGCTTTGCAGGCAACACGTTTTCAAAAGAATGTAAAAACTGAAGTTGATCATTTCAGTCATGTACATTTTGCTGCGACTATTGCTAGGTCAAGATTTCCTCTCTTTTTTTTTGTTTTTCTATTTGCTGTTTCAGCGATCTGCAATTTATTTCTACAAGATGGAAATAAAGTTGTTGATTGATCTAGACTTGGTGGCTTGAAACTATAAAAGGGATTAAATCTGCTGCCTTGAAAAGGATTTCAGTTCATTGTTGTACAGTGCATTATATAACAATTTTAGCTGCTATGGAGATTTGGATGTTGGCTTAAATCCAGACAACACTATTGACTAGAAATGGTTAAGATGTTTGAGCTGTGAATTGTGTAGTCAGAACTGAACAGATTGCACTTTAAGTGTACCGCACACAGTAAAAGCACCAGAATGAGAAAAATGTTTTATGTTAAGACTGATCATCAAGAATAATGTTTCATATACATACTTATACGATACACCAGTTTAAAAATGATTGAAAAATAGCACAGGTTATCAAAGCAAGTGAATTTTATCAAATAGATCAGATATTGTTACAAATCAAAATTGTATGTATTGATAGCTTGCACAACCTATTATTAAATTATAATAAAAAATTCAGACAAAGTCAGCATGGAGTATTTGAAGTCACAATACTATCATTTGCTCCACTGGCCTAATTGATTACTATACACAGTTTAATAAAATTATAAAGAAATATTTTCCTTCCAGCAACATACAGTGATGTGCAGGAGGTGCCTGTACTGAATCTTTATATTGATTGTTAGGACAACTTTATCACTATTGTAGAACTTTCTTACAATTACATTACTAAATGTAAATTGAGTTTAAAATACATTTTCGTGAGAATATATATTTTATTATATTAACCTGACATGGGCAATGGAAACATTCATTTTTTTTTATTAATTTCATTTATTACTATATTTGATAAAGTGAAATGCATTTTATGATGTACATTTTATATTTAATTTCCTTTTTATAGAATTTTAATGGAAATAAACAATACAATAAAAAGTAGCATACTTGACTTAAGTAAAAGATTAGGGCACATACAGAAAAAATAAAAAGTATTTGAAAAGACAAAAGTATACAGAAACTATTGCCATTTCAATAAAGGTTTTTACATTAAAGTGGGTGTAAACCCACTCTCATCCTTTCTAAACTACTGCCATAGTGCTGATCTATAAGGATATAGATGCCTCCTGCATGTATCCTTACCTGTCAAATGTCTCCCCTCTGTCTGTTATAAGAACTGAAAAACTGCAGATTCTGTGGGTGGATCTGTTGTCTGGAGCTCTGTTGGTGGAGTTGTGATGTCAGTAGACTCCCGCCCACCTCTACACTCCCCTTACACTGAATTATGCTATGATCACTAACATCCAGTCAAAATCCAGAAAAGTAACCACATGACTTCAGAAACGGAGTGGGGTGGGAATTAAAAAATAATGCCTGTCTCCAGGCTAGTGCATGAGATATGTAAATAACCTGTCACTTACATCATGGGGGCGGAACGGACCAAGGTTATTCTCTGTAAGTCCGTTTAATTTCACTGAACAATAAAAGAGGATTTCTCAGAGCTGGATTAACTCTGTGTGGCAAGACTGGGCACAGATGATAGGAAATCTTATACTGTACATTGTGGCAGCAAAGAAAAAATCTATATATTTTTTGGTTTACATCCACTTTAACTTTACCACGGTATATATCAAACCAGTGTAAAGTCTCGTACACACGACCGTTTTCCTCGGCAAAATCCATCAAGAAAAACGGTCGTATGTATGTTTTTCGTCGAGAAAACTGTCGTGGATTCTTTCTTTTTTCTCGTTGGGAGTCTCAATTTCCTCATCAAGAATCTTGTCTTAAAATAAACATTGACAAGGTTCTTCTTGTCAAGCTTTCTTTGCATACACACAAACGTGTTTCTCGTCGTAAACCAGCCCAACGATAAAGACGTTTGTGTGTATGCTTAGAAACACGCGCATGCTCAGAATAAATTATGATACGGGAGCGCACCTTCGGTAAAAGTAGCGTTCGTAATGGAGATAGCACATTTGTCACGCTGTAACAGACTGAAAAGCGCGAATCATCTTTTACCAAACTTTTACTTAACACTTAACATGAGATTAGCAAAAGCAGCTCCAAGTGTGGCGCCAGTGGAATCAAACTTCCCCTTTATAGTGCCGTCCTACGTGTTGTACGTCACCGCGTTTGAGAACAACGAGATTTTGTCTTGACAGTGTGTATGCAAAGAAAGCTTGACAAGATTCTCGACAAGCCTGACAAGAACCTCGTTGACGTTTATTTTAAGACAAGATTCTTGGTCGTGTGTACGAGGCCTTACAGGGATGTAGATATATGTATATAGGTGGACTGCAAAAGCGGATGCGTGTAACCAGGGTATCTACATCATAGTAGTAATAAATGTTATGGCAAGCGGAAAAAAAAAAAAACAATACTATCACAAGTATTTTTAATGTGTGCTGGTCAGTATCCAAGTAATAAATATTCATGGTGTTCATTTTATACCAGTTCAGTGAAAATAATTTTGGGCTAAAGAAAATCTTGTGTAGCGTGAAATTGTCTGCGGACCAGTTTCAGCAGATATGTTTGATCGTGTGTACGCGGCCTTAGAGTTTTTTTAAAATGCAGACACTTGAATAGGTTCTTCTTACAGTTGCACTTGATAACACTTACCGAGAAAGTGTTTAAAGTGGACCTTCCATCATTTCTTCAGCTTTCCATCTATTAAATCTTTTGCCCTTGTTGTTTTAACTTTGGATAGTACATTTTTTTTCCTGCCAGTAAATACCTTATACAGCCCACTTCCTGTTTCTTGTCTGGTCATTAACCTAGGCTTATGACATCATGCACAGCTCTCTCTCTCTAAATCTTGTGAGAGTTTGACAGGAAGGGAGGGGGGATGAGTCATATGCAGGCCAATAAGTATGTGTGCCTCTGTGTGTCTGTCTGTTTAAATACAGGAAGTGAACAGGAAATAGCAAGTACAGAATACTGTATATACATGAGTATAAGCCAAGTTTTTCAGCCCTTTTTTTGGGCTGAAAATTACCCCCTTGGGTTATACTCTAAGAAACCGCGCGGGGGGGGGGGGGGGGGCTTTATGGGGGAGTAACATAGATATCCGCAGATAGTGCGGCTATCTATGCCCGGAAGTGGGAGAAAATACCTGTATTAAACAGGTATCTACTCCCCCCTCCCCCTGAAAGGTGCCAAATGTGACACCGGAGGGGGAAGGGTTCCGAAAAGCGAAAGTTCAATTTTTGGGTGGAACTCTGCTGTAATGCATTAACCACTTCACGACCGCCGCATGTACATATACGACGGCAGAATGGCACGTACAGGCAGATGGACTTACCTTTACATCCCTGCCTAGACGTGGGTCGGGGGTCCGATCGGGACCCCCCCCGGTACTTGCGGCGGTCGGCAATTCTGTGGGAATTTCACTCCAGTGTGAAAGCTTGAGTGGTTTTACACTGGAGTGGCATGCTGGCAAGACGCTAAAAAAAGTCCTGCAAACAGCATCTTTGAGGAGCTTTAGGAGCGGTCTATACACCGCTCCTAAAGAGCCCCTGCCTATTAAAATAAATGGGCAGCCCCGCTGAACGGTGGCTTTTAACCCTTTTTCGGCCACTAGCAGGGATTAAAGGGGCCCCGCTAGTGGCAGAAAAGCGCCGCTAAAATGACGGTAAATCGCCACTAAAAATAGCAGCGCTTTGCCAGTGATGCCCCAGCACCTCAGTGTGAAAGTGCCTTTAGGGGTAGCCTATTTCTGCTTACTGTGAAGATGGGAAAATTATACCACCTGTAATATATTTAAACGTGCTTGTGTGTAATCTGATATCCTGCTCATTCAGGCTACTATACATGCTGGTCACAACAAAATATATCTACCTGTAGGTGGCTCTGTTGCTTCAGACTCACCACCTACTGGATGCAAGTGGCAAATATAAAATATACATATAAACATAATTTAATCTTCCATATTTATCTGAATATATATATATATAAATACTGTATGTTAAAGTGTAACACTTTGTTGAGCAAAAACATCCCCTCTAATCGATGTACATTGCAAAGATTTTAACAGAGTTTGTTGCAGATTATTTTTTTTTTGTTAGTCTGAAGAAATAGCTGTTTGTTTGTATTTGTCCATGTGCAAAATGAATGTGAATAAGCTCAGGTTCACACTGGGTACGATTTAGTTTGATTTGTGATGCGATTTCACATGTGAAATCGCATCTCAAATCGGCGGCAATTGCCAGCAATGACACCGTCCTAATCGGTGCGACGCTGCACCGATTTCAAAAAGTAGTTCCTGTACTACTTTTTGCGATTTCAGGACGCGATTTACATTGACATCTGTGCAGAAACCTGCACAGATGTCTCCTAAATCGCGCCGAAATCGGGACTGCCAGAGGGAATGAAATCACAGGATTTCACTTCCGCAGCCCAGTGTGAAACAGGGCTTAGAGTGACTTTATGATTATGAATCAGCTGCTGCACTTGCTGGGTTCTAATGAGGAAAGGTGTAGGGCCTGCTTCCATTTAGATGTGATGTCCTATTGGGAGAATCTCACTGTATCTTGGTGCAGAATTTGGGGAAAATCAGTAAGCCAATCACACAAGCAGGAAATTAAATTTCTGGGGATGTTCTAGACACCATCTGTGTACAGAACACCTCCAGGCGGCCATATTGCATTTTACAGAAAATTATGGCGGTGCTGATTGTAAAGTAAAGGTCATATTTTAATAGCAATCAATTACAATATGACTTGTTGCAACTGTATATGCCCATTTTTTTTTATTTGCTATTTTATTTTTCCACAAAGGTGTTAGTCACCCTTTAATTGCTTGACAACCAACCGCCGCCATTATACTGTGGCAGGTTGGCACGGCTGCGCAAACCGCAGCCATGTACATTGGCCGCTTTAAGAGCTATAGGTGGCAAATGTATTGCACGACACCACAGCCAGCACGATCACTGGAAGACGTCATATGTCGCATCCCAGAACTGTATGGGCATGCTGCGCCTGTCATTCGGCTATAGCGTGGTCGGCAAGTGGTTAATATAACCTTACATCAAATTCTTGCATTCTACTGTACAACAGAGCTCAGTTTAGGTAAGCGAGAGCAGCACAAGGAACCATTCATTTGTATAGCAGATAACAGTGGTTACAGTATGTACTAACAATTTATATGCTAATGGCAGGAGAGTGATGAGCTTATCTTTCTTCTCCTATTACTGTCCATTCACAGACTGGGGGAAGGGGAAAGACTTTGTTAATAACTGTAACAGAGAAAAATTAAGGAATTAGGTATCAGACCTTCTGGATGCCAGAAAGAGCTGTGTTGTGTAGCAGAGCTCTGTAAATGCCAGGGCTGGATGAACAGAAAATGAATCCTTTGGAAGATAAAACAACTCACAAGCATATGTATTTCTCTTTGTATTTACATGCCAAAAGTTCAGCTTTAAATAGTAATCTGTCACACAGCATAAATTAGTAATAAAAAGGTTATCAAGTTCTGTCATTGCTAATTGCCTCCTCTATGCTTCTTTGAATGATACTTAGAACATGACAACACATTAACCTGCATATTTATATAAAAATACAAAGATACAGGAAAAATAGGCATTTAGCAAGCTGGGAAACTATTAAAAATTAAAGCCACTAAATAGGTCAGATATGTCCCCTGAGTCAGCTTCAATGCAACATTATTATGTCTGATTGGAGTGTGCATTTAAAAAAAGTAACTCTTTGTTCCCTAAAATGCTAAAAAAAGAGTAATTGATTTGCCCTTTGTAGCTGTCAGAGATGCATTCCTTTTTTGACAGTTGGTTGTAATTCTATCAAAAGCTTATCAACTTTTCAGTGAAATCGATCTATGTAGCATCAGATTGGTTTTTTAAACCCACAGTCTCATTTTGTCTGTATGTTGGAAAAGTACACTTTGCCATCGTACTGGATGAGATTCTTAAAAGATGTTTGAAAATGAATATCATTTAGCCAAGCTGACAAAGCTCCTGGTGGCAGAAACGATGTGACCTTTTCTTGGCAAGTTTGCTGAGATGCCTGATGATGTTGGCATGTATAAATGACTGTCAATTTCTCTTATAAATTTACCTTGCTGTCCCATGTCTAGGTTTAAAGATCACTGTCACCGGCAATGTCCTAAACATTAATCCGTAGTTCTGTTTAATTTTACACTGTATTGCCAAAGGTTGAATACTTGAGAAATGAAGTCAGTGTCAAAGACTGTCTATCACTTTTTAAGAATGGTGAAGAGAAATTTAAAATTACATGAGAACGCACAATTCTATAGGTCAGGAATAGAGGTTATTACAATTCCTAGGAAGTAGAGATATGTTGAAACAAAATTTTATGAAATTCATGCAGGACATCTCCTTTAGAATTTTAAGTAGTTTAAGGCAATGATATACTTTTTACATTAAATTGTATTTATTTTGTCAAAAATATGACAGGATTAGTGATGAGTGAAGTGGCCTGGGTTCAGTTTGCTGGTGGAACCCAGCCTGAAATATGTGAACCTTGAATATAGTGCTTGAACCCTATTGAATTTTATGGCAACCCAATCTTTTTTTTAAGGTTGATTTGTAAGCTATTGTTATGTAGTGATACCCCCGAAGGAGCTGCTTTGTTTGTTTAGTTCATTGCTCTGCCTCCCAACCTTAACCACTTAAGCCCCGGACCTTTAGGCAGCTAAAGGACCCAGCCAGTTTTTGCGATTTGGCACTGCGTCGCTTTAACAGACAATTGCGCGGTTGTGCAACGTGACTCCAAAACAAAATTGACGTCCTTTTTTTCCCACAAATAGAGCTTTCTTTTGGTGGTATTTGATCACCTCTGCGGTTTTAATTTGTTGCGCTATAAACAAAAATAGAGCGACAATTTTGAAAAAAATGCAATATTTTTTACTTTTTGCTATAATAAATATCCCCCAAAAATCCCTGAAGGGGTTATGTATGACCTCATCTGTGTTTCTAACTGTAGGGGGGTGTGGCTGTAGGTGTGATGTCATTGATGCGATTGTATTTCCCTATAATCACATGATCGATGACAGCGCCACAGTGAAGAAGGGGGAAGCTGTGTTTACATACAGCTCTCCCCCTTCTTCAGCCCGGGGACCGATCGCGGGACTCCAGCGGGGATCGGGTCTGCGGGTCCCATGACCTACGGCTGGGCACTTAAAGAGGATGTTCCTGTACGTGGATGAGCCCAGCCGTGCCATTCTGCTGACGTAAATGTGCAGGAGGTGGTCCTTAAGCGGTTAATAACAGTCTCAGCTCCCTATGGCACACCTGGCAAGAGTGTAAGTACAATGACCAATGAGAAATACACACCTTATGATAAAACACAGAAATTGTCTTTACTGCAATATTTCTGTGGAAAGATGAAAGACAGTAACTGTAAATACTCAAGTAATCAGGTAGAGAGCAATAACTGAGATTTAAGAGCAATATAGCTCTCAATCCTATATTCAAGCTGCTCTCAGGGGATTCCAAACCAGAGAATGTCCCCAAGAGCAGAGGCACACTCAAATGGCAAATAAAGCACAATGTGACACTTTAAATTGGATTGGTTACCCTTAATCGGGTTATCTCTGAGTCCAGGCAGAAGGAGAGCAGAGAAATTACTCCCTTTGTGTCAGGCCTCTCTCTCCTGTAACCTGACACTACAGGCCCAACTTTAACCACTTGCCGTCTTCAGCTAGCCACTTTTGATGGTGCGCTTAACCAGTTGCCGACCGCCCGCCGTCATATTACTGTGGGACGGTGGCACTGCTGGGCGAGAGGCCGTAGCTATACGTCCACATTAAAGCGGCCGCTAGGGGGCACGTGCGCGCCGGCGGCGCGCGCGTCTCCGCTCGCCCCCGAGTTCCGCATGCGTAGCCGGCGCGTACGATCACCGCCGGGCACACGCGATCGCTCATTACAGAGCGGGGACTGGGAGCTATGTGTGTAAACACAAAGCTCCCGGTCCTGTCAGCGGGGGAAACGCCGATCTCCTATTCATACAATGTATGAACAGAAGATCAGTGATTTCCCCTAGTGAGGCCACCCCCCAATACAGTTAGAACACACCCAGGAACACACTTAACCCCTTCCCCGCCCCCTAGTGTTAACCCCTTCACTGCCAATGGCATTTTTATAGTAATCCAATGCATTTTTATAGCATTGATCGCTAAAAAAATGACAATGGTCCCAAAAATGTGTCAAAAGTGTCCGAAGTGCTGATCGCCGCCATTGCTAGTAAAAAATAAATATTAATAAAAATACCATAAAACGACCCCCTATTTTGTAAACGCTATAACTTTTGCGCAAACCAATCAATAAACGCTTATTATGATTTTTTTTTAACGAAAAATATGTAGAAGAATACGTATCGGCCTAAACTGAGGAAAAAAAAAGTTTTTTTATATATTTTTGGGGGATATTTATTACAGAGCTTTTTTTCTCAGAAAATAGGTGCAGGAACTCAACCACGACCCGTTCAGATTTCACAAACAGTAGAAGGGTCTTAAAGGGGCATTAAATACCAGAATTGCATTACATACAGTGTGCAGAGTTCAGGGGGTTACAAAGCAGTCACTTGTAAACACAGAAACCAGACTTCTGTGTTCACAAGTGATTGTGGTGAGCGGGCACCAAAGGGTCTGAGCCAAAGGTGGTGGAACTGAGTTCCACCAAGTTCCCCCAGAAAAAAAGCCCTGATTTATTATAGCAAAAAGTAAAAAATATTGCATTTTTTTTAGAATTGTCGCTCTATTTTTGTTTATAGCGCAAAAAATAAAAACCGCAGAGATGATCAAATACCACCAAAAGAAAGCTCTATTTTTGGGAAAAAAAGGACACCAATTTTGTTTGGGAGCCACGTCGCACGACCGTGCAATTGTCAATTAAAGCGACGCAGTGCCGAATCACAAAAAGTGCTCTGGTCATTGGGCAGCAATATGGTCCGGGGGTTAAGTGGTTAAACTCCGGTATAGCGGGTCAACACAACACAACTGGCCTAGCTCATCAAGTGAAATAGCCAGGATGCTCCTCAGCAAGGTGAGAGGACATTAATGTCTGTATACAGTGTCCCAGAAATGTATAACCTTTTCCCTGTGGTACTACAAGTGTCAGCAGGATGGCTACCAGCAATAATGTCTGTATACAGTGTTCATACTCCTTCTATGGTCCAGTGTACCTGCAAATGGGAAAAATGTCCTCTCACCAAATCTTGTGATCAAGGCCTAAACGGATGTCCTGGAACATCAGGCTTTCTGGGTGACCTGACTAGTCACCTCACACTGTAATGCTTCACTGCCAGTGCAGGTGAGCCTCAATATGCACCTGGAATCCCCCTCTCTCAGGCTGGATGTTACGACTGGTGGTGAATGCCTTAATTGCGCGGGGAGATCATCTGAGAGACAGCATCTCTCCTACAGGTCTGATCTCCATCACTGCCTCATCGTGACTGCCTTTCCCTCAGGACAAAAAATTGAGTCTTTAGATCCTTTTTGTGCAGAGCATCCAGGGCTTTGTAGTTTCTCCCTGTATACCATTTTATCGGGTTGTTTTGTGAGGGAGCTGCATGTCCCAGAATCCATTGCAGCTCTTTCTGCAGTTCAGTACAGTCTCTCTGATTGGCTGCTGTAACTGTGCCTTTAATTTGCTTTTGTCTTCCTGCCAATAGGTGCACAAGAGAGGCTACAGAATGAACAGCTCTGTGTGTGTCAGACCATATTACATTAGACTCAGTCAATGAAACAGGGAGAAGGGGTGAAAAACGCCATGCTGACACTGACGGATGCTTTCTCCCTAACCGTATCTGGAAAGCCTGTGTATATTGCTCCGGCCAGATTGGCGGTAATGCGGGAATTGCGGGCATCCGCTACAGTTAAAAATAAGGGACTAGGTAGATAGGAACAGCAATTGGGGAACAATACAAATTTGTTTTTAAACACTGTCCAGCAGGAAGCAAGTCTTTAAAAAAGGCTTAGGCCGCGTACACACGATGAGATATGTCCGCTCAAACTTGTCCGACGGACAGTTTAGAACGGACATGTCTCATCGGATTTTGGTCCGATGGCGTGTACACACCATCGGATCAAAATCCCCGCCCACCGGCAGACAGCGTGACGTGGCGGTGACGTTGACGCTGCCACGTCACCGCACCAGGAAGAAAAATACTTCCGCGCATGCGTCAAATCCATTCGACGCATGTGTGGGAAGATATGTCCGCTGGTGAGTGTACTGACCAGCGGACATATCCGACGGACATGTTTCAAAATTTGTCCGCCGGTCAGACATGTCCGCTGGCCCATACACACGATCGGATTTGTCCGCTGAACTGGTCTGTCGGACCAGTTTCAGCGGACAAATTTGATCGTGTGTACGCAGCCTTAAAGATAACAATACAAATAAACAATTCATTGGGGTATACATTTAACCTGCATATGAAGCAACATACTTCTAGGATATAATAAATGTATTGTAATGAATCTGCACTATAATAACACGTCTGGCTGCTGGCAAACAAAGTTTGATATGCCCAAACCTAAAAACCTACAATATTGTGAAATGATCTAGCAACTGTCAATATAACAAAATCATAAAAAAATAAATAAAAAAACAATGTGCCAAACATTAAAACTCTCTTAAATTAAAAAAAAAAAACAATAAAGTTAGGCAATTTTTTTTGTATAATGTGAAAGATGATGTTACGCAGAGTAAATAGATACCTAACATGTCACGCTTTAAAATGACTACTGCCTGTGGAATGGCAGCAAATTACGATGCTTAAATTTCTCCATAGGCGACACTTTAAGCGCTTTTACAGGTTACCAATTTAGAGTTGCACAGGAGGTCTGGTGCTAGAATTATTGCTCTCGTTCTGATGTTCGTGGCAATACTTCACATGTGTGGTGCGATCAAAGTTTACATAAGTGTGGGGGAGTAACGTATGTATTCGCACTAGCACGTAAGCGCGGTGGGACAGGGGTCTGATCAGCTACTTTCCTGGCTGCTGGTGGCCTGGTAAACAGAGAGGCAAGAACGGAAGTTGTCGCTCCTGGTTTCCAAGGTCACAGAGAGAGGAACAACGTCACTTTCCCTCTTTCTGTTCAGGGCAGCCATTGCTGCCAGCTGCATTGCTCCTGAGCACCGCAATCATATGGAAGAGTAGTGGTGGCGGGAGGAGGCTGGGGCTGATACCAAAGTAGTCTGGGATACAGGTACAAGTAATTAGCCACTTGAATCACTTCTGCCTGAAAGAGAAACATTGGCTGAAAACATACATACTGGAATAATGCCTGCAGGTACAGGCATAATTCCGATATAACCACTGAAACCAGAGGATGTCCATGTAACAGGTAAAGCAGACAAAGCATTGTTTCTCAGACACAAATCTTCCCCAGGTATATGCACTTGTACCCTGGGATAACTCCTGTTAGGCAGCAGTAAAAGGCAACGCTCACTGGAGCAGATATAGCTCATCAAGGAACCAACAGAAAGTCAGTGATAGTGAAGTAGTTTAAATACATTTTTATCGCAGAACAGAGACAGTTATCCAATTGGAAAAAAACTCTTGTAGGATATACTACTGTTTATAGTGGTGTTAAACCCAAAAGCAAACATTCATTATATTGCAGCCTACCAATTCTTAGATGCAATAGCTGCATTTTTTTTCAGGCTTTGTTTCCTTTATTTTCACCTGGTGATCTGGCCAGTAAGTATGTTGTTCTTCTAAAGAACAAGCTCCCTTACAGATGTAACAGTTAGTGGGATGTGACAAAACCATTTAATACAAACAGAGGTGATTACAATGATCAGCTTTTATATATTTATTAGACATGTGCATTCGTTTTCGTCCGAATGCATTTTCGTCCGAATTTCATGTATTTTCGTTATCGTTTTAACAAACAAAAACGAACACACAGAATACGAAAAACGAAAAGATCCGACATAAACAAATGTTTTATTTTCGTTTTTGTGGGTCGAACGTGCCTAACCTTAACTCTATTAGTCCAAGATTATTCTACATAGAGAGAAAAGATTTGACGACATAGAGAAAAAAGATTCGACATTATAGAGAGAAAAGATTTGACATAGAGAGAAAAGATCGCTGCTGGAATTGGGTGGGGGAAGTAAAATAAAAATAATGATGATGATGAATGTTATTGGCTGATTGTAACCAAAGAGGAGGAGCAGTAAAATAGCTAGAACTATTTAACTTTACATTTCTTTTTTTTTTTTTTTTTAAATAATTTTTATTCAAGGTTTTGCAAAGAATACAAAGTTAAGCAAACAGTGACGACTGTAACAGAAGTGAGACTAAACATTACATGAACCGTTACAACAGTTGAGAGCAAGTAAAGTTGTATTAGACTAAACGGGACAGAGTCCTCGCCCTATCCTCACCCCGAGCCCCAAAAGGGATCATGCTGCCCCGGGGGTAGATATTGCGAGGTGGTCCCATGAAAATACCTGCTCGCAGTGTAGAACTGGCTGCAAGGAGACACTCTAAATGGTGAGGCACTATGACCTAGGCTGAATTCTTATGCAGCAATAGGGTCTCGAAATCATATGTACCAGGGGAGGGGGGAGTGCCCCAGGCTCTCCTGGCACCACCATTTGTTGTGCTGTAAACCTTATTCAAAAATATAAAGCAGATATACAAACACAGGGAAAAACCCTACGGGACCTATAGGGTCCAAAAACCCTACAATAGCTAAAAAGAAGGGTTTGCATTTAACTTTACATTTCAACATGAACGACAAAGTTTCGACAAAGCATCGAAAAACGTTGAATCTGTCATTGAAGGCTTATGGTGTCTGTTGATAGTTCTAAGAAGATTCGACGGAGCAGCTAAACTGTATGACGCTGCGATCATACATTTCTGGTCAAATGCTCGGCCCATAGGCTATAGAAAAGTTCTATTGTTGGTTGACTAGTAATAATAATTAATAAATATAATTATTACTAGTCATACAACATTAGAATTCTACTATAGCTTGCAGGCGGAAAATTTGACTGGAAAAGTATGATTGCAGCGTCGTACAGTTTCGCTGCTCTGTCAAATCTTCTTTGAACATTTGACACAGTCAGACACCATAAGCCTTCAATGACAGGTTCAACCTTGATTCGTTCGGATTTTCGGACGAAAACGAAAATCCGAAACAAAATATTTCAGTGTGCACATGTCTAATATTTATGTAAAATCCTTATCCTAAAAGGAAAAAATAAAACTATTGTTGTAACTTCTAATAAAGTGTGAGCTGGAGTTTGGCTTCAATTTGTTACTATATCTAAATCTGCTAACATCTAACAGTGGGGGCAGTGGGGAAACTCTAATACAGAGTGGGGACATTCTAATACATGAGGTGTGTTACTGGCCAGATCACCAGGTAAAAAAAGCCTCAAAAAGGAAAATCAATACAGCCACCACATGTAATAATTAGTAAACTGCAATATATAACATTTTTGGTTTTGGGTGTATTACCGTTTTATCTAGATGGCCTTGGGTAATTTTTTTTAAAACCGACTATCTAAGGAAAAGTATCCACATATACATAACCCTGGTAGTGCCACTCCAAACCTGCTGTGTTTCCTGTTGGTTTCCCCTCTGCTTCAGGTGCCAATCCCAGGCATTTTCACACTTGCGGGAACATATTAGCGCATGGAGAAAACATATGCGCATGCATGGAACCATGAGCACTGCTGCCAAATGGCCTATTTAAGATGGACTCTGACATGGATGGACTGCTGAGTGGTCTTCATCTTGTTCCTGCTTTACTTGCGCTTTGACCTTCCAGACCTGCTTACCTGTCTACGACTCTGCTTGCCTCTGATCTGTCCTTGAATTTCTGCCTGCCTGCTGTGACCTAGGCTTGTATTCTGACTCTGCTTCTGTCTTGTGTTCCTGTACCTGGATGCCTGGCTGTGTACTGATTCCAGCTTGTGTCCTGACTCTGTCTCTGCCTAATGTTCCTGTAACTCTCTGCCTGGCCATTGATGGCCTTTTGGCTTGTGTCCTGTATACACTCCTGTCTGCAAATCAAGTGTCACCTTGTTCCAGTTCCTGGTTCTTGGTTCCTGCCTGGTGATCTATGGCCATCTGCTTCCTGCAAACCTCAGCTAGCACTACCTGCTACACCGGCCCTCATGCCACTCTGTGCCCTCACACTTCCTGTCATCACTTCAACAGATATTGGACAAGAGGTGCAGGAGAAAACCTCTCTCCAGCTGGATCTCCACCAGGTACGTAACACATCCCTACAATAGACAGCTCCCAGTTTGGCTAAATTTAAACCAGCTGACCTGTGATGCTGCATGACATAACAGCTACAGTTTATGTTGAACTCATAATTGATGTGAACTCAAAGCTAATCCCTAGCTAGGAATAAAACAGTTTTTTTTTTGTTTGAGTCCTGTTAGCATTTTTTTAGATGTACATACCATATTAGAAAAAAAAACAAGTGTACACAGCTATAGTTAATGGAGACTGTAAAAAAATTTAACAGAAAAGCAAGAGAACTGTACTGTAGTGTAGTTTGCTGCACGTGAGCAAATCTTGGTTTGCATCCCCAGAAGTTTAAGCCCCAGCCAGCATACATTATTCCATATACTGATGAATTAAATATAGATTTCAGTGGTAAACTCATACATATATGCTGACTTTTTAAAGCCTGCAAAGTGTACATGGTTTTTATATGCCTTTTAGCTTAGTGCAATACACATTTCATTGCTATCACTGCATGCCTTTGAAGGTCCATCTTAAGATACAGTTGACATCATGGCAACATTTGGACGTTCAATATAAACGGCAAACTAGAACTGCCATGTTCACAATAAAATGAACACAACAAACTTTGCAACAACAGAAAAAAATTGGTGGCACAAAAATATATGTTTATGTGCACTCAGATGTGTAGTATTAGCTGCAGTGTAATTGTACACAGGATAGCAATACAGTTAATGAATACAGAAAAGGACACTGTGCTCAGTATGTCAATACTCAATATACTACATCATAGTCCGTTTATAATCAACTGAATTCAATTGTTCAATCTTGTGATAAAGTGCTCATGCTCTAAGAACAATTTTCCAGTGCTTGACTCCAACTGTGCTCAAGGTGCCCCACATAGATGTGTAGCAATATGATTATTGACATACTGAGAGCTCTGTGTCCTTTTCTGTATTCATGTTCACAATAAACTTCAATGCAAGTCGGCTAGATAGGTTCATGGATCCTGATTGTGCAAGACAACATGCACAGTTATACTTAACTCTTGTTCTTGTGCTCTACCAGCTTTGGCATCACAAATCTGGTGGAGGGGAGAGCACATTTGTAAAGCACACTGTTGTAATGGTAATGGTAGATATAGTGTATAACTAACAAAAGAGTTAATACTCTATCTCTGGGTTAATACAATTATTATATGTGGCCAGAATGAGTATCTATTACACATAAACTCATATATGCCACCAAAAATTCTCATAGAATGCAGTCACAAATATAATGTCCACAAAACAGTGTGAGCTGCATTAAAAAGTAATGACAATCATAAAAAAGTCAATAGTGTTCATGCAGATAGATCTTTAAAAGTTCTTGTGCAGTGTCAAAACGCATGCCAGATCTAGCATGTCAGAGGTCTTTCACACCATGTTCCCATTAACCCTTAGGTTGTAAAGTAAGAAATATATAGAAAATAAAACATTGTGATGGCAAAATGAGGCTTAATGTTGATAAATGTAAAGTTATTCAATTGGGGGATAAGAATATACATACATCATACATACTAGGGGGAGTACAACTTGGGGAATCAATGGTGGAGAAGTATCAGGGTGTTTTAGTAGAGCATAAGCTTAATAGCAGCATGCAATGCCAAGCTGCAGTTTCCAAAGCGAACAAAACACTTTCTTGTATTAAGAGAGGTATAGACGAGAGAGAGAGAGAGAGAGAGAGAGAGAGAGAGAATTTTGCCCCTGTACAAATCATTAGTGAGACCTCATCTGGAATATGCAGCTCAGTTTTGGGCACCAGTTCAAAGAAGGATATTGGGGAACTGAAGTGCAGAGAAGGGCAACCAAACTGATAACAGGCATGGAGGAGCTCAGCTATGAGGAAAGATTACAGGAATTGAATGTATTGTCTCAAGAAGAGGAAATAAGGGGTATTTGATCAACATGTATAAATATATCAGTGGTCCATATAGTGAACTTGGGGTACAGTTATTGACGTTAAGGTCCTCACAGAGGACAAAGGGGCACTCTTTACTGGAAGAAACTCTTTGTCTGGAAGAAAGGATATTAAATCTCCAAATACGAAAAGGCTTCTTCATAGTAAGAGCTGTGAAAATGTGGAAATAGACTCCCTCAAGAGCTGGTTCCATCCAGCTCAGTAGATTTCTTTAAAAAAAAGGCATAGATTCTTTCCTAAATGTACATGGATACTAACATTTATAGGTAAAGTTGATACAGGGAACATTTGATTGCCTCTTGGGGTATCAGTATTTTTTTGTTTCCCAAATTGGAACCTGCTTCACTGTTTTTTTTGCCTTCCTCTGGATCCACTGTGGGTATGGTATTGTGTATATAGGATTTAAAAAAAAAAAAAAAAAATTCCCCCTTTTTATTGATTGAACTAGATGGTGTTTTGTTTAAACCAGACTAACTATGTAACTATGATTATAACATTATTAGTTGTAACCTGATATTATTAGAAATTGAAAAAGTGAGACAGTGGGCACCTTTAACAACCATCAAATCACCCCAATGGAAGCCTTCCAGAAACATTACAGGCCAGTGGGCAATTCAGCATGCCAGTGTGTTTTCACAACGGACATTTGGGTGGCCTAATTTCACAGATTAAGAACTATAGGGCCCATGCATGGATAAGCAATCCACAAATCAGTATGCTGACATCAGCATGTACCAATAATAAAAGCTCTTTCAGAGCTTCCCCTCTTTTCCTGCACAACCTACTTTTCCTACTTACAACCTACTTATTTTCGAACCCTATGAACGACGTATACAGCTGACGCATTTCAAGGATCTGGCCCTTATGTTCTTAGAGCGTGTAAGACCCTCGCCTTTCCCTGCTTATATCAAAATGTCCCCCTTTTCCCCCTTTTTATGGATTTATATTATAAATGTATAATTTCTAATCATTTTTATTTTGACATCTACAGTGTTTCCAAAGGTGATTAGACATACCTTAGATTTAGCTATTAGATTATTGGAATTATAAAGGTAGAGAAACTATTTACACACACATGTTTTTATAGGGTTTAGAACTGGATATTAATATACATTTTCTTATGATCTTTTAATATTAATATTTAATATTTTATTATACTTATGCATTGTATGATTTCATAGCATAGTGCGTGAAGTTTATATTTACACATTTTTGTATTCCATTTTTTTAATTAGTATTTCATATCTATAAGAATTATCTGGCAGTTTTGCATGGATGATTACATTGATGAGGGGTGGATTGATGGACCATTTATGAGTATTTGTATGATATTTTTGTGATAGTTTGCCCTTTAGGCTCTCTATATGTGTGTACATCACTTTCTCGACATGTAGGACTTAACATGTTTTTGACCTGGAGGATGGGGACTACACCAACATGCCACCCTTTCTAATCCTCTAGAGGCAGTGTAGCTAACTCTGTTATCCATATTCTTTCAGTGTTCTTTAGTATAAGGTTCCTGAATTTGATGTTCATATTTTACTGCGTCTATAGTAAAATAGACAAAATATTTTATCAGCTAAAAACATTTTCATTCTCAAAAATTAAACTACATAAAAAAGAAAAAGTGGAATAGATAACAAATATGACAAAATACTGTAAAATTGCTGATTACAATGGCCAGTGGCCTTAGTCTGTTTGGTAAATGGGCTGCCTAACAAAATGTGAATACTCCATTATTTTCATCAGTGCATCAGAACGCATGGTAATGTATTACAAAGCATTGTAATTCACTGCAATGCAAATGCCTGGAGGAATCCATGGCAACACAGTGTACCAATACGCATAACATGCACTTTCACACAATTCAGTAACATGCGTACTGTCGCTGTGCAATAGTGGGGACTGAGCCTATTTTAACATTGCTGCATATGACCCACAAAAACAGTTGTCTCTGAATGTTCAATGCACACTGCAAATGACAAACACAACCTAAGCACAAGGGTGTACACTTTAGTGGGTCACTTAAGAGTTTGCTGAGTGCTCAGGCATCCACAGTGCACAACAAAGACATTTACTTTTGATAAATCAGGTCCTTCTACTCAGCCCACGCAATAATAATTGTATCTAAATGGCTGCATTTACAGTCATTGTAGTAGCTATCTACCCTGTCTCAAAAGACCTATCTACCTACCAATGGCAACTGGCGCTCAAATTTCTTTGGGGGGCGCAAACAAATGAAAAAAAAAAAAAAACATCAATTGCAGCCTCACTGTGCCCATCAATTTTCGCCACTGTGCCATTAAACGCAGCCACTGTGCCCATCAATTGTCGCAACTGTGCCATAAATTGTCGCCACTGTGCCATCAAACGCATGCGCTGTGCCATCAATTGTCACTACTGTGCCCATCAAGTGCAGCCACTGTGCCCATCAATTGTCACCACTGTGCCATTAAACGCAGCCACCGTGCCATCAATTGTTGCCACTGTGCGATCAAACAAAGCCACTGTGCCATCAAGTGTCGCCACTGTGCCCATCAATTGCCACCAGTTTGCCCCCTCAAATACCGCCAGTTTGCCCCGTAAAATGCTGCCAGTTTACCCTGTAAAATGCTCCCAGATTGCCCCTTAATACCGCCAGTTTGCCCCCCCCGCCCGGCACCTACCCTTCTTGGGTCAGCCATCCTCCTTCATGCTCCCTCGATGTCTTCTCCCGCCCTCGATGTCGCTTCAGACAATTAGGTGACCGGTAACCAGACCCGGTGAATCTGATTGGCTGAGATGCGTGACAGTGTAAACCAAGGACAGCACACCCTGTGCGCCCTCTGGTTAACCATTTAAAAGTCGATTAGAGTCCACAGGCTCTAATAAGGAAGTCTATCAGAGCCGCTGGCTCTCAAAGACACTTCCAAAATACACCCATCGCTGTTATTCAGATGGCCGGCGTTCAACATGCTCTATTTTTTCACAACGAACATGCTCTATTTTTTCACTACCTTTTCAACGTTGTCGTTTCTAAGGTTGTAAAAAATGGTCGTGTGTGGGCTTTAACAACGTGAAAAAAACGCGTATGCTCAGAAGCAAGTTATGAGACGCGAGCGCTCGTTCTGGTAAAACTACTGTTCGTAATGAAGTAAGCACATTCATCACGCTTTAACAGACAGAAAAGGGCAAATCGTCTTTTACTAACACGAAATCAGCTAAAGCAGCCTAAAGGGTGGCGCCATCCGAATAGAACCTTTATAGTGCTGTCGTACGTGTTGTACGTCACCGCGCTTTGCTAGAGCATTTTTTTTTCACGATCGTGTGTAGGCAAGGCCGTTTTAATGATCGGGTTGAAAAAAAGTTTTTTGTCTAGACCCTTAAAAACGTAATTTTTTAGAACCCAAAAAACGGTTGTGTGTACGCGGCATTATGTGCAAGTTATTGTCCAAAAAAAGGGTACGGGGCCAGGTACCGCCCTGGGGGACATTGGGGGTATGGGGGCAATTTAAAAAAATGTATACGGTAGTTTTTACAGGGACAGTAATTTTGATGATGCTTAAAGTGAAACAATAAAATTGAAAAATTCCTTTAAATATAGTGCATGGGGGACCCCTTTAGTCTGCCTATTGTAGTCTTCAGATATTATGTCTAATAGACTTCATCCTTCATATCAATGTAGTCTTTAGATCTTTTAGCGTGTATTGTCTATCGTATAGTGTCTAGTATGATGTTAGTAAATTGTTCTCGCAGCAAAACACCAGGTCCTCCAGAGAACGCATTTATTTCAACAACTACAATACAGACTAGTCCAACGTCCACAGATGATACAAAAATCCAGCAGAGTCATTCAGATTTCTACCTGCGCCCCCATACTCATACAGAGAGTACTTTCTCTCTGACAAGATGACCAGAATGTCATCCTGTCTTAATCCTATATTGGTTTCATACTGGAGGGGGGTGGGGGGTCAACCAAATGTTCCCATTGAATTACTACCCCCCCTCGAGTCTAATTACCATTAATAAATACTTACTTATGTATGTAAGGAAGTACCAGGCCATCTCATACACCTAGATTGTCTTAGATAAGATTTACACATCAAAGGGTCCTCTGTATCTTTTGATCCTTTGGCCACAAGATTTGGTCAGCAAACTTCCTTTGATGTGTAACCTCGAATGCCTAAATACCATACCATACATACTGTATAACACAATATTTTAAATACCAACACATCTATATTAATATTACTACATATTCCCCCACTTGGATCGGTTCTAACTACTAGAACCGATCCATAATTCAAACAACAAACGCAATCATGGTTTGAGGTACTGGATGCTTTACAATGGCTCATATGAAATATTAAGTTGAGACTGGTTACATCTCTCTTCACCAACCTCTAAAATATCCCCATGAAACAGTTATTAGATAATATAACTTTAGACCATGACTGGAAAAGGGTTCGGTAAACATAAGTGGCCCGTATCCGTATAGCTGTTAGGCCTTATTTCAAAGCTTGCTTTTTCTTGAGTAAATCACATAACGATCTTGAATATTGTGCAAAAAAACGAGCAGATGTCACCGTCCATTCTGACTTCATCACATCTCTCACCATCTCACTGAAAGTAAAGCTTGGTGTGTTTTTGGGAAGTCCAATCCATATAAGTCCAGGATTCTCTCATCTCCAGGCTCAAAGTTTATATCTTTAAAGATGCTTTTGCACAAACACCAGCAACTCCTGAAATACCACTTTCATCTTCATAGTAAGAAGAACCATTAATGTACCAGCAGTCCCTTTCAAGGTCAAAAAGGTTTGGGTATGGCAGTAGAAATTCTGTGCTGCAAACTATTTCCTTGCACCCGACATTCATGAGTTTCACCTTCAATCATTAATCCACCAATCAGGATACTTGGTTCCTTTAACATCAAACCCTCAATATTCTCTGATAATAAAGCTGTAGTCCATCTGCTTCTTTCCATTTCTTATTTGAACAATGATGACCTGTGTCATTCGTTGATTGCCAGCAACGATTTGCATTCATAATGTGCTGTAGGCTGACACCTCATTGCGTTTAATAGAGCCGTTACTTGTATCATTCAGTCCATATTTCCACCAGAATGGTATGCCAACATATATATATATATTCCCCCATGCGATGGTTTAGATATTATCAGCTTGACATCTGTGTTTATCAGATCTTCTGTCCAGACAATGCGGCAGTGGAAATTCTTGCCAGTATTTTTTTATAAAAGGTAGAAAGTTATTTTTCATCCATATGTGTCACAGCCTTCAGCATATTATAAACAACTGATTCAACATGTTTCAAATCACGACTAGAGTGATGAATTTCACTCCCCCTCTTATAAATTTAGGAAAGCCACCCAACTTACTATATACTATATGCTATGTTAAGCCATTGCGCAGCATCACCTCAGATGTCAAATCTATTGATATCAATATGCATTATGTCATATGTACAGATGTTTTAAAATTGTTTTAGGTTTAAATGCCTCGCTCTGATTTTAAGATTAAGTTCAAGAAATAAAACATAATACAAATAAAAAGCAAAATATATCGGGAAAAGGGAGAAAATGAAAAAATAGGGCACTGGGCAAGTCCGTTGAAAAGAAAATGGGGAAAAAAAAAAAATGAAAAAAGGGAATTTGAATGTTCAAAAAAAAGTCCATTGCTTGATGAATTTTGAGAGATATTCACTTGTATAGTGATATATTGTCCATTTGTCCATTCAGTGTTTCTACCCTGCTAGCCAGCAATTACTCCTGCTGTTCACATGCAAACTGTACCTGAAAGACAAAAACTCTCAGACAAAACTCATTAGCAAAGTCCTTAAACAAAGTATTATTTACAGTCTACAGTTTAAAGCTAGTTCACCCCCACTGCTGTAGAAGCGTCATTTCCATTCAAAAACAGGTCTGGATGATTCAACTGTTCTAATAGTGTGTAATATTCTATTTTCATCTTATCATACTCAATTTTAAGGTGGTCATATTTCTGTTTTAACTGAGGAAATGGTATCCAGGTCTTTCTCTTATGATTCTGGTCAGCTCTGTTTTTCATATTAATATCACTTATGTTTGACCCAGAGTTCCCTCTCTTGTTGTGATCATTAGATATTATCTTCTGATCTTTCTGTTCAGTGTTTGCCCTAAACAATGTGGCTACATCAATTCTGACAGCTTGCTCGTTTGACTTTCTCCATAAATGATCCGCCCCCTTAACAATACGTCTTTTAAATCATGAGGATTCGGGGTAACTAATAAAATATTTTGTCTGATATCTTCATGCAAAGCATCTAGAATCATACTGATATGTATCGAGCCTCCCCGCTCAAATGCAAGATTATTACCAACCAATAATTCCATAATAGTTGCTAACCTGTGCGACAATTCATAAGGAGATTCACTCTGCATTTGGTGGATCTTCCCACAAATTGCTACATCAGAACGCACTCCATACAAGACACATAATAATTCCAGCAATATGTCTCTTGTTCTCAGAGGCTGAATACAGATCTGTTTAATTCTCATCCAAAGACTATTCCCTATAGAATGTTGCAAAACTTTTTCTAAGTCAGATGGGTTGAGACTGTACATGTCCCTGACATTCTGCAAGTCACAAAACCATTTCAAAAATCTGTTTAAATCATGGCAGGGAACCATTCCTATTTCTTTAAGAATTGCATCTAGTTCTTTTGGTTTCAAATGCTTCATTACAAGCTGAACCTCCCCTGTATTATTATTATAAACCGTGGTGGTTACAGTGGGTGCGGCTGGCAATGAATTGTCAGATTTAATATGAGGTTCTGTTTCATTTGCTAGAAAGTTTGTGTTTGTATTTTGCTGCAGATTGCTTAATCCAAGATTTGATGCACCTCTGCATTCCTGAGATCTCTTCTCCAATTCCATAATTCTTAATTTTAATCTCTCATTTTCCTCTGATAATTCATCACACCGTTTAGATTTCTCAAGCAAAGCTCCACCAATGGTAACTGCATGCAATTTTAAATTTACTGTCTCAGTGTCTGATTGGTTTTGTAACCGCTGACAAACCTTATGGGTATTATCAACTTCACTCTGTAACTGCACAATTTCCATAACTTTATCATTCAAAGAACTTTCAATTTTTAAACAGCAAGATAACAAGCCCTGCACAAGACAACCTTTTCTTTTACTTTCTGAAATTTTGCTATCAAAAACGCTTTTCTCTAAAAATTCCTTCATCATAGTCCACGTCTGCTTACATTTTTCTGGAATTTCATAAGGGCCGCCATGACGCTTAATACATTTTGATACCCATCTGTTAACTTTATCAGAACTGACACTAGCTTCACACTGAGTAAGCATTTTGACTATATTATTAATAAATAAAAGAAAAAAAGGAAATATTTTACTCACCGCATTTGAAGCTCCACCTTGCCAGTTCCAGTCTTCTGGTACATGACAGTCTTTTTCTTTCTTCAGTTTCCAGTCTCCAGAGAATAATTCTGGGGTTCCAAACTTGTTTAGTCTTGTATATCAGACTCTTATGTCACAACCAGACATAGAATCACAGCACAGGTCTTTTTCTTCATTCGACTTCTTGTCCAACTCACAGGATTGTTGTCACCACCGACTTCTGTTACTAAGTCCTGAAAATGCGCTTCTGGTCACTTGCACGGCACCAATGTAGTCTTCAGATATTATGTCTAATAGACTTCATCCTTCATATCAATGTAGTCTTTAGATCTTTTAGCGTGTATTGTCTATCGTATAGTGTCTAGTATGATGTTAGTAAATTGTTCTCGCAGCAAAACACCAGGTCCTCCAGAGAACGCATTTATTTCAACAACTACAATACAGACTAGTCCAACGTCCACAGATGATACAAAAATCCAGCAGAGTCATTCAGATTTCTACCTGCGCCCCCATACTCATACAGAGAGTACTTTCTCTCTGACAAGATGACCAGAATGTCAGCCTGTCTTAATCCTATATTGGTTTCATACTGGAGGGGGGTGGGGGGTCAACCAAATGTTCCCATTGAATTACTACCCCCCCTCGAGTCTACTTACCATTAATAAATACTTCCTTATGTATGTAAGGAAGTACCAGGCCATCTCACACACCTAGATTGTCTTAGATAAGATTTACACATCAAAGGGTCCTCTGTATCTTTTGATCCTTTGGCCACAAGATTTGGTCAGCAAACTTCCTTTGATGTGTAACCTCGAATGCCTAAATACCATACCATACATACTGTATAACACAATATTTTAAATACCAACACATCTATATTAATATTACTACACCTATAAAGTGGCGCATCTGTACCGTGTATACAACCTGCTTTAGCAAAACCGATATTGCTGCCAATGTTTTCTTTTTCATTCAGTTGTCAGCGGGGAAGTCTGTTGACAGCTGACTCCTCCATTGTTAAGGATGCAGTGGTCAGCTTCTTGGTCTGCTTCTTAACAACCAGCTATTCACTGTTACTGTATTGTGCAGCGTGCAGTGCATTGTTGGGCGCTCAGCGGGTGAATATCCTGCCAAGCCCCCCACAAATTCAGATGTTTTCAATACGGGGATATAGGCGGTATTCAGGAAAAACTTTTGCTTGGCTCGAACTGTTCATCCAACTCTATTCAGAACCCACAGGCCGGATTCACACCTATGCGAATTGGTTGCGGCTTAAACCGCATCTAATACGCAGAACATTTCTAAATACATTGTTTTCAAAGAGACTGGTTCACATATGTGCGATGCATTCGCACTGCGCATTGCAGTAAAAATGTGTGCGGATTTTATGTCTTACGGTGCGGCTCAGGTGCGAATTCAGTCCCATTATCTTCTATGGGTACGCAACTGATTCGCAGATGTGTTCAGTTCTCTTCAGGAATTTCTCTCATTCAGCCCAATACACTTCTCCCCCACTCTCCTCTCACCCGGAACTTCTCCCAGGTCTCCAAATTCGCAGCTAAAACGCAATGGATCTGCTGAACACTTCCCTTATCTATCTGCAGAGATTACAGAGCTGAAATTTGCACCGCACAAGTGTGATTCCGGCCTCAAGTGTGTAAGGTAAAGAATGCAATAATAACACAAATACATTTTCTCTGAAAATAAACGATACTTTCTATTAAATTAAGACTTACATTTACATGGATACTTTATAGATTTTACAGGGAAGCAGATTATTTTTGTTTGGGATAACTTGTATTTAGAATAAGCTAGCCACTGGACCAAGCTACATTGCTTGTTTGCCTCTAGAGGGTCCCATCCTTGATTTTTACCTTACTTTATGAGAGCAATGGCCCTGGTTTGTTTTCTGAGGACTAGAGCTTGGAATCACTGCCTTAAAGTATATAAAGTAGTCCAAGACATGAAATTGTGTCTCAGCTGGGCAATGTTTGTGGAACATTACACACTGGGGGGGGGGGGGGACGGGACTTTTCTGCTCTGTATTATCAGAGCAGCAGTGATCTAAGAATAAATGCAAATATCTAGCTTAAAGCACATTATTTAATTTGCATCTTTTTTTTTTTATGTTTCTATTTGTATGTCTCAATTATCATATAATATTTAATAACACTGATCACATGGCCAACAGTTTCAGTGATGTGTATGGTACTCAACGTCTTAGATTCTCCCATCATGATTCATGAAATCTTTGAATCATCTGTGAATGCCATCTTGAATACTTTGTGAAGATGATTGCAGGATGTAGGAGAACTGATTAGACAATCTCCGATGTGCATTAAATTTGCGGAGGTCACAGTTTGCCAGTTCTCAGCAGAAATGCCATTGGTCACATCTGTTTGCTTGAAGCTCTTTTGTGAGTGATCATAATCAGGTGAAAATGTAAGGTTACTCATACTGAGTGAAAAGGAAAGGTCATTTTCCCTCTGAATAGTTTGTCAGACTCTATACTAACTGCAGATGCTTTTATTCTGCAGATGTGTCTCAGAGATGCTGAGCGATCCCCTGTTGTTACTGTGCAGTATCACTTATTAGATGAATACAGAGACACTTTTTCTTAGTTACTGAATGTAGGACACCAATCTACCTTTGTGTGCTTGCACTGGCTTAAACACACTGCTTATTGAAATGATAAAAGGATAGAGTGCTTGCTTCAATTGCTAGGGACTTTGGCAAAAGAAAATTGTGCTTGTTGCTACACAAAGGATTAAAAGTAAACTGTTATTTTTGATGTGCTTGAGATGAAGGTAATAATTTCTTCCATGGTATATTTGTTTCACTTTAAAGTTGTCCTTTTATTGTACTGTATTATAAAACACAATTTATTGCAGCCTATAATAAAAGAAAAAAATCAAATGTGTTTAACCACTTATATTCTTATATCTCGTACACACGATAATTTTTCAGCATGAAAAAAAAAAACTTTGGCCCAGACTCACAGAGCGATTACGCCTGCGCAACAGGAGATGCGCGTGCGTAAGTCTAAATGTGCGCGTGCGTTTCGATGCACGGCATCCCCAAAACGAGATACGCAAGAAATCTGCTTTTTTTGGTCTGGCGTAATTTCGTTAGACAGGCGCGTCCGTCCGCGCAAAACTGCGCTAGACAGATCATTGATTTGCTAGTCAAATATGCTAATGAGGGACTTACGGGGATCCACAAAAGAACGTTGGGGCAGCGCAGGCTACGCAGTGTGCGCAACAGCAAAATGTCCTGTCTAAAATTAGAGAATATAAAAGCTGGTCTAAATAGAGAAAAAAAGTCTACTTGTTAGATAAAGCAACACTGTTAGTGAGGAGCTCAGCAGTCACACGTGTTGCACAACAATCTGTATGCCAACATGCCAGGGGCATCGTCGCACATAGCTATACTACTGACTTTAGATGAACAAAGAAGGATGAGGGCATGGAGGATGGCACGGAGGATGGCACGGGAGAGGATATACCGCACCCGCATAGACCTGTTTGGCATGAGTGATTCTGAGGTGTATCGCATCTTCAGATTCACCCCTCATGCCATCCTGGAATTTACCATAACCTTGCAGGAGGACATCACTAGCCCAACATACCGCTCACATGCAGTGCAGCCACTGGTCAAGGTCATGGCAACACTCCATGTCCTTGCCAGTGGCTCTTTTCAGCGTACAAGTGGAGTGGTGGCTGGGATGTCACAATCCTCCATGAGCAGATGTGTGCACCAGGTTGTCCCTGCAATCCTCAGGCCTCGTACACACGAGGGGATATGTCCGCTGAAAACGGTCCGATGGACCGTTTCAGCAGACATCTCCGCTCGTGTGTATGGGCTAGCGGACAGATTTCTCCACCCGACAGATTTCAAAGCATGCTTTGAAATCTATCCGGTGGGAATCTGTCCGCCTGACATGTCTGCTGGGTAGTACACTTACCAGCAGACATGTCGTCCCCCACCGCCGCCGCGCCACCGCCGAATGGATTCGGCGCATGCGCAGAAGTGTTTAACTTCCTGGTGCGGTGACGTGGCGGCGTCAACGTCACCGCCGCGTCACCGCCACGTCACCGCGCCGTCCGGCGGCGGGGAATTTGATCCGATGGTGTGTACACGCCATCGGATCAAACTCCCGATCGGACATATCCGATGGAAATGGTCCGCGGACCGTTTTCATCGGATATGTCCGATCGTGTGTACGAGGCCTCAGACGCATGGCCAACCAAATCATCAAACCCACCACTGAGGACCTGCGGCTGAAGGCAATGACAAATTTCTACAGAATTGCCAGATTCCCACGCACCATCGGGGCCATTGATTGCACACATGTGGCACTCCAGCCCCCCCAGGAGACAGAGCACATGTACCGCAATCGGAAGCATTGGCACTCCATCAACGTACAGGTGATAGTCGATGCCCAAGGCCTCATATGGCACGTCCGTGCCAAACACCCAGGGTCCAGCTATGACAGCTACATATACAATCAATGCCACATCCGAATGGAATTCGATCAGAACGTGTATGGGGACACCTGGCTGGTTGGTGAGTGACATGGGTGGCAGGCATGACTATCCCCTCCCATGATGCACACATCACAAGGGGCACATGCATGACTAACATCCTCCTGTCTTTTCCCTTACAGGTGACTCTGCATATCCACTGGGACCCCATCTCATGACTCCTATCCGGAACCCCCAAACCCCAGGAGAGGAAAGATACAATCAAGCACATGCCCAAACACGAGCAGTGGTGGAGCGCACCTTTGGCCTCCTGAAGTCACGTTTCCGATGCCTGGATAAGTCTGGGGGGACCCTCTTGTATTCCCCAAACTTCGTGTGCCAGATCATCGGTGCCTGTTGCATGCTGCACAACTTCGCAGTAAGAAAGGGCCTGCAGATTGACCTACGTGATGACCTGACCCCTGAACCAGACAATCCCCCCCTAACCGAGGCTACCCCGTCTTCTGAGGGAAGAGCAGCCAGGAGACAACTCACATCGGGTATCTTTGCACGTTAAACACACACATTAATCATGGCACAATGAGAATGCATGCATGCACACCACTGTGGTCCCTAGCACACACACCCCACATCCACATCAAATTGGATTGGCACCAGTCCACCATGCAGGACTTGTGAGCAGCAACGCCACGTCAAGGCTCCAATTATGTCACTGTACATTCATACACCATTCACATGGACCTGGGGATCACTTCTCCCTGGTCCTGGGGAACCCTTCTCCACCAAAATTGAGGGTGACACCCCTTTTCCGGCAGGAATGTCACCCCCACATTCAAACAGCATTCACAACCCCCAAAAAAAAAAAAATTAACAGCAAAATCAAAAATTTTCCAGCAAAAAAAAAAAAAAAAAAAGGGGAAAAAAAATTATTGCCCTTTACGTAAGCCACGCCTGGGGCGCCCCCGGCCATGGCCCCGGCTCCTCAGGGGAGACTTATGGGGGAGGGGTAAAACCGGGGAAGGAGGAGCAGCCCCTGATCTCTGCCCACCTGGCGGCCTGCCCTCCAAGGCCACGGCTATTCTGTCCAGGGCAGCACCAAGTGTTGCCGTGTTGGCCTGGATAGCCTGGGTGAGGGCCCTCACATCCTGCCCAACGCCTGCTGATGTAGTCTGCAGGTCGTTTAGGCAGGTTGTGAAAGCCCAGGAGTAGGAGTCCAGGTTCCCAAGCGTATTCCTTAATGGAGGACAGGCTCTCCTCCATCCGCACCAATGTCTGGCTGACCTGTCCCAGATGGCGGGTCTGAAGGGACTGGTCCCTTCTCAGAGTGGCGGGCAGGAGATCGGCCACCCCCCTGGTGTTCCGGGACGAAATCCTGCCTCCAGCTGATGCTTGTGGCCGGGGAGAAGGGGAGGCCCTTGGGAGGGGAGCCATGTTGGGGGAGGAGGGGGGGGCTCCCCCTTAGGGTGGGCTGCCTGCTGCCAGCCAGAGGGGAAGAGTCCTGAAAAACCAAAAGTCCAGTGCCTGACATGGACTCCTCCTCCTCATGATTCTCCTCCTCCTCTTCAACCTCCTCCGCGGACTCCGGCCTTGTTGGGGGGGGGGCTCATTAGGCTGCTGTCCTGGGGATGGTGCGGTCAGGCCAGATGGCCCTGCACCCTCCTGCACATCTGTGGATGACACAAAACATTCACAGGTTGGAGGATCCACACACTTGCCACATATTCCCTTTCACCCCCTCCCCCACACATGCTACACCTGATATTAAAAAAAATACTTACCTGGCACCACGGGCTCCGGACTTGAGTCAAAGCCGGGCAGGCCCTCAACTTCATGCCCATGAAAGGTCAGGGCCACCGCACGCTCCTCCGCTGTCAGCCTAATACAGCATGGTGGGCCCCCTCCTGTGCCCCAGGCATGGGCATGCATTTTGGACAGCTTCTGTTTGACCAGACGCCGGAGGTCATTAATTTTTTTGTCAATCCCAGACCGGGTCCGTGTCTCCCCCTCCCCCGCTGAATTGACCTGCTCAGTGATGAGGTCCAAAATCTTCCTCCTCCTGGCCGGGGTGGTGTTGGCACTGTCTGGGCCGTGGAGGAAACGCCCATAATCGCTAATGGCCCGGGCAAGAATTATTTTTTCCCCCACAGTAAAATTGAGCTTTCGCTTTCTCTCTGTCATACTTCCAAAAAAAATCACTCCCAGTCAACAAAAATCTGTCACAAAAACAAGCACAACCAATCAAGCAAGAACACACACAAAGAGAAAACTAACACCCAAAAAATCACACAAGCACTCAGCAAGAAACAGTCACAAAAACAAACAGCAAAAAATCAGCAAGAAAACAAACAAACAGAAATATATTAAACAAACAGTCTCTCAAACACTTATCAAAAAACACTTTCAAAGATCTACTAACAAACACTTGATCACACAGAACACTAATCTGACAACTACAAAACACAACGCAACGAACAACAGGACAAAAGCACTTGGTTAAATGGGAAGGGATACAAAGGGATGTACTTTTGCAATGCAAGTGCGTTTGTGTCTGTCTATTTATGCTGTTTGCGTAGTTCACTAAGTTGCCCTAGTCCATTTCCAATTTCACTGATTGCGCCGCTCCCGAGTTGTGAGCATGCGCACAGCGAAGCTGACCATGGTCTCCTTCAAGCACACATGCGCGAGCCGGCCGGCCCTTCATTTGCATGGGGTCACGGCTCATTTCAATGTAACACGCCCACGTCCTTCCCAATTTGTATTACTCCGCCTTACGCCTCTGAAATAACGTTACGCATGCGCAATTTTCTGCGCAAAAGCTACGAGAATAGGGTGATTACGCGACAAAATTGCGCAAGTCTAAGGTAAAGGCGGTGCGCTACGCCGGTTCAATAATGCACAGATGTACGTGAATCTGGGCCTTTGTTTTTCAGCATGTCCAAAAAACAACATTTTCCCAACTGAAGAGACATATGAAAAAGGGATTACATAACATATTAAACAGCATGTCACATGCAAGTATATTACAGCCAAAGGCAAAGTTATACAATGTGGAAATAAAACTGTAAGGCCTTTAAGGTGTTCCTCTTATCTAAGGTGATAGTCTGAGGCTGAGACCCAGCCTACAGAGGTAAGTCCTACAGAGAACAGTTATTCGGGAAATGGTTCCGCCTCGAGCCGGCAGCGTAAATCAACTACTGTGGATGGCGGGAATAGACACAATTTATCAGCCTAGAATTTCTATGGATCATCGAACATACATTGCAAGTGAGTCTGTATATTAAAGAAGGTTAGGTGGGGGGGAAGGAGAGGGAGAAGAAGAGAAGGAAACTAGAAGAGGAAAGTGGACAGCAGGCGGATGATGGGCGTGGTCCCGGGGGGGGAGGGGATCGGCGAGGCGACGACGTCCGGTAGCTGGTCAGTTGAATCTAACATGGGGAAAGGAAAAGGGAAAGACTACAGATTGACTATTGCGGGCCAACGGCCGCGCAGGGTCTCACACAGCCAGCCGGCCATCAGTGAGGGTTTAGCATGATGTCATCATATTCCTGTGAATAACGGAAAATTAACCATGGTCTCCAAGTAATCTGGAAGGCCTCTACTCTGCAGTTGTCCTGTGCTATGGTGTCCTCCATCTCACATGTGTCCCTGATTTTCTTTAGCCAATCTGCCACGGAGGGCACCCTGGACGACCTCCAGTGAATAGGGACCAAGGACCTCGCTGCATTAATCAAGTGCTTGGTTAATGAATGACTATATCTCGCGAGTGCTAGATGGTTGACATGCAACAGGCAACAAGCTGCGTCCAGCACTAGACCAGTCTCCGTTATTTTTTTGATCAGAGCAATAATTTTGTCCCAAAAGGGAGTATTCAACGGGCATTTCCACCAAATGTGGAGCAGTGTGCCCCTTTCTGTCTGGCATCTCCAGCACGTTGAAGGCAATTGAGGCTTCCACGTATGGAGTTTGTCAGGAGTGTTATACCAGTGTGTCAGCAGCTTGTATCCCGTTTCCTGGACCATTGTACTTATAGGACTTTTGTGCGCTAAAATGCAGGCATACCTCCATTGTTTGTCCGTGAGCTCCACCTCTAGTTCTGCCGACCATCTCCTCCTGTACCCATCCGCTCCATCTCCATCAGCCAGCTGCAACCAGGCATATGAGACCGACGTGGCCCTAGCCAAAGGTGCACCGTCCAGACACGTTGATTCCAAGTCAGTCAGGGGTCTGTGAAAATACTGTATGCGCCCTTGTCTGGTTATGTAACTACGTAGTTGAAAGTACGACCACCATTTCAGTCGTGGAAGATCACCACCGTCCCTCAGCGTTGAGAAGTCCTTAAACTTGTTCCCTGCGAAACAGTCTCCTGCTAGCAAGGGGTTATCTTTATGTGCCGGTTGGAACAGGACGTTGCCAACTCCGGGAGGGAAGTCAGCATTGTCCCTTAAGGGAGTCAATGGACTGGTGGGGGTGGTGATCGTACCCCGATCAGCAATGCGGCGCAGAATTTCCAACGTGCAACTCGTGAGTGGGTACGTGATTGAAGTAGTGGAGTTGTCAGAATTCGGGGTCCAAGGAGAGAACCTCAGCGGTTTTGCGTAGAGGGTTTCCTCTAGAGTCACCCATTTCTTTGATTGTCTGTGGCAGTGCCAGTCAATCACCCTAGCAAGGTGGGACGCGTAATAATAGTATTTGAAGTTCGGTAACCCAATCCCACCCGTTTCTTTGGGTCTAGTCAGCCAAGCCAGTTTGATTCTAGGCTTACGCCGGTTCCAGATGAACCTCCGTATAACAGAGTTCAGCATCTGGAAGAAACGTGCCGGAATTTTTATGGGTAACGTCCTCAGGAGATACAGGAGTCTGGGTAAGATAACCATTTTGACTATTGACGCCCGCCCGAACCAAGAGAAGCGACCCATTTGCCACCGTTCAATGTCAGCCGTGCAACACTTTAGCAGGGGAGGGAAGTTTAAGTCAAAAATATCCCGCAAGTGCAGCGTTAGGTAAGTGCCAAGGAATTTGATTGTGCGATCGTCCCATCTAAAGCTGGAATCCGCCTTAATTCGAGTTAATTGCTCAGGGGGCAATGTGAGGTTCATGGCCTCAGATTTGGAGTAGCTGATTTTTAGATTGGATATGTATCCATATACTGCGAATTCCATCAAAAGATTGGGGATACTGACTGTGGGGTTGGATAAAAAGAAAAGGAGGTCGTCCGCGTATGCTGCGACCTTGAACTCACTGCACCACACCCCGAACCCAACTATTGCCTCGTTTAGTTTCACAGTTCTAATGAAGGGCTCAAGGGCCAGGATAAACAGCAGCAGGGAGAGGGGGCAGCCCTGTCTGGTGCCATTTTTAATGTGTACAGTTTCAGACAGCGTTCCATTAATTTTTAGTTTCGCCGTGGGACTATGGTACAGGGCGAAAATCCACGAGAGCATACGCGGGCCCATTCCGACGTGTCTGCACACTGCTCTCAAGAGATCCCACGCCACTCTATCAAAGGCCTTCTCCGCGTCTGTGGACAGGAGAAGGCCTTCAATGTTCCCAACCTGTGCTGACTGAATGAGAAGCAGGGCTTTGGTGACATTATCCTTCGCCTCTCTACCCGGGACGAAGCCCACCTGCTCCAGGCCTATCAGACCCGGCAACAGTAAGCTCAAACGCATCGCGAGAATTTTTGCAAAAATGTTGGCGTCTATGTTGAGAAGGGGGATGGGCCTATAACTGGCGCAGTCCGAGGGGTCTTTGCCGGGCTTGGGGATCAGCGCAACGTGGGCTGACAAAAAATCCGATGGGATGTCCCTAGGTGAGGACATGGAGTTCAAGGTGGCAGGAAGCGGAGTGGTTAGTATGTCAGTAAAGGTTTTGTAATAGATGGCTGTGTAGCCATCCGGACCCGGGCTCTTCCCGTTTTTCAGAAGTTTTATCACTTGGGCAATTTCTCCAGGGGTTATTGGAGCTTCCAAAAGTGATGCGTCTATGTCTGTCAGGCTGGGCAGTCCACTGTTGGTCAGGTAGTCCTGTATAACTTGGTTTCTATCTCCACACACACCCTTGGGTCTGTGCTGAGGGGGCAAGTCATAAAGTTTGGTGTAATATTTGTGGAAATGGGCAGCTATGGCCTCAGTGGTCACGTCCACTAATCCCTTACTTCCC
This sequence comes from Rana kukunoris, assembly GCA_029574335.1. Taxonomy (NCBI): domain Eukaryota; kingdom Metazoa; phylum Chordata; class Amphibia; order Anura; family Ranidae; genus Rana; species Rana kukunoris. The sequence goes on from CM056052.1 coordinate 283,794,011, forward strand.
CTGATTCCAGCAATGTCATTGGCATAAGTGTGTTCCCTCAGTGCCCTGGCTTAAAGTTTGCCTGATTTATTGCCCGACTCATAATACATTTTTGTTTTAAAGAACAGCATACGCCTCGACTTAGAGTCGAAGATGTGTTGCAATTCCTTCCTGGCCTCCAGCAACTCCCCGGCTGACTGCACCGAAAGCGAGTGTTTATGGAGAGATTCCAAGGAGTGGATCAGTGTTGCCAGTCTGGAAATTTCTCTGTCTCTGTCTTTCTTGCGTTTTGAGCCCATTCTGATCAATTCTCCCTTAACTGTACACTTGTGTGCCTCCCAAATTATAAGGGGGTCCATGTCAGGAGTAGAATTGTGGGCAAAGAATTCCTTCAGTGAGGAGGTGAGGGAGGTCAGGAGTTCCGGGTCAGTCAGCAAAGATGCGTTAAGTCTCCACGTCGGTTGTTTGGGGGTGCGGATAAGAGATTTAGGCTCAGCGAGGTGGGTGCATGATCCGAGATCGATTGGATCCCTATGTGAGCTGCCTCAACTGAAGATAATTTCCTCTGGGAGATAAAAATGTAGTCCAGTCTAGCGTGTCTGGCATGGGGGACCAAATAGTGGGTGAAGTCACGACCCTCTGGGTTAAGGAAACGCCATGTATCCACCAGGTGCAAAGCTTGGAGGGCACATTTAATTTTTTTAAGTATTTTATATGTGATACAGGACCTACCGTTCGAAGTGTCCAGCAGGGGATTAAGTGGGAGGTTAAAGTCTCCGCCCAGGATAAGGCAACCCGTGGCAAAGCCCTGCAATTCCGCGGAGAGCTGGTTACAAAACGTGACATGAGCTTTATTTGGGAAGTAAACGTTTACTAGCGTCACTGGGGTAGTCCCATATTTCCCCTTCATAAATATAAATCCATTAGGGTCACTTTTCTGTTCCAGCAGCTGAAAAGGGGCGTCTCTGCTCACTAAGATGGACACCCCCTTGGACTTGGAGTTGTTATTGGTGGCATGGAAGGCCCTGGTGAAGTAAGCGTCAGTCAGTCTGGGTGCGTGTTGAGTCTTAAAGTGTGTTTCCTGAATGAATACAAAGTGGGGCCTACCTTTTTCCGGGATATTCAAGCCCCTGATATTGTGTGAGATCACCGACGGTGCCCGTCCTAAGGATTAGTAGGCCATCGGTATGGTACAGGAGGAGATGTTCCAGGCGGATAACTGCAATATTAAAGTCAGACAAAGCAGGTTAGTACAGATATAACATACAATGGCATACAGGCGTCTGTCACCCGACCCCCCAACCCCCCGCCCAGGGGCCCGTGATATGAGAGAGAGGGGTAGAGAAGGAAAAAGGAGGACAGGTGGGAAAGAATGGGAAGGGGAAATTGGGGTGGCTACTGAGAGACAGGTGGAAGAAGATGCTGTAAAAACACAGCAAAGAGTAAAGTGAGATATGGGGACCCCTCCCGAGTGAGAGCAGCCCACCCAGGAGTTGATACCCCCTGCGTAGGTAGTGTACCCTGTGTACCCTGTGTCCCAAAATCAGGAGCACCGGGCCACTTTATGGGGATGTGGGGAGGCACTAGATTACAGCAGTTCACCCGTGTCACAATCCAGCTAAGGATCAAAACTGATATCCACGAGTCTAGAGAGAAAAAATAGCTGCAACACAGACAGCCGTACATAAGAAAGCTTCCAACTGTGAGTCTGAGGTCCATGTGTGGGATCAAACGAGCGTGGTCAACATAGTCAGTACAGAGTCACTAGGACCTACAGACTGGCAATGCAGTTAACCCGACCTGGGTAATGAAAAAAGTGCATCGGGAATAAAAAGGCAAAAACAGAGTCAAGAACTTTTCAGCAACAGAACAACAAAAATAAAACAAAAAAGAAAGGGCGAAAAGAAGGAGGAGGAAGTCTCGGGCAGTGGGAGCCGTCTCGGCGGTCTAGTATGGTGGAGTGGGATTAACATGAGCCCACCAGAGTCCAATTCGCTGCTTAGGGCTCCGACAGCAGGACCTCCCAGGACTAGAGGAGATTGATACTCAACCCGTGTCGCCCGGCACAAAACAGAAAGTCATGATGGAGAGGGGCTAGTCATCATCGAAATCCACATCAGGTGCAGGCCGAGGTCCCGGGTTCCCCCCCTTGGAACTTCCAGCGCGACTCTGCCTTTGTTTCTTAGATTGCTGCTTCTCAGGCGTGGAGTAAGGGGACCTGAGGAGGTTCTGGGTCATAGCAGGTTGCAGAAATTCGGCATACCAGTCAGGGAGGTCCGTCTGCTCCAAATCCAGCACCGAGCAGAAATCTGGCAGGTCAGCAGGGGTGCGGAGAACATGTTGCTGTCCGTTGTGAGAGACAGTCAAAGCAAATGGGAAACGCCAAGAGTAACGAATGTCTTTATTCCGTAGCTTCTCCAGCAGAGGGTGTAGGGCACGCCTGTTTCTAAGGGTGATTTGGGAGAGATCTTGGAATAGCATAATGGTTTCTCCATTAAATGCAATGTGGTCATTTCTCCTTGCCTTACGCATGAGCTCATCCTTTAGGGCAAAACTCTGGAAGCAACATATTATGTCTCTGGGTGGTGCCGAGTCTGGTCCCTTCGGTCTGAGGGCCCTGTGCGCTCTCACAAAGTCTATGGGGGAGTCTTCCTGTCTCTCAAGCAGGCTGTTAAAGACTCGTTGTAATGCCAGTACTATCTGGTCATGTCCCACTGATTCTGGGATCCCTCTCATGCGCAAGTTACACCTGCGTCCCCTGTTATCTAAATCTTCGATGTGTCTGTTTATTTCTATCAGGTGCATGGCTTGAGCGAGCGAATTCCTTTCTAGCTCGCGGATGGCCTTGTCCCTCTGTTTCCCTGCGGTTTCTGCGGACGCCATTTTGTCATTCAGTGCAAGCAGATTCGACTTCAAGTCAGTGATCGCTGCTGAGAAGGTGGATTTAATGTCTGCAGCAAACACTGACATGTCAGCAAAGGTCAGGGGAAGATCAGATTTCTTCTTACCCCTGCCCACGTCCTCTGTGGCTGACTGGGAATCCTCGCTGAAATCCTCCTCGTGGAGCGGCGGCGCCATCTTGGATTGCAGGCCGCTGTGCTGAGACGTTGGTATATTTTTAAAAAGTTTGGTGATGTTCCTCGCCGGGTGAGATGTTGATCCGCGGCGTGCACGAGTACGCGGGGTGCTGTAGAGCTTCTTCCCGGGCATCGGAATGCTGTAGGTCGGGTGTAGGGCTGTGCGCGGCTGTCTGTATCAGCGAGGCTCTCTCAGTGTGCTGCCGTCCTCATCGCGCGCCAGGCCACGCCCCGCGCAGCTTTTTTATATCATTTTAGCCCACACACGATCATTTTTTACAACCCGAAAAAACAACATTGTTTAAAATGACGTTAAAAATGCAGCATGTTCGAAAAAAAATAAAACTGTTTCAGAACCTTTAAAATGATGTGTAGCCCACACACGATCATTTTAAATGACGTTTTTGAACAACTATGTTTTTTTTCATTATGAAAAATGATCGTGCGTTTTACATTTCAACGATGGACCTGTTTATTGGGCAATAACTGTGCCACTAATTAGGATAAAAAAGCAATACTCATTGGGGCTGATTTACTAAAACTGAAGAGTGCAAAATCTTGTTGCAGCTCTGCATAGAAATCAATCAACTTCCAGGTTTCATGCCTGGTTCACACTGGTACGACACAACAGTCCGACATTCATTCAACTTCAATAAACAGGGACATTGATCCTGACAATGCCAGGCACTTTGTGTCTGGTGTAAATCTTTAGGGGAAACTCCATGTCAAATTGAAAAAAAAAACTTCATGGGTTCCCCTTCCAAGACCATACCAGACCCTTTGGTCTGGCATGGATTGAAATGGGAACCCCCACACCGAAAAAACAGCATGGGCCACCCTCCAAAATCGATACCAGACCCTTATCCGAGCACAAAGCCTGGCAGATCAGGTAGGGGGTGGTGACGAGTTAGCGTCCCTCCTGAACTATACCAGGCCACATGCCTTCAACATGGCGGGGTTGGTGCTGTTAGTGCTGTCACAAGGGGGCAGGCCTCTGAATGACATCAGCGGGTTATAACGCCCCATGTCAATATAAGTATTGGCACACAGCGGCCCCAGCATAAGGGGCTGGTATGGATTTTGGGTCGGGCTCATGCTGTTTTTTTGGCATGGGATCCCCTAAAATCCATTCCAGACTGAAGGGTCTGGTATGGACTTGGAGGGGGACCCCTAAGCCGTTTTTTTTTTGTGATGGGGTTCCCCTTTTAGATCATCAGAGCACAAGTCAAATGGTAAAGTAAAATCAATTAAGACCGTGATTTAACTTTGATCTAACTTCAATGGGCTGAAGTAGTATCAAAGTCTGACCAAAGTACAGGTACCTTTTTCAGTCAGACCGACTTATGCCAGACCAGTTAAGACAGCTTTCATAGGGAAACATTGATTTTCACATATCATGCGATATGAGCTCCCAATGTCAGAGCGTTTGTGGTACAAGTGTGAACCCAGCCTTACTGTTAAAGCTTAATTGAACAAGCTGAAGTTAGAAGCCGATGCACAGCCGCACCAGATTTTGCACTCCCCAGTTTTAGAAAATCAACCCCATTTTTTCGGGGACAAACTAGTCTTGTTTTGGAGATATTGCCTTAAAAATAATTGTTTTATTTTCTATGTAATCTATTATATATGTGAAAAAGATGTAAAAACAATAAAAATAAATTTGACCGGTGTTAGATTAACCTATTGCCGGCCAGCCGCTGTCATTTTACTGTGGCAGGTCAGCTCTCCTGTGCAAGGTGTATAGGAGATAGCGGGCACCTACCACGTGCCACGGGAGTCCGGCGGACTCAATGTCAGCTGGCAACCCATGATCATGATGTACAGGCACTATGTAAAGAAGGCGATTCCCTGTTATACCAGATAACATGTCAGAGATCTTCTGTTCTCAGTGATCGGGTACAGCGATCTCTGTTATGTCCCTGGTAGCCCGTCCTCCCAACAGTTAGAACACACTTAACCCCTTGATTGCCCCCTAGTTATAACTCCTTCCCTGCCAGTGTAATTTTTACATCGATCAGTGCATTTTTATAGCACTGATCAATGTTATAATGTCACTGGTCCCTAAAAAACTGTAATTTGTGGTCCAATTTGTCTGCCGCAATGTCACAGTCCCGCTAAAAATCGCAGATTGCCACCATTACCAGTAAAAACAATAACAAAATTATAAAAGTCCCTAAATCTATCCCATAGTTTGTGGACGAGATAACTTTTGTGCAAACCAATAAATATACGACTATTGTGATTTTTTTACCAAAAATATATAGAAGAATATTATATCGGCCTAAACAAATGAATACATTTTTTAATATTTTTTTTTGAATATGTATTATAGCAGAAAGTAAAAAAAAATTGTTATTTTTTTCACAATTGTCAGTCTTTTTTTATTTAACTGACAATTTTGTTTAAGCGATGCAGTGCCATATTGCAAAAAATGGCCTGATCATTAAGGGTACAAATCCTTCCAGGGCTGAAGTGGTTAAAAAAGGAAATAAAAGGCTTACATTTTATTCTTTACTTTACTCCATTTAACTTTATTTTTCTGGTACAAATGATGGCAATTTTGTGTGCATTTTCTTTCTATGAAGCACAAACAAACACCAAAAGAGATAAAAATGGAAAAAATATTAATGGTTAAAAACAATGTAAAAATAAAAAAGCTAAAACATTGCTAAGAGTAGAAAGTGAAGAAGGAGTAAACAAAGTATAACATGTTTGTTATTTTTAATTAAAAAAACTGAGGCCCAGATTCACAGAGCAATTACGCCTGTCTAACTGGTGTTAGACAGGAGTAATTTCAAATTTTGCACGCCGTATCACTAGTTTGAATCCTCAAACCATGATACGGCGGCTTCGGGCTTCGATCCGAGAGGCTTACGTCCTCGTAAGCCTTCGGATCTACACTGCGATATTTTTGCGGCCGCTGGGAGGAGTTTGCGTCGTTTTCATGCGTCGGGATATGCAAATGAGTTTTTACGGCGATCCACGAAGGTACGAGTGTCCCTCGCAATCGCCTAGGTCATTTTTTGGCTACGTAATGTTAGAGGAGCTTTTTGCTGGTCTAACAGTGCGTAACCCATGTAAAGTATGGCCGTCGTTCCCGCGTCGATTTGAAAATATTTTTTTTTTTTTAACGTAACTCGTTCAGGAATAGGAATGTACGTAAACGACGCTACTACGACGTGACGACGTGTTTTCGCGCAATGTACGGTGGGAAATTTGCGAACGGAGCATGCGCAGTTCGATCGCCGCGGGAACGCGCCTATTTTAAATGCTTCACGCCCCCTACTCGCGCAGATGGATTGCGACGGGAGAAATACACTACGCCGCCGTCGTTTACTGGACAAAATCTACCTGGATTCCACGTAGAGCCAGGTAAAAAACGGCGGCGTAGTGTATTTCTGATACTCTACGAGAATCTAATTCTCTGTGAATCTGCCCCTGAGACTTTAGTATCACTTTAACTTAAAAAGGCATTTTGACATCTGTCTGTGTTGCTGTTAGAGAGATTTCTGCTCAATTCCTGTCCTGGGGGCATACTTTTTACCAGACAGGAAGTGAAGGAATCTCTCCAACTTGGGCAGTAGTAAAACCTTCAGACGTTCCAATCCACCCCCACTCAATCCGAAGCTAAATACAATTTTTGGCTATAGATACACTTTAATCAATACATTCCAATAAAAAATAATAATATGAACCTGTACACCATTTTAAACTTTTAAGGCCTCATTCACACACATTTATTGATTTTATTACACATGTGTTTTCTAGGAGTAAAGTTCCCAAGTAATGATCAGTAAAATACTTGTGTATAGATGTTTTTAAATGCGTAAAGATGTGTATGCATACATAGCTTGCATGTATGATAATTTATCCCCCCCCCCCCTGTTTAGACTTAATTTACACACTTACAAATGCGTATTCATGCATTTATACATGTAACTGCGTAAAGCGCAAGTTCTTAGGCCGCGTACACACGACCAAATTTGTCTGCTGGAAACGGTCTGCCACACAGCGGCCCCAGCATAAGGGGCTGGTATGGATTTTGGGTCGGGCTCATGCTGTTTTTTTGGCATGGGGTCCCCTAAAATCCATTCCAGACTGAAGGGTCTGGTATGGACTTGGAGGGGGACCCCTAAGCCGTTTTTTTTTTGTGATGGGGTTCCCCTTTTAGATCATCAGAGCACAAGTCAAATGGTAAAGTAAAATCAATTAAGACCGTGATTTAACTTTGATCTAACTTCAATGGGCTGAAGTAGTATCAAAGTCTGACCAAAGTACAGGTACCTTTTTCAGTCAGACCGACTTATGCCAGACCAGTTAAGACAGCTTTCATAGGGAAACATTGATTTTCACATATCATGCGATATGAGCTCCCAATGTCAGAGCGTTTGTGGTACAAGTGTGAACCCAGCCTTACTGTTAAAGCTTAATTGAACAAGCTGAAGTTAGAAGCCGATGCACAGCAGCACCAGATTTTGCACTCCCCAGTTTTAGAAAATCAACCCCATTTTTTCGGGGACAAACTAGTCTTGTTTTGGAGATATTGCCTTAAAAATAATTGTTTTATTTTCTATGTAATCTATTATATATGTGAAAAAGATGTAAAAACAATAAAAACAAATTTGACCGGTGTTAGATTAACCTATTGCCGGCCAGCCGCTGTCATTTTACTGTGGCAGGTCAGCTCTCCTGTGCAAGGTGTATAGGAGATAGCGGGCACCTACCACGCCACGTGCCACGGGAGTCCGGCGGACTCAATGTCAGCTGGCAACCCATGATCATGATGTACAGGCACTATGTAAAGAAGGCGATTCCCTGTTATACCAGATAACATGTCAGAGATCTTCTGTTCTCAGTGATCGGGTACAGCGATCTCTGTTATGTCCCTGGTAGCCCGTCCTCCCAACAGTTAGAACACACTTAACCCCTTGATTGCCCCCTAGTTATAACTCCTTCCCTGCCAGTGTAATTTTTACATCGATCAGTGCATTTTTATAGCACTGATCAATGTTATAATGTCACTGGTCCCTAAAAAACTGTAATTTGTGGTCCAATTTGTCTGCCGCAATGTCACAGTCCCGCTAAAAATCGCAGATTGCCACCATTACCAGTAAAAACAATAACAAAATTATAAAAGTCCCTAAATCTATCCCATAGTTTGTGGACGAGATAACTTTTGTGCAAACCAATACATATATGACTATTGTGATTTTTTTACCAAAAATATATAGAAGAATATTATATCGGCCTAAACAAATGAATACATGTTTTAATATATTTTTTTGAATATGTATTATAGCAGAAAGTAAAAAAAAATTGTTATTTTTTTCACAATTGTCAGTCTTTTTTTATTTAACTGACAATTTTGTTTAAGCGATGCAGTGCCGTATTGCAAAAAATGGCCTGATCATTAAGGATACAAATCCTTCCAGGGCTGAAGTGGTTAAAAAAGGAAATAAAAGGCTTACATTTTATTCTTTACTTTACTCCATTTAACTTTAAACAAATGAATACATTTAAAGTGATACTAAAGTCTCAGGGGCAGATTCACAGAGAATTAGATTCTCGTAGAGTATCAGAAATACACTACGCCGCCGTTTTTTACCTGGCTCTACGTGGAATCCAGGTAGATTTTGTCCAGTAAACGACGGCGGTGTAGTGTATTTCTCCCGTCGCAATCCATCTGCGCGAGTAGGGGGCGTGAAGCATTTAAAATAGGCGCGTTCCCGCGGCGATCGAACTGCGCATGCTCCGTTCGCAAATTTCCCACCGTGCATTGCGCGAAAACACGTCGTCACGTCGTAGTAGCGTCGTTTACGTACATTCCTATTCCCGAACGAGTTACGTTAAAAAAAATATATATATTTTCAAATCGACGCGGGAACGACGGCCATACTTTACATGGGTTACGCACTGTTAGACCAGCAAAAAGCTCCTCTAACATTACGTAGCCAAAAAATGACCTAGGCGATTGCGAGGGACACTCGTACCTTCGTGGATCGCCGTAAAAACTAATTTGCATATCCCGACGCATGAAAACGACGCGAACTCCTCCCAGCGGCCGCAAAAATATCGCAGTGTAGATCCGAAGGCTTACGAGGACGTAAGCCTCTCGGATCGAAGCCCGAAGCCGCCGTATCATGGTTTGAGGATTCAAACTAGTGAAACGGCGTGCGAAATTTGAAATTACTCCTGTCTAACACCAGTTAGACAGGCGTAATTGCTCTGTGAATCTGGGCCTCAGTTTTTTTAATTAAAAATAACAAACATGTTATACTTTGTTTACTCCTTCTTCACTTTCTACTCTTAGCAATGTTTTAGCTTTTTTATTTTTACATTGTTTTTAACCATTAATATTTTTTCCATTTTTTTCTCTTTTGGTGTTTGTTTGTGCTTCATAGAAAAAAAATGCACACAAAATTGCCATCATTTGTACCAGATTGCCTCGTGTGTACGAGGCCTTAGACTCAGATTTTTGGATTCTGTGTTATAAATCTTAAAACAGCTTATGTTTACACACCTGTGTGAATGGCTCCCTTGAAAACAATGCAGGTGCATTCAGATAATTAAAAAACACTTGTGCATGTTTTTTTATGATCATGTGAATGAAGCCTTTAAGTAGGAGTCCTGCCTAAGAGAAAACACCAAAACATTCCTGCTATTAAATTTACTTGCAAATAAGCTGGTTTTGTATCACTTTGCTACTTGGGTCTGTCTTTCTTATGCCACGTACACACAATCATTTTTCAGCATGAAAAAACTTTGTTTTTCAAAATTGTCATTTAAAATGATCGTGTGTGGACTACACATAATTTTTCTGAAAAACGTCAATTTTTATTTTTTCGAACATGCTGCATTTTTTAACGCAGTCAAACAATGTCATTTTTCGAGGTTGTAAAAAATGATCGTGTGTGGGCTAAAACGACGTAAAAAACCTGCGCATGCTCAGAAGCAAGTTATGAGATGGAGTCGCGCGTTCTGGTAAAACTACCATTCATAATGGAGTAAGCACAATTATCACGATGTACCAGACAGAAAAGCGCAAATCGTCTTTTACTAACACTGAATCAGCTAAAGCAGCCCAAAGGCGAATGGAGCTTCCCCTTTATAGTGCTGTCGTACGTGTTGTACGTTACCGCGATTTGCTAGATCATTTTTTTTAAAACAATGGTGTGTGGGCATCATCGTTTTTAATGATGAAGTTGGGAAAACGTAGTTTTTTTGACATGTTTGAATGAATGAATGAATGAAAACTTATATAGCGCGGCACATGCGAACTGAATCGCCTCTGGGCGCTTGTTGTTCCTGTCTCCTTTGATATCAAAAGAGAAAAGTCTTGACCTTTTTCCTAAATGCTAGGTGGTTCTCCTCCAACCGAATGCTGGTTGGTAAAGCGTTCCATAGTCTGGGACCCTGGATCGCAAATCTTCTTTCTCCTTTGGACTTGAAGTTGGCTTTCGGAACCTGGAGCAGGTTCTGATTCGTGGATCGCAAAACGCGATTTGGATTATGCGCTTTTATTAATTCGCATAAGTAAAGGGGGGCATTCTCATGGACACATCTATGCGTAAGACAGAGGGCTTTAAAAGCGATTCTGTCTTTAACTGGCAGCCAATGAAGGGCTCTCAGTGAAGGTGAGATAGATTCCCAGGGTTTTTTCCCAGTCACAAGTCTGGCGGCCGTATTCTGAACGACTTGCAGACGAGCGATTTGGTATTTGGGGAGACCGAGGTAAAGGGCATTTGCATAATCCAACCTGGAGTTTACAATAGCTCCCACCACGACCGCTAGATCTTCTTTAGGGATGAACGGAGTGAGTCTGCGTAGTAGGCGCAGTAGATGGTGAGATCCGCTGACCACTGACCCTATTTGTGCGTCCATTGTCATAAAGGAGTCAAGAATGACCCCTAGGCTTTTGACTTTGGCGCTAGGGGTGATGAGCTTGCCCAAAATAGGTGGGGGAGACCACGCTGTTGAGGGTTGATTCCTTCGCTTGGCGTGAAACAGAAGAAGTTCTGTTTTCGCTCCATTGAGTTTAAGATAACTCTTTGTCATCCAGTCCTCTATCAAAGAGAGACATGTCTCTAGATTGAGGTGGTGATCCTGTCTATTGCAGATGCGGAAATACAGTTGCGTGTCATCTGCATAAGAGTGATAAAGCAGTTTTTGGCTGCTAATAATCTCAAAAAGAGGACGAAGGTAGATGTTGAATAGCACTGGTGACAGAGGCGATCCTTGAGGGACTCCGCATGTTACTGTGCGTTTTTCAGACGTAAAAGGTCCTAGCTTCACTGTTTGCGATCGGTTTTCCAAAAAAGAGGAGAACCAAGATAAATCGCCTTCTGCGACCCTGGCTACTTCAGAAAGCCGAGTCAATAACAGATTGTGGTCTACAGTGTCAAAAGCTGCACTTAGGTCCAACAGAACCAGGAGACAAGATTCTCCTTCGTCTGCGGCCTTGAGAACATCGTCCCATACTTTCAGTAATGCTGTTTCTGTCCCATGTCCGGGACGGAAGCCTGATTGCAATGGGTCAAGTAGCTTGTAGGTATCTAGATGCAGTTGCAACTGTTGTACCACTACTTTTTCCATTATCTTAGAGAATACGTTGAGGCTTGTTATGGGACGGCGGTGGAGTGGGTCCTTGGGGTCCAGGGAGGGTTTCTTCAGGAGGGGTTGGATTACACCCTCTTTCAACTGTGAGGGCACTATGCCCTCCAAGAAAGACTGGTTGATAAGCTGCGTGATGGGAGGAGCCAGGATGTCGGCGCATTCCTTCAGCAGTTTTGTGGGGATAATGTCATTTGGTGCTGCGCCATTGCGCAGAGTACAAATGACATTCTTAGTGGACTCGATGGAGATGGGTTCCAGGGTGAACTTACCTGATATCGGAGAATTACTATGGGTGTTGTGTGAGAGGCTACAGGGGGGGCTGAGGGGAGAAACATTTTGCTGAATGCTTTCACGGATTGCCTCGATTTTATTAACGAAATAATCCGATAGCTCATTGCAAAATTCTTGTGTGTCCGAACTGGGGGCTTCAATGCATCCTGGTTTCATGGTCTGGGTGACCATCTTGAAGAGTTCGCGGGGGCGGTTTTGGGCACCGTTGATAGCCTCCGAAAAATAATTCTTCTTGGCTTGGAAAATTCCTTTGTGGTATTTTCTTGTGGTCGCCTTGTAGATGGATAGGTTTAGCTCAGAAGAACATCTTTTCCAGGCAGATTCTGCCCTTCTGCGTTCTTGCTTCAGTAACGACAGCTGGTTGTTAAACCAGCTGCGGTTGTTTTTCCGAATGTGGGTTATTCGTTTCGGCGCTACCAAGTCGGCTGACTGTAGCATGGCCGAGTTTATGGCTTTCAATGTTTCAACAGCCGTTTGCTGCGGCTGGGTTGTTTCTATTTTTTTCCTTAAAGTCGTTTTGAAGAGTTCCGAGTGGAGCTTCTTCTGACATCTAGTCCAGTGTGTTGTCACTGAATTCGATGTTTTTGTTGCGGGGGGGATGGTGGAAATACTGAATGTAATTGCCTGGTGGTCTGTCCATGGCAATTTTTCATTTTCCCCAATTTTTATTTCCAGAGCTTGTCTGAAAATAAGATCAAGTGTGTGACCTGAAGCATGTGTAGGCCCACATACTAGTTGCTGCAATCCTAAACCTTCCAGGTGGTCAATACAGGCGTCGGCAATGGGGTCTTGTGAGGAATTGGCCCAGAGATTGAAATCCCCTAACAGCAAGAGTTGTTTACTGTTGAGGGTATAAGTGGAGAAGAAATCCGTCCATGATGAGAGCAGCTGCGATTTTGGGCCGGGTGGCCTATAGCAGAGCAGAATGTGGACGGTCTCCTTCGAACTTGCTTGCAGTTGCAGAGTAAGGGTTTCCATGAATGGAAGAGGGTTTTGGCGGACTGGTTTGGTGATCGTAAGATGAGTCTTGTGGATCACCGCCAGGCCGCCTCCTCTTTGCCCTATTCTGTTTTCCGTTATGATACGGTAATTTTCTGGCACCAGTTCTCCTAGAATGGTGTTACAGTCGGCTGTGAGCCAGCTCTCTGTAATAAAAAGACAGTCTAGATCCTTTTGTTGAATGAAGTCGCGGATTTCTAGTCGGTGTTTTACTGCCGATCTAGTATTGATCAGAGCACATGATATGTGCTTGACCTGGGGTAAATGACTGAAATGTCTAACCGTCGATCTATGATTGGTTCTCCATAGTCGCTCAGTTCTTAGGGCCTTTTTGGTGATGGCTGGCAGTATTGCGGCGCCAAATGGTCTCGACAGAATATTGCCTACATGCCATGTTCGCCAATACACCAGGGGGGGGGGTGGATTTTAGGGCAGTGGGGAGAGGAATTGGCTAAACTCCTCTCTCCTGGCTTGGTCCAGAGGAAGGCAAAAAAACCCTGGCGGCGCTCGGCCAATATGCTCCGGCAGGGAAAAAAATTCCTTCCTGACCCCTGTAAGAGGCGATCGGGTAACCCCTGGATCAAGTTGTAGTGGTGATTAAGATTTGGGGCTGGGTGTAGCAAAAATGGCCTGCCGATCGGTAGCAGGATCCAGACTGGTAAAGCTTCCAGATTGGGTGGATCGGTGCTACTATTTGGGGCCAGGATTCCTAGCCCGGGGTGTGAGGTAACTTTCCTGGGGGTATGGGGTGGGGTTCAAGTCCGTTTTCGGACTTTGGTGGCGGTTGGAGGGGGTGAGAAGCGGCGCGCCACTAGGCCGCGGGTGAAGCCGCGGCCTTTCCTAGTTGCGGCTGCCGCGATTGCCTCCAGGCCGGCGCGGAGGTACCGAAAAAGCGCCCGAGACGGCGGAAAATTGCAGGGATTGCAGGGATAGGTGGCGGATGGTTAGTTGGAGAGGGGCTGGTAGTGTGGGGGTATAGAAGGGTAGGTGTGGATAGGGTGGAGAGCCGTGGCTTTAAGTTGCAGCGGTGGCTTGTCCTGAAAAGGACGGCTGCCTGCAACCTCAGTGGATGGCTTACCTGCTGGAGAGGGGTGAAGGAGGGAAGCCAGGGGGGCCAGGTAGAGCCGGGGGAAAGCCGGTGGTGAGTTGCTTAAGGGATAGAGGGGTAGAGCAAGCCTACCTAGCAGTCTGCCTAGCCACTATCTGCCTGTCTGGTCCCTGGCGAGAGCAGACTCGAGCGGAAGACCGGAGCGTCCTACTCTCCCACTGACACTGACTGACTGACACTGCTAAACAATGCGTTTAAAAAAGTTTTTTTTTTCATGCTGAAAAATGATCGTATGTACGCAGCATTTGGCTTCCTCACTAAGCCCCACCAACCACCAAGCCTCTGTTCAGTAAGGTTGCCTCTATGACCAGTGTACTACCACTGGGCATGGTGATGATAGTTGGTTTAATATATTCACAAAGCCAGTTGATGTTGGGTCTCAGTGGCAAAGCAAAACTAAATCAGGGAGGTGCGCAGCAGATGCCTTTCTTGAGCTAATAAAGATAATACCAGGTATATTATGATAACTGTGGAGACATTTTTATTTTAAAGTTTTAATTGAGAGTACAGTTTTCTTTTAATATTATTTAATATTGTTTTGCATGGAAAAAAATTACTGTTCTAAAATATGTTTGTACAACAACTCAGTAAAAATACATACTGGTACTTGATCTTGTATGTTTTTTTTCTGCATATAAAAGTTTTGAGACAAATCTAAAAATAGTACATTCCTAAAGCATAGGTCATTGTGCCAAAAATTCAGTGATTGTATAATGCAGTGCAGGAGGTTTAGCATGGAACGCTGATTTTCAAATGTGACACATTTATATATTGTACAGCTCTCAGGAAAGAATAATTAGGGGAGAAATGGATCTGCAAAAACAATTACCTTTTCTAGCTTCATTATGCAGATTAGCTGTAGGTTGTGAAAACTTTTTTTAAAGCCAAGTTTAAGTTCAAGGGCACAGACACTGAAGAAAGTTGAAATACTTTCACTATAGTATATGTCTAAACCAATAAATGCCAGCATTAATTGGTTATTACTTGTAAAGATTTTAACTTTTTAACCTTAATACATTTACCTAAGGCAGTTCTTGCAAGAGCATAATGATATTAGAGAAAATAAAAAATGTAATGTTATATAGATTCAAAGTCGCTGATTAGATGACTAGGATTGCTTTAGTTCCATCTTATTTTATAGAATATATAAAGAGTACATAACAAAAGTACATAGAAAAATATTAAACATTTACAATTGCTATCCAACAGCATTGGATCTACCTATACAATTCAATAATACATCCACAATGGAACATTTGCATTTGCATGGGGGCCAAAGATTACAGAAAAAAAAAAAAACATGACTATAATAGCAACAAAGAGCTTTATGTAAGGGTCCAAATAGTAAACAAGTAAGTCACTAAATAGGTATCTGGCCCTGGGTGCCCCATAGTATCCATACAAAGATTCGATTAGATCCTGTCTGACAGTGAATAGAAGGTATTAGGAGCAATAGGTTCCAACAAAAATAAATAGTTTGCAAAAATTAAACAGGGGCAAGAAGACAGATACAAAAGCAGGTAGAGGAGGGCAAGGCAGAGAAGAGAAAACAAAGGGGGAAGAGAAGGTGTAGGGATGGAGTGGGAGGGTACCAATCTCAGTCATGGCCCCACTGTAAAGATTAGCCTAAGTACAATTCATATGCCAAAACTCCTGAGAAAGTTACCTCAAAGTTACTTCAAGCAGCCCAGGTTGTAGTGTGTTTATCCAATCTATCATGCTGTTTTATCTAATATTCAGAGTCAAGCAAGAGAGAGGTGATGTCTGGCAGGTTTAGTGAAAGATGACATGCAGAAAGGATTGTTGTGAGTCTGTGGCTTTAAACTTTATTCCATGGTCTTAGTAGATATGTGGATAGCAATAAAAAAAGAAAAAGCATATATAAATGTTCAGAGCAGTAATAATAAAAAAAATGGAAAATAATGTGCTGGTCTAAAAATTAAACAAAAGTGAAAAATCAAAACAAACAAAAGCAGCTACATAGAATGTGACTAAAATTCAAATGTGACTATATTTAAGACTGAGGGACCGAATCCCAAGTAATGGATTCGGCGCATGCGCGGAAGTGTTTTACTTCCTGGTGCGGTGACGTGGCGGCGTCAACGTCACCGCCACGTCACCGACACGTCAGCGCGCCGTCTGCTGGCGGGGATTTTGGTTTGCTCGTCTGTACACGCGAGCAAACCAAAATCCTATCAGACAGATTTGTTCAAATCGGTCGGTCCGACCGATTTGAACAAATAGATTGCCTCGTGTGTACGAGGCCTTAGAGTGTATGAAATCCCACTGGCAAGTCGCATGAGCTTGTCTGAAGACTCTAGGTGGACCAAACGGATTGCGACTGCACAATATTAGTGGTAGACGCAAAAGTGAGACTTTTCAGTCAACAGTCAAACTAAGGGTATACCAAATGAAACGTTTCACCACATGTGTAACACAATACATTGTTTACCTTTTGACTTGCCCGTGCAAAAGGCAATATGTTGGGTGCACAATAAGGACTTTAACAGATCGTGACTGACTACTCTTTTGTAACTATCCCGAATTCAGGGGAGACTCTGAGGCCGCGTACACACGATCAAATCTATCTGCTGGAAACAGTCTGACAGACCGTCTCAGCAGACAGATTCGATCGTGTGTACGGGCAGACGGATTTGTCCAGCAGACAGATTTTAAAGCCTGCTTTAAAATCGGTCTGCTGGGAACCCGTCGGACCGATATGTCTGCTGGTTAGTACGCTAACCAGCAGACATATCTGCCCGCACATGCGCTGAATGGATTCGACGCATGCGCGGAAGTGTTTTACTTCCTGGTGCGGTGACGTGGCGGGGTCAACGTCACCGCCACGTCACCGCGCTGTCTGCCGGCGGGGATTTTGGTTTGATCGTGTGTACAGCGTTGAAACCAAAACAGCCAGCAGACATATCTGTTCAAATCGGTCTGTCAGACCGATTTGAACAGATATATTTGGTCGTGTGTACGCGGCCTGAATTCACTGGATGTCCATATGGTCCTCAGACTGCGGTAAAGCGACTCCCAATCTGAGAATCCTTTTCAGGATTAAAGGATAGTACACTGGAGACAACTCCAAACAGAAACTCAATCCACCACAACATGGAAGAGAGAGAGAGATAAAAAAGAAGGTGCTCTAATAGTACAGGTAAAATGTGGGTTTATTGAAAAACCAACAAAGTTAAAAGTGATCACAGTACAAAAAATTAAAGGGCAATGAGTGGAGTGGTGTACCAAGGCCAACGCGTTTTGTACACAAGTACTTCAACTGGGGCTTCAACCTACTCCCACAAATTGCCTTACATTTATAATAAACACTCCAAACTGAAATCTAGCCAATCAGTCAAGTATCAGATCCACCAGATCAGGTATAAGTAGCAGCCTCCAAACCTAAACCAATCACAATCACCGCTAGAAAAAACTTCCTGGGTCAGTGATGACACCTGAATAACTCCCCGGAAGTAGACCCAGCAGTGACCAATTGAAAACTCAAAAAAGCCTGTGAAAATCGTGAGGAAGAGAGACCGGCGGGGATTGAACACCCACACCCCATAGGCGGAACTTGAGCCCCAATGTCCAATGGGACATCTGCTGTCTGCACCTAAGGTAATTTCCAAAGCACACTGTGGTGAAGATATCGCCCCATGTGGGTGTGGTCAGATATCAGATGAGGCCAACCTAGCAGAGGCGAGGCGCGCCTGGAACAAACGTATCCACCCTAGGCGGGCGGGCACTGCATGTTGTGTCACGGCCAATGGCAACAGTAACGCACATAGCATCCACGTCACCGGGCATGCGCACACAGAGCCGAACCGGGTGGAGCGTGACGTCACGACGTGCAGCAGACATTGTGGCCCCCCACCCTGGAACACAGGGCTCAGCCCGGAAGGACTCTGTGTTTGATGTATATGTAACACACCGGGTCTATAATGGACTCACCATCTTGTGGAGATGAACCAGATCTCACAGTCCCCATGTATAGAGAACCCCAGAGATGAATGGTAGGATTGAACTGGAACATAATAAATACTGGCTAGATTAAACCAATATATTTTAAAAGGAAAAAATAATGTAATAAAAAATTAGTAGTTGTAGGTACGGAGTAGGTACGGAGTTCATAGATCCAATACGTTTTAAGATGGGATACTCCTCGTATACGGGACTCTCCCCTCCAATGTGAAACAAATTGATCAATCCCCAAAAATTGTGTCCCCGTAGGATCGCGATCATGGTGTTATAAATAATGACAGGGAACACTATGGTTGGTCTTGCCACTCTTGATGTGTTCGTTCACAATGATGGTAAAAGTCCTGATTGTGCGCCCAACATATTGCCTTTTGTACAGGCAAGTCAAAAGGTAAACAATGTATTGTGCTGCACATGTGGTGAAATGTTTCATTTGGTATACCAGTAGTGTGACTGTTGACGTCTCACTTTTGTGTCTACCACTAAGATTGTGCGGTTACAATCCCTTTTGTCCATCTTCAGACAAGCTGATGCAACTTGCTTAATAGTTAGATCCACCGTTTCCGGTAAGAGTATTCTCCCTTACTCCTTTGCAAGAAGGTTTTATGTGATGACCCATATAGTTACTAGTGTTGCTCACGAATATTCACATTGCGAATATTCGCTACGAATATTGCATATTTCTAATTTATTTTTAAAACAGATCACATCCTAGTGATCTCCATCGACGTCTAAAAGCATTGCTGGTATGATTAGAGAGAGACCCTGGGCCGAGTAGCTGATGCGATTCTTTTATGTTGCCGAAAATTCGCATTTCTTCTCCGCCCTTCTTTTGCATCAGAGCCAATCAGAATAACTTGAATATTCGGCAAAAGGAATATTGCGCGATATTCCTTTTGCCGAATATTCAAGTTATTCTGATTGGCTCTGATGCAAAAGAAGGGCGGAGAAGATAATCGCGCAATAGGAATATTGCGCGATTATCTTCTCCGCCCTTCTTTTGCCCCCTTATTCTCCATTCTTTTAAGTAGAGTTAGTGTAGAGTTAGTGTTTAGTGCATATTAGTTTAGTAATACAGGAAATGATCTCCGTTTATGAGAATTTCGCAATCATTTTCGCATTAGCGAAATTTCGCAAATTTTTTTTTAGATAAAATATCACGAATATTCGATATTAGCGAATATTCGCGAATATTCTTCTATATATTCGCGCAATATCGCGAAATCGAATATGGCGTATTCCGCTCAACACTAATAGTTACATGTCTGGTTTTATCGTTCCACTCCATGGCTTTTTGAATGGACATTCATGTGGACTTATTAATATATTTACTCACCTTTGTTGCACTCCGGGGCCCATCCCACTATGTGGGATTCGGTCCCTCCTAATTCTAGCGCTACATTCCTAATTACAGAGTAATAATATGTTTATCCCATAGGTGTAAAGTTTGGCAGATGAGCACTGAAAAGGTGCTAACATCCTTACATTTTTATGCTAGAAAACATGGAATAGCCTGACGATCAATTGAGGATAAAGCTTGTTCAATTAGAACAACTTTAATGAGGACTTATTGAACCAGTCAACGATCCTGACCAAGTCCGATGCTTGATAATAGAGAACAATATCTGGGGTTCTCACTCCCTCTTTATCTTTGGGTAGAGACCTTGAAGTTGCTCAATGAGCTAAAGTTTAATAATTTCTTGAAATATAGATTGCATAGCTACAAGGCGTTGAGTAATATATAAGAGATGATCATCTGCAAAGATGAATGATTAAAGTTGAGAAAGGCTGACCAAGATCCCTGGAATGTTATGATTATTTCTAAACTCCTCAGCCAGACGTTCCATCATAAGCATATAGAGCAGTTTTGACAGGGGACATCCCTGCTGGGTACCATTAATAATGGGAAACTTAGGGGAAAGGGAGCTGTTCACTCGGATCTGTGCTGATGGGGTGGAATAGAGTAAATGAATGGGGTGCCGTTGGTGGCCATTGGGCATAACAATATAATGAGTTGCACGTCCTGGTAATACGTAGAGATTTGCTAGAGAATAATGGACTTTGAAGGCACGTATAAAAATGTAACAATTTGTTAGTCTATACATAATAAGACATAGTAAAATTATATAAATATACAACAACATTTAAGATATTATTGGACAACATGTGACTCCCCTAGAGGAAAAAATACCAAGTAGTATACTCCTACAGATCTAAATGTCTTGATTTATATAGATCCTCCAGTTTGGGCATATCACTTGTTCTCGTATATGTCTTCCTGCTAAAATATCTAGCTCAACATGTTTAGCAACTGTACATTGTTTCTTCAGGAGCTTTGATACGTTTGGATGTCAGATACAAAGTCACAGCACTACCCCCACAGCCTCACGAGTATCCCCCCCAAAGACAGCCACAAATGGTTCATGTGCCAGAATGTGGGCACACATTACAGTACAATATAAACACTTTAGGAGTCCACTCACATAAGGAATGACTACCCTATATCCCACAGGGCCCTAATTTGAGGTCGGTGCAATTAGACCAAAGGATCAGAAAAAAGAAGAATGATCTGGGAACATGATATTTCCCTGGAGCCCTACTGCAATGGTAAGGCAATTAATAGTCCTTTTGGTAAGGCCTTGTGGACCGGGGTCCCTTGGACTATCTAGTCCTCCAATGCTGTGGGGTAGAAAGAGAGAAAAGGGAGATAGAAGGGGATGCCGGGGGGTGGATTAGAGAGCAAGAATGTTAGATATCAGTTTGGGTCCAAAACCAAATTTCATCAGAGTATGTTTTAGGAATGACCATCTCAAACGCCATCTCAGTGTCAACTGAAAGAAGGCACATGGGAACATTTGACATTTGCGTATTTGCATAAGGTGGATAGTTGTGAGTGTATTGTCCCCAGCCTCCTTACCGGGGACAAACCCCACCTGGTCCAGATAAATGAGTTTAGAGGGTTGGAGTCTATTTGCTAACATCTTGGAGTAAATCGTTAAAAAATCCACTTTAGTTAGGGATATAGGCCCATAATTGGACCATAGGGCATGGTCATAATTAGGCTTGGGAAATAAGGAGGCATGTGTTTCTAAATAATGTGATATTGCATTTAACACTATCAGGAAAAAGGTATGGGAAATTCATTGATTTGCTTATAAAATGTGCGCGTAAAGCCAATGGGACAGAGACTCTTCCCAGATAGGGTACTCCCTATGGAGACTTATAGTTCCTCTACTGAGGAGGGGGCATCTAGTTCAGTTCTTGTTTCTAAGTCTATAGTAGTAGAAGGGGGTATTATCTATATAAGCTATATAAGTCAATATATATTCTTCAAAGGAGTTGATGGCTCTTGATGTTGCTAAACACTGGAGGTTGTATAGGTCAGAAAATGGTGTGCTCAAGGCCTGGATAGTAGAGGAAAGGCTACGGACTAGATAGTTGTTGGAGGTTCTAATCTGGGGAATGTAGGTTGTGCTGGATATAGGATGTCGCATTCTAGCTAAAAGTGTAATGCATTTATTTCCATATTCACAGTTACGCGCAGCAAGCTTGTCAAAGCATTTAACCATGGATAAGTTGAACAGGTTAAGAAGTTGGCAAAGATCTTGTATTACGTTGCGATCCCTTACCTGGCCATTCTTTGAGTGCGTTGTGGTGCTTTTGGCAGTGGGATAGCAGCATGTGCTTCCGAAGCTCCCAATACAATTAGGCTGGTCGTAGCCAAACCTAAGAGTTGTGAGTTTGGCCTGTATAAAATCCAGAAGGATATTGTGGAGAGGACCTGTTAGGCATGGAGTGTAAGGATATTTTTTTGTGTTCAGTGCTTTCTTCATACTACAACATTACGCACAAGGAGGATGCTCAGATCCTTACTGTGCGGAAAAGCGAGAAGGAAGACAATCCCCTATGGGGGGGGGGTGTTGTTGTGTGGTGAATTCTGACAGCGGATGCCTGTGATTGTACACATGTACAATCCCTTTGTGAGAGACGATGAGATCCAGGAGTTTCTGTTGCAGTACTGCGACTATGCGTCTCCGGGCACAAAGTTTACTAACGTGTTTGTCACCTTTAACAGCCATAGGCAGTTTTGGGCGCAGTTCAAGGCTGGCCAGGGTGGAGTAGGGGGGTTTGGTACCC
Organism: Rana kukunoris; assembly: GCA_029574335.1. Classification (NCBI taxonomy): domain Eukaryota; kingdom Metazoa; phylum Chordata; class Amphibia; order Anura; family Ranidae; genus Rana; species Rana kukunoris. Next base: position 283,816,193 of record CM056052.1, read on the forward strand.
CTTCAGGTTGTTTTTTATATCAATAATGTTTATTGAAAATTTACAAGTTTTACAAAGAACAAAGTATAGAGTTATATACACAGCATCTGATGTACATCATTGCATTTTAACCCCCTCAGGTTTTTTAATTGGAAGCAACTGGACTTACCTGTGGTATCCTGGTCAACCTTAATTTTGTCGGTCCTGTTTGGCATTTTGTCACACAAAAGAAAACTGTGGCACTGGGCAAGTATGTCAGAATTGCTATAAGGAGGGACATGCTATGGTCAATTGTCCTGTGCAGAAATGCTACATCTGCGGCAGTGAGGGGCACCGGGCAAGGTGGTGACCTTTGCTGCCCAATGACAGGGCAGAGGCTTCAGATGTGAATGCTGAAGGTGGTGCAAGTGAGACTGCTCTGGCACAGACTCCAGTCTCCTATGCAATGGTCATGGGAGGCGTAAAACCCACCAGGTGTGTCCAGGTGCCTGTTGAAATGCTGTAGCCTCAGGTTCCCTCTCTGGATCCTCCCAGTGATGCAGCCAGGGAGGAGAGGGCTATTTTTCTCACTGAGTGTTGTGTCCTAAAACCCTGGTTGTGAAGGGAGAGGAGGAGGTCGGTAAAGAGAAATGAAAAGAAGAGGTGGAAAGCCCACAGAGGAAGGAAGAGGAGATAGACCAGAGAGTATCCTTGAAGAGGAGAAGTACAGAGTCTCCATCTTCCTCCAGCCAAATAGAGGAATGTCCAAGTCCCAAATTTCTAAAAAAAAATTGTAATTCAGTTTTTTTATTATTGTAGAAAATACAGTCAACAAACACGACAAATAGCAGTAATACGTGTCAAAAATCAGACAACATAAACATACATGGTCATAAAATAAATTAAGAGAGAAAAAGAAAACAGTCCGGCCCTGCACAGCGAGAAGATAAATGAGCAAAGACTCATTGCCTAGGCAATAACAATGTGCACGGCCATAGAGGCGTCCTGACCATCATTTACCAGAGCTAGAGCTAACTGCAGTGCATGAAATACCATGCAAACGACAACATTTTATCAGTTTTGTAGTTATTTGGGAAGCAAAGCGACCCAGCGGCCAAGTAGACCCATACATGGGACACATGAAAAATAAATGTGCAACAGGATATTCTCAGCATCTGACTAATTCACCAAAGTTCAGGTAGGGGTGTAGGGAGGGGATGAGAGTGGCAGGGGGTAATGGAAGGGGAGAAAGGAGCGGGAGAAAGGAGAAGTGGAGGGGAGGAATAAAGAAGAGCAAGAGCAGAGTACAGAAATAAGAAAGTGTGGAGAGTAGGGTAGTACACTCTGACCAGGAAATGGAATACATCCACCGGATTCAGATGAACCGCGCCATTTCTTGGAGATAGGCATCCGTGTATGTAAAGTGCTGCCATGGTCTCTAGGTCTCCTGAAAGGTCTTCTCTCTATTATGCAGGGTAGCAGTGAGATCCTCCATGTCTCTGAGTTCATTAACTTTTACAAACCATAGGGACCTTGCCGGGGGATTCTCCGATCTCCAACAGAGGGAAATGCATGCCTTGGCAGCATTCAGTAGCTGGATGGTGAGAGAGGCCTTATATTTCTTGATAGGTCGCTCCGACAGGTGGAGCAAACAGGCTGCCAGATTCCCCTCCAGTGAGACACCAGTCAAATGTTCCATCATGCGGGCCACCTCAAGCCAGAAAGGGGAAAGCTTGGGACAAGCCCAAAAAACATACAACATTGTCCCCTCCCCCTCGCCGCAGTGCCAGCACAGACTAGAAACCTGCGGGAAAAAAATGGTGCAGGGTAGTGGGTACTCTATACCAATCAGGTCATTATTTTATAACAGGTCTTCTGAATTCTAGTGGCCATAGAGGATTTCTGAGCGAAGTGGAGAATCTTCTCCCACTGGACGTCAGTGAAGGTAGTGCCGAGTTAATCTTCCCATTTGTAGAGGAACGGGGGAATGAAGGTCCTAAATAGTCGCACAGATGGAGCCGACGTCCAGCCACCAAGCGCCTGAAGCAGGGATTCCGGAGGCCAGGTGGGAATTATGGATTACCCAGAACCGGGACCATAGGGGAAGGCATCGTGGACACTAAGAAATGCTGAAAGGCCTCTCTGGTCACTGAAAGCATGCTGCCTAGGGTAGGATGAACTGAAAGATCCCTTGGCAAGGGAGTGGTGATCCAGGGCCAATTCTTGGCCGTGTCCCCAGAGTCCTCCATTTCCCACCCAGTGCTTTGCTTCCTCATGGCAGTGCCAATCCACCAACCTAGTGAGATGGGCCACCCTGTACTAGGCCTTCCTGTCTGGAAGGCCCACCCCCCGCTTTTTGCCAGGTGGGGGAGTTGGAGATTCAAGCGGGGCTTATGGAAGGACCAGACAAAATCATGAAACATAGAGTCAAGACGCTTAAAAAACACTGGGGGCAAGCGAATAGGGAGTGCCTGCAACAGATACAGAACTCTTGGTAACAGGGTCATCTTGAGGTCACTGCAACGGCCAAACCACGTTAATGTGAGAGAGTGCCAGCGGAGAACATCCCCCTTCAAGCGAATAAGTAGCAGAGTAAAATTAGCTGAATAGAGGTCGGCAGGATCAGGAGTGATGTCAACTCCCAAGTATCGTATACAATTAGATGCCCACCTCAACGGAAAGTCCGAACACAAGTGTTGAACAATGTCCCCCCCCACCGTTATATTGAGAACAGAGGATTTGGATAGATTAATTTGAAAGAGGGAGAGGGCACCATATTCCTGAAGAGATCGAAGCAGATTCGGGGGGAGGTAAGTGGTTCCGTCAGGAAGAAGATCAGGTCGTCCGCAAATGCGGCCACTTTATGAGTTCCTGAAGATTTTTGGTATCCAAGTATGCCCGTATCTGCCCTTATTCTGCACAAAAGAGGCTCCAACGTGAGTATGAAAATCAGAGGAGACAGCGGACAACCCTGACGTGTGCCATTTTGAGTATCGAAGAAGGCAGACCTTGTTTTATTGACCTTGACCGCTGCAGTGGGGTGAGAATAGAGGGAAAGTATCCACCCCAGCATAGAGGACCAGAGCCCAATATGCTCCAGGGTAGCCCGAAGGAAAGACCAGTCCATGCGGTCGAAGGTCTTCTCTGTGTCCGTAGACAGCAAGAGAAGGTCCCGTTTTGAAGTCCTAGCCGCGTGGATCAGGTTCACTACCCAGATGGTGTTGTCCCGCGGCTCCCAAAGCGGCACAAAGCCCGTCTGATCTCTATGTATGAGGCTCGGGATATGAGAAAGCAACCTGTTGGCCAGAGCCACTCCCAGCTCGGCCACTGTGATGGGCTCCTCCAGTTCTTCTTGCACTGCACTGGGGAGTGCAGGCATGCCAGAGGCTGCTACATACAATCGAGGAGTAGAGCTGCCAATAGCCGCGGCATGGGAAAAACCTGTACAAATTGTAAAGACCCTCAAAGAAGGAACAAAACTCCGCCACAACATCCAAAGACGTATTTAGCTTTCGCCCAGAGGAGGCTAAGATATGGGAGATATATGTTTTCGTGCGAGGACCCCGCAGAGCCCTAGCCAACAATGACCCAGGCTTATTCAAGAACTCATACATGGTGCGATGTGCCCATGCCAGTTTTTGCTCTGTTTTGTGAAAGAGAAGCTAACGAAGTTCCTCACGTGCCCTAAGAAGGTCCTGGAAAATAGCACTCACCAATCTGGTCTTATGAGAACACTCCAGGCAGCGTATCAGTGCAAGAAGTTCCTCAACTCAACTGTTTCTCTACCGTTTTAGGTGGGCCCCTAGTCTAATCAGCTTGCCCCTGACGACGGCCTTGTGTCCTCCCATACCATCAGAGGGTTGGCAACGGATCCCTCATTGATAGAGAAGTATTCTCGCAGAGTGTTCAGTACCTCTGAATGGGTTTCCTCCTATTGAAGCAGGGCTTCATTCAGTTTCCAAGACGGTGGGGATTGAGATACCGGCCCTAAATGGAGGGTCTTGTGAACTGGTGCATGATCCGAGAGGGACATGACATCAATAGAAGTGGACACTACAATGGATAGGTCCTTGTGAGATACCAGCAGGTAGTCTAGCCGCGAGTATGTAAGATGCACCTGAGAAAAGTAGGTATAATCCTGACCCTGTGGATTAAGCAGCCGCCAGGGATCCACAAGGCACATAGCCTGTAGGTCCGCCTTCAGACGCTTCCCACATTTCTAAATTGACCGGCGATTCAGACTCATTCATTCAGGCCTTTCAAACTTTGTGACAAGTTGAAAGCTTCCAGAAGGTAACAGGCTTTCAGAAACAGACAAAAGGGAAGCAGCGCAAGACTGAGCCAAAGTTGGAGATGAGAGGTATTAAGGTGAAGGATCACCCTAGCACAAACCACAAAACAAGAGCGAGGGGGAAACTCCCTCAATGATATGTTGCTTTCCTTGTTACTTGGCTTGCTCTGGGTAAGACCACATCAAGCAGCTAAGGCTTTCATCTTTGAATGCTCTTGTTTAGTGTATAGGAGAATTGCTGTTTTGAAATCATTAGCTGCATCAAAGTGTGACATTATTGTTTTACAGGACTGCAATCTAGAAGAAAAGCCCAAGGCTGCTGAGTAGTAGTATGGTACAGCAATTTGGTCACTCGGAAGGGAAAACAACAAAGGGGTTGCAGTACTCTTAAAGAGTAAAAAAAGTGTGGAATTGTGTGGTAGTACATTTTGAGTGTGCGGGTGGAATTCTTTGATAAGTTAAATTTAGGGGGAGGGGCGAATGTTGATATGTCTAGGTAGGAGTTGAGGGATATCACTAATACTTTTCAGTTAAGGGATGATGGGAGGGATGGTGGATTCTCGAAAAGGTATTCATACCCTTTGAAATTTTCCACAATTTATCATGTTACATCCAAAAATGTAAATGTATTTCATTGGGTTTTTATGTGATAGAGTATAGACCAACACAACGTGGCACTTAGTTGTGAAGTGAAAGGAAAATGATAAATGGTTTTCAATTTTTTGTACAAATAAATATGTGAGAAGTGTGGCGTGCATTTGTATTCAGCCCCCTGAGTCAATACTTTGTAGAACCACCTTTTGCTACAATTACTGCTGCAAGTCTTTTTGGGTATGTCTCTACCAGCTTTGCACATCTAGAGAGTGACATGTTTGCCCATTCTTCTTTGTGAAATAGCTCAAGCTCTGTCAGATAGGATGGAGAGCATCTGTGAACAACAATTTTAACATTTTGTCACAGATCCTTAATTGGATTTAGGTCTGAACTTTGACTGGGCCATTCTAACACATGTATGTTTTGAACAAAGCCATTCCATTGTGGCTCTGACTGTATGGTTAGGGTCATTGTCCTGCTGGAAGGTGAACCTCCACCCCAGTCTCCAGTCTTTTGCAGACTCTAAAAGGGTTTCTTCTAAGATTGGACTGTATTTGGCTCCATCCATCTTCCCATCAACTCAGACCAGCTTCCCTGTCCCTGTTGAGTAAATTTGAAGGGAGGGGCATGAAATGTCCCCGCCCATCACACATGGAATGCTGGCAGACATAACAATATTAATATTAAAACGTTTTTTGGCAGTTTTATTGTACTTACCTGTGATTGGTGCAATGGGTTAACGGTCCAAAAAACGTCATGAGTCAAGACCTATAAAAAGAAAAAAAATGCGTCAGTAAATTCACAGCCGGTGAGGAGCAACAAAAGAAGCACATCCTGTCCTCCCTCCATTGTCGCGGCTCATGTTATGAGGTTTTTGTCCTTTTCTGTTGAATTGATTGAGTTGAGTTGATCTATTGTTATGAGAGATTTGGCTTGAGCTTTAATAGCTAAGCCATATATGTATTGTTTTGGAATATATTAAATACAAGTATATATATATATATATATATATATATATATATATATATATACACAGTTGATAATATATATTTATTTATACCTATAATAAAGGCCACGTCCATTAACATCCACACACTTTGGTATTTATTTTATAATTATTTGTTTATTTAAATTTTTGAGTAATGAATTCTGACTAGCATTCCATTAGCTTTCCACCACACATAGCCTTTTTTTTTAGGACAAAAAGTTTAGTTTGTGTTTCTTGGCCTTCATGATGCTGTTTGTTCACTAAGGTTCTCTAACAAACATCTCAGGGATTTACAGAAAAGCTGTATTTATACTGAGATTAAATTACACACAGTTGGACTCTATTTACTAAGAAGGTAAATTCTGAAGGCAATTGATTCCATTAGATTTTAATTAGTAGTATCAGAATAAAGTTGGCTAAATACAAATGCACACCACACTATTCAGATATTTATTTGTAAAAAAAATTGAAAACCATTTTTCATTTTCCTCCCACTTCACAATTTTGTGCCACTTTGTGTTTGTCTATCACATAAAATCCCCCAGAATATACATTTACGCTTTTGGTTGTTACATGACAAAATGTGGAATATTTCAAGGGGTGTAAATACTTTTTTAAGGCACTGTATTTCAGCGACAGATTGAATGTGGTCTCACATATTGTTTCTGTTTTTGTTCTAGGAATTGGGGTGTGGACTAATTTTCTGTACAAAGAGAACCTTTCACAGATCATGGACAGATTTAGTGTACCTTGAATTTAGATGAAGCAAGGGTGACCACCAGAGGTTTATGGAAGTTGAGCATAACTATATTGGAGGAAGGAGTGATTAAAAAAGAGAATGTAGGCCTCTTAGGCATAGTCTAGCCTCTTATTTAAAGCTTATGTTATTTTTTTCCTTTTTTTGTCATTTCCTTTTTATTTTTACCTGTTCCTTCGTTTATATTCGCTTATTGGTTGTTGATTATCCTTTCTTTTTTGTTATATCTCTCCGGGAAGTATCTTGATTACACTAAGATGTATTGTGATTTATTGGCCCGGATTCACATACATTGGCGCATATATATGCCACCGTAACATATGTCTTTTACGCTACGCTGGCGCAACATGGAGAGGGAAGCATGGAATTCACAAAACAAATGCTCCCAACTCTGCACCGGCGTAGCGTATATTCGCAGGCGTAAGTCAGCGTAAGTGAAAGTGGGCTGGAAGTGGGCGTGATACATTTAAATGAAGCGTGACCCCATGCAAATGATGGGCCGAGCGTCAGACAAGTACTTAAAACGAACTGCGCATGCCTTGGACGCATCCCAGTGCGCATGCTCACAATCACGTTAAATCAACTGCCTAGGATACGTCGAAACTCTGCCTACGACGTGAAAGTAACCTTCGCCCAGCCCTATTCACGTACAATGTAAACTACGTAAAATTTGACGTCCATACCTTGGCATGAGTTGCGCCTCCAATATGGGGATTAAGTTTACGCTGGACGTACGACTTACTCAAACCGCGTATATTATGCACCGGGCGCAAGCACGTTCTTGAATCGGCGTATCTCACTCATTTGCATATTTGCATCGAAAATCAATGCGAGCGACACATGCGGCCAGCGTAAATATGCGCCCACTATACGCCGGTGTAGGAAAGTTACGTTGGGTGGCTGAAGTCTATTTTTCGACGTATCTAGCTTTGTGGGTCGGCTAAGGATCTCTTTTCTAAATGTGAATTAAACGTTGATAGTGAAAGTGATTGCTGATAGGTTGTTTGTAAAAGTTTGGTGGGGTTGTGGGATGTGTTGTGGGATGGTAAGTAAAGTGCAGATAAATAGATTTTGTTAAAAATGTTGGTGAAGAACACATTTGTGAAAGGTATGGAGGTGCCTGTAAGTGGAAGAAAGGTGTTTTAGAGTAATTGGATACATGAATGATGTGACGGTGGTATTTAAGAGTATTGCTGGGCTGAGGAGTGTGAAGTTATTGATTAATATTTTTTTGCTTGGTGAGTGGTTTTGGTGTAAATATGGATAAGAGCAAATCATTTTTTTTAGGTGAATGGAATGATATGGATGAATGTTATGAATCTTGGTTAATTGCATGAAGGAGAGTTTATGGCATGTAGGAACTATGGGATTGTACACCCCATCAAGACCATAAGAACATATATAAAATATAAAATTAAAAACACAACAAGGATTGTGGAGAAGTTTAGGCCGCAGCCCCTTTATTGGGTTTAAAACAATTTTAATTATGAATCTTAATTTTGAAATTAACTTTAACCTTTAATACCAAACAGAATTGCTGTTAAGCATTAATAGACGAACATGCTTAGTCACTAAGACTCAAGCATCAATATCTTATACCAACCAAATACCAGTTTACTAACCACTGTCCATTCACAAAGTGGGCAACATTACCCTTCAAATATAGACCTTCAATATCAAACAGAACTGTTGGTAACCAATTACAGACCAACTTGCTTAGTCACTAAGACTCAATCAGTAATATCTTATATAAAACAAGTTACAGCGTACCAACCACTGTGCACCCACAAAGTGGGCGACATTACTCACATAAAGGGGGACGGCGACAAGGGGAATTATAGGGGAGGGTGGGAGAGCAGGTCAAAATATCCAGAAGGAAGGCTGAGGAGAATCCAGAGGTGAGTCAAGCTGCTGACAGAACTGAGGTAAATGCTGACTCCTCCCAGTGACAGGAGAGGATATAAGTAAAAGGTTACACTCATTGGCCAAATGTTTCCCGCCAAAGGATTTGTCACCAATCCAGTGCTCTGCAGCTGAGATAAATCTTCCTAGCTACAGCAGGCAGCTTGTCACCTGAAACACAAAACAGAAAGAACCAGCAAGGCAGCCATAGGGAGACATGTACTTAACAATTATCATAGCCCTCTATTAAGAGTAAAATGTATTTATTAAACAAATAGGTGTTAGGGAGTGACAATCCCATGGGGCCACTTCTCTATTTTATTCTTTTGTGGCCCTGACATTCTTTTTTTTTTGTTTGTTTTTTTGTGAAAATTATTTTTATTGAGTTTCAAGTTTAGATGCAAAACAAAGCCTATTGGGCATACCCAGGTTTGGTCCACACACAACACAAGAAAACAACGTATAAAAGAAAAAAAAAAAAAAAAAACATAAAGAAAATTCTTAACAGTATTTTCGTTATGGCACTAGAACAAAACTCTATGCTCCAGTAGCAACCACAATTGTTAGAGTATTGCAGGTATCAGCTGCTCAGAGGTTGTAGTAAGCCATTAAAAATAAGAAGGAAGTCACAATTATTAGGTATATGGATTGGACTTGGGTTACAATATACATGTCTGTTGTAAGGTAATCTACTAATCAGGGTTAGTATTGGTAGATAGGTCCTCTACCAAAATGTCCCAGACCTTGTGGATTTTTTTGGAGCAACCTCTCGCTAGATAGGTGGCTTTGTATAGTGGTAATATGATATTAATTACAATTTTCCACAAAGTTGGGTTGGAGCTAATGGGGATTTCCATTGGAGAAGAATAATTTTCATTGCATAAAACAATAGCAATCCTATCAGCGACCTGGATGCCCGAAGAGGAGCCAGAGCGTCCACCAGACCCAGTAAACAAACCTCCACCGTCCGGGGCACATGAATAGTGGTCACAGAGTGAATGTCTGAGACCAACGCTTCCCAAAAGATTTGAATCTTAGGGCATTGCCAAAATATGTGGATACAATGTAGGAACTATTCTTGTGTTTAAAAAGGAAGAAGTGATGGGGAGGGATCACATGTCCATGATCCGTGGAAGGCTATATGCTTATTCATATGGTGATATAAGGAATATGGGGTATGAAGAGGCAAAGAAAATATGGAGGTTTGATGCGGGGAGGGAATGGTTATGCATTAATATGAGTTCCTTTTGCTTTTGGGGGAATATTATTTTATGGTGGGAGGAGGGCGAGGGGTGGGGGATATTTTTAAAATATTTTTGTGTGTATTGGGGATCTATGGGTGGAGGGAGGAGGCTTCATGCTTTTTGTATTTTGGGATAGTTTAGGAGGGATTATGTAAATGTATGGCAGGTAGGAGAGGGTTGGGTTAAAGGATTTGTTTCTTGTGTGATATAATTTTTTGGTCCTTTTTTTTTGTAGGACAGTGGAGGGAGAGCGATGGAGGAACTATGAAGTGGAATAATGTCTAGTGTTTAAAAGGAAAGTGGTTGAAGGATAGTTTTGATGTGTGCGAGGGGTGTGTGCAGTGTTTTCTGGCTTACATTATTATTATTATCAGTTCTTTTGGCTATTATGTTTGATTAAACATTTTTGACATGTATATTTGGAATTATTATTTTATGGAATTTGTTTTATATATTTTACCGATATTTTAAATGAAAGAAATAAAAAAAAGTGGCGCATTTTAGAAGCACCTGAATTTGGTGCATGGGTTGCTGTCAAAACCAAAAGTGTCAAAGAAGCTTCATGAATTTGGCACAATACATTAAGGATTAATGCCAGAATTGTGGGGCAGCATCTTTATTAAATGTCCCCCACTGTGTCTATTAATTAGAGAGTGACACAAGCTGAAATAGTTTGCAATACACTAGAATACAGGTTTATATTGTAATTGTTGTGTGAAAGTTTAGCCAACTGTAAGAAGAACTAGTGGAGTCAGTGTAACTAAAAGAATCATCACCTCTGACATTTATTTAGTCAGCACCAGCTGATCTACTTTTTGTATTTAAGTATAGAAAATGCAGTGTCCTTGTCACTTCCTATGAGCTGAAAACCACTAGCCCCATCAATTCATCAGGTAATGAACAATAGCTGACATGCTTGAAGAACCATGGTTCTCAACATGGACAGACTTGAGTGACAAACTAAAACTAGTACAGACACATTTAGGGACTGGTAAATTGTAATATATTAAGTTTTTGGGTTTAGACACACATACAAACACAAACACACACCTACACAAAAATTCCATGGAAGCCATTTAAACTACTACTGTAAAATGATTTGAACTATTAAATTAAGCAAGTGAATGAATCCCTTAAGCCCCGTACACACACAATTTCCCTTGGATTTTTGTCCTAATTGATTTGTCCGATCACACCCATAGCATACACACGCTCTGACTTTTCTGCAAACTTTTCTAAAACGTTTCCATCATCACATGGTTTTTCTGCTCTTTTCTGCTCTTTACTGGCACCCTTTGGTTAACTTCTGCTATTGTTGGTTGATTTTAACATTGGTTCTGAGCATGCGCATTTGTAATTTGTCCAAAAGTCCGATGGTTTGATGTACACACGATCGGACTTTGCACCATCGGACTTTTGTTGCCTAAAAGTTGGTCCGTTCGCAGACCCAACTTTTTGTCCGATGAAAGCCAAAAAAGTTGGTCCGATGGAACGTACACACGTTCGGACAAATGCGAAAAGTGTCGGATTTTGATGTTGGTTGGGCAAAAGTCCGACCGTGTGTACGGGGCTTTAGAAGATCCTTTTAAGATGTAGCCAGTAACCCAGTGTCAGGGAAGAAATAGGTACCAGCCTTGCCAGTATCGCCGTTTTCCTGCCCGCATAACAGGAGTTCCTTTGCTGGCCTATAAAAGGCTGCTCAGTTCCATGTTTTAATTGCTGGTTTATCTCATAGCTTCCTGTGTTAATTGCCTCTGTATACTGCCTTGTGATTACCCGTTGTGACCCAGATTGACCTTGATCTGCTCTGATCTCCTCCTGCACTTGACCCCTGGCCTGCTTAAAGACTTTGCTACCAGTCTCCTGTGTTTGACCCTCGGCTTGCTTTAAGGATTTTTCCTACCAGTCTGCTGTATTTGACCCTCTGCCTGCTTAAAGTCTTTGCTTCCAGTCTCCTGTGTTTGACCCTCGGCTTGCTTAACCGCTTGCTTCCCGCCGCATGCAGATATACGTCTGCAGCATGGCACAGGAAGGCAAAAGGATGTATATATACATCCCCTTTAAGATAGCTGCATTGTGGATGCGCACGCCACAAGCTCCCTGACTTAGACTGCGGGTCCCGCGGACTCGATGTCTGCAGGCATACCCACAATTGTGTCACGGTAAGGAAGAACGGGGCAATGCTGATGTAAACAAGCATTTCCCCAGTCTTCCTAGTGACAGGACAGTGCTCACAGCTTCCTGTAATCGGAAGCTGTGATCACTGCCCTGTCACAAACAGCCTATTCCCCTACAGTTAGAAGCACTTCCTTAGGGCATACTTAACCCCTTCAGCGCTACCTAGTGGTTAACCCCTTCACTGGCAATGTCATTTGCACAGTATCAGTGCATTTTTATAGCACTGATCGCTGTAAAAATAACAATGGTCCCAAAAATTTGTCAAAAGTGTCCGATGTGTCCACCATAATGTCGCAGTCATGATAAGAATTGCAGATCGCCGCCATTACTAGTAAAAAAAATGCCATAAAACTATGCCCTATTTTGTAGACGCTATAACTTTTGCGCAAACCAATCAATATACGCTTATTGCGATTTTTTTGTTAAACTGAGGAAAACATTTTTTTAAATATATTTTTAGGGGATATTTATCATAGCAAAAAGTTAAAAATATAGCATTTTTTCAAAATTGTCACTCTAGTTTTGTTTATAGCGCAAAAAATAAAAACCGCAGAGGTGATCAAATACCACCATCGAATACCACCACCAAATCACTAAAAGTGGCCTGGTCTTTGGATAGAAAAATGGTCCTGGGCTTAAGTGGTTAAGGACTCTGCTATTCATCTACCTAATTGGGCTCCAATGTCTACTTTTCCCTGCTGGTGACTTGCGCCTCTTTGTGCCCTTCACCCTCTGTACTACCACCAGGGGTGGAGTGTGTTTAGTCGCAAGAGAGAACTGCTCTCAGCATCTCGGCAGGTACCTTTCTGACAACCAGTCATACAAAGCCATTGTCCTTACCATGCAGGCAATACACTACATTACATTTGGGTTGGTAAATGTACCTGCACAGCACACAGTGTCACCCTTCTTTTATTTTGCACTTCCTTTTCCTTTGCTCTTTAATTTATGTGGCCCAAAACTACTGTGACAGAACAGTACAATATATCATATTAAACTATTCTTGCCATTAATGCACAGTTCCCATAAACTTGAATTCTCACAGGCTTAGTTGATAATCCCATTAATATAGCAAATTACTAAGGCAGTTCAGAGGCATAGTGTAGATATATTATATCAAGATGTATTCATTAAATTTTGAAGTGAGCTTTGTAACCTGTGAGCTTGGCAGCTTGCCACCATACAGTTCAAGTTCATATAATCTTATTATTGTCTTTCAGTTCAATTTCAGAACTGCTATTTAGTACAGATTCAGCAAACAGAATGCCAATACACTGCAGGGTTTCATAATGCATTGCATGATAAAGTGGCAATGCAAACAATATTTTTCAGCACTATTGTAGTAATTGTGTCATACATTTGCTATTATTTTTCTCTTTCTCTTTTTTGATTGCATTCAAAAGCAGCAACCGCATTTTTGTACAGTGCACTGTTAGGCCGCGTACACACGATTGGTCAAAACCGATGAAAACAGACTGTAGGTCCGTTTTCATTGGTCCAAACCGACCGTGTGTGGGCCCCATCGGTCAGTTATCCTTCGGTCAAAAAAAAAAAGAAGAGAACTTGCTTTAAAATGTAACTGATAGACGTCTAACCAATAGGTCAAAACCGATTGTTAGCATGCAAAAGCATCAGTTAAAAAGCCGGGCATGCTCAGAATCAAGTCGACGCATGCTTGGAAGCATTGAACTTAATTTTTTTCAGCACATTGTTGTGTTTTACGTCATCACGTTTTGACACGATTGTTTTTTTAACCGATGGTGTGTAGGCACATCAGACCATCAGTCTTCGGACCGTTCTCATCGGATGGACTGATCGTGTGTACGTGGCCTTAGAAAGCAGAAGCATACAGCTGATAAAAGGTAAAGCGTTTTAAAGGTAAGCTTCAAAAAGCTATATGCAGTTTGAATGAATTTCTCTATATTAGGCTATATCTGTACTATGCACCAGTGGATATGGGTGTTTATCTGGGGCAAAAAAGCAATGCTTTGTATGGCTCCACCCACTGCCCCGAAATAATGAGTAATTCTCTCATTCTGGGGGATATGTGACAGAATGGAACTTGATAATACCTTTGGCTCTAAGAAGGATTGCAGATAATACTAGAGTGCCTTGAAGTGGCTCTTCAGCTTAGGCATATATTTGCAAATATGTGCAAACTAACCCCCTGTTAGACAGGATAATTCAGTTGTTTGCAGGCTGGTTGGTAAGTTGAGCTTGGAGTTTTCTTTGGATTTGTTTGAAATGCTTCGACCTTCCATGTGTTCGTTGTTGCAAAGGCCAGTTATAGGTGGGGGCAGTGGCAATTTGTTAATATTTTCTAAGAAGGCTTTACTGATTCTTTTGGGGGGCATTTTGACTACTTTAATCCTTCTCACCATAATCTGTATGGTAATACAGTCTTGCTGGGTCTCAAGCCCTGCTCCATATAAACAATGGTTCTTATACCTGGCACTGATTTTGGCCACAATGCCTGAAATGGTTTAGAATTGATGCCTTCTTAGTATTAGACTATATTTGGCAAAAAAAAAGGGATGATTTGCAGGACTCCATCCAATGTTCTAACATAAGAACTGTTGATATTATTTTGGTGATATGAGTAACATGTTTTAGAAAAGCTTTTTTGTGCAAGGACAAGCTTCCAAAATGTATTGACTTTTTTAAGTTTTTCATATTTTATTGAACATTTTGTAAAGGCTTTGCTTCACTGGTGATGTCTACTGCTTGACTGACATATGCTCTGTGTACCTATGACTGATTGTGTATTTGCGTATTTGCAATAAATGACTAGTATGACTTGCCACTAGGGTCTGCAATAATTGCCAACTGTTGTGGCATTGTATGATTTTTTACAGCTGTTGTGATCGCTGCATTTTCTGTGATCTGTGTGAAAATAACAATCACTTGAAACCCTTAAGGTGTATTTATGGTCCAAAATGTAAAACCATTATATTTATTTCCCCATTGTATTGCACTTTTTTTACCCTACTTCTATGAATCTGAATGATCTTGAAGTTTGAATTTGCACTTTGTAAGGAATCCCACACATTTATGCCCTTGAATTCACAGACACATATTCACTATGCCCTGTGAGTAGGCACTGCTTTTTCACACATTTCATAGAGCCTGCCATCTGAACCACAGATGTGCTGAGAGTTAGGAGGCAGAGTCAGAAAAGGAATCACAGGCAACAAGGTACCATGGGATATATAGTCCTTAGATCTTAAAGAAAACAGCAGAGAGGAAGCTACAAAGCATCCAGGGAATCCAGGAAGAAGGAAAGTGATGACCAGCATACAGGCAGCACTCACAAAATTAAATGAAATTTTTCAAAAAAGCATATAGTCAATAATGATTTATACCCGCACCCCTATTTCTATTTATATTATGCCAATAAATAATCTAGGCTTATAAAGGGAAAGAGATATACATCTTTGAGGTGTTTGTTTGAAGAGTCTATTCTAGGGGGCCCCTTGGAAAGATTTTTTAGAATATATTTTCTGGGAGATATATACATACATTTTTTTTAGGATATATATATATATTTTTAGAATATATTATTTTACATATAATTCATCTACTACTCCCAAATTATTATTCCCTCTGATCAATATACCAACATAGAGCCAGAATGCTGTTTTATCTTTACCAGGTAACATCTAGTTTGTGTGACATTAAGTGGATATGCAGGAAACAATACCCAATTTCGCCACCAGGGACGTGAGCAGGAATCGTTAGGCTCGTGCTTGGAAAACCATCTACCTAATTTAGCTGGATGGATAAAGCTATATGGCCTGGATTCACAGCCATCTGCGCATCTTTTTGCCGGCGTAGCGTATCTTCTTTACAAAGAAAATGCAACGTTGCGCCTGCATAGCGTATATTCGTCGGCGTAAGCCGACGTAAGTCAAAGTTGGTGGAAGTGGGCTGGAAGTGGGCGTGATGCATGGTAATGAAGCGTGACCCCATGCAAATGATGGGCTGAGCGTCATCCAAGTACTTAAAATGAACGGCGCATGCATCGTAACTTGGACGTATCCCCGTGCGCATGCGTACAACCACGTTGAAATAACTGCCTAAGATACGTCAAATCACTGCCTACGACGTGAACGTAACCTACGCCCAGCCCTATTCACATAGCACTACGTAAACAACGTAAAATACGACGGCTGTTCCCTGGTCCATACCTTTGCACGAGTTGCGCCTCCTATATGAGGAATAACTTTACGCCGGACGTAACCCTTACGCAAATCGCTTAAAACATGCGTAGGGGTTTGGCTGCGACTGTCTTCCTCCTTGCTAGATCAGACCCTGGGATGTCCAAACCTTATGCTCCTGCTGGGGATAAGCGATGATGAACGTAACTAGCAGCTTCTGAATGGTCGCCTTCTCCGTGCCACCTCAAGACCATGGGGTATCCTTGTGTGAATGGAAGAGATGGGCACTCATAGTGCAATTCCGTAAAAAGTTTCCAAATTTATTGAGATAAAAACAATACAGCAAAGCCAGTTGCCAAAAATGTGTTACAATAACACAGTACAGAGAAATGTTGTTCAGCGTGCGTTCCACCGGTCCAAACGCGGCAAACCGGAAGTGACATGGGTTCTTACTAGGCTTCCCTTACGCATTTCATCATAGGGACGTCATCTGAGGAGGTGCCATCTTGGTACAACTCATGTCTTTAATACTAAGTGGTAGTGCTGGATCCATCCCCCGTAATTAGGTGGCAGGGCAAGTATAATGATAGTGTACATCCCTTGAAGCCAAACACATCCTAAAGGCATAGGCCCGGATTCACGTAGCACTTACGCCGACGTATCTCGATATACGCCGCGTAAGTGTAAATATGCGCCGTCGTATCTATGCGCCGTACCCATAGAACTAAGATACGCCAAAAAACTGACTTCATCCGACCGACGTAACTTGCCTATGCCGGCGTATAGTGGGCGCATAGTTACGCTGGACGCATTTGGTACTCCCATTGATTTGTGATACAAATATGCAAATAAGGGACATGTTTTAACCGCATGTTTTAAGCCCAGCCTTACCTTAGCGCGGTTGCCCATCATTTATAAATTATGACTATTGCTTGTACTGCTATTACAAAATTAACGCGTAAGTTGTGACCATAAGGTGAACTCAATGGATAGCTTCAAACAAGGCTTCAGAAAGGCTTTGTTAAAGCTCTCTGAACGCCAGTCAAAGCTCCTGTCACAAAAAAAATGGCTAGCTTACAGTCCTGTTTACACCTTGCTTTTGCTTTGCTTCGGCCCCATGTCGCTTTAGTGGTGCTTCAAAGCATCTTCAAAGTCTCCGTAGACGTCTTTGACAGAGCTCGCTTGAAGCACCTGCAGTTTTAGAGAAGCTTTAATTCAGCTTTAGCTTTGCTTTGTTTTGGATAAATTGCAGGTATGAAATATCAACACACACACAGGGCATCTGCCAAGCTTTAACAAAGATTCAAATGAACATCACTGAAGCATAACTAAAGCTTCACCGAAGCTTCATCGAAGCACCAAAAACACAAACACCATTTATAAAGGTTTAATGTGTGTTGAAGCCTAAGCAAGTGTAAATGAGCCCTAACAGAAAATAACTATGAGTTAGGTTCATGGCATTTAACCACTAGCCGACCAGCCGCCGTGGTTCTACGGCGGCAGGTCGGCTCTCCTGGGCGAGAGCCCGTAGCTCTACGTCGGGACATTCGCGGCCACTAGGGCCACTAGGTCGGCTCTCCTGGGCGAGAGCCCGTAGCTCTACGTCGGGATATTCGCGGCCACTAGGGGGCGTGTGCGCGCCGTCGGCGGCCCGCGCGCGCCCCCGAGTCCCGCGCGCGTGCCCGGCGGGCGCGATCACCGCCGGGCACGCACGCTCGTTCGTTACAGAGCGTGGAACGGGAGGTATGTGTGTAAACACATTCCTCTCATTCCTGTCAGCGGGGGAAATGCTGATCCTCCGTTCAACAATGTATGAACAGAAGATCAGTAATTCCCCCTAGTGAGTCCTACCCCCCCACACAGTTAGAACACATATAGGAACACACTTAACCCCTTCCCTGCCCCCTAGTGTTAACCCCTTCACTGCCAATGGCATTTTTATAGTAATCCAATGCATTTTTATAGCATTGATCGCTATAAAAATGCCAATGGTCCCAAAAATGTGTCAAAAGTGTCCGATGTGTCCGCCATAATATCGCAGTACCGAAAAAAAATGCTGATCGCCGCCATTACTAGTAAAAAAAAAATATTAATAAAAATGACATAAAACTACCCCCTTTTTTGTAAACGCTATAAATTTTGCGCAAACCAATCAATAAACGCTAATTGCGATTTTTTTTTAACGAAAAATATGTAGAAGAATACATATCGGCCTAAACTGAGGAAAAACATTTTTTTATATATCTTTTTTTGGGATATTTATTATAGCAAAATGTAAAAAATATTGCATTTTTTTCAAAATAGTCGCTCTATTTTTGTTTATAGCGCAAAAAATAAAAACCGCAGAGATGATCAAATACCACCAAAGAAAGCTCTATTTGTGGGAAAAAAAGGACGCCAATTTTGTTTGGGAGCCACGTCACACGACCGCGCAATTGTCAGTTAAAGCGACGCAGTGCCGACTCACAAAAAGTGCTCTGGTCTTTGGACAGCAATATGGTCCAGGGCTAAAGTGGTTAAATAAGCTGAAATTAAAACTCTAAAAAAAGGTAAGGGATTGCTTTTTACATTTACCTGTTTATTTTTTGTCACTTGTGGGAAATAATGAAGCAAAATGGGAAACGATTTATATGTTTAGAATTAACTTCCTAATTTTCTATTTGACATTTAAACATTCTCCAAATTCAATTTCACTTGCAATTATTATTCAAAATACATAATAATTTAAATTACGTCAATATGTAGTTTTTAATGTTTATTCCTGTGTCAAGAAGTAACACCGAGCAGATTGCCTTTTTTGTGAGTTAGCATCATTCAGGCAGTGCTATAAAGGGGAGGTGAAACAACTGCAATTGCTAAAACCTGTAATGTCTTTAAATGAGGCACAGATAAAAAAAAAAAAAAAATCTCTCGACATGATTGGATATTTTAAATGAGCATTGGTTCATTTTGATGGAAAAAGATACGCTTCAGTTAATTTGTTATGTTTGTTTTGTATACATTTTGTCATTTTAATAGTTTTTGTCAAATAATAATGATGCAGAATGAATCGACCCGATATGTTGATAATTGGCTTCTTAGTTTTCTATTTGTCATTTAAATGTTCTCTTTATTTATTTTCACCTGTAATTATTATTCAAAAAAACTTGAATTTATTCTACATTAATTCTATTTTAAATGATGTCAGGATGTGTTTTTAAAGTGTTACTAAACCCATGACCCTGCATTCACTATATCTGGTCTCCCACAGTACACTGAACATGGAAATGCAATTATTTTAGTAAATATAAACTGCTAAATACCTTTTTTCATCAGCAGTATATAGCAGTCTTGTGAAGTCTATCAGTGTCTGGCCACACTGGTTAAAGCGTGTAGGAGGAGTTTTTATTCTCCTATGGGGCTGCATGAACCCTGACTCTCTGTCTGAACAGTGCTGATTGGCCCACTTTTTTTTTTCTTCACTTAAACGCTAGAGAATGATGAATTGATATTTTTATTTTTTAAATATAAAACATATAATGACACAAGATTTTTTTTTTCTTTTGGAACACATTAAGTATACACCTATATTGGAAAATTTCTTCTTAACAGTAGACTGACAAATCAGCACAAAATCTATGGGAATTTATTCCCCCTCCATTTCTTTCCTTTTTTTTTTCCCTCTCTCTCTCCCCCTCTCTCCCTCTCTCGCCCTCTCCTCTTTTCCCCTTCCCATTCTTCTTTTCCCGCCCCTGTTTTTTTTTTCTCTTTCCTTCTCTCTGTCCCCCCCCCTCCCCCCTCCCACTCGTGGTTATATCTCAGATGGAGAATATAGGGACTATAGGTCTGGGACAAACTGTGTCCAAGATGCGTGGAGGCGTGGATGACCAGGTTAAATTCTGTATTAATGCCTTTAGAACATCTTAATAAGGGAGTATATTGAGACTATTTATGTTTTATGTATGTATGTATGTATGTATGTTTATTGTGGTTATGTATTTATTGTAATGTTGGAAAAATTTAATACATTTTGGAAATAAAAATTATATTTTAAATAATGTCAGGATGTGTTTTTTAAAGTGTTACTAAACCCATGAGACTGCATTCACTATATCTGGTCTCCCACAGTACACTGAACATGGAAATGCAATTATTTTAGTAAATATAAACTGCTAAATACCTTTTTTCATCAGCAGTATATAGCAGTCTTGTGAAGTCTATGGGCCAGATTCAGGTAGAGTTAGGCTGGCGGATCAATGGATCCGCCAGCCTAACTGTCACTTTAAGCCGGTGTTTTTGTTTTCTGTAACCAGAAAACAAGAAACGCCCGGTTGGAGTTCCGATGCGATCGGCGTAATTGAATTTCGCCATCGCATCGTTACTTCAACTTAAAAATGGCGCCGGGGGCGTTCCCGCCGATTTACGCTTAAAAAATATGTTAATGAGCGGAAATCGGCAATTCACGATCTTTTTCGGGCGCGACGCAGTGACTTTACGACGTTTCCGGAAGCGATACGCGGCGTATAGATAAAGCAGCCCCCTAGTGGAATATCCTATGTTAGGTATAGCCGTCGTCATCGCGTCGGAAAAAAAAAAAACGTGTCGTTTGCGTAAAACATTCATCAATGGGGACGTGACGTCATTGACGTTCACTGACAGAACTTGGAGCATGCGCACTGGGATGCATTGACACTCGACGCATGCGCAGTACGTTCGCCGCGGGATCGCGCTTATTTTAAATAATACGCGCCCCGTACCCGCCCAATTTGAATTCCGCCGGCTCATTTGCGATACGCTGCCGCAACTTTAGGAGCAAGTGCTTCATGAATAACAGCACTTGCTCCTAAAATTTCTGCAGCGTAACGTAAATGAGATGCGTTACTCCAGAGCAAAGATGCTCTGATCTACCTGAATCTGGCCCTATCAGTGTCTGGCCAAACACTGGTTAAAGCTTGTAGGAGGAGTTTTTATTCTCCTATGGGGCTGCCTGAACCCTGACTCTCTGTCTGAACAGTGCTGATTGGCCCCGTGCTGATTACATGCACCCTCCCATAAGAAAAAAATAATAAGGCCGCGTACACACCATGAAATAAATCCGATCAAATCGGTCTGACAGACCGATTTGATCGGATTTGTCTGCTGGGATAGATTGGTTTGATCGTGTACACACGATCAAACCAAAATCTCCGCCGGCAGACAGCGCGGTGACGTGGCGGTGACGTTGACGCCGCCACGTCACCGTCACCAGGAAGTAAAACACTTCCGCGCATGCTTCGGATCCATTAGACGCATGTGCGGACAGATATGCTTTAAAATCTGTCTGCTGGAAAAATCTGTCTGTCCGCCTGTACACACGATCGAATCTGTCTGCTGAAATGGTCCGTCGGACCGTTTTCAGCAGATAGATTCGATCGTGTGTATGCGGCCTAATTCTATCAGCAGATGGATTAGAGACAGTAAAAGAAGGGGAGGGTCATAGAAAACAGGTTCAAACTGCCTTTTTACACAATGCAGAGGATTAACCCCTTAGGTTTCACAGTGAATATAACAAGCATGCTTTACTGCATATACAGAATGGTTTTGCTGTTGTGGGTTTAGTAACACATTAATGTTCATTTCTGTTTGAAGGTTATGACAGTTATGACAGTTATGATGTCATTACAAACATCACCACCTTGTTTTTTTTTAAAAAAGGCTAGATTCATTTAGGACTTATGCTGGCGTATCTTGAGCTGAGCCGCGTAAGTCTAAATATGCGCCGACGTATCTATGCGCCGTACCCACAGAACTAGATACGTTCGAAACTAGGCTTTTCCCGACCGGCGTAACTTGCCTGCGCCTACGCATCATAGGCACATTTTTATGCCGAACGCATCTGGTGCACCCATTGATTTCCTATGCAAATATGCAAATGAGGGAGGTACGCCGATTCCCAAACATACACGCGTTCGGCATAGGCTACGCGCGGTGCGCCTACGCTGTAGGCCCGGCCTAAAGTTACCCCTCATAAAGCATTGGTAACTTTGCACCAGACTTGCACAAGTCAGCTGGAGAGTAGCTTCAGCAGCACCGTTACGGACGAGCTGTGCAACCACACTTGCAGGACAACACATGGCAGCCGTGGTCCTAGCATTACTAATGGATCCCCCGCCACGTAGGAGGAGGAGGGCATGGGAGAGAATATACCGCACGCGCATGAGCCTCTTTGGCATGGGTGATTCGGAGGTGTTTCGCATTTTCAGATTCAGCCCTGAAGCCATCCAGGAAATAACCACAACACTGCATGATGACATCACCAGCAAGACTGGTCAAGGTACTGGCAACACTCCATTTCCTTGCCAGTGGATCATTCCAGCGTACAAGTGGAGTTGTGGCTGGGCTGTCACAATCCACCATGAGCAGATGTGTGCACCAGGTTGTCCCCACAATCCTCAGGCCCCGTACACACGGCAGAGAACCTCGACGGGCAGAACACATCATTCCGCCCGTCGAGGTTCTCTGCCGGCCGTCAGAATCGGCGACCTGCCCGTCGGGAAAGGCAACCAGCCATTCATCCCGACGGGCCGTCGAGCAAATAGAGAATGTTATGTCCCCTGGACGCTCTGTGTCTCTCAGGTGTTGCTAGCAATGCTGCCAGTATCTGCTCAGCAAGTTACACACACAGGCCGATGTACTACTTAACCAGAGCAGGTTTATTACTCAGAACATTATGGCATTCTTACATGGAGGAGTCTTAATCCAAACAGCTTCTGTCCTTATCAGATGTAATCCCTTCTCAGCCTCATGTGTCTGCTTCCAGTTCCCCTCACACACTGTCTGACTTCCTGGTACAGCTTCTCCTCTCCCATCATGCATCAGGAGAAAGAGGGTAAAGGTCACAGTGATCTCTCACATACATCACACCTCCTTTCCTTCCCAAAAAACAAAAACATAACAGAAACATAACAAGAGAACAAAATTTTGAACACATAACATAACAAGGCAAGTAAGATGAGTTCAGCAAGTAGTATCTCCAACTCAGTTCTGTGATTTCCGCAGCACTTCATGAGCCCTTTGTCTCTGTTTCCTGACCTCCAATGTGTCCCGTAAGATTTCAGCGCTTTGCCAGCGAGGCGTTTGATGTCTTTGACGGGTAGAATTACGAAGAGGCACAGCACCGGGAGGGATAGAGTCGGTCAAAGATTCTGGAGATGTCAGTGGGTGTCCCACAGACAAATCAGTCTCTGTAACTCCAGGCACATGTCCGGGCTCCTCAGAAATATGGTCACCAACCGGTTCAGGGTTTGGTTGTAAACTTGTGGGATCATGACAGACACCATGCCATATGTCACCAGCAGAGTTCACAGTAGACTCTGGTGGGTGGTTAGAAAGAGGGGTCGGGTTTGTCACTAGTGGCCGGCCAATTGTGAAAGGTGTCGTCGAACACAAATGCCTTCCTCCAGGTGAACAAGGTACATTCTTCTTCCAAGCGTTCCATCAATAACGCCAGGAAGCCAAGGAGGCAAAGCTCTGTAATTCCGAGACCATACAAGATCACCGGCATGGAATCCCAGACGGCCCTGCGGAGGAGGTGTCGGTGACTGTTCCTGTGGATGAACTAAATCCAGTTTGGTGCGGAGATGCCTGCCAAACATAAGAAAAGCTGGTGACAGCCCAGTAGTAGCGTGTTTCGTGTTACGGTACATGATCAAGAATTCCAGCAGCTTCTCCTCTGACATTCCAACCTGGCCCAGAGTGGACAGTAAATGCTTCTTAAACGTCTGCACAAATCGTTCTGCCAGCCCATTTGAGGCTGGATGATAAGGAGCTGTTTTGTAGTGTTGGACGCCCAAGCCACTAAGAAAGGATTGAAACTCATGCGATGTAAATTGAGTTCCATTGTCGGAGACTATGGCTGTTGGCAAGCCATATTGAGCAAAGAGCTTCCTTAAGACTAGAATGGTAGCAGCTGAGGTAATAGAAGGCATTTGAAAAACCTCCGGCCATTTTGAATGTGCATCTACCACGATCAAATACATTTTACCCTGGATGGGGCCAGCAAAATCAAGATGGAGTCTGGACCACGGTTCTGTTGGCCATGGCCAAGGTTGCAGAGTTCCTCTCTTTTGGGGTCGCTGGGCTTGACAGCACCCAGGATATTGAGCAACATAATCTTCAATTGCCGTATCCATATGTGGCCACCAAACATAGCTCCGGGCTCGCTGCTTCATGCGCACCATACCAGGATGGCCTTAATGCAGTATCCTTAGCATGGTTGATTGCAAGTACTGGGGTACAATCACTCTATTGCCCCATTGTAGGCAACCAGCATTAGTCACAAGCTCACACTTTCTGGCAAAGTACGGACTAAATTCACCTGAAACTCTCTCTGGCCATCCAGTCTGAACATAAGAGAATATCTGAGACAGGAAAGGATCTGTGGCTGTATGTCTGGCAATCAGGGAGGTGAACATGCAAGATTGTGGCCTGTGTACTTCCACTACACGTATCTCTCTTAGTGGGTGGTCTCCAAGTGGCAATCTGGAAAATGCATCTGCATTGCCATGGGTATCATGGGAGCGGTATCTGATAGAATAAGCATAAGCTCCTAAAAATAAAGCGTACCTTTGTAAGCGAGATGCGGTTGTTGTAGAAATTACTTTCTGAGGGTTTAGTATTGACAACAGAGGTTTGTGGTCAGTGATAAGTGTGAACTCCCGACCATAGATGTACGCGTGAAATTTTTTTGTGGCCCATACAATGGCCAAAGCTTCCTTGTCTATCTGGGAGTAGTTTTGTTCTGCTGAGGTTAAAGACCTGGAGGCAAAAGAAATGGGGCGCTCTGTGCCATCCGGCATGACATGGGAAAGCACGGCACCCAGTCCATAAGGCAAGGCGTCACAAGCCAGGATGACGGGTTTCTTCAAATCATAATGGACCAGAACTCGAGAAGACAGAATGAGTTCTTTAGAAAGCCGAAAAGCTTCTTCACATTTGTCTCTCCATATCCATTTAGCTCTTGCATCCAGTAAGCGATGTAATGGGTAGAGCTGGTGTGCTAGGTTCGGCAAGAAACGGTGGTAGTAATTTAGGAGGCCAAGGTAGGACCTGAGCTGGGTGACATTCCGGGGGGTAGGGGCATGAGTAAGGGCTTTAACCTTTTCTTCAGTAGTGTGTAAGCCATGTCGGTCCACCGTGTGGGCACAAAATTCCAGTTGAGACTTGAGAAATTCGCATTTTGAAAGATTGACACGTAAACCATACTTTTGGAGTCTCTCTAGCACAGCTTCAACATTCTTTCTGTGTTCTTCATCAGTGGGACCAGTGATGAGCATGTCATCCAGTAGACATTGGGTGAAAGGTATTCCTGCCAGGACCTCATCCATGATCCGCTGCCAGATGGCTGGAGCTGGGGCTATGCCAAAAACCATGCGGTTATACTGGAATAATCCTTTATGAGTGTTAATGGTCAACAGATGGCGTGAATCTGGGTGTACTTGCAGTTGCAGGTAAGTTTGCTTTAAGTCTATTTTTGTAAACTTTTGCCCCCCAGCCAGTGAGCCAAATAAATCTTCAAGTCGAGGCAATGGGTATTGATCCACAAGAAGTTGGTTGTTCAGGGCTAACCTGAAATCACCACAAATCCTAATGTCTCCATTCTTTTTCTTGACAGGCACAATTGGCGATGCCCATTCACTTCTATCCACTTTCGTTATGATCTTTTTAGCCAATAGGTGGTCCAGCTCCGCTTCCACTTTCTTCCGCAAGGCAAAAGGTACTGATCTTGCCTTACAAAAACGAGGTGTAGCACCAGGCTTCAAGAGGAGGTGGGCCATCTTTCCTTTCACAGTGCTCAAAAACCTCTTTAAAACGTGACTTCAGGGATTCCACCCAATGGTCTACTTCAGAAAGCAATGTACATTGAGCAATGGTAAAAGGAGGCATGCCCAGGGCTTTGATCCAGTCCCTTCCATACAGCGGACCTCCATTCCTTACAACATAAAGGCGTAGACTTTGGGCCAGATTCAGGTAGATTGGAGCATCTTTGCTCTGGAGTAACATTTCTCATTTACGTTACGCTGGCAAAATTTTAGGAGCAAGTGCTGTTATTCATGAAGCACTTGCTCCTAAAGTTGCGGCAGCGTATCACAAATGAGCCGGCGGAATTCAAATTGGGCGGGTACGGGGCGTGTATTATTTAAACTAAGCGCGATCCCGCGGCGAACGTACTGCGCATGCGTCGACTGTCAATGCATCCCAGTGCGCATGCTCCAAATTCTGTCAGTGAACGTCAATGACGTCAAATCCCCATTCATGGACGTTTTACGCAAGCGACGCCATTTTTTTTTTGACGCGATGACAACGGCTATACTTAACATAGGATACTCCACTAGGGGGTCCATGAAATGACAGACACAGCTGCCCCTGTATCAACATCCATGGAGACAGGACAGCCATTGAGGGTGACATCCACTTTAATTGCAGGAGTACTCCCAGCTACTCGAAACAGTCCAACATGCTGGACACAGGTCTCCTCATCAGAGCTAAAACTGTTTACGTCTATCTTTTGTGGTAGTGTTCGGGGAGCGAGAGCTGCGGCAAACACGCCCAATATGACCAGTCTTTCCACAGCGAAAACAAATGATATCCTTGAACTTGCAAGCAGGCGCACTGTGAGTAGTGTTACCCCAACGGTAGCAAGTCGGGGTCCCAGAGACAGAAAAATTAGGGTGGCGAGGTTTAAGCTGAGTGGCAGGGGGCGGGCATCTCGAGCGTTGAGTGTTAGCAGTGTGGAATATTTCCTCACCCTGGCTTGCAGGAGTTGTAGGTGGTGCCTTCAGTAGGGTGGCGTCCCGTGTTGCCAACTCCATGACCGTAGCAAGGTCAGTAGCTTTCGTCAGAGTCAAGTCGGGTTCTGTGAGTAAACGTTTCTGTATGGCTGGGTCGCAGAGTCCCATGACGAACATGTCACGGAGAGCCGTCTGCAGGTAGTCTCCAAACTGATAAGTGGCAGCTAGTTTACGTAAAGCAATGATATATGTCTTTATATCCCATCCTCGTCGCCACTGTTATGTCCCCTGGACGCTCTGTGTCTCTCAGGTGTTGCTAGCAATGCTGCCAGTATCTGCTCAGCAAGTTACACACACAGGCCGATGTACTACTTAACCAGAGCAGGTTTATTACTCAGAACATTATGGCATTCTTACATGGAGGAGTCTTAATCCAAACAGCTTCTGTCCTTATCAGATGTAATCCCTTCTCAGCCTCATGTGTCTGCTTCCAGTTCCCCTCACACACTGTCTGACTTCCTGGTACAGCTCCTCCTCTCCCATCATGCATCCGGAGAAAGAGGGTAAAGGTCACAGTGATCTCTCACATACATCACAGAGAACCTGTTCTCTATTTGCTCGACGGGTTTCCCGACGGGCGGGGCTCGCCGAGAGCGTACGTGTGTACGGGGCTTTAGACGCATGTCCAACCACATCATCAAACCCACCCAGGAGCATCAGCGGCAGAAGGCAATGCGTGATTTCTACGAAATTGCAGGATTCCCACGCACCATCGGTCCCCCCGTGACACAGAGCACATATTCCGCAATTGCAAGCATTGGCATTCCATCAACATACAGGTGATAGCCGATGCCCAATTCCTCATATGGCACGTCCGTGCCAAACACCCCGGGTCCAGCCACGACAGCTACATATACCGTCAAAGCCCCATCCCAGCAGGATTCAAACAGAACGTGTACAGGGACAGCTGGCTGGTTGGTGAGTGACATGGGAGTCAGGCATGACTGTCTGACCCCATGATGCAGACATCACGAGGGGCACATGCACGACTAACATCCTCTTGTCTTTTCCCTTCTAGGTGACGCGGTATATGCACTTGGACCCCGTCTCATGATTCCATTCCAGGATCCCCAAATCAGAGGAGAGAGAAGATACAATGAAGCACATATAAGTACCCGTGCAGTGGTGGAGCGCACATTTGGCCTCCTGAAGTCCCGTTTCCGATGCCTGGAAAAGTCTGGGGGAACCCTGTTGTATTCCCCAAACTTTGTGTGTCAGATCATCGGTGCATGTTACATTCTGCACAACTACACCATGAGAAAGGGCCTGCAGATTAACATACGTGATGACCTGACCCCCGAACCAGACAGTCCCCCCCTGCCAGAGGCAACCCCCTCTGCTGAGGGAAGAGCAGTCAGGAGGGTCCTCGTGGTAGGCTTCTTTGGACGTTAAACACGCACATTTATCATGGCACAAGGAGAATGCACGCATGCACACCACTGTGGTCCCTAGATCACACACACCACATCCACCTCACATTGGAATAGCCCAAGTCCAACATGTAGGACTTGGGAGCAGCAACGCCGTGCCAAGGCCCCAATGATATTGCTGACCATTCATACGACATTCCCACGGTCGTGGGGATAACTTCTCCCCAACATCCGAGGCTGACACCCCTTACTGGCAGAAGTGCCACCCCCACATTCACACACCAGTCACACTGTAGCCTACACTCACCGTGTGCAGATACTACAAAAATATTCTCATAACCTGAGTATACAAAAAATAATATAAATCCTCATAACCTGAGTATACTTAACAAAAAATATAAACTCATCACGTGAGCCAAACCCCAAAAAAAAATGGGACTCATCTGCCCTGACGTGGGCTTCGCCTAGTGCCATGGCCCTGGCTCCTTAACTGCCTGGGGGGAGCCTCAGGTGGGAGGTGTGGGGCATTAGGAGGTGGAGGAGCATCCCCTGGAGCCTCCCTGGCTGGCTGCCTGCCCTCCAAGGCCAGGGCATTGCGGGTGAGGACCGCATTTGTGTCCGCGAGCATCAGCCTGGTCTGCCTACCCTCCTCCACGAAGGACACTGCCAGGCTCTTCACCTCAGCTGCCAGGCCTGCTGTGGTGGCCTTCAGCTCCCCCAGGCTTGTGACAAGAGCAGCACAATTGCAGCTGACATTATGGAGGCTGTCCTGGAGCTGAGATGTAGGTGCCAGGCTGTCAGCAAGATGCTGCATGTGTACTGCCACATCACCCACATGTCGGGTCTGCCGGGCCTGATCCCTGGCAAGGGTTTCCTGGAGGGCCTCAGGAACACCCCTTGTCTTGCGTGTTGCCTTCAGGGGGCTGGGAGAGTCTGGGGGCCATGGGTACGGGGAGGCCCTTGAGGGGCTTTCCCTGATGGTGGAGGCCCTTGAGGGGCTTTCCCTGATGGGGGAGGAGGGTGAGGGCCTTCCCCTTATGGGGGAGGAGGGTTGGGAGGGTACAGGGATGGTGGGTTCCTCCATGAGGTAGACGACTCCCTCGAGGTCACTGTGCTCCTCCACCACTTCCTTTAGATGAGAGGAGTGGGCACTCCCCTCTGGTGATGGTGTGGGTCGCCCAGCAGCCGATGACGGCCCAGCTCCATCCAGCACATCTGTGGATGACACAAAACATTCACATGTTGGTGGACCCACACACTTGTCACATGTTCCCTTCCCCTCCCCCCACATGCTACACACCAGATAGTAGATAAAACACACTTACCTGACCTCAAGCACTGGTCGCCGGAGTCAAACCCCTCCATGCCCTCCACCTGCTCACGCTGCAGGCATTGTGCAATCAGCTCATCCTCCGGGGTCAACTGCACAGAACATGCTGGTCCTCCTCCCGTGGCCCTGGCATGCCTACTGATCTGGGCCAGCTTCTCCTTCACCTTGCGCCGCATATCATTAATTTTCTTCTGAATATCCTGGGGTGTCCTGGTCGCAATGCCCTCAGCACTGACCTGCACGCTCAGCTCCATCAGGATCTCATGTTTCCTGGCCTTGCTGGTCTGCTGACTGAGGGCACCATGGAGATATTTATCATATCTCACAATGCCAGCAACTATTATCTCCCTCTCCTTCGGGGTGAAATTCTTCTTCCTCCTGTCTTTAGGTGCAGCAGCCGCCATCACTATACAAAAGTACCTTCCCTAGTTGGGGGGGAACAGGATGTATTTTTTCGCCGGACGGGCGCATGTCTGGGCGTATTTTTAGGCTAGACGTAAGCCGGTTGGGCGGCGTATCTCTGGAAATTGGGCCGGTATAGTTGTGAGCATGCGCACAGGGGAGCACACATACTGCGCATGCTCCGTTCATGATACGCCGGGCGTAAATCTGTACTCCACGTTCTGAACATCATTTGCATAAGGTCACACCCACTTACACTAGGAAACAGAGATGCTCTTTTCCATTACCCGGAAGTTCCACTCAAAACCTATTCCTCATTGTAAACACCACAGGCTGGCTGTGGCTCTAGACTAGATTCCTGTTCATCCCCCATTCACCTGCATAGCAGCAACAATAAGCTTCAATCCAAAAGGTTTAACTAGAGCCTTTAGGGCCCGATGCAAGAAACCATGAAGGGCCCCCCTGGTCCCTGACTGTAACCCTTCCCACTGATCCTGGCGCCCTTTACCCCCATTATGGGACCCTTTTATGGTCAAACAGTGGGCCACTTTCCTGCCATCTTGGGGTTCCCCCACTGTGACATAACGCCTGAGGCCAGTCGCGTGTGTGACCTTTGCAACCCTGGTAATTCTGCCACTGGTGTTAGCAGTTTTTATTTTTACTATTTTACTTTATTTATTTATTTTTCAAAATTATTTTATTAATTATTTTTTTTACATATTTTTAGGACCCCCGTCGGGGGGCTTTGGTGACATATCAGGAGTCTAAAAAAAGACAGCGAAAGGGATTGGGGACAAATTCTACAGCATCAGCTGCACGGAATGAATGAACAGGGAATCAATCTCACCTTTATTGAGATCCCTTCATTGGTTGCTTGTAAAAGACAGAATCACTTTCAAGGCACTCTGTCTAACGCATAAGTGCATTTTGGGAAATGCCCCCCAATATCTATGCGAAAAACTAAAAGCTTACAACACCAATCGCATTCTGCGATCCACCAATCAAAATCTACTCCAGATACCCAAAACCAGATACAAGTCCAAACGAGAACAAAGATTTGCGGTCCAAGGACCCAGATTTTGGAACACTCTACCAACCAGCATCCGGTTGGAGGTAAACCACCTGGCTTTCAGGATAAAGATTAAGACACATCTCTTCTGAGGGCCTAGGGAATGGATACCAAGCGCCCAGAGGCGATTCAGTTCACATGTGTTGCGCTATATAAGTTTCTCACTCACTCAGGAATTGCTCTTTACAGAGCTTCCCTTTCATTCACAACCTGAAGATTAATACATTTACTGTCGATCACTAACTCTAGACAAGGAAGAAGCCACTAAATGACACATATTTACTGACCTCTTCCCTACTCTCCATCCTGCAGAATGTAGAGGGACTGATTTCCTCAATTTCCCTCATGTAGCAGATGAATGTCTGTGAGAGGGAGAGGAGGAGAAGTGGGCATTCAGGGGCTACATGGAGGAATCTATCCAGCTGTACGAAGGGTGAAATGAGCCTTCTGGAGCATGGGGCTGGGTAGTAATGGCGACCTCTGTGACCCCTATAAGTACATCCATGCTCCGATCCACATGAGCTTATCAACCTCCTGGATCTTCATTGATAACACTGTAACCTCTGTTGGCTACTGACCCAAATAGCAACATGCACACAGCTCTGGCTCATCCTTGCACCACTTACCTTCCCCCCAAACTGTGAGGGCAATACATATACTTTCATTGTATTTTACCAAGTACTACTTTTTTAGTCCAAATCTTTGCCTTATTAGGATTTACCCACTTCTTGACCAGTCCATTTTTTGCGATACGGCACTGCTTCGCTTAAACTGACAATTACGCGGTCATGCGACGTTGTACACAAACAAAATGTATGTCCTTTTTTTCCTACAAATAGAGCTTTCTTTTGGTGGTATTTGATCACCTCTGGCTTTTTGCTATAATAAATATCCAAAAAAAGCGAATTTCTTCATCAGTTTAGGCCAATATGGGCAATATGTATTATTCTACATATTTTTGGTAAAAAATAAATCGCAATAGCGATTTTTAGTGGGGCTGCAACATTGCGGCAGACAGATTGGACACTTTTGACACTTTTTTGGGACCATTGACATTTATACAGCGACCAGTGCTATAAATAGCCACTGACTACTGTATAAATGTCACTGGCAGGGAAGAGGTTAAGACTAGGAGGCCATCAAGGGGTTAAGTGTTCCCTAGGGAAGTGCTTTCTAACTGTGGGGGGAGTGTACAGACAGGGAGTAGAGAGAGATCATCGTTCTGGCTCTCTGATGAGTGATCGTGGGTCGTTGGCAGACATTGTGGCCGCCGGACAGGCGCATTGGCTCCAGCGTCACACTG
Organism: Rana kukunoris; assembly: GCA_029574335.1. Lineage (NCBI taxonomy): Eukaryota > Metazoa > Chordata > Amphibia > Anura > Ranidae > Rana > Rana kukunoris. The sequence goes on from CM056052.1 coordinate 283,848,544, forward strand.
TGGGTGCACATGCCCCAATAGCTCTTAAAGCGGCCAATGTATGCCTATGGCAGTTTGCTCAGCTGTGCCAACCTGCCGCAGTATAATGACGGCGGCTTATCGGCAAGAGGTTAAGCAATATTTTTGTAACTCATCAGCCATAATTTATAGACTATGGGCCAGATTCACAAAGCACTTACACCAGAGTATCTCGAGATACTCCGGCGTAAGTCTAAATTTGCGCCGGAATATCTATGCACCGTACCCACAGAACTAGATACGCACCAAAATAGGCTATTCCCGACCGGCCTAACTTGCCTACGCCTGCACATCCTAGGTGCACATTTATTCCGTCTAGGTGCACATTTATTCTGTCCACACCATTGATTTCCTATGCAAATATTCAAATGAGGGAGATACGGCGATCCACAAAAGTAAGTTTGTGCGGTGCAGGCTATGCCCTGTGTGCATCAGCTGCACGGCCGGTCTAAAATTAGACCTTATAAAAGCTTGCTTAAATGACTATATTGCACTATTGAAGAAAATAGATAAACATATGTAGTTCACAGATTGGTGGGGCGAAAGGTTTATATAGGCAGTAACCCAAGTGTATACAAACAAAAGGTACAAACTATACTGCGGTAATTAGTGTATGAACTTGGGTTACTGCCTATATAAACCTTTCTATTTTCTTCAAATATTTAATGTATTCCAGATTTATTACCATTATGTATATCCCCCAACTTAGTGCAAACCTTTCCCGCACATGCTTCATTTAAAGTCCCGCTTGCTCCTTTCTCTATAACAAATACCAGGGATGGAGGTAATTAACCCATTGCCTCATTTAAAGTCCCAAAAAACCCTCCCCCTTTTCATATATTTTAAATTAGTTAATATAATAAATATATAATTTTATTTTTTATATCTAATATATATTTAATATTTTAAATATTATTATAATTATATTTTTTATTATTATCAACATTTTTTTAAATATATATATATATATGTATGTGTGTATATAAATTGGGTGATGGCCCTCAAAATAATGGAACACACCGACACGACACAAACCTACAAACAACAACAGAAAAGGGAATTATGTAACATCACAGGAGTGTGAGTGCTGCCGACACCCCTAATCGAATAGAAGATTGAAGGATTCCCCCAGGGGAGGGGCTTTATAGGCAGCAATAGTAAGCGTATATATAGTAGTACCAAAAACAAGAAATTATTTTATGAAAATCAATAAATATTTAATTATATAGAAAAAAGATCATACAATATGACATAATATAACACTTAACAAGTCATAGAGTTGCAAAAAAATTGAAACTGATCCACATAAGTAAACTCTACAAGGCCCTACGCGTTTCGGGGTTTTCCCTTCTTCGGGGGCCGGAGTCTGTGTGGAAACAAATTAGGTTGCATCAGGTTTACATAAACATAGCATCAAAAATATATAACTTTAACAATCGCGTCAGATTTTAATACAGCAAGCATAATAAGTAAAAGATAGACAGAAACACATACCAGTCAAGAGATGGCAACTCAATAAAAACACAGGGTAAAAAAGTCCATGGTGAAAAATTCCTGAAGGGATGGTATACAGGAGTTGGGGAGCAGGCACCGTGCATCCAAGGGAAGCAAACCCCAAGCCAAAAACTGCCAAGCTTAGGAAAGTTGTATAATTCCTAAAATGAAGGACACAATGCAAAAAAGATATATATATCTATGCAAAGTAAAAAATAAAATATAATAAATATAATGGTTCTAGTATATATGTATGTGTCATATCAATTTGTGTCAAGGTCTTAAATAATTGTAAGTTATATACCTGACAACAGGGAGTAACCCATAAGAATGGCCAGCAGGGGTCAGCGGAAGGCACAGCACAATAGATTGTCTCCCTATCCAAAGGAGGTAGTACTTGAAAATGGCCAGAGGGGGTCAGTGAGAAGCACAACACAAGGAGGCTGAAAACGAAGGAAATTTGAAAAAATATAAATAAAACAATTCCTAGGTATGGAGATAAGCAAGGAAGCAAAGGAGTATTGGAGAAGGGAAGGCTGACAGGAACAGACCGTCAGCCAGTGATGTACCTTTTAAATGGATGTGTAGAACCATCGCCGTCAGCCAAGTCAGCCATTCCCATGAGATGGCTGTGTATAAATAGGCAAGGGAGGGGGAGTGGTCACAGGAAGTAGTAAGAGGTATGAAATATCACATGACCAATGATAGTCACATGGGCGGAAGTGTTATGGCAACTGTCAGCAAAGGACGTCCGAGGAATTGGAAAAAAAAAAAAAAAAAAAAAAAAGAAAGAATCATATGTTAGAGCTGTGCTGCTGGGGATGAAAAAAGGGGTGTGGATTTAAGTTCCCTTACTGGCAAATTTGAGTATCGCTTAAATGAAGGCAGTGGGCAATGAAGGGGTACAGAGAGCAAGCCCGGAGAGGGGAAAAAGTCTAGCAAAGTCCCCTGTCCGAGCAAAATCCCTGTCCAGCGCAAAAATTGACCCAACAATCACAGGGCACATAGTGCCGTGTGACTGGGCCAAAAAAGGGGGCCGCCAACTGAAGGTGGCGGCCTGGGTGCGCCGTGCTTCCCAAGAGGATGAAGGTGCCGGACTCCCCAAGTCAAACCAGGCAAAAAAAAAAAAAAAAAAAAAAAAAAAAGAACCCTGTGTAATTATAACGAGGAGGCATCTCATATAGAAAAACATGATACCTGAATCTTGTTTGTCCAAGGGAACAAGCAAGAAGGCTTCAAAGAGAAAAGCACAAACACAACAATGAATACAAGAATGACAACAAAACCAAAGCACGTCTAGAAAGCGGCTTATGAAGATAAATAATATGTACAGCAGACAAATATAATTATCATTGTAAACATATGTAACAAAGATGACTGCAACCACCTCACTCTTTTTCACAACCACCCGAAGAGAACCCTTCTAAGAAGGGTCTAAAACTAATCTGTTCGTTTAGACCAGGAAAACTAGTCGCTTCAAGGTCTATGATCCATCGGGTTTCGCGTTGTAATAGGGTTTTGTTCCAGTCACCCCCTCGAGGATTGGGGTGAATCCTATCTAGGATGAGGAATTTAACCCCTGAAAATTGCCCATTGTGATGGAGCAAAATGTGGCGTCCTAGGGGCATATCAGGATTTGCTGAACGCATATTACTGATATGTCGGGCAGCCCGTTTAAAAAAAGGCAGTTTGGTCTTGCCCACATAGAACCTGTTGCATGAGCAAGTGAGTAGATATACTACCCCAGGGGTCCGGCAAATTGCAAGACCCCTGGGGTAGTATATCTACTCACTTGCTCATGCAACAGGTTCTATGTGGGCAAGACCAAACTGCCTTTTTTTAAACGGGCTGCCCGACATATCAGTAATATGCGTTCAGCAAATCCTGATATGCCCCTAGGACGCCACATTTTGCTCCATCACAATGGGCAATTTTCAGGGGTTAAATTCCTCATCCTAGATAGGATTCACCCCAATCCTCGAGGGGGTGACTGGAACAAAACCCTATTACAACGCGAAACCCGATGGATCATAGACCTTGAAGCGACTAGTTTTCCTGGTCTAAACGAACAGATTAGTTTTAGACCCTTCTTAGAAGGGTTCTCTTCGGGTGGTTGTGAAAAAGAGTGAGGTGGTTGCAGTCATCTTTGTTACATATGTTTACAATGATAATTATATTTGTCTGCTGTACATATTATTTATCTTCATAAGCCGCTTTCTAGACGTGCTTTGGTTTTGTTGTCATTCTTGTATTCATTGTTGTGTTTGTGCTTTTCTCTTTGAAGCCTTCTTGCTTGTTCCCTTGGACAAACAAGATTCAGGTATCATGTTTTTCTATATGAGATGCCTCCTCGTTATAATTACACAGGGTTCTTTTTTTTTTTTTTTTTTTTTTTTTTTTGCCTGGTTTGACTTGGGGAGTCCGGCACCTTCATCCTCTTGGGAAGCACGGCGCACCCAGGCCGCCACCTTCAGTTGGCGGCCCCCTTTTTTGGCCCAGTCACACGGCACTATGTGCCCTGTGATTGTTGGGTCAATTTTTGCGCTGGACAGGGATTTTGCTCGGACAGGGGACTTTGCTAGACTTTTTCCCCTCTCCGGGCTTGCTCTCTGTACCCCTTCATTGCCCACTGCCTTCATTTAAGCGATACTCAAATTTGCCAGTAAGGGAACTTAAATCCACACCCCTTTTTTCATCCCCAGCAGCACAGCTCTAACATATGATTCTTTCTTTTTTTTTTTTTTTTTTTTTTTTTTTCCAATTCCTCGGACGTCCTTTGCTGACAGTTGCCATAACACTTCCGCCCATGTGACTATCATTGGTCATGTGATATTTCATACCTCTTACTACTTCCTGTGACCACTCCCCCTCCCTTGCCTATTTATACACAGCCATCTCATGGGAATGGCTGACTTGGCTGACGGCGATGGTTCTACACATCCATTTAAAAGGTACATCACTGGCTGACGGTCTGTTCCTGTCAGCCTTCCCTTCTCCAATACTCCTTTGCTTCCTTGCTTATCTCCATACCTAGGAATTGTTTTATTTATATTTTTTCAAATTTCCTTCGTTTTCAGCCTCCTTGTGTTGTGCTTCTCACTGACCCCCTCTGGCCATTTTCAAGTACTACCTCCTTTGGATAGGGAGACAATCTATTGTGCTGTGCCTTCCGCTGACCCCTGCTGGCCATTCTTATGGGTTACTCCCTGTTGTCAGGTATATAACTTACAATTATTTAAGACCTTGACACAAATTGATATGACACATACATATATACTAGAACCATTATATTTATTATATTTTATTTTTTACTTTGCATAGATATATATATCTTTTTTGCATTGTGTCCTTCATTTTAGGAATTATACAACTTTCCTAAGCTTGGCAGTTTTTGGCTTGGGGTTTGCTTCCCTTGGATGCACGGTGCCTGCTCCCCAACTCCTGTATACCATCCCTTCAGGAATTTTTCACCATGGACTTTTTTACCCTGTGTTTTTATTGAGTTGCCATCTCTTGACTGGTATGTGTTTCTGTCTATCTTTTACTTATTATGCTTGCTGTATTAAAATCTGACGCGATTGTTAAAGTTATATATTTTTGATGCTATGTTTATGTAAACCTGATGCAACCTAATTTGTTTCCACACAGACTCCGGCCCCCGAAGAAGGGAAAACCCCGAAACGCGTAGGGCCTTGTAGAGTTTACTTATGTGGATCAGTTTCAATTTTTTTGCAACTCTATGACTTGTTAAGTGTTATATTATGTCATATTGTATGATCTTTTTTCTATATAATTAAATATTTATTGATTTTCATAAAATAATTTCTTGTTTTTGGTACTACTATATATACGCTTACTATTGCTGCCTATAAAGCCCCTCCCCTGGGGGAATCCTTCAATCTTCTACAAACAACAACAGACAAGGGAACAAAAGCACCTTGCTTCAGGGAGGGAAAAAAATGGATGTACTTTTGCAATGGAAGGGCGTATGTCTGGGCCTATTTATTCACTGGGCTTATCTCACTAAGTCTGCCGTGCCTGGTTCCTATCTCACTGATTGCTCCGGGCCGAGTAGTGAGCATGTGCAGAGAGGCTCTGACCATAGTCAACGTCATGCACATGCCCAGTCTGGCCGGCCCTTCATTTGCATGGGGTCATGGCTCATTTCAATGGAACACGCCCACGTCCTTCCCACTTTGAATTACAACACCTTAGGCCTTGGAATTTAAGTTGCGCCGGTGCAAATTTTGGGCTCAAATACTCTGTGGATACGGCACTTGCGGCTCAAAATTGAGCCGGTCTAACGTAAAGGAGATGCGCTACGCCGGTCTATACATGCACCGATGTACGTGAATCTGGCCCTGTGTTTCCTTCTAAGCGCCATGTGCTTAATTATTTTTATTTTCCATTGCTTGAACTAGATAGACTACTGTCTTATTTTCAGCCTGACTAACTATTTAACAAAAATTATGACAATTTTTTTTTAAATCCATGATGTAAATTCATCATCAGTCATGTCAATGAAAGAACACATGCTCATCACTAAGGTGATACTCTGCTGTAGCACTCTCAATGTTGCACTCTGCATTTGATGTCAATGTCTAGAATTACATTGGTCAGACAGGTCAGTTAGGGGTCAGACATTAATGGAGGGTGGAATGGGGATAGATGGGGGGAGGATTATGGCAGGTGACTAGAAAGTTTCCATGCTGCAAACAGCCATTGGAAGCTATAGCCCCATTTGCACTACTAAAAATTATATGAAAAACACCAGAGCAAAATGTAATAATATATTAAAGTGTTTGTTCACCAATGCCGGAAGTCTGCCAAGCAAAATAGGTGATTTGGAAGCTCTGTTAAGAGCTATGATGTAATCGGTATTGCTGAAACTTGGCTTCAATCCTTACATGACTGGGCTATTAGTATTCCTGGCAATGCATTCTTTGGGAGAGACAGGGTAAAAAGGAAAAGGAAAGGTGGCGGGGTCTGTCTCTATGTGAGAAGTGATCTCAAAGAGCGTTAAAGAGGACCTGGTTGATGGAGAGTGTGATGAGTCTGAAGCATTATGGGTAGAACTGCATATAGATGTGCGTAGCTCAAAGTTAATCATTGGAGTTTGTTATAGACCACCCAATGTTAACGAGGAGGTGAAGACTCAGCTCCTTGCACAGATGGAAAGGGCTGCAAGGTTTGGGACGTGATAATAATGGGGGATTTTAACTACCCAGAAATTGACTAGAGTAATGGCACTGCTGGGACAGTTAAAGGGCAACATTTTACAAACCTATTAGAGGACAATTTTATGGTCAAGTTTATTGAGGCCCCAACTAGGAATGATGCTCTGTTGGACCTGGTAATCTCAAACCATGCAGAGCTTATTACTAATGTTCAGATAAAGAAACACCTGGGTAGCAGTGATCATAACATGATTTCATTTGATGTTAGCTGTAAGCAAGAAATACATACATGAAAGATAAAAACACTTTACTTCAAGAGAACAAATTTTCCAAGGATGAGGGCTGCTCTCCAGGACTTAGACTGGGAGGGAATATTGACATTGATAAACACAGAACATAAATGGGAATTCTTCAAAAAGACTGTTTGGGACCTCACTGCAAAGTATATTCCCATGGGCAATACGTTTAAAAAGGCTAAAACTATAACCTATGTGGCTCACGGTCAAAGTTAAAAAAGCTATAAACTATTAGAAAAGGGCTTTTTAAATATATAAAAATTAAGGAAAACTATTGTCGTTTAAATGTTACAAAGAATTTAACAGAATATGTAAAAAGGAAATCAAGGATGCAAAAATTCAAAACGAACGACAGATTGCAAAAGATAGAACAAACCCCAAAAAGGCCAGATCTGAGCATATAGGCCCTTTACAAAATAATCTAGAATGGGTGACTGGGGACAAAGAGAAGGCTAATTTATTAAATGCTTTCTTCAGCTCTGTGTATACAAAGGAGCATGGGGGAGCTCATGTCCATAATGGGGGTGGTGGTATTGACACAACCCCAAATGATCCACAATGGCTCAAAAGTGAAATGGTCCAGAAATATTTAGACAGAATAAAGGTGGATAAAGCACCTGGACCTGATGGCATCCACCCATGGATCCTAAAAGAATTGAACTCTGTAATTTGAAAGCCATTGTATTTAATTTTTAGGGACTCATTAATGACAGGAATAGTACCACTGGATTGGCGCAGGGTGAACCTGGTGCCTATGTTTAAAAAGGGAACACAGTTTTACCAAGTAACTATAGACCTGTTAGTTTAAGTTCTATAGTTGGGAAGTTTAATAAAAGACCACATAGAAGAGTTCTTGCTGGAAAAAAACTATTTATGGAACAGACAGCATGGATTCATGAAAGACAGAAGTTGTCAGACAAACCTGATTTATTTTTATGAAGAAGTAAGTAAAATCTTGGACAGAGGCGTGGCAGTGGACGTGGTATACTTGGATTTTGCAAAATCGTTCGATACATTTCCGCACACACGGCTCATGTCTAAGGTAAAGTCTACAGGCTTGGAAATATCAGTTTGTAAATGGATAGAAAACTGGCTAATAGACAGAATTCAGAGAGTAATGATTAATGATTCTTACTCTGAATGGTCTAAGGTTATCAGTGGTGTACCCCAAGGTTCAGTGTTGGGACCCTTACTTTTTAATATCTTTATAAATGATATTGGATCAAAAGTATAATTTCTGTCTTTGTAGATGACACAAAGCTATGCAGTGGAATAACGTCCTTACAGGATGTCTCCAATTTACAAGCCAACCTCAATGCACTAATTGGGCGACTATGTGGCAGATGAGGTTTAATGTTGATAAATGTAAAGTTATGCACTTGGGGGCTAAGAATATGCATGCATTATACATACTAGGGGGGGTACAACTGGGGGGATCCATAGTGGGGAAGGATCTGGGGGTTTTGGTAGATCTTAAGCTCAATAATAGCATGCAATGCCAAGCTGCGGTTTCCAAAGCGAGCAAAGTCCTTTCTTGTATTAAGAGACGTATGGACTCCAGAGATATCATTTTGCCCCTGTTCAAATCATTAGTAAGACCTCGTCTGGAATATGCAGTTCAGTTTTGGGCTCCAGTTCTCAAAAAGGATATCAGGGAACTGGAGAAAGTGCAGAGAAGGGCAACCAAACTAATAAGAGACATGGAGGAGCTCAGCTATGAGGAAAGATTAGAAGAACTGAATTTATTCACTCTTGAGAAGAGGAGAATAAGGGGGGATATGATCAACATGTACACATATATAAGGGGTCCATATAGTGAACTTGGTGTTGAGTTATTCACTTTATGGTCAACACAGAGGACACAGGAGCACTTGTTTATGTCTAGAGGAAAAGAGATTTCATCTCCAAATATGGAAAGGTTTCTTCACATTAAGAGCTGTGAAAATGTAGAATAGACTCCCTCCAGAGATGGTTCTGGCCAGATAAGAAGATTGCATTAAGAAAGGCCTGGATACCTTCCTAAATGTACATAATATTACTGTGTACTAACATTTATGGGTAAAGTTGATCCAGGGAAAATCTGATTGCCTCTCGAGGGATCAGGAATAATTTTTCCCCTGCTGTAGCAAATTGGAGCATGCTTTGCTGTTTTTTTTTGCCTTCCTCTGGATGAACTGTGGGTATAGAATTGGGTATAAGGATGGTACAACATTTTTTTTTTTTTTTTATGGTTGAACTAGATGGACTTGTGTCTTTTTTCAACCTGACTAACAATGTAACTATAAATATGGACATACTATCAGTCAGCCTCAGCGTTTGGTATTTATTCTGCGAGGAAACCCATGCCATGATGAGTTCACTAACTGAATGACATCTAGCTGCAGCCACCCAGGATTTGGCAGGTAAACTGGCCATTTAGTTTGCACATTAAGAGAACTATGAACATGTAAGGTTTTAGTCAAATTCTATATGCCTGCAAAGTAAAATGTCATCCCTATTTCTCAATTTACTGACTTAGAACAAACAGCAGATCAGGAAATTAGGATACATTTAGGCCTTTTTTGCCTCAGGGACTTTATCTTTTAAAGTAAGAGGGACAGGCTCCATGTATCACTCAAAAAACATTTCTTATAATGGGCAGCATTGCTAATTTTTACACACGTGAAAAATTTAATTGCATGTGAATATTTAATCAGGTGAAAATGAAAACGACATTGCATGTGAAAAATGTCTTTTGTTGAACTTCTGCAGTTATTAGTCTTGGTTAAACTCAAGCCCGTTGTGTTATTCTAAAAGAAAATTTCTGCTTAGTTCAGTGCATCAGCCTAAAAATCTCTGCAATGCAAGAATCAGCAGTATTAAAAGACACTTGAGCAGATGTGATACAAAAAACCTTTTAATTTTTTTTTTTTTAGAGTAAAAGAATAATGACTCTGCAAGTTTGTGTGGCGAAATGAGCAATAATTTGATAAACATTGTCTTTCCATTAGATTAGATCAATTAATCTGATTCTAATTTGGCTAAACATTACCATACTCAAATCCCCAGAGCCTTGTGAATAATCTCTAAACACATTGACACTCTCTCAGCAGTCAAACATTATCCCTACTCACACTGTTTGTCCATATGGTCTCATACCATGGTGAAGGAGAGCACCCTGCTGCTTCAATCAAATAAATGTCAATTATCTGAGATGAATTTTTAGCAAGGCTATGTGATTCTGATCCAGGCAGCTAAATATCATTGAAATAAGTTTCCCCGAAATCAATTTCCCTTTTTTTCCTAATGACATTGCTTGTTTTGTTTTCCCAGGAATGTAACTACAAATGGTGTGCTTCTACAACATGAATACTGCAAATTACAAATAATATTTTCTTGGATGTGTTTGAGGATGAGACTACATAGGGACTCTAAATGGCTTTTGTCTGGTTTTTTTTTGCACATATTGACCACCAATATTATAAAAAGAGATATGAAGTTAAAGTTGTTGTAAATCCTATATAAAAAAAAAACCTGCAAGACAAAGGGCATAATGAGCAAGTATGCATAGCATACTTGCTCATTATGAATTTATTACCTTAAATCAAAGCCCCTGCAGCGGTCCTCATACCCCCCTCGACATCGCTCCCGGAGTAAATTCCGGGAATCGCAGGCTCCGGCGCTGTGATTGCCAAAAGCCACAATGACGTCACTCCCGCACATGCGCACGGGAGCCGCCGGTAACGACACACTCAATGAAGCAACTGCACGAACATGCCATTGTTTCAGTGCGCATGTGCCAATCACATGGGCACATGCAGATACAATGAATTACTCCTAAGCCGTGCAGGTTTAGGAGATATCCAGGGTAGCTACAGATAAGCCTTATAATAGGCTTACCTGTAGCAAACAGTAGTTGTAAAGGGTTTACAACCACAAGAGGTGTTATATACACTATATTGTAAAATTATATATCAAAAGCATATCTTATATTACTGCAAGAGTCTAATATCTGAGTGTGAGTTTAATGTGGCGGTATTCCAATAAATATACCTTTCTAATGTTTAGAAATATATATTTCTAAGAAGGGCTTATTGTACATAAATATAGGAACTGTGCTGCAAGTAGTCTACACATACAATGGGTATAGAAAAGAACCACCCGCCATTAAAATCATCATATTTTGTTGCTTTGCAGCCTAAAATAAAAACAGACACACTTTTTGTTTTAGGCCGATTTCAGCACAAATTTTGGGTGGAATTTGTACCTGAAAAGGACCAGAAGACACACAGGACTTCTGTGCAATTCGCACTAAAGCCACTCTGGACAGCTTCATAGAGAATTGGTCACAATCTCCTGACGATTGGATGTGGAGAAACCAGCATCCAAGACGCAATAGTTTGAACCCAGTCTTATCTAGCCGTATTTACTCAATGTGAAAGCTATAACACCAACATGTCAGAATTTTTTTCTAAAGACAGAATCACTGAGTTGGAAAAGGGATCACCCCCTTGTATTTTGTTAAACCACCTTTTGCTTTAATTACAGCCTTTAGTCTGTTGGGATATGTCTCTTCTAACTTTGTATATCTAGACTTTGCAATATTTGGCCACTCTGTGACTGTTTGTGCACTGCAGTCTTCAAGTAATTCCACAGATTTTCAATGGGTTTAAGTCTGGGTTCTGACTAGGCCATGCAAGGACATTCATATTTTTCTCCTTCAACCACTATGTGGGCATTGTTGCTGTTGATTTTCCTCAAGAATTTGACAATGTTTTGCCCAATCCATTTTTTTCTATCCTGACAAGTGTTCCAGTCCCTGCTACAGAAAAACACCCCAATAACAGTATATTACCACCTCCATGCTTTACTGTAGGAATTGTGTTATTGTGAGCTGTATTGGATTTCCACCACACATATTGTTTGGTGTTGAGGCCAGATAATTAAATTTTAGTCTCATCTGACCATATCAGATTTTTCCATGCAGTCTCAGAATCTTCAAGGTTTGTTTTGGAAAAGCTCAGCCCTGACTCCAAGGAGACGCTTTTTCCCTGCTACCCTCCCATGCAAGCCACATTTGTGGAGAGTTTGTGATATTATTGTCACATGCACACGATGACCACTCTTTGTCATAAATTCCTGCAACTGCTTCAGTGTTGCTGTAGGCCTCTTGAATGAATGAATGAATGAATGAAAACTTGTATAGCGCAGCAAATGCAAACTTAATCGCCTCTTGGTAGCCTCTCTTTCTTTCTGGCTCTCTGAAAAATGAATTAAAAAATTTGATCAAATATATATGCAAATTAGCAATAAATACATCAAATAAACATAAGTTGATAAATGAAAGTCTTTAGCCTTGGATTCACGTGCTTGATATTCAAAATCGTGCAAAATGGAGTGCAGATGATGTCAGAGTGATGAAACCGGCAGGTTGGAGTCAGCACACGTTCTTGCACCACTTCCGGTCGACATACCCCGTGTCAGCATTATATGCCTCTTATGTTTTTACCTAATGTGAGTACCATTTCACAGTTTTAAACAATAAATGACTTTTAAAACGATAATATACTATTGGGAGTCCCTCTCTCCTTTACATTGGATATAACTGAAGCACCACCAGTATCGCAGCTGGGATGGGCCAATCTCTAAGGTGTCGCACAGTGGCAAACACTGTGAATACCCCAAGAGGGGAAGAACTATCTGGTGAGTGCAGCCATAATAAGAGCATAAGCCACGATTGCTGTGATCACTCATTGGAATTAGATCAACGTTTTTCACCAGCAAATAGCACCATATTTTTGAATACTAAGCACCCGATACAAAGAAAGATACTTTATCATATGTTTATTTGTGCACTTTATTGCCTATTTTGCACAGTTTTGAATATCAAGCACGTGAATCCAAGGCTAAAGACTTTCATTTATCAACTTATGTTTATTTGATGTATTTATTACTAGTTTGCACATATATTTGATCACATTTTTTAATTTGTTTTTCAATACCTGCACTTTATATAGTTTTAGGCACTTAGAACAGATTTTACATTTCGCATTTTTTAGTAATTAAAAGAACAGTTGCACCAAATACCTTCCACTTCTTAAAAGAGAAGTATGGGTTTGGGGGTTGTTGCAGTTTTATACTTACCTAGATGGATGCAGCATTGGTCCAATGCTGCATCTGTCCCCTGGTGTCTCTTCACTGAGAACTGAGCCATTGAACACCGCCAATGGTTTGGTTCTCTTGGCTCCCCAAACAGAGAGCTGCTACCTGCCAATCAGCAGCTTTTCTGCTCTGCTCCTCCACGCTCATTGGAGTGCTGAGCTGTGGAGGAGCAGGGAGCGGCAGTCTCAGCGGCTCATTGAGAGTCTGAAACAGCTGGTGGATCGAGTCTTGCAGAGTCAGGATGACACGGTGCCTGGACTGATATTGGACTGATATTGGTGACGTCAGCAGAAAGCAGACTTCAGACCGCTCTCTGCTGAAAACAAGTCACAGGAGTGCAAAACAAATTGCACTCCTGTGACCTATAGGAGAAGCCCAGACAAACAAGCTCAGGCTGGACTTCTCCATTAATGACAAACTTTACTGTACTTATGGGCATTAATAAGGCCTTTGAAATGTTTCTGTATCAATCTCTTGACTTGTGCTTGTCCACAACTTTATCCTGGAGATCTTTTTAAAGTGCCTTGCCACCCATAGTAGACTGTTTGCTTCCGTTTCACTAGTTGAAATGCTCTTTTCATGTTGAGCTAATCAAAATGTCAACAGTTGATAACAGTTGAAAGTCAAATGGCTTTGTGTGCCATTAAGGCCCCTTTCAAACTGGGGAGTTTTTCGAGCGTTATTCAAGTGTTATTCAAGCATTTTTTCAGTGACTCAATGTGAAAGGGTAAGGCATTTTTACAGCGCTTTTAACTAATTTCAATGGAGAGGGGCGTTTTTGGAGCATTTTATTCAGCGCTCAAAAGCTGCTCCAAAGATGCTGCTTGCAGGACTCAGTGTAAAAAGGGTCCATTGAGATGCATGGAGAGTGTTTTATTAGCGTTTTAATAGTGCTATTTTTAACGCTAAAACAATGTAAAAACGCTTCAGTGTGAAAGGGGTCTAAGAATCTGATTACTTACACCTGATTGAATTTACAAGTCATTTTTAGGAGGGTGTGATCCTTTTCCAACTAAGTGATTCTGTTTTTGATTTTTTTTTGTGACATGTTGGTGTTATATTTTTAACATGAATGTAATAAGTTGCACTGAGTAAATACAGTGGGATAAAACAAAAACTGTACCTGTCTTCATTTCAGGCTGCAAAGCAGCAATATTTGATTATTTTAAAGGGAGTGATTATTTTCTATACCCACTGTTTATAACTTATTTTCTGTTTTACTGCTATACTACAGGTATAACTATAAGAGCAATTACCCTAGTAGGTAGTAATGCTAACGTTGCACATATATCACTGACTGTAGCCTGTCAGATAAATTACAAGACTTACTGAGGAGGTTACTTGAAGGTACAAGGACAGAGACATATAGTATATATTTGCCTGATGCTCCCAGTGTGTGGTTGTAGTAGTGATGTCTCAGTTAAAACCAGAAGACCACTGCTATAGCCTGCATGACCTATTGCAGATGTCATCTGAGGACAATTTATGCATGTACACTGGTACTTGGTGCCTCCAGGAGCAGCAGATTATGTGGTTTCATCAAGGAGATGTCCTCTAACAAAAACAAGCTATGAAAATGTGGAACTAGAGAGGTTAATAGCAAATTGTTAAATGGACTAGGATGTATCCAGCTAAGGTTAGTACCACGTAATGAGACAGATACAAAGGCAAGAATTGTTGCCAAAGTTTATTTCCAGAGGTAGCCACAGCAACAATCAAACCAGAACACAAGACAAATACAAAGTCAGAAAACACAGCCAAGATCAGGACAGGGTACTTTCAAGGTCAGAAAGAAAAACAAATCCACACTGAGCAACTACTGGGAGTAGATGAGGTCCTTTTAAAATGGTGGTGATGAATTAGGATAAGCGGGGAAGGCTGGAACCAAATAAAGTAAATGGGAGACATTCCTGATGTTAATGCTAACAATTCAAATGAGTCACATGGGTTTAGGGGGCAGTCAACAATGACAGGGCCCAGGGCAGCTGCTCCATTTGCCCCGTGCTAAAGATGGGCCTGACTAACCACAATGTATGCTGCTCTGACAGGCTGAACCCAGCCAAGATAGCCAAGCAGAATCCAGCCAGCCAGTCAAGAAATCTTAGCCAAGGCCAGAACTCAGTTCAGCCAGCCAGGGGTCAACTAAAAACAGCCATTCAACCAGACCAGAAATAAGGCCATCCAGACCAGAACTCAGACCAGCCAGCCAGGAGAGAACTCAGGCCAGCCAACTGGGCCAGAACTCAATACGTCATCTGTATCCTGCCCTACATTCTAATGACCTCTGAACACTGCCCAACATACTGACCTCTGTACACTGCCCTGCATACTACCTACACAGGCCAGAACTTAGCAGACAGCCAAGATAGCAATGTGGCCAGGCCTGAATCTAGTTAAGCAAGTCAACCTGCAGTACCACCCATGCATCAAAGTTCTGGGGTGACAAATTACTCTCCAGACATAAAAAAAAAATCTGTGAATGACAGTGAACGCCAAGTTTCTCATTGAAGCTAACTTTATATGCAGGCCAAATTAAAATAGGATTCGAAACACACACACTTAAATAGGGTGCTGCACCCCAGTTTAGGAAGATTTTGCCTCACAGATAGCTATCAGACCAAAGAGGTTCTTACCTTTCCCCCCTTCATCCAAAACTAGAAACAAAACACGTAATGCATATGTAATGGCTGTGCCCTCTTCTAGATGCCCATTGATGTATATAATTCATGATGGCAATCAAAGGCTTCACAAAAAATCAACTATAGTTGAAAACTGGTGAGCAAGGAAATGGGTGAACATGAAATTGATTAACAGTCCTAAGCACTTGGAAGAAGAATAATGGACTTATGTGTCCTGATCTTTACCTGCAGAACACAACAGAAATGAGGGGGCATGAATACACTTAAAGTGGAAGTAAACCCATTGATCTAACAGTTTCAAAAAGCAGTTACATTTCCGGCATGCCGGGATTGCCAACTGTTCCATTGGTTGAGCTCTCAACCAAACTGTCAAACCATCCAATGGCTGGTGTCATAACTGATCACATGTGCAGCATCATGGCAGTTGAAGATTAAACATAGGCCAAGATGATAGCTTCCTTGCCTGAAAATTATAGGAGGGTTTACTTACACTTTAAGATCCATAGTGCACTACAATTATTGGATACCCTTACACATGTAAGCACTTAAAAATAGTTGGATGAAAACTGTTTGACAAGGTGTCAAATTTGTGTTTTGTCGGTAGGCTTGTAAAATACATTCCTGTATAAGTGTCCTGCTTTTGCACCACATCTTCACCAATGTACATGAATGTGTGTAGCAATATTGCGTGAAAAGTTGTGCTGTGTAATGTTTGAATATGCATTACAAAAAAAAAGTCATAAACACAAACGCATTTCTAATGTATCAAAAGGGCAGATTATAAGGATAAAAAGCAATTGTACTAGGGGGGGGGGGGGTTCCCGAAACATGTTCATCAGCCCACTTAATTCAATCAATTTGGTCTCTTCCAACAGTCCAGAGGGAGGTTTCATGCACTGACAGCAGTCTGTACCCCTGGAGGTCTGGCATTCCATCTCCTGGTCTGGCCCAGCGGTCATACATCTCATACTGCTGTTGAGTGGATCCCCCACTCACCTTGCTGTTCTGAGTCCCTGTGAGTCCAACTTCAGTGCTACTCTGCTTTCCTAGTCTGCAGCATTAATCGATCAGCCGAGGGCTCAGTGCACATGCTGACAGCTTCTTGATCCACAGCGGTGCTGTTTTGAGTCTATGTGTAGTGCAGGGTTTTCCTAAAATTATAATCCTACATACCTTCTTTGCACAGTGCTGCTGTGCAGTAACACGTCCTCTCTCTGCCATCTTGCATACATCAGAAGGGAATCTCAGCCTCTCCCACTGTACTTTCTTTGATCGGGAAGGAAAGCAGAGAGGAAAGAAGGTATTTACCATTATAATTTTAAGAAACTGTACACTGTACTAAACATGGACCTAAATCAGAGAGGATCGAAGTAACTAATAGATGTGACTTTACAACAACTTTAAGAGATCACAGACATGTGGTAAGTGATCTGTGTTTCAGGCACTTCTTTGGAGATATATTACACTGTGAAGAAGAATTGATCTTTCAGGGAGAATTTTTTAAAGTTTTCACTAAAGTTGTGTGGACTTTATGTTGACGTTATTGGATGTTAAAGTGGAGTTCCACCCAGATTACTATTTTTTACCAAAGATATATATATAAAAAAAAATAAAAAATGTTTTATACTCACATACTCACCAGAAAGGGCTGTTGCTATGCGGAAGTAACTCTTCTGCCTCTTCCTCCACCGCGGTCCTCTTCTTCTTCGTCCTCCGTCGCGGTGTCTTCTGGTGAATGGGGCGCGCTGCCTTCTGGGAACTGTGTGTATCCCAGGAGGCAGCCGCCCATTCACAAAGCACCATGCGAGTCACACATGCACAGTGGGAAAGGGGCAGTGAAGCCATAAGGCTTCACTGCCCATTTCCCATAGTCAGGATGGAGGCGCCAGGACCGAGCGTTCGCCGGCGGGAGCTCATCATCACTGGCACCTAGGACAGGTAAGTGTCCTTATTAAACGTCAGCAGCTACACTTTAAAATATCACATATTAATTGTTATTTGATATCTGCTTTTACATGTGTGGACTGTTTCCATCTTTGCTAGGACAAGTTGCAACTGAAAAACAAATTGTGTTGTACTGTACAATAGCTTCTATGTTTGCTTCTATGTTTGCTTCTTTGCTATAATGTCAAGATTATGAAAAAATAAATATAAAATCATGAACATATACAGTACATGTTTTTGCAAAGTTTTGATTCGTTTTTCTTCTATTTAAGCCCATTTCATTTTAAATTGTATCCCTGTACTGGCCATGATGATGACACAGGACAAATGTGTTTTATACTGGCTTCCCTTTTTTGCTTTACTATCACAGTTCACAACAAAATGTTAATACTTCAACAAAATGAATGTGTTTATTGCTTGTGTACTGTGTTTTTACTGTTTAATCACTACTATGCATTAGATAGTGACATTATTTAATTGGATCAAACTGACAAACTAGACACCTATGAAAAGAAAGAAGAATACACATTCTAACATAATATAAAATCAACAGTAGGTCAAGGTGACTCTTGATACAGTGAAGATAAACTGTGTGGGAGGTAAGCACTGTCCTGTATTGGTAACAACTTTCTTCACACAATTCAATCTCTCAGCATGTGGGATGATGTTGTAAAGGCTCTCTATGTTGAAATTTGCTGGATTAAGGTCAGTTGAAACTTAAGGGAGAGAAAAACAGAATATCAATAGCTAAAATGTTATTTCTAACATAAGACAGTCTCTAATTTATGAACCAAAACCAAAAACAGTTTTTTGCCAGTTTATTATAAAGTACATGTGTAAATCTTGACCCTGATATTTGATGTGTAAGTTTTAGTTTTTCACATTAAAAAGCATCACATTGTCAGACTTATCATGCGCTATAATTTGATTAATCTACTTTAATAATGAGCGCATCTGGTATACACTGATATTTACACTTTAAAGATAGCGTGAAATGTCATTTGTGTTTTATTGCTGTAATATCTCTCCCATTTTGCTTTCTTGCTTGGCTGAACAGAAGTATCAGCCTTCTCATGTTTAAAATGTCATACAGATAAGAGGCTAACCTCTGCCTTGTGGTATAGCTAGAATAATGTTTCCTTGTTGATTCCTTTAATTCTCATTTGAGGATTTGTGCTTCTGCATGAAAAAGTTCAATCTTAATCTTGAGTGTTGATATCCTGCTCTTTATCTTCAAACTGTACATTGTAGATTTGACAGTAGCATTTGTGACTTAAAATGAACACAACTGTAATATTCATTTTCAAAGACTGTATGAAAATACAAAAAGTCAAATATCAAAAGCTTAAAGTTATCAAAAGCTAGTCATTTGAACTTAACCCAACAAATATTATTTATAGAGATCTATTTATCAAAGATTTATTTGGCATTTTGGCCAACATTTGCCCATGATTCATTCAAGTTTCATTTTGTAACATTTATCACAATGGACTTTGCCAGCTTTCAATGGGTTTTCACTCAGCATTCAAAGGGTGAAAATAACATTCTGAAACATTCGCCCGCATTCATCCACATCTGTTTTTTTTATTACTTTTACTTATTTATTTAGAAGAAAGGTGCCTTATTGTTCTATGTATCATATTTATTACTTAGAGAATAGTGATATAATTGAAATGTGTTTGACATTTGCTTAGCACATCACGCTGTAATCAGTTGATTCTCTTATATCTTGTGTGTAGGTTGTCTATTAGTAGTCTATCTTTTGAGGTTCTTGACAAATGGCATACTTTCTTCCTTGAACCAATGCAATTTCTGCATTGCTGCTCCTGGTGGACAACAGAAGACTTCAGCTGATGGGCAGCTGGTGTGTTCCCTAACGTTAAGACAACCGTGCCACCTTTAGGGTCAAATTCATCCTCAAGGGGCCTGAGAATCCTGTAGGTTGGCTAAAAATAAGGAGTGTTTAACTCACTAGTAGACTCTCATGAGAGAGAGTGTCAGGCAGGGCCATCGTTAAGGCAGGGCAAAAGGGACAGCTGCCTTGGGCCCTGTCATTGTTGTGGGGCCCAAAGCTGCTGCATCATATTTGCCAACTATCGTGGTTTAAATTCCCTTGCCTCTTGAACTTTAAGTCCTGTGCTGTGCGTCAGGATTTCTGTGTGAAGTTCTGCTACTAATGCTGCCCAGCTTTGCCCTATTGTTATGTACAGATAACTCACCTGCAGACCCTGTGTTTACATGTAAATAACTTTTGATATCTAAATAAAGGTGGCATTTATATGTATATCATGCCCCTCTGAGGGAATATAAAACATCACCTATACTGAATGCTGCCCACTGGGGAGATAAGTGGGCATTATTGAAAGTCCTGCCTGCAACTGTGGTCATTCAGCCTAACATCAGCATGTTCTGCAAAGGTAATCAAATTGGTGGGGGGAGGGTAGTGTGGGATGTGTGGAGGTATAAAGAGAAGGAATTACAGTTTTGGTGCACATGTAAGCAAGGGGTGGATGTATAGAGTTAAGTAAGGTGGGTGCAAAGATGAGCAGAGGAAGCAGGTAGAGTTAAAGAGGGGGAGGGTTGGAATGGAGAGTGTGGGGGAGGTTTGGGGTGCAGAGGTTAGCAGGGGTTTTAGGATGCAAAGGTGTACTCACAGGGTGGATAAAGATGTAGGTCGCACGTAGGGCAGCCCATTAATTTCAACGGGCTGCTCTATGTTCTTTTCTTTTGAAAACTTATATAGCGCGGCCCATGCGAACTGAATCGCCTCTGGGTGCTTGTTGTTCCTGTCTCCTTTGCTATCAAAAGAGAAAAGTCTTGACCTTTTTCCTAAATGCTAGGTGGTTCTCCTCCAACCGAATGCTGGTTGGTAAAGCGTTCCATAGTCTTGGACCCTGGATCGCAAATCTTCTTTCTCCTTTGGACTTGAAGTTGGCTTTCGGAACCTGGAGCAGGTTCTGATTCGTGGATCGCAAAACGCGATTTGGATTATGCGCTTTTTATTAATTCGCATAAGTAAAGGGGGGCATTCCCATGGACACATCTATGCGTAAGACAGAGAGCTTTAAAAGCAATTCTGTCTTTAACTGGCAGCCAATGAAGGGCTCTCAGTGAAGGTGAGATGGATTCCCAGGGTTTTTTCCCAGTCACAAGTCTGGCGGCCGTATTCTGAACGACTTGCAGACGAGCGATTTGGTACTTGGGGAGGCCGAGGTAAAGGGCATTTGCATAATCCAGCCTGGAGTTTATAATAGCTCCCACCACGACCGCTAGATCTTCTTTAGGGATGAACGGAGTGAGTCTGCGTAGTAGGCGCAGTAGATGGTGAGATCCGCTGACCACTGACCCTATTTGTGAGTCCATTGTCATAAAGGAGTCAAAAATGACCCCTAGGCTTTTGACTTTGGCGCTAGGGGTGATAAGCTTGCCCAAAATAGGCGGGGGAGTCCACGCTGTTGAAAGTTGATTCCTACGCTTGGCGTGACACAGAAGAAGTTCTGTTTTCGCTCCATTGAGTTTAAGATAACTCTTTGTCATCCAGTCCTCTATCAAAGAGAGACATGTCTCTAGATTGAGGTGGTGATCCTGTCTGTTGCAGATGCGGAAATACAGTTGCGTGTCATCTGCATAAGAGTGATAAAGCAGTTTTTGGCTGCTAATAATCTCAAAAAGAGGACGAAGGTAGATGTTAAATAGCACTGGTGACAGAGGCGATCCTTGAGGGACTCCGCATGTTACTGTGCGTTTTTCAGACGTAAAAGGTCCTAACTTCACTGTTTGCGATCGGTTTTCCAAAAAAGAGGAGAACCAAGATAAATCGCCTTCTGCGACCCTGGCTACTTCAGTAAGCCGAGTCAGTAACAGATTGTGGTCTATAGTGTCGAAAGCTGCACTTAGGTCCAACAGAACCAGGAGACAAGATTCTCCTTTGTCTGCGGCCTTGAGAACATCGTCCCATACTTTCAGCAATGCTGTTTCCGTCCCATGTCCGGGACGGAAGCCTGATTGCAATGGGTCAAGTAGCTTGTAGGTATCTAGATGCTGTTGCAGCTGTTGTACCACTACTTTTTCCATTATCTTAGAGAATACGTTGAGGCTTGTTATGGGACGGCGGTGGAGTGGGTCCTTGGGGTCCAGGGAGGGTTTCTTCATGATGGGTTGGATTATACCCTCTTTCAACTGTGAGGGCACTATGACCTCCAAGAAAGACTGGTTGATAAGCTGCGTGATGGGAGGAGCCAGGATGTCGGCGCATTCCTTCAGCAGTTTTGTGGGGATAATGTCATTTGGCGCTGTGCCATTGCGCAGAGTACAAATGACATTCTTAGTGGACTCGATGGAGATGGGTTCTAGGGTGAACTTACCTGATATCGGAGAATTACTATGGGTGCTGTGTGAGAGGCTACAGGGGGGGCTGAGGGGAGAATAGTTTTGCTGAATGCTTTCACGGATTGCCTCGATTTTATTAACGAAGCAATCCGATAGTTCATTGCAAAATTCTTGTGTGTCCGAACTGGGGGCTTCAATGCATCCTGGTTTCATGGTCTGGGTGACCATCTTGAAGAGTTCGCGGGGGCGGTTAAGGGCACCGTTGATAGCCTCCGAAAAATAATTTTTCTTGACTTGGAAAATTCCTTTGTGGTATTTTCTTGTGGTCGCCGTAGATGGATAGGTTTAGCTCTGAAGAACATCTTTTCCAGGCAGATTCTGCCCTTCTGCGTTCTTGCTTCAGTAACGACAGCTGGTTGTTAAACCAGCTGCGGTTGTTTTTCCGAATGCGGGTTATTCGTTTCGGCGCTACCAAGTCGGCTGACTGTAGCATGGCCGAGTTTATGGCTTCCAATGTTTCAACGGCCGTTTGCTGCGGCTGAGTTGTTTCTATTTTTTTCCTTAAAGTCCGAGTGGAGCTTCTTCTGACATCTAGTCCAGTGTGTTGTCACTGGATTTGATGTTTTTGTTGCGGGGGGGATGGTGGAAATACTGAATATAATTGCATGGTGGTCTGTCCATGGCAATTTTTCATTTTCCCAAATTTTTATTTCCAGAGCTTGTCTGAAAATAAGATCAAGTGTGTGACCTGAAGCATGTGTGGGCCCACATACTAGTTGCTGTAATCCTAATCCTTCCAGGTGGTCAATACAGGCGTCGGCAATGGGGTCTTGTGAGGAGTTGGCCCAGAGATTGAAATCCCCTAACAGCAAAAGTTGTTGAGGGTATAAGTGGAGAAGAAATCCGTCCATGATGATAGCAGCTGCGATTTAGGGCCGGGCGGCCTATAGCAGAGCAGAATGTGGACGGTCTCCTTTGAACTTGCTTGCAGTTGCAGAGTAAGGGTTTCCATGAATGGAAGAGGGTTTTTGGAGTCTTGTGGATCACCGCCAGGCCGCCTCCTCTTTGCCCTATTCTGTTTTCCGTTATGATACGGTAATTTTCTGGCACCAGTTCTCCTAGAATGGTGTTACAGTCGGCTGTGAGCCAGCTCTCTGTAATAAAAAGACAGTCTAGATCCTTTTGTTGAATGAAGTCGCGGATTTCTAGTCGGTGTTTTACTGCCGATCTAGTATTGATCAGAGCACATGATATGTGCTTGAGCTGGGGTAAATGACTGAAATGTCTAACCGTCGATCTATGATTGATTCTCCATAGTCGCTCAGTTCTTAGGGCCTTTTTGGTGATGGCTGGCAGTATTGCGGCGCATTGCCTCAAACTCCAAATGGTTTCGGCAGAATATTGCCTACATGCCATGATCGCCAATACACCAGGGGGGGGGGGTGGATTTTAGGGCAGTGGGGAGAGGAATTGGCTAAACTCCTCTCTCCTGGCTTGGTCCAGAGGAAGGCAAAAAACCCTGGCGGCGCTCGGCCAATGTGCTCCGGCAGGGAAAAAATTCCTTCCTGACCCCTGTAAGAGGCGATCGGGTAACCCCTGGATCAAGCTTCTGTATGCCGGAGAGACAGGGGGGGGCTGGGGCTAGGAGGGTGACCCTGTTACTGGTCTGGTGGGATGGATGACTATACCAGCGGGATGAGGGCTGACAGGGTGCTTCTTTAGATACACTAGGGGCTGAGAAGGTGTACAATAGGGCCGGGTAACAGTCCTTCTGGGGTAAGGGGGGGTTTCTTGGAGGCTGGGTGAGGACCACCGAGGCATGGGGAGCGGCGCGCCGTTAGGCCGCAAGTGAAGCCGCGGTCTTTCCTAGACCGCCGCCCCGTGATTCAAGGCGGCCTTGCGCGGTGCTCTCAAAAAGAGCCCCGAATCTGCAAAAATTTCCGTGTGGAGGATAGAGAGGGGGGCCCTTGAGGATGATGGAGGTGTGGGAGAGCAGGGGGACACCAAGATGGATAAATGGAGATCCGTATTGCTGCTGCGGCTTTATCCTGAAAAGGACGGCCGTCAGCAGTTTAGGTGAAAGGCTCTTACCTGTAGAGAGCCAGGGAGCGGTGCTGGAGGAGAGGAGAGATCCGGGACACAGGATTTCCAGGGCTGGAAACTGGAGAAGAGGACTGAGCTAGCAGGGCTGGGAACAGAGCTGGGAGGGACGCTGACCTGTCTGCCTCCTAAGCCTGCCTGGAGCTAAAGCACACACGCTCCTACTCTAGGAGACGTGCGCCGTGTGGAGCTCCTGTGGCTAATCCTCTGCCTTACTGACTGACTGACTGATCACTGAGCTCGCGACCATGTGCTAGAAATGCATAAGAAAGTCCCTAACCCTTTTTCAAACTCACACGGTGCCACAGCACATGTCAGCAGATGCCTCAGGGTGTCATTAACAATTGATGGCACTGCTGTGTATCTGCCAAATGGCAGCACGTTTCTGTGGTGTCAGAAAAGCGACTTTGCATGCATTCCGGACACACACAAATGTAAACCCAGGCTAAATGTCTTAGTTACATGTTACATTGGTGATCAGTATAAATCTTCTCATTTTATTGGGAATTGGTGTTAAATCCTTTCATTCACACTAGTGGCCACTGTGAATGTTCCCCTTATATTGGTGAACCCTTTCTAACATTGGTGGTTACTGTGAATGCTTCTATTACATTAGTGGTCAGTGTAAACCCCTATTACATTGGTGGCCAGTGTTGAAACTCCTCTTTATAATGGTAGTCTGTAAAAAAAAATCAGCATTGCATTGATCAAACCCTCCCCTGCCTGCAGCACTGCCACTGATCTCAGGAGTTCTAGGACCCCTAGGAGTTTTCTGTCTGTTGATGTGTCTGCTCACCACCCCAGTCCATGGTGTACAGGCAGTGAGGAGATGATGTGCTGTTACCTCTAGCAACCAATCAATGAGCAGAAATCATGTGCTGTAACCTTTAGCAACTAATCAGTGAGCCGTAATGTGTGATGTAACCTCTAGAAACCAGTCAGTAAGCAGTAATAATATGCTGTGACCTCTGGCAACCAATCGCAGTCGCTGCTTGATCTGATTCAGTAAACAGGTTTTGAGTCTAGCTGCTATTTATTGTATGTCTCAGAGCAAGTAGAAAGCAAAAGAAAATGTTTGCACTGGGGGCCAATCAATATTAAAGACGGCCCTGGTGTCAGGTTGAGCATTATCTGTACTATAAAAAGCTCTATAGTTAAGTGCACACAGAAAGACCAACTTTTTCTAATTTGAAATTAGGAAAAAATATAAAATGAATAAGGTGGCTGGTATATTCTTGGATCACATGTACTGTCAAGACATTAATATAAAACTAATAATGTACTATATCAATAACAAACCATTGATTATGACAAAAAGAAGAGCACCAAGTCTATAAGAAACTTCATGCCAAAGCTACTTCTTAGGTATGTGAAAGAAGGACAATGATGGTAATTCATTATGGGAAAGTCAACTATGAGGTGCATGCTTGCTTTGCAAATATATGAGAACTGTATACCAGGTAGTGGATAGCAACTCCACAAGCTCAGCTCCCCCCTGGTTCTCAATTCGTGGCAGCACCCCCTGGTTCTCAATTTGCGGCAGCACCCCCCGGTTCTAAATTCGTGGCAGCACCCCCCGGTTCTCAATTCATTCAGTCTCAGAAAGCATGAAATAGGGAACATACGACATGACATATTGACTAAGCTGGAGCTGAATTGGAAACATACAACATAGCCAATGAAATTAGGTGATGTGGAATAGGGAATGCACAGCTTGGCATATGGAATGAGGCAGTGTGCAATAAGGAACATACAGCATGGCATATGTAATGAATTGGTGCACAAAAGGAAACGTACTGGATAGTATACATTACATAGTTACAATGTTTATCATGTAAAAAAAACAGTTTATTACAGTTACTGGAGTCACCTTTGATATATTTGTACATTGTGATCGTATCCTTTCAAGTGTACCTTTCAAGTTTCTCATCTCTAGAGTGAATAACTGTCAATTATAT
This sequence comes from Rana kukunoris, assembly GCA_029574335.1. NCBI lineage: Eukaryota > Metazoa > Chordata > Amphibia > Anura > Ranidae > Rana > Rana kukunoris. The sequence continues at coordinate 283,874,640 of CM056052.1, forward strand.
AACCAATCCTCATAGGTGAGGACCTTCGAGTAAACAGTTTATCACAGTTACTGAAGTCACCTTTAATATATTTGTACAATGTAATCAATTCCCTGTAAAGCACCTCTTCTCCAGAGTAAAAAAACTGTCAATTATATAATCTATCCTCAGAGCGGAGGTACTTCATCCTCCTTGTTCATTTTGTTGCCCTTCGCTGAACTCTTTATAATTCAACAATGTATTTCCTGAAGATTGGTGACCAAAATGAAACAGGATATTCAAGATCAGGCTGAACCTCTCTTTTTTGTAAAGGGTAGAATTAGTGATGTCTATCCTTTTTAATACATGACAGTATGTTGCTAGCTTTATTAGCTGTGGCTTGTAGGGATGAGCCGAACAACCCCCGGTTTGGTTCGCAGCAGAACATGCGAACAGGCAAACAATTAGTTTGAACACGCAAACACCGTTAAAGTCTATGGGACATGAATGTGAAAAATCAAAAGTGATAATTTTAAAGGTTAATATGCAAGTTATTGTCATAAAAAGTGTTTGGGGACCTGGGTCGACCTGTCCCAGGGGACATGTATCAATGCAAAAAAAAGTTTTAAAAACTAACGTTTTTTCGGGAGCAGTGATTTTTATAATGCTTAACCTCCCTGCCGGTATGATTCTTTCTGATTTTAGGTGCTGAAAGCGGTACCATTATTTGCAAGAAAATTTGGGGTTTTATACTGTAGGCTTGTAATTCTTAGGGATAACTCACTTAAATCTGACCAAACACGAGTCTAATAGGCATCCCGGGTATGATTTTTTTTAAAAAAAACAAAATTATTAATTATAATATAATAAATAATTATAAATAATTATAACAAATAATAATATAATTATAATAAAAATTATTCAATAATGTAATCAACTCCAAAACACTGAAATTTGCTCAGTTGCAGAATTGTCGCTGTCATTATTATTTGTGATAATAATTTATTATCGCTGTTTTCTAGCTGATCTAAAACCATTTTTGACATAAAGGGACACTTTTGGTTGCTATGGACAATCTACATTTTGCAGGGAGAGAGAACAGTTTTTATTATATAAAAGGACATGCAGGGCACTGGACAGACCACTAGGGACAAGGGGGGTGTGTATTTTTAACTTTTTTGAATTTGGCACCAATCTCCGCCCCCGTGCGTCGTAACATTGCAGGGAACGAAGATCGATGGCACACGGGGACATTGTGTGAATCGAGCAAGCACCCGCTCGCTCACATAGCATGGATGCATTGCTGGTTCCAGGAACAAGGTAAGCCAGCGCGTGATGCAGGCTCTGCATAGCTTCCCCGAGCGTGACTCTGGGTTACCGATAATGGCACAAAAAAAACACTGGGGAATACTGCCAGGGGGGTTAAAGTGAAACAATAAAAGTGAAATTTTCCTTTAAATTTCATGCCTGGGGGGGGGGGGGGTGTCTATAGTATGCCTGCAAAGTGGCATGTTTTTCCGGTGTTTAGAACAGTCCCTGCGCAAAATTACATTTCTAAAGGAAAAAAAGTCATTTAAAACTACTTGCGGCTTTAACCTCCCTGGCGGTCTTCACGTGTGTGGCACGGGGTGAGATTTTTAAGCTAATATCGGTAACCCCGTGCCACACACGCGCTTACCTCGCTGGATGCAGAAAAAGTTTACTTACCTTTTCTCTGCGATCCAGCGATGAATCCCCGCAGTACTCGGCGGGCGGATGTCCGCCTGATGCTGTGTGTTCCGCCGATTCCCTTCCCTGCGAGCGTCGCGACGTAGGGGGGGGAACGGCGCCAAATTCAAAAATGTAAACAAACACTATACATACAGTACACTGTAATCTTATAGATTACAGTACTGTATGTAAAAAATACACACCCCCCATGTCCCTAGTGGTCTGCCCTGTACACTACATGTTCTTTTATATAATAAAAACTGTTCTTTCTCCCTGCAAACTGTAGATTGCCCATAGCAACCAAAAGTGTCCCTTTATGGCAAAAATTGTTTTAGAGCAGCTAAAAAACAGCGATAATAAATCAGAATCACTTGCAGAATTTAGCGATAGCGATTTATGGGGAAATTCGTCATAAAAAAAAAAAAAAAATGACAGCAAAAATTCTGCAACTGAGCAAATTTCAGTGATTTTGATTTGATTACATTATTGAATAATTTTTACTATAATTATATTATCATTTGTGATAATTTTTTATAATTATTTATTATATTATAATTTTTAATTAAAAAAAAAAAAAAAAAATCATACCCGGGATGCCTATTAGACTCTTGTTTGAATAGATTTAAGTGAGTTATTCCTAAGAATTACAAGCCTACAGTATAAAACGCCAAATTCCCTTGCAAATAATGGTACCGCTTTTAGCACCTAAAATCTTAAAGAATCATACCGCCAGGGAGGTTAATGAATTGTCAGGTCCCGGCAATACAGATACAAGTAATTGAAACAAATGGCATCCCCCCAGTTCATTACCAGGCCCTTTGGGTCTGGCAGGAATATTAAGGGGAACCCCGAAAAAAATGCGTGTTGTCCCCCTAAATGCGATACCAAGCCCTTCAGGTCTGGTATGGATATTAAGGGGAACGCTGTGCCAATTTGTTTTCAATGGCATAGGGGAGTAACAGGTGCTCCCGCCTGTAACTCGTAATGAGTTCCACTCTGGAACGCATTACGGCGACCGCGCAATGACATCATCGCCCGGTGCCGCATGCGTTCCAACTTGCACTGGATTTGATACATCTGTCTCCTGCCTATAAAGGCATTCAATGGAGATAGAAATGTCGTTCTATTATTGTCGGCCATAGCCGGCTTGGCTGCTATAGGACTACAGGTACCAGCCATCCCCAAGCTGCAGACCAAGCCATCCTGGATGCCTGCTCTATACTACTGAATCCTAGCCTTGCTGCTCTCGCCCTACACTACAGGATCCCATGTTCTGGAGCCCTGCAAATGGATAAGTAGCTATTGTGTCACTTGTAGTGCTATAAGAAGATCTGCTGCATACTTTCTATCTAAAACAATTGCTGTTATTTTTCATGGCTTGTGGCTATCAACATACTACTGGGATAGACTGTTGTGCCTATGACTGTTTGCTAAGGAATGTCTTAAAGGGACATCTACTCACAAATTACCCGAGCTATGTTGCCTCTCATATGCAACTATTAGTTGTCTCTACAACTCCTATTTACTACAAGTTATATTGCCTGTTATATGCAACTATTAGTTGTCTCTACAACTCATATTTACTACGAGCTACATTGTCTGTCATATGCAACTATTAGTTGTCCTAAGAACTCCTATTTACTACGTGCTTGACATAAGTGTTATGTACTTATAGGCCTTGCCCTAACTCGCGCAACATGTTCGCTCTAACTTTTAATGCCAAGGGTTGAGGTACTACATACCTACTCCCTTAGTGACCTAATGCATTCTTTACGTTTAAATGGTATTATGTAGAGAACCCCCAAACTCCTGTTTGTGAGGAGTGATGCCTGGGGTCCCGTACTGATAATCACTATTCATACAGTAGTGTATTAGAATCTTGATCTGTATACTATAATTTTAAACGCAAAGCTCTGGTCGCATGTTGTAATGCGTCCATCCTTAGTAGCTCAACGCCTTTCTAAATGTGAGAGAGATGATGTAGAGAACCCCCAAACTCCTGTTTGTGTGGAGTGACACCTGGGGCCCAATACTGAATTCTCACATAAAGAAGAGCATTGAGATCCTTTGCTAACCGCAGTTGTGGTTCACTTTGTTCACCAAAACCGTTACAAGGGGTCCCCCTCAATATCCATACCAGACTTGGCCTCAGCTATTTAAGAGCTGTCATGGCGTGTGTCGCGTCATTCGGTGGGCGCCTCCTATGGAGGCGGATCGTGTAGTGGCAGCGTTTTTTTCCGTATTCCGGGTCAAGAATGGATTACAGACCCCCACAACCACTGGGCAAGGGTTGTGGGGATGAGGCTCTTGTTCCAATCAACATGGGGACATGGTGCTTTGGGGTCCAGACCCCAAAGCATATTACCCATGTTGAAGGCATGTGGCCTGGTACAGTTCAGGAGGGGGGCGCTTTCTCATCCGCCCTCTTTTCCTGCGGCCTGCCAGGTTGCGTGCTCAGATAAGGGTCTGGTATGGATTTTGAGGGGACCCCTAAAAAAAATTGGCACAGAGTTCCCTAGACCTTAAGTTTTTTTTGGTTACCCTTAATATTCATACTGAACTGGGGGGGGGGGGGCGTTTTTTTAAATTACTTTTATCTGTATTGCCGGGACCAGACAATTCATTATAGTTTTAAATTACCTTTTTTCATCTAGAAATGTCATTTTGTGCAGGAACTGTTCAAAACACGGGAAAAATGTGCCACTTTACAGACATACTATAGACACCCCCCAGGTACAAAAATTTAAAGGAATATTTCACTTTTATTGTTTCACTTTAAGCATTATTAAAATCAATCCTCCCAAAAAAGCTGCCATTTTTAAATCTTTTTTTTGCATTGTTACATGTCCCCTGGGGCATGACCCAGGTCCCCAAATACTTTTTATGACAATAACTTTCATATTAACCTTTAAAAATAGAACTTTTGATTCCTTCCATAGACTTTTAAAGGGTGTTCCGCGGCTTTCGAATTTGCCACAAACACCACAAATTGTTCGCTATTCGGCGAACATGCAAACACCCGATGTTTGAGTCGAACTTACGCTCGACTCGAACATCGGGCAAATCCCTAGTGGTTTGGCATTGCATTTTATTTTTAAAGAGTAACGCCACTTTTGTTGAGAAAAAAAACATTCCCCTCTCTGTGATCTATGTACATTTCAAGGATTTTAACCACTTCCTGACCATGCTATAGCTGATAAACGGCTACAGCGCAGCTCTCCAGTTCTGGGAGGGTGTCCCTGGGTGTCCTTCCACATATATGCTTCCCGCACACCCCCTTGGGGTGCACATCGGGAGGGCTCTGTGACAGCTGGGTGCCTTGGACACAGCAAATCACAGATCAGGGTACAGGGCCAATCACAGCAGCTCTTTACCATGTAATCAGCTGTGTCCGATAACAGCTGTCACAGTGAAAACCGACTCAATTTCTTTGTCAGTTATCAGCTTTCCTATCCTAACACAGAGACCGTTTCTGTGAGGGGAAGTAGAAGAAATTTGCCCATAGGACATTTTGAGTGGTGCTCAATAAATAGTACACAAACAAAAAAAAAAAGATACAAAGTTTATTTCATACTGTATAAAATATGTAAACTTCAACATTAATTACGACATCATAGAAGGCAGATAACCAATGTTCGTTCAAGATGTCAACATAATTACTTGAATATTATATTCCTAACTTGCAGAAGCTGTAATCTCTACGTGTTTTGTGGGACAATGCCCACTTCATCAGGAGACATCTAGAGTTGGTTTTTAGTGTACATCTGTAAAAAGACCATGTCATAGTAAAAACAACAAATTAATATTTGGAGGTAACCAGACAATTTATATTCAAGAGGTGCGTCGGTTTAAATTGGACACAGTCCAATAGTATGCACTGGATACACTCACACATAGGTTGATAACATCAGACAGAAACCACAAAGTAGAGGCCAATTTTGGACACCTGCATTCTTGCGCTGTGGAAATGCCAAAACAGCAGAAGTACCACCCAGGAGCTAAGGATGGTGAGTGGACCAAAAGTGGGGCCCATAGAAGGGGCCCCCACTGCAATACCCTTGAAGAAAATGGAATGGAGGAATAATACAACTCCAAATAGGTGGAAAAAGCTTAAACTAAAGAGACAGGAAGAAAAATGCATGCTAGAAAGCATGCGTGTAAAAAGTACATAAAAGTGCTCTAGGGATAAATATTGAAAATTAACATAATTATGTAAAGCATGTAAAACATGAACAGAGAGAAAGGTGTATAGATGTACTCAAATAAGTACATATCCTAAAGGTATACATAGGCGTATGACTATGTGCTATAAGGTTTATCCATATCTAAGTGCAGAGATGAATACAAAATGGTGACAAAAGCAAATAAGTCACAGAGAGACTAAAACATACCTTGTTAGAAAGGGATCACCAACAAATCCCAGGAAAAACAGCAGCAAGGGTGATGGCTGCAAACACCAAAAACTATGACAGAGCCTGGTAGTAGAAAGCCCCCTCTTATACCCTGCACCCACCTAAAGGTCCACCCCCACCCAGCATCATGAAAATGGGCAAGGCTGATGATGCAGCCTAAGCCCATTAGGCAACCCCGCACAAAGGTGGCTGAACGCCACCAAAGATATGACATGTAGTCCAGGTCGGAGGGGGAGACATGGACCGCTGCAGGGGTTTCGATCTCAGGTAAGTAATACATAATGAGCTGCTCATTATGTATTTGTCTTGCCAGTTTTTTTTGGGGGGGGGTTTTGGACGAGAGTTTACTTCCTCTTTAAGTGTTTTAACTGCTTGCCGACCAGCCGCCGTTATTTTACTGCGGCAGATCGGCTCTACTGGGCGAGAGCCCGTAGCTCTACGTCAGCTACTTTTGCGGCCACTAGGGGGTGTCCCCGCTCGCCCCCGAGTCCCGCGCGCGTGCCTGTCAGGTACGATCGCCGCCGGGCACACGCGATGGCTCGGTACAGAGCGAGGACCGGGAGCTATGTGTGTAAACACACAGCTCCCGGTCCTGTCAGCGGGGGAAATGTGGATCTTCTGTTCATACAATGTCCCCTAGTGAGGCCACCCCCCCATAAAGTTAGAACACACCCAGGAACATACTTAACCCCTTCCCTGCCCCCTAGTGTTAACCCCTTTACTGCCAATGGCATTTTTATAGTAATCCAATGCATTTTTATAGCACTGATCGCTATAAAAATGCCAATGTTCCAAAAAAGGGTCAAAAGTGCCTGAAGTGTCCGCCATAATGTCGCAGTACTGAAAAAAAACGCTGATCGCCGCCATTACTAGTAAAAAAAAAAATATTAATAAAAATGCCATAAAACTACCCCCTATTTTGTAAACGCTATAACTTTTGCGCAAACCAATCAATAAACGCTGATTGCTATTTTTTTTTTAGAAAAATATGTAGAAGAATACGTATCGGCCTAAACTGAGGAAAAAATAAGTTTTTTTTATATATTTTTTGGGGATATTTATTATAGCAAAATGTAAAAAATATTGCATTTTTTTCAAACTTGTCGCTCTATTTTTGTTTATAGCGCAAAAAATAAAAGCCGCAGAGATGAACAAAACCACCAAAAGAAAGCTCTATTTGTGGGAAAAAAAGGACGCCAATTTTGTTTGGGAGCCACGTCGCACGACTGCGCAATTGTTAGTTAAAGCGAAGCAGTGCTGAATCACAAAAAGTGCTATGATCTTTGGGCAGCAATATGGTCCGGGGGTTAAGTGGTTAATATTCAGGTCCATGTGATCAACTGTGTATAGGGGGTTTTCATTATCTGTACCCCTGACTTCTTATGTGACTCCTCTGAATTGCTGTGACATTAGGCTCACCCATTGCTACAGGCTCCTAAAATACTCACAGCATATAGATGCCTATAATTGCACAACTGGGATATCTGTCAAATCACCATAGGTAACGTTAGAGTTATAATAAATGTCTGATGTCCAGTAGAGGTTAGGAAATCAGTAATTAAAAACATTAAAGTGTAACTTACCTTTTGTTGAGAAAAAATAAATAAAAATCCCGTCTGGGTGATCTATGTACATTACAAGGATTTTAACAAACTGTATTGCAGATTTCTACCTTTTGGAATTCTAAAGAAATTCCTATTTGTTTGTCTGTATCCATGTAGGAAGGTGAGTTTAATGGGAGTGGTTTCATAATTATCAATCAGCTGTGCACCTGCAGCGCTCTAATGTGGAAAGCTGCTGGGCCTGCATCCCTTTAGCCATGATTTCCTATTAAAAGTATCTTACCAAAAATGAAATTTTTGTTGCAGAGGATGCCGGAAATCTGACTTGTATCTTAGTCAAGACTTAGTCCAAAATCTATGAGCAAATCACACAAGCAGGAAATAATGTTTCTGGGGGCGTTCCTACAGACCTGTGTAGATAACACCTCCAGGTATCCATATTGCATTGCCTTTTAGAGAAAATTACTGTGCTGCAGATTAAAAAGGAAAGGTAATTTTTAATAACATTCAATTACAATATAAATGGTGTCACAACTACAGTATATATGCTATATTATTTTTTCTTTATTTGCTATTTTTTCCCCACAAAAGTGGAGTTACCATTTAAGCAAATTAATGTCAACAGGTAACTCAAATGTCAAATGTGTTTGTTGTTCTTGTGTGATCTAGTTGAATTACGATTACGTCTAAATCCAAATTCAAGTAATTACAGTGATCTGTTGTGGTGCAAAGTCCATTTCACTTACAACTAGTGCTAAGATTAACACTGCAGGACCTCATCACTAGTCTAATGCTAAGTTTAGATGTGTGGTTGGGGGGGGGGGGGGCTTTAAAACATGCGGTTTAGTACCTCCTAACCCCCACCCCCCCCATCATTTGAGCTGCAATGACAGTGTTCACATGCCACAGTTACCATGATTTGCTTCACAGCTGAGCAAAAATTAACCAACATATCACAATTGTGACCCATTCAAGCGAATAGGGAAGCACCGCAAACGGTCCGAATTGCACGCAATGCTTGTGGTTGTGGGGCATTTTTTCTGGAAAAATGGGGTAAAAATAGGCAGGGAGGAGGCGTCATGTCCTCTAAGCCTGTCAATTACCCCTGAAAAGTGATCTGAAAATTAATCCCTTTTTTAGAGGAGTGGTAGGTTTTGTCTAAATGTAGCCTAATGCCGCATACACACGATCAGAATTTCCATCCAAAAAAGTTTGATGTGAGCTTTTGAAGGTAAATTGGAACAATGTAGCGCTAATACCTGTGTAAAGATATAAAAAAAAAAACTCTAACAAACCAAATCTACATATATTAATACATGACTAAATCTTAAAGTGTCACCACGTGACCTTACTAAACATATTCGTGTGCCAACATATAGTAAAGGCTTGCAAACAATAACAATGAATTAAGAAAGTGCATAAAGTGACTGGAATCCAAACGAAAGGAAATAAGGGTGACTTCACCACAGGAAAGTGCATGAAGTGACTAGAGTCCAAATAAATGTGAATTAAAATGGCTACACCATAAGGAGATCTTAAAAATGGAACAACAGCTTGACAGAAGTGCCACCACTAGAGTTCAGCGGACACCTGGATGTTCGATTTCGACGGGTTCGGCCGAACTATCCGAAAAAAGTCCAGGTTCGCGACCCGAACTTGACCCCGAACCCCATTGAAGTCAATGGGGACCCGAGTTTTTGACTACTAAAATGTCTCTAAAAAAGTAATGGAAAGGGCTAGAGGGCTGCAAATGGCAGCAACATGTTGGTAAGAGCATGGCAAGTACTCTGCAAACAAATGTGAATAGGGAAATAACTTAAAATAACATAAAATACATAAAAAAAATATATATATTTGCACCAAAATTGGTGTTTTTTTTAAATAGAACAATAGAAGAACAGTAGCTAAAGTGTTTACCTCACACGTACAGATATGGAGGAAACACTGCAAAATATATTTGTTTGCACCAAAATGGGTGTTTTTTGAATAGAACAATAGAAGAACACTAGCTAAAGTGTTTATCTCACATGTACATATATGGAGGAAACGTGGCAAACACTGGAGGAAACACTGCACAAAAATTTTTTGTTGCCCTAAATAGCTAACGTGTTTATCTCACACGTACAGATATGGAGGAAACAGTGCATTTTTTTTGCCCTAAATGGGTGTTTTTTGAATAGCACAATAGAAGAAAAGTATCTTGCAGAGTATCTCACAGTAACATATGCAGTGCTGGTGTAATTAGATTTTAGAAGCAGGACAGACTCCTATATATTTCTCTCCCTACAAGCACAAGCAGGAACCTTCCCCTAAAGTATCTTGCAGAGTTTCTCACAGTAACATATGCAGTGCTGGTGTAATTAGATTTCTAAAGCAGGACAGATTCCTATATATTTCTCGCCCTATAAGCACAAGCAGGAACCTTTCACTAAAGTAACTATCTAATGCTATGTAGATCGCTGAGTAATGTGATTTCTGAAGCAGGACAGTTTGACTCCTATCTAATCCTCTCCCTCAGAAGAGAAGCCTGCAGCCTTTCCCTACCCTATCTAAAGCAGAGTGACGAGCTGTGCTGTGTGCATCTAGCTTATATAGAGGCTGGGTCACATGCTGGGTCACATGCTGGCCAATCACAGCCATGCCTTTTGTAGGCATGGCTGTGATGGCTTCTAGGTCACACGAGTAAAACAAATGGTGATTGGCTGCCCTGCAGTGCGTCATTACATTGCCGAACACCGAACCCGAACCCGAACTTACAGTAAATTGTTCAGGTCCGGGTACAAAAAATCCAAAAGTCAGGTACGAACCCAAACTTTACAGTTCAGGTTCGCTCAACCCTAGCCACCACCAATAATAGAAAAGGGGGCTAACCAAATATAAATGACTGGGGATATACCGCCCAAGTCACCAAAGGCTTGTATCGATCACCATGATCTAAACAGCTGGTCCTGGATCCAAAAGGCTAAGAAATATTGAAAATAACTCATATAGTGCGATATCGTATGAACAGTGTTGTTTATTAAAAGTAGGATAAATCTGACATGTTAAACGCTTATTATAGGCTTGTCAAATGTTATGGTACCAAAAGCTAAGTTGTGGATGGGTCCATCCAACGCATTTCACTAGAAACTAGAAGCTTTTGGTCGGAAATTCCGACCTGTGTAGGCTCTTTCTGTCGGACTTTTTCTGTCGGAATTTTCGACAACAAAAATTTGTGAGCTGGTTCTCAATTTTTCAGACGGGAAAGGTTCTTGTCAGAAATTCCGATCGTCTGTATGCAATTCCAACGCACAAAAAAACACGCATGGTCGCAATCAAGTCGACGCATGCTCGGAAGCATTGAACTTAATTTTTCTTGGCTTGTCGTAGTACGTCACCGCGTTCTTGACGGGCAGAAATTTGGGGGACTGTGTGTATGCAACACAAGTTTGAGCCAATATTCCGTCTGAAAAAAATCCACGGTTTTCTTGTTAGAATTTTCGATCGTGTGTATGCGGCATAATAGTTCAAACCACCAGCCATTTTTTTTTTAAATAATGACAGAACAAAGAACAAAAACTCATAACAAACATCTAGACTTTGTCACACTGGCATCAACATATAATTTCTGATTTGTTTGTTATGTGTTACTATAACTATACGCATTATTACTGATTTATGCAGGGCGACATTGGATATGTCTGACTGTAAATATCTTTGCAGAGTTAGGCCATATCTATATCATATATCTAACAAGCTTGTCTAAAATTTTTGACTTGAGGTACACTGTTAGGTGAACTAGAAAAAAAATTACATTTATTTTTACTCAATATAACAAGTATAACAAGAAGTGACCTGTATTAAAAAATAAAACAGACACTAAGCATCTGATTTTACATTTCAGTTGCGGCTCTGCATCCAACTATGTCTAGCTGTGCCGTTTTGGAATACAGTGCGCTGTAATGTATCATTGACTTGCCTGATCTTTTCTCTTAACATTATCCTCAATCTCTGTCTAAAATATTTGGGACAATGTCAGCCATTAAATGCTAATTACGCTAATGTTTTCTGTGCTTATTATTCCCTGGGTAGCAGCCAAAGAGAATACCGAGAACCTTTTCTTTCAAAAATGAAGATGGTGAAATTAGTGTTTATACCAGCATCTGTGCTATGGTAGCCATTTCTGTCTAAACAACTATGTTATATGCTCCATCTGATGAGTGTGATGAATTGCAAATGATTTTGATTATTCCAACAGGGACCCATGTAAGCGAGTTTTAATTTTGTCTCTGCCTCTGCAAAGTCACAGATTCACTGTATGACATCGAAAATACCATTTCTTGAGAACTTAAGTAATTTAGACCCAGATGCTGGCCCAGCTAGATCAGATGTGAATTGGCTAGGTGATTAGTCTATGTCACACAGTTTACCAATGTGATAGATCGCTATAAGTTGTACACACTATTTCATCGAGCTTATGAAAAGTATGATAGAACAAAATCACAGTGCAAAATTATGTCAAGATGTTTAGAACACACACTAGTATTTTGATCTGCTTTACAAATCATGCATAAATAAAATTATTTAAAGTTTGGTGTATTTTCAGTGAGTGTTTATTGTTAAAGCCCAGCTGTAGGAAACATAATAACAATTGCTTGCACTTTTTGCACTTTAGCTTACCTGACCATCTGCTCCCCTGGAGCATGGTGCTCCCCCACATTCCAGTGTTGGACTGTCCTTTGGTGTCAACACCTCTGGATCCTGAATTGGTCTTCATGATGTCAGACTTGCCAGACCATAGATTACTGGAGTAGAGAAAAGCAGAGATTTAGGTAAGTAGATATTATTTTCTATGTTCCCTAGACCTAAGGCAATAGGTAATTGTTTGTTCAGTCTAGTGGGCAGAGAATCAATATTTAAACCCACCTAGACTAAGGGGTTGATTTACTAAAAGCAACAAAAGAGGATGCACCAGCCTAGAGCATTACCATTATAACACTTTATTGTATATATATAAAAGCAAGTTATATGCTCAGAAACCCATGACAAAGTCAGGCATATCATAAAAATTGGATATTACTGCTGCCAGATCCATACTGCTCTGCCTATATTGCAGGAAGACCCTTCAATGTCCAATATGGCTTATGCATTTCTAGGGACCGCCAATCTTCTTTAGAGCTAAATCCATGTACTACTGAGGACTGATAAATATACTACACCATGGCAATCAACTATCATCAAGTGATAAGCCCCACATTTCCCTATTGGGAGTTGGGTCAAAGATCACATGATCTTGTTGATATAAACAGTATGAACCTTCTCATATTCACAAATGGGATCATAGTAAAATGAGATCTGACTAGAACATAAATAAACATGATTAAAACACTAGTAAAAGCAAACAATAGGAAAGCTATGTATAGCCAATCACTCAACAGAGAAAAGCACACCTATGTACCCATTTTATAAATATGTAAATACATGTGTCATCCACTTACCCCAGATTAAAGTGCCTAATGCGCAATTCATACTAAGAGGTTCATTAGGAATATGTTACTCCTGTGTTATTCTCAATGCCCCAATTTTCCTTTTTGTCTCTGGTCGTAGTGTTAACCTTTTGGTTCAACATGAAGTGGTTGTGTGTTAGAAATTGCCATACTGATCTGTAATCCTCCATAATGGATTGCAAGATGGTTTTGCCAATCTTAGCAAGAACGCACGCCCAGCAGAAGTGCGGCACCCATTTACGTTCCAGCCACGGCTTTCGTTTCTTGCACCTGTGTGATCTCCGGTCCCATGTTGCACTATTGCAGCACACTGTCGCTGTTGGAGATCAATGCTTGATGGATATGGTCCCCAAAGATGACTTCCAGAATACTGGGATGCAAATGGGTGCCGCACTTCTGGTTGCGGCTTGGTGTGCATTCCAGCTAAGAATAGCACAGCCATCTTGGATTACACTATGGAGGATTGCAGCTCAATATGGCCATTACTAACACAAAACCACTTTATAGTGGACCAAAAGGTTAACACTACAGTCAGATAAAGTTAACAGAGGAAGTGGGGCTCTGAGAATGACACAAGAGCAACATATTCCTAATGCATACCTCGGTGTGATTCGTGCATTAAGCCCTTCAATTGGCATCTGGGTTAAGTGAGGAATATATTATATACAGACTTATAAAATGGGTCCATAGGTAACTGTGGAGGGATTGGCTATATGGAACGTCCCTAACGATTGTTTTTACTAATGTTTTATGAATGTTTTATTGGTTTTATGCTCCAGCACATTTTGCACTCTATAGTTTTAGTAAATCAACCCCTAAATGAGCAGTTAACCCTTGATTTATGGGGGTGGGATGTCAGCTAGTAGTTTTGTTTGCTAGAAGAGCTCAGTTTAATTTTACATTCTTCCAAATTGTGTTTTCCTTTTTGTTATTTTATTTAATTGAGAGATGAACTGAGCTTAAAAAAATGTGAAGGTCATATAAAAACTTGTAATCATTGCAATAATAACACAAATTATGCACTAACTGTCAATGTATGCAAAGTCTGCCTTTAAAGGGGTTGTAAAGGCAGAAGGTTTTTTAATCTTAAAGCGAAGTTCCACCTTACATGTCATTTTTTTTGGGGGGGTCCCACTTCCTACTTCTGCCCAGGGACCGCTTAGGCGACTCGTCATATCGCCTTAGGCGACCGCTCCCTCTAGGCGTTCACCTGGGACAGGTGACAGGTCCCAGGCGATAGCTGCTCGCGCATGCTCAGTAAGTACCGACTGTGAAGCCGAAAGCTGTTATGGGCGGGTGCCCACAGTTAGAATGAAGGCGCCGGCAGAGAGGGGGGGGAGACAAGCAAAAGCTCCAGGCGGCTGCGTCGCTGGACAGTGGAACAGGTAAGAGTCTGTTTATTAAAGCCAGCAGCTACACTTTTTGTAGCTGCTGACTTTTAATAAACATAAAAAAAGGCTGGAACTGATAAAACACCTTCTGTGTGCATCAGCCCCCTCAACCCCCTTATACTTACCTGAGCCCCATATTTATCCAGTGATGTCCATGAGTCCCTCAGCCGTCCAGGATTCTCCCTCCTGATTGGCTGAGAAACAGCAGTGGCATCATTGGCTCCCACTGCTGTCAATCAAAATCAGTTAGCCAATCAGGAGAGAGGGGGGGTGGGGCAGAACCTCAGCTTCATGTCTGAATGGACACACAGAGCTGCAGCTTGGCTTAGGTGCCCCACAGCAACCTGCTTGCTGTGGGGGGACTCAACAGGAGGTAGGGGCCAGGAGCAGTGGAGAGGGATCCGAGAAGATGAGGATCAGGGCTGCCCTGTGCAATTTTACTGCACAGGGCAGGTAAGTATGACATGTTTGTTATTTTTTATAATTTTTTTAAACAGAATTTACAATCACTTTAAGTCCTTAAAGTCCTTTAAGCTAATGCTACCAAGAAGACTGCTGCACATAAATATCTGAATACTAGATATGCGGAAATAGTAATTAGAATAAGGTGCACTGTCTCTTTAAATGAATAAAAGTGTCTTAGGGCTAAAAAATTCATAAAAGTGTATGGAGATATTTAAAAAAAACAGTTCTAAGGGGTTGGTATAAAAATTGTATTTACCATCAAATTTTAAACTAACACAGTTCCTTAAATAATTTCACAATATAACCCGGGTCTTCATTTCTACAATGCAAAGCTTTATCTGAAAAATGTGTGTTCGAAAATGATGACACCCTATCAAAATGCTTGATGAAAGCAATCTGTCTCTTACATATTTTGCCAACACTAACTTGTAATGAGAACCATTTCCTGACAATGAATGGGATATATATATCACTCAAACAGCTGTACTGGAGCATTGCTGCCAGTCGTATGTTATATTCTGCCAGTGTTTGTTGTCACCATTGTGCAATATAGCAGAGTGAAATGAATATGATTCATGCATGTTGCCTACATAACTCACATGCACAACCTAGTGCAGCTTTTCAAACAACTAGAAGAGCTAAATTGGTTTGTTAAATTCCTTTTTTTCTTGTGACAAGCAGCAGCATGAAAGTAGACACATTAGTAAATGAAATGCTGTTTAATTGGCTGATATAGACAATGAAATACGGAGATACAATAAAAGTAACAGCAAAGATGGGACATGGAGGAACAATAAACTGTGGTAACGTTGCTCAATAAAATAATTAATGCTATTTGGTCTGTGATTTGTCTTGTAATCTATGGGGTCATTAACTTTTACAATATCAATGTGTTTCCATTATCTAGTTCAAGTCATTTATTGTTAAAATAATTGGCTGGAGTACCCTCCAATGAATTTGGTGAAAGAATGTTCACCATTATACACGTACAAAAAATGTATTGAAAGCAGCTTAAAGGGTGTTGCAAGGAAAGTTAACAATTGGTGGCAGAAAATTGGGGGTAAACAATGCAGTCTGGGAAAAATGCACACACATTTGCAACAGGGTTGCAGGCTAAACTATTTTAGGCATAGTACAGTAGATTTCTTCGTGAGCATGCAAGACACTATTAAAGCGGTATTAAACCGATGGCTTTTTTTTTAAACTCTGCATGGAAATATTATAATCTGCTAGTATGCATCACATACTAGCACATTATGCAAAGCTTACCGATGAACAAAGCCCCCCAGAGGCACGCTGTCACCACTGAAGGTATTTCTAGATATATCTTTATATATCCAGTTTTTTTTTTACCTGGTCTTCCTACTGGGTTCGCGGACTTCGGCTGTGTGAGGACAGGACTCTGATGTAACGTCACGGGTATGCCGTTTCTTTAGAGCGCATGCACGGTTGATGTTACTGGCTGCATGTACAGTAAATATTTCCTAAATGATACACAAAGGGCCAGATGTGGCCCTTTGCTTGGTTTTATCCGGCCCTTGGGGTGCTTTTTTATTCATTGGCACCAATGATGGGGCAGAATTCCCCCCAATGACCCCAATGATGGGGCAGAATTCCTCCCAATGACACCAATTATGGGGCGGAATTCCTCCCAATGATAGGGCAGAATTCCTCCCAATGACACCAATGATGGGGCAGAATTCCTTCCAATGATAGGGCAGAATTCCTCCCAATGACACCAATAATGGGGCAGAATTCCTCCCAATGATGAAGCAGAATTCCTCCCAATGATGAGGCAGAATTCTTTCCAATGATAGGGCAGAATTCCGCTCAATGACACCAATAATGGGGCAGTATTCCTCCCAATGATAGGGCAGAATTCCTCCCAATGACACCAATAATGGGGCAGTATTCCTCCCAATGACACCAATGATGTGGCAGAATTTCTCCCAATGATGAGGCTAAATTACTCCCAATAAAGGGGCAGAATTCCTCCCAATGACCCCAATATTGGGGCAGGATTCCTCCCAATGATGGGGCAGAATTCCTCCCAATGACACCAATGATGGGGCAGAATTCTTCCCAATGACACCAATGATAGGGCAGAATTCCTCCTAATAATGGGGCAGAATTCCTCCCAGTGATGGGGCAGAATTTCTCCCAATGACACCAATGGTGGGGTCCAATGACACCAATGATGAGGAATTTTGTACTCCTGGTGGCCACATTAGGGCCTCCTTAAAGTCTGGAGGACCCCCGATGTAGAGCAACAATTCCTTTTTTTAGATCCTTAGAGAGTTCTTTGCAATGGGGTGCCATGTTGAACTTCCAGTGACCAGTATGGGAGAGTGAGAGCGATTACACCAAATTTAACACACATGCTCCCCATTCACACCTGAGACCTTGTAACACTAATGAGTCACATTACACCGGGAGGAAAAATGGCTAATTGGGCCCAATTTAGAAATTTTCACTTAGTGGTATATTCAGCTTTGTTGCCAGAGGTTTGGCCATTAACAGGTTCAAAGCACATACCAGCGATGTTAGGTTTCTGCAGGCAACCTGTCACTTCAAAGGGTAACATGTGGTCAAATAGACTACAACATTTGAAGAGAGTCACTGCTTCCCAGAAAACTCTGGCTTGGAGCCAGTTAGGACTTGTATTAATAGGTTTACTCTTCTATAATGGTATGATATAATACATAAATATAAATTCAGATCTAAAGAAAGGAAAAAAAATCATGCAGCTAGACAAATCTAAATCTATCGAACCGTTGAATTTTTGCAGCTTACAAAAAATAAATAAAAATACCTGGAAGAAGAATGAACAATTGCTATTCAGGCTTTTAGGACATTAATAGCTGCTTTCTTGTTCTAGATAAGTGGTGCATAAGGTGTTGCAAGGATCAGAACAGCCTGGAACATGTAGCTTCAAAAAAGTTAACAATAGCAGTTCCCTTTTTCTAACCTATAACAGTTTGACTTTTAAGGTTTTGATCACATGCTGACTAGAACTGGGGTATTTTGTGGATGCATGCAGTGTAACTAGCAGAACTGAAATGTGAAATAGAACATCAGATTTACTCGCATCAATCTCTGCCTTTGTTGCCCAGTTCATTTAATTTCTTAATGTAAAAAGGTAACAAAAATAAATAAATTGATGGGATGAATAAATTATTTGTTGGTAAATTTTATATATTTAAACAAATGTATTTTAAATATAAAATAACACAGATTTTTTAAATATTTGTTTTAAGTCAGCTAAATCAGAATGGTTATTGTTTTGTGGACAACAGGTGACAGGCATGTCTAGTAATGCAGGATTTATGATTACTGCTTTAAACTGGTCAAACTTTGACAAACAAATTATTCCCCCAGCTGTCAGAGTGCCTGAACAGTGGCTGCATCACAGTAAAAGCAATAGCAGTTTGTGTGCAAATTTCCTAGCAGACTTCTTCAACAAAAGTCCATCAAATGATCGACTTTTGTAAAATGCAGCAGGGTTTGCAGGGCCACCCACTGAGCAAATATTGGACATTTAATTTACTTTTGTTGAAAGAGCCTGCTGAAAATGTCTCTCCTGAACAGCTGCTGCATCCAATCAGATGCAGCCACTGTGTGTGTATTCTGACAGCTGCTGGTTAGAATACAATTGTCCATCAGGGTGATTATTCCATCCCCAATTTCTTGAATTTAGCTCACCAGTATAGCCAGTTTATGGCCTTGTTTACGCTTGCGGTTGGGGAATAGTATATACATATAGGTGAGCCACTTTTTAACCAGTCCCTAACTCTTCCACTGTAAATTCAGCAGATGTGGGTGTATATATGCCATAACTATAATGCTTTATTTTGCACCGAGAATTGCTTGGTTTTGGAAAATTTTTGTCAGGCTGTACCGTCCGATGAACACTGCACGCAGTCGCATCATGGTGGTGCAGGTTTTTACAAATTAAAACTGGTGGTGGGGAGAGGACTTCATGTTTTAACACTGCCTGACAAATCTTGCATTGATCAATTTTCAGAGGGCATTTGACAAGCGGTGGTGAGGCATAATTGTCAACACCTATTTTAGGCTGTGAAAGCTAGCACCACTACATTTACCAGTGTAAATAACATTTACTAGAGTAAACAAGACGACAAGCCCTTACTTCTGAACTGTGACTAACCAGTTATTTGGAGATTTCTAGCTATACTCACATATGAATAAGACAGTTGCATGAATTAGAGGAGGTGCATACTTCCTCTACTATAGACACAGCGAGGTTGATTTACTAGATTTACTAGATTTACTATTCAGTCTACTACAGTGGTCAACACATGCACAACCGATTCTGAGCTCTCTTATTAAAGGTGCACTGCACACACTCTGGTATGGAATCACACTTTAATAATTTTTTTGTTGGTAATACTCTTTTTTTTACAAATAATAGCACATGAGTATTATAAATAAAAATATATTATAGTGTGATTCCACACCAGAGTGTGTGCCGTGCACTTTAAATAAGAGAGCTCAGAATTGGTTGTGCATGTGCTGACCACTGTAGTAGACTGAATATCTAGAAGCATGGGTTTGATGTACTAA
Source organism: Rana kukunoris (assembly GCA_029574335.1). Classification (NCBI taxonomy): domain Eukaryota; kingdom Metazoa; phylum Chordata; class Amphibia; order Anura; family Ranidae; genus Rana; species Rana kukunoris. Next base: position 283,894,208 of record CM056052.1, read on the forward strand.
AAGTGGAGAGTGCACAAATCAGGTGCAGCTGTGCATGGTAGCCAATCAGCTTCTAACTTCAGCTTGTTCATTTAAGCTTTGAGAAGAAAATGGAAGTTGATTGGTTTCTATGCAGCGCTGCACCAGATTTTGCACTCTCCACTTTTAGTACATCAAACCCATGCTTCTAGATATTCAGACTACTACAGTGGTCAGCACATGCACAACCAATTCTGAGCTCTCTTATTTAAAGTGCACTGCACACACTCTGGTGTGGAATCACACTATAATATATTTTTATTTATAATACTCATGTGCTATTATTTGTAAAAAAAAGAGTATTACCAACAAAAAAATTATTAAAGTGTGATTCCATACCAGAGTGTGTGCAGTGCACCTTTAATAAGAGAGCTCAGAATCGGTTGTGCATGTGTTGACCACTGTAGTAGACTGAATATCTAAAAGCACGGGGGTTGATTTACTAAAGGTCGAGAGTGCAAAATCTGGTGCAGCACTGCAAAGAAACCAATCAGCTTCCATTTTTCTTCTCAAAGCTTAAATGAACAAGCTGAAGTTAGATGCTGATTGGTTACCATGCACAGCTGCACCAGATTTTGCACTCTCCACTTTTAGTAATTTTTAGTAAAGTATAAAAGATGATATTACGCTAAGTAAATTATGCCAAAATGTCACGTTTTAAAATTGCAAACTACGATACCTAAAAATCTTCATAGGTGACCCTTTAACTACTTGAGATCCGCGCTACAGCCGAATGACTGCTCTAGCGCAGATCTAAATTGTCAACAAGCCGTCAATTGACGGCTTGTCACTAGCTGCTTCCTGGCGCGCGCTCCAGAGTGCGCTGCGGGGAAACACTGTGTTGCCCGTGTCCCTTGGACACAGCCAATCACAGATCGCCACGAACGGCCAATCAGAGTGGCCGTTTGCGATGCGATCTGTGCGGCCAATGAGAGATGATCTCATAGATCATCTCTCATTGCCGTTTTACATAGAGACAGCGTTCTGTCTCTGGAGAGCAGGAGACGGATCTGTGTCTCTTGTACATAGAGACACAGATCGGTCACCTCCCCAGTCACCCCCCCCTCCCCCCACAGTTAGAACACTATGCAGGGAATACATTTAACCCCTTCCTCACCCCCTAGTGTTAACCCCTTCAATGCCAGTCACATTTATACAGTAATTAGTGCATTTTTATAGCACCGATCGCAGTATAAATGTGAATGACGCCAAAAATGTGTCAAAAGTGTCCGATGTGTCCGCCATAACGTCGCAGTCCCAATAAAAATCGCAGATCGCCGCCATTTCTAGTAAAAAAATAAATAATAAAAAATAATAATTCTGTCCCCTATTTTGTAGGCACTATAAATTTTGCGCAAACCAGACGCTTATTGCGATTTTTTTTTTTACCAAAAATATGTAGAAGAATACGCATCGCCCTAAACTGAGAAAAAAAAACGTTTTTTTTTTTTTTATTGGGATATTTATTATAGCAACACGTAAAAAATATTGTATTTTTTTCAAAATCGTCGCTCTTTTTTGTTTATAGCGCAAAAAATAAAAACCGCAGAGGTGATCAAATACCACCAAAAGTAAGCTCTATTTGTGGGGAAAAAAGGACGTCAATTTTGTTTGGGAGCCACGTCGCACGACCGCGCAATTGTCAGTTAAAGCGACGCAGTGCCGGAAGCTGAAATATCACCTGGGCAGGAGGGGGGTATAAGTGCCCAGTAAGCAAGTGGTTAAAAGCCTTTGCAGTTTATCAGTTTAGAGTTCAAATGCATTTGGGAACGACATGCGCATTTGCATTTGTACTATTATTTATTTGGTTTAAAAAATTACACTCCCTAATTTTTCTTAATCGACTTTTTGCTATCCCAAGGAATAAATAACATCCCTTGTGAAAGCATGGACCATAATAGGTCCTCTTTATGGAAAGATATAGGGTCTATGAAACCCCAGATCTCGCCTCTGGCCTCCAATGCAACCGATCAGACACAGATTGATCTGATAAGCTGCTTCACTGGCTGATAATCAGTTCCTCTTACTGTGTCCTAGGAACCAGATGCCACTGGTCAAATCCTTATAGGGCTCCTGATCGCTCGAGAGAGAGCCCTATTAAGGCCCTATAAAGGCAGTGGTGGTGGCAGAAGGGGGTGAGACTCCCTTCCTCTACCTGTAAAAGTAATTCAGTGACTTCATAGCCCCTAGGATTACTTTTACTTTGTAGGAAATTTCCAGCTGCCGGCTGCTGGCTGTAGCTGCAGCGATGACCAAGATTTTACCCTTTCTATCCAGCTACGTACTGGTACGTTGCTGGACGGGAAGCTGTTACTAGTGAATAGTGTTGCTCACGAATATTCGCATTGCGAATATTCGCTACGAATATTGCATATTCGAGTATTCGCGAATAACTTGAATATTGCGGCGAATATTCGCTATGGCGAATATTCATATTTTTTCAAATTTATTTGTAAAACAGATCACATCCTAGTGATCTCCATCGATGTCTAAAAGCATTGCTGGTATGATTAGAGAGAGACCCTGGGCCGAGTAGCTGATGCGATTCTTTTATGTTGCCGAAAATTCGCATTGCGAATTTTCGGCAACATAAAAGAATCGCATCAGCTACTCGGCCCTTCTTTTGCATCAGAGCCAATCAGAATAACTCGAATATTCGGCAAAAGGAATATTGCACAATTATCTTCTCCGCCCTTCTTTTGCATCAGAGCCAATCAGAATAACTCGAATATTCGGCAAAAGGAATATTGCGCGATATTCCTTTTGCCGAATATCCGAGTTATTCTGATTGGCTCTGATGCAAAAGAAGGGCGGAGAAGATAATCGCACAATATTCCTTTTGCCGAATATTCGAGTTATTCTGATTGGCTCTGATGCGCCCTTCTTTTGCATCAGAGCCAATCAGAATAACTCGAATATTCGGCAAACGGAATATTGCACGATTATCTTCTCCGCCCTTCTTCTGCATCAGAGCCAATCAGAATAACTCGAATATTCGGCAAAAGGAATATTGCGCGATATTCCTTTTGCCGAATATTCAAGCTATTCTGATTGGCTCTGATGCAAAAGAAGGGCAGAGAAGATAATCGCGCAATATTCCTTTTGCCGAATATTCGAGTTATTCTGATTGGCTCTGATGCGCCCTTCTTTTGCATCAGAGCCAATCAGAATAACTTGAATATTCGGCAAACGGAATATTGCACGATTATCTTCTCCGCCCTTCTTTTGCATCAGAGCCAATCAGAATAACTCGAATATTCGGCAAAAGGAATATTGCGCGATATTCCTTTTGCCGAATATTCAAGTTATTCTGATTGGCTCTGATGCAAAAGAAGGCCGGAGAAGATAATCGCGCAATAGGAATATTGCGCGATTATCTTCTCCGCCCTTCTTTTGCCCCCTTATTCTCCTTTCTTTTAAGTAGAGTTAGTGTAGAGTTAGTGTTTAGTGCATATTAGTTTAGTAATACAGGAAATGATCTCCGTTTATGAGAATTTCGCAATCATTTTCGCTTTAGCAAAATTTTGCATTAGCGAAATTTCGCAACATTTTTTTTGGATAAAATATCACGAATATTCGATATCAGCGAATATTCGCGAATATTCTTCTATATATTCGCGCAATATCGCGAAATCGAATATGGCGTATTCCGCTCAACACTACTAGTGAAGTAATTTACTCATTTGTGAAAACTGATTTCTTTAAAATTGTAATAATGTATCTTGCAGAAAACAGCTTAGACTTTTTTTCAATAATAGGGAAAAAAAAGATCTTAAAGTGGTTGTTAAGCCACTCTCACCTGTATACAGTACTGCCTCCTATTGTAGTATCCCCCTCTGTGTATGATTTAAAACAAAAATGCTGCAAATACCTAATTTCACTGCCAAGATTGCGATCACATGACCAGTCAGCTTTCTCCTTTCCTCCTCTGACAGATGTAGTGGGCGGAGCTGAGATTCCTCTGCTGGTGTCAGTCTGGAAGGGGGGGGGGCTGGCTGGTCATGTGATCGCAATCTCGGCTCTTAACCCTTTCATGACTAAGCCTATGTATGACATTTGGTGTTTACAAGTTTAAATCTGTATTTTTTGCTAGAAAATTACCTAGAACCCCCAAACATTATATATATTTTTTTAGCAGAGAATCTAGAGAATAAAATGACGATTGTTGTAATATTTTATGTCACACGGTATTTGTGCGGCGGTGTTTTAAACGCAACTTTTTGGGAAAAATTTACTTTAATGAATTTTAAAAAAATGAAAAAGTAAAGTTAGCCCATTTTTTTTGCATAATGTGAAAGATGAAGTTGCGCCGAGTAAATAGATACCAAGCATGTCACGCTTTATAATTGCACGCACTCGTGGAATGGCGTCAAACTACGGTACCTAAAAATCTCCATAGGCGACGCTTTACATTTTTTTTACAGTTACCAGGTTATCGGAACAGAGGAGGTCTAGTGCTAGAATTATTGCTCTCGCTCTCACGATCGCGGCGATACCTCACATGTGTGATTTGAACACCGTTTTCATACGCGGGCGCGACTTCCGTATGCGTTTTCTTTGTTGCGCAAGCTCGCGGGGAGGGGGGCGCTTTAAAAAAATTTTTTTTTTTTTTCTTATTTATTTTATTTATTTTTATAATATTAAATTGTGTTTTTTTTTTTTTTTACATTTTGATCACTTTTATTGCTGTCACAAGGAATGTAAACATCCCTTGTGACAGTAATGGGTGGTGACAGGTACTCTTTATGGAGGGATCGGGAGTCTAAAAGACCCCCGGTCCCTCCTTTACACTTCAAAGTATTCAGATCGCCGAAAACGGCGATTCTGAATACTGTTTACTTTTTTAAATCCGGCGCCGTTGACATTCGAGAAACCCGGAAGTGACGTCATGACGTCGCTTCCGCGTTTACACATTGCAGACTGAATCAAAGCCGCGTACGGCTTTCATTCAGTCTGCGCCCGGACACAGGACACGTCGGATCGAGGATCGGGTCTCCCGGTGGGACGGGAGGCCCGGTCAGAGCGGCGAGAGGCGGCGGGAGGGGGGGGATGTCCCCTCCCGCTCCTCCGGCATAACAACCAAGCGGCTTTTAGCCGCATCGGTTGTTATGTTTGGAAAGCCAATCGCCGGCTCTAAACAACGGTACCGGGATGATGCCTGCAGCTGCGGGCATCATCCCGGTATAACCCCTGAAACCCGAGGACGCATATCTGCGTCCTGTCGGCGTGAAAGGGTTAAATTAGGTATTTACAGCATTTATATTTATAAATCATTCACAGAGATGGACAATGCAATAGGAGGCAGTGCTGATGGTGTATACAGGTCAGTGTTATGAGAGCAACACGAGGGAGGAGGGGACGTCTCACACACAGACAGAGAGGGGAGGGAGGAGGAGGACACAGGAGCAGAGAGGAGAGCAGATAGCAGGCTGCTGATGACAGAGGCATGTGAACTGACCTTAGTGTCTGATATCAGCAGCCATGATAGACCATGGTCAGTTTACAGAGGGGTGGGAAGAAACTGGCAGAAACAAACAGGTTTTTTAAGTGTTACAGGGGGCCAAATGACACAGAGCAAGTACTGTGTCATATAACATGCTTTAAATGAGCAAGATCCATTTTTTTTATTGGGTTAACAAACACTTTAATAGGCAACATGCGTACTGCATTACTGCATTATTAGAGAAAACTGTGGTATACACCTGCGTTTTTAAATTTTAGTATTTTTATTTTTCCAAGATTTACATTTTCGAATGTAATGTTTCAGTTTACAATAATTTATATATTACATTTTCAGGAAAAAAATCCTAATGGAGTCAGAGGCCTCTGTATGCTATTTCCACAGTGGGTAGCATTTTATAATTAAACAATTTGTTTTTGCACATGAGCCAGCTACTATTTTCTGCTATGCAATTGTTGAAGCTTTCCCTTGCTGATCTCAACTAAAAGACCTTTTACACTCTGTCCTGCTAAATATTGGATTAGTACAACACTTTCAAGTTAATAGAGCAGATTTGTATGCTATATTCATCCATTGTATGTGTGTTTTTCATTCTGCATTTCTTCTTAAATCTGAAAATACATTCAGTGTTTAAGATATGAAAAGTATTTCTAAAATAAAGGAAAAAAAATATCTATTGTGGACATATCCAAACATAAGCAGTAATCTAATTTTAATCCTGTATTTGAGATACGATTCAAAAAATTGTAGGGAAATCTTTTTAATTTATGATAAATGTGGACACTTCTAAGGTGTATTTTTTGCTCCAAGGGGGTGACTTAAATAAAGTATATGTAAACCCAGTCTCTAAAGTCTCATTTAATTTTCACCATATAACTAATATGTTTTCAAAAGTAAGTTTCAATCCTTTTAAAATGTGAAAAACTTAGCTATTAAAACTGATTTCCTATATGGAGACATTAAGGAAGATCTCTACATGGAGCAACCACCAGGGTTTGAGCAAGGTGATAACCTTGTGTATAAACTTCAGAAGAGCATCTGCGGTCTTACACAATCTGCAAAGATGTGGAACGAGAAAGTCAACAAAGTGCTTACTAGAGAGGGATTCTCATGAAGTAAAACAGACCCCTGTCTCTAATTCAGAAATCGAGACGACAGATGGATTTACAGTTCATCCTATGTTGATGACATTATAAACTGTTTTGAACAAGAAGGGTATTATAATCAGATAGCTTAGCTACTATCTGGGAATCCAAATAGAGAGAGAAGAAGAAGATGGAAGTTATTGTCTTAACCAATCTCAGAAAATCTCAAAGTACTTAGAACAATTCCATATGCAGGATGCAAAGGAAGTGAAAACAATGACATGTATCGCAGAGCAGTGGGTAAGCTGCTATATGTTGCCACTTTGACAAGACCAGACATAGCTGCAGCAGTGGTCATACTATGCAGGGAAGTTTTAAGCTCCCTGTCAGCATGACTGGAATGCTACAAAAAGAACAATTCAGATGAATTTACGGCTACCAACAACATCAAATCCAAAAAGTAGTTGAATATGTGGATACTGATTGGACTGGTGACTGCACAGTACACAAATCCACAAGTGGATTGATCTTCCAGTATGGGGGGGAACCATAAGTTGGGCTAGTCGAAAACAAGCAACCATCGCTTTATTTTCAACTGAAGCAGAGTACAGTGAAGCATCATACGCATGTCAAGAAGTGATATGGATTTGTCAACTTTTTAGGATAGACCAATTCCAATTCCAATTTAGCAATGTAAAAACCAGTTCCCAATTTTTGAAGACAACCAAGGATGTATAAAGCTTACACAATCAGAAAGTGTCAATCCTAAGGCCAGACACATCAACGTAGCACGTGGTACCTACCGGAGCATGATGGGACTGCAACGTCACAAGACAGGCCTATATAACTCGCTGCGAGCCGCGCGCCCGGCATAACAGCGGAAGGAAGCGTCGCGTCAACATCTGGAGAAGAAGAAGAAGACGACGTCACAGAGGAGGGGACTCGCCGCCGCTAGTAATTGAGCTAACACACAAAGTTAGCGGCGGCGAGTCCTGAAGAAGAAGAAGACCCCCGGAGAGCGGAGAAGACCCCCGGAGAGCGGAGAAGACCCCCGGAGAGCGGAGAAGACCCCCGGAGAGCAGGAGAAGACCCCGGAGAGTGGGAGAAGACCCCCCAGCCGCCGAAGACGTCGAAAGAAGCCCGCCGGGTGGTGGGCGCTTTTATCAAAGCGCCCCCCCCGGCGGCGGAAGAGAACCAGACGGCGGCACCCACCCCCCACAGAAGCCCGCCGGAGGGGGGCGCTTTTATAAAAGCAATCATACACACCCCCCCCGGCGGCCAACTAATAAAATATTTCAATACCCTGTGTGGTTTATTTGTGTTTACACTTTTTATTTGCAGGTGAATGGGTAGGGGTACAATGTACCCCATACTCATTCACTTAGGGTGGGGGGCCGGTATCTGGGGGCCCCCTTATTAAAGGGGGCTTCCAGATTCCGATAAGCCTCCCGCCCGCATACCCCAACAACCAACGGCCAGGGTTGTCGGGAAGGGGCCCTGTCCTCATCAACATGGGGACAGGGTGCTCTGGGGTGGGGGGCCGCAGTGCGCCCCCTGCCCCAGAGCACCTAACCCCCCCATGTTGAGGGCATGCTGCCCGGTACGGCTCAGGAGGGGGGGGGGCGCTCGCCCCCACTCCCTTCCTGACCGGCCGGCCGGCGTGCTTTGTATACGGGTCTGTTATGGATTGTGGGGGGACCCCCACGCCGTTTTTTCGGCGTAGGGCGTCTCCTTACAACCCATAACAGACCTAAGGGCCCGTTATGCTCCTGAGGGGGGAACCCATGCCGGATTTTTCTTTAAAAATCAGGCAGGGATTTCTCCTTCAGGATTCATAACAAACTCCGCCCACGTGTAGAATTGGCGGGAATCCAAGTCGGATCCCCGTCGCTTCTATGACGCACTCGCTGGAATGTGCTTTTACTATTCCAGCGAGTGCGAGATATCGGCAGCCTGTCGCCGAGAATCAGCGCGATGCTGTCGTGCTATAAACACATTCTCGGCGGCAGGCACTGTACATATGCATTATATCTGTCTATACCAGCAAGTGGCACTGCAGTATTATAGTGTGTATCTATGATATGAAGTAATGGGAGGAAGTACTGTTTTTTCTCCGTGTGTACTTGTTTGTGTTCCTGCTTCCTGTTCCATGAAAAGATAAGTTCGCGAAGCCAGGGACAATACGGTTAAGATTCTGAATCTGATCCACTTGGCTGACTCTTGCGGAACCCCATGTGTCTTCCTTGGTACGGATGCCGAGAAAGCGTTTGATCGGATAAACTGGCAATTCATGTTTTTGGTTCTGAGACATATGGGGTTCGGCAACAAGATGCTACAATGGATCAGAAACAATTACACACACCCAACGGCACAGGTTAGAGTAAATGGAATATTGACGCCATCTTTCAAACTCTCAAACGGGACAAGACAGGGATGCCCTCTATCCCCTCTATTATTTGCGTTATCGGTGGAACCGTTATTAAGTAGGATCCGACTGAACCCTGATATTAAAGGACTGTCTCTTGGAGGTTCGGGAATATAAGATCTCCGCTTACGCGGACGATATGATGTATTCTTTAGTGAACCCGATGGAATCCCTTCCTAATTTGTTACATGAATTGAAGGTATACGGTGACGTATCAAATTTTAAGATAAATTACGATAAATCTGAAGCGATGGGGGTGGGGATCTCGGAGGAGGAGATGAGATCCCTACAAGCCAAGCACAGATTTAAATGGACTGACAAATTACTCACATATCTGGGTACTTCCATCCCGGCGGACCTGACACAGGTTTTCAGACTTAATTTTACACCAATGTTGACGAAAACGCGGGTCCTCCTGGATGGATGGAGGAAGGGGTTCCATTCGTGGTTCGGACTAATTAATATCATTAAAATGAATATACTACCAAAATTTCTGTACCTCTTCCAGACACTCCCTATCGATATACCAAAATCCTTCTTTAGGCAGACGCAAACCCTCTTCAACAAATTTATATGGGCCAACAAAAGTCCAAGAATTAAGAACCACACACTATGTTTATCAAAAAGAGATGGAGGTGTATCGGCCCCAGATATCCTCAGATACTACCAGGCGGCTATTTTAACCCACCTGATAGACTGGGGGAGACACGGCGGGCAGAAACTGTGGCCGGGCTTGGAACAAGCCCAATGCAGTAGTGTGCTCCACCTGGCTGCGTGGTGTTACAGAGACTTGCCGTTACTTACCAAGAAACATCCATTGATAGGCCCAACACTGAAAGTGGCCCATGGATTATTTGTGAAAGGGATACTGTCTACTTTGGACTCGCCACTTTATCCAATTCTGGGGAACCCACAGTTCACGCCAGGGCTGAGGAGGGGGCCTCTCAGAGGACTAATAGATCGGGGTCTGATACATGCATCTCATTTCCTGAAGGAAGGCTCATGGCACACCACGCGGGAAATGGTTACGGGTGAGCTTCCTTACCGACTGGACATTTGGAAGGCATTACAACTGCAGCACTTCTTAGACACTCTGAAATCCCCTATAAGTTATGAACGTAAACTTACAAGATTTGAAGGGTACTGTATTGGCAGTGGAGTGCTTCGGCACACCCTCTCAAGAATTAGTGAGTTATTGAATGTACCGACAGAGGATTTTCAGGCCCCCTTCTTTAACAGGTGGGAGAAGGAGCTGGGAAGACCCTTCACAGAAGATCAAAAGAGTAAAATACTCCAGAATACATTTGAATCGTCAGTCTGTGTGAAAACACAGGAGATGAATTATAAGATTCTATCTAAGTGGTATCGTACTCCGGTAGTATTAAAACGGTACTACCCAGACACCTCTGATAGATGTTGGAGGTGCGGTAAGCAAGAAGGAACCTTACTACATATCTTCTGGTTGTGCCCAAAGATTTCAAATTTTTGGATAAGGGTTCAGGGAATAGTGCAGAAATTGTGTAAAGAAAAACTACCAGATGAATGGCCCTTTTTTCTATTACAGGATTCGGAGCTGACGGTAAAGGGATATAGGAAATCTGTGGTTAGTCACCTTTTAAATGCCACCCGTGCCTGTATCCCAGGGACGTGGAAGCAGACACAACCGCCTACGGTAAAGATGTGGCTTAATAGAGTAGAAGAAATGAACAGAATGGAGGACCTGGTATGGACCTCCAGACAGAAACGCAAAGTATATCTTGAAACGTGGGCCGAATGGAACGGGTTCAGATATTCAGAACAAGGGAAGGCCCTGATAGATGTATAATAAAGGGAGACCCGGCCCTGCGGTGGAGCGGAGGGGGGAGGGGTGGATAAGAGAGGAGGAGCTTCTGCTCCCCCCTTTTTTTTGCTTGTTTTTTGTTATTGGTTATGATTTTGGTTTGATTTGTGGGGCGGGGGGTGGGTGGGAATGTTGGGGCAGAGAGTAACATCATAGGGGCCGGTTTGGCTACCCCTCCCTTTAGGGGACATAGAGATCCCCTGGAGGTAGGGGAGGCTTATCGACCTGAGGGGGTGAAGGGAAAGGTACTTACAGATCCAAAGGTTACCCGAGGTCTAGACGAAGGTCTGTGGGTGGAGAGAGAAGTGAAGCAATGTGATATGAACACACTTTTTTCTTCTTTGTATAAAAGATGTGATAATGATTTATGTGGGTATCTCCTCTTTTGTTTTTTCCTCTTATTGTATTGTTAAATGATATAATGTTTTTCCCTTGCTCCTTGGCCAGATGAATGGCCCTCCATCTGTATGTCACCTGGTATGCTCAAAATAAAGGAAAATTTAAAGAGTTAAAAAAAATAAAGAAAAAAGAAAAGATAAGTTCTGATATTTCTCCAAGAAAGTAAAGCTGTATTGCTGCAAACAAGAAGCTTCCATCGCATTATTTACTTTACTATCGTTTTAAACTAGGTAACTTGTAGATAAGCAACTCCCTACAGCTTTGATGCAAGTACAGAATTTACAGGATTAAGAGACAAACACACATTTACTAAAATACCTCTAAACCTTCATATACATGTACATACTTTATTAGCATAATTTATTGTATATGTACCTGTGTGCTGTGTATTGAAAACAACAAAAACAAAATTGCTATTCATTTATTTGTAATCTGTCCTTATACAGCAGGACCAGGAACCTTGCACATTCACTGCTTATGCAGTTGCAGTCATATTACTTTTTATTTATATGGCACCAACATATTCACCAGCATTTAACAGTATGCTTAAATCACAAAAAATATAAAGATTTAAAAATTGCAAGTTTTAGCACATCACTTGCAAAATATCATCCTTGAGCCCTGATGCACTCTGGGGCGGCTTTGAAATCGCTCTACTTCACGATTTCAAAGCCACAGGTCAGTGTGATTTTTCACCTTTGATTTAATTGCGTCATAAAGAAATAAAAAAAAGTAGTCCAGGAACCTTTTTCAAAGTCGCTGCAATTTGAGTCACTACAATTTGACAAATCGCATGACAAATCACACTGGTGTGAACAAGCTCTTAAGTGCATATGTGATACTTATGGATGTTGGAAAGATGTTTAATTGCTAATTCCTGTTTTAGGCTCGGTTCACACTGATGTGGTGCGAATTGATACAATTTCACAGTGTCATTAGTGTTTTGACAGGTGTAAATTAAATGCGATTTCTGAGGGGACAGGGAATCGCTTGAGATTAAATTCACACTGCACTCGCACTAAACTCGCACAGGACCGGATCAAAATCGCACCACATTAATGAGAATTGCCTTCATAGAAAACTATGTATTTTCAGATGTCATGCAAATCTATGAATTTTGGATCGCATCAGATTTGCATTAGTGTGAACCGTGTCTTAATCCTACAATCTTCACATGAACACATTATTTTTCATGATTATGTGAGCACGCATCCTAAGCCTATTGGCATGGTTGACTTGACATGAAAGTCTAGAAGTCTGGCCCTTTCTCATGACTTTTGCTTGCTTTATTAATAGGTAATCTGGCTGTCATTTGATTGGTCCAATTATCAAATAACTGCTATCTAGTATTTACACTAGATGCCAGTTATTTGATAATTGTGATGAGAGTTAAAGGGGTTGTACAGGTTTATGTTTTTTCACCTTAATGCATCCTATAGCGTGGTGCGCCGGGGGCGGGGCCAAGTAATACAGTGAGCGGCTATAGCCACCGGCTGTATCACAGGAGCGAGCCCGCAAGAACTAACCACCATGCGAGAGAGCTTGCATGAAGGGGGTTAGTTCTTGCAGGGAGGAGCCGAGACAGCCGTAGAGGGACACTAGAAGACCTGGTTCGTGGCCACTCTGTGCAAAACGGGCTGCACAGTGGAGGTATAACATGTTTGTTATTTTTTTTAAATTTTCCTTTACAACCCCTTTAAAGCGGCAGTAAAGTCTGCTATATTCTTTTTATTTTTTATAGACCCCTGTAAGTATATGTCATAATGTACTAATATGCATAGCATATTAGCACAATATGGCAGACTTACCTGTCAAAGAAGCCCTCCAACGCTGCAGTGTGATAGATCTGGTGGGTCCTGGACGCTTCCATCTTTGTTCAGTCTTCCGTCTGGGTTCTGTGTCTTCAACTGCTTGAATGGCCAGGCCAAAATGATATCTCATCGCCGCACCACAGATTCGGAGTCGTAAATGTGCATTGAGCTGCGCGCGCATGTTAGCAGTTAGTCTGGCTGAAAAATAACTGCCGGTTGTGCCTGGACACACCCTAATAACCACATGTGCATTAGCATTATTGCTTTATGTGTCGGCAGACAGATCTCCTTCTTACCGTCTCTTCCATAAGTTTATGCTTTTTTCTTTCACTGTGTCGGCAGTAAGATCAATGTGCTGGGGTCATATACTGTACAGTGTCTTGATTGGGATTTTATGTGATAGGCCAACACAAAGTGGCACATAATTGTGAAGTGGAAGGAAAATGACAGATGGCTTGAATTTTTTTTTTACAAATAAATATTTGAAAAGTGTGACATGGATTCGTATTCAGTCAATACTTTGTAGAACCACCTTTCGCTGCAGTTACGGCTGCACGTTTTTTTTGGGTATGTGTCTACCAGCTTTACACATCTAGCATCTAGCACATTTACACAGCTTACTATGGGGGCACTTGACAGGAGGGAGGGGCCAGGAGCACAGAAGAGGGACCCGAGAAGAGGAGGATCTGGCTGCCCTGTGCAAATCCACTGAAACAGAGGTAGTAAGTATAACATGTTTGTTATTTTTATTGAAAAAAAATGGACTTTTCAATCACTTTAAGGACTTGTGCTTTTTCATTTTCTTTTGTATACACAGAGCTGAAGTTTGCTTTCTTTATGTCCCCAGCAACCAACTCAAAATGATCTAGCAAAAGGCCTACATGCTCAGACCTGACCTTTTTACTGTTAATATATTTGAAGAATTCTTTGGTGTGCGTCCCACTCTCTTTTGCAACGTGATGTTCATTTTCAAATTTTTCAGCCTTGGTTACCTTTTTACACATTCTGCTATTAGGACTAACTATATATCTGCATTACTGTAGTGTGCCAGGTATCCAAGCTTACCAGTGCGAGAAGTTGTTTATAAACCTTTTGTGTAACCCTTAAAAAATACTAGGATACTTGGTACTTTGGTTTTGTGACAATATGGGGAATATACTATATAATTTCCTCTGCAGAAGGTTGGGTAATTAAAGCGAACACAGCTTTAACTTATTTACTAAGCTAACTGAGTGTACACTTTGCAAAGTAAACACATACTTTATTGAGTGAACAGCCTTTATACATTTGGTAAATACACCCCTTTTATGAACACTTTTTATAAACCTCTTGTCTAACCCTGAAATTCTAGGGTATTGATATAAACATTAAGATTGTGTCAAAAACTTCTATTTTGTGACAATATAGGGGATATATGCACAGCTCATTAATGTCTTACTGCATATTGGGGTTGATTTACTAAAATAATTAAAACATGTTCACTTTGTAAAGTGTATGTTCATAATTAATGAATAAGTTGACGCTCATCAATCACCCAATCACGTGCAAGCAAAAATACAGTTTTTTTTAATTTCCTCTGCAGATGATTGGTTGTTCAGAGTGAATACAGCTTCACCTTATTTAATAAGCTAACTCAGTGTACACGTTGCAAAGTAAATATTCCCTTTATTGAGTAAACAGCCTCTATTCCTTTAGTAAAATACACCCTTGATTAACCCCATTTATGAACCTATTGTCTTGTCCAGACTGAATTTACAGGCAGATTTACTCATTCATAATTCTAATAACCTGTGAGACCAAAATAGAAGTTATTGTAGACGTTGTAAGAAATCAATCAGCTTGGACTGTCAGTGTCCTTTCTCCTTCTAAACAACAATGATTTTCAAATCTTTTTAATGAATACATCATGTTCTAATGATGCTTGCCTTACAAAGCTTTTTCCTGTGCTAAAATGTTAATGAAATTCTTGAAGCCTTTTATTGTCTTTCTTTGAAGTCATATTGCCGAACATGCCAAGGACAAATGTTGGAGTTATGAGAAACTGTATATTACACTTACCTTAAAGGCTTTTTTTCAATAAAACTCCTTTGATTTGTTCGAAGCTGCTACTTAGAAATCTGTCTTATTAGATGTGTAGATAGCTCTAATTGGTGTAAAGGTTTACATTCATTGACAACAAACTAGGCCACATACATTTAAATTAGAAAAGGTCGGCAAGGGTTTATCTGAATTTGATATGCTTAGTCACATATATTTACGTAGAACTGCTTTCACCTACTCACTGCTTTAGTGTGCTTAAAATAAAATGAGAACCTCAGAGATTTGAATTGGTTGTTAGGGAATGAATTTTTTTGTGGCATAATGACCCAGTTTATTAGCTAAATAGAAGAAAATAAATCCATTAAATGGGAACAGAAAAGTTATTCACGGTGAACACTTCACATTGGCCTTTGTTTTGCCTTCTCTAGTTATTATGCAATTGGGGGCAAACAAAGAACCAGCTGATGTGTTTGTATTATACCTTAAATTACATTGCTTGCCGAGATTGAGTGGATGGGAGGAAAGGAATAGAGATTTTTCATTATTCGGAGACAGAAGAACTGACAGGAAAACTGAGAGAAATGGAGCCTGTCAGTCCATCTGAAAGTCTGCCTGGGGCTTGGAAAAAGCTTACAAACAGTGAAAGCATTCAGCTAGAGCAACACAAAAGGGCAACCTGAGCATTGTTTTCCTATTTTACTTGTATAATATAAGTTGGAAGGTTCACAAAGGGCACTTTTCTTTCCGAACTCATAAGTATTTTCCTTTTTAGCTTCAGAGGTAACCTTCATGTTTTTCTGACATTGTCTACAGGATTTGTAATGATGACAGAACTGCTGATGGAATAGTGTACTGTAATGATAAAAAAAACCTCTTCATTAACATCGATAACAGATGACATCTGATGTTAAATGACCTTGGCTTTGTGGAGATTTTCAATTTAAAGTTGAAATAAATGGTACACTTTACCAAGTAAAGGTGGAAGTAAAACCAATTGGTGGTTAAAAAAAGCTTTTTTTTTATAACGTTATGCAAAGTGCAGTGTTATGTAGTAGCCCGTGACAACCATTTATTAAACAACCATTAATTAATTAGCCTTTATTAATGTACCCAGCCTAAGCTACTAAAAGCTGATTGGTTTCTGTAATTTAATTTTGATTGCACTGTATTTAAACAAACAAGGCCCATTATGTGTATATTTTATATATTGTTAAAGAACCATTTAACAAGAAATTGTCATGGCCAAAATGACGGCTCACAACTAACAAATGACTGTGATTAATGCAAAAGGTCTTTGTCTTATTTTATTCCTAACTGTACATGTCCATGTCAAAACGGTTTAATGTTGATATGTTTTCTGCATTGATTGCATGAGAGTGCAAATTATATTTCATATATTTTTTATTTATATTATGTATGCTCTGGGTGGGCTTTGGGAAAAACTACTGGTCAACCTAGCCTGTGAGTTGTAGAAACTTGACAATATAGATAAAATGGAAGAAATCACTTAGGTGGCTTGGATTGTCGAAACACCACTGCCCTTGGCTTTCTGAAACCATATACTGCAACATGTATGCCTGTTTTTCACTGGCCTAAGTGAGCGGTCTATTACTGAACTGCCAACCGCATCTTGAAATGGTGGTCTGGTGCAGCTTATTTGCAGTAAAGCTGGATATAAATACAGAACCAATAGACTGCAGGGTATGGTGCAAAGAGCTAGACTCATGTTTAATAAAGGTGATTGATTGATCAGACCGTTCTCATCGGATGGACCGATCATGTGTACAGGGCTTAAGACGTGCAGATATACTGCAAAAACACTGAACTCTTACATAACATTGCTTGAAATATAAATTATTATAAGTTATTATATATCTCTGTGCTAGTCTGGTTTGGAACTGCTGCAACCCATATCTTGGAAGGAATAAAGTAAGCATAAATAGCTAATAATAAATATAAATGCTGTTAGCATATACATTGAAGGTAAAAATGTTCCAGCATAAATAATATCCCTAGCGGCGGTGTCAACCTGCCAACTACCCCAGATAGGATTACTAGTATTTAAAAATACTAGGATCGGAGAGTATTAGTAATGCTATTAAGGGCTAATCGGAGCTAGTTAATAATCAGTAGTTGAAAACAGGCGTTGAGACAGGAGTCTTCTAACCTGTAACTAAGATCTTAAACTTCCTATAAGTAATTATATTGTGTATGGGAAATGAGTGCTAGCAGAGTTGAAGGTTTTGCCCAGTGGACAGTGTGCCACATGTGTGCAAAATTGATGCAACAGCTCCAGGATGGATACAGCTGTGACAGATGTGAGCGGGTTTCCCTTCTTGAAGCTTGCATTAGAGATCTTGAGGAGCAAGTTTCAACACTGGGCAGAAAGGACAACCTTGAAAGGGGTCCTCTGCTTGCTGATAGGTGGTTAGTAGGGTTGTAAATTGGGGGTACTAATGCACAAACCAAATTTTTAAAAAGACCAATAGGTAGCTGCCAACATAAATGGTGTTCCCACACTAAAGATATATGAAAAATAGAGTAATGTGGCGCTTACTAGATATTCAAATAGACTAGTGTTCTACATAGAATAGATATAAAAAACATCACAGGTGCATATATACCACCTAAAGTGGACACAGTGCAAAAAATGTGTGTAATCTTCACAAAAAAGTGTGTAAATAACAGTGGCATCAATAATACTTCCAGGGACTTTGTGCAGAAAGTGCAAATTATAGAATATATTAATATATGTTAATACATATGAACATCCAATCCAAAGACTGATCATGTGACTTTATGACATACCCTTTGATAAAGTCAAGTGATCAGTGATGCAACGCATCAGAGAAGAGTCGGGTGTCGCGGCCGAGATCCGAAGTCTCCATGTTTGCAAAGCTGGATTGTGATACTCTAAACTGTGAGTTACTAAGTTTTTATTATAAAAAAAAATCTGGAAATATTACACTATGGAGCCCTCCCCCTTCTTGTATTATATGTGATCTCTATGATTGAGGGAGATTGATTGCTATGTGGGTGTTTTCTTATCATGGATGTCCTGGAAACCAATTGATTGCTGTGGAACCAGTACTCTGTCTACAGAGAGGCTTGTTTTTGACCTGAATGAGTTAAGAGGCTTGGGGAAAACCATTAGCGCACACTGGATGGTGGAAATGTATTGGACTTTCGGAACTTGCACTTTATTTGATGAACTTTTGTGCACTATTGGACATGTTCATATGTGTCAGGGACGTACTGCCCGCTTCAAAAGGTGTGTGCCTATGCACAAGCGTGAATCATGGACTTTGCATACAAATGTGTGCATGTGCACGCATTAGACGCACTTTGGCACCCAACTGCCTATAAAAGATGATCCAGGGATGTTGCCCCTTACGGTTTGATCTGCTTATGTTCCCTGTGTTCCTGATTCTGTGCCTGTATCCTGTTCCTGTGTTTGACCCGGCTACCTGACCTTGCTTTTGTTTCCAGTCCTGCACCTGCTGACCTGCATCCGCTACACCAGCTGACCTGCATCCGATGCTCCCTGTACCAGCTGTTCCAGCTTCCATTTGGCTCCACTACTGTAAGCAGTGTGAACCAAACAGGCACCCTTACCTCACTGTGCTCTTACCACCACTGTCTCCACTCCAGTGGTCTCCGAGCCAGGGTTGTATGAGAGATCTCCCTCCACATGTCAGGCTCACACCTAAGGTACATTACAATATGTTAATATAAATTCTGGCATAATTTGCACTTTTGAATAGGACTTCTTTCTGCACAAAATCCCTGGAAGTATTATTGATGACACCATTATTTGCACATTTTTTTGTGAAGATTACAGAGGTTTTGGAATGTATGCACTTTAAGTTTTACATTAGGTATATGCACATGTGATGTTTTTTTATATTTATTCTATGAAGAACACTAGTCTATTTGATTATCTAGTAAGCACCACATTACTCTATTTTTTGTGGTCAGTAGGGTTGGTGTAGAAGATGGAGGGGCAAGTCAGGATTATCAGATAGGAAGATGGGTTAATGTAGTTAGAGGGACTTGGAAGGGGCTCACAGAAAAGGAAGGGCAGTCCTGTATTTGTGCATCAAAAGAAATTTGGCAAGTTGGATGAATATGTGGAGTTGTCAAACACAGAGATGGCAGCCCTAGATGTCCCTATTACACCTAACAGCCAGGAGAGCAGCCCATCTAGTAAAGGTGGTGAGGGGAGTGCAGGTAGGCCTAGACAGTTGGTGGTAATAGGGGACTCTATAATCAGAAGGACTGATAGAATAATTTGTCACCAGGATTGCCTCAACCGAATGTTTTGCTGTCTCCCTGGTGCTAGGGTTCGGCATGTGGTGGACCGGGTTGATAAATTACTGGGAGAGGCTGGGAATGACCCAGCTGTCTTGGTCCACGTTGAAACCAATGACAGAATACATGGAAGGTGGAGGGTTAGTTAGAGAACTAGGCTGCAAGTTAAAGGGAAGGACCTCCAAGGTGATATTCTCTGAAATATTCCCTGTACCATGCACAAAACAGGAAAGGCAGTTGGAGGTTAGAGAACTGAATGCATTACTAAAGACCTGGTATAGGGAGGAGGGATTTGGGTTTCTAGAGCACCGGGCTGACTTTTCATTGGGGTGCAACCTATATGTTAAAGATGGTTTGCACTTGAATGGAAGTGGTTCTGTTGTGCTGGGGAAGAGGTTTATGGGAAGGTTGGAGGAGTATTTAAACTAAGATTGAGGTGGAGGAGGAACTAGAATTACATTGGGCAGACAGGTCAATTAGGGGTCAGACATTAACGGAGGGTGGAATGGGGATAGGTGGGGGGGGGGGGGGTATGGCAGGTGACATGAAAGTTCCCATGTTGCAAACAGCCAATGGAAATTATAGTGCCATTTGTACTACTAAAAATATATATAAAAAACACCAGAGCAAAATGTAATAATGCATTACAGTGTTTGTTCACCAATGCCCAAAGTCTGCCAAGCAAAATAGGTGAGTTGGAAGCTCTGGTGCATGAGAAAAGCTATGATTTAATCGGTATTGCTGAAACTTAGCTTCATTCCTCACATGACTGGGCTATTAATATTCCTGGCTATGCACTCTTTCGGAGAGACAGGGTAAAAAGGAAAGGTGGTGGGGTCTGTCTCTATGTGAGAAGGGATCTCAAAGAGTGTGAAAGAGGACCTGGTTGATGGGAAGTGTGATGAGTCTGAAGCATTATGGGTGGAACTGCATATAGATGTGCGTAGTTCAAAGTTAATCATTGGAGTTTGTTATAGACCACCCAATGTTAACGAGGAGGTGGAGACTCAGCTCCTTGCACAGATGGAAAAGGGCTGCAAGGGCTGGGATGGTGATAATAATGGGGGATTTTAACTATCCAGAAATTGACTGGAGTAATGGCACTGCTGGGACCAGTTAAAGGGAAAAAAAATGTAAACCTATTACAGGACGATTGTATGGTCCAGTTTATTGAGGCCCAACTAGGAATGATGCTCTGTTGGACCTGGTAATCTCAAACCATGCAGAGCTTATTACTAATGTTCAGATAAAACAACACCTTGGTAGCAGTGACCATAACATGATTCCATTTGATGTTAGCTGTAAGCAAGAAATACATACAGGAAAGATAAAAACACTTAATTTCAAGAGAGCAAATTTTCCAAGGATGAGGGTTGCTCTCCAGGACTTAGACTTGGAGGAAATATTGGCATCGATAAACACTGAACAGAAATGGGAATTATTCAAAAAGACTGTATGTGAACTCACTACAAAGTATAATCCCATGGGCAATACGTTTAAAAGACTAAAAATAAAACCTATGTGGCTCACAGCCAAAGTTAAAAAAGCTATAAATAGGAAAAAAGCTTTTAAAAAATATAAAAATTAAGGAACACTAGTGTTGTTTAAATGTTACAAAGATTATAACAGAATATGTAAAAAGGAAATCAAGGATGCAAAAACTCAAAACGAACGACAGATTGCAAAAGATAGTAGGACAAACCCCCAAAAATTATTCAAATATATTAATAGTATAAATGTCAGGTCTGAGAAATAAGCTAGAGTATGGGGACAAAGAAAGGCAAATGTATTAAATACTTTCTTCAGCTCTGTGTATACAAAGGAGCATGGGGGAGCTCATGTCCATAATGGGGTGGTATTGACCCCAAATGATCCACAATGGCTCAAAATGATATAGTCCAGAAATATTTAGACAGAATAAAGGTGGATAAAGCACCTGGACCAGATGGCATACACCCACGAATCCTAAAATAATTTAGGTCTGTAATTTCAAAGCCATTGTATCTAATTTTTTGGGACTCATTGATGAGAGGAATAGTACCACTGGATTGATGCAGGGCCAATGTGGTGCCTATATTTAAAAAGGGAACAAAGTCTTTACCCAGTAGCTATAAACCTGTTAGTTTAACTTCCATAGTTGGAAAGATACTGGAGACATTAATAAAAGACCACATAGATAAGTTCTTGCTGGAAAAAAAATATTTTAATCAACAGACAGCATGGATTCATGAAAGACAGAAGTTGTCAAACCAATCTAATTTCTTTATATGAAGAGGTAAGTAAAACCTTGGACAGAGGCGTGGCAGTGGACGTTGCATACTTGGATTTTGCAAAATCGTTCGATACAGTTCCCCACACACGGCTAATGTGTAAGGTAAAATCTACAGGCTTGAAAATATCAGTTTGTAAATGAATGAATGAATGAAAACTTATATAGCGCAGCACATGCGAACTGAATCGCCTCTTGGCGCTTGTTGTTCCTGTCTCCTTTGATATCAAAAGAGAAAAGTCTTGACCTTTTTCCTGAATGCTAGGTGGTTCTCCTCCAACCGAATGCTGGTTGGTAAAGCGTTCCATAGTCTGGGACCTTGGACCGCGAATCTTCTTTCTCCTTTGGACTTGAAGTTGGCTTTCGGAACCTGGAGTAGGTTCTGATTTGTGGATCGCAAAACGCGATTGGGATTATGCGCTTTTATTAATTCGCATAAGTAAAGGGGGGCATTCCCATGGACACATCTATGCGTAAGACAGAGAGCTTTAAAAGCAATTCTGTCTTTAACTGGCAGCCAATGAAGGGCTCTCAGTGAAGGTGAGATTGATTCCCAGGTTTTTTTCCCAGTCACAAGTCTGGCGGCCGTATTCTGAACGACTTGCAGGCGAGCGATTTGGTACTTGGGGAGGCCGAGGTAAAGGGCATTTGCATAATCCAGCCTGGAGTTAACAATTGCTCCCACCACGACCGCTAAATCTTCTTTAGGGATGAACGGAGTGAGTCTGCGTAGTAGGCGCAGTAGATGGTGAGATCCGCTGACTACTGATCCTATTTGTGCGTCCATTGTCATAGAGGAGTCAAAAATGACCCCTAGGCTTTTGACTTTGGCGCTAGGGGTGATGAGCTTGCCCAGAATAGGCGGGGGGGTCCATACTGTTGAGGGTTGATTCCTACGCTTGGCGTGAAACAGAAGAAGTTCTGTTTTCACTCCATTGAGTTTAAGATAACTCTTTGTCATCCAGTCCTCTATCAAAGAGAGGCATGTCTCTAGATTGAGGTGGTGATCCTGTCTGTTGCCGATGCGGAAATACAGTTGCGTATCATCTGCATATGAGTGGTAGAGCAGTTTTTGGCTGCTGATGATCTCAAAAAGAGGACGAAGGTATATGTTAAACAGCACTGGTGACAGAGGCGATCCTTGAGGGACTCCGCATGTTACTGTGCGTTTTTCTGACGTAAAAGGTCCTAACTTTACTGTTTGCGATCGGTTTTCCAGAAAAGAGGAGAACCAAGATAAATCGCCTTCTGCGACTCTGGCTACTTCAGCAAGCCGAGTCAGTAACAGTTTGTGGTCTACCGTGTCGAAAGCTGCACTTAGGTCCAGCAGAACCAGGAGACAAGATTCTCCTTCGTCTGCGGCCTTGAGAACATCGTCCCATACTTTCAGCAATGCTGTTTCCGTCCCGTGTCCGGGACGGAAGCCTGATTGCAATGGGTCAAGTAGCTTGTAAGTATCTAGATGCAGTTGCAGCTGTTGTACCACTACTTTCTCCATTATCTTAGAGAGTACGTTGAGGGTTGTTATGGGACGGCGGTGGAGTGGGTCCTTGGGGTCCAGGGAGGGTTTCTTCAGGATGGGTTGGATTATACCCTCTTTCAACTGTGTGGGCACTTTGCCCTCCAGAAAAGACTGGTTGATAAACTGCGTGATGGGAGGAGCCAGGATGTAGGCGCATTCCTTCAGCAGTTTTGTGGGAAAAATGTCGTTCGGCGCTGTGCCATTACGCAGAGTACAAATGACATTTTTAGTGGTCTCGATGGAGATGGGTTCCAGGGTAAACTTACCTGATAACGGAGCATTACTAAGGGTGCTGTGTGAGAGGCTGCAGGGAGGGCTTAGGGGGGAATTGTTTTGCTGAATGCTTTCACGGATTGCTTCGATTTTATTAATGAAGTAATCCGATAGTTCATTGCAAAATTCTTGTGTGTCCGAACTGGGGGCTGTGATGCATTCTGGTTCCATGGTCTGAGTGACCATCTTGAAGAGTTCGCGGGGGCGGTTAATGGCACCGTTGATAGCCTCCGAAAAATAATTTTTCTTGGCTTGGAAAATTCCTTTGTGGTATTTTCTTGTGGTCGCCTTGTAGATGGATAGGTTCAGCTCTGAAGAACATCTTTTCCAGGCAGATTCTGCCCTTCTGCGTTCTTGCTTCAGTAACGACAGCTGGTTGTTAAACCAGCTGCGGTTGTTTTTCCGGATGCGGGTACTTCGTTTCGGCGCTACCAAGTCAGCTGACTGTAGCATGGCCGAGTTAATGGCTTCCAATGTTTCAACGGCCGTTTGATGCGGCTGAGTTGTTTCTATCTTTTTCCTTAAAGTTGTTTTGAAGAGTTCCGAGTGGAGCTTCTTCTGGCATCTAGTCCAGTGTGTTGTCACTGGATTTGATGTTTTTGTTGCAGGGGGGATGGTGGAAATCCTGAATATAATTGCATGGTGATCTGTCCATGGCAACTTTTCATTTTCCCAAATCTTTATTTCCAGAGCTTGTCTGAAGATAAGATCAAGTGTGTGACCTGAAGCATGTGTGGGCCCACATACTAATTGCTGCAATCCCAAACCTTCCAGGTGGTCAATACAGGCGTCGGCAATGGGGTCTAGTGAGGAGTTTGCCCAGAGATTGAAATCCCCGAGCAGCAAAAGATGTTTGCTGATGAGGGTATAAGTGGAGAAAAAATCCGTCCAAGATGATAGCAGCTGCGATTTTGGGCCGGGCGGCCTATAGCAGAGCAGAACGTGGATGGTCTCCTTTGTATTTGCTTGTAGTTGCAGAGTAAGGGTTTCCATGAATGGAAGAGGGTTTTGGCGGACTGGTTTGGTGATCGTAAGATGAGACTTATGGATCACCGCCAGGCCGCCTCCTCTTTGCCCTATTCTGTTTTCCGTTATGATACGGTAATTTTCTGGCACCAATTCTCCTAGAATGGTGTTACAGTCGGCTGTGAGCCAACTCTCTGTAATAAAGAGGCAGTCTAGATCCTTTTGTTGAATAAAGTCGCGGATTTCTAGTCAGTGTTTTACTGCCGATCTTGTGTTGATCAGAGCACATGATATGTGCTTGAGCTGGGGTAAATGGCTGAAATGTCTGACCGTCGATCTATGATCGATTCTCAATAGTCCCTCAGTTCTTAGGGCCTTTTTGGTGATGGCTGGCAGTATTGCGGCGTATTGCCTCAAACTCCAAATGGTATCGGCAGAATATTGCCGACATACCATGATCGCCACTACACCGGGGGGGGGGGGGGGGGGTTTGGGGCAGTGGGGGGCTTGGTCCAGAGGAAGGCAAAAAAACCCTGTCAGAGCTTGGCCAATATGCTCCGGTAGGGAAAAAAATTCCTTCCTGACCCCTGTAAGAGGCGATCGGTTAACCCCTGGATCAAGCTACTGTGTGTTGGGACGAAGAGGGGGGGGGACTGGGGCTGAGAGGGAGAACTTGTTGCTGGTCTGGTGGCTGCCTGCTCAGGGATGAGGGCTGACAGGGGGTTAACTGAATAATCTGGGCTGAATGGGTGAAGGGTGAGCAACAGGGCCGGGTAACTGTCCTTCAGGGATCAGGGGGAGGTTTGCCTGGGAGCAGGGTGAGGACCCTGAAACGTGGGGAGCGGCGCGCCGTTAGGCCGCAAGTGAAGCCGCGGTCTTTCCTAGACCGCGGCCCCGCAATTCAGGACGGCCTGGCGCGGTGCTCCCGTTTTAGGTGTTAGGTGACCGTTGTCAGGGGTAAGAAGCGGCGCGCCGCTAGGCCGCGGGTGAAGCCCCGGCCTCTCCTAGTTGCGGCTGCCGCAAATGCTTCCAGGCCGGCGCCGAGCAATGGAAAAACGCCCGAAAAGGCGTAAAATGGTGTCGGATGGATGGCGGGTGGGTTACTAGAGTGGGGGAGATGGCGTGGGGGTACAGGAAGGGAGTTATGGAGAGGGGGAGAGCCAGGGAATTGAGCAGGTAGCAGCGGCTTGTCCTGACAAGGACGGCCGCCTGCATCTACAGTGGATGGCTTACCATGGGTTCTGAGTTCTGGATCTTGGGTCCTGGAGGAGAGAAAAACACCTGCCTGCCTGCCTAGCTGTCTGCTGCAAGGAGGATGAGTCGCTGGATGTCAGGTGAGAGGAGCTCTTAGGCACACGTCCGTCTGCTAGACCAATGTGCCTACTGACTGTCTACAGGACTCCCAGCAGTAAGTGATGTCAGAGCCAAAATTGGAGCAGTCTGATTGTAAAGGAATCATAATGGATAGAAAACTGGCTAAAAGACAGAATTCAGAGAGTAGTGGTTAATGATTCTTACTCTGAAGGGTCTAAGGTTATCAGTGGTGTACCCCAAGGTTCCGTGTTGGGACCCTTACTTTTTAATATCTTTATAAATGATATTGGGTCTGAGATCAAAAGTAACATTTCTGTCTTTGCAGATGACGCCAAGCTATGCAGTGGAATAATGTCCTTACAGGATGTCTCCAATTTACAAGCCGACCTTAATGCTCTGTATAATTGAGCGACTACTGTATATGGTAAATGAGGTTTAATGTTTATAATTGTAAAGTTATGCACTTGGGGGCTAAGAATAGTCATGCATCATACATACTAAGGGGAGTACAACTGGGGGGATCCGTAGTGGAGAAGGATCTGGGGGTTTTGGTAGATCATACGCTCAATAATAGCATGCAATGCCAAGCTGCGGTTTCCAAAGTGAGCAAAGTCCTTTCTTGTATTAAGAGAGGTATGGACTCCAGAGAGAGAGATATATAATTTTGACCCTGTACCATACATTAGTAAGACCTCATCTGGAATATGCAGTTCGGTTTTTGGCACCTGTTCTCAAAAAGGATATTGGGGAACTGGAGAAAGTGCAGAGAACGGCAAACAAACTGATAAGAGGCATGGAGGAGCTCAGATATGAGGAAAGATTAGAGGAACTGAATTTATTCACTCTTGAGAAGAGAGGATTAAATGGGGATATGATCAACATCTATAAATATATAAGCAGGCCATATAGTGAACTTGGTTTTGAGTTATTCACTTTACGGCCAACACAGAGGACAAGGGGGCACTCTTTGCGTCTAGAGGAAAAGAGATTTCATCTCCATATACGGAAAGGTTTCTTCACAGTAAGAGCTGTGAAACTGTGGAATAGACTCCCTCCAGAGGTGGTCCTGGCCAGCTCAGTAGATTGCTTTATGGAAGGTCTGGATACTTTCATAAATGTACATACTTTTTTATTTTTTTTATTAACATACTATAACTGGGTACTAACATTTATAGGTAAAGTTGATCCAGGAAAAATCCGATTGCCTCTCAGGGGATCAGGAAGGATGTTTTCCCTCTGCTGTTGCAAATTGAATCATGCTCTGCTGGGGTTTTCCGCCTTCCTCTGGATTAACTGTGGGTATAGAATTAGGTAGATGGGATTGTATGATATTTTTTATTTATTTTGTATTTATTTTTATGGTTGAACTAGATGGACTTTTTTTGTTTTTTCAACCCGACTGTAACTATGTAGTTGGAAGGTTGGCACTGCTGCTAGGGATATTATTCATGTTGGAATTTTTTAACCCCGATGTAAGTTTTACTTATACCATTTTAAATAAAAGTTGGCTGATTTACACTATGAAGCTTCTCCCTTTTCATATATGATCCTTAAGTGTATCAAGATATGCTGTTTGAAATCTCCACACCTGTGATTTTTCCTGCACAAGCTCCCTTGATCTCTGTAATAGAGATCCATCAGACCTGGTAAGAGGCTACCCTCTTTTCATGTGGATGGAACACTTTGTCAATTTTAAACACTGGTAGTCACAGAGTGGAATATATTTACACATTTGTATATTTTACAAATTATCTGAAATAATGGATGTCACATCTGAATGAATGGAACGTAACAAATTAATAATAATAAATAATAATAATAATAATAATACACATTTATTATTATTATTTATTATCATTAATTTGTTACGTTCCAATCGTTTAGATTCGGCATTCGTTATTTTGGATAATTCGTAACTTTGGATAAATTTGAATTCATTACATTCACTAACAGCCAAATTTGAACTGAAATTTCAATACCTATAATTTAATAGTTAATAATAGTAATTAATAGTTTGTTATTATTTCAGATTTTCAAAAGTTTGGATTTTTCTAATTTTCTAATTTTTGTTCTTATTTTCAAATTTTCGGTCTTTTTTTTCGATTTTCAAATTTTCAGATTTTTAAATTTACGAATTCTCTGATTTTTGAATTTTTGAATGTCCAAATTTCTGAATTTTTGGAAACAATTGTTCGTCAATTTGAATATTTCCGAATTAACAAAATTTGTTGAATTTCGTCGAAAAACTAATTCGGAATGAAATTAATTGCACATGTCTAATTTTGCTTTCCCTGCCTCCTATCCAAAGCTGACACAATTTTTACTATTCCCTTTTCAATCTGTACACAGTTAGGCCCCTTTCACATGTGAGGACCGCATGTCCGCATTTTTATCCATCCGTTTGCGTATGAAAACGGGACATACATTGGTCCCTATGTGATTGCGGGTGTCAGTGGATAAACATCCGCTGACACCTGTAATTGTCCACCTCCGCAATGATCCGCTTTTGCGGACGGAAGAAAACCCTATTTTTCTTCTGTCTGCAGAGCGGATCGGATGAACACAGACACACGGTCCTTGTTCTTCCGTTCCCCCATAGGGGAGAGTGGAGAAAAAACAGGGCGGTCCCTGCACACTGTGCGGGGACCGTCTTGTCAGCCAACAGCTTAGCGGGGATTTACAGAGGAATCCCCGCTGAGCAGACAGACACACGGAGTGTGAAGGGGCCCTAATACTTTTGCCCTTTTTTGTGGTAATGGCTGGAATCTTGCTCATGTGTATTGAGTGATAATCAAGCCTCAGCTGACTGCAGCCGGCAAGTGATGTACTGTACAATTTCTTTCTCTCCTTACTGAAAGTCCTGTGAACTTCGCTGATGTTTACACCCCCTTGCAACCTAGCAAGTGTCATGGGGTTTTTCAGGAATCTGTGCACAAAGCTGTCCTCTCACGGGATTGCAATACCATAGAGAGTGGACAACAAAGGCATGACATCCACCGGAATAGAGAGACGGCACAGGTGATGTCATTATAGTAATCCCAGCTCAATTGTGACAGATGACACAGGTTAGATGCAATATAAAAATGTATATTGATTATTAATGATGCAAAGTAATAATGTTGCGTTTACTACCACTTTAAATATACTGTAACCTTTAACTAAGCAGAAGCTACACACAAAAAAAATGTCTTTTCTTTTTATCATTATCTGACAGATTTTTGCCAGTACGCCTCTTTTCAATGTTTTTTAAATTAGATTTGAACACTGCAATCTTCCATGTGAACCTTTCTTAAAAATTGGAACAGAAATGGAAGACGTTCAGCAAAATGAAAAGTAACTATTTTGTCAATCCTTATAAATAGACTCCATAATGATCACACTTTACATATTATAATCCAGACATCAGCAAACTATTCTATGATTTTCATAGGAAAATTTGTGATTGTTGAGCTTTTTTTTTTTTTGCTGACTGACATTTTCTCTCCTTCTCCTTCTCACGTCAACTTTAACCAAAAATCAAAACACAAGCCAGCTGCTGGGTTACATAAACCCTAAAACAATATGTAAATATACAAGACCAGTGATTGACCACCAATTCTCATGAAAACAGTGCTGAACATCAATACTTCCACACACCATTTAAGGCCTCGTACACACGATCGGACATATCCGATGAAAACGGTCCGCGGACCATTTCCATCGGATATGTCCGATCTGGAGTTTGATCCGATGGCGTGTACACACCATCGGATCAAATTCCCCGCCGGCGGACGGCGCGGTGACGTGTCGGTGAAGCGGCGGTGACGTTGACGCCGCCACGTCACCGCCATGTCACCGCACCAGGAAGTAAAACACTTCCGCGCATGCGCCAAATCCATTCGGCGGCGGCGCGGCGGTGGTGCGGGACGACATGTCTGCTGGTAAGTGTACTAACCAGCAGACATGTCGGGCGGACAGATTCCCACCGGATAGATTTCAAAGCATGCTTTGAAATCTGTCGGGTGGACAAATCTGTCCGCTAGCCCATACACACGATCGGAGATGGACCGTTTTCAGCGGACATATCCCCTCGTGTGTACGAGGCCTAAGTGTTACTAAACCCAGGACCCTGCATTCACTATATCTGGTCTCCCACACTAAACAAGATGCAATTATTTTAGTAAATATAAACTACTAAATAACAGCTAACCAAGGCTATGTGTGGTGCCTTGGTGAGCTGTTTTAAAATATTGCTAAATACTTTTTTCTCACCAGCATAATATAGCAGTCTTGTGACTTCTATCAGTGTCCAGCAAAGCACTGGTTAAAGCTTGTAGGAGGAGTTTTAAGTCTCTTTTGACTGTCCTTTGAGGCTGCATGACCCATGACCCATGACCCATGACTTTCTGTCTCGACAGTCCTGTGCTAATCACATGCACCCCCCCCCCCCAAAAAAAAAACACTCTAGCAATTCACAACAAACTGAGCATGTGCAGAGTGCCTCCTAGGGCTCTGTATTATCAGCAGATGGATTGGGGACAGTAAAAGAAGGGGAGTATCAGAGAAGATAGGATCAAACAATAACAAGCATGATTTACTGCATATACAGACTGGTTTTACTGTTGTGGGTTTAGTAACATTTTAAAGTGATTGATTTTTTTGTAAAATAACAAACATGTTATACTTACCTCCTCTGTGCAAGGGTGTTGCAAAGAGCAGCCCCGACCCAGCTGCGCTCCTGATTCCTCCTCTTCTCAAATGCCCCCACGGAGAGCCACTTTCCATGGGGACACTCGTAGGAGCATGCTTCCGAGTCCTGCTGCTGCATCCATTGACACAAACAGCACAAAATAAACCAACTACCTATTAGAGGTGTCAAACTATATTTAAAGCATCTATATATATATATATATATATATATATAGTGTATATAATCTATGCTACGTAATGAAAAATATATAAAATAATAACGGTAGAAAGAATTGCCTGCACTTGGATTAAAATGTGTCTTGGAAAGAATGGAACCATCTGGCTCAGATCTCAACTCCAACTCCAAAAAGATTAGACTATGACTGTCCTGGACATGGGTGAAACAAATGCAATACTGATTGTTCTGACAATGATGAAAAAAGCCTTCTAGATGATCATCCGGCTCATCCAAAATAATAAGAATATCATCAATGAACTTTGCTTATAGGACCAGGTTTGCACCATATGGGATATGTGACCAGATGTTAAGATGTTCCCAATAGCCCAAATATAAGTTAGCATAACTAGGTGTGAACCTGGCTCCCATAGCGGTCCCCTGTATTTGCCTAAATGTTTACCCAAACATAAAAAGTTGTTATGGGTTAGGACAAATTTAATGCTATCGTACAGGAAATGAACTTGTTGGTGATGGAAAAATGTATCTTTACATAGAAAGTGTTGTATAGCTGCACACCCAAACTCATGCTTAATCACTTCAATACAGGGCATTTCCCCCCCTACTTCCCAGGCCAATTTTCAGTTTTCAGTGCTGTAACCCTTTGAATGACAGAAACAAAAAAAAATCTTCCTCAGTTTAGGCTGATATATATTCTTCTTCATATTTTTTGTAATAAAAAACACACAATAAGCGATAATTGATTTGCTCAAAAGTTATAGCGCCTACAAAATAGGAGATAGATTTATGGCATTTTTATTATTATTATTTTTTACTAGTAATGGCGGCGATCTGCAATTTTTATCATGACTGTGACACTGTGGCGGACATATTGGACACTTTTGACAATATTTTGGGACTATTCATATTTGTATAGCGATCAGTGCTATAAAAATGCACTGATTACTGTATAAATGTCTTCGGCAGGGAAGGGGTTAACACTAGGGTTCGATCAAGGGGTTAAATGTGTTACCCAGGGAGTTATTCTAACTGTAGTGGGAGGGGACTCACAAGGGGAGGAGACGATCAGTGTTCCTCTGTACTGGGTACACACGACGGGTCTCCTCTCCCCTGTTTACACACACAGATACATGTCCCTTCTGTGTGACAGGCAATTGCGGGTGCCTGGTGGACATCACAGCCACTGGGCAGCGCATCGGCTTCCGAGTGATGCAGTGGTGTTTACGTGCCCCCTAGTGGCCGGGAAGCCGAGTACATTATATGATGGCTGCCTGGAGGGACAGAGTGTTCCTGCAGCCATCATATGTCTATAGCTGGGTAGGGAAGTGGTTAATGGAAGTATTATTAAGATATTACATCTGATGAAAGCCATCTATACTGTTTTTGCCATGTATAATTGAAGAGTATATCTAACATTTGGCCAGAGTCGTTAAGATAAGAAGGAAGACTTTGGACTGGACTCCATACAGGTTCCCTTCCCCCTTTTAGATCATGACAACTATGGGCCAGATTCACGAACACTTGCGCTGGAGTATTTGGATATGCGCCGCGTAACTGTGATGATGCGCCGTCTTTTCTATGTGCCCGTACCCACCAAACTAGATGCGCCCAATAACGGGTCATTTGCGACCGGCGGAACGTTCCGGCGCCAGAGTATCGTCAGCGCTTATTTTCGCTGGGCGCATCAGTCGCGCCTATTGATTTCCCCTGCAAATATGCAAATGAGGGATTTTTCCCAATTCACGATCGGATTAGCACCATACGCTGGCTACATGCGCCGCGCGTATCTGGTCCGTCCGGCGCAAAGTTATTTCTACAAAAGGCTGCTTTATCTTTACTCCAGACGGTCACAGGTCAGCAGGAGAGCAGCTACAGCAGCGTTACCGACGAAACTAGCAAGCTGAACAACAACACTAGCAAGGACAACACCTCTGTGTGCCAACATGCCAGGGGCACTCGTGGTCCTAAGACTAGTACTGGGTCCCTCGCTACGGAGGAGGCGGGCACGTGAGAGGATATACCGCACTCGTATGAACCTCTTTGGCATGGGGGATGAGGAGGTGTATCGCCTCTTCAGATTCAGCCCAGATGCAATACTTGAACTAACCACAACCCTGCAGGGTGACATCACCAGCAAGACACACCGCTCACAAGCAGTGCAGCCACTGGTGAAGGTCCTGGCAACACTTCATTTCCTTGCCAGTGGATCATTCCAGCGTACAAGTGGAGTGGTGGCTGGGATGTCACAGTCCTCCATAAGCAGATGTGTGCACCAGGTTGTCCCTGCAATCCTCAGACGCATGTCCAACCAGTTCATCAGACCCACCACTGAGGAGCTGCGGCTGAAGGCAATGACAGATTTCTACAACATTGCCAGATTCCCACGCACCATCGGGGCCATTGATTGCACACATGTGGCCCTACAGCCCCCCAGTGCCACAGAGCACATATACCGCAATCGGAAGCATTGGCACTCCATCAACGTACAGGTGATAGCCGATGCCCAACGCCTCATATGGCACGTCCGTGCCAAACACCCCGGGTCCAGCCATGACAGCTTCATATACCGTCAGAGTCCCATCCCAGCAGAATTCGAACAGAACATGTATGGGGACAGCTGGCTGGTTGGTGAGTGACATGGGAGTCAGGCATGACTATCCCCTCCCGTGATGCACAACAGAAGTCGCACATGCATGACTAACATTCTCCTGTCTTTTACCTTACAGGTGACTCTGCATATGCACTGGGACCCCATCTAATGACTCCTTTCCGGAACCCCCAAACCAGAGGAGAGAGAAAATACAATGAAGCACACATCAAAACCCGTGGAGTGGTGGAGCAAACATTTGGGCTCCTGAAGTCCCGTTTCCGCTGCCTGGATAAGTCCGGGGGGACCCTATTGTATTCCCCTACCTTTGTGTGTCAGATCATCGGTGCATGTTGCATACTACATAACTTTGCTATGAAAAAAGGCCTAGAGATTGACATACGTGATGACCTGACCCCCGACCCACACAGTCCCCACCTGCCAGAGGACACCCAGTCTGCTGATGGAAGAGCAGTCAGGAGGGTCCTCGCCGTAGGCATCTTTGGACACTAAACCAAAACATTACTAACACAGACAGTGCACGCGTGTACACCACTGATGTCCCTAGATCACACACATCACATGCACATCGCATTGGATTAGCCCAAGTCCAGCATGTAGGAGTTGGGAGCAGTAACGCCGCGTCAAGGCCCCAATGATGTCACTGTCCATTCACACACCTTTCACACGTCATTCATTCAGCCGTGGGGTTAACTTCACCACCACGGCCGAGGGTGACACCCCTTACTTTCAGGAGTGCCACCCTCTCACATTCACACACCATTCACACTGCAACGTGTGCAGTATCAAAAAATAAAAATAAAATCTCATAACCTGAGAACCAAAAAAATTAACAAAAACTCATGTCCTGAGTATAAACAATAATAATAAATAAAATAAATAAACTCATGTCCTGAGTATAAACAAAAATATATAACAACCAAAAAAACAAAAAACCCTCATCTGGGATGACGGGGGCTCCTCCTTGGGGGCACTCTCGGGCTCCTCATCTGCCTGGAGGGAGTGGGTGGTGGTGGTGGTGGGGGGGCATCAGGAGGAGGCTGATCCCCGGGTGGGCCACTCCTGGGAGCTGTTGGCTGCATGCCCTCCAATGCCACAGCGATACGGCTCAGATACAAATTTGTTTGGGCCTGCATCCTCAGCTGGCGGGTGATCTGATGCCGCTGGTCACGTTGCCGCTGCCTCCCCTCTTCCCGAATGGCAGCAGTGTTGTCTCGAACAGCTGCTGTCAAGTGCCGGATATCAGCCTGCACCTCCCCCAGGCTGGTCACAACGCCCTGCACGCGACTGGGCAGCTGTGACATAGAGCCCAGGCTGTCTGCGACCCTGTCTAGGTGGCCAGCCATCTCCCCCATTTGCTGGGTCTGTTTCGCGTGGTCCAAAAGCACCTGGTCTTCGACCAAATCACACACCCCCCTGGTCTTCCGGGTGGCCTTCCTGGGGGCAGAGGAAGGTTGTCCCCGTGGGGATGGAGTCGCCCTTGAGGGGCTACCTAGGATGGGGGAGGGGATCACAGAGGGCCCTGCAGAGGAGGAGGACTCCTCCAACATTAAAATGAACTCCTGTTCAGGGACAGGCTCCTCCACAACCACCTCTGCTGAAGTGGTGTGGGCACTCTCCTCCTCCACCTCGGTGTCTCCAGCACCCAGGGCCTCGTCAGCAGCATCCCGTTGGGGGGTTGGGGTGGACTGGCCGGCACGAGATGGCCCAGCACCGTCATCTGTGGATGACACAAAGCAGACACATGTTGGTGGTCCCACACACTTGGCACATGTACCCACCCCCGCCCCACATGCAACACACCAAAAAGGGGGTAAAAATCACTTACCTGTCCTGGAGCCTTCCTCTACGGAATCATAGCCTGGGACCCCCTCCAACTGCTCCCTGTCCAGGCAGCGGGCGACCACCTCCTCCTCCGCGGTCAGGGTGACAGGACATGGGGGACCACCACCTGTGCCCCTCTCATGGCTCCTAATGGTGGACACCTTGCCCCTCACCTTGCGCCGCAGGTCATTGATTTTTTTACGAATGTCTGAAGCACTCCGGGTGGAGTACCCCAGCACATTGACCCTGGCAGCTATGGTGTCCAGGATGGCCTGCTTTCTCTCCCGGCTGGTCTTCCTGCTTTTTTTACCATGGAGAAAATCATTAAATGCCTCCATAGCCGATATTATCACTGTGACCTCCTGGGCATTATAATTTAGGTTCCTCCTCTCTTTGGGGGCAGCGGGAGCAGCCATTACAGGGCAAAAGTATCTTCCCTGGGGTGGGGGGAAATGGAACTACTTTTGCGCCGGAATGGCGTTTCCGCCAGCGCTTTTAAGCGCCCAGCGGAACGCATTGCGCTGACGTTTCCCAGGAAGTGGTGCCGACGGAAGTTGTGAGCATGCGCACAAGGGGGCGAGTGGAGCCGCACTCACTGCGCATGCTCCGTGGATGATGCGCTGAACGTAAGCCTCTGCGCTGGGCTCCGCCCATCATTTACATATGATCACACCCAGTTTCACTTGCGTCGGGTTACGCCAGCGCATTATCGTTACTCTGGCGCAAGTTTACGCGCAACTGCTATGTGAATTACAGGACTTGCGCTGAAAGGGTCTTCAGAGTAACGTAAATGAGAAGCGTTACTCCAGAGGAAAGATACTCTCATCTACCTGAATCTGGCCCTATATCTCTTTTATAGTATATGGTTTACCATTATTACCATCACTATTATTTTGTTTTTGGACATTTTATCTGGACATTTATGTATGATTGTAATGTCTGGCATCTTGGTCTTTTTAAATAACAACAGCTCATCATATACATTTTTCAATGATTGTTTGTTTATTTTGACAGTTTCTACCATTATGATTTTATATATTTTTCATTATGTAACATAGATTATATACAATATATATATATATAATTTGACACCTCTAATAGATGTCACAGTACAAAAACAATACAAAAATCTCTGCATCAAAAACACAATCAAACACAATGTAGCAATATAATTACCTAAATATCAACAACGTAAAAACGTGTGCTTCAAAGTTTAATTGTGTCCATCTATAAACATCCTTTAGAAAGTTAGGGTCCTTTCACACTGAGCGGACCATTTTTCGATCCGCTCCGTGTGTGTCTGTCGGCTCAGCGGGGATCCCCACTGAGCTGTCGGCGGACAGGGTGGTCCCCTCACACTGTGCAGAGACTGCCCTGTCTCTCCTCCGCTCTCCCCTATGGGGAATCGGATAAATACGGACCGTGTGTCTGTATTCATCCGATCCGATCCGCCGGATGGAAGAAAAATAGGGTTTTCTTCCGTCCGAAAAA
Organism: Rana kukunoris; assembly: GCA_029574335.1. Lineage (NCBI taxonomy): Eukaryota > Metazoa > Chordata > Amphibia > Anura > Ranidae > Rana > Rana kukunoris. Next base: position 283,930,729 of record CM056052.1, read on the forward strand.
GCGGAGCTTTACGGACGCGGATCTTTACGGACGTTAGCGGATGCATCATCCGCTAACGGACACGATCCCATAGAGAACAGACTTGTAAAAATGGACGAACGGAGGCGGATGTCTGAAAGGACCCTTAAGAACGCATTAAGCTGAAAAACTGTAAGGGTTTACAACCCCTTTAACCACTTACCACCCAACCTATAGAAAAATGACGGCCAGGCGGTAGTTCAGGCATCCTGACTGGATGTCATATAGCCAGGATGGTCATCTTCATTGTATCAATCCGAGAGAAATGGTGCTGAAAGATCTGCACCCGCTGTAATCTCTTGGTGGTCCTTGCAACCCTTGATTTGACGCTCTGCTCTCGGGACAGAGCCTGCTCCAGCCATCCATGCAACTTCGGATCACGTTTACGCTTGTTTGAGAATAAGGAATTTATCAAGACTTGACTGACTTGGGAAGAATTCCCCTGTCTTTACTCATATTACCCTTGAAGTGTCACTATGCGATTCAGCGAATTTCAAGACATGGGGTCCCACCTACCTGCAATGATGCTGCGCAATATCTCGTTTTAAAGGGACATACAATTTGTGAGTACTAAACATTGCAAATAAAAACAATTCTGCCTTTTTAAATTCAATTGCTATATTTAGAATTACCTTTGTTTATCTATACATAATCATTTATATGTTTATATATATATATATATATATATATATATATATTTTCAATAGAAATATACCATATTGCTTCCACTTAACCCCTAAGAAAGGAAGTGAACATGCTATAAATTGGAAAACCTCCTGTTTTTTTCTGAAACATGTTGGGTTCTGTTGTGACCACAATCCACACTCGACTTGACGTCTAGAAATATTGGGTCAGATTCACAGAGCGATTACGACGGCGTAACAGGAGATGCGTGGCGTAAGTCTAATTGTGCGCGTGCGTTTCGATGCACGGCATCCCCAAAACGAGATACGCAAGAAATCTACTTTTTTTTGTCCAGCGTAATTTCGTTAGACCGGCGCATCCATCCGCGCAAAACTGCGCTAGACACACCATTGATTTGCTATTCAAATATGCTAATGAGGGAGTTACGGGGATCCACAAAAGAACGTTGGTGCAGCGCAGGCTACGCGCTGTGCGCAACAGCTAAATGACTTGTCTAAAATTAGACCATATAAAAGCTGCTCTAAAATTAGACAATTCGTCTACATGTCAGATAAAGCAACACTGTTAGTGAGGAGCTGAGCAGTCACACATGTTGCCCAACAAACTGTATGCCAACATGCCAGTGGCATCCATGCTCATAGCTATACTAATGACTTTAGATTAGCAAAGAAGGAGGAGGGCACTGAGGAGGGCACTAAGGAGGGCACGGGATTTTTTTTTTTGTTGATAAACTTTTTTTTTGCTTATATAAACTTTACTATTTAATCTAATCTAATACAATATTCTTAGCTGATACAAGCCCCTCACTCTTCACTCTTCACTCTTCACGGGAGAGGATATATCACACACGCATAGACATCTATGGCATGAGTGATTCTGAGGTGTCTCGCATCTTCAGATTCACCCCTCATGCCATCATGGAATTAACCACAACCCGGCAGGAGGACATCACCAGCCAAACACATGACACTACCCATGACACCCATGACATCTACATATACAATCAGAGCCCCATCCCCACAGATTTCGAACAGAACATGTATGGGGACAGCTGGCCGGTTGGTGAGTGACATGGGTGGCAGGCATGACTGCCCCCCCCCATGATGCACACATCACAAGGGGCACATGCACTACTAACATCCTCCTGTCTTTTCCCTTCCAGGTGACTCTGCATATGCACTGGGACCCCATCTCATGACCCCATCTCATGCCAGCTCACATTATGCATCTTTGCATGTTAAAAACACACATTAATCATGGCACAATGAGAATGCATGCATGCACACCACTGTGGTCCCTAGCACACACACCCCACATCCTCATAAAATTGGATTGGCACCAGTCCACCATGCAGGACTTGTGAGCAGCAACGCCACTCCAAGGCTCCAATTATGTCACTGTACATTCATACACCATTCACACAGACCTGGGGATCACTTCTCCCTGGTGCTGGGGAACCCTTCTCCACCAAAATTGAGGGTGACACCCCTTTTCCGGCAGGAATGTCACCCCCACATGCAAACAGCATTCACAACCCCAAAAAAAAAAAAAAAAAGCCCAGCAAAAGCAAAAATTTTCCAGCACCAAAAAAAAAATGGCAAAAAAAAACAGGCCAAAAAAAAGGGGAAAAACAAATTAATGCCGTTGACATGAGCCACGCCTGGGGCGCCCACGGCCATGGCCCCGGCTCCTCAGGGGAGACTCATGGGGGAGGGGGTAAACTGGGGAAGGAGGAGCAGCCCCTGGTCTCTGCCCACCTGGCGGCCTGCCCTCCAAGGCCACAGCAATTCTGTCTAGGCCAGCACTTAATGATGCCGTATTGGCCTGGATAGCCTGGGTGAGGGCCCTCACATCCTGCCCAACGCCTGCTGTTGTAGTCTGCAGGTTGTTTAGGCAGTTTGTAAGAGCCCAGGAGTGGCAGTCCAGGTCCCCAAGCGTATCCTTTATGGAGGACAGGCTCTCCTCCATCCACCCCAAGGTCTGGCTGACCTCTCCCAGATGGCGGGTCTGAAGGAACTGGTCCTTTCTCAGAGTGGCGGGCAGGAGATCGGCCAGCCCCCTGGTCTTCTGGGTCGCCTTCCTGCCTCCAGCTGAGGCTTGTGGCCGGGGAGAAGGGGACGCCCTTGGGAGAGGAGCCCTGTTGGGGAGGAGTGGGGGGGGCTACCCCTTATGGAGGGCTGGCTGCTGCCAGCTAGAGGGGAAGAGTCCTCCAAAAACAAAAGTCCAGTGCCTGACATGGACTCCTCCTCCTCCTCAAACTCCTCCTCCTCAACCTCCTCCTCTTCAACCTCCTCCTCTTCAACCTCCTCCGAGGACTCCGGCCTTGTCGGGGGGTCCTCATCAGGCTGGGATGGTGCGGTCAGCCCAGATGGCCCAGCAGCCTCCTGCTCATCTGTGGATGACACAAAACATTCACAGGCTGGAGGATCCACACACTTGCCACATATTCCCTTTCACCCCCTCCCCCACACATGCTACACACCTGATAGGAAAAAAGAACCTTACCTGGCATCACGCCTTCATGACTTGAGTCATAGCCGGGCAGGCCCTCCACTTCTTGCCTATGAAAGGTCTGGGCCACCGCACGCTCCTCCGCTGTCAGCCTAACAGGGCATGGTGGGCTCCCGCCTGTGCCCCTGGCATGGGCTAGCATTTTGGCCAGCTTCTTTTTGACCAGACGCCGGAGGTCATTGATTTTCTTTTCAATCCCCGACCGTGTCCGGGTCTCCCCCCCCCCGATGCATTCACCTGGTCAGTAATCCTGTCCAAAATCTCTCTCCTCCCGGCCAGGGTGGTGTTGGTACTGTCCGGGCCGTGGAGGTAACGCCCATAATCGGAAATGGCCCGGGCAGGAATTTGTTTCTCCCCCAAAGTAAAATTTAGCTTCCTCTTTCTCTCCGTCATACTCAGACAAAAACTCACTCCCAAACAGTCAGCAAAAATCAAGCAAGAAAACAAGCAGGAAAAATCAAGCAAGAAAACAAGCAGGAAAAATCAAGCAAGAAAACAAACAAACAAAAAACTAACAACCAAAAACTCTCACAAGCAGTCACCAAAAATCACTTACAAATATCTTCTAACAAACACAAGATCACACAGTCCACAAATATCACAAAGACAAACCACAACGCAACAACAGAACAAAAGCACCTTGCTGTATAGGGAGGAATACAAAGGGATGTACTTTTGCAAAGGAAGTGCGTTTCTGTCTGTCTATTTATGCTGTCTGCGTAGTTCATGATTTTGCCCTAGTCCACTTCCAATTTCACTGATTGCGCTGTTCCCAAGTTGTGAGCATGCGCACAGAGGTGCTGACATGGTCTGCTTCAAGCGCGCATGCGCGAGCCGGCCGGCCCTTTATTTGCATGGGGTCACGGCTCATTTCAATGTAACACGCCCACGTCCTTCCCAATTTGGATTACTCCGCCTTGCGCCTCAGAAATAACGTTGCGCAGGCGCTAATTTCTGCGTAAAAGCGACGAGAATATGGTGATTGCGCCGCTACATTGCGCCAGTCTAACGTAAAGGCGGTGCGCTACGCCGGTCCAATAATGCGCAGATGTACCTGAATCTGGCCCATTATGCGTTGCAACATTTAGCAGCTGTATATTTACCGAATTTATCGGCGTATAACACACACAGGCGTGCACCCTAACTTTAAGAGGGAAGTTTCAGGAAAAAACTTTACACAGCCCCCTGCGTATAACACGCAGGCACAGTTTACCCTCAATTTTCAGGGTAAAAAAGTGAGTGTTATACGCCAATAAATACAGTGGGCCAGATTCACAAAGCACTTACACTGAGTATCAGGAGCTGTGCCAGCGCAATTGGAAATATGCACCTTCGTATCGTTGCGCCGTATCCACAAAACGATATACGCCAGAAATTTAGTTTTTTACGAACGCCGTAATTTCGATAGACCGGCGCATCGTGCGCGCAAAAAATGTGCTAGACACACCATTGATTTGTTAGGCAAATATGCAAATGAGGGAGTTACGGCGATCAACAAAAGTAAGTTGGTGCAGCGCAGGCTACGCGCTGTGCGGATCAGCTGCACGTCCTTTCTAAAATTAGGCAATATAAAAGCTTGCTTAAAATTAGACAATCCGTCTAAAGCAACACTGTTAGGGACGAGCTGAGCAGCCACACTTGCAGGACAACAATCTGTATGCCAACATGCCAGGGGCATCCTTGCTCATAGCTATACTACTGACTTTAGAAGAGCGCAGAAGGAGGAGGGCACGGAGGAGGGCACGGGAGAAGATATACCGCACACGCATAGACATCTTTGGCATGAGTGATTCTGAGGTGTCTCGAATCTTTAGATTCACCCCTGCTGCCATCATGGAATTAACCACAACCCTGCAGGAGGACATCACCAGCCCAACACACCTCTCACACAGTGATGAGCGGAATACGCCATATTCAATTTCGCGATATTTCACGAATATATAGAAGAATATTCGCGAAATATTCGTTAATATCGAATATTCGTGATATTTTATAAAAAAAAAAAATTGCGAAATTTCGCTAATGCGAATGCGAAATTGATTGCGAAATTCTCGTCAACACGTGAAAACGGAGATCATTTCCTAGATTACTAAACAAATATGCACTAAACACTAACTCTACTTACACAAACTTATATGACTAAACTAAAGCTAATTTTTTTTTATACACAAAACACAGAAGGGCAGAGAAAGTGTTTGCGAATATTCGTAATACGAATATTCGCATTGCGAATATTCGGCAACATAAAAGGATCGCCTCAGCTACTCGGCCCAGGGTCTCTAATCATACCAGCAATGCTTTTAGACGTCGATGGAGATCACTAGGATGTGATCTGTTTTAAAAATAAATTTGAAAAAATACGAATATTCGCAATAGCGAATATTCACCGCGATATTCGATTTATTCGCGAATACTCGAATATGCAATATTCGTAACGAATATTCGCAATGCGAATATTCGTGAGCAACACTACTCTCACATGCAGTGCAGCCACTGGTCAAGGTCCTGGCAACACTCCATTTCCTTGCCAGTGGCTCTTTTCAAAGAACAAGTGGAGTGGTGGCTGGGATGTCACAATCCTCCATGAGCAGATGTGTGCACCAGGTTATCCCTGCAATTCTCAGAAGCATGGCCAACCAAATCATTAAACCCTCCCAGGAGGACCTGCGGCAGAAGGCAATGACAGATTTCTACAGAATTGACAGATTCCCACGCACCGTGGGGGCCATTGATTGCACACATGTGGCACTCCAGCCCCCCCGTGAGACAGAGCACATATACAGGTGATAGTTGATGCCAAATGCCTCATATGGCACGTCCGTGCCAAACATCCCGGATCCAGGCTGTAGACAGTCAGTAGGCACATTGGTCTAGCAGACGGACGTGTGCCTAGGAGCTCCTCTCACCTGACCTCCAGTGACTCCATCATCCTCGCACGCTCCCCCTCGGGCAGCAGATAGCTAGGCAGGCAGGCAGGTGTTTTTTCTCCTCCAGGACCCAAGACCCAGAACCCAGGACAGCTGCTCTCTCCTCCTCCTTGGGCCCCCCTCCTTCCCCCTGCAACATCCCCAAGGTAAGGACTCACCATCTGGCCCCCCCAGCTCTACCTGACCCCCCCTGGCTCCCTTCCTTCACCCCTTCTTCCAGGGGAACCAGCAGGGAAGCCATCCACTGTGGGTACAGGCGGCCGTCCTTTTCAGGACAAGCCGCTGCTACCTACTCAATGCCCCGGCTCTCCCCCTCTCTATAACTCTCCATAACTCCTCTCCTGTACCCCCACACTATCTCCCCCACTTTAGCAACCCACCCGCCACCCATCCGGTGCTAGTCCTCCTTTTCGGGTGTTTTTTTTATTCCTCCGCGCCGGCCTGGAAGCAATTGCGGCAGCCGCGACTAGGAAAGGCCGCGGCTTTAACCGCGGCCTAGCGGCGCGCCGCTTATTACCCCCACCAAGCTCACCAAAACTCCCAAAACAGCCTAGAAACCCCCCCCATACCCCTGTAAAGTACCTCCCACCCCCACTCGATCCTTCCTGGCCCCCACGGCAGCACCGATCCACCCAATCTGGGAGCTCACCAGCCTGGATCCTGCTGCTGGTTCGACAGATATCTTACTACACCCAGCCCCAAGCTCCCCTTGCTCAACACCATAATAACTTGATCCAGGGTTCGCCGATCGCCTCTCGAGGGGTCAGGAAGGAATTTTTTTCCCTGCCACTGCACATTGGCGTAGCACGGTCAGTTTTTTTGCCTTCCTCTGGACCAAGTCAGGATAGAGATTTTGGCTAATCCTTGACAATCCTTCCCTCCCCCCTCCCCCCTGGTGTTTGGCTACCATGGTTAATCTGCAATATTCAGCAGGGACCATTTGGGGTCTGAGGCGATTTGCCGCAATACTACCAGCCATCACCAAAAAAGCCCTGCAAACTGCGAGACCTTTGAGAATCGATCGACGATCAACTATCAAAAATCTCAGCCGTTTTCCACAACCGAAGCACATATTATGTGCTTTGATCAACACAAGATCGGCAGTAAAACACAGACTAGAAATCCATGATTTCATCCTACAGCACGATTTAGACTGCCTCTTTATTACAGAGAGCTGGCTCACAGCCAACTGTAACACCATTCTAGAAGAATTGGTGCCAGGAAACTATCGTATTATTATGGAAAACAGAATAGGGCAAAGAGGAGGAGGACTGGCGGTGATCCATAAGTCTCATCTTGCGATCACTAAACCAGTCCTTCAAAACCCTCTTCCATTCATGGAAACCCTTACTCTACAACTCCAAGCAAACTCCCAGGAGACCGTCCGGATTCTACTCTGCTATAGGCCTCCTGGCCCAAAATCGCAGCTTCTCCCATCATTGACGGACTTTATCTCCACATATACTCTGAACGGCAAACACCATTTGCTGCTCGGGGATTTCAACCTCTGGGCCAACTCCCCACAAGACCCCGTTGCTGACGCCTGCATTGACCACCTGGAAGGTCTAGGGCTACAACAATTAGTATGCTTCAGGTCACACACTTGATCTAATTTTCAGACAAAATCTGGAAATAAAAATCCTGGAAAATGAACCATTGCCATGGACAGATCACCATGCAATCAAATTCATTATTTACAATTTCCCCCCCTTGACAAAAACATCAAATCCAGTGACAACACACTGGACTAGATGTCAGAGGAAGCTCCACTCGGAATTCTTCAAAGCCACATTAAGGAAAAAAATAAAAACAATTCAGCCGCATCAAACGGCTAAAGAAATACTGGATGCCATAAAGAGAGCCCTATTACAGTCAGCTGACTTAATAGCGCCGAAACGTAAAACCCACATCCGGAAAAAAAAATCCAGCTGGTTCAACAACCAACTGGCGTTACTGAAGCAAGAGCGCAGAAGGGCAGAAGCCGCCTGGAAAAGAAGTCCATCAGATGAGAACCTCTCCATCTACAAGGCAATAACTAAGAAATACCACAAAGAAATCTTCAAAGCCAAGAAAAAATATTTTTCTGAGGCTATCAACAGTGCCCTGAATCGCCCCCACGAACTCTTCAAGCTGGTCACTCAGACCATGAATCCAGGATGTCTTGAAGCCCCCAGTTCGGACAGACAAGAATTTTGCAATGAATTATCGCATTACTTCATTAATAAAATCGAGGGAATCCGGCAAAGCATTCAGCAAAACAATTCCCCCCATAGTCCCCCCCGTAATAATTTACACAACACCTATAGTAATTCACCACAACCAGGTAAGTTCACGCTGGAACCCATCTCTATCCAAGCCACTAAAAATATCATCGGCGCTCTGCGTAATAGCACTGCACCGAATGATATCATCCCCACCAAACTGCTGAAGGAATGCGCCGACATCCTGGCACCTCCTATCACACAGCTTATTAACCAATCTTTCGTGGAGGGCATAGTGCTCTCCCAGTTGAAGAAGGGTGTTATTAGACCCATCTTGAAGAAACCCACCCTGGACCCCAAGGACCCACTCCACCGCCGCCCCATAACAGGCTTAAACGCTCTCTCCAAGGTGTTGGAGAAAGTAATGGTACAACAGCTGCAACAGCATCTAGATACCCACAACCTACTTGATCCATTTCAATCGGGATTCCGCCCTGGACACGGGACGGAAACAGCACTGCTCAAGATATGAGACGATGCTCTCGAGGCCGCAGACGAAGGAGAGTCTTGTCTTCTGGTTTTGTTGGACCTGAGCGCAGCTTTCGACACAGTAGACCACAAGCTTTTATTGACCCGGCTAGCTGAAATAGCCAGCGTCGCAGAAGGCGATTTATCTTGGTTCTCCTCTTTTTTGGAAAACCGATCGCAAGTAGTGAAGTTAGGACCTTTCATTTTTGAAAAACGCACATTATCGTGCAGAGTCCCTCAAGGATCCCCTCTGTCGCCGGTCTTATTCAACATCTATCTCCGTCCTCTTTTTGAGATTATCAGCAGTCAAAAACTGCTCTATCACTCATATGCAGATGACACGCAACTGTATTTCCGCATTTGCAATAAAAAGGATCACCACCTCAATCTAGAGACATGCCTCTCTTTGATAGAGGACTGGATGACAAAGAGTTATCTTAAACTCAACGGAGCAAAAACAGAACTTCTCCTGTTTCACGCCAAGCGTAAGAATCTACCTGCAACAACTTGGAGCCCCCCGCCCATTCTGGGCAAAATCATCACCCTTAGCGCCAAAGTCAAAAGTCTCGGGGTCATTTTCGACTCCTACATGACAATGGACGCACAAATAGGGTCAGTAGTCAGCGGATCTCACCATCTGCTGCGCCTACTACGCAGACTTATTCCGTTTATTCCCAAAGAAGACATAGCGGTCATGGTGGGAGCAATTGTAAACTCAAGATTGGACTATGCAAATGCCCTTTACCTCGGACTCCCCAAGTACCAAATCGCTCGTCTACAAGTCATTCAAAATACGGCCGCTAGACTTGTGACTGGGAAAAAACCTTGTGAATCAATCTCACCTTCACTGAGATCCCTTCACTGGTTACCAGTAAAAGACAGAATTACTTTTAAAGCACTCTGTCTAACGCATGGATGTATTCATGGGAATGCTCCCCATTATTTATGCGAAAAAATAAAAGCTCATAACCCCAATCGCGTTCTGCGATCCACCAAAAATCAAAATCTACTCCAGATACCGAAAGCCAACTATAGGTCCAAAGGAGATAGAACATTTGCTGTCCAAGGTCCCAGTCTATGGAACGCTTTACCAACCAGCATTCGGTTGGAGGAGAACCACTTAGCATTCAGGAGAAAGATCAAGACTCATCTCTTTTGATACCAAAGAAGACAGGAACAACAAGCGCCCAGAGGCGATTTAGTTTGCATGTGCTGCGCTATATAAGTCTTCATTCATTCATTCATCTAGCCATGACAGCTACATATACAATCAGAGCCCCATCCCAATGGAATTCGAACAGAACATGTATGGGGACAGCTGGCTGGTTGGTGAGTGACATGGGTGGCAGGCATGACTGCCCCCCCCCCCCCCATGATGCACACATCACAAGGGGCACATGCACTACTAACATCCTCCTGTTTTTTCCATTCCAGGTGACTCTGCATATGCACTGGGACCCCATCTCATGACTCCTATCCGGAACCCCTAAAAACCCCAGGAGAGGAAAGTTACAATGAAGCACACGCCAAAACCCGTACAGTCGTGGAGCGCATCTTTGGCCTCCTGAAGTCACGTTTCCGATGCCTGGATAAGTCTGGGGGTACCCTGTTGTATTCCCATAACTTTGTATGTCAGATCATCGGTGTATGTTGCATGCTGCACAACTTCGCAGTGAGAAAGGGCCTGGAGATTGACATACGTGATGACCTGACCCCCGAACCAGACAATCCCCCCTAACAGAGGCTACCCCGTCTTCTGAGGGAAGAGCAGCCAGGAGACAGCTCACATTAGGCATCTTTGCACGTTAAACACACATTAATCATGGCACAATGAGAATGCATGCATGCACACCACTGTGGTCCCTAGCACATTCTCATCAAATTGGATTGGCACAAGCCCACCATGCAGGACTTGTGAGCAGCAATGCCATGCCACGGCTCCAATTATGTCACTGTACATTCATACACCATTCACACGGACCTGGGGATCACTTCTCCCTGGTCCTGGGGAACCCTTCTCCACCACAAATGAGGGTGACACCCCTTTTCTGGCAGGAATGTCACCCCCACAATCAGAAATTATTCACAACCCAAAAAATAATAAAAAAAATTGTCCAGCACCCAAAAAAATTACCAGCAAAAAAAAAAAAAAAATATCTGTCAAAAAAAAAAAAAAAATACCGCCGCTGGCGTGACCCACGCCTAGGGCGCCCTCCTGCACATCTGTGGATGACACAAAACATTCACAGGTTGGAGGATCCACACACTTGCCATATATTCCCTTCCCCACCACACACATGCTACACACCAGATAAAAAAAAAAAAAGTTGTACCTGTCCTCACGGCCTCCTGACTGGAGTCAAAGCCAGGCAGCCCCTCCACTTGCTGCCTGTTGAAGGTCTGGGCCACCGCACACTCCTCCTCAGTCAGCCGAACAGGGCATGGTGGGCCCCCTCCAGTGCCCCTGGCATTGGCGGCAATCTTGGCCAGCTTCCCACGGACCACACGCCGGAGGTCATTTATCTTCTTGGCGATCCCCTGGCGTGTCCGGGTCTCTCCCCCCCCCCCAACGTGTTGACCTGGTCGGTAATTTCCTGCAATATCTGTGCCTTCCTGGCCGGGGTGGTGTTGGCACTCTCGGGGCCGTGCAGAAAACAGCCATATTGTGTAATGGCCCTGGCAAGAATGCCCTTCTCCCCCAAAGAAAAATTAAACTTTCACTTCCTTTCACTCATGTTCTCACAAACTGCAACCAAAACAATCACTAAAAATCAGTCACCAAAAAACAGACAGCAAAAAGCAGACAGCAAAAAACAGACAGCAAATAAGTATCAAAAACAGTCACCAAACAACACTCTGAAAACCACTATCAAAAACACTATACTAAACAGTCAAGAAATATATCAAACACAGGTCACAAACCGACAAACGCGAACAGACAACAGAACAAAAGCACCTTGCTGTATAGGAAGGGATACAAAGGGATGTACTTTTGCAAAGGAAGTGCGTTTGTCTCTGTCTATTTAAGCTCTCTGCGTAGCTCACTAAGTTGACCGGGCCAAGTTTCAATCTCACTCATTACGCCGTTCCCGAGTTGTGAGCATGCGCAGAGAGGTGCTGACCATGGTCTGCTTCATGTGCGCATGCGCAATCCGGCCGGCCCTTCATTTGCATGGGGTCACGGCTCATTTCAATGGAACACGCCCACGTCCTTCCCAATTTGAATTACGCCACCTTACACCTTGGAAATTACGCTGCACCAGTGCAAATTTCTGCGCAAATACTACGAGGATACGGTAATTGCGCCTCTACATTGCGCCGGTCTAACGTAAAGGAGGTGCGCTACTCCGGTCAAAATATGCGCCAATGTACGTGAATCTGGCCCAGTATTTCCTTGTTTTGTTCCATCTAACGTTTTTAGATGTTAATGTGTATATTTTTCTACATGGAATAAAATGTATATAATTTTACATACTCTCTTCATCATCTTTTTTTCTATCCTGTTATGGTCCATTTCCCCCTCCAACCTAAGAAGCAATGCTGGCAGCACTCATACTTCACACTGAGCATGTGCACTCAAAGTACAACTTCTCTGGTCGACCATAACGAGGCCTGTTCTGAGTGGAACCGGCCCTGTAAAAGCTTGGCCACCGTGCTGCAGCTCAGTTGCAGGGTATTGGCAATCTTCTTATAGCCTAGGCCATCTTTATGTAGAGCAACAATAATTTTTTTCAGATCCTCAGAGAGTTCTTTTCCATGAGGTGCCATGTTGAACTTCCAGTGACCAGTATGAGAGCGAGAGCGATAACATCAAATTTAACACCTCTGCTCCCCAGTCACACCTGAGACTTTGTAACACTAACAAGTCACATGACACAGGAGGGAAAATGGCTAATTGAACCCAATTTGGACATTTTCCCTTAGGGGTGTACTCTCTTTTGTTGTTTAGACATTACTTGCTGTGTGTTGCGTTATTTTGAGGGGACAGCAAATTTACACTGTAATACAAGCTGTACACTTGCTATTTTACATTGTAGCAAAGTGTCGTTTCAGTGTTGTCACATGAAAATATATAATATAATATTTACAAAAATGCTAGGGGTGTACTCACTTCTGTGAGATACTGTATAAATATATATACACTGCTAAAAAATTTTTTTTAAAGGAACACTTGAATCACAACTCCTGGGATATTGATCTGGTCAGTTAAGTAGCAGAGGGGGAGGGGTGTATACAAAGGGGGTTATTAATCAGTTTCAGCTGCTTTGCTGTTAATTGAAATAACAACAGGTGCACTAGATGGGCAACAATGAGGCGACCTTTCAGGTGGAGGTGTCTTACATTTTTTTTCCTCACTCATCTTTTCTGACTGTTTTTCACTAGTTTTGCATTAGGCTGCCCGAGCCCTACAAAATTACCTCCAGCAGGCCACTGGTGTGAATGTCTCTGACCAAACAATCAGAAACAGACTTCATGTGGGTGGCCTGAGGGCCCGACGTCCTCTAGTGTGCTTTGTGCTCTGTGCTCACTGCCGTGCACTGTGCAGCTTGATTGGAATTTTCCATTGAACACCAGAATGAATGTTGCCCCATGCTTTTCACAGATGACAGATGTGAAAGAGTCTGGAGAAGCCGCGGAGAACTTTATGCTGCCTGTAACATCGTTCAGCATGACCGGTTTGGTGGTGGGTCAGTGATGGTCTGGGGAGGCTTATTCATGGAGGGACACACAGACCTCTACAGGATACACAATGGCACCCTGACTGCCATTAGGTATCAGGATGATATCTTTGGACCCGTTGTCAGACCCTACGCTGGTGCAGTGGGTCCTGGGTTCCTCCTGGTTACAGCGCAATTTGAGTACAGTGTCACATGACCACGCAATTTTGTGTTAAATTACCGCAGTGCCGTATCACTAACAATGGCCTGGTCATGAAGGGGCGGGGGTAATGCTTCTGGAGCTGAAGTGGTTAATTTTAAACTGGAAAAAATATGACTCTGGTCAGCTTTATTGTGTACAGAAACGTACAGAGCTGTTACAGCTAAGTCCCTTTTAGAGATTAAGGTAAAAGGTGAGCTCACCAATGCGCTGTACATTACATTCTCTTGTTAATTTGACATCGGTTTTGGCTTAATAACATAAAATATGACAATTACGATGACTTAAATTCTTTTTTATCCAGTCCTTCGATAAACCAAGAGCTCTCTCGACATACCACTCATAAAATATCTTTATATACAAAATGGCTCTCTGCTTGACACTTCTGCACATTAATATGCTATAAAACTGGAAGTACTAGAGCAGAAACTATACAAGTCAAATATTTTTCATTTTTTGTTTTTATTTATTCCACTTCTCTTGGTAAAATTCAAGAAATGATGGTGTTCAAATAGTTTACTCACACAAAATACAACAGGTAATTGACTTTTATACCAGCATTTTATTACCACGGCAATGTTTTTCCAACTCAAGAAATTTATCAGTATTCACAAGACTCTTTCCTCAGAGGATTAATGAAATTTTACATTTGCATGGCTGATCCTGTACTGAGAGGAACTATGAATTTTCTTGAAAGTGGCATTATGACATATTAGCATGTGAGTTACTTGGTGTTTAATATGGCAAAGGACAGAAATATAGGTATGTGACTTACGGTTCAATGGTGCTCATAGAAAGACAATAAATCTTCAGGTCCTCTGGAGAAGGATTACTGCTCTCTCACTGATGACACTTAGCATATTAAATCTTAAATATTTAAAGGTAGGCTGTCTTAAAACTAAATCTTGCCTGCTAAAGAGCATTAACCTTTGCATTCCTGTTATAAATATCACACACTACATATTTTTGGATTTAGCCTTGTGAAGCTTTTAAAAGCAATTCCAGTTAACTCATGAAATCATTTAATGAAGTCCAAGAAATAAAAAGTCAACTAATTTGTACTGATGATGTATTTTGTTTCAAAATGATCCTTTGCAGACTTTTCACATACCTTTGTGTAAATCTTCAGTCTCTTGCCACTCATTTTGTGCTATGTAGCATTTTCCTCCCAGATGTACAGTTCTATATATAGTTAGATATAGTTAGATATAGTTAGATATAGTTAGATTAGTTAGATATAACTATATATATATATATATATATATATATATATATATATATATATACTATATATATATATATATATATATATATATATATATATATATATATATATATATATATAATGCTTCCAGTTACCTAACTCAGAAATGGGATAGAGGATATCGGTTCTATCTGACTGACCAGAGATATATATAATTCCACTGCAGAGAGACTCTGGTTTAGAAAGTACATGAATTCTCTTCACAAGCAGGGCAGGTTTTGTATTTTTTTTTGTTCAAGGATATTGTTTTTCTTTGGGGGGCGACCAAGTTCTACACAAAATCTTGAGACTATATAGATAATTAGCCAGATTCAGAAAGACTTACGACGGCGTATCAGTAGATACGCCGTCCTTAGTCCGAATGTGCGCCGTCGTATGTTTAAGTGTATTCTGGAAACCAGATACGCTTACATTTTGCCAAGATACACTTGGCGTCAGTCTCCTATGCCGTCGTATCTCAGCTGCATATTTACGCTGGCTGCTAGGGGCTTGTACGTTGATTTACGCCTAGAATATGTAAATGAGAAATATAAGCCTATTCACGAACGTACGCACGCCCGTCGCAGTAAGCTACGTCATTTACGTAAGGCGTTTTTCAGGCGTAAAGATAAACCACCAAAAAGATGGCGCAGCCAATGTTAAGTATGGATGTCGGAACAGCCGTCGAATTTCATGTCGTTTACGTCGTTTGCGTAAGCCGATTCAGAATGGGGCTGGGCGTTGGTTACGTTCATGTCGAAAGCATTGACTATTTGCGACATGATTTTGAGCACGCGCAATGGGATACGTCCACGGCCGGTGCATGCGCCGTTCGTTCGGCGTGTCATTTACGTGGGGTCACGATTCATTTACATGTATCACGCCCACCTTCCACCTACTTTGAATTACGCAGACTTACGCCGGCCCATCTACGCTACGCCGCCGTAACTTAGGGAGAAAGTGCTTTGTGAATACAGCACTTGCCTCTCTAACTTGCGGTGGCGTAGCGTGCTACGCCTGCTTACCAATACGCCGCCCTACCTGAATCTAGCTAAATCTATTTACTTTTCATGGGTAGTTAGCTTTATTTCATTAAGCGTAATAAAAATAAAAATAAATGGATTAAATCATAATTTCAAAGAAAATGGCATTGTAAGTAAATATCAAGTATTCTAAAACATGTTTATACTCATAATTTCTCTATGATTTATCTATTTGTTTTTGGATATTACTGATTTTTTTAAATATTTAAATATAAGTTTTAATAAAATAGGCAGCCGTCATATTTACCATATTCATATATATATATATATATATATATATATATATATATATATATATATACATATATATTTTTTTTAAGTACAGTGGCATTTTAGCAGATATTAGTGAAGCTGAAGTTGAAGAATGTACCTCACACAGTACCTGCAGAGAGCAGGATTTACATATTGCCAGTCATTTAAGGTTAAGTTTTGTTTTGTCTTACCTTTTTAAATGTTTTTAAAAAAATACATTGAAAATTAAAGACATATACAGTACCCCCTGTCCAAAACATTTCCAACTTAGGACACCAGGCATGTGGACGGATAACCCTTGAGGCAGCGAAGGCCCATGCCATGCTAGTACCACTCCACATACCCAATAAAATGAGCGAAGAAGAATTTGAAAAAAATGTTCTTTGCAGTGAAGCTTTGGAATGTCCATAAATTATCTGATTATGCCCATGATCAAATGCTGTTTGAGATATCCTAGTGAAGAAGTGAAACAGATCACCTCAATTCTAGGTTTGACTAGTCAGTAAGGCATTATGTTGTATGCAAGAAAATTATATATTTTTAATCTGTCTGCACTCAGGGTACTGGGCATTCTTCATATGATTTGCATGATATAGAAAAAGATGCCGCACAAGGCATCAAAGAGCACAAATACAACACAGATTAATTGTGTATGCTTTGAATGCAATTATATATACTTTAATGGCAGCACCTCCATCAACTGGAAAATGAATGAGATCAGTCTGAAATAAATTTGTGTTACTGGAGAAAACTAAGCTACTTTGAAATCATAAAACATTTCCTTTCTTATAAAATTACTGTACTTTACACTTAGGCAAGGGTTTGATCATTGATGCAGCAAATAAGATAAGCCCAATGGTACTTGCTGATTGAGTCATTAAACTGGTTAATACAGTGTAATTTATATGGGCTTAATCAAATGTATTACCTCTGACAACAATGCAAATGTTCAGAATGCTAAATATATTTTTCAGGGAAAGAACATAATTAATTCCTCCAACCTTGTCTGAAAATGCTTACTGGTCATTTTTGTAATTGCAATTTATTTAATAATATGTAAATCTATTATGTTCTGTCCCAGCAGAAAAAAAAAAGAAAAAGAAAAAATAAACCCACATAATTTTCCTCTAGCTAATATCTTTGGTTTCTTTTTTCCCACCCTTTGGAAATGAGGCCAAGTTCTAATATATTCACGTTGCCAGTTATTGCTAGGCAAAAAAGCAGTTTCTATCTCTTGCAGAGTTCACAGAGAGAGCAAAATGATAACTGCACAGTTCTCTGGATTTTACTTAAAATTAAACTCTAATGGTTTTTATTTAATTAAATTTTTATGAATTATAAACTGATATTTCAAATAATGATTCTATTGTTTGTATGCAAGTGTTATTTTACAAATAAACCTGTAATACAGGGGGCTTCCTTGACATTTATAAATGACCAATTTATAAGGTATGTGGCTTACTAGTGTCTGTACACTGTTTTCCAGTTCACGGCTTTCAAAAGTGATGCTCACAAATGGCTAAATAACTGTTTTGATTTGGCTTAATCATCAGAAGCTGACATTTAAAAAAAGCACAACTGGGCAAAAGTTCATGATAGAGAAGGAAAAGTGATGGGTGAAAAGATCAGTCAGGATCAAGTGGGTGAGCATCATAACCAATGATAAATAAAAAGTAAATAAATAAGAAAGTTCAGTATGCTGGACATGGACATTCAATGAACTCTTAAGCTATATTGCATGGCCTGATCACAGTGGCCAAACCCCAATATAGTATCCAGAAGCCAAACCTTGTAATATTTTTCTGGCCTGTTTTTGGCCAGTTTGCAATGACTTACTGACAGCAAAAACCAATGGACACTATTCTGTACTCCTACTTCTGGACCTTTTGGCTGCCCCACAGTTTTTTACCCTTTTGTATGACTTGAACCTTCCTCCTAGATTGTAAGCTCTAACGAGCAGAGCCCTCTGATTCCTCCTGTATTTAATTGTATTGTAATTGTACTGTCTGCCCTACTATTGTAAAGTGCTGCACAAACTGTTGGCGCTATAAATATCCTGTATAATAATAATAATAATAATAATAATAACAATAATTTGTAAAAAAAAAAGGCAATGATAGCTGTGGACTGCCATGAGGAAAATGTGCCAATGCATTCATTCATCAAGGAGTGGGTATTTTAATAAGGTTTAAAAGGCAACATTAAAAATACACAATTCCTTGAAAAAACATGATTGGGGATGCTTTAACCACTTAAGGACCGCCCCATGTAAATATACGTCGGCAGAATGGAGCGTACAGGCACACGGATGTGCCTGCACGTCCCTGCCTAGACGTGGGTCGGGGGTCCGATCAGGACCCCCTGGTACATGTGGCAGTTCCCGTGGCTGCAGGAGCGATCGCTCCCAAGCGAATCCTCAGAGCCTCTGCTCTGCACTTCCTCTGCCTGTGTATTGTAAACACTGGCAGAGGAAGTGATGTCACCTCTCCTCTCGTCTGTATTTTCGATCCGGTGAGAGGAGAGAAGACATCACAAGTAAGTCACACCAACACTACACTGACACCACACACATAGGCACATTAACCCCTTCAGATCACCCCCCCCAGCCCCCTGTCACAGTGTCACTGATTGCAGTGATCATATATTTACTGATCACTGCATTTAGTGTCAGTGTGAAGGTTAGTGTGACAGGCAGTTAGTGTTAGGTTCAGGGTAGCCCCCTACCCCCCCCTAATAAAGGTTTAACCCCTTGATCACCACCCTAGTTAACCCTTTAACCCCCTATTGCCAGTGTCACTAAGCGATCGGTTTTCTGATCGCTGTATTAGTGTCACTGTTGCCGCTAGTTTTTTTTATTGCGATTTTTTTTTATTAAAGACATGTGGCTGAATACATTTTGGCCTAAATGTTTGACTAAAATTTAGTTTATTCGATTATTCTCATAACAAAAAGTAGAAAATATAATTTTTTTCAAAAATTCCGGTATTTTTCCGTTTATATCGCAAAAAATAAATATTGCAGAGACAATCAAATACCATCAAAAGAAAGCTCTATTTGTGGGAAGAAAAGGACGCAAATTTTGTTTGGGAACCACGTCGCACGACCGCGCAATTGTCTGTTAAAGCGACGCAGTGCCGAATTGTAAAAACACCTTTGGGCATTTAGCAGCATATTGTTCTGGGGCTTAAGTGGTTAAACCTTCATGTAAATTGACACACCTGGGGGATATGCATCATACATACTAGAGGAAGTACAACTGGGGAAATCCATAGTGGAGAAGGATCAGGGGGTTTTGGTACATCATAAGCTTAATAATAGCATGCAATGCCAAGCTGCGGTTTCGAAAGCAAGCAAAGTAGTTTTTTGTATTAAGAGAGGTATGGACATCAGAGAGAGGTATCATTTTGCTCCTATACAAATCATTAGTAAGAACTTGTCTGGAGGGAAGATTAGAGGAACTGAATTTATTCTCTCTTGAGAAGAGGATAATAAGGGGGGATATCATCAACATTAACAAATACATAGGGGTCCTTATAGTGAACTTGGTGTCGAGTTATTCACTTTAAGGTCATAACAGAGGAAAAGGGGGCACTCTTTACATCAAGATGAAAAGAGATTTCATCTCCAAATACGGAAAGGTTTCTTCACAGTAAGAGCTGTAAAAATATGAAATAGACTCCCTCCAGAGATGGTTCTGGCCAGCTCAGTAGATTGCTTTAAAAAGGCCTGGATTCTTTCCTAAATGTACATAATATAACTGGGTACTAATATTTATAGGTAAAGTTGATCCAGGGTATAGCCTCTAAGGGGATCAGGAAGGATTTTTTCCCCCTGCTGTAGCAAATTGGATCATGCTTTGCTGGGGTTTTTCGCCTTCCTCTGGATCAATTGTGCGTATGGGATTGTATGATTTTTATTTATTTATTTTATTGGTTAAACAAGATAGACTTGTGTCTTTTTTTTAAATTTTTAATAATTTTTATTGAAGTTTTCAAAATGAGAACATGTGTCACATAGGTTAATACAGTAACATAAAGATAGGTCCAAAAGCGGCATCTTCCGAGGCCATGAGCAAAAAGTACAACAACATTGTGATGATGGAAGAAAAGAGGCGATCAGGCTAACAGCGACCATTGGCGACTTGTGTCTTTTTTTTCTACCTGACTAACTATGTAACTATGGAACTATGTATTTACTCCTGCAAAAGTAACGGTAAAAAAACTATTGTTACTAAATTACAGTTTTGATCCTGGAATGGTGTTTTAAACAAAATAGCCAGGGGATCCTGTGGGACACTATTGACCAAGCATGTTCATAACCCTGTTCTCAATGATGGCATAGGTGCTGTCTTTTGTGGTGAAAGTCTGTTAGGAGAAAATTGTTGAGTAGGACCATCGTGTGTGTGTTGGCGGGTCAGAAGAGTGTTTTTCATTGTGATGGATCTACATCACTGGACGACGCGATTAACAGCCTATATAAGAAAGGGGGCAGTGAGTGTGCATCCAATCCTCCAACCATAATAGGTCACATGCCATACAGAAGAAAACAATAGCATGGCGTCCTCCTTAAAATCAATGTGTGGACCCATGGAAAAAAAGCAAAAAAAATTTAAGAAGTCCCACTAAGAATCCATACCTGACTCTTATCCTTCTAAGGTATGGGTTTTTAGGTGGGACCCCCATTCAAGAAAAAAGCATGATCCTCTCTAAAAATCTATACAAGTCTAGTTATTAACATTATCCAAGATGCAAATTTGCATTCTAGAGAGGTTTAGATATACATAAAACATTTAACAGTTGGAAGAAGACTAACCCTCCTACACTGGCTGACTGGATTGACCGTGTACAGCGGATTTCTGAGATGGAGGACTTGATTCACCAAGCCAATGATAATCCGATGAAACCTGGTCCTGTTGGATTCACTTTAGGAATTTGTCACGGTTTACAGACTTATTAGGCACATAATTGGTCCTTGTATTTACAATTGTTACAGCTACTTTAATTTTTCCTATTCTTCTTTGACGTAGATCACCTATGGGGATTAGAACCCCACATATTCCATTTACCGCTCCGTTTGAGCGCTTGCCTACATATTTTTAAATTTTCCCTTTGAAATCTTTACATACCTTTATTTTGATTTACTGAACACTTTTGCTATGTGCTATGTTCCACCCATTATTTTGAGACTACTATGTATGGATGTCTCTATTATCATCTTTTTTTTGTTGTTGTTGTTTTATCGCTTCATTCACATCAGGAGGCTCAGATTGAATTATCCTGTATTTTCTGATTCGTCTGTGCTTTATATCTTCAAGATACTAACATAGTAATGTACGATTTTCCTGTTTCTGCTTTATCTCATTCTATTTGATATTCTGATACTTGAATATATAATGACAATGTTAATATATTGTCTACCTCCATATTTCTGTTATTTTGTGTTCAAAATGTATTGTACAACCCCGTATATATATATATATACGCAAATTAATTATATTTCTATTTAAACTTTAATAAAATGTTTGAAACAAAAACATTTAACAGTGTAACTTGGCCCTCCCTACCTGCTGACCCTTTTGCAGCAGTATGGCTTTATTGGTGAGTTTCTATTGCTTCCAAGCTTTGTCCCACATACCCACAATACGAACTGTGTATGTATGCAGATGATGTTATGTTGTTTCTCTCCCAACCATTGCTCTCCCTCCCAAGTCTTTGATCAGTCTGCATAGATGTGCCCCCTTTCAGAATTAACAGTTACCCTCTCCAAATCTACAACCATTCCTATACATTTTCCCTTGGCCCAGTGGGAACTGCTTAAATTGTCTTTTCCATTTGTATGGTCAGATAATCAATCTATTTTCTACTTGGATGTTGTCAGTAATATTCCAAAAAGGCTGCCAACAGACATTGCAAATCACTCCCTACCTTTTATGTAAATGACAACGTTTGGTTATCAACCAAAAATGTGATGGTTCACGTTCTATCTGCTAAGTTGGGTCTGACGTTTGTTGGACCTTTCCACATCAACATAAATATGTCAATCCTAAAGTGCAGTATAATATCAAAATAAAATTCAAATATATGTGTATAAAAGTTCATAAAGTGCCAATAAAGTGCAAAGAAGTCCTGTATAGTCCAAGAAAAAACAAAGTATTATAATTCTTCCACCAACTACTCAGATTGTTGCCAGCCTCTTCCCAGTGTAAAGAAGCAACCAGCCACAACCTCTTGAAATGTACCCTGGAAAATGTGCTACAAAATGTGCAGCAAGCTTAGCATGCTATCCATGGTAGCCTTTGCATTATTCCACAGTGCTATTCAGTTCCCAGCAACAATTAAAGCTGCAGAAAATAGAACTCACAAAGGAGAGATGGTAATAGTGTAGTAATTATTGCAACATGAGGATCACATACATAGCATGCTAAACAAAAAGACAAATGTATAAAAAAAAACGACTATTACTCACATAGAAAGCTGCTGCTGACCGATATCATGCAGTGATGTGAAGTTGGCACTAAAGTCTCTGTCTCAACGTGAGTTTTAGCTAATAGACCATCTTCAGGGGACCTCCAGTGCTGAGTTATATATTAATCTCCATCCATAGTGGACCTTTCAGCCATGTTGTTGTAGACCAAAAATAAAAGAAACTAAGAATGAGAGTTCAATATTTTCAGCAGCTTAGACCACAATTTATATATGTGCATTTATATAAAAAGGGAAGCTATTTACCACAGCATTAGTAGATTATTTTACATATCCTGATGTTTACAAATAAACATGGATGCAAGGTCTAATAGATAAATGAGCCCTCTAGTGGGCCACAAACATTACTGTGCCCCCCCCTGGAATTTGGAATAGGCAGCAGATGGGGTGCTTAAGTGTCACAGATGCAAAGAGACTGTGGTAAAGCTTACCCATGATGTAACATGTATCAGTGGGCAGCTCAGCTGAACGCTACACATTCAAGCAAATGAGGAAGTGTTGCAAACGCCCTTCAACCATGCACACAGCTGTGGTAGGATTGTTGCCAAATATGGGTAAAAACTGCCAGTGAGGAGGCATCATATTGCTTCTTCACCACCTGTCAGTAGCCTCTGAAGTACAATGCAAACTCAGATCGGGGAAAGGGAGATTTAGATGCACATCTAAATCTACCCCTAGTGTCGGTATCACCACAACTTATTTTGCAAGAGGTTCATATGATGTCTTGTCTGACTGTATAATATTTTTTGATGACATATGGAGTTTTTCAAAGCCTTCTTAGATTCATATGTTATTGATTACAAATCTTATACACAACTATTGTATGTGTCTACACTGTACCTTTTGCATGCTGCTACCAAAATAAGCAACTTGTAAACAATAAAATGGAAAATTGTATCAAATACTTACCGTAATTTTCCTTTCCTGATGCCAAGACATGGCAGCATACCTATGATATAGCCCCGCCCCTATATCCACCCACAGGACACGTTTAACTCTCTAAAAAACTCTGACTGAGAGCTACCTCCCCCATTCTCCATATAAAGTACAAAGATCAGAGGGAGGGTTCGTATGCTGCCATGTCTTGGCATCAGGAAAGGAAAATTACGGTAAGTATTTGATACAATTTTCCATTTTCCTGACGCCAGACATGGCAGCATACCTATGATACATGAAGAGCTTTCTAGAGGGAGGGTTTAATGCTGTAACTTAAAAAAGACAAAGAAGCTTGAATAAACTTCCTCCCAAACTCTACCGTAGTAAGAGCTGCTAGATCCACCCTGTGGTGTATTAAGAACAAATAATGTGATGACCAGCTAGCCTCTTTGCAGAATGTCTACAGAGACAACCCTGCCTGTGCTATCCAAGAAGATGACATCACCCTGGTTGAGCGATGAGCACACGCTGATACCCATTGCCAGAGAGACCCATGGTCTGTGAGGCCAGCAAGGAAAACCTGTGATGACTGTCAAAGCTCAACAATTTCTTTAATCCTAAAATTCCTGGAGGGAAGGTATAGGCCAGTTGCCCAACCCAAGGCTTGGTAAAGGCATCTGTCCCCTCCACTAATGGATGAGGGTAGCGTGAGAGGAACCGGTTCCCTTTGTAGCAGGCCGATGAGGCAAAACAGATCCAGTTGTGCGAACCTCCACTCGTGAATGATCCCTTGGAACACTTCAGGGTGAAGGGAATATTCGTTGGGATCCTTGAATTGCCCGGATAGACAATCCGCTTCCAAATTCTGATAGGCTGGAAGATATATGGCAGATATATGGCCCTCAAATCTGGGAGATATTGCTGGGCCAAAGTCAGGATTGGTTCCACCTCTCCCAGGAGGGACTGGCTGTGCATGTCACCTTGTCGCTGTATATGGGACTGCTGCCATGTGGTCCAGACAGATTTGGACTGGCAGACCCTATGTGTGTGGCAGTAAAGTGTTCAATGTAAATGCTGGTAGGAGTTCCAGAATATGGAAACTAGGCCCTGAGTGGGAAATTCCCACCTGCCCTGAATCCTGAGATGCTCGCAGGTGGTGTCCCACCCTGCTGTGCTGGCATCTGTAGCAACAATGATCCATGGCTGCAGCCCTAATAGACTAAGGCATTTAGCAGTTTTTCTTTTTTTTTTTTCAATCACCAGAACTCTGGTGCCTCTGGCTAGACAAAACGCTTCCATTGCGTCAGGAAGCCTTGTTGGAAAACTGAGTTTCCAGTGAGCCCAGAGGATCATCGGAATACAAAAGCCATTGTCCCGAGAGGACTCATGCACTGGGATGCTGACATCACTGTTGCAACCAACGCCTGTTGGAACATCTCCCTGACTTTGGGGAGTTTGAGGTGGCAAAGAAACTGAGGCCGAGTACACACGGCAGAGAACCTCGACAGGCAGAACACATCGTTCCGCCCGTCGAGGTTCTCTGCCGGCCGTCAGAATCTGTGACCCGCCCGTCGGGAATGGCAACCAGCCATTCATCCCGACGGGCCGTCGAGCAAATAGAGAACCTGTTCTCTATTTGCTCGACGGGTTTCCCGATGGGCGGGGCTCGCAGAGAGCGTACACACGGCCGAGGTTCTCGCTGGAATGCAGCTCCCAGCGAGGTTCTCGCTGGTTTCTGGCGAGAACCTCGGCCGTGTGTACGCCGCCTGAGGCTGCCTGAGTACTAAACCAGGCCCCTAGGTAGAGCATATTCCGCATAGGCGCCAACGAGTTTTGGCAATGCTTGCCCCTCAACTCAAAACGGTTGGTAAGACTGAAGGATCAGGACATGCTGATAGGTATACTGCAGGTCCACTGAAATCCTCCAGTAACCTTGTTGAATGACCTGGATTTATGGCATGGAGAGACTCCATCTTGAGTCTATCCGTATAAATTGATTCAGCCTCTTGAGGTAGTTCTGGAGGCTGCCGATTAAATAACCAATAACAGCCTTGCCATTGGTAATGATTAAGCACAAAATGAATGTGTGAAATGCGTCTATGTGACCTCGTGTTGGTGTCATTGCTTTGAACAATAAAAGGAATATCGAAATTCCTGGATGCGCAGCCATTTCTTCTCTTACATGGCCTTGCACTACTGAGGGCTGAAACCACCATTCTTCGGTAGTGGTCTTACCGGAACTGGGTCACTTTGAGCCACTTGGCTCCAACTGCCTCCTGGGCAGGCCTGGCGTTAAAAGGGCTTCTGAGTATCCTGGGGAGCCGCATGGGTCTTGGCCTCCTGCGATCTTATGAAGGTTGAATGTGTACCCCTCTAACGCCTTCTGACACCCTAGGATGGGCGAAAGCCTCCAAAATCGCAGTACCTGTTTGGCGCTCCTCTGAATGATTGCCCCCTCTGGCTCTTCGATCTTGGGGTAGAAGATCTGATTTTCCTCCTATAACCCTGGAGAAGATAGTTTCCAGTATTTTGACAAAACAGCGCCTTCCCATCAAAAGGCAGCTTACAGCAATTCAGCTTTGAGGATGAGCCAGCCGCCCAGGATTTTGCCCCAGTGCACCTTTGGCTGCGACTGAGCCAAGCATTGCTCTGGATGACCATCGAATGATGTCTATAGCTGCCTCACCTGTAGAGTCCGCTGAAAGTTATCTCGTCAAGAGCCTTGATGACTCTTCTCTTTGGCAGCTGGGTTTAATCGCATACTCCAAGTTCTAAGCCCACATGCTCACATAGCACTTGCTATGGATGTTAAAGCAATGCGTCTCACAAGGATCTCGTGAAAGGAGAAAGAACCTCCCATCGGAAGTGTCACATTCTTGGTCAGTCTGGTGACTGCCGCATCCACCGTTGGAGGGTAGATAAAGTAGTCGCATCCTTCCCTATTAGTGGAAACAACTTCTGCAACCTATTGGTTGAGGAGGATTTTCTCTCTCCCTTTTCTCATTCCTCCTGAAAACAGGCTTCCTATTTCTGTCATAAGAGAAAAAAGGTAGCTTACCTGCTTCTTTAGATTCCTCCTATGGAACCCAAAGGCTTGCTCACACTTGCAGCAGGATCTGCCATTGTCCTAAATGGCAATCTGTGCTTAGGTCACCTTTCAGAGGTATTTGAATTTGTCACTTAGAGTAGACCAATGAATGCAATGCGATCTTCAAAGAGCGATTTGTACACAATGTTGCAAATCGCATGGGTGCGGCCCATTCACTTGGTTGCCCTATGTGCGCAAATAGAAGCCCCTGCTCCTATTTGAGGGCGACCAACTTTGCACAATGTTTTGAAAGGTGCGTTCTCCAACGTGACCTATCACAGCAGAATCGCATGGCATTTAGGGTGCCCTGAAAGAATAACGGTACCTAATGCATATTGTACAGCGATTGTCACACAATTTTAAATCAGATTGTACGGTGTGTAATAACTGGTTTTCTCCTTCTTTGGAGGAGGTACCGGATCCACCCATTACAGTGCAGCTTTACTGCCATAACAAATGAGGATATTAGCATAAAACAAAGCCTCAACCTTCAGGATCTTCTGTTGAGGAGGAGGCAATATCATCTCCCTCTGCCTGAAAGGTTGGCTATAATACTGGGTTTGGGAAACTAGCCTGCTTAATCTGCTGGGCTGGAGTCACCCCCGAAGTGCCTGATACCCCTCCAGTTAGAGAGGGTTGAATGGCTTGGTTTAGACCTGGTGTAGTGCCCATACTGTCCATCCACTTCTGTCCCTGGCTGCCCGAGATGACTGGAAATTTCAGCCAGGGGGTTGGGGACTATTTTGCTGAGCAAGGTGACACCTGCTGACTCCCAAACTCCTCTCTGGCAAGCTGCCTGAAGCAGTCGCTGCAAAGTAGCTTTCCAGGCATAGGGTCATCTCCACATGACCAACATATCTGCTTTCGGGCGCTGAGCCCTCAGAGGAGAAGCTGTGTGCGTTCTCTTAAGCGTACATTTGCACCCTTTGTACTGGGGTCTGCCAGGACTGGAGGAGACACCTTCCGCCCTGAAAATCCTGATGATCCAGAGAGGGCCTCTGAACCTCCTTGAGCGGGTGTGAGCGGCCGGGGTTGCAACAGATAAGAAGGCGCGCTTGTCAGGGCTCAATGCACTCTTTTCTCCCGCGTCTTCTTACTTACCAAAAGTTGGCCCTCTACCGGATAGTGGGGGTGGTCTTTGTTATGTGGCAGTAGGCTCATGCTGATGGGAGTTACTGAAAGGTGCATGGGGGACTGCATGACCACAGAAATAAGGGAAGTGAAAGAGAAAAATATATACATATATCTCAGCATTTTTTTTTTTTTTTACAAATAGTAATAATTTAAACAAAATAATCTGGCAGAACCCCCATCCCCCTAGTAAAACATTGCTCCTACTCCTCCCCCCCCCCATATATCCCCATTACTAGGATAGATAAGACTTACCTCAGAAGGAGATGCTTAAAAAGCAAAGACATTCATTAGCTGTTTAACTGCTCCCTGCAATTGAATCACCTGAGACTCAGTCTTCTCTCACCTCTACTCTAATACAATTAGGAAGGCCAACACCCATCCACACAAAAGGACAGTTTTAAGCTGGCTACACACCATACAATCTTCTGCAGATTTTTACCCTTCAGATTTATCAAACCACACAACATGAGGCCAAACCCTAAAGCCTCAACCTGTATGCAATCAGGCAGGCACCACATGGTCCTGGCAATTCTAAAGGAAATCAGACAACAAAAGTTGCAGTGTGTATGGGGCCTTTAAAGACATGAGAACAAGAAAGAAACTGACAGACCTGGAAAAGGGCTTCCATAGGAAAGAAGGCATCATGCAGTCCCAGCTTGCTCAAATCAGACTCCATCGCCGGCAATGCCGAAGGAGGACTGTCGTCTCTGATTAGAGAACACCTCAACCCCAGAAGACCACCAGAAGGGGTTCCCCACCTTGTTGGTGCATTTAGCGTGCCTAAGATGTGGGACCTCGAACTGGGAGAGGCTGAACCCAGCCGGAACTTCGACATAGTCGGCAGGTAAGGGATTATCCTGAATGAAACGGTCTGTAGGCTGATCTTGAGGACAAAAAAAGAGAATGGGGGAGGTAGCTCTCAGTCAGAGTTTTATAGAGAGTTAAACGTGTCGTGTGGGTGGATATAGGGGCGGGGCTATATCATAGGTATGCTGCCATGTCTGGCGTCATGAAAAAACTATACTAGACCCTTAGGCCTCGTACACACCATCGGACTTATCCGATGAAAACGGTCCGCGGACCATTTCCATCGGATATGTCCGATCAGGAGTTTGATCCGATGGCGTGTACACACCATCGGATCAAATTCCCCGCCGCCGGACGGCGCGGTGACGTGGCGGTGACGTTGACGCCGCCACGTCACCGCTACGTCACCGCACCAGGAAGTAAAACACTTCCGCGCATGCGCCGAATACATTCGGCGGCGGCGCGGCGGCGGTGCGGGACGACATGTCTGCTGGTAAGTGTACTAACCAGCAGACATGTCGGGCGGACAGATTCCCACCGGATAGATTTCAAAGCTTGCTTTGAAATCTGTCAGGTGGACAAATCTGTCCGCTAGCCCATACGCACGAGCGGAGATGTCTGCTGAAACGGTCCATCGGACCGTTTTCAGCGGACATATCCCCTCGTGTGTATGAGGCCTTATCCTACGGCTCTAATCAGGTGCTTAAAAAAACACCCCTGCCGCTGAAATGTATGCACCTGGTATCCTAAAAGGGGCCGGACACATGAATAGGGGGTGGCTGCGTGAATCCATCTATTAATCATATAGGGGTGGTGTGGATAGAGGGGGCCCTTATCCTAGAAAGAGGTATAGTATTGAAAGGAGATCCCATGCAAAACAAAAAGCAGTTCTGCTGCCACCTCTTGAACCATACCATGCCACATGCCCTCAACATAGGGAAGGGTACCTTGTCAGGGTACCTCAACATAGGGGAGAGTACCTTGAACCCTGAACAATGTGTTGGTGGTGACAAAAGCCTCATCCCTACATCTTTTGCACAATGGACATGGATGCCTGCAAAATCTAGAAGTCTACTTTAAAATAAAGGAGGCCCCAGAAATCCATCTTCCCATAAATGAGTATGCTTCCTTCTGGCTGCTGAATGTCAAACAACCATTAAGCCGATGCCACTGATCAAATATGGTAAATTTTGGTCAATATCATCATCCAGGATGCCTTCCAGCTTGTTTACAACTTGAAACAAGCCAGCAGGAGGCCTTCCGCTTAATTTAGGGCCCTGTTCTACTGCTGCCCGCACAGCATTTTGAACTGCAGAGCTGTGCAACGGGGGGAGTGTGTGTGTGTGTGGGTGCATCATAAAACTGCAATTTATTACTGAACTTAATTTGAAGTGTACGCTTCATTCATGCTACTGCACAGCAGCGCAATGTGCTATACATCCACCAGTAAAAAAAAAAAAAAAAAAAAGACGAAAAGCAGGCTGCTAAAAGTAATCATGAAAATACTATTGAAGAGTATGTCACAGGGGCTTTCAATGGTGACTTCAAGAATATTTTTTTAAGATACATTAGGCAGACATGGTCCCCTGGAAATCCGTGATGAGGAAAGTCTTATAGCCATCACTGAAGTGTATGCATATGGACAGGAAGTGACAGCTAAAAGGCTACAGGAGACCAGCAGTACTAAGATACAATAATGGTTAAAAAAATTAAAACTAATTTTTATACACAGCAAGGTCATTTACCAAACTAAATGCTATTCAGTTAGGGATTACAGCCCCTTCAAGCTTATCTTAACTACAAGTTTATTTTTAAGACCACCTATAAGATCAGTGCATTTTAAACCGGTGCAATTATATTCCATTGCAGATTTATGAGGATTTGCAGATTTATGAGGATGGGGTTGGTGATAAATAAATGGACAAAGCATTACTGTTAACAGCTAATCGCTCACAGCTATTACGTGTGCTTGTATTAGATCTGTTGCTATTGACATTTAACTTATTTTTTAGACTCTGACCTGACTGTACTTTGTGGTCTTTTTGATGAAGTCAGTGGCCTAAAAAGTAGATCAATTTAAAAAGTTAACCATCACTACTTTATATTACACAGGCGTTTATGTCATTTTTTCTTTGGACTGATGCCGCGTACACACGATCATTCTTTGTGATGAAAAAAAACGACGTTTTCTGTGAAGTAAAAAACAACGTTTTTGAAACGTCACTTTTCAAAGACGATTTTGCATACACACCATCGTTTTTTTCACAAAAAGCGAGGTTACGTTCACCACTCTTTTCCATTGAAGCTCGCTTCATAACTAGCTTCTGGGCATGCGCGGGTTGAAAAACGTCGTTTTAAACGACGTTTTTGCTACACACGGTGACTTTTTGTGAAACAAAAAACAACGTTTTGAAAAATTACACAAAAAATTCAAGCATGTTGGAATTTTTTTTGGGTCGTTTTTTTTTAAGACAAAAAACTACGTTTTGCCCACACACGATCAATTTAAATGACGTTTTAAAAAACGATGTTTTTTTCCATCGCAAAAAACGACCGTGTGTACGCGGCATAAGGAATATATCTACATTAGACTATATATTTATATTTATGTTTCTAATGTCTTGATGTTATACAGTCAAAACTATATATTAACCACTTCATTACTGGGCACTAAAACTTCCTTCCTGCCCAGACCAATTTTCAGCTTTCAGCGCTGACGCATTTTGAATGACAATTGTGCAGTCATACAACACTGTAGCCAAATTATATTTTTATATATATAATATAATTTTTTCCCACAAATAGAACTTACTTTTGGTGGTATTTGATCATCTCTGCACTTTTATTTTTTGCACTATAAGAAAAAAAAGTCATAAAAAAATAACACAATATTTTTTACTTTTTGTTATAATAATATCCCAATTTTTTTTTTAAATATATTTTTCCTCGGTTTAGGCCGATACGTATTCTTCTACATATTTTTGTTAAAAAATTCACATTAAGCGTTTATTGATTGGTTTTGCGCAAAAGTTATAGCGCCTACAAAATAGGGGATAGCTTTATGATTTATTTTTTATTTTTTACTAGTAATGGCGGCGATCTGTGATTTTTTTTGTCAGGCCTGCGATATTGCGGCGGACATATCGGACACTTTTGACACAATTTTGGGACCATTCACATTTATACAGCGATCGGTGCTATAAAAATGCACTAATTACTGTATAAATGTGACTGGCAGGGAAGTGGTTAACACTAGGGGGTGAGAAAGGGGTTAAATGTATTCCCTGGGTGTGTTTTAACAGTGTGTGGAGGGGGACTGACTGGGGGAGGTGACCGATGCTGTGTCCCCAAGGGACACAGCACCTGTCTCCTCTCCCTGACAGGATGTGGAGCTCTGTGTTTACACACAGAGCTCCACGTCCCTGCTGTCACCGCCGATTGCGGGTACTTGGCGGGTACTTGGCTTGGACATCACGGCCACCAGGCACGCGCATCGGCATCTCAGCGATGCGCGTGTGGGGAATGCACATAAAAGGACGACCAGGGATGTCCACCCGGCAGTTGAGAGCCGCGTTGTGGACGTCTTTCATCAATAGCGCTGCTCTCAAGTGGTTAATATTATTGTATTATTATTATTGTTATTATTATTATTACTTTTATTGTAGTATTTATAGATTAGGATTGTTCTAATAATGTGTCGGCTTAAGTAGCTTTTTACGCTTTTGGTTTTAAAAATGAATCAGCTTCAAAGGTCACTAGATATACTTGTAGCTGAAAGGAAGTTTATCACAGTGTGAAAATAAATTGAGATGACAGAATTACTTTTGTTTCTGACCCCTGTGTTTCCTTCTTATTGCAAGAGAAACTCAAACACATTTAAAAGACTGGTAGTCAATACGCCTCCTTTCAACGTGTCACTTTTGGAGGTTTTTATGGAAGATGAGTTTTTATTATATATTTTTTCCTTCTGAAATATAATAACAGCATTCAACCCATCTTCCTACTAACATATATGCATGCTTGCAACTTGGAAAAAGTCACAAGATGATAAGTTTTCAGTACAATTACAGTTTGTGTACTTTTTTGCTAGACGATGCATTCTTCATCTCACTTTGGAAGTATATTTAAAGACCACTTTCCTAAGTAATTGCTACCCCCTTGAAAATAATCAAAAAGTGATACATCAATGTCAAGAACAGTGTTTCTGAGCATTGAAGAAGGCTGACCTTGCTTTCATTTTCTTACATGATGTACCGACTCTGACAAGATGAGACGTAAAATGTATAAATAGTATGTAAATATAGTTTAGCAGGCAGCAGTCTTTTCTAACCTGCAAGTTAAAATAATAAAAAATCACTAGCATACTAACAGGAACAGGCAACAATCACAAAGTATACAGTATACAGTAATATTGCTTATAAGAAAGAGCAATGCCAGTTAACAAGTAAAAACAATCAGTGAGTCAATGATGCTTTTTAGTGCACAATTTAACTGTGCTTCAATAACAGAGTTACTCTCTGTTCTTGGTAGTCCACGGTATCCAGATTCCACAGAATGCCTTGCAAAGTCAGTAGGAGAACCATGGGAGTATACTTCATAAAGTCTATGCTGTGTAACTTCCTCTTTCTCTGTCAGTCGGATTCATTTATCACAAATCACATTCATACTCTTTATCTAATTGGTTGCTGTAAAATGTCTTTTATTGGTATTTTTTACATTTGTCTTTGTGTTTGTGGTAGATAGCGTTCTTAGGGTTCTAGATAGAACATTCTAGCTTCACAAGCAAGAATGTTTATAGACTTTCAGAGGAACTACTTGTACAGTGTCACAATGTATGGGTGGCAACCCTAAGTACTGAACAAGTAGGCTTTGCTTTCTGTATGTATCTTTGACTGGAGTGTAAAAAAAAAAAGCCACATTCACCCAATCCTGTGCACTCACCTAACACAATGGACATATACTTCCACTCACTCTGATGGTAACACCCTTAACCACTTCAATACTGGGCAATATACACGTATTGCGATTTTTATTACCAAAAATATGTAGAAGAATACATATCGCCCTAAACTGAGAAAATAATTGCTTTTTTTTTTTAATTGTAGATATTTATTATAGCAATAAGTACAAAATATTGTGTTTTTACGTATTTTTTTGTTTATAGCGCAAAAAAATTAAAACTGCAGAGATAATCAAATACAACCAAAAGTAAGCTCTATTTGTGGGGAAAATCAATCATGGAGCTGGTGGATGTTAGAGACCTTGCGCTCCTCCACCTTCCGTTTGAGGATGCCCCACAGATGCTTAATAGTGTTTAGATCTGGAGACATGCTTGGCCAGTCCATCAACTTTACCCTCAGCTTCTTTAACAAGGCAGTGGTCGTCTTGGAGGTGTGTACTGTACTGGTGTGGCAGCAAGCTGGGACATGGTTTATGGTGTGACTGGTTTACACTGGTCTGGTAACACTGCACTAGTGATCTGGAACACTATTGCTTGCTTACACCCGTGTGGTGACATTTTAGAACCCGAAAAATTATCATGTGTACGCGCCATAAGAAGAGATCAGTGTAGGTTTTGCAGGTACTGGCAGATCTGTTAAAGTACATTACAATTATATGAAAACAAGTGGAAAAAAGCATACAATCTTGCTGCAGGAAATCTTTGGATAATGTATTTTCCAGATAAAAGTTTTCATTTGTAATTGACTTTGTTACTTCCTAATACATACTATCCATAGATTTACTGCTTCCTTCAGAAATCTTTAAAAACACACTATAGAATAAACAAAAAGGGCACACACATCGTGTGACACCTTCATAAAAACCTTTATTAAAACAGTAAAATTTGGTACTCACAAATGTTTTTATAGACTTGCTTTGTCACATAAAATAGCATTCAGGGAAAGACCTACTCAACCCTCACTGTTCAGAAGAAATTATGAAGTTACTGTTAGAAAGCATGAAACCACAGGATACATTATCGCTATTAATTCTCAGTGCGAATCTGAAGTGATTTCACAGGGTGCTTTCTGTAGTGACAAGTGTGATTCTAATGCAAATTAAAGTGATTTTTGAGGGAGATTTTGCATAGCTGGAGATAACATTTGCACCGAATCCACACTAAACTCGCACAGGACCCTTTTTTTTTTAACTGGATCAAAATTACACCACAAATAGCCTTCATTTAAAACAATGTTTTTTCAGTGGGATTTAAGAGTGAACCCTCTTTATCAGGGCTCTCTTGTAATGTATTATAAAAGCAATGGTTAATTAACCACTTAAGAACCGGACGATTTTTCCCCCTAATGACCAGGCCATATTTTGCAATACGACACTGCTTCGCTTTAACTGAGAATTGTGTGGTCATGTATTGCTGTACCCAAACAAAACTTTTTTCCCTCAAATAGAGCTTTCTTTTGATGGAATTTGATCACCTCTGCGGTTTTTATTTTTCTATAAACAAAAAAAAAGTCTGACAATTTTGAGAAAAAAACACAATGGGCCAGATTCAGGTACATCTGCAAATTATTGGACCGGCGTAGCGCACCGCATTTACGTTAGACTTGCGCAATGTAGCCTCGCAATCACCCTATTTTTGTCGCTTTTACGCACAAAATTGCGCATGCGTAACGTTATTTCAGAGGCGTAAGGCAGAGTATTACAAATTGGGAAGGACGTGGGCGTGTTACATTGAAATGAGCCGTGACCCCATGCAAATGAAGGGCCGGCCGGCTCGCACATGCGCACATGAAGCAGACCATGGTCAGCACCTCTGTGCGCATGCTCACAACTCGGGAACGGCGCAATCAGAGAAATTGGAAGTGGACTAGGGCAACTTGAACTACGCAGACAGCATAAATAGACAGACACAAACGCACTTCCTTTGCAAAAGTACATCCCTTTGTATTAGGGCTGTGCAAATTAACTTTTAATCGATCGATTAATCTTTAATTTTTTTGATCGATCAAAATCTTTTTGATCGATCAAAATCTTTTTTTTTTTATACAATAGTTTATTATTGAAAATTTTCAAAAGTACAAAAGTAGGAAAACAGAAAAACATTCACATGTATTCCCAAGGATCAGCAGGGGAAATCACATACATTGACAACTCCAGAAGCAAACAGGGTAGATCAGCAAGAAACATATGAGTACGAGCAAGGCAATCATATTAAAGACAACAATTCAAAGTAGGGGAAGGAGATATCGTCTTTGTCACTTGTCATACTCTGGGGAGTGCATGGAGGAGTAACATGGGGGGAGGTCGAGTAAAGTGAATAGGGTCAGGAAAGAGAGGGAGAGTAGGGGAAGGGCGAGAGAAAAAAAAAAAAGGGGGAAAGGAGAAAGGGAAATAGGAAGGAGGTGAGGGGGTGGGGGATGAGATGGATACCTGAGTGTTCATTATCATAAACTTTCACATAGACAGTTGTTCAGAACATATCAAAAAGAACATAACCTAGGTAGACATTCCAAAGTCACCATATCACCGCACCTTGAACCAGTCAGTCCAGGGCTTCCACTGAGTATCAAATTTTGCTCTCCTACCCTCTCTGCTCGCCAGCAGGGACTCAAAGACATAGTTATTCCTGGTAATTTCCAGGACCTCAGATACGTTTGGTACATTGTGTGATTTCCAATTTCTAGTCAGCAACAATCTGGCCGCCAGCAGGATGTGAGTGACTACAACTCGAAAATCTGGAGGGAATCCTTCGATTCCCAAGTTCAGTACTGCCAGTTCCGGGCAGGGGGGTGTGAGTATACCTGTTATGCGTGAGATGCATCTAAAGACCCCCCTCCAGTAACTCGTGAGGTTCCTACAGAGCCAAAAAACATGAAAAATATTGCCAACCTCTCCACAATTCCTCCAGCACAATGGGGAGGTCGAAGAGTAAAATTGGGCTAAACGATATGGTGTTAGGTACCACCGCAGAGCTATCTTTTGGGACAGCTCCCAATGGTTAATACATCTGGAGGCTTTGTATATGAGTTTAAATGAATACTTCCATTGGTTTGGAGAGAATGTTTTGCCCAAATCGGTTTCCCATTTACAAAACGGGGGGGACTTTTTAAAGAGGAGCTTATCTTGGAATAGGTTATAAAAAAGGGAGATACCTTTAGGGGGGAGGGTCGAACTAGTGTAAAACTGCCATACGGCGCTGTGGATCAGTACATTTCGAGAGTGTAGTGATTTGAGGAAATGGGACGCTTGCGAGTGCCTGAAACTGTCCAACTGTGTCAAACCAAAGTCCGCGGTCAGCTCGACAAATGGCTTTAGGATGTTTCGGCAATATAGGTCTTCAACCCTGGTAAGGCCCTTGGCGGCCCAGCCGGAGAAGGAGGCGTGTGGCACTGCTGCCGACAAGGTTTCAATCGGAATTGGTACAGAAATAGTACTGGAGGACGTGTACGCCAAGGCACATAGATCCCTCCAGGCTAGTATGGTAGCCTGAATAGTCAGTGGTAGGTGGCGCAACGGGAGAGGTCTCCAAGAGTCGAGTATCAAAGCACTGTTGAGGTCTTTGGTCGGGCTAAGGGCCTTTTCTATATCACACCAGAGAATGTCAGGGGTTGGGGAAATCCAACGTCTAATCTGGGTGAGTATAGCCGCTCGGTGGTAATCTTTGATGTCGATCATGCCCATGCCCCCTATCGATCTGTGCGTGATCAACAGGGACCTTGCGCATCTCGGCCGCTTGGTGCCCCATATGTAGCGATTAAGGATACCGTTTAGGGACCTAAGGTGACTGGGCTTCAGAGGGATGGGTAGTGTGCGGAAAATATACAAGATTTGGGGGAGGAGCAACATTTTGAAGGAGGCCAAGCGTCCCGACCACGTCAGTTCGACCCTGGCTAGGCGAGTGGCCTCCTTAGCAATTTTGTCTATCAAAGGAATATAGTTAGCATCGGCCAATTTCGTAGGGTCAGTTGTGATTTGTATCCCCAGGTATTGTATATTGGATGTAGCCCAGGAGTATGGGAAGGAAGTTTGCAAGCGGGATTGAAGGGAGGGGGACAGATTGAGGCCTAGAATGAAAGACTTGGTGTAATTGACCTTATAGTAGGATATGCGACTAAATTCTGCGAGGACGTCGTGTGCGTGTGGTAGGGAATAGGACGGTGAGGTTAAGAAAAGGATAATGTCGTCTGCAAATAAGCTTATATTATGCGTCCGTCCCGCCACCAAGAAACCCGGGATACCTGCATGTGCCCTAATTTTTTCCGCGAGGGGTTCTACGAGTAGGTTGAATATGGAGGGGGATAGGGGACACCCTTGCCTGGTACCATTAGTTATGGCAAAAGCAGAGGAGAGCATACCTGAGGTATAGACCTGTGCACAAGGGGAGGAATATAGT
Organism: Rana kukunoris; assembly: GCA_029574335.1. NCBI lineage: Eukaryota > Metazoa > Chordata > Amphibia > Anura > Ranidae > Rana > Rana kukunoris. The sequence goes on from CM056052.1 coordinate 283,968,714, forward strand.
GCAAGGATTGCCGACAGGATGGGGCCGGAGAACCCAAATTTCTCCAATACCTGGGTCATATATCCCCAGTGTACCCTATCGAACGCCTTCTCCGCATCCAGAGAAAGGAGCAGAGAAGGCGTCCGAGAGGCCCCGGCATGATGGACCAAGTCTATTACCTGTCTGGTCGCATCTGAGGACTGTCTACCTGAGGTGAATCCTGTTTGATCCGGATTAATCAGAGAGGGGAGGAGTGGGAGCAGTCTGGACGCTAAAATCTTGGCATACAGTTTCACGTCTGTGTTGAGCAAGGAGATGGGTCGAAAATTAGCAGGTACGGTGGGTGTTTTCCCCGGCTTTGGGATGGTTACAATGAAAGCATTAAGCATTTCGCTTGGGAAGGAGGCAGAGAGCATTGCTTCAGAGAACACTTTGTTCAGCTCTGGGGCTAGGATGGAATCAAAGGCCTTATAGTAACAATTAGGAAGCCCGTCCGGGCCTGGGGACTTCCCCAGGGGGAGGGACTTGATAACCCGCTTGATTTCAAGTTCCGATATCGGCGCATTAAGGGAGTCAAGTTGGGTGTGCGACAAGGCAGGCAGTGCTAAATCAGCTAGAAAGGAGCGAATTGCCCCTTCTACCGGTTGAGGTGTAGAGGGGTCCTCTCTGAGGTTGTAGAGAGAGGAGTAAAAGTCCGCGAACGAGTTCGCGATATCTTGAGGGTTGTAAATTTTGCTGCCGTCAGATTGCTTGATAAGGAAAGGGATAGTGGTTTTCACCTTTTCGACTTTTCAGCCTCTGAGCCAGAAATTTGCCTGCCCGGTTACCAGACGCATAATGGGACAATTTCAGAGATTGGACATGTTTCTCATATCGTTCGAGTAGCAGTCTCCTGAGATCCGCACGCGCACTGTATAGTTTAGTAGTCGTTGAGACATCAGGAGTCTGCTTGTTCTGCGACTCTAAGGAAGCGATCTCAGCGAGTATGGAGTCTAGTTTTTGTGCTCTCTGCCTCCTGACCCGTGCGCTGAGTTGCATCAGGATACCCCTAATGTAGGCCTTATGGGCACACCAGACAGAAAATGGGTTAGTAACAGAACCAGCATTAACAGTGAAGAATTCTCGTAAATGAGAGGACAAATAGGTAATGTGAGTAGGTTGCTGGAGTAAATATGAGTCCGCCCTCCAAATGAAGGGCGAGGTTACTGGGGCCCCCCCGCCTACCACCACCGACACTGGGGCGTGGTCTGACCACGTGATGTCGTGAATGGCGGACGAGGATACCTTTTGAAGTAAAAATGTGTCTACTAAAATCAAGTCAATACGTGAATAGGAGTTATGTCTTTCGCTCGCATGTTGACATCTCCAGACATCAAACAGGCCCTCAGCATGTATCAATGCGCCTAGCGCAGGTTGGTGGCGTTTTGAGTGGGAGGTAGAGTCCAATGTAAAGTCAACCGTCAGGTTGAAGTCTCCGCACACAATCAAAGCTCCTTTTCTTATGTCATTGATTTTACAGAAAAGTTTCCTCAGAAAACGGAGTTGGTGGGTGTTGGGTGCGTACAGATTAACCAGGGTGTACAGCTTGTTGTTGAAGGTCCCAACCAGAACTAGGAACCTACCATCAGGGTCAGTCAAAGAATCTTGTAGAGAGAAGTTCACTGAGTCTCTGATTGCAATGGCAACACCCTTCCGTTTGTTTGGGGCGGATGCCAGAAAGACATGGGGGAACTTAACGTGGTGGAAGGGAGGTGCATCGGAGGCTTTCAGGTGGGTTTCCTGAAGACACAGGACATCTGAGCGCAATTTCAAAGCCTCCCTCCAGACAGAAGCTCTCTTGACTGGGTGGTTCAGACCCCGGACATTAAAGGAGGTAACTGACAGGGCCATGAGTGTGTATATGAAAAGAATGATAATAGTACCTTGCGGTGATGTATTCGGATTTCCAGATCAGCCGATTCCAGGCGGTGGGAGCATACGGGGAGCAGGATGTCTTCGTTGAAAAGAGTCCGGCGTCCATCTCAGGGGAAGGGGAAAAAGATGAAGGAAGTGTAAAAAGTAAGAGCAAAAGGGTCATAACAAAAACAAAAGGTAGCACAAGTAAAAAGGAGGATCCCAGCCGGGATCTGGATGCAGAGTAGCTGCACATATTGCAGGGAGGGGGAGTTCGTGGAGAAACAGAACTCCAACAGAGTCAGGGATTATCATGAAGAACAATAACAAACAGGATCTCCGAGGCAGAAGGGCTTTATGTTTTCTTCTTATTAGTACGTTTACGTGTCACCAGTGACCATTCGTCGTGGGCTTGAGCCTTGGTTACAGATGCGGGCACCGTGTCCCCAGGAGGATGCTCAGGCAGTATGTCCCATTTGCGGAGGAGGGCGAGTCCCTCTTCCAGGGACATGACAACGTTGGAGGCGCCGTCTTTGGTTACGATGAGTTTGGCCGGTTGGCCCCACTTGTATATAATACTATGATTGCGGAGTGCTTTTGTGACAGGTTGAAGAGATCTGCGTCTCTGCATAGTGTGCTGGGAGAGGTCCGCAAACACCTGTAGGTTAGCATAGCGGTCAGACGACTGGGGGGTCTTGCGGAAGGCCAACATAAATTGATCCTTGACATGATAGAAATGCACCCGCATCAGTACATCCCTGGGTATATTGTCAGGAAGGTGTGCGGGTTTAGGCAGGCGGTGAATCCGGTCTACTACCAGTTCTGAGTCAGGGACGGAGGGCAGGAATGACCCCATAAGCTCACGGGCATACTGTTGGAGTTGGGCAGGCATGACAGTCTCAGGTACACCCCTCAATTTGACATTGTTCCTGCGAGACCTGTCCTCGAGGTCTGCAAACTTTGCCCTAAGCCAGGCAACCTCATCCCCTTGGTCATTGTGAGAGTCCACTAGGGAATTGTATGAGGAAGCATATTCCCCCATTTTCTGCTCTACGTGGTCAACCCTGCCACCCAGCTCCCCTATTTCTGTCTTGAAGCCTCTCATACATTCCATCATGTCTGCATGGAGAGATGTGCGCAGGGAGACCAGCATATCTCTCAATGTGGTGTCCGACACAGGCATATTGGAGGTAGGGAAGGTGTTAATGGGGGCTGAGAGTTCACGAGTGTCCTCCATAGAACCCTGAAAGACACTGACCTGTGAGTCACATGTTGCGGCCGACAGCCGTGGCTTGGACTTCACTGGGCTGCAGGAGAGGGGGGTGGAAGCCCCTGGGGAGCGGCGCTGGGTCCCCTCTTTCGATCCCGGGCTTGGTGTGGAGATGGATGATCCGCCGGCGGAGGCCGGAGAGTCGCGGCCGGCGCCATCTTGGGATACGCTGCCAGTCCTGGGGGAGAAGAAATCCTCCAACTTCGCTGGCTGAGCGGCGTTTTTGCGCTTCTTAGTCATCCTCGAGGGACGAGCGGGTCAGCGGGTGCTCTTTCGGGCGTTTCAGTACACCCCACGATGCCTCGGATTGTTGGATTCCCTGACGCTGAAGCGGAGCTCCTGAGCTAAGCGTCCATTCAGCTGCGCGGTAGCCACGCCCCCCCGATCAAAATCTTTTTGATCGATCAAAATCTTTTTGATCGATTAAAACTCTTTTGATTGGTACTCATCTCTCCGCCGGCTTCTGGGCCTTCAGCGAGTTCTGTTGGAGATCCGGTAATGTCACGGACACCGGCCAGGCTTACCGTGTCCATCTGAAGGGCTCCTTTGCTGTGCCTTTATATCTGCATGCCGGGGGGACCTTACTATCTGCCACATGCAAAGGCTGTTACACGTCCCTCTATCAACCTGGGATTCTACAACCATCCATTGGGAGTTGTGATAATTCCCTTCATGGTACATCTACATGCCGACGGACTGATGTTAACTTCTCCTCATCTGGATTCAGCAGTAGTATCGTTGTACACATTTTTATACCAGTATCATACTTGGCTACATGTTATTATGACTGCTTTTGGTACCGTTTGGTATTACTCGCACCATTTTTACAGTTTATGTAGCTACATCGATTTTATCTCCAGTGCAATATTTGTTTGGTTACCTACTTGAAGACCATAAAAGTTTCAATGCTATTCCCATCGAGCGCTGCCTTTGGGTGTTTTTTTGTATCCTGCTATCCATTATATCCATTATTCCAGTTGTTGGGAGCTGCACTGGGAATCTCTATGTGCGTTGTAATTAATCGAAATTAGTCGAAAAAAAACGATTAATCGAACACAAAAATTTTGATCAGTAACAGCCCTACTTTGTATCCCTTCCTATACAGCAAGGTGCTTTTGTTCTGTTGTTTATTAGCATTTGTTTGTTTGTTTGTGACATGTCTTTGAGATATTTGGGGACTGTTTTGAAGAGTGATTTTTGTCTTTTATGTGTCTTCTTTGTTGTTATTTTGTTCAAATTATATTTTTGCTGGGCATTTTTTATTTTTGCTCATCATTTATTTTATTTTTTTGGTTCTGTTTGTGTATGATTTTGGAATGTGGGGGTGATATTCCTGCGGGAAAAGGGGTGTCACCCTCATTTGTGGTGGAGAAGTGAAACCCAGGTCTGTGTGAATGGTGTATGAATGTACAGTGACATAATTGGAGCCGTGGCATGGCGTTGCTGCTCACAAGTCCTGCATGGTGGGCTTGTGCCAATCCAATGTGATGAGAATGTGGTGTGTGTGTGTGCTAAGGACCACAGTGGTGTGCATGCATGCATTCTCATTGTGCCATGATTAATGTGTGTGTTTAATGTGCAAAGATGCATAATGTGAGCTGGCATGAGATGGGGTCATGAGATGGGGACCCAGTGCATATGCAGCGTCACCTTGAAGGGAAAAGACAGGAGGATGTTAGTCGTGCATGTGCCCCTTGTAATGTGTGCATCATGGGGGGGGGCAGTCATGCCTGCCACCCATGTCACCCACCAACCAGCCAGCTGTCCCCATACATGTTCTGTTCGCAATCTGTGGGGATGGGGCTCTGATTGTATATGTAGCTGTCATTGGTGTCATGGGTAGTGTCATGTGTTGGGCTGGTGATGTCCTCCTGCAGGGTTGTGGTTAATTCCATGATGGCATGAGGGGTGAATCTGAAGATGCGATACACCTCAGAATCACTCATGCCATAGATGTCTATGCATGTGTGATATATCAAGTGAAGAGTGAGGGGCTTGTATCAGATAAGAATATTGTATTAGATTAGATTAAATGGTAAAGTTTATATAAGCAAAAAAAAGTTTAAAAAAAAATAAAAAATCCCGTGCCCTCCTCAGTGCCCTCCTCAGTGCCCTCCTCCTTCTTTGCTCATCTAAAGTCAGTAGTATAGCTATGCGCGACGATGCCCCTGGCATGTTGGCATACAGATTGTTGTGCAACACGTGTGACTGCTGAGCTCCTCACTAACAGTGTTGCTTTATCTGACATGTAGACGATTTTTCTTTTTTTAGACCAGCTTTTATATGGTAGCCTGCGCTGCCCCAACGTTCTTTTGTGGATCCCCGTAAGTCCCTCATTAGCATATTTGACTAGCAAATCAATGGTTTGTCTAGCGCAGTTTTGCGCGGACGGATGCGCCTGTCTAACGAAATTACTCTGGACAAAAAAAATTAGATTTCTTGCGTATCTCGTTTTGGGGATGCCATGCATCGAAACGCACGCGCACAATTAGACTTACGCGGCGCATCTCCTGTTACGCCGGCGTAATCACTCTGTGAATCTGGCCCAATATTTTTTACTTTTTGCTATAAAAATACCCCCTCCCCCCCCAAAAAAAACCTTCATTAGTTTAGGCCAAAATTCTTCTACATATTTTTGGTAAAAGAAATCGCAACAAGTGTAAATTGATTGGTTTGCGCAAAAGTTATAGCGTGTACAAAATAGGGGATATATTTATTGCATTTTTATTATATATATTCAGATCAGCGATTTTGGTTTATGTGATCACGGACAGATGTATGCAGATGATCATGTACAGATGTGCGCAGGTGATCGCGGACATGTGGGGGACAGGTGTTTTTACTGTGTGGGGACATGTGTGTGAGGACATGTGTGGGGACTTTGTGTGTTTATATGTGTGGGCTAGTAAGACACTAGGCTGGTAATCATTGAGTAAAAAGCTGTACGGCTACACTTCCATCAGCGGTGTGAGTTACACTCCTAGCAACACAGTGCCCCAGCAGGACCAGGAATCGATCGTCAGACTTGATGACCTCCCTCCCTTGTCTGGGATTCTACATGCTTATTTTAACCACCAAAATGTGAGTGGCCAATGTCTACTGTTTTTACTATTAAAGTGTTTAAACTACTACACTCAGATCCGCCTCTCCCCCTGTCTTTTCCTCCTGCCCTGTGCTGGTGACGTCATATCCGCTTCCGCTGTTCAAGCTGGTCAGCGTAGAGCTTCCAACTTCCTGGTCTTTTTTAAATTTAAATGAACAAACATGCCTATACTTACATGATTTTGCACAGAGCAACCCCATATCTTCTTCTGGGGTCCTCCACCGGTGCTTCAGGCACCTCCTCTTTGGCAAGTGCCCCCATGGAAATCCACTTACTATGGGGGCACCCCTACATGCTCACTCCCGAGTACCACTGCTGCCTCCATTGACAGACAGTGGGACTCGGCCCCGCCTCCCACTCCCATTTTTGATTGACCGCAGTAGGAGCAAATGGCTACTGCTACTATGAATCTGTCCAATAAGGAGGGAGACAGCAGTGGGAGCCACTGCATTCATGCACATTGCTGGATTGGAATGGGCTCGGGTAAGTAAAAGGGAGGGTCTGGAGGGAGCTGCAGCACAAAAGGTTTTCTTGTTCTTAATGCATAGAATTAGAACCACTTTAACCACTTGTTTCCTAAGCCTTTTCTGACATTCCTATATGAAAGGCTAGAGTTCCCCCATTATATCAATGCATTATAAGGCTTGCTAGACTTCCCCCATAATATCAATGCAGTATAAGGCTTGCTAGAGTTCCCACATAATATCAATGCATTATAAGGTTTGCTAAAGTTCCCCCATAGTAATTAATGCTTGCATGAAGATGTATCCTTGAGCTTCTAGGATTAGTTATACAAAAGCTTATAAACAACCTTTAAAAACAGATAAACAATAGCCAATCAAGAAAGAAATTGCTATTATATAACCTCTTAGGCCGCTTACACACGATCAGACCGGTCCGATAAAACTGGTCTGGAGACCAGTTTCATCAGACCAATTCGATGGTGTGTACAGCCCATCGGACCGTTGTCCGTTGGACCAACATTTTTTTAAACATGCTTTAAAATCTGTCCGACGGACACCTGTCCATTGGACAGATTTGATGGTTAGTAAGCCAAAGCATCGGACCAAAAACTTGCGCATGCTCAGAATCCATTTCATGCATGCTTGGAAGCATTAAACTTCCTTTTTTCAGCATGTCGGTGTGTTCTACATCACCGCGTTCTGGTCTGATCGGATTTTTGGTCCGATTGTGTGTACACACATCAGACCATCAGACCACTTCAGCCTGGTCCGATGAAAACGGTCCGTCGGACCAGTTTCATCGGACCAGTCTGATCATGTGTACACGGCCTTAGAGATCATTACATCCGTCCTTTATTGTGGGAGACAACAATAGCGCTCTCACTCCCTACTCTACTCCGGCCATCCAAGCGGGACAATATACCGCATTCATTGGCGTATAACACACACAGGGGTATAAAACGCACCCTAACTTTAAGAGGGAAGTTTTAGGAAAAAAAACTTTCCACAGCCCCCTGCGTATAACATGCAGGCACAGTTTACCCTCTATTTTCAGGGGAAAAAAACTGTGTTATACGCCAATAAATACAGTGGGCCAGATTCTCGTAGATGCGCGCCTAATTATGCAGGCGTTGCGCATCTCAGATGCACTACGCCGACGTAACACGGAGTGGCAAGTACCGTATTCCCTAAGTAAATGCGCTCCAATATGCGCCTGCGTCGCGTAAAAACATTGGCGTAATCCGGCGCAACTCCAAAGTAGGAGGGAGGTGGGCGTGTTGCATTGTAATGAAGCGTGACCCCATGCAAATGCAGGCTGGGACGAACGGAGCATGCGCCGTGATGTGGATGACCCGCGCCATGACGTGGATGACCCGCGCCGTGACGTGGATGCCTTCTGCGCATGCGCAAAGCCTCCCTACGATGCGTCGGCGCAGGGTATATAATGCGCCCACACATGCGCCCGTGCAGCGCAAACGTCTCCCATTTTTTGGATAGTGACTGACAAAGTGCTGGACAAGATGACGACAAGTGCTGGTGATGTCATCCTGCAGGGCTGTGGTTATTTCCAGAATGGCAGCAGGGGTGAATCTGAAGATGTGATACACCTCCTCATCACCCATGCCAAAGAGGCTCATGCGCGCTCGGTAGATCCTCTCACGTGCCCCCCTCCTCCTCCTCCTCTGCATGCATTAGTAGTGATAAGACCATGGCTGGCCCTGGTATCTTGGCATACGAATGTGTTGTCCAGTAAGTGTGATTGCTCAGCTCGTCCGTTATGGTGCTGCTGTAGTTGCTCTCCAGCTGACTTGCACACGGCCTTGAGCAAAGGTACCCGTGCTTTTATGAGGGGTATGTTTACTCAAGGCTTTCGAGTTACGCGCACCACGAGTAGCCAACGCCGGACGCGCGTAGTTTCGGGAATACGCGCATTTCCCTCATTTGCATATTTGCATGCTAATTCAATGGGAACTGAATATTTTTGATGCGTAACTATGCGCCTACGCCGCGCTAGCTTAATGCATTTTCGCCGCCCAGACGGAAAAAAATTTCGCGCGTATGTGGTTCTGTGTTTACCGCGCATCGATACGCAGGCGCACATTTACTATTACGCCGCGCATATACATTTACGCAGGCGTAGCGCCGCTGAGAATCTGGCCCAGTATCTCTAAAACTAAGTCCTGCCATCCAAGCTGGACAATATCTTTTACCTTTATTCTGCCCATCGAAGCAGGAAAAAAATCTTTTAGCTTTATTCCGGCCATCCAAGCGGGAAAATATCTCTAATCCACACAACCCTTACATCTACCACAGGGAAGGTCAACCTAGCGTCCCTCTGGGCATAAAATAAAAACAATTTAAATTAAAATATGAGTGCGATCAATCACTGACAGGGTAAGTGAATATTCTTTGCAAATAAAATAAAATGGTGGGTGTTGAATTTTTTTATGTCACACGGTATTTGCGCAAAGGTTTTTCAATTGCAATTTTTTGGGAAAAAATACACATTAATGAATTTTAGTGAACACAAACACAATATAATACCAATGTTTGGGTAAAATATAAAAGATGATGTTATACCAAGTAAATAGATACTAAAAATGTCACGCTTTAAAATTGTGCATGCTCATGGAATGATAATAAACAACGGTGCTTTAAGTTATTCATAGATGCCGCTTCAAAGGTCTTTGCAGGTTACCAGTTTAGATTAACACATGAGGTCTGGTGCTAGAATTATTACTCTCACTCTGACAATCACATTGATACCTCACATATGTGGTGCCATCACTGTTCAGGTATATGTATGAGCACAAGGGGACGAGGGAGCTTTATTTTGTTTTGTAAGTGTATAAGACTCCATGCACACTGAAGCTTTTTTTTTAAAGCCCATAAACTGAACTGTGTTAGCCTATGTGCCCATGCACAACTGGGCATTTTTTAGTGTTAATGAGCTTTGGAGTTTATTGACTTTTTTCTGAACGCCCGAAATTTGCGTTCAAAGTGCCGTTTTTTGACAAAAAAAAACGCTTAAAAACGCAAAATGCTAAAAACACACTCATAAACTCGTGCCAGCGTTTATTAGCATTTTTTATCCATTGAAAAAAAAAGTAAAAAAAAGCTACACTGAAAAACACTGATTAAAGCTATTGCAAGAATGCTAAAAAAAACTTTGAAAGGCTCCCTGCAAAGCTACTGGAATTTTTTTTATAGCTTTTTTTAGCTTCACTGTGCATTGAGCCTAAATGTAGCAGGGGAGTATGTTGAAAAATAAATGCAACTTCCACCCTTGAAATTTGTTCTTTTATTATATAAACTCAAACGTCTGGGTTTGACTTGAACACCCCTCATAGCTGAATTTCTACTGCTGCCACTAAACAAGTAAAATATTTGACATTCGGTTGAATGCCCAAATAACCAAAATTCGATCCAAACTTGTGTTTGGACTTAACTTTGAGCTCATCTCTAGTCACTATGAATTACATTTTTTTTCACAATTTCCTTTTCCTCATTCATTTTAGAGAGGCCCCATACAGTGTTGAGATGTAACTTAGCGATTTAAAAATCAACAATGTAGCCATCCCTGTGGCAAAGGAAACTGGGAATTCACACTGACATTTAATTGTTTAGAAAGTTTTTGTAGTTTGACAATTTGAACAGCTGAGAAATAGCAAATTGAAAAAAAAATATTCAAACAGCTATTTAACTCTGGCAAAAATGTTGCACTTTTAGACAAAAGTTTTTCCTATGACTTTATTCTTGTTTTAAGCATTTTAAGTGCTTTATTGTTCATTGCAAAATGCTGTCATGAAGTAATAAATGTCAGTTTAATAGTTTACTGAGCTTGCAATAAAGTTAAAATCTCTTAGAAGAGAGGCTGAGCAAATATGTTTTGTTTCTCTAGGGCAAACTGAAATTTTACCTCAGGAGACGGAATCAATTTATATCATTGCGGCTAAGACATACAGAATACAAATCACGCAAGTCTTTGTAGCAGCAGAACTGACATTTTCTTTTCCTGGTTCCTTAGACATATTTTTCAGAATATTATAACAATAGTGTGGTTGCAAGAATGAAATAGAAATCCTGCAAAACTGGGCATAACAGTGAAGGTAGTTTTAACAATTTTTAGATAGGGAATGTTTGATGAAATGCAGTCATAACATATTCTGGGCATAATTAATCATCACTTTTGGACAAATATGAAGGGCTAACTTCAGGGTACATGGTTCTCTAACCTTAACAGGAGTCTTAACATGTCACCTAAGGCCACAACAGCATTATTTCTTTTATCACCCTACACATGTTTGTGTTTTACTGGAATGGCAATAACCACAATTGTCTCCACTGATTTCTAAATTACATGACCCATTGGGGGTGCTCGTAGGCTGGAATAATGAAACACCCTGGTAGATATATTAGTCTTTAAAGGAACTATGGTAACCAGCCTTGTAAATCCTGTGTGAGAGTTACACAAACAAAATGGAATTATAGTTGTTAACATGATCTCAATTCTTTTATGGATTAGGACTCGTGCAAACTCTTTTTTATGATGACTGCACAGTTTTAGCGCATACAAAAATATTGACAAAATAAATCATGATCTAGCAAGTACAACAATGAAATTTATTACAGCATACCAGTTCATTGTCACCAGGTGGCTAGTTTATTTTAGTTACGTGTTCAGGCTATTTTCCTTTATTTGTCACCTACTGTAGTAAAGCTGTTGATAACATGCTTTCTGTAAAATGGCGACAGGGCTCATTCACTGTATTACTGCATATACTGGTCAAAGATGTCAACAATGATGCCTAGCCCCTTTGTTTTCATTCCACTGCAGGGACCAGGAGCTGGTATTAGCGAAGCATGAGCAATGGGATCAGATGCATTAGGCCAGCAGGCATTGTTCAGTGTGATTTATGATGATTACTGGATGAAGTGATTGACAATAGATTTACATAATTTTTGCTTGTTTTCATATTTTCATTAGGCACTTGCCAAAAAATGTGTGCCTTTTTTTACTACTCAAATTTTTTTGTGAATGCTTAGAGAAGGCTTCCAGATCTTCATAATCCCTCTGCTCACAGACTCTCCCAACCACTGGGCCAGGGCTGTAGGTAAAAAGCCCTTGTTCTCATCAACATAGGGACAATGTTCTTTGCCAGGTTAGGGGTTTGTGGTTTGGTGTGGTTCAAGAGGGGTTCCCCTTTAAACCCATACAAGATCTGAAGGGTCTGATATAGGATTTGGGGAGACCCAATGTTTTTTTTTTGTATGAGATCCCCCTTAACACCCATACTAGACCTTCAGGGATAAGGACCTGTTATGTATTTTAGGAGGAACCCCTTCATCATGTTTTTTTGTGTGCGGGGTTCCCCTTTAACATTTAATACAGACCAAGTGGTGGTGCTGGAAAAACTTGGGGGCTTGGCAACACATTGACAAATGTTGTAGGTGCATTTGTTCACTGACTGGACTGATTGATGTAGACACTCTTGATTGGCCAAGGTTTTGGTGTGGGGTAAAACCTGGAAGTGCAAAACCTTGCATCCTAGGAGACACATCTATGGAACAACCAAGGTAGATAGTCGCTACAAGCAACATTGTCACTCTTTAACAAGATGCCTGTTAAGATCGCAGAACACCTCCCAATCTCCTCTTCTCAATAACAGTCAGTAGAGACAGAGATCACGGCAAGTGCAACTGACTCTATTTCTAACTTTACAGGTATTATTTTGCACCTTAAAAAAGAACTCAGAGATTCATGATTGGAGTAATATTTCCCTTATTATTATTATTGTTATTATTATTATTATTATTAGCATTTGTCAATGAGGAATCAGCCAAATCTGTTTGGCCCTGTTCTAAATTGCTGCTGTTTTTGGACTGTGCTAAATTAAACTCAAAACTCAAAACGCCCTATGCAAATGAATCTCTTTTTATTAGTTTCCATATTTGTACTATGGGGATTTAGGTTAATACTTCAGTATATTCTTACTAATGTGAACGATTAAACCAGTTATACATTATAGCAGACACATGGTATGTCTTTGTTAGTAAAAGGGTAAGCATATGTGAGTTCCCTAAGGTTAAACACATCCATATGGCAATGTTCGTCTTATGAATTACAAATATATTGCAATTCATATTTTCCTTTTTTTTTTTCCTTCTCATAGAAATGACAAGTGTTTCCTTTGATACCTCAGTTGTGCTCTGGATCTGGAAACAGATGATTAATAAAATCATTTAATAATGCAAAATTTGTGTTCAGGAACACTAAGCATTTAAATACACCTGTATTGTGTTCAGGGAATTAGCTCAAACAGTGTTTTGTGCACATCTGTTTAAGGAATTTAAACGTCTGGTAAACACGTTTTGTTATTTAAACAACAAAACAAAGAAGAAAACCATAATTTTGGGCTGCCATAATTTGCATAAAAACATGAATGGGGAAATATGTAATAAAATTATACCCTTTTTAGAAGAAATGAATAAATACAATAAATAATTAAAACAAAGATTTATACTTATCTGCTGCTTGTAAGTGACTCTACTGTATGTTTTTTGTTTCTTTTTTTTTGTTTGTATAGGTTAATAGTTTCAGAGACTGGAAATCTTATTTTGGGTCTGGAAAAAAATAGTTCATACTGTTTTTGGCTTTGTTTTGCAATTTGTAATAGCAATTTACTCTGGAAAATATTGCTTACTTAAGTATTTATAATTTGACTGACAATTACTAGGTCACGTAAGGCTATACACAAATTAATTTTGTATAATTATTTTTCTTTCAGTGGTATTTAACAACTAAATCCAAAAACTCTTTCTTACTTAAGTCCTATCAAATAAAAACACCAGGACAGAGAAAATACCCCCAATGTGGCCTCTTTTTGGAAAGGTGACACTCCAAGGTGATCGTATTTTTTGCTACAAATTTTTGGAAGTTAAAAAAACGTGCAGAAATTGAGGTGGTTAAAACATGGAGTTTGGTAAGGCTGCACTCGATAAAGCACCTCATCAATGTACAGGTCATACCCAGGGATGAGGGTTATGTACAAGTCATTTACAGTTTGTGGCTGGAGATATGGGGGTGGGGTTTATTTGCAGAATAAAGAAGGTGATGGTGTTAATAAACAGGTTAAAACAGGATAGAGATATAGATATCAGGAGGGGGTGAAAGGATTAAAAAATAATTTTATAACCAAATTAAATAAAACCCCTCACCTTGATTCTGCTTCTGCCTACAATCCCTTGGTTGATTAATTAATTATATCCTCCTTCCTCGCTTCTCTCACAAGGTTAGTAGTGTTTACATTTGTTATAACTGTAATGGGCAGAATGATCACAAGGCACAGGTCCGATCATATTGGCTTTGTGCATTTTGCCTGTGATCTGCATTGTTGACTACTTACCGTTTGTGCCCAGTGTGCAAAAGTGGTAAACAGAGCACCATTTTACAATGGCGTGGCCTGCAACCTGGTCCGAAGCTCCGTGAATGCGGCCGCGGGACCCGCGGACCCGATTGCCGCTGGAGTCCCGCAATCGGTCCCCAGAGCTGAAGAACGAGGAGAGCTGTGTGTAAACACATCTTTCCCGTTCTTCACTGTGGTGCTGTCATTGATTCTGTGTTCCCTGATATAGGGAAACACAATCAATGACATCACACGTCCAGCCCCGCCCCCCAACAGTTAGAAACACATATGAGGTCACACTTAACCCCTTCAGTGCCCCTAGTGGTTAACTCCCAAACTGCAATTGTCATTTTCACAGTAAACAATGCATTTCCAGTATATAGCATTTTTTGCTGTGAAAATGACAACTGTCCAAAAATGTGTCAAAATTGTCCAAAGTGTCCGCCATAATCTCAGGGTCACAAAAAAAATCGCTGATCGCCGCCATTAGTAGTAAAAAAAATTATTAATAAAAATGCAATAAAACTATCCCCTATTTTGTGAACACTATAAATTTTGCGCAAACCAATCGATAAACGCTTAAATTTTTTTTTACCAAAAATAGGTAGAAGAATACGTGTCGGCCTAAACTGAGGAAAAAAAATGTTTGTTTTAATATATTTTTGGGGGATATTTATTATAGCAAAAAGGAAAAAATATTGATTTTTTTTCAAAATTGTCGCTCTATTTTTGTTTATAGCGCAAAAAATAAAAACAGCTGAGCTGATCAAATACCACCAAAAGAAAGCTCTATTTGTGGGAAAAAAAAGGACGCCAATTTTGTTTGGGAGCCACGTCGCACGACCGCGCAATTGTCAGTTAAAACAACGCAGTGCCGAATTGCAAAAACTGGCCAGGTAATTTACCTGCATTTTGGTCCGGGTCTTAAGTGATTAAATACCACCAGAATAAAGTTCTGTTTATTTGTGTGAAAAAAGGACAAACAATTCATATCGGTACAGTAATTGTGATTTAAAATGTGAGAGCACCGAAATCTAAAAATTGGACTGGTTAGGAAGGGGGTTTAAGTGCCCAGTGGGTAAGTGGTTAACCACTTTAGCCCAGGCCAAATGACCGGGCCACTTTTTACGATCCCTCATAATTTAGGTCTCTCAGCAGTAGAATATTATCTTAGACGGGATTCAGGATTATTTGATGAACAGATTTGCTTTATACTAGAACTGCTACAATTTGCTGGTTCCAGAACCAATTTTTTCACCAAGATAGGGGTGTCGCAATGGGGGCCAAGTATGCCCCTAGCTTGGCGAATCTATTCATGGCAATGTGGGAGGAGGATGTCATCTATGTCTGCCACCAGCCCCAACTCAAGTTGTGGGCCAGGTACATCGACGACATCCTCCTCCTGTGGGATGGGTCTCTTCAGGAGCGTCAGTCCTTCATGGGATCACTAAATAACAATATTAGGGGTATCCATTTAAGTTTTGAGGCTAGCCAGTCTAGCATCAACTTTCTTGATCTCAAAATTTCGATATTTCAAGACAAATTTTCAACAAGTACTTACTTCAAAGATACTAATAGAAACTCATACATCCCTGTGGATAGTTGCCACCATGAGTCGTGGTTGAAATCTGTCCCCAAGAGTCAGTATTTGCGCATAAAGCCTAACTGCTCAAATGAGACCGATTTCCTAAATTAAGCTGCTATCTTGACCGATAGATTTCTGGAAAAGGGGTATAATTTGAACTCCCTTTATGTCTACATTGGAGGAAGTTAAAACTAGTAGTAGAACTGAATTGCTAGCTAAAAAACATGTGCAAAACGACGGGTTACCTGTCGCTCCGTTTATCACCACCTATTCCACTCAACACTATAGTGTAAAAAACCGAATTAGAAAGCATTGGCACATCTTAAAAAATGACCCAGTGTTGGGTGCAGTTTTACCTGACAAACCACAGGTGATTTTTTAGGGGGGGGTCAGCTTTGAAACATAAACTAGCCCCTAATGTTCTTGAACCCCCCAAGGCCAAATCCACTTTACTTAACTCTTTTACAGGTTTCTACCAATGTAGGAAATGTCGTGTTTGTTCCTTTAGTGGGTGTACTCAGAAACTCATAAATTCGTCTTTACAACCACACTGCAGGAACATACAATTAAACCTTTCATCACATGTTCGACTGAGGGGGTGGTCTATTTACTCCCATGCCCGTCTGGGCTCCAATATGTGGGTCGAACAAAAAGACCCCTCTCGGTAAGACTAAACGAGCACATTACTAAGATCAAAGCTGGCTTTTTGAAGCATCCAGTTTCGAGGCATTACCTTCTGGCTCATAATAAAGATCCCTCAAAGACCATATTTTTGGGAATAGATAGGTACAGCCCCCATTGGCATGGTAGTTCATTGGTGAGAAGTATTTCAAAATTAGAAATGGCATGGATCCATAGAATTAAATGTTACACTCCCTTTGGACTTAACGTCAAAGTAGATGTCAATGCATTTATTGATAACTCATAACTATCAATAGTCTTTTAATAATCTGTTGGGTTTCTGTGATTATTTTTGTGAACTCGATCTGATTAGACTAGGTGGCCTTTATGTTGGCTTGTAGTTGACCATTCAGGACAATAAAGTGTTCTATTGATATCAGTGCACAGATTCATAATTTTCTGACCTGCTTTATTCCTTTTTTACACACTAAATATATATATTCCTATACAATTTTTCATAAATATTTAAAAATGGCTTTGGTGGTTAATTTCATTTTCCCGTCTAGTGAATACTATTAACATAACTGAGTTATGTCTACAAAATCTTTTAAATTTTAAATCAATATAAATGTCTTTCTTTTTGGAAGGCTAGGTTCGACTTATGTGTATATCTAGTATATATATATATTTGTCACAAATTTATTTATTATCTAATAACTAATTCTTATTGTCTTTTTTATATGCGCTGAATGTGTTACCCACACCTGGGCTGGTCTCTTACAAAGACCGATTAGAACACCATATTGTCAATGATTCGATCGACTCTTCTAGCTACGAATTTATTGGCAGAATTATTATCTGTCACTGAGTTTAAGCTGTAGAGTTGTTTTTCGATCAGATTGATAGTTATTAACAATTTAGTTATATTCCTTTTAAGATTTTTCGTTTTGATGCTTATTTTCCATGTTTGGCCCTGTCAGACCAACGTATGTGGATATCCAGCTCTGCCGTTTCATATCGAGGCTTGGTTCTGGCCCTGTCAGGCCACCATGGATGGCCATCTAGTGTTTCGAGTCAGATCGAGGCTTGGTTTTCCCTGGAATGGTATTTCATGCCCCAGACGACGTCAATTTTGAATGAATGAATGAATGAAAACTTGTATAGCGCGGCACATGCGAACTGAATCGCCTCTGGGCGCTTGTTGTTCCTGTCTCCTTTGATATCAAAAGAGAAAAGTCTTGACCTTTTTCCTAAATGCTAGGTGGTTCTCCTCCAACCGAATGCTGGTTGGTAAAGCGTTCCATAGTTTGGGACCTTGGATCGCGAATCTCCTTTCTCCCTTGGACTTGAAGTTGGCTTTCGGAACCTGGAGCAGGTTCTGATTCGTGGATCGCAAAACGCGATTGGGATTATGCGCTTTTATTATTTCGCATAAATAAAGGGGGGCATTCCCATGGACACATCTATGTGTAAGACAGAGAGCTTTAAAAGCGATTCTGTCTTTGACTGGCAGCCAATGAAGTGCTCTCAGTGAAGGTGAGATGGATTCCCAGGGTTTTTTCCCAGTCACCAGTCTGGCGGCCGTATTCTGAACGACTTGCAGACGAGCGATTTGGTACTTGGGGAGGCCGAGGTAAAGGGCATTTGCATAATCCAGTCTGGAGTTAACAATTGCTCCCACCACGACCGCTAAATCTTCTTTAGGGATGAACGGAGTGAGTCTGCGTAGTAGGCGCAGCAGATGGTGAGATCCGCTGACTACTGACCCTATTTGTGCGTCCATTGTCATAAAGGAGTCAAAAATGACCCCTAGGCTTTTGACTTTGGCGCTAGGGGTGATGAGCTTGCCCAGAATGGGCGGGGGGGTCCATGCTGTTGAAAAGTTGATTCATACGCTTGGCGTGAAACAGGAGAAGTTCTGTTTTCGCTCCATTGAGTTTAAGATAACTCTTTGTCATCCAGTCCTCTATCAAAGAGAGACATGTCTCTAGATTGAGGTGGTGATCCTGTCTGTTGCAGATGCGGAAATAGAGTTGTGTGTCATCTGCATATGAGTGGTAGAGCAGTTTTTGGCTGCTGATAATCTCAAAGAGAGGACGAAGATATATGTTAAACAGCACTGGTGACAGAGGCGATCCTTGAGGGACTCCGCATGTTACTGTGCGTTTGTCAGACGTGAAAGGTCCTAACTTCACTGTTTGCGATCGGTTTTTCCAGAAAAGAGGAGAACCAAGATAGATCGCCTTCTGCGACTCTGGCTACTTCAGCAAGCCGAGTCAGTAACAGATTGTGGTCTACAGTGTCGAAAGCGGCACTTAGGTCCAACAGAACTAGAAGACAAGATTCTCCTTCGTCTGCGGCCTTGAGAACATCGTCCCATACTTTCAGTAATGCTGTTTCTGTCCCGTGTCCGGGACGGAAGCCTGATTGCAATGGGTCAAGTAGCTTGTGGGTATCTAGATGCTGTTGCAGCTGTTGTACCACTACTTTTTCCATTATCTTTGAGAGTACGTTGAGGCTAGTTATGGGACGGCGGTGGAGTGGATCCTTGGGGTCCAGGGAGGGTTTCTTCAGGATGGGTTGGATTACACCCTCTTTCAACTGTGAGGGCACTATGCCTTCCAAGAAAGACTGGTTGATAAGCTGCGTGATGGGAGGAGCCAGAATGTCGGCGCATTCCTTCAGCAGTTTAGTGGGGATAACGTCATTTGGCGCTGTGCTATTACGCAGAGTACAAATGACATTCTTAGTGGTCTCGATGGAGATGGGTTCCAGGGCGAACTTACCTGATATAGAAGAATTACTATGGGTGTTGTGTGAGAGGCTGCAGGGGGGGCTGAGGGGGGAATTGTTTTGCTGAATGCTTTCACGGATCACCTCGATTTTATTAATGAAGTAATCCGATAGTTCATTGCAAAATTCTTGTGTGTCCGAGCTGGGGGTTTCAATGCATCCTGGCTTCATGGTCTGGGTGACCATCTTGAAGAGTTCGTGGGGCGGTTTAGGGCGCCGTTGATAGCCTCCGAAAAATAATTTTTCTTGGCTTGGAAAATTCCTTTGTGGTATTTTCTTGTAGTCGCCTTGTAGATGGATAGGTTTAGCTCTGAAGAACATCTTTTCCAGGCAGATTCGGCCCTTCTGCGTTCTTGCTTCAGTAACGACAGTTGGTTGCTAAACCAGCTGCGGTTGGTTTTCCGGATGCGGGTTCGTCGCTTCGGCGCTACCAAGTCGGCTGACTGTAGCATGGCCGAGTTTATGGCTTCCAATGTTTCAACGGCCGTTTGATGCGGCGGAGTTGTTTCTATTTTTTTCCTTAAAGTGGTTTTGAAGAGTTCCGAGTGGAGCTTCTTCTGACATCTAGTCCAGTGTGTTGTCACTGGATTTGATGTTTTTGTTGCGGGGGGGATTGTGGAAATATTGAAGGTAATTGCATGGTGATCTGTCCATGGCAATTTTTCATTTTCCCAAATTTTTATTTCCAGAGCTTGTCTGAAAATAAGATCAAGTGTGTGACCTGAAGCATGTGTGGGCCCACATACTAATTGCTGCAATCCTAATCCTTCCAGGTGGTCAATACAGGCGTCGGCAATGGGGTCCTGTGAGGAGTTGGCCCAGAGATTGAAATCCCCGAGCAGCAACAGGTGTTTGCTGTTGAGGGTATAAGTGGAGAAGAAATCCGTCCATGATGATAGCAGCTGCGATTTTGGGCCGGGCGGCCTATAGCAGAGCAGAATGTGGACGGTCTCCTTTGAACTTGCTTGAAGTTGTAGAGTAAGGGTTTCCATGAATGGAAGAGGGTTTTGGCGGACTGGTTTGGTGATCGTAAGATGAGTCTTGAGGATCACCGCCAGGCCGCCTCCTCTTTGCCCTATTCTGTTTTCCGTTATGATACGGTAATTTTCTGGCACCAGTTCTCCTAGAATGGTGTTACAGTCGGCTGTGAGCCAGCTCTCTGTAATAAAAAGACAGTCTAGATCCTTTTGTTGAATGAAGTCGCGGATTTCTAGTCGGTGTTTTACTGCCGATCTTGTGTTGATCAGAGCACATGATATGTGCTTGAGCTGGGGTAAATGGCTGAAATGACTGACCGTCGATCTATGATCGATTCTCAATAGTCGCTCAGTTCTTAGGGCCTTTTTGGTGATGGCTGGCAGTATTGCGGCGCATTGCCTCAAACTCCAAATGGTTTCGGCAGAATATTGCCTACGTGCCATGATCGTCAATACACGGGGGGGGGGATTTCGGGGCAGTGGGGAGAGGAATTGGCTAACTCCTCTTTCCAGGCTTGGTCCAGAGGAAGGCAAAAAACCCCGGCGGTGCTCGGCCAATATGCTCCAGCAGGGAAAAAAATTCCTTCCTGACCCCTGTAAGAGGCGATCGGGTAACCCCTGGATCAGGCTTCTGTGCTTTGGAAAGACAGGGGGGGGGCTGGGGCTGTGAGGGGGACCCTGTTGCTGGTCAGGCGGGATGGCTGTTCAGGCAGTGGGAAGAGGGCTGACAGGGTGATTCTTTAATTGAACAGGGGGCTGAGGGGGTGAGAGACAGGCCGGGTAGCTGGCCCTCTGGGGTAGGGGAGGTTTCCTGGGGCTGAGAGAGGACCACAGAGGCGTGGGGAGCGGCGCGCCGTTAGGCCGCAAGTGAAGCCGCGGTCTTTCCTAGACCGCGGCCCCGCGATTCGGAGCGGCCTGGCGCGGTGCCCTCAACAGAGCACCAGAACGGCGAAAACTACACGGGCGGAGGAATAGAGGAAGGGGGGCCCTTGGGGCCCTTGGGGATGATGGAGGTAAGGGAGGTGAGGGAGTGCAGGGGAACCTAGGCTGGGGAAAAAAAGAAGATTCCTGTCTCTCGGGACAGAGAAGACTGCGGCTTGTCCTGACAAGGACGGCCGCTTTTAGTCCCAGGGAGAGCAGGCAGACTTACCTTCAGCGGATGGGGGCTGGAGCAGAGAAGGAGCTGGAGCAGGAACGGGGGTGGCCAAAAAACCCTGCCTATCCAGGGAGTATGAGCCACACGTCCCACTGCTGGGATCCGTGCGCCAGTATCTGCTACTCCCTGGTTCAAGCCCTAGGAGAGAGAGGGGGCCGACACAACCAGCAGTAGACACCTGGTCGTGAAATCAGCACAGAGAGAGGAGAGAGCACGTCTTGCTGCACGTCTTGCTGCTTCCTTCTCTTGCTGTTCACTGATGAAATTTTATGATGAAACGTACGTCGGGAAGGTGACGTGCTGACATATGACGTGACGATCCGAGCGGAACGGGCGTTCGAGTAAGCCGGCCGGCTTTACATTTTTTCTGTGCCTTATTTCTTCTGATCTATGTAAGTGTAACTTTTAATAAACTTGGGAGGAATCTTTTAAACGTACTTCACTATGTGGGCTCTTTACTCCTTTCCGGTGTACTGCCGTTGACGGGATATCTGGAGGATCTATAAGACACCTAACCAGCAGCTGCTTCATACAAGGCCCTGGCTAAGGGTTTTTTAGCCACGTGTGGATTATATTTTGGCTTCTGGTAAGCCTCCATTTTATTGGGTGATTTGGTGGTGGTGTTAATTTAGTCAAAGCCAGAATATTTTTTTGTGTTGTTTTGGCATACTTCGCTTTGTGAATTTTATTTTTCGGCTACATTGAACCCACTGATGATATATCTGGAGCTCTCTTCAAACCCCTCCTTATTTGCTGTGGACTCCATAAAGGCCCTGGCTAGGGTTTATAGCCACAAGCTTGCTATGCTTGCCTTCTGGTAAGCCTCCATTTTTTCAACCGGTGTTATTTCTGGTGGTGGATATTCAGTTTTTCTTGCATATTGCACCCTTTGTCATCAGGACTGTTTGCAAAGCACTTATACAAGACTTGGTTCACACAATTTTTCATACTCTATTGAATTATAGTTTGAAGCTGATTTGGCTTAATTCGCCATCTGAATGTTATTGGACAATCACTATACTTTATATTTTTTGCAAGGGCACTGTTTCACATATGGTTTCCTAATTTTCACTTGTTCATTTAGTTTATTTTTTATTATTTTTCACAGCGCAACTCCAATTTTTTCTCCCACTTTTTACGATTGATTGACAATTGTGCTGTCATTTGACGTGGCTCCCAAACAAAATGTACGTCCTTTTTTTCCCACAAATACAGATTCCTTTTGCTGGTATTTGATCACCTCTGCATTTTTTTTGTGCTATATACAAAAATAGAGAGATCGTTTTGAAAAAAAAGCAATTTCCTGGCAGACATCATGGCAGCCTACGTGTGGGTTAATCCCGCCTCTCATACCTCATTGGACCCTACTCCCATAAATGTTTGCTTCTAGTCAGTGACCGTGTTCCTTTTTTGTCCTCCTCCTAGGACCAAGGTTACCTTAAAAGTTGCTTTCGGTCCAGTCCTGGTGGTTTGCACATGAAAACTGACGATTCAGGCAGTGTCTATCTGGAGTCCAGCAATCTCAGCTATTAGCAGGGTGGACACGGTCAGTGAATGTGATGCCTTGAAGAGCTTACTAGCCAGCCATGGGCAGGCAAGTGGCAACATGGCCAAGCGTCCTAGCTATTAACAGGAGGTCTCATTTTGGAATGCCCAGGTCATGCAGTATGAGCAGCAAAGCTCCCAGTTCCAGGCCGAATCGAGTGTGTGCCGTGGTGGTAAAGTTTTTTTTTTTTTTTTTTTAAATGGCTGCTGTTTTTGTTTGTGTTTTGTCTGTCCTGGCTCCGTTTCTCTGGCAATGGCTGCTGGGACGCATTTGCTTTCTAGTTCGCCACTTTCGGACTGTCTGGGCATGCACAAGTCTCGTTCCAGAACAAGGCTTGGTTGCGCGTGCGCAGTTCGGACGAGTTTGCGGCGATCGCGCATGCGCGTGAGGTCCATGGGGTCGTGATAGGCACTGCACAGGCGCGCGGTGTGCGCAGTGACATTATGACAGGGCGGCAGGTTTAAATAGCTATTTGCTGGGACACCTTGCAAGCTTATGTAGCTGCTTCCCCAGGCACAGGTTTTTGGCTCTAAGGTAAGAGGCTTTGCTGCACTCCTTGTTTTTTTGTGATAATCCTGCTTTTCATGCTTTGCCCTTATTGTTATGATGGTTGATTGCTTTCAGTTTTGTGCTCCTTCCGCCATGGATGTGTCACTGCCCCCCAGTGGCCAACCCTTACTCTGCAGGTAGGATGGAATTATTTTCCCACTGCCTGTTTGTTTGGGTCATTGATTCAGGAGCATGTTAACTCTTTCTTTCCCTCAGCCCCTCTAGGTCTGAACATAAGCTTTCGGCACGCAAAGATAATGACAATTCTAGGTCACAATATCATCATTCAAAGTCAAGTTCTAGACGTTCTAGATCACCCTCTATACACCATAGAGAGGGGTCCAGATCCACGTCTGGGCGTCATTCCCACTGCCATTCCAGCAACTCTGGAAGAACAGTTTGCTGGGGATGTAGGTCTCAGGTCCCAGAAGGTAAATCCCTCTGTGATCCATCCTGAGCTGTAAGGGAAAGAGGAGGTGGAGACCAACAAGTGGAGGCTCTGGTCAGAAGAGTGGTCCAGGAATCCCTGAACAATTCTGATTCCAGCCATACAATCTTTGCTCCTGTTGACCCAGCACCAGTTCTTGTGCAGGATAACCCTGAGGCTCCGGGTCCCTCTCAGCATAACTGCTCCCCAAGTGAATCCTCAGGTAGTGAGGTGGAAAGTGTTAACAATACCACATGCTTTGATTTTTCTCTATTTCCAAACTTGGTTAAAGCAGTAAAAGACGCTTTAAAGTGGAAAGATCTGATAGAAGCACCTTCTAAGCAAAGGAAATACTTCAAACAGCTTAAAAAGGAGCGCCCAAACTTTCCCATTTTGGGTGAACTTAGAGAAATTATTACAGATGAATGGGCTGGCACAGAAAGGAAAAACTCTTTGCTTTTTAAAATAGCAAAACATTTACCCATTCAAGAGTGAAGAGGTGAAACATTTAGAATCAGCCCCTCTGATTGATGCAGCTTTGTGGTAAGACACGTCACACTCCCTCTGGAAGATACCTTTTCCTTTAAGGATGGTTTGGAGAGAAAGATAGATACAGATCTCAAACATATATATATTACGGCAGGCATGGCTTGTAAACCAGTTGTGGCCCTTGCAGCCCTGTCCAGAGCAATGGAGGCCTGGACAGATGAAGTGGATTCTACATTGGCAAGCGTAGGCTGCCATGGAGTCTGTCAGGAAAATGTCAGGAAAATGATAAATGTATATCAAATACTTACCGTAATTTTCCTTTCCTGATGGACTCCATGGCAGCAGGAGTTCCCTCCCTTGCTGGAGTAGGCTATATTATGGAACACGGTCTCTGACTTTTATTACTTGTTATGGCGGTGATCTGCGATTTTTTTCATGACTGTGACATTATGGCAGACACATCGGACACTTTTGACACTTTTTTGGGACCATTCACATTTATATACATATACATTGATAGAATATATATATATAAATATACATTGATAGAATAAAATCAATTTATTTAAAAATATGGACACCTTGGAATGATCTAATCCATTCAGAGGAAGGCGGAGGGCTAGTGGATGGAGACTAGGAGAGGAGGGAGAGGAGAGGAGAGAGGGAAGGAGATATTTCCCTTTTTCTTTTTTTTTTCTTGGGAGGGGAACAGGGGAAGGAATAGAGGTGGAAAAGGAATCATAAGTATTGGGGGAGGAGGGGGAATGGAGAGGGTCAATGGCAACATGTAAGGCCATGGGAGAGCGTCATCCAATGGCCGGGCATTAGGGAAAGTGAGGTAGTTTTTGGATGGTCATTGGTTTCCTCTCACTTGTCCCCCCTTGTTATGAATTAATGTGGAGACCTTCTGGCCCATTACCCCATTTTTAACCTTGAAGAGAATGTTGGAAGGGCAGGAGTTGATGGGGTGAGGGATCGGTCTCAATGCTCGGGTTCTTTTTGTTTATTTTTCCTTTTTGTCTCTGCTGTTGATATAAAAGAAAAAGAGAGGCCATGTTTAGATCAGGTAAAGATGAGCGATTGTTTATTGTGAACTTGTGTTAAGATTTATGTCATTCTTTATGTTCTGTATAAAGGAAAAAAAATGGAAAAATAAAGAAATTGAAAAAAAAATCACATATTATAGCCCTTTTGTGCAACTATAAATAGCCCTGCATTTTTTCCACTCTGCATCACTGCGTTTAATATTCTACTGATATAATGGTACATAGTGACAACCTTTAATGGTTTATGGTTGCTATAACACAACATTAACTTATAGTAATTTTAAAGTCACTCTGGTTGTATTTTACATAAATCTATTGTGAAAGCATCCAAGAAGGATAACCTATTTACAGAGGCCCAGATTCACAGAGCGATTACGCCTGCGCAACTGCTGTTGCGCGTGCGTAAGTCTAAATGTGCGCGTGCGTATAGTTGGACGCGATTCACAAAACAATATACGCCAGAAATCTACGTTTTTTGGTCCGGCGTAATAGAATTAGACATTCGCTTCCCTTCGCGCAAAACTGCGCTAGACACACCATTGATTTGCTATTCAAATATGCTAATGAGGGAGTTACGGGGATTCACAAAAAAACGCAGTTGCTGCGCAGGCTACGCGATGTGCGCAACTGCAAAATGTTCTGTCTAAAGTTAGAGGACCTAAAAGCTGGTCTAAATTTTGAAAAAAAGTCTAATTGTCAGATAAAGCAACACTGTTAGTGAGGAGTTCAGCAGTCACACGTGTTGCCCAACAATCTGTATGCCAACATGCCAGGGGCATCGTCGCGCATAGCTATACTACTGACTTTAGATGAACAAAGAAGGATGAGGGCACGGAGGATGGCACTAAGGAGGGCACGGGAGATGTTTTTTTTTTTTTTTGCTTATATAAAATTTACAATTTACAATTTAATCTAATCTAATACAAATATTCTTATCTGATACAAGCCCCTCACTCTTCACTTGATATATCACACACGCATAGACATCTTTGGCATGAGAGATTCTGAGGTGTCTCGCATCTTCAGATTCACCCCTCATGCCATCATGGAATTACCACAACCTTGCAGGAGGACATCAGCAGCCCAACACATGGCACCACCCATGACAGCTACATATACAATCAGAGCCCCATCCCCACAGATTTCCAACAGAACATGTATGGGGACAGCTGGCTGGTTGTTGAGTGACATGGGAGTCAGGCATGACTATCCCCTCCCGTGATGCACACCTCACAAGTGGCACATGCATGACTAACATCCTCCTGTCTTTTCCCTTCAAGGTGATTCTGCATATGCACTGGTACCCCATCTCATGACCCCATCTCATGCCAGCTCACATTATGCATCTTTGCACGTTAAACACACACATTAATCATGGCACAATGAGAATGCATGCATGCACACCACTGTGGTCCCTAGCACAGACACCCCACATCCTCATCAAATTGGATTGGCACCAGTCCGCCATGCAAGACTGGTGAGCAGTAACGCCACGTCAAGGCTCCAATTATGTCACTGTACATTCATACACCATTCACACGGACCTGGGAATCACTTCTCCCTGGTCCTGGGGAACCCTTCTCCACCAAAATTGAGGATGACACCCTTTTTCCAGCAGGAATGTCACCCCCACATTCAAACATCATTCACAACCCAAAATATGCCAAAAATGACATCAAAACCAAAAAAAAAATGCATAGAAAAAAAACAATGCATAGAAAAAAAAAAAACAGAACCAAAAAAAAAAATGCAGAGGACCAAAAAAAAATAAGCATTCAAACCAAAAAAAGGGGGGAAAAAAAAATTAATGCCCTCTGCGTGAGCCACGCCTGGGGCGCCCCCGGCCACGGCCCCGGCCCCTCAGGGGAGATGCATGGGGGAGGGGAAAAGCCGGGGAAGGAGGAGCAGCCCCTGAGATCTGCCCACCTGGCGGCCTGCCCTCCAAGGCCACGGCTATTCTGTCCAGGGCAGCACCAAGTGTTGCCGTGTTGCCCTGGATAGCCTGGGTAAGGGCCCTCACATCCTGCCCAACGCCTGCTGCTGTAGTTTGCAGGACATTTAGGCAGGTTGTGGAGGCCCGGGAATGGGAGTCCAGGTTACCCAGGCTCTCGTTCATGGAGGACAGGCTCTGATCCACCCGCCCCATAGTCTGGCAGAGCTGTCTCAGAAGGCGGGTCTGGGTGGCCAGGTTCCTTCTCAGACAGGCGGGCAGGAGATTGGGCGCCCCCCTGGTGCTCTGGGCTGACCTCCTGGCTCCAGCTGATGGTTGTGGCCGGGGAGAAGGGGAGGCCCTTGTGAGGGGAGCCATGTTGGGGGAGGAGGGGGGGGGGCTCACCCTTAGGGAGGGCAGGCTTCTTGCAGCCAGAGGGGAAGAGTCCGCAGCAACCAAACGGCCAGTGCCTTCCATGGACTCCTCCTCCTCATGATTCTCCTCCTCCTCATTATCGTCCTCCTCATGATCATCCCCCTCCTCTTGTTCCTCCTCTGCGGACTCTGGCCATGTTGGGGGGGCCTCATTAGGCTGCTGTCCTGGGGTTGGAGCGGTAAGTCCAGATGGCCCTGCACCCTCCTGCACATCTGTGGATGACACAAAGCATTCACAGGTTGGAGGATCCACACACTTGCCACATATTCCCTTTCACCCCCTCCCCCACACATGCTACACACCTGAGAGAAATAAAAACCTTACCTGGCACCGCGGGGACCGGACTTGTGTCAAAGCCTGGCAGGCCCTCCACTTCATGCCGGTGAAAGGTCAGGGCCACCACACGCTCCGTCGCTGTAAATCTAACCCGGCATGGTGGGCCCCCTCCTGTGCCCCTGGCATGGGCATTTATTGCGGCCAGTTTTTTTTTCACCTCACGCCGGAGGTCATTTATTTTCTTTTCTATCCCAGAGCGGGTCCGTGTCTCCCCCTCCCCCGATGAATTGACCTGCTCCGTGATCCTATCCAAGATCTCCCTCCTCCTGGCCGGGGTGGTGGTGGCACTCTGCGGGCCGTGGAGAAAACGCCCATAGTCGGTAATGGCCCGGGCAAGAATTCTTTTTTCCCCCACTGTAAAATTCAGCTTTCTTTTTCTCTCAGTCATACTTCCAAACAAACTCACTAGCAGTCACCAAAAATCTGTCAAAAATACAAGCACAACCAATCAGACAAGAACACACACAAAGAGAAAAAGAACAGCCAAAAATCACACTAGCACTCAGCAAGAAACAGACACAAAAAAATCAGATGAAAAAATAAAGCAAGAAAACAAACGCTCAGAAATATATCAATCAAACAAACAGTCTCAAACACTTATCAAAATACACTTTCACAAAACTACCAACAAGCACTAGATCACACAGAACACTAATCTCACAACTACTGTACAAAACACACTCTAACGAACAACAGAGCAAAAGCACTTGGTTCAATGGGAAGGGACACAAAGGGATGTACTTTTGCAATGGAAGGGCGTTTGTGTGTGTCTATTTATGCTGTCTGCGTAGTTCACAACATTGCCCTAGTCCACTTCCAATTTCACTGATTGCGCCGCTCCCGAGTTGTGAGCATGCGCACAACGGAGCTGACATGGTTTCCTTCACGCGCGCATGCGCGAGTCGGCCGGCCCTTCATTTGCATGGGGTCACGGCTCATTTCAATGTAACACGCCCACGTCCCACCCAATTTGTATTACTCCTCCTTACGCCTCCGGAAAAAACATTACGCTTGCGCAATTTCTTGCGCAAAAGCTACGTGAATCGCGGGATTACGCGGCTTGATTGCGCACGTCTAACGTAATCGCGGTGCGCTACGCCGGATCGATATTGCGCCGATGTACGTGAATCTGGGCCAGAGTCTCTGTAGAATTATTAGCATTCATATGAATTTTTCAATATTATAATAAATATATGCATGCAACATTTTCAACAGTTTGCTCTAAGTAATTTTTACGTATAAGTTTTCATTATACAAAAAAAGGGAAAAATTCCGCGCCAATAGCTCGATAAAGTGGTGGATTGTTAAATTAATAAAGATGTATATAGTGAGAGAAAAAAACACACATATATATATAAAGCTGCTCCTCGTGTCAATTAGTGTAAACTAATGGGCAAAGTGATAAAGAAAAAATAGAGGGCGCTGGGGTAAATGAGTGATTGTACTATAAACACGCTGAGAATGATTCTACAAACGATAAAGGAAAATAGTAATAAATAACCCAATAATGTATATATAAGGTGAAGCAATAAATTCAAAATGTGCTGTGCAATATTAGAACCAATTAAGGTAACTGGTGCGTCCTATATCGTATTCAGATAATGACCAAACAGTGCAGTCCTTAAAATCCAAAAGGAAGAGAAGGTGAAAAATAAAAAGAAAAAGAAATTCTTCACAGAAAATCCACAGTTCCTTCACCAGGCAGATTGAATCACCCCAATCGTGCTCATAAAAAAGAATCCGCTTACCAGATGGTCATGACCTCTTACCGAAAAGAAGGTCAATCTCGCTTTATGCAGGATTATGCCTGCATTCATTTGGAAGAATTTCTTCACCACCAAGCAAAAAGGGGGTTTCACTCCATAGAGATATACATGGAATAAATGGACAGAGAAATGGCTCCCATAGCGCGATCAATTTAATTTAAAAATGGAATAAAAACAAGCCAAATGGCTACTTACAAAAAACAGTGCCCTATCCCGGCACTGAGGCTGCAGGCAATCAACAAGCTGGGGGTCAGATAGCGCACTCACATGTGGCGGCCTCGCTGTGTTGCTTGAACGAGCAGTAATTCCTCAGAGGACCGTGGCTGTATACATAACTACGTAACTCGAGGATACGTGCTGTGACAACTCGTTGGTACGTCTCTATGACAGACGCCGGGAGAACGGACACAGGGTGTGCATGTGACCAGGCTGCGCCGACCGACGTACGTTTCGTATGGATAACGTCTTCACGCCCCCCTGAAGACGTTATCCATACGAAACGTACGTCGGTCGGCGCAGCCTGGTCACATGCACACCCTGTGTCCGTTCTCCCGGCGTCTGTCATAGAGACGTACCAACGAGTTGTCACAGCACGTATCCTCGAGTTACGTAGTTATGTATACAGCCACGGTCCTCTGAGGAATTACTGCTCGTTCAAGCAACACAGCGAGGCCGCCACATGTGAGTGCGCTATCTGACCCCCAGCTTGTTGATTGCCTGCAGCCTCAGTGCCGGGATAGGGCACTGTTTTTTGTAAGTAGCCATTTGGCTTGTTTTTATTCCATTTTTAAATTAAATTGATCGCGCTATGGGAGCCATTTCTCTGTCCATTTATTCCATGTATATCTCTATGGAGTGAAACCCCCTTTTTGCTTGGTGGTGAAGAAATTCTTCCAAATGAATGCAGGCATAATCCTGCATAAAGCGAGATTGACCTTCTTTTCGGTAAGAGGTCATGACCATCTGGTAAGCGGATTCTTTTTTATGAGCACGATTGGGGTGATTCAATCTGCCTGGTGAAGGAACTGTGGATTTTCTGTGAAGAATTTATTTTTCTTTTTATTTTTCACCTTCTCTTCCTTTTGGATTTTAAGGACTGCACTGTTTGGTCATTATCTGAATACGATATAGGACGCACCAGTTACCTTAATTGGTTCTAATATTGCACAGCACATTTTGAATTTATTGCTTCACCTTATATATACATTATTGGGTTATTTATTACTATTTTCCTTTATCGTTTGTAGAATCATTCTCAGCGTGTTTATAGTACAATCACTCATTTACCCCAGCGCCCTCTATTTTTTCTTTATTAAGTTTTCATTATAGTTTTTTTTATTATTATTACTTTTTGTCTTGAAATTGCTCTGACTTTTTTTTTTTTTTTTAAGAACATTGGACTGTTAAGGATTAACATATTTAATTAGGAAGCTCCTGCTAAGTTCAGCAGCAATTCATGGATCCTTCTACCCGTTATTATCCCAGTTAGATATCAATTTCAAGAAGCATCTTCTCTGAGAATAATTAAAAAATGGTTATGTGTAGCATGGTTTGTAGATATAGATGGTGTTTATATTCCAGATGTGCATAAGGTAGTGAAATCATATGAATGTTATTAGACCCCTGATGTCACTGTCATTTTATTGTGGATATTGAAATAATTTTTCTGAAGGCACCCCTGATCTACTGTTTTCAAGTAAGCTGTTTGGAAAAATGATGCTGCCTGATTAAGCTCCCAGGCTGAATCTTAACTGTCTGCAATCACACAGATGCAACGGGATTCATATTCTGCTGCTATGCTGATAACTAATTATCAGCTTAATATTTGTCTTACGTGATGTCTGACAGCCTACTAAGAAAAAATTCCGTGCAACGATTGTTAAGAGAACACTGAAGTTACTTCCAACACGATTAAAGTGGTACAGTAAAACCTTGGTTTCAGAGTAACTTGGTTTGAAAGTGTTTTGCAAGACAAGCTAAATTTTATAAATATATTCTGACTTGATATACCAGTAAAGTCCTTAGGCCCCATACACACGATCGGACATATCCGATGAAAACGGTCCGCGGACCATTTCCATCGGATATGTCCGATCGGGAGTTTGATCCGATGGCGTGTACACACCATCGGATCAAATTCCCCGCCGCCGGACGGCGCGGTGACGTGGCGGTGACGTTGACGCCGCCGCGTCACCGCCACGTCACCGCACCAGGAAGTAAAACACTTCCGCGCATGCGCCGAATCCATTCGGCGGCGGCGCGGCGGCGGTGGGGGACGACATGTCTGCTGGTAAGTGTACTAACCAGCAGACATGTCGGGCGGACAGATCCCCACCGGATAGATTTCAAAGCTTGCTTTGAAATCTGTCGGGTGGAAAAATCTGTCCGCTAGCCCATACACACGAGCGGAGATGTCTGCTGAAACGGTCCATCGGACCGTTTTCAGCGGACATATCCCCTCGTGTGTACGCGGCCTTATATTCAAGTAGGGTTGTTGGGGTAAAGCTGTTCACATAGACCATCCTCCTCACCTACATCAACGTCG
Organism: Rana kukunoris; assembly: GCA_029574335.1. Classification (NCBI taxonomy): domain Eukaryota; kingdom Metazoa; phylum Chordata; class Amphibia; order Anura; family Ranidae; genus Rana; species Rana kukunoris. The sequence continues at coordinate 284,001,030 of CM056052.1, forward strand.
TTCCATTCACGATTGCAGACTGACAGCGGTGAGAGCTGGCGGTGTGGGTGATGTGGACAGCTTTACCCCAGATGCCTGCATACTTAGATGTTTAATCATCAACCATGTGAGTTGCTAAATGTTGTACCTTCATTAAATGTAACCATATTGCTACACTTAGGCGTCTCACTTCTCTTTTATACTCTTTAGCTCCTGCTGCGGTTTTGCTTCTAATCCCCTTGTGGAGGCTTTCATTTGAGGATGGACATTTTATGGTTACACAACCTCACAAAATCACATTGTTATAATCTTTTTAAATGGATTATAAACTGGAGGACTTATGAATAAATGGTTGTGGAACGAATCATTTGAGTTTCAATTACTTCTTATTGGGAAATTTGCTTTGATATACAAGTGCTTTGGATTGGAGGCATGTTTCTGCAACAAATTATTCTCGCAATCCAAGGTTTTACTGTATATTATTACATGTCATTTTTTACTCATTCTTTTCTCCAGTGTTTTTTTTTCTATTAATTTGTTCTCTCCATTTATTTCATCAAAATTAGGCTGCTGGAGGCATTGATGTATTATAAGCTTAGATGTGGAGGTTTGGGAACCTGCAGGAAAGACAAATGGAATCTACTGTAAACATTTAGAAACAAGCAGACCAACAAATACATTATAAGAAACAGAACACATTTTAGTTACATGCTACTATGTAACAACAAAAGAAGGTAGGGCAAGAGGGAAAAAGGGGACAGTAGCTGAAATTGACCCCTAAAACATTCCCTCCCCCTAAAGATTGAGGACTAACTTGGTACGATAAAAATTAACATACATGTAATGTAAAAGACACATTTATTACATAAAAAAATTATACAGTTAATACATAATAAAATTGAAAAGACAGAGGCCAATGATGACTCGAGACCGTTTCTGTCATTTACAAACAAATGGAATGATCTGAGTCTCGACTAGTTTCGTGGTATAACCACTTCTTCAGGAGAATCATTCTACAAAACAATACAGTAAAGAGTAAGACAAGAATATTGGTAGAAAAAATCAGCTGAACATTAAGATAAACAATACAAATTCATAAACAGTGCCTTACCCCCATTATGGTGGTCATGTGCAGCACGAGCTGGCCGGAACTATGTACCCTGTGCGGTGGACTGGAAGAAATAAGCGAAGATCTCTAGGGGGGCATAATGTAAATAAGCATTAAGGTGACGGGCACTGGTGGAGAGGGGGAGGGGGAAGAAATAGGAAGGACAGAGGGAGTAGGAAAGGGGAAGGGACAAGAGAGGGAAAGGAAGGGCTTCACCCATGTGAGAGGGAAGGAAAAGGAGAAGGGGAAGTGAGGGGCAGGGTGGCAAAGGGAACAGGGAGAGGGGGAGGGCGGAAGGAAAGGGAGGGGGGAGAAAGGGGAAAGGAAAGAAGGAGATAAGAAGATAAAGGAAAGGGGAAGACTGTGTGTAGGAGGGGGGTTTTGAAAGAAGGGGAAAGGAAAACAGGAAAAGAAGAAGTTAAAGGAAGGCATGGGAGCGGAGGAGAAAAAAAATAAAAAGGGGGGGGAGGAGGGGAAGAGGAGAAGGTGGGGGGGGAAGGTGCCCGACACCTAAGTTAGATAAAGTTACAAGGGAGGCAAAGCAAACAACAATAAGCTCACCGTTAGGTAGGGATGGATTACCAAAATATGTGATGGTAGATGGTGCTGTGTGGGCAGAAGCATGATTGAGGTAGGGTATAACCACTTGCACTGGTAGGTAGACATACAGTGGGTAAGAATCTATGGGTACAGCCTCCAGCCTCTGCCCCACATAGTAAATACATCCATGGAGAGATCTAAGCCGCGTAACTGTGAAGATGCGCCGTCGTTTCTATGTGCCCGTACCCACCAAACTAGATGCGCCCAATAACGGGCCATTTGCGACCGGCGGAACGTTCCGATGCCAGAGTATCGTCAGCGCTTAATTTCGCTTGGCGCATCAGTCGCGCCTATTGATTTCCCCTGCAAATATGCAAATGAGGGATTTTTCACAATTCACGAACGGATAAGCACCATACGCTGGCTACATGCGCCGCGCGTATCTCGTCCGTCCGGCGCAAAGTTATTTCTACAAAAGGCTGCTTTATCTTTACTCCAGACGGTCACAGGTCAGCAGGAGAGCAGCTACAGCAGCGTTACCGACGATAGGAGCTAGCTGAGCACCCACACTTGCAAGGACAACACCTCTGTGTGCCAACATGCCAGGAGCAATTGTGGTCCTCGAACTACTGATGGGTCCCCCGGAATGAAGGAGGCGGGCACGTGAGAGGATATACCGCACACGTATGAGCCTCTTTGGCATGGGGGATGAGGAGGTGTATCGCCTCTTCAGATTCAGCCCAGATGCAATACTTGAACTAACCACAACCCTGCAGGATGACATCACCAGCCCAACACACCGCTCACAAGCAGTGCAGCCACTGGTGAAGGTCCTGGCAACTCTTCATTTCCTTGCAAGTGGATCATTCCAGCGTACAAGTGGAGTGGTGGCTGGGATGTCACAATCCTCCGTGAGCAGATGTGTGCACCAGGTTGTCCCTGCAATCCTCAGACGCATGTCCAACCAGTTCATCAGACCCACCACTGAGGAGCTGCGACTGACGGCAATGACAGATTTCTACAACATTTCCAGATTCCCACGCACTGTGGGGGCCATTTATTGCACACATGTGGCCCTACAGCCCCCCAGTGCCACAGAGCACATATACCGCAATCGGAAGCATTGGCACTCCATCAACGTACAGGTGATAGCTGATGCCCAACGCCTCATATGGCACGTCCGTGCCAAACACCCCGGGTCCAGCCATGACAGCTTCATATACAATCAGAGTCCCATCCCAGCAGAATTCGAGCAGAACATGTATGGGGACAGCTGGCTGGTTGATGAGTGACAAGGGAGTCAGGCATGACTATCCCCTCCCGTGATGCACAACAGAAGTCGCACATGCATGACTAACATCCTCCTGTCTTTTCCCTTACAGGTGACTCTGCATATGCACTGGGACCCCATCTAATGACTCCTTTCCGGAACCCCCAAACCAGAGGAGAAAGAAAATACAATGAAGCACACATCAAAACCCGTGCAGTGGTGGAGCAAACATCCGGGCTCCTGAAGTCCCGTTTCCGCTGCCTGGATAAGTCCGGGGGGACCCTATTGTATTCCCCTACCTTCGTGTGTCAGATCATCGGTGCATGTTGTATTCTGCACAACTTTGCTATGAGAAAAGGCCTGCAGATTGACATACGTGATGACCTGACCCCCGACCCACACAGTCCCCACCTGCCAGAGGACACCCAGTCTGCTGATGGAAGAGCAGTCAGGAGGGTCCTCGCCGTAGGCATCTTTGGACAATAAAGCAAAACATTAATTACACAGACAGTGCACGCGTGTACACCACTGATGTCCCTAGATCACACACACCACATGCACATCGCATTGGATTAGCCCAAGTCCAGCATGTAGGAGTTGGGAGCAGTAACGCCAGCGTCAAGGCCCCAATGATGTCACTGTCCATTCATACACCTTTCACACGTCATTCATACAGCCGTTGGGTTAACTTCACCACCACGGCCGAGGGTGACACCCCTTACTGTCAGGAGTGCCACCCCCTCACATTCACACACCATTCACACTGTCCCCTGCACTCCTGACCGTGTGCAGTAAAAAAAGAAATACAAAATCTCATAACCTGAGAAAATAAATAAACAAAAACTCATGACCTGAGTATAAAATAAATAATACAAAATAAACAAAAACTCATAACCTGAGTATTTTCAAAAAAATCATAGAAACCAAAAACAAAAAAAGCCTCATCGGGGATGCCGGGGGCTTCTTCTGGGGGCCCCTCTCTGCCTCCTCAGCTGCCTGGGTGGAGTGGGTGGGGGTGGGGGGGCATCTGGAGGTGGCTGATCCCCAGGTGGGCCACTCCTGGCAGGTGTGGCCTGCATGCCCTCCAAGGCCATGGCTATCCGGCCGAGGTATGAGTTCGTCTGGGCCTGCATCCGGAGCTGACGGGTGACCTGGTAATGCTGGGCCCGCCGACTCAGCCTCCCCTGGTCCCGGATGGCAGCACGGTTACCCTGGATGGCAGCAGTGTTGGCCTGGACGGCTGCAGTGAGTGCCGTAATATCACCATGCACCTCCCCCAAACTGGTGACCACTGCAGCGCAGTTACAGCTGACATCCTGGACTGCGTTGCTTATCTGGGCAACGGAGCCCAGGCTGTCAGACACTTTCTCCAAATGGCCAACTATGGCCCCCATTTGTTCAGTCTGTCTGGCGTGATCCCTCGCCAACTGGTCCTGGACAACATCAGACACCCCCCTGGTCTTCTGGGTCGCCTTCCTGGGGCCAGAAGATGGTTGTCCCCGGGGGGAAGGAGTCGCCCTTGAAGGGCTTCCAAGGATGGGGGAGGGGATAACAGATGGCCCAGGAGAAGGGGAGGAGACCTCCAAAACTAAAGTAAAGTCCGGCTGTGGCACAGCAGGATCCTCCATAACCCCCTCGGCAGGTGTGGTGTGGCCACTCTCCTCCTCCACCTCGGTCTCTTCACCACCCATGGGCTCGGGCACACGATGGCGTGGGGGGGATGGGGTGGAATGGACGCTGACCGATGATGGCCCAGCTCCGTCATCTGTGGATGACACAAAGCAGACACATGTTGGTGGTCCCACACACTTGGCACATGTACCCCCCCCCCCAAATGCAACAAATCAAATAGGGGATAAAAAACACTTACCTGTCCTGGAGCCTTCCTCCATGGAGTCATAGCCTGGGACCCCCTCCAACTGCTCCCTGTCCAGGCAGCGAGAGACCACCTCCTCCTCCGCGGTCAGGGTGACAGGACATGGGGGACCACCACCTGTGCCCCTCTCATGCCTCCTGATGGTGGACACCTTGCCCCTGACCTTGCGCCGCAAGTCATTTATTTTTTTCTGAATGTCAGAAGCACTCCGGGTGGAGTACTCCAAGACATTCACCCTGGCAGCAATGGACTCCAGGATGCCCTGCTTCCTCTCCCGGGTGGTCTTGCGGCTTTTTTTCCCATGAAGCAAATCATTCACAGACTCCATCGCTGAGATGATAACCGAGACCTCCTGGGAATTAAAATTAAGGTTCCTCCTCTCTCTGGGGGTAGCGGGAGCAGCCATTACAGAGCAAAAGTATCTTCCCTGGGGTGGGGGGAAACGGAACTACTTTTGCGCCGGAATGGCGTTTCCGCCTGCGCTTTTAAGCGCCCAACGGAAGGCATTGCGCTGACGTTTCCCGGGAAGTGGTGCCGACGGAAGTTGTGAGCATGCGCACAAGGGGGCGAGTTGAGCCGCACTCACTGCGCATGCTCCGTGGATGATGCGCTGAACGTAAGCCTCTGCGCTGGGCTCCGCCCATCATTTACATATGATCACACCCACTTCCCCTTGCGTCGGGTTACGCCAGCGCATTATCGTTACTCTGGCGCAAGTTTACGCGCAACTGCTATGTGAATAACAGTACTTGCGCTGAAAGGGTCGTCAGAGTAACGTAAATGAGAAGCGTTACTCCAGAGGAAAGATACTCCCATCTACCTGAATCTGGCCCAATATTTTTTACTTTTTGCTATAATAAATATCCCATTTAAAAAAAAAAAAAATGTTTTCCTCAGTTTAGGCCAATATGTATTCTTCTATATAAAAAAAGTAAAAGTTAAAGGTAAAAAAAAATCGCAATACGCATATATTGATTGGTTTGTCCAAAAGTTATAGCATCTACAACATGGGTCTTCAAACTACGGCCCTCCAGTTGTTCAGGAACTACAATTCCCATAATGCCTAGTCATGTCTGTGAATGTCAGTGTGTTACAATGCCTCATGGGATGTGTAGTTCTACAACATCTGGAGGGCCGTAGTTTGAGGATCCCTGATCTACAAAATAGGGGATAGATTTATGGAGTTTTTATTATTATTTGTTTTTTTACTAGTAATGGCTGCGATTTGCAATTTTTATTGTGACTGCGATATCGTGACGAACATATCGGACACTTTTGACACTATTTTGGGACCATTCACATTTATACAGCAATCAGTGCTATTAAAATGCATTGATTAATGTATAAATGTCACTGGCAGGGAAGGAGCTAACACTAGGGGGCCATCAAGGGGTTAAATGTGTTACCTAGGGAGTGATTACTGTAGGGGAGGGAAATCACAAGGGGAGGAGACCGATTAGTGTTCCTCTGTACTGGGAACTCACCATCTGTCTCCTTTCCCCTGACAGGACGTAGATATGTGTGTTTACACACACAGATCCACAGTCCTGCTCTGCTATCGGGCAATCGCGGGTGCCCAGAAGACATCGCAGCCACCGGGCATGCGCGTGCCCCCTAGATGGCCGGGAAGCTGATGACGTCATATGATGCCCGCCCAGGATGGGAGATCTGTCCTGCGAATGTCATTTGACGATGGCTGGAATAGAAAGTGGTTTAACTATGTTTTACACTCAGTGTGCATTTCCACACGTATAAGCATACAAATGGAAATTGTTCCTGGCTTAAAATGATCTAATGACACTGTACTAGTGTTGCGGTGATGAGAAACACCATTGCTATCTGCATTGGTCTGATAACACTGGGTCTCCTGGGACCAGGGCACTTGCACTGGTCTGGGGACACTGCCACTGGTGTGGCAAGTGATCAAGAAAACTATTTCTGGCTTCCACTTGTCTGATGACATTTTACTAGTGTGGGTAGTGATCAGGGACACTGTTAATGAAACTGAATAAAGAAAAAAAGAGAGAGGTGGGGAAAAGGAAGGGGTGTAAGGCTTGGGGAAAAAAGGGGGGGACAAGGAGGAAAGGAAAAGGGTAGGGGAGAAGATACAAAAAGATACAAAAGGATAGCACTCACATGGGCCACATCCGTATATATAGTACTAGAGAAAAAACAATAACTACAGGTAGATATTGATGGTCTGACTTTCAGGCCAGGAAAGTATGTTTAAAAATCAAACTTTAATAGTATAGATTTAGTACATAAAAGAACATAATTGTAAAATACATGACCACTGTAAGTAAAATCCTTAGAAGTCGCCGACACACGTTTCGCCGTGGGGCTTCTTCAGGACGATGACAAGGATTTTGTAGAAAAATATACAACAGAGAACAAGTGGTTATCTGGAATAATACAGAGTAATTGGTTATTAACATTGCTAAAATTATACAAATAATAAAAAAGAAGAACATAGACACTGCAACGCATATTTACATAACGGATGGTCCCACGTTGGGTGCATCTCAAGGGCGCATACAGCCAGTGGTAAATCAAAACCGACAAGGAACTTGCTTAGAAAGTTCTCCAATTTGAAAGGATCTAGTCAACAAGGAAGTATATATTTGTTCATCTTTGTTCATCTTTGTTTGAGTGATAAACATTAACTGACAAATATATAGGTTCATTGGCCGATTGGCAAGGGGTTAAATAATCCAATCATGTGCAAGCAAATATCCGTCATTTAAATGTCAAAAATAATGTGATTTATATACAAAGTTAGGTTTCTCAATATTGACAAATGTTTTTTTTTTTTTTAATATGTACATGCTCTATCACTTTAGTAAATTAACACCTTTCCTAAGACTAACATAGAGCTCTGTACAGAGAAAAAACACTTAACCCCTTTATTACCCTGATATTTTAACCCCTTCCCAGTCAGTGTCATATGTACAGTGACAGTGTATAGTATTATCACTGATCACTGTATTAGTGTCACTGGTAATGTCAGTGTCAGTTAGTAAGTTCACACTCAGCATCAGTTAGTGTCAGATTGTCCATTGCACCATCATAGTCCTACTATCATAGTTGCTAATCACTGCCATTCCAAGTATTAAAAAGAAATATATAAAAATTCCAGTATATATTTCATAGTTGTGGAGGCTATAAATTCACACAAAACAATCAATATACACTTATTGGGGTTTTGTTTTACCAAACGCATGTAGTAGAAAACATTTTAGCCTAAATTTATGAAAAAAAATAAAAATTTTATTGGATATGTTTTATAACATAAAGTAGAAAATATAGTTCTGTGGTACTGTACTCATAGGTAAATCTAAGGCCGCGTACACACGATCGAACATGTCCGCTGAAACTGGTCCGCAGACCAGTTTCAGCGGACATGTTCGATCGTGTGTACGGCCTATCGGACCGTTTTCCAGCGGACTAAAGTTTCAAAACATGCTTGAAAACCTGTCCGCTGGAAACCTGTCTGTCGGACAGGTTCGATGGTTAGTACACAAAATCATCGGACCAAAAACCTGCGCATGCTTGGAAGCATTGAACTTAGTTTTTTCATCACGTAGTTGTGTTCTACGTCACTGCATTCTGGTCTGATGGGATTTTGATCCGATTGTGTGTACGCACATGAGACCAACAGACCACTTCAGCCTGGTCAGATGAAAACGGTCCTTAGGACAAGTTTCATCGGACATGTCTGAACACTGAACAGAATTCTCTCTTGATTCACAAAACCGATTGTATGCCTTCACTGAAAAATCTTGAACGTTTTCATAATCTTTCCTAGCCTAAGGCTATACTTAAGAATTAGGAGGAATTGCTCTAGTTTACAGAGGAAACTTGAATGGTTCTTTTTTACCACTTTTTCCAATCAGCACAAAATACTCAAATGTTTAATAGCTAAACACTAGAATGTTCCTAGAAGTGATAGGGCCAGATTCACGAACACTTGCGCTGGAGTATTTGGATATGCGCCGCATAACTGTGATGATGCGCCGTCGTTTCTATGTGCCCGTACCCACCAAACTAGATGCGCCCAATAACGGGTCATTTGCGACCGGCGGAACGTTCCGACGCCAGAGTATCGTCATCGCTTATTTTCGCTGGGCGCATCAGTCGCGCCCATTGATTTCCCCTGCAAATAGGCAAATGAGGGATTTTTCCCAATTCACGAACGGATTAGCACCATACGCTGGCTACATGCGCCGCGCGTATCTCGTCCGTCCGGCGCAAAGTTATTTCTACAAAAGGCTGCTTTATCTTTACTCCAGATGGCCACAGGTCAGCAGGAGAGCAGCTACAGCAGCGTTACCGACGATAAGAGCTAGCTGAGCACCCCCACTTGCAGGACAACACCTCTGTCCATGCTTGTCTGTCAAATTTTACAGCCATGGAGGAAGACATCATAGGTCTCCATAGCCGAGATGATGGCTGACAGCTCCTGGCCATTAAAGTTCAGCTTTCTCCTGTGTGTTTGCGGGGAACGGGAGCAGCCATCTCAGAACAAAAGTAACATCACTGCGGGGAGGGGGAGCAGGATATACTTTAGTGCCGGAATGGCGCTTCTACGGGCGCATTTAAACGCCCAACGGAAGGCATTGCGCTGACGTTTCCCGTGCAGTGGTGCCGACGGAAGTTGTGAGCATGCGCACAAAGGGGGCGAGTGGAGCCTCACTCACTGCGCATGCTCCGTGGTTGATGCGCTGAACGTAAGCCTCTGCGCTGGGCTCCGCCCATCATTTACATATGATCACACCCACTTCCACTTGCGTCGGGTTACGCCAGCGCATTATCGTTACTCTGGCGCAAGTTTACGCGCAACTGCTATGTGAATTACAGGACTTGCGCTGAAAGGGTCTTCAGAGTAACGTAAATGAGAAGCGTTACTCCAGAGGAAAGATACTCTCATCTACCTGAATCTGGCCCATAGAGTATTGGGATATGTTCTATCTGAACACCCTAATATTATATTTAAGTAAGCACCTACATTAATAAATTGCATTGCTCAAAATATAATTAAGATGCCTCCCAGAGTATCTTTTTTGGAGATATTGTAATGTTATGCATACCTTATCTATGGACAGTAGGGCATCCATGACTTTGTTACCTGTTCAACCCGTTGTGTGTTATATTTCCTGCCATGCCCATGTGAGATACAGTATGTTGGTAGGACCATGCGGGCACTGAAGGTAAGAATTGGTGAGCTCATTGCCAACTTTAAAAAGAGTTATAAGAAACAAAGTTTGTCTAAGCACTATTCTCATTATTATTTTAAGGATCCCACTTCTTTAAATTTGGTGGGTAATCCCGCTATCACTTAACAACATTTGTTTAGTTTCAGCTGTCCATACATAAACTAGAGTTTAGGTCATCACCCTGTGGGCAGAACGAAAAACAATACAAATGTTCCATCATCCATGCCAAATGGTATGGTGGGTTGCAACTTTGCTAATGGCAATAGTATTCTGACGGCCATGACCACTCTGGATGGCGCAATATTCTTATACTGGATGCTGGCATGACCACTAACAATTTGTTTTTGTGCCAAACACCTGAGTGTATGGGAAATTTTAGACATTAGGTCAAGCTGGAGGAATAATAAAAATCTATTATTCACATTTTCCTTGGTCAATTTATCTGTAAGGATCAGTGGAAGTCTACTTAGGCAAGTAAATTAGATGGATGAATGAGGTCAAGCTATATGTAAATTGAGATGGCTTTGTTTACCTCACAGACTGCTTTCTTAAACCGACAACAAGCTTAAAGGGGTTGTAAAGGTACAAGTTTTTTTACCTTCATGCATCCTATGCATGAAGGTAAAAAAACATCTAGCAGCACCGCCCCCCCCCCCCGAGCCCCCGTTGTACTTACCTGACCGTTCGAATCTCCCGGGCGCGTCCACGTCGTCCTCTTCGGTTCCCAGCCTGGCCGTTGATTGGCTAGGCTGGGCGGATTGATAGCAGCGCAGCCATTGGCTAGCGCTGCTGTCAATCAGGGCGGATGACGCGGCGCGCTGGGGGGCGGAGCCGAGTGATACAGTCGACGGCTATGGCCGCCGCTGTATCACGGGAGCACGCTCGCAAAAGCTTTCCTCCATGCGAGCGCCCTCGCATGAAGAGGGAAAGCTTTTGCGAGGAGGAGCCCAGACAGCCGCCAAGGGACCCCAGAAGACAGGTTTCCGGGCCACTCTGTGCAAAACGAACTGCACAGTGGAGGTAGGTATCACATGTTTGTTATTTTAAAAACAAAAAAATCCTGTGTTTAGTGTCCCTTTAAGTAGTGTTTAACAACTTGCCCTGTTTATGTTAAAAGTTTGTTATAAGTTTTGTTCATGGGTGTCATTTTAAGGACCTGGTTCTATGGATTCATGGCATGATTTCGCAGCTAGAAGAAGAGCATGGGGTTTGTCCAAGTTAGTCTGAATTTTTTTCTGTAAATAATTATACAATATATTTTTGTTGAAAAATGTCACATTTAAAAAATGTATAATTGTATTTAACAAATTCCACACTGGGTCAATTCTGACACTTCTCACATATATGTAAAAATGTATTTTTGTTGCTCATTTTTTTTTTTTAGAACTCTTAAACATTATATACATTTTAAGCAGAGGCCCCAGAGAAAAAAAAACTATAGGTGCTGCAATTTGTCACACTGCATTTGTGCAGCAGTTTTAAAAGAAAATGTTTGTTTTTTTTTTGGGGGGGGGGGCGGGTGCAGTTTTAATACACAAAACACAATATAATACCCAATTTATTGGTAAAATATAAAAGATAATGTGACGCTGATTAAATAGATACCTAACATACCACACGTTAAACTTAAATTACGGTACTTTAAAATCTCCATAAGTGATGCTTTATAAGCCTTTACAGATTACCAGTTTACAGTTACACAGGAGGCCCGGTGCTAAAATGATTGCTCTTTTTTTAACGTTCATGATGACACCCCACATCTGCGTGCACAACCCATTTATCTGTTCGCTTTTGCATGCAAGCAGACGGAACAGAGGCACTTTAACCACTTCCATACTGGGCACTTAAACACCCCTCCTGACCAGACCAATTTTCAGCTTTCAGCGCTCTTACACTTTGAATGACAATTACTCAGTCATGCAACACAGTACCCAAATGATTTTTTTTGTCCTTTTTCCCCCACAAATAGAGCTTTCTTTTGGTGGTATTTGATCACCTCTGCATTTTTTTATTTTTTGCGCTATTAATGAAAAAAGACCAAAAATTTGGGAAAAAAAAAATTTTTTCTTAGTTTCTGTGATAAAATTTAGCAAATTATTAATTTTTCTTCACAAATTTTGGCCACAATTTATACTGCTACATGTCTTTGATAAAAATAACCCAAAGTTTTTGGAAATTATTTGGTCTGTGTGAAAGTTTTAGAGTCTACAAGCTATAGTGCAAATCATAAAACAAATATCACATCTGATCACACCTGATGTACTGAAGGCCTCTCTCATTTTTTGAGACCCTAACAAGCCAGGAAAGTACAAATGCCCACAGATGGCACTGAGGCGGCAGAGATGGCACTGAGGCAGCACAGATGGTACTGAGATGGGTACTGATAAGATGGGTACTGATGTGCACCGATGAGGCCTGTGTACTAGTGGACACAGGTGGGCACTGATGAGGCGGCACAGATGGCACTAATGAGGCAGCACAGATGGCACTGAGATGGGTACTGATGAGATGGGTACTGATGTGCACTGATTGACTGCGGCACAGGTGGGCACTAATGAGGTGGCACAGGTGGGCACAGGCACAGGTGGACACTGATGAGGTGGCACAGATGGGCACTGATGAGGTGGCACTGGTGGGCACTAATGAGGTGGCACAGGTGGGGACGGTGGTACTGGTGGGCACGGTGGTACTGGTGGGCATGGTGGTACTGGTGGGCACAGGTGGCACGGTGGTACTGGTGGGCACACGGTGGTACTGGTGGGCACACAGTGGGCACAGTGGTACTGGTAGGCACTGTGGTATTGGTGGGCACTGGGGGGCACTGTGGTACTGGGGGGCACTGTGGTACGGGGAGGCACTGTGGTACTGGGAGGCACAGGTGGTACTGGGGGCACTGATTAGTGATTTGACTAATAAAAAAAAGTGACCAGTTACTCACAGTTCTCTCCCTCCTCACACGTGCTGCCTGTGTGAGGAGGGGAGAGTCGGCAATGAGAGATGATCTCATATGTTTACATATGAGATCATCTCTCATTGGCTGCACAGATCACACTGTAAATAGCTGCTGTGATTGGCTATTTACCGCAATCTGTGTTTGGCTGTGTCCAGGGGACATGGCCAGCACAGTAGTTCCCCGCTGCGCGCTCAGGAGCGCGGGCGGGAAGCGAGGAAAGGGGCGTCCGTAGAAACACGGCGCCTCAGAGAAGTAGAGCCGCGCTGCGGCCGTACATAGTCGTACGCCCCTCAGCAAGTGGTTGAAAAAAAATTAAACTGTATTATTTATTTTAGAAAAAAAATACACTGTATCTTTAAAAGTGTTTTTGATCTCTTTAATTGCTATCGGAAGGGATGAACAACATGGTCATGGCAGCATTGATCCTCTTTATGGAGAAATCTGGGGTTTGATCAGATGTTTGTTTACATAAGACTGAAACCAGAAGTGACAAAATCCTTGTCGCTTCTGGTTTCTGACATCCCACAGTGGGAAGAACAACATCAGTTCTTCTCACAGTGTCCCAGGAATCGGATGCTGATGGTCACATCCTTACCGGGCTCCTTGACTGAATGGGAGAGCCTGGGAAAAGCAGCAGTGGCGAAAAGGTGATGGGACCCCCTTCCACCACCTATAAAAGTAACCCAGTGTCTTCTTAGCCACTAGGATTACTTTTACATTGCAGGGAATTGCTGGCTCAAAAAATAAATAAAAAAAATGATGACATTTTACTACTCATTTGCTTGCTTTCCTTCTTTTAAGGTGAAACTTGCTTTAATGTATATAATGTATATGCTATTGAAGGATTATTATTCAAGGAGCAGAGTTTTTTTTTTTACAAGATTTCTTGTGTAGTTTAACAAAAGATTTTAGTCTACATCTAAATTTTTCCTCATTTCACTTAGCAAACTACATGAGTAGAGCTTGTTCATTATGCCAGGTACCTTAGACTTAGCTTTGTCAACTGTGCAGAATCAAATCAAATTATTTTGTAGAAGTAAAACTCATGTTGTAAAAATTGGTCATGCACATGCTTGAGGTTTTGCAGCGGACAGTTTCACTACAGCCAGCAAGCTAATTAGCACACAATTTGCAAAAGTGGCCATGCTCTACTTCAAGGGTCTCCAAACTATGGCCCTCCAGCTGTTCAGGAACTACAATTCCCATCATGCCTAGTAATGTCTGTGAATGGCAGATCTTTACAATGCCTCATGGGAAGTGTAGTTCTGCAGCAGCTGGAGGGCCGTAGTTTGGAGATCCCTGCTCTACTTCATAGGTGTGTGCAGCCTATTGCATTAGGATGTGTACCCAAAGCTCAAATACACATGACTTTCTCTGCAGCCTCTGCTGCACTGAACAGTAAATGAATGGGAAGTGCTCTGTGCTGAGTGACTTCCTGTTCATTCACAAACTGAATGTTGTTATGATTGAACACAGTGAGCGAGTGTGTTCACTGTGTTCATTTAGAAAAGGAAGGGACGGGTGAATAACATATTGATTAGCCTCTTCCCACCACTCTCCATCCTGAAACATCCTCTGCAGCAGTCGGGTGGTGTGGTGCAATATGGAGGGGGGGAGCCCAGGCAGTAGGGGAGAATAGGCCCCACACACTTGGCACACACCCTACATGCCTATGCTCTACTCCAATAATATGTTTCCTGCAAAGACTCTACTCTTTCTTGTTGTGCTTGGCTCCTGGAGAACACATTTTAGAATATTGCTGTCAGGGAACTCCTGTGAGACGTTTTGCACACAGACGTGCGCAAGCACATAGCCTTTGCCATAGAATGGCTCACAGGCACACGCATGCACGCCAGAGCCCCAAATTGTGGGCATGCATGTGCACAGGCGCACGCACGCGCGCAGACGTACGAGCCTAATTCCTTTTGGCACCAGACAGCCTATTTAAAGGGAGTCTGGTCTCTTGTGCCTTGCTGACTGATCTTCAGCTGTGTTGCTGAATCCTGCTCTGATCCTGTGTGTCCTCCCAGTATTTAGACTCGGCTTGCTCTTGACCTTGGCTCTGTGTTCTGTCCCTGTATTAATGCCCATCTCTGACCCGGCTCCGTTCCTGACTCTGGCTCTGTCTATGATTTGGTACCTCACTGCCTGCCTGCTGACGATCCTGGCTATCCCTGAGACCTTGCTCCTGTCTATGTTCCTGGTTGCTGTTAACTCTCGGTTACCCGCTTGGCTGTTACTTGTCCCTGCTCAGCTCACCACAGTCTACTCCAGGCCACTGAATCCTGCCAAGCTGTTCTCCCGGGACCTCCTGCTCCAGGCACTCGTGTCCCTCTTGTCCTTCGGCTTCCTCTGTCTCACCTTCAGCAGAGCCAGGACAGGAGATATAAGAGAGGCCGACCTCATCAAATCAGTCTCCCTTCTGATCCCTGACAATTGCTTTCTCTGCTTAGCTCATGTTGCACATTTTCCACCCCTTCTATTCTGGTAAAACTTTGTCAGAAGATCTCTTCCTAAGTGAGTCCTGTAATGCATTTAAAATAGAAGAAGTGGGTGATGTGTCAACAGAACAGAAAATATCACTAATGGAGACAGCAGAAGAAATCAAATGGGTTGTAAGCCTTAGCCACTACCCTTATAATATATAAAATATTATAATTGCAGGTAGAATTTAAATAAACGTCCTTCTGGAAGGAGCAAGCCCTCTCCTACAGCCTCAAAGTATACATTTTACAAACAAAAAGCCAGCAGATCTGTGCAACACCCTTCAAAAGAAAATAGTACAAAGCACAAAAGAACCCCTTTTAACTTTTTTTTAAAAAGGCAGTTAAATTGAAAAAACACTTGTGACAAGGGTATTTTAATTGAAAGACAATACACCAAACAAATAAAAATGAAATCACATCAATCATAAAGCTATGTTACCTGGAAATATGTATGTGACAGCTTCCCACTGATTTATGAAACATTTCTGGCAGTACATAAACATAAACATCACATGTGGCCTCTTGAATGTGATACCATTAGGTATACATGATTTGATCCACCTCTATTGGTTTCTGTTTAGGATAATTGAAACACTGGTGAGCCAGATAGAGTTGCTAATTAGTTCAAAGAACAGTCACATAACAAGGAATAATCCCTTGACACACACCAGTCATGAGTGTGTTTTAGTTGGCCACTGAGAAGTTGTTTATTATACAATCAGAAGTTTTAATAACTCAAGTTAATGACATCAGTCGTTTCTCAAATAAAAAAGTTACAAGGAAAGGGTATAACAAATTAAGCACATTTTAAACAGCATTACTCAGAAAGTGCAGATGATCTACACATGGTAAGATATTTATTATAGCATACTAGCATGGCACTGGAGTATACAACTGTCCCTTTGTCTTTGGCAAATCTTTGGCTACAAGCAATAATGCACCACTGGTGAACCGTTTTACCTGCTTGCCATAATTGTGCTACATCCTTAGTGAATAAACTTACCCATTCTTAATCTGCTGGAGCCATTGCCTGTGGAAGACTATTCCATAATTGCACAGCTATTACAAATAAGAAGCATTTGTGCATGCAGAGAGTAAACTTTTTTTTTTCCTTTTTCTTTTTTTCCACAGTTCAAAGGAGTGTCTTTATGTCCTTTCTGGTGATCCAAAATTAGACAACTTTACTATTAAATTAAGGTATTTTTTTCTCACAATTGAGGTCAGTCATGGCCCATAATAATAAAGCTGCCCATTTCTACAAATGTTTTAGTCAACAACATAATTTTTTAATTGTTACTCAAAATTAAACACCATATTCTCTTTAAAGTTTTACTACCATTGAGATGGGGCAAAATTAGGTCACTCTCAAACTCTTAGGCCCTGTACACACGATCAGACATGTCCGAGGAAACTTGTCCGACGGACATTTTTCATCGGACCACGCTGAAGTGGTCTGTTGGTCTGATGTGCGTACACACCATCGGACCAAAATCCCCTCGGACCAGAACGCGGTGACGTAGAACACAACGACGTGATGAAAAAACGAAGTTCAATGCTTCCAAGCATGCGTCGACTTGATTCTGCGCATGCGGGGGATTTTGGTCCGATGGTTTGTGTACTAACCATCGAACCTGTCCGACGGACAGGTTTCCAGCGGACATGTTTTCAAGCATGTTTGGAAATTTTTGTTCGTTGGAAAACGGTCCGATAGGCCGTACACACGATCGAACATGTCCGCTAAAACTGGTCTGTGGACCAGTTTCAGCGGACATGTTCGATCGTGTGTACGCGGCCTAAATGCAAGAGATTATTACACTAAGCTTAGAAGCTGTTACTTAGCATGACATTGTGTTATTTAATCTGTGATTAATAGGGACTCCCAAAAACTTCTTCATTTTTACATTCAATTTAACTTCCCCTTATTTGTAAATTGCTTGCATGTGTTGCATGCATAGCTTTGCATCCTCTAAAATTCTACCACAAGGTTTAAAGTATAATTATTTTCTTTAAAAATTGGATGAAATCATACTTTTACAGTGTTAAATAGTATATCTGACTGTATACAAGTAATGAGTAAGTGAATATTTAATAGTAGTTTAATGACTTTATGGTTCACTGTTGAGCAAAGTCGTTATCCATTAGCCTATTAGGCAGTATTGCGAGAGATGATCATAGGTGTACATATGCATCATGTTCCTGAAAATTGCGTTAAAATATTGGCTAGTAGCCATGTGCATTCGTTTTCGTCTGAATGCATTTTCGTCCGAATTTCGGGTATTTTCGTTATCGTTTTAACCTCCGACTCGGGATTGCATTGCAGGATACAGGGAGAGTTACTTACCTTGTTCCTGGATCCTGCAATGTGTTCCCGCTGTGTGTGCAAGCTCCTCCCCTGTGTCTCACAGTGCCGAGTGCCGAGCTCCGTTCCCTGTGACGTTACAACGCACGGGGACAGAGTTTGGCGCCAAATTCAAAACGTGAAAAACACACAGTATAGATACAGTATACTGTAATCTTACAGATTACAGTACTATATCAAATAATTGTA
Source organism: Rana kukunoris (assembly GCA_029574335.1). Taxonomy (NCBI): domain Eukaryota; kingdom Metazoa; phylum Chordata; class Amphibia; order Anura; family Ranidae; genus Rana; species Rana kukunoris. The sequence goes on from CM056052.1 coordinate 284,019,003, forward strand.
TTCCATATTCCCATCGCACACTTTCCTGGATAAGCTCTTGGATTCGGGTGCTGTAGTAACAACCAGCTGGATTCTGGTGCAAGTTACCGTTAAGATTTTTGCCAGCACACCATGGAACGATGAAAATATCGTCCAAGCAGATGATTTATTGCATGATAACAACACAAAGAGAGTGCAACGCTTGGACGCTATTTTCGTTGTTCCATAGCGTGCTGGCAAATATCTTAACTGTATCAAATAATTACACACCCCCTTTGTCCCTAGTGGTTATTCCAGTGTCCTGCATGCACTTTTATATTATAAAAATTACAACAAAAACAAAGATTTAGAGCTGCGCCTTGTCACCCGGACTCGATACAATCAAAAAGAGTCCATATATCAGTCGTGTGGAGATAAACAATCCTTCAAACATGAGAGAAGTAGTAGGTTGGCTCCAAGACAAATCTCCGCTGGTCTTTAATCAGGATGGACATATAATAAACACCACTGTGCTCGAACTTGGCTTTTCAATGTGGCCCACCACCAGAAGTATAAGCAGCTTACCAGAGGAATGGCTGTAATCAACAGTCGGCTGTGACCCAGCCGCGGCCTTTAGAGAACCAGGACGAATCCAAAATCCTAGGGCAGTGTTTACACCGGGGCTCCACTCAGCAACTCCACCAATTAGATCATATGTAAATGATAAATAGAGGCAGACATAGCGTAATCCCGCTGGGACATTTATTTAAAATAGTAAAAACCAGAATACTCACATGGGAGATGAGTTAGACAGGCATATAAAATACAAATTTGCCGGCCGGCAAACAGATCAGCAAGGACCCTCCTCCAGAGCGTAATGACATCACCGCACGTCTACCCAGACGCGTTTCATCGTAGGACGTTGTCAATGGGATAGGGCGTTGCGGTGAGTCAACACTTAAATAGGCCTGGACCTCGCCGTGAGGTGTAGATCCAGAGCTGCAGACGCCATCTTAGAAAGGGGCAAGATGCCAGTGCTTGACCCAATCCAAAACTGTTGCTAATGTAAAAAACTTAAAAGACATTTCCTAAGGGATACAGCAGGCAAAGTCCTTATCTTGTAATCCCACAGGAGAAAAAAGAAAAAAAGAAGAAGCAGAAAAAACTTTACTTTGATGTCATAGATACAGGAAATAGATAGCAAGTGCCTACCACATCATTCACATTGTCTATACCTATTCCTCGTTGAGGCGACATCTAGTGGATCTTTTAAAGAAATACAGCGATGTCATCGCATTGGAAAAAAGGAAGGGGACAACGGAAGGAAGCCAGCCAAGACTGATACTTATGACTTGGCCTGACCTCAACCATATGATACTGATAATGATCGATAGCTGCCGATCAAGCGTATTTGATGGAATATAAGGGAAACAAACTTTAAAAGTGAAAATACAAAATAAAAGGGGATATGAGCCCAAGAGTCTCCCAACTTGGGTGAACATTATACCTACAGTGAGCAGGAGTGCAAGAAAACTAAACATTGGTATTAATGTGATTATGAACCCTCAGGGTTTTGATTGAAAGTCTATGTATAGTCACATTTAAGTGACCATGCATCGTAGTTTCGATTAGACACTACTGTGCAAATGTGAACACCAAATAATATATACTAGTGAAGTGTTGGTGCTTAGAAAAAATATTTATTAATTATTAATTAATATTTATTAAGAGGACTCGTTGTAAATGAGCCTCTAATAAAGTTAAAAAACATAATCCTTAACAATGCCCGAGGTCCCAATCCCTTAGGCCCCCCCAATACCCAATGGGTCAAATAGCTGGGGTTTTCACAAACCCACCCAAGGGCAAAAAAGGCAAGGAGAAAGAGACGAGGGACCAGAGGGGGGAGGCGGAGCAGAGCAATTAAAGAGAGCAAGGCTGTAGCAGGAAAGGGAATTTTCAATTTAAGTGCCCAAATCTTGACCGAAGCGGAGAAATTGATTCTCGACAAAGGCCTTAAATTTGTTCCCCCTACTAACCTTGATAAGTTCCACACATTTATGGACATACACAAATTCGTTAGAAAACTGCATATAAAACGATACATGATGGGAATTTCACAGAACAGGGCTGTTACTACTAACCAGTATCTCCACTCTGGGTTATCTAATGCATCCCTCTTCAATCCCCCAGGATCCCTTGCCCCCTCATTGAAAGTGTTTAGAGATGTACTTATTAGAGATCTCGAAACGTTAGAGGTCAAAAAGGCGAGGCTCAGCAAGACCCTGCATGAGGGTCTTGATTCTCTGTGTAAAAACAAAGAACTGGTAATAAGGCCAGCTGATAAGGGTGGGGGGATAGTTGTTTTAGATAAAGCAGATTACCTACGGGAATTGCATCATATTGTTGATGATACCAACACATATACTATGCTACCAGGGGATCCTCGTGCTCAATACACGAAAACCCTGAAATTACTGGTGGATAGAGGCCTCCATGAGGGGATTCTATCGCCCAAAGAAAGAGTACACCTGATACCTAAAGCATCACGTACTCCCACAATCTATTACTTACCTAAGTTGCACAAAAATCCCACACACCCCCCGGGACGTCCCATAGTTAGTGGGATTGATTCTATCACGTCCCGGGTGGGTAGGTATATCGATTTTTATTTACAGCCACTTGTGAAACAGATCCCCTCCTATATAAGGGATTCCAAACACATTATTAATTTATTGTCTAACTATTCCCCCACAAGGGACATGTGGCTGGTCACCATTGATGTAAATTCTCTATATACCATCATTCCCCACCACCTTGGGTTTGAGGCTGTGTTACATTACCTCCAACTACAGTCGGGGCTGCAAGTTAAACAAATAGAGTTCATCATGTCCTTACTTAGATTTGCTGCCGCCTCGAACTATTTTTGGTTTGAAGGGAGTTTCTATCGTCAAGATACGGGAGTGGCCATGGGGGCTAAGTATGTCCCAAGTCTGGCCAACCTATTTATGGCTAAGTGGGAGGAGGATGTCATCTTGTCTAACCATATGCCCTACGTTACCTTGTGGGCTAGGTATATTGATGACATCCTCCTCCTATGGGCTGGTGATTACCAGGAGTTAACATCTTTCATGGCCTCTCTAAACAGGAATGATAGAGGTATAGCCCTTAAGTTTGAGGCTAGCCAGACAGAGGTTCATTATCTAGATCTGAACATCAAAATAGTAGGGGATAGGTTTACTACCTCAACCTTTTTCAAGGAGACAGATAGAAACTCCTTTATACCCACCGACAGCTGCCATTATAGACCGTGGATCACTGGGGTTCCCAAGAGCCAGTACCTAAGGCTTAGGAGGAACTGTAGTGATACTACAGACTTCAGAAATCAAGCCCAGATTCTGACAGGGAGATTTCTAGAAAAGGGCTATCTTGCAGAAACTCTGAAAGTAACTATGGAAGAAGTGCTTAATACTGACAGAGAAAGCCTCCTGGCAGACAAGGCCCTGGTACAGGGCGACCAATTCCCATTGGGGGTGCCTTTTGTTACCACATACTCGGTACAACATAAAAGCATTAAGCAACTCATCAAAAAGCATTGGCATCTAGCATTGAATGACAATGTCTTGAAAGATGTTCTCCCAGATAACCCAAGAGTCATCTTTAGGGGAGCTCAACCCCTTAGGACCCAGGTAGTGATCAATACCCTAAATCCCCCCACAGGGAGTAGGGGTTTCTTTGACCAACTAACAGGGTATTATAGATGTAAGAAATGCAGGGTATGTGCCTTGAATTCCTGTCAAGATAGGCGGATTACTAATTTCGTCTCTACGGTGACAGGTCAGGAACATACCATAAAACCATGCATTACGTGTACGTCCACAGGAGTCGTCTATATGTTGCAGTGCCCTTGTGGCCTGCAATATGTGGGACAGACCAAACGGGCCTTACAGGTCCGCATTAATGAACACATAACCAATACCATAAGTGGATTCAGAAACCATTCGGTTTCGAAACACTACCTCCTCAAACACAATAAAGATCCATCAACAACTTTGTTTGTGGGGATAGATAAATTCAAACCCGAATGGAGGGGGAGTCATCTAGTAAGGACCATTTCAAGAATGGAAATGAGTTGGATATACCGTTTAAAATGCTATACACCATATGGGTTAAACATCGAAACTGACGTTAACGCGTTTATTAATAATGCTTGATATTGTACTGGAACTCAGCGTGGGGTGTGGTCGTATGTACTGCTGACGCCAAGGGAATGAGAGCCTGTTTGAATAGTCTCTGGGTCAGGAGATTGTCTCTTCTGGGCCATTTATACAAAATCATTTTTTCTTTGGGTCTACCAGTTTAACAGTTTCCACACATGTTCAGAATCATTGTATTTGATTACATAAAAAAAATGTCTTCCCCCCCCCCCCCTCCTTCCCCTAATTTTTTCCCTATACCGGGCCCTTCTAATGGTGAGCCCGGTATAATGAACACTAGGCATAATAAATTGTTTGCACTTAGGGAATCACCCGTATTTTTTTAAACATTTTCCACACCTTATTTTTAACATTTCCCACACTTGTTTGAGAAAATGTTAGTAATTAAAATTAAAAATTAATACTAAATCCTCTTTTTTCGAGGATTATGTTTTTTAACTTTATTAGAGGCTCATTTACAACGCGTCCTCTTAATAAATATTTTTTCTAAGCACCAACACTTCACTAGTATATATTATTTGGTGTTCACATTTGCACAGTAGTGTCTAATCGAAACTACGATGCATGGACACTTAAATGTGACTATACATAGACTTTCAATCAAAACCCTGAGGGTTCATAATCACATTAATACCAATGTTTAGTTTTCTTGCACTCCTGCTCACTGTAGGTATAATGTTCACCCAAGTTGGGAGACTCTTGGGCTCATATCCCCTTTTATTTTGTATTTTCACTTTTAAAGTTTTTTTCCCTTATATTCCATCAAATACGCTTGATCGGCAGCTATCGATCATTATCAGTATCATATGGTTTAGGTCAGGCCAAGTCATAAGTATCAGTCTTGGCTGGCTTCCTTCCGTTGTCCCCTTCCTTTTTTCCAATGCGATGACATCGCTGTATTTCTTTAAAAGATCCACTAGATGTCGCCGCAACGAGGAATAGGTATAGACAATGTGAATGATGTGGTAGGCACTTGCTATCTATTTCCTGTATCTATGACATCAAAGTAAAGTTTTTTCTGCTTCTTCTTTTTTTCTTTTTTTCTCCTGTGGGATTACAAGATAAGGACTTTGCCTGCTGTATCCCTTAGGAAATGTCTTTTAAGTTTTTTACATTAGCAACAGTTTTGGATTGGGTCAAGCACTGGCATCTTGCCCCTTTCCAAGATGGCGTCTGCAGCTCTGGATCTACACCTCACGGCGAGGTCCAGGCCTATTTAAGTGTTGACTCACCGCAAACGCCCTATCCCATTGACAACGTCCTACGACGAAACGCGTCTGGGTAGACGTGCGGTGACGTCATTACGCTCTGGAGGAGGGTCCTTGCTGATCTGTTTGCCGGCCGGCAACTTTGTATTTTATATGCCTGTCTAACTCATCTCCCATGTGAGTATTCTGGTTTTTACTATTTTAAATAAATGTCCCAGCGGGATTACGCTATGTCTGCCTCTATTTATCATTTACATATGATCTAATTGGTGGAGTTGCTGAGTGGAGCCCCGGTGTAAACACTGCCCTAGGATTTTGGATTCGTCCTGGTTCTCTAAAGGCCGCGGCTGGGTCACAGCCGACTGTTGATTACAGCCATTCCTCTGGTAAGCTGCTTATACTTCTGGTGGTGGGCCACATTGAAAAGCCAAGTTCGAGCACAGTGGTGTTTATTATATGTCCATCCTGATTAAAGACCAGCGGAGATTTGTCTTGGAGCCAACCTACTACTTCTCTCATGTTTGAAGGATTGTTTATCTCCACACGACTGATATATGGACTCTTTTTGATTGTATCGAGTCCGGGTGACAAGGCGCAGCTCTAAATCTTTGTTTTTGTTGTATTTCCCCTTGTGTTTCGGCACAAGAGCTGCCGCCTCCCCCCTATTTTTTATTTTTATTTTTATGTTAGTAACTGACCACACCGGTACTAATTGATTATTTAACTGTGACAAGCGCAATTTTTCCTCTGTATTATATTATAAAAATTGTTCTTTTTGCCTGGAAACTGGAGATTGTCCATAGCAACCAAAAAGTGTCCGTTTACATCAAAAGTGCTTTTAGACCAGCTAGAAAACAGCAATAATAAATTAGAATCACTTGCAGAGTTGAGCGATAGAGATTTGTGGGGAAATTCGTCATCAAACACTGAAAGTAATGAAAGCGACAATTCTGCAACTGAGCAAATTTCAGTGTTTTTGATTTGATTACATTATTGAATAATTTTTATTATAATTACATTATTATTTGTTATAATTATTTATAGTTATTTATTATATTATAATTCATGATTTTGTGTTTCAAACTTTATCATACCCGGGATGTCTACTAGACTCTTGTTCGGACAGATTTAAGTGAGTTATTCTTAGGCCGCGTACACACGAGGGGATATGTCCGCTGAAAACGGTCCGATGGACCGTTTCAGCAGACATCTCCGCTCGTGTGTATGGGCTAGCGGACAGATTTCTCCACCCGACAGATTTCAAAGCATGCTTTGAAATCTATCCGGTGGGGATCTGTCCGCCCGACATGTCTGCTGGTTAGTACACTTACCAGCAGACATGTCGTCCCGCACCGCCGCCGCGCCGCTGCCGAATGGATTCGGCGCATGCGCGGAAGTGTTTTACTTCCTGGTGCGGTGACGTTGCGGTGACGCGGCGGCGTCAACGTCACCGCCACGTCACCGCGCCTTCCGGCGGCGGGGAATTTGATCCGATGGTGTGTACACGCCATCGGATCAAACTCCCGATCGGACATATCCGATGGAAATGGTCCGCGGACCGTTTTCATCGGATATATCCGATCGTGTGTACGCCGCCTTAAGGCCGTGTACACACGATCAGTCCATCCGATGAGAACTGTCCGAAGGATCGTTTTCATCGGTTAACCGATGAAGCTGACTGATGGTCTGATGTGCATACACACCATCGGTTAAAAAAACTTTTGTGTCTGAACGCGGTGACGTAAAACACAACGACGTGCTGAAAAAAACGAAGTTCAATGCTTCCAAGCATGCATCGACTTGATTCTGAGCATGCGCGGCTTTTTAACTGATGCTTTTGCATACTAACGATTGGTTTTGACCTATCGGTTAGGCGTCCATCCGTTAAATTTTAAAGCAAGTTCTCTTTTTTTTGACCGAAGGATAACCGACTGATGGGGACCACACACGATCGGTTTGGACCGATGAAACGGACCTTCAGTCTATTTTTATCGTTTTTGACCAATCGTGTGTACGCGGCCTAAGAATTACAGGCCTACAATATAAAATGCCAAATTTCCATGCAAAATAATTGTACTGCTTTCAGCACCTAAAATCAGAAAGAAACGTACCGCCAGGGAGGTTAACAAATGAAAACAAACGCACTGAATCCGAAATCCGAAAGAACTAACATAAAAAAATACTTTATTTTCGTTGCTACAACAGTTAGATATAGATAGGAGATTCCACATGACGCTGACAATAGCAATCTGTGTCTATCTAACCTGTGTTTCGAATGTGCCTAACCTAACTCTATTAATCTGAGATTATTCTACATAGAGTGAAAAAAAATCGACATTATAGAGAGAGTGTTCGGGTAGACCATTCGACATGAACTACGAAGATTCAATGAAGAAGAGTGAAACATACAAACGTCGAATCTGTCATTGACAGCTTATGGTGTCTGTCGAAAGTTCTAAGAAGATTCGACAAGCAGCTAAACTGTACGATGTCGGTCAAATGGGCTATAGAAGAATTTGAATGTTGGTTGACTAGTAGTAATAATTTATAAATATAATTATTACAAGTGTCATACAAAATTAGAATTCTTCTATAGCGAGTAGGCGGAACATTCAATTGCATCGTACAGTTTAGCTGCTCCGTCGAATCTTCTTAGAACATTCGACAGAAACCATAAGCCTTCAATTGACAGATTCTACCTTAATTAATTCGGATTTTCGGACAAATGCATTTTATACGGAAACAAAATAAATAAAAACTAATTTCGGGAGTAACTAAATAAATGTATTTTTTTGACGAAAACAAAATTCGGAAACAAAATGTTTCAGTGTGCACATGTATATTGACGAGTAAGATATATTCTTGTTCTGCACATGTATTTTAAAATTGTATTCAGATTTGATAATTTAGGTGGAGCTGTGATTTGTACTGACTTACAAGACATAATATAGTTTGGCTAAATTATCTGATATAGTTGTCAATGCCCAATTAAATATGACATTGGATAATTATAAAAGATTTAGCAGAAATGGGTAAATGAAAGGAGATAGTTACGTATCCAATAATACGTTTTGCAGATAAGACTGTAATAGAAAATGTTTTTTTTCTGAACAAAAAATCGCTCAAGTGATTATGTTTCTATTATTGTTTCATAAAGAAGTAATTACTTTTACTGCTCCTTTTTCTGCCAATCATTGTGCATTTAAAATAAATAACTTAATAGGAAACAATCAAATAACAATTAGAATTTTTCATTTTTTTTTCATCCTCAGTTTAATATTGGTAAGCTAAAAAATACAGTTGCGTTTTGAAAAAATAAATAAAAAATAGGACCATTAAGAAGACTATTAAGCAGAATGGACATGTTTTAATATTAACCCCTTCCATACAGGGCATTTTCACCCCCTTCCTGCTCAGACCAATTTTTAGTTTTCAGCGCTGTTGCACTCTGAATGACAATTGCGCGGTCAGGCAATACTGTACCCAAATTAAATCATTATGTTTTTTTCCCCACACAAATAGAGCTTTCGTTTGGTGGTATTTGATCATCTCTGCGGTTTTTATTTTTTGCGCTATAAACAAAAGAAGAGCGACAATTTAAAAAAAAACACAATATTTTTTCCTTTTTATTTAATACATCTCACAATTTTTTTTTAAAAAAAACTTTTTTTCCCCTCAGTTTAGACCGATACGTATTCTACGTATTTTTGGTAAAAAAAAAAAACGCAATAATCGTATATTGATTGGTTTGCGCAAAAGTTATAGCGTCTACAAAATAGGTGATAGATTTATGGCATTTTTTTTTTTTTTTTTACTAGTAATGGCGGGGATCTGCGTTTTTTTTTTGTGACCGTGACGTTGCGGCGGACATATCGGACACTTTTGACACGTTTTTGGGACCGTTCACATTTACACAGCGAATAGTGCTATAAAACTGCACTAATTACTGTGTAAATGTGACTGGCAGGGAAGGGGTTAAAACTAGGGGGCGCTGAAGGGGTTAAAATGTGTCCTAAAGTATGTTCTAACTGTAGGGGGAGGGGGACTCACAGGGGGAGGAGATCGATGTGTGTTCCTCTGTACTGGGAACACACATCAGTCTCCTCACCGCTGACAGGAGGTGGATCTGTGTGTTTACAAGACGTTGTGCAACGTCCTGTCTCATCGGCGAGGGGATCACCATGACGTGATTCCCCTATGGGCTGGTAGGGAAGGGGTTAATATACATACAAAAAGATACAAAGGTCAATTTTATTTTACTTTATATATACTGTTTATATATTGTGAAATTATAGGCAAAAATCACTATACATTTCTTTTAAAACCACTAAAACATTGTAGAGACACATTAAAGTGAATTTACATAGTGTGACTTTATTTACATTAATAATATTATATTTATTTTTTTTGCATTGTAGATGTTTGTTTCCTTTGCATTTTGTTTGTGAATGAGTAACAAAGGATACTTCATACCCCTTACTCATTCATGTTGGGTGGGTGAATATGGTGGGGCCCCCTTATATTAAATAGGGATTCCATATTATGATACGTTTCTTCTAAAGACACCACATTCTCCGGGACAGGAATGCGAGGCAAGGTACCCTGGCTATGTTGAGGGCATTGTGGGCTGGTACGGTTCAGGAGGGGGTATGTTTGCTGCCCCTCCCTTTCCTGGGCAGCAAGGCTACAAGCCTAAATTTGGCCTGGTATGGATTTTGGGGGGAACAATGCCATTTTTTTGGTGTGTGGAGTCCACCTGTTTTGCTTGGTGTCTATTAAAAGTTGTTGCAGTAAAAGCCAAGGAAGCTATTAAAACTCTGTAGTGTATCAATGCTGTTACTAAACAAAATTCTGCACATACAACTGCAGGAAAAACAACTCATAACATGCAAACATGCAACTTATAACATGCAAAGTATTACAAAATATGCCTACAACAGGCACGAACCAATTATCCTTTCTAGCAAATAAGCAGGCACAATACAGTGCCTTGAAAAGTATTCAAGCCCCTTGAAATGTTTCACATTTTGTCATTAATTGTTGTGATAGACCAACATAAAGTGGCACATAATTGTGAAGTGGAAGAAAAATAATATATATATATATATATATATATATATATATTTTAACAAAGTGTGGCGTGCATTTGTATTCAAGCCCCTTTACTCTGATACCCCTAATTAATAGAAACAAATTGCCTTCAGAAGTCACCTAATTAGTAAATAGAGTTTACCTGTGTGTAATTTATTCTCAGTATAAATACAGCTGTTCTGTGAAGCCCTCATAGGTTTGTTAGAAATCATTAGTGAACAAACAGCATCATGAAGGCCAAGTAACACACCAAACAAGTCAGAGATAAAGTTGTGGAGAAGTTACCACTTCCCGCCCGGCCAATAGCAAATTTACGGCCGGGAAGTAGTTATGAAATCGTGACTGGCCGTTCTCAAACGTCCAGCACGATTTCATGCCGCGTCAGTGCCCACACATGGGCACTGACTGGCAACATATACATCAGTGCCACCCCTCAAAGTACATCAGTGCCACCCCACAGTGTCCTTCAGTGCCACCCCTCCATGCCAATCCATGCCCAGTGCCCACCTATCAGTGCCCATCTAAGTACCCATCAGTGCCACCCATAAGTGCCACCCATGAGTGCCATTCTGTGCCGCCTATGAGTGCCCATCAGTGCCGCCTATGAGTGCCCATCAGTGCCACCTATGAGTGCCCATCAGTGCCACCTATGAGTGCCCATCAGTGCCGCATACCAGCGCCGCCTATCAGTGCCCATCAGTGCCACCTCATCGGTGCCCATCAGTGCCACCTCATCGGTGCCCATCAGTACTACCTCATCGGTGCCCATTTGTGCCGCCATAGAAGTGCCCGTAATTGAAAGAGAAAACATACTTATTTACAAAAAAGTTGACAGAAAAAAATAAAAATGTATTTTTTTTTCTAAATTTTCAGTCTTTTATTAGTTGTTGCGCAAAAAATAAAAACCGCAGAGGTGATCAAATACCACCAAAAGAAAGCTCAATTTGTGGGGAAAAAAGGACGCCAATTTTGTTTGGGTACAGTGTAGCATGACCGCGCAATTGTCATTCAAAGTGCGACAGTGCTGAAAGCTGAAAATTGGCTTGGGCGGGAAGGTGCGTAAGTGCCTGGTATGGAAGTGGTTAAAGCAGGGTTAGGGTATAAAAAATCCCAGGCTTTGAACATCTTATGGAGCACTTTTAAATGTATTATTCAAAAATGGAAAGAGTATGACACAACTGCAAACCTACCAAGATATAGCTGTGTACCTAAACTAGCAGGCCGGGCAATGAAAGCATTAATCAGAGAAGCAACCCAGAGGCCCATGGTAACTGGGGGAGTTGCAGAGATCCACAGCTCAGGTGGGAGAATCTGTCCACAGGACAACTATTAGTCGTGCACTCCACAAATCTGGCCTTTATGGAAGAGTGGCAAGAAGAAAGCCATTGGTGAAAGAAAGCCATAAGAAGTCCCATTTGGAGTTTGCGAGAAGTCATGTGGGGGACACAGAAAACATGTGGAAGAAGGTGCTCTCTTCAGATGAAACCAAACATGTAACATTTTGGCCTAAAAGCAGAACGCTATGTGTGGTGAAAAACTAACACTGCACATCACCTTGAACACAGCAACTCCACCGTAAAACATGGTTGCAGCATTATGTTTTGGGGATGCTTTTCTTCAGCGGGAATAGGTAAGCTGGTCAAAGTTGATGGGAAAATGGATGGAGCCAAATACAGGGCAGTCTTAGAAGAAAACCTGTTAGGGCTCTTTCACACGGAGCGCCCGTTGTGGTCCGCCTGCCAGTTTTTTTTGTGGACCTCAACGGGCGCTCCGTGCTCCTCTATGGAGCTGCGAATGTCAGCGGTGACATGCCAGCTGACATCTGACCCCTACTTTTCCATCCGCCCGGCGTATCGGATCGGATGAAAACGGACAGACGGTCCATGTTCATCCAATCCCCCCATAGGGGAGAGCAGAGAAAAGACAGGGCGGTCCCTGTACAGTGTGCGGGGACCGCCCTGTCAGCCGACAGCTCAGCGGGGATCAACGGAGCGATCCCCGCTGAGCAAACGGTGGTGCACGCGGCGGCTCATTATTGATCCGCCCCGTGTGAAAGAGCCCTTAGAGTCTGCAAAAGACTTGAGACTGGGGTGGAGGTTCACCTTTCAGGAGGGCAATGACCCTAAACATACAGTCACTGTAATGGTTTAGATCAAAGCATATTCATGTGTTAGAATTGCCCAGTTAAAGTCTGGACCCAAATCCAATTAAGAATCTGTGGCAAGTTTTGAAAATTGCTGTTCACAGACAGTCTTCATGCAATCTGACAGACATTGAGCTATTTTGCAAAAAAACTGCAAAAATTTCACTCATTAGATGTGCAAAGCTGGTAGAGACATCCCCAAAAAGACTTTTTTGGGGATGAAGTGAAAGATGGTTCTACAAAGTATTGACTCGGGGGACTGAATACAAATGTATGCCACACTTTTCACATTTTTATTTGTAAAAAAAATTGTGAAAAACCATTTATCATTTCCCTTCCACTTCACAATTGTGTGACATTTTGTGTTGGTCTATCACATTAAATTCTCAATAAAATACTGTATTTATTGTCGTATAACTCTCACTTTTATACCCTGAAAATAGAGGGTAAACTGTGCCTACGTGTGTGTTTTACGCAGGAGGCTTTTTCTTGAAACTTCATCTTAAAGTTAGGGTGCGTGTTATATGCCTGTGCATGTTATATGCCGATAAATACGGTACTTATGTATTTTGGTTGTAACATGACAAAATGTGGAAAATTTCAAAGGGTATGAATACTTTTTCAAGGCACTGTATCTATGCAATAAGCATACTAAACAGCTACTAAACTTGGGCCTTCCAATATACTGGATAAAACTAGGCATGTGCATTTCGTTTCGTTCCGAATCGAAATTCGGACGAATTTTCCATTATTCGAACATTCGGATGCATACGAATTCCCGAATTGCTATATTAGCGAAAAATTTCGACCGTTTTCGGAATTCGTTCATTTTCGACCGAATTTCGAAAAAAAAAAAAAAAAAAATGTCGAAATCGAATTTTTTTTCGAATTCCGAATCGAATACCCGCGGACTAAATTCGATCGGAATTCGAAAAAAAAAAAAAAAAAAAATATTTTCGAATTTAATTCGAAAAAAATTCTATTCGAAAAGAGACTATTTGTTTTCTAATCTGGTTGAAATATTTTCGATTTCGACCGTTTTTTTTCGAAATTCGGTCGAAAATGAACGAATTCGAAAAACGGTCGAAATATTTTCGATTTCGACCGTATTTTTCGAAATTCGGTCGAAAACGAACGAATTCCGAAAACGAATTCAACACATGTAACGAACCTAACTTAACGAAATTTATTAAATGACGAATTAAAACGAAACGAAACAAATTTTTCACTTTTGCACATGCCTAGATAAAACCCCAGGATTAGATGGTCTACCCTCTGAATGGTACTCCACGCATATAGAGGAACTGGCCCCCAAATTACTTACAGTATATCAGGACTCCCTGGTGGTGGGGAAACTACCTGACTCCATGAATGAGGCCCTGATTGTTCTTATACCTAAGCCCGGTAAAGACAAGATGCAGTGTGGGTCTTACCGACCCATATCGCTTCTAAATAATGACTCCAAAGTTCGCCCTTAGACTTCAGTCGGTCATCTTGTCCCTTATACCGCCCGATCAATCCGGCTTTATGCCTGGCAGGAATACATATGACAATATACGCAGATTATTCTTACATATCCACAGAGCAGCACGTGCGAAATGTGGTGGTCTGGTCCTCTCTTTAGACATATTAAAGGCTTTTGATACTGTAAACTGGTCCTTTCTCTGGGAAACTATGTCCCGGATGGGGATCGGCCAGTATTTTATTAATTGGGCTCGATTGTTATATGCGGCCCCGAGAGCTCGGTACGGACTAATAGGGATATTTCTAATCCCTTCTCTCTTGGGCGGGGTACCAGGCAGGGGTGTCCCCTCTCTCTGCTCCTGTTTGCGCTGGCCATTGAGCCTTTGGCTCTGGCGGTGCGGCAGGTGCCTGGGATAGGGGGCATCCGATCTGGCCTGCTGGAGGAGAGGATATCTCTCTACGCAGATGATGCTCTGGTCTATCTTGACGGTAGGGAGAGTTATTTTCAGGCTCTGCTACAAGTGGTCTCGGAGTTTGGGGCGGTCTCTGGGCTACAGATGGGCTGGGAGAAGTCGCAGGCCTTTGCTATCGGTCCCCCGCTGCCACTAGACTACCTTCAAGTATTTGGGTATCCAGGTACATACCGACCTCTCTAAATATGTTTTACATAATATTGACCCTGTGTTCCAGATGATGGTGGATACATTTCGAAACCTGGACGTCGTTACCCCTTAATTTAATTGGTCGTATCAATATCTTTAAAATGATTTTTCTACCGAAATTTTTATACTGTTTTCATGCCTCCCCGGTTTTCCTCACCAAAACTTTTTTTGCGAAACTAGACGCGGCGCTTTTAGGCTTCATATGGAACGGTGGCCAACCTCGTATAGCCCGATCCTCGCTTCAGGCATCCAAGGCAGTGGGTGGCCTCGCATGCCTGAACATGCGACATTATTTTCTCTCCTCCCAGCTCACCTATGTCCACGATTGGCTACATTCTAACCCACCAACTCCGGCCACTGCCCTCATGCTGTCCTTTTTTGACCCCCCTACTTCCCTGCAAGACGAATTACATAGATTTAAGAGATCCGGGGGCTCCAGACTTTCTCCTGTCGAGGTCTGTTTTATGGCCTGGGGGGAGAGTGGACGTCTGTTGTCCCAGGTTTCGTCTGGTGTTTCGCCGCGGGCTCCTCTATGGCGGAATCGGAACATTCCTGAGCTTTTGGACCACCCCAATTCTGGCTGGTGGACCCGCTGCGGAATAACACACATTTCTCAGGTTGTAGTGGACAACACTTTGTTGTCATTTGAAACACTCAGGCTTAATTTTGGTCTGGATAATACATTTTTCTTTAAATACCTTTTATTGAGACACGCCCTCCGGACGCAGTTTGGGTCCCTGTCCATTGTGTTAATGGATGCCCCTATTGAAGGCCTTCTAGCTGCTCCTGACATTACCAAGCTGGTCACGGCCTTCTACTGCTGCCTCCAAGGGGTGGGAGCTGACCCATTTCAGAACTCTCATAGCAAGTGGCTTACGTCTCTGTCTGAGCTTTCTGAAGAGGACTGGGAAGAAGCTACGGAGGTGTGCTTTCAGGATATTATTAGCACCGCAGATGTGTTGGTACAGTTTAATTCTATTCATCACATGCATTTTACACCAGCTCGTCTTGCCCGGATGGACTTAGGAAGAGATGTTGCCTGTTGCAGATGTGGTACAGTGGCCGCTGATTGGCTTTATATGTTTTGGAGGTGTCCTGGACTCTCGTCTTTTTGGAAGGCCATTTTTGCTTTTTTTGCCGACAAGCTGCATCTCCAGGTACCTCACACCCCTGAGGTTGGACTTTTGGGAGTATTAAACGACCACGTTCACCGGACTCACTCGAGGATTCTGCTGCGTATTTTATTATTTTATGCCAGGAAAACTATCTTACTTCACTGGAAAGCTGTGGGCCCCCTCTCGATAAATGCCTTCTTTAATATTGTTCATGCTCTCATTCCCAAGTTTAAGCTGGTGTATATAAGTAGGGCTTGTCCTAAGAAGTTTTATAAGGTATGGCAGCCGTGGTTGGATATTTCAAAGACATTTTGGGGGGAGGTTTTATCTTCACAGCCCTCTCAGTAGATAGCTGATCTCACTGCCATGTACAGCTGTAAGGTGTGCTGGTCGCCATCGCCACGGTTTGGTTTGGTCTTTTGTGTGTGTGTGCGTGGATGTGTGTGTATGTGTGTATGCCTGGTTGTTTGAATGGACTTGGGGTTTTCTTTCACATGTGTAGATAGAGGATGTGTATCTGTCTAGAGTTTGATAACTACCTGTTTTTGCAACAGCTTATTGTGCTGATGTGTGATTACTTGTGTTTTTTCTTTTTGGTTGTTAACAAAAACACAAAATCTAAATAAACACCTTTTAAAAAAAAAAACTTGGGCCTTCCAGTAACAAAATATTATGGCTTGCTCACTCAGAGTCCAACATAATACCTCTGTTTTCTCTGAAGTCTCTAGAACAAGTGTTGCCCCTTTGTCTCCAAGAACAACTATGTCCTTTGCCCACGTGGCTTGTTCAAAAGTCCTAATCCCCTTCCCCATACTTCCTGTACGTCATATGTTGTAACCTTACTTAAACTAGTCCAACTGGTTCATTTACACATCAATATCAATGAGATCAGCAATAATATCTATAGCAACACAACACCTTAAAAATCCACACCAGATCCTATATCCAGGATAATGGTCTGGTATTGACTTCAAAGAGAACCCATGCCTTTTTACGTTTTTTTTGTGGGGTCCCTCTTAGAAATTCACAGCAGTCCTTAATCCTGACATCCATGTGCATGTACAACAGCACAAAATATAGATCAAAGTTTATTTTTTTGCACAGAAAAGGGCACAAATATAGCACAGACTTGATGTAAAGTACAGTATTTTACAAAAGTGAGTACACCCCTCACATTTTTGTAAATATTTTATTATATCTTTTCATGTGACAACACTGAAGAAATGACACTTTGCTACAATGTAAAGTAGTAAGTGTACAGCTTGTATAACAGTGTAAATGAGCTGTCCCCTCTAAATAACTCAACACACAGCCATTAAATCACTGGCAACAGAATTGGGCCCAATTAGCCATTTTCCCTCCCTGATGTCATGTGGCTTGTTAGTGTTACAAGGTATAAATAAAAAGGGAAGCAGGAGTATTAAATTTGGTGTTATTGCTCTCATACTCTCTCATACTGGCCACTGGGAGTTCAACATGGCACGTAACTCTCTGAGGAACTGAAAAAAATAATTGTTGCTCTACATAAAGAAGGCCTAGGCTCTAAGAAGATTGTCAAGACCCTGAAACTGAGCTGCAGCCCAGTGGCCAAGACCATACAGCAATTTACCAGGACAGGTTCCACTCAGAACAAGCCTCACCATGGTTGACCAAAGAAGTTAAGTGCACGTGCTCACGCGTCATATCCAGAGGTTGTCTTTGGGAAATTGACATATGAGCGCTGCCAGCATTTTTGCAGAGGTGGAAGGGGTGGGGGGTAAGCCTGTCAGTGCCCAGATGCCACACAGTGCATCAAATTGGTTTGCATGGCTGTTGTCCCAGAAGGAAGCCTCTTCTAAAGATGATGCACAAGAAAGGCTGCAAATAGTTTGCTAAAGACAAGCAGACTAAGAACATGGATTACTGAAACCATGTCTTCTGGTCTGATGAGACCAACATAAACGTATTTGGTTAAGATGGTGTCAAGTATGTGTCGCGGCAACCAGGTGAAGAGTACAAAGACAAGTGTGTCTTTCCTACAGTCAAGCATGGTGGTGGGAGTGTCATGGTCTGGGGCTGCATGAGTGCTGCTAGCACTGGGGTGCTACATTTCATTGAGGAAACCATGAATGCCAACATGTACTGTGACATACTGAAGCTGAGCACGATCCCCTTCCTTTGGACACTGGGCCGCAGGGCAGTATTCCAACATGATAATGACCCCAAACACACCTCAAAATGAACACTGCCTTGCTAAAGAAGCTGCGGGTAAAGGTGATGGACTGGCCAAGTATGTCTCCAGACCTAAACCCTATTGAGCATCTGTGGGGCCTCCTTAAATGGAAGGTGGAGGTCTCTAACATACACCAGCTCAGTGATGTCATCATGGAGGAGTGGAAGAGGACTCCAGTGGCAACTTGTGAAGCTCTGGTGTACTCCATGCCCAAGAGGGTTAAAGAAGTGCTGGAATATAATTGTGGCCACACAAAATATTTACAATTTGGGCCCAATGTGGACATTTTCACTTAGGGGTGTACTCACTTTTGTTGCCAGCGGTTTAGATATTAATGACTGTGTGTTGAATTATTTTGAGGGGATAGCACATTTACACTGTTATACAAGCTATACACTCACTATTTTACATTGTAGCAAAGTGTAATTTCTTCAGTTTTGTCACATGGAAAGATATAACAAAATATTTACAAAAATGTGAGGGTGTACTCACTTTTGTGAGATACTGTATGTAAGCAGCTTTAGTAGGCCTTAGTTTTAGATATAGGCACAAGGTATGTTTTTACAAGAAATTGTAGTTTCTCAGAAAAAAGCCAGAACATTTTCACAGTCAATATATACTATATAAGCAGCTTTACTAGGCCACAGGTTTAAAGGGAGAGACTATGCAGGTTTATATCAATAAATCAAAATTACAGTGAATTATTTCACAGACAAAGCCACAAATATATTACAGACTCAATGCATCATGTAAAAAGCATTAGTATCAGAGTGAAACAGTAGACAGGTTTATTTAAGAGATCATAATTGTATTAATTATATTATTTCACAGAGAAAAAACATAGTCAATGCAAACTAGGTAAGCAACTGTATTTGGACCACAGCAGGATTTTCATTAAGAAATTAAGAAAACAGGGAGGTCTGGCGGTGCCGGATATCAGAAAGTATTATAACGCTACGGTTATTTGTCGGGTAATTGAGTGGGCCAAAGAAAGTCAGGACAAAAGATGGGTTAATATCGAATGTGCACTTGCTAGGGCACAGTTAGGAAGAATAATTTGGAACCCACCACAATTTAGAACCTTACATACAACTACACACGCAATCACACGCATGACACTACGGATATGGGACAGGGTTCACAAACACTTAAGATTGGAATATAATTCCCCACTTATAGATTTAGAAGACAACACATTTTTTGCACCAGGGACAAAAGGGGTGGGGGGAAACTGGATTAAAAATAGATCCCAGGTAAGAGATTTGATACACAAGGGAAAATTAATGGAACTTCATGACATTAGGTCAAAGACAGAATTCACAGGGATAGATGAGTGGCGATACCTACAGCTCTCCTCCTTCATCAGGAATTTACCGGGACCGCTACGTGATCATAAGGAATATACTATACTAGAACAACTATGTATAATCGAAAGTTCAAGGGGGAATATCTCCAAAATTTACAAATTCCTGATGAGGGCGGAAGAGTTTGGGATACCCCCGTATATTCACAAATGGGTAAGGGAATTGGAAATAAATAGGGGAAAAACCACAGTAGATAGAATCATTAATCTGACCCATTCCTCAGCAATTGATATAAGAACGGCTGAGATGAATTTTAAGTGCATCACTGGTTGGTACAATACCCCAGATAAAATTAGTTAGTATAGAGAAGGACAGTCGGCAGACTGCTGGAGGGGATGTCCAACCAGTGGTTCCATGGCCCATATATGGTGGGAGTGTCCCAAGATTAAAAGTTATTGGAAGAAAATTTTGACACTGATTAAAGACATAACCAAAAAAGAGATAGAAGAAGACCCATGGGTGGTCCTTTTTCACGGGGGAGTGGAAAACATAAAAGAATACAAAGGATCTTTGACACCGCACCTCCTGAATGCAGCCAAACGGCTGATCCCCAAAAAATGGAGGGAATTTGAAAGCCCACAGGTCTGGGAATGGATCGACTCGGTGGAAGAAACATATAGGACGGAAGGGCTGAAATACAGGTGGGAAGAAGACAATAAAAACTCCCAGGAAAAATGGGCAGCCTGGAAAGAATTTAAAAAAACTTAGAGTTTTGCCGAAAATCTACGAGGGATATGAGGCTGGCAAGGAGGTAATAGGACCTAAAACCAGTGAGATACCAATCTAGTAGGGGGAGTGGAATCCCGAGATGGTGGGGGGAGGGGGGGGCGGGCAGATGGGGGAAAATCCCACTTTTTTTTTTTGTTTTCTCTTTTTCGTTGGTTTGTTATTTAATTATGCCTTTTTTTTATAAGAAAATAAAGGTAAATTTGTATAAAGAAAAAAAAAAGAAGGGGAAAAAAAAAGGGAAAAAAAAGAAAGATAGAAAAATTAAAATAGCAAATGAGAAACCACAAATGATGCAAAGACCATGGAGGAACCCATGGAGAAAAGCGAAGGGCGGAAATTCCGTGAGCTGGACCAACGGGGTGGTCCCCGGGTCGTGACTGATGTGGGGAAAAAAAATAAAAAATTAAGAAATCAAAGTTTTAAAGCATTATTTTACAGAAAAAGTCAGAAATATTGTACAGACTTAATGTACACTATGTAAACAGCTTTTGTAGGCTGCAGTTGTATATGTAGACACCAGGCAGACTTTAAAAAATAAAAATTAGCTTATATTATTTTACAAAAAAATACAAATAAAGTACAGACTTGATACACACTATGTAAGCAGCTTTAGTAGGTTACAGTTTCAGAAGGAGACACCAGGTAAGTTTAATTTAGGAAATCAACCTTAGTGTGCATTTTTCCACAGAAAAGGTCATAACATTTCTAAAAACTTGATGCACAATGTAAACAGCTTAAATAGACCACAGTTTCACAGAAAGATACCAGCCAGGTTTTATTTAAACTATCAAAATAAGAGTGTTTTATTTCACAGAAATAGGGACAGTTGGGCTTAGCGGGCAAGAGCTAAATATCCCCCAGCCATAAAATGTTGCAGGCCCTACAAGGTTTTATAAGAAACAAACAATAAACAATAATAATAATAAATATTCACTTGGCTGTAAAAAAAAATCACGAGCTGCTTTCAGATCCGTAGCACAGAGTTAATTTTTTTTTAAATCTAAATACATGTATTTTATGTGCTTACGTGTATACATGCATGTGTACATGTTTGAAGGCATGTAAATTAAGTCTAAACAAATAAATAATAAAACAAAAACAAATTATGTACGCATACAAACCCTTATGCAGTGAAAATCATCTACACGCAAGTATACTACTGATAATTACGTGGGAACTTTTCAACTACAAAACGCATGTATAGTAACATCAGTAAACTTTTTACAGCATTGTGAATGAGGCTTTACAGTAGACAAGCTGGAAATGTTCAAATATCTCTTGATTCTGCTTAAACAGAGAGAAACCAGCTCTTCAAAAAAAAACAAACAATTGGAACCTTAAATGCCACACACTGTCCAATAGATGTTACTGTTGGGCTAAAGAGAACTCTTCTAAGGGTTTATTGCTCCTAATGGAGAGTTCATCTGTGTCATTTTCATATTCTAAACCTCATAGATATAATCACCAGTATTAACATTTATCGTTATCAAGGCTCTGTTTAAATTAAATACATGTATCTTTCTTATAGCCTATCTAGGCAATAATGCTATTTGTTCACCACTTTTATAGTGATTAAAAAGAAGCTGTTTTATTGCCTTATTACTTGTTTTTATTGGCTATAAAAATTGTGAGCCAATTTATAGCAGGGAGAGCCACAAGGAGACTAAGTAGCTAGCTTATTTTGTGTATTGTTTTAGCCAAACTTGTCTGATTAGAACAGGTATAAATAAACGGTGTCTGTTTTCCCCACTGAGTAGATTTATTGATGAATAATTCAGTACAAATATGTGGTTTTATGATACTTTTAGTGCTCCTTTAGTATCTTTAAAAGTACAATATAAAAGCAATTCTAAACTGAAGAAATGAACTGTCACCTATGAGCACAGTAAAAAGCTTTTAGAGAACATTTATACTGCATATCTTTACTGTATGCTGTGGTGATAAACTATATACATATCTATTGAAGCATATTTTTTATGTTTATGAATCAAATCATCTGGTTAAAAGGGAATTCCACTTTATACTATATTGTAATTTATATGTGACTAGATACAAGATGAATTACACATCAGTGTGGTTCAGTTACTTAAGGAGTAGAAAAATAAAATTACACCTAGCAAAACAAGGGTTCACTTCAACTATTCAGTCATGTGCAAAAGCACATTTTTGTTTTATTAATAAAAAAGTATTTTCACGAATTATAAACAGGCATTGTGTAATGAATGCAATATTCACCTTCCAACTTACCAAGTTTATAAGGGAAGCTGTCATGGATCTGCCACTTAAGGGTTAATGGTGCAAACTGATTTCAGTGATTGACAACAGGCTGCCCTATTTAAACACCTCAGCAGCACAGTGGGGTAGATTCATGTAGAGATCCGACGGTGTATCTACTGATACACCGTCGGATCTGTGAGATCCGACGCTCGGATCTATGCGGCTGATTCCTCGAATCAGGTTCCGCATAGATCTCCCTTAGAGCCGACTGGTGTAACTGAGTTACACTGTCGATTCTTAGGCTGCATTCTCCCGCCGTCCGCTAGGTGGCGATTCCGTTCTTCTTCGCGCCGAATATGCAAATGAGCAGAAACGCCGATTCAGAATCGAATGCCCGGGCAACTTTTTTTCTTTACGTCGTTTGCGTTCGCCTTTTTCCGTCGGATTGTTACCCCTGCTATATGCGGGGTAAGTGCGGCGGATCCTATGTTAAGTATGGCCGTCGTTCCCGCGTCAAATTTTGAATTTTTTACGTCGTTTACGTAAGTCGTCCGGGAATACGGCCATACGTTAATAGCGTTAACGACGAACACAATGACGTCCTAGCGACGTCATTTAAAGCAATGCACGCTGGGAAATTTAGCCGGCGGCGCATGCGCAGTACGATCGGCGCGGGGACGCGCGCAATTTAAATAGTAAACTCCCCCTAGCCGCGGAATTTGCATTCCGCCGGGGGATTTACGATCCACCAGGGCTACTTACGAGGCAAGTGCTTTCTGAATACAGCACTTGCCTCAAAAACTGGCGCAGGCGGATCGTAAAACAGATAGATCACGCGGATCAAAAGATCCGCTGATCTACATGAATCTACCCCAGTGTCTTCGCTGTCTGATCTGCAGCTCATATTTGTTTCCGTGACTTCCCGTGATCTGATCTGTTTCCTGTGTTTGACCCGGCTTGTTTGACTACGATTGATCTCTGTTATCCTGATCCCGGCCTGCCTTGTGACCAAGCTCAGCTCTACTCTGCTTGATATCTTGTTGCCAAACTTTGCCTGTATCCTGACCATTCTCTGCCTGTCGTCTATACCTACATCTGATCGTCTGTTACCAAACCCGGCTTGTCTGACTACGTATTTAGTGTCTCTCCAGCCCTGCATCTACCATCCTGCTTCCTGTTTCCTGCTGCACCAGCTGGACTGACAAGATCAAAGACGAACCAGGCACCCATACACCGCCAGGCTCTTGCGGCCACTGTTGAAACATCGGTGGCCCTTGAGCCGGGGTTGTACGGTTGCTTCAGGGTGAGCGCCAGTCCTGGGCTCATCGGATGTTGGAGAAGAACGATGTATTGTAACAGTCCGTGTCCGCCTTCTTCGGCACGATAGCTGAATTATACGATGACCCACAACGAACCACCACAGCAGAGGCTGCCCTTCATGCACTCCAGCAAGGCCGCAGAACTGCCGAAGATTATGTTATAGACTTTAGACGCTGGAGTGCAGACACACAATGGAATGACGCAGCCCTGCAACATCAGTTCCACTTGGTGTTGTTAGAAGGTCTGAAAGATGAATTGGCACGTGACGGAGGCCCTTATCACACTGAACATTAAAATTGACCGTCGGCTCTGTGAGTGACGATCCAAAAGATCAGACCAGCAGCCACGTCCAGTCTGGATAATGCCCCGGATCCCAGCTCCTACTTACCCTGCACCTGTTGGGTTCACTCCAGTTCAGCCCACTCCTGTTAACTTACTACTAGACATGTGCATTCGTGTTCGTCCGAATGCATTTTTGTCCGAATTTCAGGTATTTTCGTTATCGTTAACGAAACGATAACGAAAGCACAGAAGACAAAAAACGAAAGATCTGACATAAACAAATGCTTTACTTACTTGCTTTACTTAGTAAGTAATTCTCTCTTTTTTTTTTTTTGTACGAGAATATTTTATTTTCATCCAAGGAGGGACATACAAATTCAAAACTGCCCCCTACCGGAGGATTGTACACTAGAAAACAAATGCTTTATTTTCGTTTTCGTTGCGGTCGAATGTGCCTAACCTTAACTTTATTAGTCCAATATTATTCTACATAGAGAGAAAAGATTCGACATAGAGAGAAAAGATTCGACATTGAGAGACATGAAGAGTACATTTTTTTTTTTTTTAAAGATTCTGTCGAATCTTCTTTTTTTTTTCTTAGAACATTCGACAGACGGGGGGCGTGTCTGGACGCAAACGAGGAGAGACGTATCCTGGAGGAGCTCCGCCAAACCCGTTTGTATCCACTACCATCCTAAGTCTACAAACGATATTTGAGTCTCCAAACCCCTATGATCTATCTCCTGGATCTCTCCTGAGTGGATCCCTACCTGAACTGGAGCAGTGGGACGTTAGATCGCTCTGCTATCCTTACTGCAGCTGGCACCATCCTTTGCTGCACCGCCGCCATCTTGGGGCCTGCGAAGCCTGGGATTCGCCGGGCTCGGGTGCCGTGCTCGGGGCCGTAGGACAAGCGGCAAACACCTCCGGACCCTACCGCAGCTGCTCCCGTGGAGGTGAACTACTCGGGGACGTTTTCCTGGAGCGACGATCGCGGACCCTCCAGCCGTCCGAAAATTTAGCCCGCGGCTTGGGCCTACACGCGACGGCCGGTCCCTGTGCCGATTCGCTTGCTCGGCGCTGCTTCTGCCCTCGGCTGCACACCCCTGGCTGGGTACCCCTCCGAAGACCCAGTCCTGTGTGTTATACAGGACCTACACCCTGATCTGGTCTGTCCCCTGGAGTCATCTGCAGGCCCTGGTGAGTTACGGCGGCCATCTTGGTACACCCCAGAGGCCTCTTTACCTCTATGCACCCTCACTTCTACCTAACAACACCCTGGCTCATTGACCTGTGACCCTGGTCTAGCCCACTAAGCAGTCACCCACCCGCTACAGCCTGCAACCCTAGATCTAGAAGCTTCGTCCCCAGGCAAACTCCATGCTGCCTACACCTGAGGATTCTTGACCTAACAGCTTGCAATCCTCTACAGGGTCTCTTATAAACTCTTACTCCCCTTATCTACACAAATCTAGCCAGGGCATCGGTGCTGTGACTCATAGAAGCTAACCATCTTGTTTTCTCTCATATGCTCCTTTTACTCCGCACAGACTGCCCGCAGACCCCCCCTGTACTCTCCAGTTACGATACCTTATAGAGGGAAGCACGCATAGTATGTAAGATGGCAGCCGCTTAAGATGTAAGGCCCGACTTTTTTGCCCGTATGTCCATTGCTCCCGCTCTGCATTATTAGCCTTTAATAGATACGGGAGCCGTCTCATCAGCTTTGGGAACTTTGCAGCCACTTTCCGACTGTTCTATGGGTAAGATTGGAAACCAACGGCATATCTACCAGAAACACATTCCACTAACTGCGCCTCAGCTTTCCCAGCCTATGGACCGCTTCCTTAGGAAATCATCATCCCCGATCTCAGAAATCCCAGCGACTGTCGTGGACTCGGCAGACGCCTTCCCGCTGGTTGACCCCTCTCTATTTGTGGAAAATCCCCCGCATAAGCCACGACCACCCGAACTCTCCACAATGTCATCACCGATTACTGTGGAGGTGCTGGACGCCAAACTGCAGTCCTTGCTTCATAGCCTTACTCAAAACATCACTAAAGAAATTGGCAAACTGGCGCATGAACTTAGGGGTGAGATTGACCAGTTGGGGGAACGAACGGACACTTTGGAATCTAAATTTGACAACATGGTACAGTATGTTCATGTCATAGAGGAGGAAAATGCTAATTTAAAAAACTTAGTCTCACAATTACAGATGCAACAAGAAGATCTTGAAAACAGGGAGTGCCGCCAGAACCTACGCATCCGTGGGGTCCCTGAGTCTATCCCAGATAAGGAAATTCGACCTTACCTTCTCGCCCTTTTTGTCACTCTGGCACCCCACATCCCTGACATAGACTGGTGCCTTGATAGAGCACACAGATCGTTGGCTCCTAAGCCTCCCCCGGGTACCAACCCCAGGGACATTATTGTACGCTTCCATTTTTACGAAAGCAAAGAAGCTCTTACCATTGCTACCCGCAACAAGTCACGAATTGATTTCAAGGGGGCAAAAATTCAAATCTTCAACGACCTATCACCCATTACATTGGCTAAACGCCGTGCCCTGCGCCCAGTCACCTCCCACTTGCAGCAGAACCAAGTTACATACCGTTGGGGCTTCCCGTTCCGCTTATCCGCTACCAAAGATGGATCGCAACATTCCATGAGAGATCTACAGGAATGCGAGGCTTTTATCCGGAACCTTGGTCTCCCCCCCATACCTGAGGAGGACCTACAGATGCAGATCCCTGCTCCACGACCATTCTCAACGCCTGGGAGGATCTGGACCCCAGTACGTCAGAGGTCACGAAAGGCTCCAATCACTCCCCAAAGAGTTGAACAGTCCAAAGGCTCCACTTGAGACTATATCTCTGCTTCCCTCCATCCTTCATCTTTACGAGTAGGTCATCCTACAGGCCTACTCCCTCCGGGACTCCGGGCTCGGAGTCTGATCATGGGCCTCCAATGTGCCCCATGTAAGCGTTCTTTTTGTTTCGTTTTTGCTTACATACCCATTGATAAATAATATGTTGACTGTTCCTTTTTTTTTTTTTTTTCCATGAGTCTATGATGTTTGGACCGGGCTGGACCTCAGTGACTATCCTTACAGGCTACCGTGCCCCACCCTCAACATGGTCTTGAATTATGACCATGACCTCCTGAGGGGCCCTCCCCCCTCAGGCCTGCCATCTATTTGGCACATACTTTTTGTTATTGTTTTAATTTTTTTTGTTTTTTT
The DNA here is from genome assembly GCA_029574335.1 of Rana kukunoris. Taxonomy (NCBI): domain Eukaryota; kingdom Metazoa; phylum Chordata; class Amphibia; order Anura; family Ranidae; genus Rana; species Rana kukunoris. The sequence continues at coordinate 284,046,226 of CM056052.1, forward strand.
TTCTCTTTGGATCCTTTTTGATCCTATTCAGGGTTTACTTAATGCTGCTTTACTTTTATTTTCTTTTACCTCAATTGTTACTATTATTTCTTGCTGGTCTTCTGTATTTTATTTTTTTGTTTTTTTGGATCTAGGGTCCCTTTTTGACCCGTGTTTGTTACTCAGATGTCTATTCCAGTTATCACCTCATTGTCATTTGATTATTCATAATATTTTAGTTCTTAAGAATTATGCATCATGGTGTATATCTTTTTTCTGTTTCATGACTGTAATGTATGCTCTGCTTACACAGTTTGAATATGGCTGTCAGTATATTTTCATGTAATGTTAAAGGTCTGGGCTCCATCCGTAAACGCTGGTTGGCGTTGAGAGAGTTCAGGTCCTCTGGGGCAGAGGTGATCATGGTTCAGGAGACACATTTCAAGGAAGAGGGTTCATTTAAGTTTGCTTCTAAACACTTCCCCACTGCTTTTGTAGCCTCCGACCCCTCTGGTAAGGCGGGGGTGGCCATCCTGCTGAGACGCTCCTCTGCCATTCGTGTCAAATCTTCTTACTTAGATCCCCGGGGTAGGTATATTATCCTGAGCTGTAGTCACCAAAATACCTCATTCACCCTTGCCAATGTATATGTGCCCAACTCAGGTCAGATTGGGTTTTTAGAGGACTTTTTTGAGAAACTTCAACCTTTTTCCCAACCCTTTATGGTAATTGGAGGCGATTTTAACCTGTGCATGTCCCCAATCAAAGATAGATTTGCCCTCTTTGCAAAAGCCCCACCCCCCCAGGCTCATAAGAATTCCTCTTCATTCCGAAAATTGATACGAGCCCATAACCTTTATGACACCTGGAGAGTGAAACACCCTACTGCTAAACAATTCACATTTTACTCCCCCCCTCACAAGCTATATACAAGACTGGACCATTTTTTTGTCTCAGCGCCCTTATTGACTTATGTGGTCCACTCAGAGATTAACCCAATCACTTGGTCCGACCACGCACCCATAATATTAGATCTTCTGTTGGCCACACCTGCGCCCAGGAAATGTCATTGGCGTCTTAATGAATCCCTTCTTTCCGCATCTGATGTTCACCTCCATCTGCAGCAGAAACTGTCTGAATTCTTTGAACTCAATGACGGCTCGGTCTCTGAGGTGTCCACCTTGTGGGAGGCCCATAAGGCTTTCTTCAGGGGGGAGTGCATTTCCTCTGGTTCCCGTCTTAAACGTGATCGAGAACATCAGAGGAAGTCCCTTCTAGCTGACCTATCCAAAGCAGAAAAACTTTTACTTACTCTCCCCACAGTGACGCGTCTTAGGGCGGTAATTTCGTTACGTAATCGCATTAAGTCTCTAGACTCGAATAAACATGCTAAATCTTTGCTTTGGTCCAAGCAAAAGTTCTATGATTATGCTAACAAGCCCCATAGGATGCTGGTTCATAAATTGAAGCCGAGACCCACAGCTTCTATCCCTGACTTCCTGTTGCAGCCTGATGGGGTCCCCACATACTGTCCCCAAAATATGTCGCGGGTCTTCGGTGACTTTTACAAAAAACTGTATAATTGCTTTTCCGTGGACCCTAATTCTCAATTCACTCAAGAAAAATTTAATACCTTCATAGAATCCCTGAAACTCCCTTCAATTCCACCTGAAGATCGCGCGGGTCTAAATGCCCCTATCACCGTTGAAGAACTCACTGCAGTCGTAAACCAGCTCCCATCCCACAAATCCCCCGGCCCTGATGGGTTACCCTATTCCTACTATAAAAGTTTCCTTCCGATCCTGACACCCCATATGGTTAAACTGTTCGCTTCTCTGATGTCTGGAACGATCCCTCATTCTCAATTCTTACACGCCTTTATAACGGTCATCCCGAAACCGGACAAGGATCCGTCACTACCGGATAACTACCGCCCCATCGCCCTCCTAAATTCTGACTATAAAATATTTACAAAAATTCTGGCTAACAGACTATCTCTACTCCTCCCCTCACTCATACATAGAGACCAGGTGGGGTTTGTCCCCACTAGACATGCAGGAGACAACACTAGGCGTACTATTGACCTTATTGACTTACTGACTAAGACGAAGAAGCCTGCCGTGATACTCAGTTTAGATGCGCAGAAGGCTTTTGACCGCCTGAATTGGTCATTTATGTTCGCTATTCTTTCCAGGTACGGCTTCAGTGGTCCCTTTATGCAAGCCTTAAAAGCGTTATATTCCACACCCACCTCTCAGGTCCAGTTGGCCTCTTATGTCTCCTCGCCATTTCCCCTGAGCAACGGTACTCGACAGGGGTGCCCCTTGTCCCCCCTACTTTTTGTCCTCAGTCTGGAGCCCTTGGCTGAGGTCATTCGCTCTCACCCAGATATAAGGGGGGTGACGTTGAGACATAGGGAATACAAATTGTCCCTGTTTGCCGATGATATCTTATTGACACTGACCCATCCCCATATTTCGCTCCCCTTGCTCCATACCACTCTAAATCAATTTGGCAGTATTTCAGGTTTCAAAATTAACCCGACCAAGACTGAGGCCCTCCCTGTGAATATATCGGCTGAAATGCTCTTGGTCCTAAAGGGAAACTTTAAATACAGATGGTGTTCTCAATCGCTTAAGTACCTCGGAGTCTACTTAACACCCTCTTATCTTTCACTTTATCAGGCTAATTTCCCTCCTATGTTTACGGAAATCAATAGGTTACTTAAGACCTGGACGAAGCTCCCCCTGTCCCTGCTTGGGAGGATAAATGTCCTCAAAATGTCGGTAGTCCCTAAGCTCCTCTACCTTTTTGAGACCCTACCAGTGATGGTCCCAATGTCCCAACTGAAATTACTCCAACAAAACTTTTTAAACTTCATATGGAATAACGCATCCCATAGGATAGCTAGCACAGTTCTTTTTGCAACCCGCGATGGGGGAGGATTGGGGGCGCCCGACATAATCAAATATTATTTTGCCACACACTTGAGAGCTATAACTTCATGGACGTCCAGATGTGCACCTAATAGGTGGTCAGAAATAGAGATGAGCATTACGGTCCCTGCCCACCCCTGCTGCTTGTTATGGCCATCCTCTGACAAGTACATCTCCCAGCTGTGTAAAATCTGTTTAAGCCCTATGCTGTTTACACTTTCAATCTGGAAGAGATGCTCTGGGAAATACTCTCTTTCATCCCCATGCTCTCCTTTAGTGAACGTTATCTTTAACCCAGAAATCCCTGACAGCTTATCATATGAAGCCATGTTACCCTGGACAAAAGCTGGGGTATTCCAGCTACGCCATCTAGTGCACCCAGTGACACGTACATTTCTTACTTTTCCTGAGCTGCAATCGAAATACAAAATCCCGAAAACTCTCTTCTACTCCTTTCTACAAATCAGGCATTTCATTTCCACTAGAATCCCACATTTTACTTTAGTTATGCCCACGGAATTTGAACTGTTATGTTTCAAAGGCCCTTATGAACCCCGCCTAATATCCACCATTTATACGATTTTACAGGATACGCCTCAGGTCACAGAGCAAACTCACTCCTACATGCGGAAATGGTCCCATATTTTGAATAAACCCATTTCTTTATCCGAATGGAAGAGTATTTGGGAGGCTACTTCCAAGGTATCTAGATGCGTAGCTCAGAAGGAAACTGCCTATAAAATATTAATGCTTTGGTATAGAACCCCGGAATTTTTATTGGCAAGAAAGCTAACAGCTTCTGGACAATGTTGGAGATGTGGTTCTTATTTAGGCACCCACTATCACATATTCTGGGAGTGCCCTATGATAACACCCTATTGGTCCAAAGTTCATGCCCTTTTGGGAAAAGTTCTAGATATTCCTATCCCCTTACATCCCTTATATCTCCTCCTGGGATTACCCCTCCCAAAGACGCCTAAACCCCTTAGAAAATTGATGGCCTTTATTCTATTAGCGGCTAAAAGGGCTATCCCACAGTGTTGGCTAACCAATGTTCCCCCATCCTTTACACAATTTCTAGCAGCTATCATAGATATACGTAGAATGGAACGCCTCACAGCTGTAATTGAAGACTCTTTAATTAGCTTTGACGCCATTTGGGAAAAATGGGATTCCTCTGAATATAACTCTGAGATGGCACAAGTAACTTTAAACTCGTAAGTTTGTGACTGGAGTGTCTCGATGAGGCGTGTGAACATATGACGCTTATGCCCCGTACACACGATCACTTTTTGTGATGAAAAAAAATGTCATTTTCCTTCATGAAAAAAAATGACATTTTTCAAACTTCATTTTAAAAAATGACGTTGCGTACACACCATCATTTTTGGAAAATGATGAACAAAGTGACGGCACTCTAAAGGGGAAGTTCTATTTGCCTTGAGGCTGCTTTTAGCTGGTTACTTGTTAGTAAAAGACGATTCCTGCTTTTTTGTCTGTTACAGCGTGATGAATGTGCTTACTCCATTATGAATGGTAGTTTTACCTCCCGTCTCCTAACTTGCTTCTGGGCATGTGCGGGTTTAAAACGTCATTTTTTACGTAGTTTTGCCCACACACGATCATTTTTTATGACACAAAAAATGACATTTTAAAAAATGACATAAAAAATTCGAGCATGTTCGAATTTTTTTTTGGTCATTTTTCAGAAGACATAAAATTACATTTTGCCCACACACAATCATTTTAAATGACATTTTTAAAAATGTCATTTTTTTTCATCACAAAAAGTGATCGTGTGTACGGGGCATAAGCCTATTATGCACTTTGTCTTATTGAGTACGTGTTCTTATATCATTCTTTTTCTTTTCCATACCACGTTGCATTCCACTTGTTTGATAATCATCTGACATTTTTTTTTGCATTCTATAATTCTTTATTTACATATGCTATGTTATGATTATTTCTATCACATTGGGAATATATCCCTTTTTGTTGACAGTTCTTTTTGATTCTGTACAATGTTTCTTTTTTCTTGAAATATTCGATAAATAAACAATTTAAAAAAAAAAGAACATTCGACAGACACCATAAGCCTTCAATGACAGATTTGACATAGAGAGACATGAAGATTTGACATAAAGAGACATGTAGAGTCCATTTTTTTTGTTTTTTTTAACCACTTCCATACCAGGCACTTACGCACCTTCCCGCCCAAGCCAATTTTCAGCTTTCAGCACTGTTGCAATTTGAATGACAATTGCGCGGTCATGCTACACTGCACCTAAACAAAATTGGCGTCCTTTTTTCCCCACAAATAGAGCTTTCTTTTGGTGGTATTTGATCACCTTTGCGATTTTTCTTTTGCGCAACAACTAAAAATAGAGCAAAGATTTTGAAAAAAAAATAAAAAGTTTTTATTTTTTTCGGTTAATTTTTTTGTAAATGAGTATGTTTTCTCTTTCAATTACAGGCACTGATATGGTGGCACTGATGGGCACCGATTAGGTGGCACTGATGGGCACCGATGAGGTAGTTCTGATGGGCACCGATTAGGTAGCACTGATGGGCACTGATAGGCGCGCTGGTATGGGGCACTGATGGGCACTCATGGGCGGCACTGATGGGCACTCATAAAGAGACATGAAGAGTCAATTTTTTTTGTTTTTTTTAACCACTTCCATACCAGGCACTTACGCACCTTCCCGCCCAAGCCAATTTTCAGCTTTCAGCACTGTCGCAATTTGAATGACAATTGCGCGGTCATGCTACACTGCACCTAAACAAAATTGGCGTCCTTTTTTCCCCACAAATAGAGCTTTCTTTTGGTGGTATTTGATCACCTCTGCGATTTTTCTTTTGCGCAACAACTAAAAATAGAGCAAAGATTTTGAAAAAAAAATAAAGTTGTTATTTTTTTCTGTTAATTTTTTTGTAAATGAGTATGTTTTCTCTTTCAATTACGGGCACTGATATGGTGGCACTGATGGGCACCGATGAGGTGGCACTGATGGGCACCGATGAGGTAGTTCTGATGGGCACCGATTAGGTAGCACAGATGGGCACTGATAGGCGGCGCTGGTATGGGGCACTGATGGGCACTCATGGGCGGCACTGATGGGCACTCATGGGCGGCACTGATGGGCACTCATGGGCGGCACTCATGGGCACTCATAGGCAGCACTGGGCACTCATAGGCGGCACCGGTGGGCACTCATAGGTGGCACAGGTGGGCACTGATAGGTGGCACAGGTGGGCACTGATAGGTGGCACAGGTGGGCACTGATAGGTGGCACAGGTGGGCACTGATAGGTGGCACAGGTGGCACTGATAGGTGGGCACTGGGCATGGATTGGCACTGTGGGGTGGCACTGACAGACACTGGGGTGGCACTGATGATCACTGAGGGGTGGCACTGATGGATCAATGTTGCCAATCAGTGCCCATGTGTGGGCACTGATTGGCATCATTTTTTTTTACTGCCCCTTTTTTTTTTCCTTGCTGATTTTTTATTTTTTTTGTCCTTTTTTTTTGTCCTTTTTTTATTTATTTTTTAAGTTCCCTGGTGGTCAAGTGTGGGCACTCCCTGGTGGTCCGTGTGGCGATCCGAGGGGGGGCTGCACTGATAAACAATCAGCGCAAACCCCCCCTGTCAGGAGAGCCGCTGATCGGCTCTCCTGTACTCGCGTCTGTCAGACGCGAGTGAGGAAGAGCCGTCGGCGGCTCTTCCTGTTTACATCGTGATCAGCAGTGATTGGACACGGCTGATCACATGGTAACGAGGCTCCGCCGGAGACTCGTTACCGAGATCGGAGGTGCAGGGTGTCAGACTGACACCCCGCATCACCGATCGCCACGCTGCGTGCCCGCACGGGCGCTCGCGGCATGAAATCGTGCTAGACGTTTGAGAACGTCTAGTCACGATTTCATAACCACTTCCCGGCCGTAAATCGGCTATTGGCCGGGCGGGAAGTGGTTAAAGATTCTATCGAATCTTCTTTTTTTTTTTCTTAGAACATTCGACAGACACCAAAAGCCTTCAATGACAGATTCGACCTTAATTTGTATTTTTGGACGAATGCATTTTGTTTACCTAGATGACATCCTGTATTTTTCCATTTCTCTAGACTCTCACCGAGGGTGCTGAGCCGACTCCGCCAACACGGACAATATGCTAAAAGTGAAAAATGCGAATTCGAACAAAGAAGCATCCAATTCCTGGGACAGATAATCTCTCCTTAAGGGATCAAGATGGACCCTGAAAAAGTCTCTGCTATCTTAGACTGGCCTGCACCCGGTGCCGATCCTAACCTCCCTGGGGCCCTAAGCAAAATCTGACGACAGTGACATGTCACATTAAAGAAAGTTGAGAAGCGGGGGAGGGGGTGTTCTGCTGTCGGAAATGACTCAGCCAGCGAGTTTAGAAGCAGGGTGAGGGTGTGAAAATTACTTCTCACCAGACGGGCCTCTAGTAATTTTTGGGGCCCTTTGCAGCTTTGCGTGGCCCTAAGCGGCTTGCATAGTGTGCCTATAGGGAGGAACGGCCCTGCCTGCACATACCAACAAGAATGGGGTGCAGCGCTTCATAGGATTTGCCAACTTTTACAGGAGATTCATTAAGGGCTTCTCCGCTACCATAACCCGTATCACACAGTTGACTAGACAGAACCTCCGCTTCCATTGGACACCCGAGGCACAAGTTGCATTTGATACCTTGAAAGGACTGTTTACATCAGCACCTGTTCTTGGTCACCCTGACCCGTCTCTGCCGTATACACTAGAAGTAGACGCATATGAAGTCGCTCTTGGAGCAGTCATCTCCCAACGCCAAGGCCCCAAGGATCTGATGCATCCAGTAGCCTTTTTCTGCCGCAGGCTCTCCCCAGCAGAGAGAAACTATGACGTTGGGGATCGAGAGTTACTGGCTATTAAGGCGGCTTTGAAAGAATGGAGATACCTCCTGGAGGGAGCAGCGCATCCCATATTGGTCTATACTGACCACAAAAATCTGGAGTACCTGAGGACTGCTAAACGTCTAAAGCCACATGAAGCACGTTAGGCCCTGTTCTTTTTCGCGATTTGTGTTCCACACAACCTACCGGCCGGGCTCTAAGAATGTTAAACCAGATGCACTGTCTCGTATGTTTGAAGACCCCAAGGAACCACCAGTGGCAGATACCATTTTGTCTGAAAATAACTTTTTACTTTTACAGAGCAACCTCCTCAACCGAATGAAGCAGGCTTCCACAGACTTTCCTAGCCCTCCAGGGGTCACGCTGACACTCCAGGAAGGTTTGCTGTTTAACAGAAGCAAGGTATGTATGCCTGAATGTTTACAAATAACCATTTTGGGTCTGTATCATGATCATCCCCTAGCAGGTCATTTCAGGGTCCACAAGACACTTGATCTCCTGAAACGCACATTCTGGTGGCCGGACCTGTAAGAAACCTGTAAGAGGTACGTGAATTCCTGTGCAATCTGCAATCGCAGCAAGGGCACATAGAACCGAGCCTGGGGTCTACTTCAGCCACTGCCAGTCCCTGACAGACCATGGAGGATGATAGCCATGGATTTCATTGTAGAACTTCCCCCATCGGAAGGATGCAAAGCCATCTTCGTGGTAGTGGACCGACTGCCCAAAATGGCCCATTTCTTGCCTCTGAAGAGTAATCCCTCGGCCAAGGAGACGGCTCAAGTGTTTATCAGAGAAATTGTAAGGCTTCATGGAGTCCATATGAATATTGTCTCAGATCGGGGGGTTCAGTTTACTTCCCGGTTCTGGAAAACTCTATGTGAAGCCCTTAAAATCGAAAGATCCTTGTCCTCCGCCTACCATCTTCAGACCAATGTACAGACAGAGAGGACCAATCAGATGTTAGAACAATATATCCGATGCTTCACCACTTTTGTCCAGGATGACTGGGTATCTCTGCTGCCACTGGCGGAGTTCGCCTACAATAATGCCACTCACTCTGCCACAGGTCAGTGATCCTTCTTTGCAAATTATGGTTTTCACCCATCCTTCTTGCCTGACTTTATTCCAGAAACCACAGTTCCTGCTGTCCAAGACACAGAGGCGATTTAGTTCGCATGTGCCGCGCTATAAAAGTTTTTCATTCATTAATTAATTCATTCATTCATTCAACCGCAACAATACGTTGCTTCAAGAAGCAGTTACCAAGGCACAAGCAGCAAGCAAGACGGCTTTTGACAGGAAAAGAAGGGGTGAACTGATCCTCTACCAAGGAGACCAGGTATGGTTTTCCACTATGAATCTCAGGTTGGCATGTCCCTCAAAGAAATTGGCACCTAAATTTGTGGGACCATTCCCAGTCAAGAGGAAACTTAATGATGTTGCTTATGAATTATCTTTACCTGATTCACTTAAGATACACCCTGTCTTCCATGTTTCTCTCTTGAACCCCACAGTCCCTGACCCCTTTCCAGATAGAGTATCCAGGCCACCAGAACCTGTGACCATCAATGGCGAAGAGGAGTATGAGGTAGAGGCTATCATAGACTGTAGGAAGAGAAGGAATCAGGTACAGTACCTGGTTAGGTGGAAAGGTTATGGCCCGGAGGATAACTTTTGGGAGGTTGAAAAGGATGTGCACGCAAAAGACTTGGTTAATGCCTTTTTTCACAGTCACCCACAGAAGAGAGACCTATTGGGCCCCTGGAGGTTGCCCGTAAGGGGGTGGGCAATGTCATGGATCTGCCACTTAGGGTTAATGGTGCAGACTGATTTCAGTGATTGACAACAGGCTGCCCTATTTAAACACCTAATCAGCACAGTTACTTCGCTGTCTGATCTGCAGCTAATACCTGTTCCCGTGACTTCATGTGATCTGATCTGTTTCCTGTGTTTGACCTAGACATGTGCATTCATTTTCGTTAGAATGCATTAGAATGCATTTTCATTCGAAAATCGGGTATTTTCGTTATCGTTTTAACGAAAACGAAAGCGCAAGAAACGAAAACCGAAAGATCCGACATAAAAAATGCTTTATTTTCCTTTTTCGCTCAGATCCGACGATTTTCGATGCTTTGTCGAATTGAAGGACGAAAATTTGACAAAGCATCGAAAATCGTCGTTTTCAGATGAAAACTTTCCAGACGAAAACGACATAAATCAAAATGATTTTCGGGAGTAACTAAATAAATTTATTTTCCAAACGAAAAAACGAAACAAAATATTCCTGTCTGCACATGTCTAGTTTGACCCGGCTTGTTTGACTACGATTGATCTCTGTTATCCTGACCCCGGCCTGCCTTGTGACTAGTGATGAGCGGAAAACGCCATATTCGATTTTGCGATATTTCACGAATATATAGAAGAATATTCGCGAAATATTCGTTAATATCGAATATTCGTGATATTTTATAAAAAAATAAATTTTGCGAAATTTCGCTAATGCGAATGCGAAATTGATTGCGAAATTCTCGTCAACACGCGAAAACGGAGATCATTTCCTGGATTACTAAACTAATATGCACTAAACACTAACTCTACTTACACAAACTTATATGACTAAACTAAAGCTAATTTTTTTTTTTTTTATACACAAAACACAGAAGGGCAGAGAAAGTATTCGCGAATATTCGTAATACGAATATTCGCATTGCGAATATTCGGCAACATATAAGGATCGCCTCAGCTACTCGGCCCAGGGTCTCTAATCATACCAGCAATGCTTTTAGACGTCGATTCGAGATCACTAGGATGTGATCTGTTTTAAAAATAAATTTGAAAAAATACGAATATTCGCAATAGCGAATATTCACCGCGATATTCGATTTATTCGCGAATACTCGAATATGCAATATTCGTGAGCAACACTACTTGTGACCAAGCTCAGCTCTACTTTGCTTGATATCTTGTTGCCAAACTTTGCCTGTATCCTGACCATTCTCTGCCTGTCGTCTATACCTTCATCTGATCGTCTGTTACCAAACCCGGCTTGTCTGACTACGTATTCAGTGTCTCCCCAGCCCTGCATCTACCATTCTGCTTCCTGTTTCCTGCTGCACCAGCTGGACTGACAAGACCAAAGACGAACCAGGCACCCATACACCGCCAGGCTCTTGCTGCCACTGTTGCAACATTGGTGGCCCTTGAGCTGAGGTTGAACGAGAAGGCCTTCCCACTGCACTTTAGGCTCATCCGGCAGGTACGTAACAGATGCAGGTTTCAGGTCTGCTTGATCAAAATGACCTAGTTACCTTTTCACCAGAGGAACAGGCAACTTTCAAATTACACAGCATCAAATGCATGCCTACTCATTACCTCTGTGTTGCACCACAGTTGTGGGAGTGCTAATGTGATAAATTCACATCCCTTCCAGCATGGCGAGATCTCTGTTAATTGGTCTGGCAGTTTGTGTCTGTGTCAGATCCAATTATTGTTTAATTATTGTTTATCTCTCATCTGCACCAGTGCATCAGAGATTATGGGATATATAGTTAATTCACAGGAAGTGTTAGTTCTTACACAGGGAGGTAATGCATTAACCACTTCCGGACGGCCCAGCGTACATATACTGTGGCAGGGCGGCCTGGATGCATGAACTAAAGTAACTGTTCGTCAGTCTGTGCATGTCAGGGAAATGGCCGTGGAAGTACTGGCAATCTTGCCAGTAGAAGAAATGGCCGAAGCCTGTGTCAGGGAAATGGCTGTGGAAGTACTGGCAATCTTGCCAGTAGAAGAAATGGCAACCAAAGGCACATCATGTGACAGGTGGATCTTCCTGCTGGTCTATAAAAGGCTGCCATTGTCTGATACAAACTGCTGGATTGTCTTCAGGTTTCCTGTGTCTCCAGTGTCTCCTGTATCCTGTTTATCCTGAATCTCTGGCTGACCCCTGGCTTACGTCTGAACCTGTTTATCTCCCCACATCTGACCCCGGCTTGGCTGACTACTCTATATCTTCTGCTCCTGAAAGCACCTCCCTAGGGAAAAATGAACCCTTTGATCACCCCTAATGTTAAGCCTTTCCCTGTCAGTGCCATTTATATGGTGATTTATACATTGTATTGGTGTTACTGGTCACCAAAAAGTGTCATTTAGGTGTCAGATTTGCCTGCCATAATGTCGCACTCTCGCTAAAAACCGCTGATCCCCGCCATTACTAGTAAAAACAATAAAATTTTTATAAAAAGTCCATAAATCTTTCCCCTATTTTGAAGACATTATAACTTTTGCGCAAACCAATCAATATATGCTTCTTGCAATTCTTTTTCACCAAAAATATGTAGCAGAATAGACATTGGTCTAAACCAGGGATCCTCAAACTACGGCCCTCCAGCTGTGGTAGAACTACACATCCCATGAGGCATTGTAACACACTGACATTCACAGACATGACTAGGCATGATGGGAATTGTAGTTCCTGAACAACTGGAGGGACGTAGTTTGAAGACCCATGGTCTAAACTGATGAATACATTTTTTTTTAATATGTATTATAGCAGAAAGTAAAAAAATATATATATATTTTTTTTTAAATTGTCATTTTTTTTTGTTTACAGTGCAAACAATAAAAAACACAGAGGTGATCAAATACCCCCAAAAGAAAGCCCTATTTGTGGAAAAACAAAGAAATACATTTTGTTTGGGTACAATGTTGCACAATTGCACAATTGTCAATTAAAGCGATGCAGTGCTGTATCACAGAAAATAGCCTGGTCATTAGGAGGTAAATCCTTCTAGGGCTTTTTTTTGTAATAAAATGCCTATACTTACCTGCTCTGTTAAATGCTTTTGCACAGAGTAGATATGTGCATTCCCGTTCGTACGAATGTTATTTTCGTACGAAAATGTTCATTTTCGTACCCGCAGGATAATGTGTACATACGAAAAAATTAAAGCACCAAAATACGAAAACTACGAGATTACGAATGAGCCGCATAACGAACAACCGCAAATACGAACGAATGATCCGACGAAAAAAAACGACAAAACGAAAACGGCAAAAGAACAAAAATGACATCTATAACAAAAGATTTACATTCTGTATTTTGTTTGAATCCTTTTTCTGTTTGTTTTCAGTCCTATGTTCATTGTTCATATGACATCTATAACAAAAGATTTGCATGCTGTATTTTGTTTCAATCCCTTTTCTGTTTGTTTTCAGTCCTATGTTCATTGTTCATATGACATCTATAACAAAAGATGTGCATGCTGTATTTTGTTTCAATCCTTTTTCTGTTTGTTTTCAGTCCTATGTTCATTGTTCATATGACATCTATAACAAAAGATTTGCATGCTGTATTTTGTTTCAATCCTTTTTCTGTTTGTTTTCAGTCCTATGTTCATTGTTCATATGACATCTATAACAAAAGATTTGCATGCTGTATTTTGAATCCAAAATACGAACAGAAAAAAGGAATTTAAAATACAGAATGCAAATCTTTTGTTATAGATGTCATATGAACATACGACTGAAAATAGCAAAAGAAAAGGGTTTCAAGATACTGCAAATCATTGACGAAAATTCACGAAAATTATTGTCTAACAAGTAACGAACATGAATTAAACAGAATAACGAACCATCCCGCATGTACGAAAATAAAACAGTAACGAAAATACGAAACGATCGGAATACGAAAAAATTGCGTCATACGAAAAACGAACGGGAACAAACAGGAAAACGGGCGTCTTACGAAAAACGAACGAAAACGAAAAAACGAAACGATATGAAACAGAACAAAAAAAAACGATTTTTTTTCTGTGCACATGTCTAGCACAGAGCAGCCTCGATCCTCATGTTCTTGGGTTCCCTGCTGGCATTCCAGGCCCCTCCTCTGCGGGCTGGCTCCCGGGTCCCGCTGCTGCATCCATTGACAAAGACAACACCGCTTCTGAGCCTCAGGATTTGATTGACAGCAGTGGGAGCCAATGGATCCTGCTGCTATCAATCAGTCCAATGAGGAGAGAGACAGCAGCTAGAATATGCTGCACTCATGCACATCACTGGATCAGATCAGGCTCAGGTAAGAAAAAGTGGGTGCGGGGGGGCGCTGCCGCACAGGAGGTTTTTCATCTTAATTCATAGAATGCAATAAGGTGATAAATCTTTAGGCTTTACAACCACTTTAGCCTGAAAATCATACCAGAAATAGTGGTGGTAGGTGCAAAGTTATCTGCTGGCAAAAAAACTGTCAGACAAACGTATCAAGTACAATATAGATTTGCGCACTTTACGTGATGCTGTAAAAAATGGTGGTAAAAAATAACTAAACTAACAAATAACAGTGAAATCCAAAAACATATAAAAGCATACAGTCCAATAACAAATATAGAAAAGGCATATATTTGAAAATTATATAACATTCCCAGACATGTGCAGAACCACTGCTTTGCTGTTCAGAATATTATGTTGAGCCAGTAATTGTGACCACCAAGTGCACCCTCACCTGCGTCAAAAAGGACTCTTACCACAACAGATAGACTCAAATTAGCCAGTAAGCTGTAATCTCATCATAGAAGGGTTCGGCAGACACCATATAGCAGGATCCCTATGGTATCTCATAATCTCCAGTGTGTGTTGAATCAATACCATCCATGTATTTTCACAAGATTCACCAGGACATGAAATTGGAATATAGTATAAAACCGTATACATTTTTTTAAATAGAATACGAAGATACATGGAATTACTCACAATTTTTTTAATGAACAAGCGCTTATATGCAAATTACAATTCTCTGGCAATATTGTAGGCAATCCAAACATTTACCAGTACAAACAAGCGTGACGAAGTTATGCGTGCACGTGATATTGTTCTGCAAGCCAGGCGAAAGCTTGGACATGCCGGCTGTTTGAACTACACGCTTTTTGTGATTATGCATTCTGTAAGTGCATTTTTATTGTATTAATTATTTGTTTGGTAAAATACTACACTATGTGGACCTCCTCTTGTATTTAAATCCCCTCCTTGGAGTGCATTTGCCTTAGGAGTTCAAAGAGTCCTAATATCTTGGATTGTGGCACATTTGGCTCTAGAGCAGTGTATTGTGATCTTCTTGCAAGATCAGAATATCTGATAAGGAGCTCTCTTAACTGTTTGGAGTAAAGAGGCTTCAGAACACTTTCTTGTGGTGTATTTTAATATTTTCCACATTAAGAGAGGAGATTGCAGAGGATTATAAACTGGGCAATATGTTTTGCACTTTATTTGGATTTTCACCCTTTGCACTTTATAAACGGACTTTACACTTTAGATTCTGACAATATGTAGGACATTATTGAAGCTAGTAAAATATAAGTTATTCTGACTCATGAATTATTAATCAAGCAATAAACTAATGTGTGCTAAATGATTAATATATCTATCTAATTAGTAACATTAATATATTATAAATAATACATTGTTATTTGTTTTAAAGATATCATTCTTTAAACAAGAGTGATTTAGGAATAAATCAAGGTTTGGATATGTATCACGACACAGCTTGTTTACCTGTCTAATTTGTTTTATATGATTAATGAGTACATTATTTTTCGTTGTATTAATTATGGGGTTGTTATTACATTGTCATTAAGAGTCACTGAACAGTTAACTGTTTTATTTGTAATGCTATTTTAAACATAAAGGCTGAGGTGCATTTCAGATGCAATAATAAAAGTCATTTGAGCACTCAAGCCAATATAGGAACTCTCCAGGTACTGAAGATAAGTGTATGCCTATTAAAATTACCTCTCTTATGTCTGCATATTCAACGTCTTGCATTTGGCACACTGTTCCCAGATAATGGTTTTCTAAAATAATCAGTGAAACAATCATAACACACAATATCCACAGTAAGCAAATTGTCAAAAAAAAAATGAGAAGAAATATGTTAATAAAGTAAATGAAAATATATTATATTACAGTTCCGGAAAATTATGAAATCACTGTCACACAGAGAATGTTCTTTAAACCACAACTGGTAAAAATTGTTGAGGCCTATGTTTTAAAAAATCTTCACGTCCAGGGCCACAGCTAAAGATGACCTAGTATAAAAAAAATATATATTTCTAATTAGTATTTTAACCAAAATAAATTGCTAAAGATGGGTTAACTAATGTTTCAGGACAAAATCAGACCCAGAATGGGGCTTATTATTAGATAGCAGATAACTGTAGATAAATATATATATATATATATATATATATATTATAGGGAAAATATTCGACATTATAGGGAAAAGATTTGACATCATAGAAAAAAGATTCGACACTATAGAAATAATAGATTTCGATTTATGAGACATAAAGATTCGACGTTCCGTCGAATATTCTTTGATCATTTACATCGACCAAAAAGATTCGACGGGACGTCAAATTTTTTATTTTTTTTGCCCATTCGACAGAAACCAAGTATTATTGGATTTTCGTACGAAAGCTATTCCCCAACGAAAAACTAAGTAAATTAAAACGATTTTCGGGAGTAACTAAATAAATGTATTTTCCAAACGAAAACGAAAAAACAAAACAAAATATTCCAGTCTGCACATGTCTACTGGTTGGTTGGTGAGTGACATGGGAGTCAGGCATGACTGTCCGACCCCATGATGCAAACATCGCGAGTGGCACATGCACGACTAACATCCTCCTTTCTTTTCCCTTCCAGGTGAGGCGGCATATGCCGCATATGCCCTTGGGCCCCATCTCATGATTCCATTCCGGGATCCCCAAACCAGAGGAGAGACAAGATACAATGAAGCACACATAAGTACCCATGCAGTGGTGGAGCGCACATTTGGTCTCCTGAAGTCCTGTTTACGATGCCTGGATAAGTCCGGGGGTACCCTGTTGTATTCCCCAAACTTTGTGTGCCAGATCATCGGTGCATGTTGCATTCTGCACAACTATGCCATGAGAAAGGGCCTGGAGATTGACATATGTGATGACCTGACCCCTGAACCAGACAGTCCCCCCCTGCCCGAGGCTACCTCGTCTGCTGAGGGAAGAGCAGTCAGGAGATGCCTCGCAGTAGGCATCTTTGCACGTTAAAAACACACATTCATCATGGCACAAGGAGAATGCACGCATGCACACCACTGTGGTCCCTAGATCACACACACCACATCCACTTCACATTGGATTTGCCCAAGTTCGGCATGCAGGACTTGGGAGCAGCAATGCCGCGTCAAGGCCCCAATGCTGTCGCTGTCCAATCATACCACATTCACACGGTCGTGTGGATAACTTCTCCCCAACGACCAAAGGTGACACCCCTTACTGGCAGGAGTGTCACCCCCACATTCACACACCATTCACACTGTAGCCTGCACTACTGTCCGTGTGCATATAATAAAAATAAAAAAGGCTCATCACTGGAGCAGAAATAAATAAAAAGGGCTCATCACTGGAGCAGAAATAAATAAAAAAGGCTCATCACTGGAGCAGAAATAAATAAAAAAGGCTCATCACCGGAGCAAACAAAATAAAAAAAGGCACTCAATTGCCCTGTCGTGGGCCCTGTCTGGTGCCACATCTCTGGCTCCTCACTTGCCGGGGGGAATTTCAGGAGGGGGTGGGGCATCAGCAGGAGACTCCTCCTCAAGTCTGCCACTCCTGGCAGGTTCTGGCTGCCTGCCCTTCAAGGCCAGGTCTATGCGGTTTAGCATCGCATTTGTTTCAGCTGGCGGGTGGTGTTCTGCTGATCCTGTCGCCTCCTGTGCCTCCCCTCCACCGTATTGGCCTTTACAGCCACTGTGAGGCTCTTGACCTCTGTGACGAGGCGTGCTGTCGTGGCCTGCAGCTCCCCAAAACAGATCACAATAGCTGCACAATTTGCATTTAGATCATGCAGACAGTCTGGAATATCTGCCGAGGAGGCCACGTAAGACGCCTCATGTCATGGGCAACAGCACCCACATGTTGGGTCTGGCGGGCCTGATACTTCGCAAGGGTTTCTTGGATGGCCTCAGGAACGTCCCTGTTTTTTCTAGTGGCCTTCCTGGGGGCAGGAGAGGCTTGGGGCTGTGTATATGGGGAGGCCCTTGAGGAGCTTCCCCTGATGGTTGAGGAGGGTGAGAAGCTACCCCTGATGTTGGAGAAGGGTTGGGAGGGTACCCTGATGGGGGAGGAGGGTTGGGAGGGTACAGGGATGGTGGGATCCTCCATGAGGTACAGGACTCCCTTTGAGTTCCCCATGCTCCTCCACTGCTTCCTCCAAAGAAGAGGTGTGGGCACTCTCCTCATGGGATGGCATGGGTTGCCCATCAGCCGACGATGGCCCAGCTTCCTCCAGGACATCTGTGGATGACACAAAACATTCACATGTTGGTGCACCCACACACTTGTCACATGTTCCCTTCCACCCCCTCACATGCTAAACACCAGATAATAGATAAACCACATTTACCTGTCCTCAAAGACTGCTCACCGGAGCCATACCCCTCCATGCTCTCCACCTGCTCACGCTGCAGGCATTGGGCAATTAGCTCATCCTCTGGGTTTAACTGCACAGAACATGCTGGCCCTGGCATGCTTACTGATCTGGGCCAGCTTCTCCTTCACCTTACGTCGCATGTCATTGATTTTTTTTTAATATCCTGGGGGCTCCTAATCGCAATGCCCTCAGCACTGACCTGCAGGCTCAGCTCCCTCAGGATCTCATTTTTTCTGGCCTTGCTGGTCTGCTGACTGAGGGCACCATGGAGATATTTATCATATTTCACGATGCCAGCAACAATTATCTCCCTCTCCTTCTGGCTACAATTCTTCTTCCTCCTGTCCTTAGCTGCAGAAGCCGCCATCGCTTTGCACAAGTACCTTCCCTGGGGGGGGGGGAGCAGGATGTACTTTTGCACCGGACGGGCGCATGTCTGGGTGTATTTATAGGCTGGGCGTAAGCCGGTTGGCCGGCATTTCTCAGGAAGTTGGGCCGGCGTATTTGTGAGCATGCGCACAGGGGACCGCACATACTGCGCATGCTCCATTCATGATACGCCGGGCGTAAATCACTAGTCCACGTTCAGAACATCATTTGCATAAGGTCACACCCACTTACACTTACGCCGATGAAATTAAGTTATGCCGGTGCAACGTTAGGAGCAAGTGCTTTGTGACTACTGTACTTGCCTCTCTGAGTAATGTCAGCGTACCGCAAATGAGATGCGGTACGCCGGTATAAATATGCGCGGATCTACCTGAATCTAGTCCTTAATGTGCAATACCCCTGTGTGGGGTAAGGAAATTTGTGAGTGCATTTTCACTAAGGGCACTATAAAGAGCATAATTAAGAAAAATTGCGGATAAAATATCCAAATTAGTGTAGTGAACAGTCCAAGAAAATTGTGAAATAAAAAATAAAAAATAATTAAATAGTCCACAAAATCTTCCACCAGTGCTGAAGAATTCACAGATTGTGACAATCCCTCCACCTTAGGTCTATCTGGGTACTCTCACCTTCCAGCATGGATCCCTGACTCAACAGGAAGTCATTCAAGCAGAATAAACATGGATCAGATGCCTCAATTGTGTCTCCTAAATAACAGCTTATACTCGGGGAAATGAGCGGTCTCCCAGATATTACTTGGTTAAAGACATATCTTTCATTAGATGTTTGTCAGCAAACTCCATATGTTTCCATCTGGTGCTGCTGGATTGGTAAGTGGGTGTTACGTGTCTGTGGTCAGCAAAGGTTATAAACCTCGATCTGGTAATCAGACAAGATGTTTTAGCCGCAATTTTTCCTAATTATTTATTTATTTGGGTTTATATGATTGCACTGCACTTTTCTGGTATATCATTTGTTATTTGAATTTTGTGTACATTTTTTAGTGTTCAGCCTGCATATGGGGGGGTTTAGTCACTTATTTTTGCGCTGATTGCACTTCTTTGTTTTAGCACTATAAAGAGCACCAGCACTACAAATGGAAGAACATGTGAAAAATCACTTTTTTTCTGAAGAGCACCAGTCACTTTATTTATTTTTTGGAAACATATATTATATATTAAACAAGAGTGTATGGATATCTGCGCTAACTAAAAAACAAATAATAATAAAGTGCAGCGCTTCAGTGAAAAAAACATATGTGTTATAGTCTATGTGATAGAATCAATATAAGATGAAAAACTGGTATTAACACCTCCACCAAGCTTCAGTGTGCAAGAATGAAAAGGCACACCACACCAACGTGCTCTCAGTCTGCTTACCAGAAATATATGACAACAGGCAATGTGATCAAAGGATGCAGGGGGGCAGTGACAAAGGCAACACTTCAAACTTGATAAATGGATGGTGGATATCATCAACAACAAAAAAGGACTCCAGGACTCAAACAGGCAGATGAATGGATTGTACAATCATCAACAAAATATTAGACCCAATATGAGAAAAGAAGGAATCATAGTGAAGCTCGTAAAAGTAAACCACACAGCATTTATTTGTAGTCTACTTACCGGACAAACAGTAAAAGGCATAAAAAAACTCTGCGGCTCTCAGGGGAAGAACCAAGGCACTAAATCCCTACATTTACATATTCCAAGAAAGGTTATAGACATGTACGATTATTTGGGACTTTCAGGGCACTGAAGAACATAAATAAATAGTCTAAAGTTACAAAATTACATTTTTGTATTTCAAAAAGGTATCAGAAAAACTCCCTAGGGAGTCTCTGATCCTAGCGCACAATGGTACACTAAATTTAAAATTGCAGTATTTATTTATTTATTTGTACAAAACAGACTGTAACAGACATATAATACACACATTCTCCATGTACATCAATGAAAAGTTACACTATTCCAACACACATTGTAAGTATTTTCAAACAATTGTTTACATTTTAAACTGGTAATCAATTAATATAACTCTGATGGCTGCTCCCCAACCGCTTATAATTATTTTTGCACATAAAACACAATAGTTGTTACTTATAAGTTCAGAACAGGATGAAGAATCTGAATCATAATAAATACTAGGATCAGGAGGCTGCCGATGGAAAAGGGAGAAGAAGGAAAGGAGAAAAAAAAAAGAATGGAAAGGGAAAGAAAGAGGGACAAAGTATAATGAATAAAATAATTTACTAAATAATGTTTCCAATGTAGATAATACAAAAGAAAACTGTGTAATAGGCTTTTTCTCACCCTTTCAGTGTGACAGCTTAAGTTAGTACCGTAAAACCTTGGATTGCGAGCATAATTTGTTTCAGAAACATGTTTGTAATCCAAATCACTTGTATATCAAAGCAAATTTCCCCATAAGAAATAATGGAAACTCAAATGATTCGTTCCACAACAATTTATTCATACGTCCTTCAGTTTATAGTCCATATAAAAAGATTATAGCAATGTGTGTGGTTGTGTAACCATAAAATATTCATCCACAAATGGAAGCCTCCACAAGAGGATTAGAAGCAAAATCCAGCAGGAGCTAAAGTGTATAACAGAGAAGAGAGGCATCTACTGTATAAGCGTAGCAATATGTTGTTAAGTGTTGTACCTTCATTAAATGTAACCATATTGCTACACTTAGAGGCGCATCTCTTCTCTTTTATAATCAGTTGTGACATGACGCTATATCAAATCAAAATTTTGTAAAAAAATTTAGCTTGTCTTGCAAAACGCTCTCAAACCAAGTTACTCTCAAACCAAGGTTTTACTCTATATCGTTCAGTACAGCATGTGTCTGATGGAAGTACTACCACCCTACAACCATGGCACATGCTGTAAAAAGCATGTGACATCATCGGCAGCACTGATGTACATGCTGCATATGTGCAGTACCTATGAGCAGTGGCCAGGCAAGCAAAAAGTGCTCAACAACTGAAGATAGAAGCTCCACACCTCCACCCCACATCCTTGCCCCCTGAGACACATAGTGGGAGCAGCCAAGGCCAAGGCAAACAAGGAGGACACACGGAAATCCCAGCACATTCAGAAAGGGATGATATTCACGAAATTCAAATTTTTTGAGTATCACCTGTATTATAGCAAAAAGTAAAAAAAAAAAAAAATATATTGTTGGTCTTTTTTTTGTTTATAGCGCAAAAAAAAACGTGGAGGTGATCAAATACCACCAAAAGAAAGCTCTATTTGTGGGTAAAAAAGGACATAAATTTTGTTTGGGTACCGCACTACACGACACGCACTATAAACACCTATAAAGTGTGGTTGCCCTTCTACAGGGAATCCTTTCATAAATGAGAAGAGTAGGGGATGCTTAGCAGCAAAAGTTCCTTTTCAATGCAATTCTCAATGAGCTTAGTAAATGCAGTGGCAAAACATTTGCAAACAATGTTGGGCCATCTCTGAGATTTCCCTTTACTTCCTGTCCCACAGCCAAAACAGAAAAGGAATGGAAAATTCCTCTAAAATTAGGGAATCAGCAATTGCCATAGCACTGCTACTTTTACACTTAACCTAGATCCACCTTGTTGATTGTGGTGAGTTATTTTTGAAGCTGGCAGGTGGTCTAACCTTTAACCAGCTTTTATATACAGATGCATTGGATGGCATGTAGGAGTTTCAGCCAAAGCACTGCTACCATCACATTTACATCAGATCCACCTGAGTTGAGTGTGGTGAGCTCTTTTTGAAGCAGCCAGGGGGTCTTACCCTTAACCCTCCTCTTATGTTAGCTTTCTGTTACTATCCATGATGTTAATGGGTCGGTTTTGACCCGTGTCTTAAATCAGCCATAAAATACCCTCTGAACAATTATTTATCATCCAATTTGTTTCTTACCTCTTGGTTACCTTGTTAGGCTTCTATATCCTTGAAAAGATTGGTTTTAATATTTTTGGTGTGACCCCTTAGACCTTTCTTTTGATAGCATACCTCTCATTTTCAAATTTAAAAAAATGGTAAAAATAAAGTCAGCAACTCTGAAATGTATTGGTCCTATGTTTCTTTACTTTATTTAGAGAAGCAGACAAGCATGCAAAGAGATAGGCCCCTCCCTAACTACAGCTCACAGGGTTGAGAGGTGATTGGCTGTCAGTGTTACTAAGCAGAGAGAGTGTTTATGATTTCAGTTTTGTCACTTATTAGTGTCCTATAATCCTATATTATAACTGGGTCAGAATTGACCCTAACACCATAAACGTCTTAATTTTCACCACAGTATTTTATAATTTAGTGAAAAGGATTCTTTTTCTATTACATTGTTTAAATAGAGGTTCCTGACAAAGTAAAAAAATCTTGATGCAATTAACAAATTTATGTGATGCTTGTAGACATTCAAAACCTGAAAACGGGTCGGTTCTGACCCTAACACAAGAGGAGGGTTAACCACTCTTGAAAAATAGAGATCCAAGTTCACAATAATTTTAATAAAGCCACAAATGACAAATAGTCCATTTGGATTACTTTTTTTTTTTCACCTCAGAGAACTCTATCAGGAGACTTAATCAATTTTGCGTTCATTCGCTGTCTCCATCCTAGTTCACATCATGCTTGGCCAAAAAACGGAGAGCCATAATTGGCCAAAGCTCAGGGGGTTTAGTACACGCCCCACACTATAAAAAGCCGCACGCAGGTCGGCCTGGTGTAGTGTGTTGCAGCGGTGTTTAGAGAGAACAGAGAGAGAGAGACAGAGAGAGTGTAATTTTTGCAGGTAGATCGAGCAGGCAGGCAGGCAGGCTAGTCAGTTAATGTTACAGTATGTAGACGATATATATACATCCTAGGCGTTGTACATATATTTATACACTGTATAGTTTAGCTAGATCAGTTCTTCCTAATTTACTGGCAGGCAGGTGATTCTGCTATTTAAAGATGTTTTCACAGGCATACTATAGACACCCAGCAGGTACAATATTTAAAGGAATTTTTCATTTATTTTTTATTTTTTATTTAAGCATCATTAAAATCACTGCTCCTGATTCAGGAGCAGTGATTTTAATGATGCTTAAGTAAAAAAAAAAAATGAAAAAAGAAAAATTCCTTTAAATATTGTACCTGCTGGGTGTCTAAAGTATGCCTGTGAAAACGTCTTTGAGAACCCGGGTCTTGCCCCAGGGGACATATACACACATACACATACACATGTATATATATATACATATACATACACATATAAATGCACATACCCATACATACAGAGCAAATCAAACACATGTTTTGACAATTGTGAATAAATGTTTGATTAAATAAATGCCTATTTCATTTACCCTATCATTTCCATGCAGCTTCCTCAGAGGCTGCCACCTGACCAAATAAATGGACATACATTATTCATGTGACTAAATTAATTAAAACAAACACTGAATAACAGGGGTCTGTAAACTTACTAAACAAAATGCCAGTTTATGGTCTTTCGGACTTTATGGGGGCCAGACTGTGGCCCTGACATTGGTGGAAGTAAGCAATGCCATAGGCTTGATACTCAGTGGGAGTAAAACAAATCATTGGTATAGAATAGTGCCTATCCTTGGTGTCAGCGGGAGAATTAATTCCCAAACTCTGGTGTCATTGGAAGGAATAGCACACCTTTGTTGGAGTCAGTAGGATAAATAGTACACCCTTGTTGGTGTCAGTGGATAGAATAGTGCCCCAAGGGCCAGATAAAGTCAAGCAAAAGGCCACATCTGGCCCACGGCCCAGTTTGGAGACCCTTGCTATATAAGATTTCAAATTTTACAACATAAAACATGTCACTAGTAAAGTAAAATTTGGAGATCACAAAAACAATCCAGGAAAAGCATTTGGAACCTGAAGTGTACCGAGCCCTTGAAGTATCATAAATATAAAAAATAAAAAAGTTTCACAATATAGCACCACAACACTATTATCTATGTAAATGCAAAACAATTACCCATGTTAGGCACATTATTTCATTGTCAAAAGTGTTAATGCAAGAAAGATAAAACACATACACACACAAAAAGTTATTTTCCCCACTCAGCATGACAGCATATACGTATGGGAAGGCTCCGCCTCCCTGCCCAATCAGGACCGGTTATACTATAAAAGTAGGTCTCCTCCCTTACCACAGTATTCTCTGTTTTTTCCTCACTGCTACAGGCGGTTTTGCTACTGCTAGAAAGCAGGAATTTTTATTTTCCCTCACCTTCTGGCCAAGCCGCACAGGTTCAAGCCTCTCCTGTGACGAAGCTCCCCACTGTACAGGCAGACCTGAACACCACATTGTGCATAATTCTATTCAGTTACTGCTGCAAGTATGTGGTTAAACTTGCATTACTGAAGGGCTGTAGTTGTGTCTGCAATACTGCTAATGATGATAGCAGGTGTGCTGTACTGGGCTGAAGCCTTCCTTTTAACTAAACAAGCCTGGCTTTACAGTCTTGATTTATTTTCTGCAGGTATGTTGTAAGTTTGCATTTCTGAAAAGCATATACCCCACATGTGAATGTAACTGGATGTCTGTAGTGCCACTCTGTTTACTAATACTAAACAGACTGAAGGAAGTGTTTGCAGTATTGCTAAAGCTTGAACTGATAACAGGTGATACTGAGAGCCCTTAAATTTTAATGCAGGGCCTGGCCCTGTAGGATGGGCTCACTCTGCATTGAAGACTGGTCTCCTTGGTGGTGCATGTGTCTAGGTAGGTTTAACCTGCTAGTGCTAATTGTCAGATGACTATTAATTTGAGATGCTTGCCTGTGATTACATTAACTCCACATTAGGTAAGGCTGTGATGTGTTTATTTCTATGCATTTATATGTTGACCTTGGTGCTAAAATGTCAGGATCTGTTTAGTCACATTCCTTAGTACTTACTTGTTAGCAATAGGTAATTGCTTGTGTTATTTGGGGTATCCCACAGAGAGATATGGGGTTTGTAGTGGTTACTATTTAGGGAAAATTACCCCAGGCATGGCTCCAGGCTTTAGCTCATCTGTGAACCAGTAGCAATCAGCCTTCCTAGAGACCAGCAACTTTAATGAAGGTGTGGGCAGGTAGGTATATGCTATATCCTAAAAGAGTGCACATTATGGGCATAATGAGTGTAAATCTCAAGCCCTCAACACCAACACCAGTCTACCTGCTTCTGTGACAAGGGACAGATCCTCTTCAGCCCTGAAAAAACCCACTATATACTTAACTGCCAGAAGGGGCAGATCAAGAAATCGCTACAGTAATCATTGTGGTCTGGTGGTAACTGGTGTGTCGGCCAGAATGCAAAACAAGGTTGCAGGCCAAAGACAGTGACAAATGGGTAGAGACCGAGAAGTCTCCAATATGGAAGAATTCACAGTGTATAAAGATATAATTTTATTCTTGAGAAAGGTATTTTTTCGTTCTCTATACCAGCAGGATACACAGGAAACTGACATAGACCTACAACCAGATCAGGAGGATGAGCAGGCCCTAGCAATTTTGAATTCCCTACTAGAGGAGAATGAGACTGCCTATGACAGTTGCCCCACAATACGGCGGGCGAACTTAAATATTAAATCTACTTTAATGCCCCCCCTCAATAAGAATCGTTGGTTAAACATCTTTCTTGAGGTGGTCCAGAAAGATTTGGAGGGACTGCCCTGGCGAATTAATAACCAGGACAATCTCTCCAAAATGGAGCGCAAGGCTCTTATGGAATTAAGAAAAGCAGAGAACATCACCATTAAGAAGAGCGACAAGGGTGGGAATGTTGTTTTGATGAACAACGAGGACTATGAGTCCGAAGTAAAACGCCAGCTCGGGGACAAAATCACCTATCGCAAACTTAAACGAGACCCTTTTCCTGAGGTAGCCAGGGAGCTCAATAGAAAATTGGATGTGGCATTTGAAGCAGGGTTACTCCTTAAACGGGAATCGATCTATCTGTCTGTCGATGAATATAACATCCCGACTTTTTACTGCATCCCCAAATTGCATAAATCCTTAGAAAAGACCCCTGGAAGACCTATTGTCTCCGCAATTCGGGCCCACTAGATAGGATAGGGGTATATCTTGACTCTCTATTAAAAGACATGGTATACAGCCTAAAATCATATGTTCAGGACACTCGCGATGTTCTGTCTAAAATAGAGAAGACACAGGTGGATGAGGAAGTGTGGCTGATCGGAATAGATGTAGAGTCACTCTACACGTCAATTCCGCATTCGGTCGGAATCAGAGCGGTCAGTTACTTTTTGGAAAAACATTTTCCACTTATGGGCCATCAAAACAAATTTCTTTTGGAGCTCTTGGATTTCGCATTATCTAACAACTTTTTTCAGTTCGCGTCATGCTTTTACCAACAGATCAAGGGCACCTCGATGGGGGCCGCTTGGGCTCCAGCCTACGCATGCCTTCACTTGGGCCTGTGGGAGGAGGAGGACGTTTTTGGGTCGCTATTATATCGCAGCCACGTACACACGTGGCTGCGATATATCGATGACGTATTCGTCATATGGAAGGGCAGTATCGAGTCGTTACATGAATTTATCGTCCAATTAAATTTGAACGATCGGAATATCCTTTTAACCTACACTTTTAAAAGGTCTCAAATTTCCTTCTTAGACCTCAAGGTCAGCCTCAAGGATGGCAAGATTACGACCAGCACTTACAGAAAGGACACTGCCGCTAATACTTTATTACAGGCAGATAGTCACCATCCACAGTGGCAAAAGAATGGTATCCCAATGGGTGAATTCACAAGGATAAAACGCAACTGCTCCGATCCCTCCACATATCACCTCGAGGCAAAAGACCTATATGCCAGATTTCGGGAAAGGGGGTATTCCCATAAGCAAATCAAAATGGCAAAACGCAAAGTAGCCAAACGTGATAGGAAAAGCTTGCTCACTCCAATCACACACAAAAAAAGGAAAGAAAAGACAGAATATGGCCCAGTGCGACTCGTAACCACCTTTGGCCCCCAGTGGGATAAGGTGAGGAAAATCTTGGAGAGACACTGGGGCATACTCACCAGCAATAAAAATCTAGCAGGCATTGTGGGCGCAGGCCGAAAAATGGTAGCTCGCAGGGCAAAAAACTTGGGAGATATGCTGGTACAATCTGAATATGTCAGACAGACGAACAAATCATGGCTATCAGATTATCCCCGCAGTCTTGGCATGTTCCCATGTTCTAAATGTCAAGTCTGCCCTTTCGTTGATAGAACAAGTACTTTTAAATACGCATTGGGCGTTAATGAATACGAGATCAGGGACCTCATCAATTGTTCCTCAGAACGGGTAATCTATTTGATTACCTGTCCTTGTCCAAAGTTATATGTGGGTAAAACCAAGAGACAGCTCAGAACCAGGATTGGTGAGCATCTCAGAGAGATAAGAAGGGAAAAGGAGAGAGACAAAGAAAAAAGACAGGAGAGTCCAATAGCGCAACATTTTGCACAATGCCATCAAGGCAAACCTGACGGTATGAAAGTTAAAGGTATATACATGCTCAATTTGTCCCACAGAAGAGGTGATTTTGATAGAATACTGCTCCAAAAAGAAAAGTGGTGGATCTTCACCCTCAAATCGTTGGTACCCCTAGGTATCAACACAGAATTGAGCATGCAACCCTTTCTTGAGCCTTAATTTCATTTAATTTAATTTTCTTGTCCTTTAATTTTCTGTTATTGTTTTTGTTTTTGTTATTATTAAAAAACTTCACCGTACTCTCTGACTATATATTCACGAGGAGTACTTACCTTACCCCTACTAATGCCCACATCGGTGTATCTCGTGTCTCTTATTCAAATTACCCCCCTTCAGTGTCTGAATTATTAGACAGCTCTCTATCCACATCACACACTATATATTCCATTTTATATCATATATAACTTTCTCTTATAAATTAAGTTACATTGTTTTCTCCATGTCTCGGATTTATCTTGCTCCTTTTAGCTCTCTCGAGAACCATTTTCCCGTTCTCTTATTGTATGGTCTAACCGATAAAAACACTCCCATAGACCTAAATGGAGAGAGATGCAGTAATTTTGCTAAAAGTTATAATGAGAGATGTTGCATTCTGCTTTTCAGATGTTGCACCCTGTTTTAGTAAGATGAATGTTGTATGTGTTATGTTGTAGTATGTTTGTTTTATATTGGGAACACTGATGGCGGAGTTTTAAGCTGGAACCTAGATAGGAAACAACATCCAGTCTATCCACTAGGACTCCCATTAACAATTCTTACAATAATGAGGGATGCCCGTGCGCCGATAGCACATAAAGGAGTGACGTACGGTCCTCCCTCCACGTCCAGACGAAGCTTACGCACTAACGTTGCAAAACGCGTTGACGTAATACAGCGCCGGACGCCACGCCACCCCCACGACCCCCAGCGGGATCGGAACGTCTCCGAAGGAGCTTTCACGCCGAAAAAAGGATTCAACATCAGAGCGGCTACACAGCCTCACTGAAAAGCCTGACACACACTGTCATTTATCAGGACTCAGTACCTCACTGGAGATCTCCAAATAAAATTGAGCTCCAGAAGCGTGTATCCGGCTAGACTATTTGCCGCACACGCTGTCTGATCCTAACAGATCTGATGACATCAGTAGCGACCAGCAGCATTCTCATTACTAATGAGCTCGGAACCAACCATTACCGTTTATTATTGTGATCCCTTTCTCTGGAGCCCGGTAAGATTGTTCCTTTTATCGCATTGATAGCTGCTGAGGTTTGTTGATACCCGAACGTTTGTGGGACACTCCAAACCAATCATCTTATCTACATGATAGTGTTAACCAGACTTTGTACCAATACGGCCGTTGGTGAACCACATCAATGTTATAGCCAGTGACATTTATCCTGGAATCACTGAAAAATCACTCAAAGACGTGCAGTTCCCTCTTATGTGCTTGCAACTTATATAGAACCATGTACATAGTGTTCCTATTGACCAGCATCAACTTATGATCATATTAATGATTTACAACGATCATCTAACTGGACATAGACATACTTATATTATTTAATATCTTTGGTTGCAACCACAATTTTTTTAATTTTTTTTAAAAAAAAATTAAATTTTTTTTCCCCCGCAGGGGTACTTCTGCTGGACACTACACATACTATATATATTTAATTTTAAAACAGTCTTAACGGTGATTACCGTATGGAGTTTCCAGCAGTAGTGATTCATTTGGCGTCCGGATCGCCCTAGTTATATGTGTTTTTTATGTTTGTCATATGTTAGTGTCCTATACGTGTCACTTTGTTGCATGATACATGAACTAGGTTCATGCGTGCAGCATCGGCCGGCTGCTGTAAGTAGGCATACGTGTTAACCCTTATAACACACATTTTTGTATCTTCAATTTTTTGTAAAAATTCCCCTATCCCGAATTCTTTGTAGATTTTGTATTTTTATATGATCTAATAAATAATTTTACCTATATTACTGCCCATCTTTGCCTTGGTAGCCCCTTGGTTGACTATTGGGGACACTCTGTACAACCCCCATAGCACAACATCCCCTTTCTCTTTATATGCATTGTTGTGGCTACGGCATTTGACCCCCTAAATAAGGGGAGTGACAGCTTATAGATTGTTTTGGGATATATACATGTAAGTTGGTGGAGTTAGTAAGTTCGTTTTTCGTTTTTGTTTATATAGAGACCGAGAAGGCCTACAGTCACTAATGGTTCCATACCAAGCCTAATCAAACAACGGTGTTTGTTTAAAGGCAACCTCTACCTCAGAGCTTGCTTCTGGAAAATTGCTGTGGCAAGTTGGCATATCAGAAGCAAAAGACGGAGACTTTAACACCGTCCAAAGTGACTGTGTGGAACTCAGGTACTAAGCTATTCAAGCAAAGTCATCTAAAGGGTACCTCTGCCTCAAAAGCAGCCGGCCAAACGGGCTTAATCAAATTAACCAAGGGTGCCATTCTTCCAACAGAAGAAACAATATCCTTGCAGAGACCCTGGGACAGCTAATAGATCTGGAGATGAAGAAGGTTCATACTACTGTTAAGTAGTGTTGTTGTGATGGCGGATCCTTGATTGAAAATGGAATAGTCAATGATGCAGTTCAGTCACTGCAGATACAAGACTGTATGCTGTTTCTCCAGAAATCATTGTGGCCAGTGAACCCTTATGGCCCCTCCCACAAGTAAACACATGCCGCTTTAAGTCAGAGTGGTGACTGTTCAAGTCGGATCTGGCAATATCTAGAAGGAAGATTAATTCCTTATGTTAATCACCAATGACCAGAGGATAGCCAAAAGACTGACAAGTTAACCGTGGGAGAACTATAGCGGAGAATAAAGAATCAATAATCATCTTTATTTGCCTAAACCCAAGCCGCCCAATAGGGTCAGCTGACAGTTGGATGTAAATTTGAGCTTAGGATCCGTAAGTCCTGTGCATTAAGGAAGCCAATGGAATTTTTTTTCATTCCTCTACCAATTCATTGCATTCCCTCCATGATGCATCAGAGCACAAGGGTTGTGATTACATGGGCATTAGTCAAAGTAAAACTTGAATAACAAGAGGAAGGATGAGGATCCAAAAGAATTGCATAGGCCATTGTTGCAATTAATCTCTCCAGCCGTCAGTAAGGCCTGACCTCCACAAATCCTACTCCAGGATTTTTAAGGAGTATTGTTCATAGCGGTGCGACCCTCAAGTCGCTGCGACTTCAAAGTAGTCCCGTCACAGACTGAAGTCTTTCCTAAACACAACAGGGAGCCTCAACTATGCTGAAAAGACTCAGCAAAATGGGGAAGGCCTATCTTTGCTGGCAAGAAGAAATAAACAACTAGTCAACTTCTGTCAGAGGTGTCTCCCTGCATGTTAGGTTAGGGTTTTTTAGAACTTACGGCCAGATGGCGTAAGATACAAAAGCCGTTGGATGACAAGGGACCGTCTCAAACAAAAGACGGTCGAGGGATCGGCAACAATTAAGGCTATAAAGATATTGGTCTGACAGTAACCTGGGTGGCTTCCCAGAGGTGGAAGCAGATAAACTAAGGACAGCCAACTTGGTCAGCAGATTAACCAATACGTATATATTCAACAAACCTAAGACTCTCCAGGATCCTTATCCGGATTCGCAGCCGTTCGGTGGTGATAACGATAATTGCCCTGTGGCTTGCAGGCAATGATGCCCACGGGTACAGTCTCAGATCCAAGAACTTCCTATTCTCCTTCCTGAGATTCAACGTGCCAACGGTATCTTCCAAATTCATGCAAGTTATATCTAGATACAGGAGACCAAAAAGTGGAGGTCTCACCGTTAGTGTTTGAAATCCAATAGAGGTCAGAGCGCCTACTCCAGACTTCAAGTACATTAGCTACGAAAAGAACCTACAGAATTTAAAGGATGGAATTCTCTGTTCCTTACTGTAAGGAATGAATTGTATACAAGCAAGCCTAGAGACGGCATTAAAGGATACTTGAAACTCAGTCGTGTCTTCACTCTCTGGGATCCAGTAAGGCCGCGTACACACGAGGAGACATGTCCGATTTTCATCGGACATGTCTCCTGGGAGATTTTGGTCTGATGTGTGTACACACAATCAAACCAAAATCCCCGCGGACAGACAGCGCGGTGACGTGGCGGTGACGTTGCCGCCGCGACGTCCGCAAACCAGGAAGTAAAATGCTTCCACGCATGCGTCGAATCCATTGGACGCATGCGGGGGATTTCGGTCCGCTGGTTAGGCGTACTAACCAGCGGACATGTCCGACGGACAGGTTTTCAGTGGACAAGTTTTAAAGCATGTTTTAAAACTTTTGTCCACTGGAAACCTGTCCGCTAGGCCGTACACACGTTCGGATATGTCTGCTGAAACTGGTCTGCGGACCAGTTTCAGCGGACATGTTCGATTGTGTGTACGCAGCTAACAGTTGCATATCTCAGCAACCAAATCTGAAAGACCTAGGCAGGTTATTCTTTCCCCCATGGGGTCTTCCAAATAGTGTGAGACACATTATCTCACTCTCCATTTAGAGGAACAAGACATCCTAAATATGGCCATTGGCCAGTAACATGGAATAAGTATTCCTTTTGGCAAATACAGTATGTAGAGTAGATCTAGAAGAATCTCAAACATCCAAATGTCAAACCATAAACTACATTGTTGCTGAAATGATCAGGCAAAATGGCTCTAGTATCTTCCTTAACACTATACAAAGGTTGGTATCTTGGCAACCTGAGTTAGAACATCATCATCCTTTTGGCAGATCCAAACTAAAGTCTTTGAGGTTCCACAAACATTGAAAAGAGATTCAAGGTTGAAGAGAGACATAGAATTGTCCCTTCTTCTAGGAGAAAAACGATAGACTCATCAGGCCTAACGGCCTCGGAAAAGGACAAATCCATCAGATGAGGGCAGAGACAGCTCTTCAAAACTGGTTGCACATCCACTGACGGAACTCCAAAATAGTTCCTACAGAGTTATTATGGAAACTACGACCTGGTCTACATTCAACACGTTGGGGTCCATTCTGGTGGACCCAGCAGTCGTAACTACAATACATCTCAGTCGTTAGAGGGGATAGATCTAATCCTCTCAACCACTTGAGCAGTACCCACCCAGCATATATGTATGGGTACATCCCATACATATATGCTGCCATGCTGTGCCAGGAAAAGGGAAAATGTTATACTTACCTAATGGTAATTTTCCTTTCCTAATGCAAGCAAGACAGCATATAGGTTCCCCCCCCCCCCCCAAAAAAAAAAGAAGGAAAAGTGGAACAAATATAAGGGTCTTGAGCATTCAAGAAAGGCCTTCTGCAGTGATACTAAATTATGAGAATACTTTGGTAAGGGAGAAGACCTACTTTTATAGTATAACCGGTCCTGATTGGGACAGGGAGGTGGAGCCTTCCCATATGTATATGCTGTCATGCTTGCATCAGGAAAGGAAAATTACCGTTAGGTAAGTATAACATTTTCCCTTGCACACACACACATGCACACACACTTTAAACATACATATACAGTGTATGTAGGTTTCTCACATCAGGTTGCAGCATTCCTAAACCAATGTAATAAATGCATAAATTAGTCACATTTTGGAGAAATATAAACTGTTAAAGCCCCATACACTTGGGTTGAATGTTGTGGGACATCATTTGGTAAAAAAAAATCTGTCCGACATTCGGCCCATGTGTATGTTGGTCTGTCGGACAGGCGTGGTGGAAAACCAGCCAATGGCAGAGAAGACTGATTGGAGTGATCTGGCTGAGTGGGGGCACCCCCGTATCAGAAGACACCATCGGTTAGCGGGGGAGATTGCTGGATGAACTGGAGCTGTCAGTTGTAGTTGTAGCTTGTAGTGTGTACCAGGCTTCAGTGTCTATCCGTCAACATTGAAACATTGAATGGTCAAACAATGATTATACTAATTAAATAAAGAAATGTAAACACAATCAGCAAGGAGCTACTTGTATTTAAAAGTGCATACTATTCTAAAGGTAGTCTGGAGATCAGATAAATAGATACCAGATGCAAATTTTCTAACAGTTTAGGGCAGTATTCACACTAATATTCACTGTATTGTGACGTAAACACATACTTGCATATCAGTTTGAGGAGAAAAAAACTGACATTGTTTTGCCAAAAGAACCATAAACAAGTGCAGTCCTTTATATAACATGTAGGCACCATGTTCAGCACAATTTTCAGCTGAAAATGTAATGGCTCTAAAAAGTGCATTTGCCAGATAAACACCTTTTTTTTTTTTTATAGAATAAAGCTTTGTTTTTTTCATATTTATATGCAGAAAGAAAA
Source organism: Rana kukunoris (assembly GCA_029574335.1). Classification (NCBI taxonomy): domain Eukaryota; kingdom Metazoa; phylum Chordata; class Amphibia; order Anura; family Ranidae; genus Rana; species Rana kukunoris. The sequence continues at coordinate 284,080,723 of CM056052.1, forward strand.
AGAGTATACTCAAAATAAGTCCAATTAACATTTCAGGTATAGTAGACATATACATGTATTTGAAACTAGATACATGCATTTAAAAAAGGAGTAGGTAACGGAGATGAAAATGCAATGTGCATAGCACTTGGATTCATTACCTGAGAAAGGTTAAAAGGTCAGGAAAGAAAGACCTGCATTCAGTCTATCAATAAGATCCTCTCATGAGTCTTGGTGTGTGGAGGGCATTACAACCTATCTGTGCAGCTTGTTTGGAGGTTGAGAGTAACTACAATGTCCAGTTCCCTGTGTTTCATCTGTTACAATAGTTAGAAGTGAAATGGACCAAGGAACAAAGAAAATAGAAGAACATGAAAGTATTAGGAGGGGAAGGAATAAAGAGGGAAAATAAGTATAGGAAGGAGCAGAGGGAAAGGATTTAGGGTGTTCGGAAGGGGACGCACACAGTGACAGTTGTACAGATGAATCCTGAAATTAGGAGAAGATAGTTTGAAATCAGGAGGAGTTTGAAAAGACTATTCAGACACACCAGGTAGTCATGTATGTAGAACCAAAAGTTTTTTCAGATGTTAGTTCAGCAAGCTATTCTGTGATTGTGGGGGCGTTCACTGACCTCCAACATCTAGACATTACATTTCTGGCAGCAATTAGGAAGAAGCATAATAAACCCATCTTGACTGAGGAGATTCCTGGTAGCAAGGGCGATGGACATAGATGGAGGAGAATAGGAATCTGTGATGGAGTCATACAGGTAAATTCAGAAAAAACTAGACCAGAAGTCATGGACTGGTGCACACAACCACCAGATATGGAGCATGGAACCTATTGACCATCCACATCTCCAGCATAGCGGGGAAGAAGATGGGAAGATTGTGTGTAGTGCCTCAGGTTATCAATACCATTGCAATAGGATTTTCACACGATAAAAAAATCCAAATATTATGATGTCCTAGAATAATATTTAATTAGGACATCTTCATTTTGTATGTATTTGTCATAATACAGTGACTTGAAAAAGTATTCATGCCCCTTGAAACTTTTGACATTTTGTCATGTTACAACCAAAAACATAAATATTTTATTGGAATTTTATGTTATAGACCAACACAAAGTGGCACATAGTTGTGAAGTGGAAAGTAAATGATAAATGGTTTTCAACTTTTTTTTACAAATAAATATGTGAAAAGTGTGGCATGTATTTGTATTCAGCTATTACTTTGTAGAACCACTTTTCGCTACAATTACAGCTGCAGTCTTTTTGGGGATGTCTCTACCGGCTTTGCACATCTAGAGAGTGGCATTTTTGCCCATTCCTCTTTGCAAAATAGCTCAAGCTCTGTCAGCAGGGCCGGCCTTAGGTGTTCAGGCGCCCTGTGCAAGCTAATCCTGTGGCACCCCCCCCCAGACCGATACACAATGACCGCGAGTCACGCATGTGCAGTAGGAAACAGGCAGTGAAGCCACAAGGCTCCACTGATGGTTTGCCTTAGTTAGAATGACGGGGCCTGCACCCAATCCAGTGGACAGATCGGCCTCAGGGGGCTGACTTTGCGGGCTCCCTGGACAGGAAAGTGTCCTTATTAAAAGTCAGCAGCTACAGTGTTTGTAGCTGCTGACTCTTTAAGAAAAAAAATTGCGGGTGGAACACCACTTTAATCTGACACCACCGACGCACTGGTATTTTTTCCCTCCACTGACACAGATGCAGCAGCATTTTATTTTCCCACCAACACTGGTACAACAACAACATTTTATCCTTTCAGTGACACCACCAATGCTGGAACCTTTTTTCCTTCCGAAGTCACTACATGTGCATGGCATTTTTCCCCTCCCTCCGCTGACACTTTTTATACATGCAGGGATGCCACCATTTACACCCTCACACTGATGCTGAGGTATTTCTTTCCTTGCCACTGTTAGTGACATATTTTACTGCAGAAGACTATGTGCACAGCTACTCAACTCTTCAGTTTTTTTCTACAGCATGCCACAACCATTGGCATTATTATAGCATTACAAACTGTACATTGTACTGTGACGCAAAACAGCACTGCTATTAGTCCCACCACCTGGTCTGCCCAGTGGAGATTAGGGCATTGTTTGGCATTTTTGCCTGGTGCGATGAACAACCTTGTCCCAATACTGCATACTGCTTAATGCTTGAAAATATAAGTGTGTCCCATCAGCAAAAGGCAGGGAGGGTATCCATAAGTATACTGTTTAAAGCATAATTAGAGTAACAATCACATTTTATATCACATATTCTGTACTGAACCTCTTAGGCCTCGTACACACGAGCAGACAGATTTGTTCAAATCTGTCTGTCCGACAGATTTGAACAAATCTGTCTGCTGGGATTTTGGTTTGCTCGCGTGTACACACGAGCAAACCAAAATCCCCGCCAGCAGAGAGCGCGCTGACGTGTCGGTGACGTGGCGGTGACGTTGACGCCGCCACGTCACCGCACCAGGAAGTAAAACACTTCCGCGCATGCGCCGAATCCATTCGGTGGCGGTGCGGGACGGCATGTCTGCTGGTAAGTGTACTAACCAGCAGACATGTCGGGCGGACGGATTCCCACCCGATAGATTTCAAAGCATGCTTTGAAATCTGTCGGGTGGCCAAATTCGTCGGCTCGGCCGTACACACGATCGAATCTGTCTGCTGAAACGGTCCAGCGGACTGTTTCCAGCAGACAGATTTGATCGTGTGTACGAGGCCTTAAACGTATGTCTTATGTTACATGTATATGTAAAATACATTATTGATGATATCTTTTATCAATGGTGTAACTATATAATTGATTTTATACCTGCCCGAAGATCCAACGCCTCATCTCTGTCTAGGGGAACATTTATAGATGTGATGGAGGGGGAGTTAAAATGCTGCTGTGTTGACATTGTAGACATTTACAGAGGCACTTCCCACCTGGTCTGACTGTAGCCTGCCACAGAGAGAGATAGGAGGCAAGTGACAGAGAGAGGAGGGGGGTGACAGAGAAAGATAGGAGGGGGTGACAGAGAGGAAGGGGAAGACAGAGAGAGGAGGGGGGTGACAGAGATAGGAGGAGGGTGACAGAGAGAGGAGGGGGTGACAGAGAGAGAGGGGGGCAGAGAAAGAGGAGGGGGTGGGTGACAGAGAGAGGAGGGTGGGTGACAGAGAGAGGAGGGGGGGTGACAGAGAGAGGAGGGGGTGACAGAGAGAGGAGGGGGGTGACAGAGTGGAGGGGGGGTGACAGAGAGTGGTGAGAGGAGGGGGTGACAGAGAGAGGAGGGGGTGACAGAGAGTGGAGGGGGGTGACAGAGAGAGGAGGGGGGTGACAGAGAGAGGAGGGGGTGACAGAGAGAGGAGGGGGGTGACAGAGAGTGGAGGGGGGTGACAGAGAGAGGAGGGGGTGACAGAGAGAGGAGGGGTGACAGAGAGAGGAGGGGGGTGACAGAGAGAGGGGGTGGGTGACAGAGAGAGGAGGGGGTGACAGAGAAAGGAGGGTGGGTGACAGAGAGTGGGGGGTGGGTGACAGAGAGTGGGGGGTGACAGAGAGAGGGAAGAGGGGGGTGACATAGGGAGGGGTGACAGAGAGAAGAGGGGTGATGGAAAGAGAGGAGAGGGGGACAGAGAGAGGGGTGGGGGACAGATAGAGAGGAGGGGGGTTATTGACAGGAAGGGGGCTGACAGAGCAAGGACTCTGGAAACAAGCAGGCACGATTCTTCACAGTCCAGCCCCGCCTCCACATGTGACCAGCAGCCTCCGCCGGGCCAATCGAAAAACCCTCATGTTATGACCCGTTCGGCCAATCACAGGGCACCCGCTGGGTTCAGACCGCAACTCCACTGTATGACGCTGAACCTGTAGCAGACACGGGAATGCGCGGCGCCACTCCAGATCCAAATGTTTCAGCCGGGGCCAGAGATCCATTGCCACTGGCCACATGATGCTGGAATGTGTGCCCAGGTTTTTCGGTGGGTGGAAACTCGGGCACATGTATCAAAATACGGACTGCTGGGGTCAAAACCGGACAGGTGGCAACCAAACGCACGGCGCCCCCTGCTGCCCATGGCGCCTTGTGCGGTCGCACGGCTCGCACACCCCAAAGGCCGGCCCTGTCTGTCAGATTGGATGAAGCACATCTGTGAACAAATTCTCAATTGGATTTAGGTCTGGACTTTGACTGGGCCATTCTAACACATGAATATGCTTTGATCTAAACTATTCCATTGTAGCTCTGGCTGTATGTTTAGCGTCATTGACCTGCTGGAATGTGCACCTCCACCCCAGTCTGAAGTCTTTTGCAGACTCTTAACAGGTTTTCTTCTAAAACTGCCCTGTATTCGGCTCCATTCTTCTTCATATAAACTCGGATCAGCTTCCCTGCTGAAAAAAAGCATCTCACAACATGATGCTGACACCACCATGTTTCACGGTGGGGATGGTGTGTTCAGGGTGATGTGCAATGTTAGTTTTCCACCCTACATAGCATTTTGCTTTTAGGCCAAAAAGTAAAATGTTGGTACCATCTGACTTGAGCACCTTCTTCCACATGTTTCCTATGTCCCCCACATGGCTTCTCCCAAACTGCAAATGGGACTTCTTATGGCTTTCTTTCAAAAGCATTCTTCTTGCCACTCCTAAGTAAATAAAATGTATATCCCCTTCAAAAATAAGCCCTGAAACAGTAAACCTCACTTTTTTTTACCAAATAGAAGCCAAACACATGTGGGTAAATGGTAAATAAAAGACATTAAAAAACAAAACCCATTAAGAAACTGCAAGAAAAGTACAGTTGTTGCTGACAAAGTCATGGTTATCTTCCCAGAAAAAGCAGTTTTGCATATGGAATACGTATTTTCACAGAGGTCAGATGCACATGTTGTGACAGCATAAAAATTGTACAGCAGTATAACCAGAAAAAATATTTTAGTCATTGTATTGTTCAAAAATGTTTTCATTAGTTGTTTGAATACAACTTAAATTTCATTGAATATTTGAGGGCATCTACATTGTTGTTTAAGCCTGCACATGACAATTATACAATGCTATAAAAGTTCTTCCAAGTCGTTCTTCAAATAATATCTTGGTTCTCATAAAGGACAACTCTCATCTTTTTGTTTGGTTATACGCCTCGTATTTTAATTCCTTAATAGGCAATGGTTTTAATAATTGCATTAGTCAATATTTAAAATATGCAAAACATATTTATTGCAAATAATATATCAGAATATATCAGACATATTAGAAATCACATATTCTATCATCATCCTACACCTTTTCAAACTCAGCCCCAGTATTATTGTTTTTTATAAATGCTTTTGTAATCAGTTTCCACACGTTCTTCTGTTTTAAAGGGTCTAGGCCCAAAGTCCAGCATGCAACATTTTTTATGCATACCTTATGTTATGTAGGGTATGTATGTAGTATGTTTTTCAATAACATTTTGTGAGTCTCATATAGCAAAGTGTTGTGTGTGGTACATTTTTCTAATTACTTGCATGTTTACAATGAGTCACAATTCACACCATTCTTTACTTCATTTATCTCCATCTAAGGTCTTCATTTGCAATTCCTCTGATAGCAGCTGTTGGCCATCATTACAGCGGAAAAAGAGTAGGTTGCCATGGAACACAAAACTACTCTAAGGCCGCGTACACACGATCAAATTTGAACACTGAAACTGGTCTGATGGACCGTTTCAGTAGACAAATCCGATCGTGTGACAGCGGACATATCTGCCAGCACATGCGTCGAATGGATTCGACGCATGCGTGGAAGTTTTTCACTTCCTGGTTTGGTGACGTGGCGGCGTCAACGTCACCGCGCTGTCTGCCGGCGGGGATTTTGATCCGATGGTGTGTACACGCCATCGAACCAAAATCCGATGAGACATGTCCGCTGCAAACGGTCAGTCCGACATGTTTGAGCGGACATGTCTCATCGTGTGTACGCGGCCTAAAACAAGATTTTTGTGCTATGTGACTTCTTTAACCACTTAAGGACCACCTACTGCACATTTACGTCAGCAGAATGGCACGGCTGGGCACATCAACGTATATATACGTTGATTTTAGTACCCAGACGTGGGTCACGGGCACGCGCCCGCGGCGCGCTCCCGTGACCCGGTCCGAAGCTCCAGAAACGGGACCACGGGATTCGCGGACCCGATCGCCGCTGCAGTGCGGCGATCCATCCCTGGAGCTGAAGAACGGGGAGAGCCATGTGTAAACACGGCTTCCCCGTGCTTCACTGTGGCCGCAGCATCGATCGCGTCATCCCTGTAATAGGGGGACGCGATCGATGACGTCACACCTACAGCCACACCCCCCTACAGTTGTAAACACACACACAGGGAACACTCAAATTCACAGCGCCCCCTGTGGTTAACTCCCAAACTGCAACTGTAATTTCCACAGTAAACAATGCAATTTAAATGCATTTTTTGCTGTGAAAATGAGAATTGTCCCAAAAATGTGTCAAAATTGTTCGAAGTATCCGCCATAATGTCGCAGTCAAAAAAAAAAAATTGCTGATCCCCGCTTTTAGTAGTAAAAAAAAAATAATTAACAAAAATGCAATAAAACTATTCCTTATTTTGTAAACGCTATAAATTTTGCGAAAACCAACCGATAAATGCTTATTGCGATTTTTTTTTACCAAAAATATGTAGAAGAATATGTATCGGCCTAAACTGAGGAAAAAAAATGTTTTTTTATATATTTTTGGGGGATATTTATTATAGCAAAAAAGTTTTTTTTTAAATTGTCGCTCTATTTTTGTTTATAGCGCAAAAAATAAAAACCGCAGAGGTGATCAAATACCACCAAAAGAAAGCTCTATTTGTGTGGAAAAAAGGACGCCAATTTTGTTTGGGAGCCACGTCGCACGACCGCGCAATTGTCAGTTAAAACGACGCAGTGCCGAATCGCCAAAAGGGGCAAGGTCCTTTACCTGCATTTTGGTCCGGGTCTTAAGTGGTTAATCATACTGTCGATGAAAGTGTCAGACAGAATACAACAATGGGCTAAATCAAAGATAATAAGTATTTTATGAAATGATCAGATTTAAACTAGAGATACTGGGCTAGATTCAGCAAAGAGTTACGCCGGTGTATCTCCTGATACGCCGTCGTAACTCTGCGTGAGTGGGGTTGTATCTATGCTCTTGATTCTCATGCCGCGTACACACGATCACTTTTTGTGGTGAAAAAAACAGACGTTTCATGTGATGAAACAAAACGACGTTGCATACACACCATCGTTTTTCCAAAATGCTCTAGCAAAGCGTGGTGACGTACACCACGTTCGACGGCACTCTGTTCCATTGAAGCTCCCATCTAATAACTTGCCTCTGAGAATGCGCGGGTTTAAAAACGTTGTTTTCAACATCGTTTTGCCCACACACCATCACTTTTTATGACACAAAAAACTACGTTTTGAAAAACGACACAAAAAATTCAAGCATGTTCGAATTTTTTTTTAGTCGTTTTTTTGAAGACATAAAATTACGTTTTGCCCACACACTGTGATTTTAAATGACGTTTTTGAAAACGTCGTTTTTTTTCATCACAAAAAGTGATCGTGTGTACGCGGCATTAGAATCAGTTACGCATAGATTTGTGTTAGATCCGACCGGCTTAAGTCTCTTACGCCGTCGTATCTAAGTTGCATATTTACGCTGGCCGCTAGGTGGCGTTTCCGTCGATTTACACGTCGAATATACAAATAAGCTAATTATGCCGTTTAACGAACGTAGTTGCGGCCGGCGTATCTATTTGCATCATTTACGTTAGGCTTACGCCTGGCATAAAGTCACCCCTGCTATATGAGGCACAGCCAATGTTAAGTTTGGACGTCGGGACAGCGTCGTATTGTACGTCGTTTACGTTGTTTGCGTAAGTTGATTCAGAATGGGGCTGGGCGTAAGTGACGTTCACGTAGTTTATATTGACTATTTGCGACGTGATATGGAGCATGCACACTGGGATACGTTTACGGCCGGCGCTTTTACAGTTCGTTCAGCGCGTCGTTTACGCCGGGTCATGATTCGTTTACATACAACACGCCCCCTACCTGCCCTATTTGAATTACGCAGGGATACGCCGGCACATTTACGCTACTCCGCCGCAACTTATGGAGCAAGTGCTTTGTGAATACAGCACTTGCCTGTTAAAGTTGCGGAGGCATAGCGTAAATAGGATACGCTACGCCCGCACAAAGTTACGCACATCTACCTGAATCTAGCCCACTATCTACTACATAAGTACCATCTATATCATAGCTATTTAAAAGCAAAAAAGGAAAACACCAAGAAATTCTGCATAAAATATTTATTTTTGTTTTGAAATATCCCTCTATTAACAAACAATTTTCTTGGAGTGATCTATTTTCATTATAGAAGAGAAAGCTCAGAATGCCTTTTTCAGCAAAATGTAAATTGCTGTATTTCTGACTGCCAATTATTTCTATTGTTTCATATGCTGTAGTTTCTACACAAAATACAATACTATTCTTAGGTCTGATAAAATGTAGAGCTATGTAGAGTCCATTTGTTGGAGTTAGCATTTATTTGCCTAAGCCTAATTTCTATTCTGTTCAACAATTTAGAAAATGAATGAAGCAATTTCTTTTGGCCTTCAGAATAATAAACATTTAAATTAAATACTATGTCATTTAAGATTATGTTCTGCCATGTGAAGCTGATTAAACTAATTCATTTAAGAGATATGGACTATGAAAAAATCAGTTAATGTTCTACTCAACACAATTGTGCATCCTATTAGGTTGGAAATTGAACAAACGTAGCTCGTTTAAGTACTTCATTGTCATGGTCACTTAAAAACCCATACAGTGGAAAAAGGTCTGGATATAGCTGATCAATTATATGATGTGTATCAAACAACTAACTTAAAAAAAAAGGAGAAGTTAACAGTCTGATGTAGACCTTGCATTATCCAAGAAGTGTTGAATAGTGAAAATAAGCCAGCATACTGCTTTAAAATCTACTTAGCTGTAATTGAAAGTTTTTATTAGCAATAATCAGAGTGCAAGAGCAAATTAGTTTAGAAATTCGGAGCACACAATCTGGTACATGCACTTACTATTACTGAACTTTTGATGCCCCTATATCAGCACTGGTACTTCTTTGTGTAGGACGGTTAGGTTTGGGCATCATTATATTTGGCTGATAAGGTATATAGTAATTTCCTTTACGCAGACACTTCTTCAGCTTTCATTTAGCATTAGGGAGTAAATGAAAAGTATTATAGTTAGGTTTAGGTTCTGAGATTAGAACAGCAAAACCTTTGTTATAGGAAAAATGCCAATACCTCAGCAATATATAACAAAAACCTTCTGTCACATTTAAATACCTATCCCATGCTACATTCTTTGCAAAGATCCCATGCTACATTCTTTTGGCCATTATAGTGTCTATAAACCCTATTAATATACATATTTAATTGTTCCAGGTTGGTCTATTATATCTGCCCAAATTCCAGGTGCCAGTCCAACTCTCAACTGTAGACTTCTTGTAGGAAAAATAGGTTGAATGCAATGTATTGACAATATCCTGCTGAAGATTTATCCTTGATATAACTCCAAATTAGAAGACCAGAATTCATTTGGGAATTTAAAATATATGTTATATCTCTTCAGCATTTAATTGCCAGAATATCCTTGACTAACATACTTTGATTATAGACATTATAGGCATTCTGATACCTTTTTTTTACAGTAATCCAAAATCGTATTAGGGAGGTATAATGTCTGTAACTTAATCTATTGCTTTATAAAATAATTGTGCTCTTGTAACTGCAGTCTTTAATGTTGTATATACTTGATCTGCTGTATAATTTCTGGATACAATCTGATGAAAATCATAAACCTTCGATTTTTCATGCTTTCCAACAAGTTCCTTTAGGAAGTGCTAGAATTCAGCAGGAGTGTTCTGGGGATAAATGCCTGCTGAGGGAGTAGTTTGTAGCCCCTTTGGCAGAGATGCATGTGTACACACAGGTAGTCAGTTCAGTGATGCCAAGGCTGTTAAAAGTACAGTATCATTGAGTAAAAGTCTCTGCCCAGCCAATGGGCCTGTCACACAAACATGTACAGAGGCAGGCATGCTTTGCTTAGTGCTTTTAAAAGGCTCAGTGTTACTAAAATACTGGGCTGACTGCATCGGCCTGTGTGCACAAGTGCTAGATAGCTAGATGTCTATAGGCTGCCTGTACATTAACCTACGTCTTGAGCTGGTCCTTCTCTCACCATTGCAGTTTTCCCTGTTTACTTTTAACTCTGATATCAGATTTTAATACCCAAATTAAACATACAAATCTGATATCTGAACCACAGCAAAAATGCCACTCTAGGCCTCATTAGATTGCTATCAAGGACAGAGCTCATCCCAACTCAAAATTTCTAGACAGTCTCAAATGGGAAGAGAACACAAGCACCATACCCAGTAAGTGTAACATATATGGAATGTAATGCAAATTAAAACAGTGTTAGTCACAAAAGTGATAACATCATGGGCGTAGAGCACTGCAAATATAGGTCATCAACATCACTCCTGCGGGAGTGACTAAATGGCAAAGCTGGGTCCTCATGGTAAGGTGTCACCGGTGGAGGCCGACGCTTCCTTGAGCCATGGATCGCACAGCGGGCCAATTGTGATGTCACTTCCTGGATGTGATGTAGAGACATAGTCGATGCATTTCCAGGGCATGCACGCCTTTTTGAGACTTTGTCAGTGCCATCTTTTTTTTTTTTATCAATAGAGTTTTTATTGTAGTTTACAAAATACAGAGATTATATAAAGGTAAAACGTAAATCAAGATCAAAAACAGAGATCAAAATCAAAGACAAAAAAGAAAAAAACCAAAAACAAACATACCACTCATGTTTCATTCTAAGTAGGTCAGATCTTAACAGTAACATGGTAGGCAGAAGTTCTCATGGAAGCATACATTGGAGTAAATTATGCAGAGAAAGTATGCAATACACATGGTCAACCATATTTAGCGGTCCAGACTTCCCATTGTTTATCAAAGGAAGAGCATTTCAATGCATTGATTGCTAGCAGTCGTTCAAATGTGTGGTGTTGGTGTACTTTCCTAGTCAGGTCGGTGACGTTAAGTGTAGTGGCGTGTTTCCAATTTTGTAGTATCAGAGACCTAGCTGCTAGCAGAATGTGGGACACTACTTGTCTTGTTTTATGAGGGAAGGATTCCATACCAATGTGTAAGATAGCCAATGCTGGGTCGGGGGGGTCAATATCCCAGTAATGTTAGATATGAGTGTGAAAGTTTGATTCCAAAAACTAGTCAGACTAGGGCATTCCCAGAGCATGTGGAATAGGTGGCCCTTGCATCCGCAATTCCTCCAGCAGAGGTGTGAAGTGTTGGGGAACATAAGTGCAAGTCTGCAGGGAGTATATTGCCAACGGTTGACAATTTTGGTCATCAATTCCCAATGGCCCGAGCAGTGGGAAGCCGTTTGTATCGCGTGGAAAGCAAATTTCCACTGGGCATCAGTAAACGTGAACCCCAGGTCTTGCTCCCATTTTATATGTGTCTTCTGTTTATGAAAGGTCTTCTTGGCTTGTAGTAAGTTATAGTATATGGCTATGCCCTTATTGTGAATGTTACCTCCCGTCAAGTGTTGCCATACTGATATTGGAAGGCAAACGTCAGGGGGTGGATGTGCCTTTAGGAAGTGTGTTACCCTTGTGCACGTAAAGAACGTACTTGCCGGTAGGCTGTGTTCTTGCAGTATTTGTTGCACTGGTTTAGGTCTCCCATCCTTCATGAAGTCGTGTACTGTGTGTATACCATATGTGTCGAAAAATTTTAGCGATATCATTGGTATATGAGCCTCCAACCATTGTAGGGGGAACTTATGCTGTACAGGTCGCCGGTTGGGGAGATGGGAGTTCAGAAGGGATCTCCATGTCTGTATTGAAGTAGCTATGGTCGGGGGTGTGGAAGTCAAATTCCACGGTATCCATGAATCCCCTAGAAGGAGTGATGGGAGGTCATGCGTGGGGGCCAGGTCTTTCTCAATGTCCACCCATAGTGGTGCGTCAGAGGGGAGGAACCAGTACTTGAGTTGATCAAGCCTAGTCGCCTTGAGGTAGTCTTGAATGTCCACCAATCCTGCTCCCCCCACACTTTTATGAGGTAGTAGGGTGGTGCGTGAGCACCGTGCTCGTTTTGTGCCCCACAGAAAACGCCATTGAATATTGGAGAGTGCTTTGGTGTATTTTGGGGCAATGGCAATCGGTAGGGATCTAAAAATGTACAAAATCTGTGGCAATATGAGCATTTTGAAGGCGGCCAACCTACCCATCCAGGACAATTCTTTATGGGACAGTCCAATAACCTGTGTATTAAGTTTCTGTAACAGCGTTTTTAGATTAGTATCTGCTAGGGATCTAGTGGAGTTGGTCACTTTGATGCCCAGGTATGTTATAGTGTCGTCATTCCATACATAAGGGAGTTTTTGGTGCAGGTGGAGGCGGTCCGCTGTTGATAGGCCTAGGTTCAGTATGTATGATTTGGTGAAGTTCACCTTGTAGTAAGATATTTCCCCAAAGGACACCAGTGCGTCATGTGCTTTAGGTAATGAAGTGAGCGGGTCTGTCAGCATCAATATTACGTCATCTGCAAACAGGTTTATGACATGGTGAGTCGAGCCTATTTTGAACCCTCGTATGTCTGCCAGCGACCGGATAGTCTCCGCCAGGGGTTCAATCATGAGATTAAATATCGTTGGAGATAACGGACATCCCTGGCGTGTCCCATTGGAGATATGAAATGGCACTGACAGCATACTGGATGTGTACACCCTTGCAGAGGGGCATGAATACAAAGCCAGTATTGCGTCTCTAATATGTCCATCAAACCCAAATTTGGATAGAGTCGCTTGCATATAACCCCAGTGGACCCTATCGAACGCCTTCTCCGCGTCTATGGAAAGCAGCAGAGAAGGCGTTCGAGTATTTTCAGCGTGGTGAATAACATTGATTATCCTCCTGGTTGCGTCTGAGGTCTGCCGTCCCCTCACAAAACCCATCTGGTCGCGCTTAATGAGGGATGGTATGAGATCTGCTAGGCGTTTGGCCAGAATTTTGGCATAAATTTTTACGTCCGTATTCAGAAGTGAAATTGGCCGGAAGTTGGAGGGAGTGTTTGGTTCTTTACCTGGCTTAGGAAGGGTAACTATGTAGGCTTGTAACATTTCAGGGGGAAACGATGCTGTGTTTGCGGCTTTATTGAAAATGGATTGCATATGGGGAGCCAGAAGGTGACCAAAAATTTTAAAATATTCATTCGAAAACCCATCCGGTCCCGGGGATTTACCATTAGGTAGGGTGGCTATCGCATTTTCTACCTCAGAGGTGGTGAATTGTGAGTTTAAGGAGAGAAGTTGTGGGTCTGAGAGAGAGGGTAGGCTAATCCGCTGTAGGAAATCTGAAATTTGCGATGGCGTGGGTTGATGGGTGGAGGGATCGTTTTTAATGTTGTATAAGCTACCATAGTAATCAGCGAATTGATCCGCTATCTTCTGAGGGTCGGTAATTTTATGTTTAAGGGTGGGATGGATTAAGTGGTCAATTCTCGATTTCGTGCGAGTTGCTTTTAGTCTATTGGCCAGATATTTGCCCGCTCTGTTCGCGTTAGCGTATGAGTTAAGTTTGAGTTTTCTAAGGTGATAATCATATTGTTGGGTCAATAGATCTTTAAGCGAGGTTCTCAACTTGGAGAGTTTCGCCGAGAGAGTCTGGTTGGGTGACTGCTTATTCTTTGTTTCTAGCTCATGTATGTCAGCAAGGATAGAGTCAAGTTTGTTTGTGCGTCTTCGTTTTTCCCTAGCGCCTAGTTGAATCATTATGCCCCTGGTGAACGCCTTATGGGCGCTCCAGAGGGTAAAGGGATCGTCTACTGAGTGAGCATTGTTAAGGAAGAATTCTGCAAGATGTTTGGATATTTGGTCAGAGATTTGAGGCTCTTGCATTAGTCGGACATTATTGCGCCAGATGGGGGGGGAGGGGGAGGCAGCCTGGTCAGCAATGGATATTGTCACCGCTGCGTGGTCGGACCACGTTATGTCGTGAATCCGGGCCGCAGATACCCTTTGTAGCAACCACTTATCCACCAAGAACAGGTCAATACGTGAATAGGAGCAATGTCTATGTGAAAAAAAAGTATAGTCTCTCAAGCTCTCATGTAGGCATCTCCACGCATCATATAGTTCCTCTCTGTGCATCAAACTACCCAGTTGCGTGGAACCTTTATAGTTCTTTGAGGACGTATCCAGGCTTGGGTCAATAATGAGATTAAAGTCCCCACACATTAGAAGGTTTCCGTATTGTTGAGCCTTAACTTTCCGTAGCAGCCTGCCAAGAAAGCGGGTCTGGTGTGAGTTTGGGGCGTATAAGGCCACTATTGTGAAAGGCTGTGAGTTAATGTCCCCCTTCAAAATGATGTACCTGCCGTTGGGGTCAGGAGTGACTTCCTGTAAGTGGAAAGACAAGGTATTCCTGATAGCTAGTAGTACCCCTCCCTTCTTACGGCCAGGTGTGCAAGCCAAGAAAACATGTGGAAAGTCCTTGTGGGAACATTTAGGGGCATTAAATTCCTGAAAATGAGTTTCCTGGACGCACAGGATATCCGCGTTGCGTGTTTTCGCCTCGGTCCACATGGACATCCTTTTAGCAGGGTGGTTAAGACCCCGTGCATTAATAGTTAAACAGGTAATAGGCATAGTGCTGTTTGTGAGCGGTCTGACATGTCATAAGGTGATCGTACTCACTGTGACCCGGGATGGTGGCTTGAAGGAGGATGTGTTCTCCGGTTGCTTCCAAGAGGAGACGATGGTGTAGTTCTGGTTTTTCAACTTCAACAAAAAAAATGGTATGAGAAAAAAACATAAACAAAAACACTTGAATAGAAAGAACGATAAGAAAGAGATCCATAAACTGATCCATGTGCAGGTATGACTGCTGCTAAAGATTTAGGGGGAGAAAAAACAGGGATTAGTGTGTATAACCCCTGTAGCCAGAGAGAGTATCTATGTATACTCGTAGTGATTCACACGTTACCACCGTGTTTTGTTTTAGAAGAACGTTTACGTGTGACCAGCTGCCAATCCTCTTGTAATGGGGCGAGTGGCGCAGAAGGAGTCGGAGCCATTGAAGGTGTCTGGTCCGGTAGTATACCCCACTGGCGTAGCATCGCTAAGCCCTCATCTAACGTGGATATGGGGACTGACGTACCGTCATGGGTGATCACCAATTTTGCCGGGTATTTCCACTTGTGAGCAATGTTGTGGTTCCTCAGCGCTTTGGTTATTGTCGCCAGGTTGCGGCGTTGTTGTAGGGTATGTCTGGACAGATCAGGGAGTATTTGAAGGTCAGTGTAGGGAGGGTGCCTGTTTTCTGTTCTGCGAGATGCCACCATGATCTGCTCCTTGACATGGTAGAAGTGTACCCTAAGCAACACGTCCCTGGGAGTGGAATCTGGCAGGAAGGAGGGCTTAGGTATGCGATGTATGCGATCCACAATGAGATCATGAGGAGACAAGGAGGGTAGCAGAGTAGAAAAGAATGCTTGGGTGTAGGATAGAAGTTGCGTAGTGGGGACTGATTCGGGGACCCCCCTTAATTTAAGGTTGTTCCTTCTGGAGCGGTCTTCTAAATCTGCCACTTTGTTTTTCAGCCAAGCAAGTTCATCACTATGGTGGCTATGGGCATCCACCATGTTGTTGAAGGATGATGTGAGGTTCCCCACACACTGCTCCACCTGATCTACCCTGTCTCCTATGGCCTGTACCTCCTTGCGGCAGTTACTTATGCCAGCCATCATGTCAGTATGCAGGGACGCTTTGAGGGACATCAACATTTCTTTTAAAAATGTCTCAGACACAGGCCTGTCTGATGTGGGGAATGCAGCCATTGGGTCAATTATCGCGGGCAGCTGCGTCCCCTCAGGAGCCTGAGGCCTGCTTATCTCCATACCTGGGTCTCTGGATGGTCTATCAGG
Organism: Rana kukunoris; assembly: GCA_029574335.1. Classification (NCBI taxonomy): domain Eukaryota; kingdom Metazoa; phylum Chordata; class Amphibia; order Anura; family Ranidae; genus Rana; species Rana kukunoris. Next base: position 284,096,754 of record CM056052.1, read on the forward strand.
GGAGGCAGTTCTCATCTTTTGTTTCACCGGGCTCCTGGTGGAGGGACTGGAGCTGCCCGAGGACGAGTTGCTTTGCTGGGAGCTGTGCTGTCCCGAGTGACGTCCGGACGCTGCTGCAGCTCGTGTCTCCTGCTCTGTCCCCGGCGCGGCGGCGCCATCTTGTGTGTTCCCGCGTGTCGCGAAGAAGTCCGTGACTTTCTTCGGGGACTGGGTGTTTTTCCGCTGGCGGGTCATCCCGGCGTGTGCAGCGGGACCTGAGGGTCCGATCGGTGCCGGTCTTTCGTCGGTAGGTGCGGTGGGATTGTTTGTCTCTCTCGTGGCTGGACGGAGCTCCTGTGTTACGCGGCCATGTTGGAGCTCGGTCGCCACGCCCCCCCGTCAGTGCCATCTTGAAAGAGGGATGATAAGGGCAAAGCGGCGGCTGCTGGGTCTTAAAGTCTGGCGGTAGCCTATTTTACTTATGTTACATACAAATATTAACACTTTTTTGACAATTTTTTGATTAAAAATACATATAAAAGCTGTGTTACATAGTTAGGCAGGTTGAAAAAAGACAAAAGTCCATCCAGTTCAACCATAAAAATAAATGAAAATAATAATATCATACAATCCCATATACCCAATTATATACCCACAGTTGATCCAGAGGAAGGTGAAAAACCCCAGCAGAGCATAATACAATTTGATACAGCAAGGGAAAAAATCCCTTCCTGATCCCCCGAGAGGCAATCGGATGTTCCCCGGATCAACTTCACCTATAAATGTTAGTATCCAGTTATATTATGTACATTTAGGAAAGTATCCAGACCTTTCTTAAAGCAATCTACCAAGCTGGCCAGAACCACCTCTGCAGGGAGTCTATTCCACATTTTCACAGCTCTTAGTGTGAAGAAACCTTATTTGGAGGTGAAATCTATTTTCCTCTAGATGTAAAGAGTGCCCCCTTGTCCTTTGTGTTGACCGTAAAGTGAATAACTCAACACCTATATGGACCCCTTATATATTTGTACATGTTGATCATATCCCCCTTAATCTCGTCTTCTCAAGAGTGAATAAATTCAGTTCCTCTAATCTTTCCCGATAGCTGAGCTCCTCCATGGCTCTTATCAGTTTGGTTGCCCTTCTTTGCACTGTCTCCAGTTCCACAATATCTTTTTTGAGAACTGGTGCCCAAACTTGTTCACACTCTCCACTCAAGGCCTCCACTGTCTAGCCTCCAACCAACAAGACTGTTAAGCATATAACGAGGTGTGTATCTGTATTATATATACCAAGTAGTTTTATATATGGTCTCTAAGGAATGTAATGGTAATCCGATTCAACATAGGTGGGCATATACTCCTATTTGGAAAATCTACATGTATAAAAAAAACATTACTAAGATTTTTTTATAGAGAACTAATGTGAGGATTCCTGAATTTATTTACATACTTGGGAAGGGCATTAATAACCAGAAAAATAAAATGTTTGCCATAAGTCAATGGGTTTATGTGTGCATGTGAATAATAACTAGGCCCAAAAATGTCATATGATGCAAGAAACTATTACTAGGGTACTTACTTTTACTGTGTCTGACATGATTCACGATATGATATACCTGGGTCGAAAACATAATTAAGTTATTATATTGGTAGAAACTGAATAACCAAAGCAACAATATGCTACCCATTGGACTATCATGTATGAAAGCTTAACCTGTCAACATGTAGGGACCAAAGGAGGTTGGGGAGCTATTTTTATTTTATTTTTAGGGCAGACTCATGTATATAAATAGAAAATGAACGCCCATTGAAGTAATTTGAATATGCAAAGGTTAAGTTTCCCTCTGGCAGAGGCGTTCAAAATGCTCAGCCATTTGGAAAGTCCCCAGGATGGATAAGCCACAGGGACAGGTTAGGCAGTAAATCCCAAATGCTGTAGAACAATTATAGAAGTATTCAATTGCATATGCTTGACCGTGAATTCTTTTTGACCATAGATAACATGTTTGCAGGTTAAACATAAAGTCTTGCGGCATTTGAACATACCGTATTGGATGTAGGTCTAGGCTTAAATAGGAAGTAAACTTCCATCTTTAACCACTTCAGCCCCAGAAGGATTTACCCACTTCCTAACCAGGCATTTTTTGCGATACAGCACTGTGTCAATTTATGTTTAATCTGTTTTATTGATTCACAAGCATTTGTAAAACATTTCGACAAAACATAGGTCAGGAATAATAACTGTCTATTGAGTGTACAAGTCCATACTAGGATCGGAAGGACACCAACAGAACATGTATCACATATGCATAGTCAGGTAAATGACCTCATCGAACACAGAAATAAGTGAAATAAGCTAAGTAATGGTAAATCAAGTAACCAGTAGACCACTGTAAACAGTGGCGTAGACAACGACCAAAAAACACAAAAAAAAACATAAACAAAGGCTCAACACTTATAGCCTGAACGTATGGTAAATCTACCAGTAAGATTATTACAAACTGAGAAAGGTACAAAAGGAGGAGAAGTAAGGAGAGGAAAAAAAAGAAGTAAAGGAAAAGTAGGGAGAAGGGACATCACGCTACACATGAGAGGGCATCGGGGAAGCAATAGGAGCTGCATCCGCAGCACTGCATCAATTTAACTGACAATTGCGTGGCCATGCAATGCTGTACCCAAACAAAATGTACATTCTTTTTTCCCACAAATAGAGCTTTCTTTTGGTGGTCCCTGATCAGCTCTGCGTTTTTTATTTTTTGCGCTATAAACAAAAAAAGAGTGACAATTTTGAAAAAAATATTTTTAACTTTTTTGCTATAATAAATATCCCCCCCAAAAAAACAAAAAAAATATCTTCATCAGTTTAGGCCTATATGTATTATTGGTAAACAAAATTGCAATAAGTGTATATTAAATTAAAAGTTATAGGGCCAGATTCAGGTACATCTGCGCATTATTGGACCGGCGTAGCGCACCGCCTTTACGTTAGACTTGCGCGATGTAGCCGAGTAATCACCCTATTCTCGTAGCTTTTGCGCAGAAAATTGCGCATGCGTAACGTTATTTCCGAGGCGTAAGGCGGAGTAATACAAATTGGGAAGGACGTGGGCGTGTTACATTGAAATGAGCCGTGACCCCATGCAAATGAAGGGCCGGCCGGCTCGCGCATGCGCGCTTGAAGGAGACCATGGTCAGCTCCGCTGTGCGCATGCTCACAACTCGGGAACGGCGCAATCAGTGAAATTGGAAATGGACTAAGGACTACGCAGACAGCATAAATAGACAGACACAAACGCACTTCCATTCCAAAAGTACATCCCTTTGTCTCTTCCCATTTAACCAAGTGCTTTTGTCCCGTTGTTAGTTGCGTTGTGTTTTGTATTTGTCAGATTAGTGTACTGTGTGATCAAGTGTTTGTTAGTAGATCTTTGAAAGTGTTTTTTGAGAGACTGTTTGTTTGATATATTTCTGCTCGTTTGTTTTCTTGCTTAATTGTTGCTGTTTGTTTTTGTGACTGTTTTTTGCTGAGTGCTTGTGTGATTTTTTGGGTGTTAGTTTTCTCTTTGTGTGTGTTCTTGCTTCATTGGTTGTGCTTGTTTTTGTGACTGATTTTTGTTGACTGGGAGTGTTTTTTTCAGTATGACAGAGAGAAAGCGAAAACTAAATTTTACTTTGGGGGAAAAACGAATTCTTGCCCGGGCCATTAGCGATTATGGGCGTTTCCTCCACGGCCCGGACAGTGCCAACACCACCCCGGCCAGGAGGAGGGAGATTTTGGACATCATCACTGAGCAGGTCAATTCAGCGGGGGAGGGGGAGACACGGAACCGGTCTGGGATTGACAAAAAGATTAATGACCTCCGGCGTGTGGTCAAAAAGAAGTTGGCCAAAATGCTTGCCCATGCCAGGGGCACAGGAGGGGTTGGGGAGGATGTGAGGGCCCTCACCCAGGCTATCCAGGCCAACACGGCAACACTAGGTGGTGCCCTGGACAGAATAGCCGTGGCCTTGGAGGGCAGGCCACCAGGTGGGCAGAGATCAGATTTCCCCTCCCCATGAGTCTCCCCTGAGGAGCCGGGGCCGTGGCCGGGGGCGCCCCAGGCGTGGCTCACGTCAAGGGCACTAATTTGTTTTTCCCCTTTATTTTTTGCTGGAAATTTTTTGATTTTGCTGGTCATTTTTTTTTTTTGGGGTTGTGAATGCTGTTTGAATGTGGGGGTGACATTCCTGCCGGAAAAAGTGTGTCACCCTCAATTTTGGTGGCGTAGGGTTCCCCAGGACCAGGGAGAAGTGATCCCCAGGTCCGTGTGAATGGTGTATGAATGTACAGTGACATAATTGGAGCCTTGGCGTGGCGTTGCTGCTCACAAGTCCTGCATGGTGGACTGGTGCCAATCCAATTTGATGAGGATGTGGGGTGTGTGTGCTAGGGACCACAGTGGTGTGCATGCATGCATTCTCATTGTGCCATGATTAATGTGTGTGTTTAACGTGCAAAGATGCCCAATGTGAACTGTCTCCTGGCTGCTCTTCCCTCAAAAGACGGGGTAGCCTCGGTTAGGGGGGGATTGTCTGGTTCAGGGGTCAGGTCATCACGTAGGTCAGTCTGCAGGCCCTTTCTCACTGCGAAGTTGTGCAGCATGCAACATGCACCGATGATCTGGCACACGAAGTTTGGGGAATACAAGAGGGTACCACCAGACTTATCCAGGCATCGGAAACGTGACTTCAGGAGGCCAAAGGTGCGCTCCACCACTGCTCGTGTTTGGGCATGTGCTTGATTGTATCTTTCGTCTCCTGGGGTTTGGGGGTTCCGGATAGGAGTCATGAGATGGGGTCCCAGTGCATATGCAGAGTCACCTGTAAGGGAAAAGACAGGAGGATGTTAGTCATGCATGTGCCCCTTGTGATGTGTGCATCATGGGGGGGTACAGTCATGCCTGCCACCCATGTCACTCACCAACCAGCCAGGTGGTCCCATACACGTTCTGATCGAATTCCATTCGGATGTGGCTTTGATTGTATATGTAGCTGTCATGGCTGGACCCTGGGTGTTTGGCACGGACGTGCCATATGAGGCCTTGGGCATCGACTATCACCTGTACGTTGATGGAATGCCAATGCTTCCAATTGCGGTACATGTGCGGTACATGTCTCATGGGGGGGCTGGAGTGCCACATGTGTGCAATCAATGGACCAGATGGTGCATGGGAATCTGGCAATTCTGTAGAAATCTGTCATTGCCTTCAGCCGCAGGTCCTCAGTGGTGGGTTTGATGATTTGGTTGGCCATGCATCTGAGAATTGCAGGGACAACCTGGTGCACACATCTGCTCATGGAGGATTGTGACATCCCAGCCACCACTCCACTTATATGCTGAAAAGAGCCACTGGCAAGGATATGGAGTGTTGCCATGACCTTGACTAGTGGCTGCACTGCATGTGAGCGTTGTGTTGGGCTGGTGATGTCCTCCTGCAGGGTTGTGGTTAATTCCAGGATGGCATGAGGGGTGAATCTGAAGATGCGATACACCTCAGAATCACTCATGCCAAACAGGTCTATGCGTGTGCGGTATATCCTCTCCCATGCCATTCTCCGTGCCCTCCTCCTTCTTTGCTCATCTAAAGTCAGTAGTATAGCTATGCGCGACGATGCCCCTGGCATGTTGGCATACAGATTGTTGTGCAACACGTGTGACTGCTGAGCTCCTCACTAACAGTGTTGTTTTATCTAACATGTAGACGTTTTTTCTCTTTTTAGACCAGCTTTTATATGGTCTAATTTTAGACAGGACATTTTGCTGTTGCGCACACTGCGTAGTCTGCGCTGCCCCAACGTTCTTTTGTGGATCCCCGTAAGTCCCTCATTAGCATATTTGACTAGCAAATCAATGGTCTGTCTAGCGCAGTTTTGCGCGGACGGATGCGCCTGTCTAACGAAATTACGCTGGACAAAAAAAAGTAGATTTTTTGCGTATCTCGTTTCGGGGATGCCGTGCATCGAAACGCACGCGCACATTTAGACTTACGCACGCGCATCTCCTGTTGCGCAGGCGTAATCGTTCTGTGAATCTGGGCCATAGTGTCTACAAAATAGGGGATATATTTATGGCATTTTTATTATTATTATTTTTTCTTACTAGTAATGGCGGTAATCAGCAAATTTTAGCGGGAGTGTTATATTGCAGTGGATAGATCAGACACTTTTGATACTTTTTTTGACATTTATACAGTGATAAGAGCAAAAAATAGCCACTGATTACTGTACTGGCGGGGAAGGGGTTAACACTAGGGGGCAATCAAGGGGTTAAGTGTGTCATAGGGAGGTGTTTATAACTGTGGGGGGAGTGGACTGACAGGGAGTAAAGAGAGATCAATTTTCCTGATTACTAGGAATAGCAGATCTTTCTCTTCTTCACTGACAGAACAGGGATCTGTCTGTTTACATTGACAGATCCCCATTCTGGCTCTCTGAGAAGTAATCACGGGTCACTGACGGATATCACAGCTGCTGGACACACAAATTGGTTTCAGCATCACACCCTGGGCACGTGTGGGCACTCCTATAGCCGATTTGCGCAGGGGAGCCAATCTACCACCGTATAAAGACGGTGGCTGGTCAGCAAGTACTTACATTTTACCTATAGGTAAGCTTATAATAAGGCTTACCTATAGGTAGTTTAAATAACTTCTAAACGTGTACTGTTTAGGAGATATTTACTGTACAAGCAGCCAGTGGCCTTACTGGTGCATGCGCTCTGAAGGAACAGTCACCTGTGCTGTTCATTCAAAGCCCTGTGCTGTGACCGGTGGCTCCCACGCGCATGCCTGGGAGTGACATCTTTGCAGCTCCAGACAGTCACAGAGCGGGAGTCAGTGAACCTGGAAGCAAGTAAAGATGAATGCTGTCTTTAGTTATGACATTGCATCGCTGGAGGGTTTGGTTTTCAGGAACGCTTCACATAATGTGCTACCATGCGGTGCATCCTAGCACATTATGCCTTTGCCTTGCAGCTAAGAAAAAAAAACATAGCGGTTTACAACCACTTGGGGCCACTAAATCTTTAACATTTCTGGCCTTTCTATATGAAATTTTGGGTTTGGGTGGAAGGGATGATTTGAGATGTGGGTCTTCCAGTAAGATTGGCTAAAGTTTAGCTAATACTTATTCTATTTTTAAAAATCCTTGCATTAAATTGAGTAGTAAAATCGGACAGGTTGTGTACTAGGGTTCTGTGTTTCTCTGGTCACTGTGAAACTTTGTACTATATAGGAATTTTCCTTGGTACAGCTTCTACATAGTCGCCAGAACTGGCTCTTGGGGATATTAGATGGTGGCAACTGTTAAACTGTAGAAACAATTTGCCAGATGTTGGTTTTGCCCTCATGGTGGTAAAGCATCAGGTTCAGAAAAGCCAAATGGGTGGGGTCATACACAGAGGTAAATGATAAGCCATAAGCTGTGATATGACAGTGTTTTACAAATTCTGAGAGCTGGGGCTCTGGGCCATCCTGGATGTCATCTATATATCTTCCATAAAAAATGATATGGGAGACATAGGGGTTGTTTTGCCAGATATTGTCAATTGCCGCTATTATTGGCCTACCCTTTTGGATTAACAGAATTTTAATGAATTTTGAATATATGGTAAAAATATAGTGTGGAAAAAAATTCTCTGTTGAAAAAATAAATTTTTTGTTTATTGATAATACCTGCCTGCTTCTTTGGCCTGTTTGGTCAGAGCAGAAGCCTGTGTGATGAAAGTAATTAAGGGATCAGTGCCTAGTTTTAACTATGTTGTGGTGTCTGAAAGGCCTCTTGCAAATACCCTGCACCACAATGCCCCCACCCTTGTCTGCTGTCTTGATGATGATATTGCGATTTTGAGTGAAATCTGTAAGGGCTTGTTGTTCATTCCAAGTTAGATTGGAATGTTTGGCGTGAACTTCCCTGGTTTGAGAACACGTTTTAAATTTCTCAATATACTACTTCGAAAAATGTTTGTAAATATGGTCCCTTAGCATGGACTGGATAAAAAACTGATTTTGGTTTAAACTGGGTATGTTGTACTGGACGGGAGGTGGATGGATGTTGTGGAAATAATGCTAAAACTTCATTCTCATTGCTGATGTATAATTCTTCTAGAAATCTTTGACCTATAGGATCAAAATCTGTCAGAATATCTGTGTCACAAAGGGATAAGTCAATAGATTTAGATGTAGTCTTGGAGGATTGGATACTATAGTATCTTTTCAAAGTGAGATTGTGGATGGACCTGTTAAGATCTTGTTTATAATGTAATGGGGTTGTATAGGGAAGATGGAGCAAAATTAAGACCCCGATTAAGTAAAGAACGTTCCGAGGCAACATTGTATGTGGAGGTAAATTGAAGACTTTTACTGTGCATGAAGTCTTACCCTTGTGTTTGTTTCGGCAATGTCCTCTGCGTATACGTTTCTTTTGATTGTAGTGTTGTTGTGGAAAGGAGAGAAGAAAAAAGACGCACCAGCCTAGTGTGTTACCGTAGACAATTTAATAAAAAAATGTAATAAAAAACTACTCACAAAGGAAGCAGCATATTGGGCTTGTCAACAACACTATAGTAGATATCCCTCGAGCCACATTCCAAATGGGGGGAATGAAGGTGTGTCACTGCCGGCTTACGCGTTCCGAGGCTACAGAGACCTCTTCCTCAGAGCCCAGCAGTGGATCTGTGCGGGGGGAGGGGGGGTTCTAAAAAAGCCAGAGTATCTGTTTTGGATGCCAACCTTGTGGGTGTAGTGCAATCATGTAACATTGATTAATTACGACCAAAAATGTTGGAGGAGCTGTTACATGTAGGAATGTGCTGTTCCCTGAGGTGGGGGAAGAATCATGAGACTGGATGGAAGGGTAATTGAAAATAAGAGAGGATGTGTTGTCCATATGTGGCATTAAGGGGAGTTATTATGATTGGTGGATTGTTAGTTTTAGTTGCAGGCTGAATATTACTGTTGGCCCTAGTAGATTATTTTTTTTTTACTACAAGTTCTCCCTTTGTTTCATCTGGGTTTAGGAGTAAGTGGACAACTATGGTTTTGGTGGGAAATGAGTTAGGGTTGAGGCTCCAATTGATAGTGTGTACTCATGGAAGATGCTACAGGGCTGACACCAAGTGCTTTTCTCTATTGTAATAAAATGGAAAATTGCACAATGTAAATGTCCAAACAGTGTATCCTGCTTTTAGATTGAAATCCTAAAAAATTGTGTGATTAAGAGTGGTGATGCCAGTTCTGAAATCAGATAAGACCAGTAATACAGTATTAGCCCTTTTTTAAAATACTATAATTTGCAATTGAATTTGTTTCTGGTAGGAAACATTTTTTTCTGTCAAGAGAAGGATTTCAAACTCTAATAATGCAATATTTGAAGTCTGTATGTGACTACAGAATTCCTAAGCCACCAAATTGATGTCTCATTAAGTCTCTTCTTAAGATGCCATTATACTTTTCACATTAAGCTGCTGCTGATTAAATTGAAGTACATTATTTAAGTAAGTGAAATCACTTGTTAACAACCATAGCTCATTCTACCCTGATCCGTATTTCCCATATTTCCTAAGTTTAATGCAACTTATGCAAATTAATTTAAGAAGATTTTTGTGGTAATTTCACTAGGTAATGATAACCCAGACCAAATGATGTTTTTGAAAAGGAAATTAAAACGATATACATTGTACACTGCAATATATATATATACAGTATATATATATATATATATATATATACATTAAAAAAAAAAAAAAATATATATATATATATATATATATATATATATATATATATATATAGCTATATAGATAGCTATATATAGATAGATGAATACATTATTAATCATAGTAATGTCCCATCATGTCGTTTTGTTGATTTTTGTATATATTGTATATCAGTATAGGCAATATTCAGTAACAGTAATATATTATACAGCAGACTGCATATATTAACCACTAGGGTACCGCACGCCGTCAAATGACGGTGGGCGGAATACCCTATTGTTCTGACAGGACGTTATATTACGTCCTGTGATTTAAAGCCGCTTGGGGTATGCGCGCGCACCTCCGGTGGCATGTGCGAACCCGTCGCGTTACTGGGAACACAATGCGCGTGCCCGGCAGCCGCAATGGCCGCCAGGCACCCTCGATTGCCCAGTAACTGAGCAGAGACGTGTAAACACAGAGCTCCACGTCCTGTCGGGGAGAGGAGACCGATGCTGTGTCCCTTGTACATAGGGACACATATCGGTCACCTCCCCCAGTCACCCTCTCCCCCTACAGTTAGAACACTCACTAGGCTACACATTTAAACCCTTCCCCGCCCCCTAGTGGTTAACCCCTTCCCTGCCAGTCACATTTATACAGTAATCAATGCATATTATTAGCATTGTTCACTGTATAAATGTGAATGGTCCCAAAAATGTGTCAAAAGTGTCCGATGTGTCCGCTATAATGTCGCAGTCATGAACAAAAATGCAGATCGCCGCCATTCCTAGTAAAAAATAAATAAAAAATAAATCATAATTATGCCCCCTATTTTGTAGGCAATATAACGTTTGCGCAAACCAGTCACTATACGGTTATTTATTTATTTATTTATTTTTTTACCAAAAATATGTAAAAGAATACGTATCGGCCTAAACTGAGATATTTTTTTTTTTTTTTAATGGGATATTTATTATAGCAAAAATCTAAAAATATTGGGCCAGATTCTCAAAAGAGATTCGACGGTGTATCGCAAGACACTTACACCGTCGGATCTTAGATGCAATTCTTCTCTGGCCGCTAGGTGGCGTTTACGTTGTTTTCTCATTTGACTATGCAAATGAGTCTGATACGCCGATTCCCGAATGTTTTTGCGCCGCCTCGTCGTCGTTTACGTCGTTTTCGTAAGCGTAAACCTATCGCTGCTATATGAGGGGTAAGTTTACGAAGGACCGTCGTATGCCATGTTAAGTATGGCGTCGGGACAGCGTCGTCTTTTTCCGTCGTTTACGTCGTTTTACTAAATCGTCCGCGAATAGGGCTTTACGTCAATGACGCTCACGTCGGCTTCATTGACATTTTCCGTCGTGAGCTGGAGCATGCGCTCTGGGCTATTTGTACGGCCGGCGCATGCGCAGCGGGGGTGTGCTTAATTTAAATACAAGCTGCCCCCTTTGAATTATGCGGGGATACGCTGGGCCATTTACACTACGCCGCCGCAAGTTACGGAGCAAGTGCTTGGAGAATACGGCACTTGCTCCAGTAAGTTTGGCCCATATCCAAACAGGAATTAAAAGGTAATCCTTAGAAATTAAGGTAATTCTTTGGGGAACCCCTGGTCACCCAGAACTAGTGTCCCCATTAAAAGATTTGGAAGATTTTCCATATATTACTTTTATGGGGACAACCCAGGTATTCTAATCCCTCTCCACTCTATCCAAAATGGAAAACAAAAAAAGTTTTGCCTTTAGTTATACTTTAAAATCTGTGTCCTGCACCTTTTTTTCTGATTTCCACAGTGAGTGCAGGCACACACATTATCAGCCTGTTTTAAAATGTAGCTGATGTGCTGTAGATTTCATAGATTTGGCATAACAATGTATTAAATGTAATCACACATAATATCGCTTATAAATAACTGATGGCTTTTACATTTGGTTTGTCAAATTAAAAACACAGTTTACCTATTGGTAAAAGGCACATGCCACTTACTTTTGCTGCTCTTGGGGCAAGTAATTGGATTACTTTATATTTAAAAGATAAGTTCACCTTTGCAAACATGCTCCTGCAGCCGCTCGGTGATCCACTGCCTCTTTGTGACAACAGTATGCGGACAATTTCCCCATGCCAGCTGTCACTTTTTGAAAAGAGCGAGTAATGTGAATGAATGAACTACATGTAGTGATATCCTTGGTGCCTGTTGGCTTGTAGTTCTAAATGAACTAGCTCTCTGGTAGTTCATTGATACTTCCTGTCAGTGTGAAACTGCCCACTCACACGATGTACGGGCAGACAGCTTACACTGATAGTCTGCAGGAGCCCTGCATGACACCAGAGATCTGTTAATCACTAGTACAATGCTTTCCAAGCTCCTTAAAAATGTGTAAATGCACATTTCTTTACCTGCAAAGGTAAGGTGAGCTTATCCTTTAAGCTTAAGGGATATATACAAGTGACTCTGTGTAGCAATGAGATTATCAAAACATGGCCTGTATAGTAAAGAATAAACAAAACACATCACCTAGATATACATTCCTTAACTATAAGTTACTGAGGGAATTATAAATATACATGAAATGTTTGCCGGAGTGTATATGCTATAATATGTCTATATACTTGTTTGTTGTTGTAAATTTCAAATAAATGTATTTCTAGTGAATTAGGACATCTGCATATTTGTATGAATTTTAGTGAAAGTCTGGCCACCAAAGAAATGAAACAGTGTATTTTAGAGACCTATAATTTCCCAAGTGGCATTTTTAATTGCTTTGCCCTGCTCAATGAAGATCTGTCCAAACACGCATCAACAATCTCATAAAATCACTCTGGTAAATTAAAATAAGGACATAAATGAGTCATTTTGACTAGATTGATTATTCACATGAGATTGTACAGTGATAAAGTCAATGAGAAATCAAATAATCTCTTTATATAACTACATATTTTATGAAGTTGCCTAAATTGTCCAATCTAAAAAAATATATTTTGTTATCCCATAGCAACAGAAGCATTTATAGATTCATGTAAAAACGCTCTAGTGTTGTGATAATTAACAAAGAACACTTGTTATAAAATATTGTTCTGTATATTGTACTTTTTACAGTCCTAGAGCCAGTAAAACTGTACTAACTTATGACCCTATATAGATCAGTGTTACTGCAGATGCACACTGGTGCTCCCTAGTTTGGAAGGGTTGGAGGGTTGTCCATGGAATCAATGAAGATAACAAGGACTTAAGTGTTAAAATACATTGACGTTTCAATAATTTCACAAAATGTAGGATAAAGTGATATCGTTGCTGAGTGCTCTTGTGTATTGAGCAATGAATACTGCGTCATTTCCACAATGAAAATTACACATACTGTATTAGAACTTAAAGCAATGGAACCAGAAGTTTTTCAACCTTATCTATGTTGAAAGCTATAAACTTACAGTACTTTGGTGGACAAGTAAGAAAAAACAATCCATTCTACGGGGAGGTGTGGCAAGCATGACACTGTACTTTCACTGAGCCCTGCTCTTTATTTAATTTCAATAGATTTTTATTAGGTTTATACTTATGTTGCGGTTTACCAGACTTCCAAGAGCCTCATGGTGACCCCCAGAGCCAAGGAGAACTGACATTCCTCCTCAGGATGCAGGTTACTAGGTGGGTGTGGTGCAAGGTGACAAGATTGGGTGCCAGTTACTTTTTGTAAAAATGAGCAAAGAGCGTTTTATTTTTCTTAACAGGAATAGTGGGGAGAGAGGGTTTAGGGCAGAGGACATCCTTAGGCAAATGCAATAGCAATTAAGGCAAACTCTGCAGACAAAAATAGAACTAGGTAGAGAGCAATACAGAATGTAGGCCTTTAAGCTCAATGCAGCAATCTGTATCTTGTAGCAACCTCTGTCTCCTATGGCAACAAATTCTCTCACAGTAACCCACTGTAGATCTTCCAGCTTAACTCACAGTATCACACTGTAGATCCCTAAGCTCAGCTTGCTAGACTTCTTGGACTCTCAGCTACCTGCCGGATTCCCGAGCTTCACCCTCAGCTAACCACTGCACTTTATCTTCAAGCTTTACTTACAGCTACCCGCTGTACTCCTTAAAGCTTTACTCACAGCTAGCCAATGCCTTCCTGCATGAGTCTTTACTGAAGCTTTCCTACTACTTCCCTGTACCCGACTAGTGAAGCGTCTGCTCTGGTACGCCTTCAGAACTTCATTCCTTCCAAACTTGCCTCCGGTAATAAGAGTGGTCATCCCTTTGTGGCAACTGCTTCTCCATTACCTCTCACAATAAACAGGCTCCCTTAAGGCCGAGCCTCTAACACATGTGTTTCCGCCCCAGGCTATGAGTTTAACCTTGGCTCTTCCTCCTTTGGGGAACCCTGAACTGCTGGACGGGCCTTAAGTGGACCTAGCAGCCAGCATGCCTCCTGGATAGGCCTCAGGCTTCAGGCCTAGCAATCAGGAGCTTTTTTAGCAAACATTTACCCAGGCCGCAGCATCGGGTGGGAAGAACCCTGATCACCTGACTCCTCACAAATAAATGGCCTATCCCAGCATACACAGTGGTTAAAGAAACTCTTGATGATTGGCTGAGACAACCTATTTACCCATTACCTGAATTTGTGGTAATCCATCATTCTAATGCCAAAAGCAACAGTGCCACCTATTGACAGAAGAGAGATGCTAACCCCAGCTCAGACTTAGGACAGGAATCAGTGGATCAACCTACCAATTAGCCAGGCTAGTTAACATCTAGCAAAACTATCTTTATTAGCAGCCATGTTTAGGACCAGGGTGCTATACTTATAAACCTAATACAGATAATAGTGAATTCAGTAGCACAAGGCGGGAATAAAAACATGTATGAACAATGTACATAATACATCTGATACAGTAACAGATCGGAAATAACACAATACTTATGGTCGGATTAATCATGATAAGCTCACAGATATACAATGTCAGTATATACAAAGTTAAGTCTTATGCCTCGTACACATGAACGGATATCTGATGGAATCTAATCCGATGGATTTTTTCAGACGGCCTGTTTTCATCAGTCAAACCAATCGCGTGTACAGGGCTTTAGCCCCGGGTAACTACGATTTCCATCCTTTCCCAATTTTGTCCAAAGTGCCGGATAATACTGATAGCGTTTTTAATACTCAGAGGTGAGGTTGACAGACACAACTACTTCAGATTAGTTGGAAGCATTATCTGTTTTCCAATATCTGGTTACTACCATTCTAAATGCTAGCAGTATGTGAATGACTACCAAAGAATGTGGATGGAAAATTCTCTAGGTTTAGTAGAGCCAGAACTGGATTGGGTGGGTTAGAATACCTGTAATAGAAGAGATTAGACCAACTACTTGGTTCCAGAAACTTCTAAGACTTCTACAGGACCAAAGAGTATAATAAAGGTTGCCTACTTGACCACAATTATGTCAACATAGAGATGACTGGGTAGGGTAAAATTGTGCCACTCAATAGGGCGCAAGGTACCACCTAGAGATTATTTTTTGAGAAAGTTCACAATGATTAGTACACTGTAAAATACTGTGGGTACATTTAAATGACTGGATCCATTGTTTTGGCGCACTGGATAGGTCTTCTCCAAATCTACATCCCATTGAAGGAGAGGACTAGACTTGCAGAATGTAGTTTTGCAATGAAGGACATTATGAAAAAGAGAAATGCCTCTAGGGCCAGGTGAAGGGGATTCATAATAAATAATTATCTAGGAAGGAAGTTTTATTGCTGGAATAGGATTATTCCTCAAAAATTTGGTAATTCAGATATTTTAATACAATTCAGAGGAATTGTCACTCAGACCATGAAACCAGGATGTATTGAAGCCCCCAATACAGACACACAAGAATTTTGCAATGAACTATCGGATTGCTTCATTAATAAAATCGAGGCAATCCGCGAAAGCATTCAGCAAAAAAAAAACCCCCTCAGCCCCCCCTGTAGCCTCTCACACAACACCCATAGTAATTCTCCTATATCAGGTAAGTTCACCCTGGAACCCATCTCCATCGAGACCACTAAGAATGCCATTGGGGCTTTGCGCAATAGCACATCACCAAATGACATTATCCCCACTAAACTGCTGAAGGAATGCGCCTATATCCTGGCTCCTCCCATCACGCAGCTTATCAACCAGTCTTTCTTGGAGGGCAGAGTGCCCTCACAGTTGAAAGAGGGTATAATCCAACCCATCCTCAAGAAACCCTCCCTTGACCCCAAGGACCCACTCCACCGCCGTCCCATTACAAGCCTCAATGTACTTTCAAAAGTAATGGAGAAAGTAGTGGTACAACAGCTGCAACAGCATCTAGATACCCACAAACTACTCGACCCATTGCAATCAGGCTTCCGTCCTGGACACGGGACTGAAACCGCGCTGCTCAAAGGATGGGACGATGTTCTCAAGGCCGCAGACGAAGGAGAATCCTGTCTTCTAGTTCTGTTGGACCTAAGTGCAGCTTTCGACACTGTAGACCACAAACTGTTACTCACGCGGCTTGCTAAAGTAGCTAGAGTCGCAGAGAGCGATTTATCTTGGTTCTCCTCTTTTCTGGAAAACCGATCGCAAACAGTGAAGTTAGGACCTTTCACATCTGAGAAACGCACAGTAACATGCAGAGTCCCTCAAGGATCGCCTCTGTCACCAGTGCTGTTTAACATCTATCTTCGTCCTCTTTTTGAGATTATCAGCAGCCAAAAACTGCTCTACCACTCATACGCAGACGACACGCAACTGTATTTCCGCATTTGCAATAAAAAGGATCACCGCCTCAATCTAGAGACATGCCTCTCTTTGATAGAGGACTGGATGACAAAGAGTTATCTTAAACTCAACGGAGCGAAAACAGAACTTCTTCTGTTTCACGCCAAACAAAGGAATCAACCTGTAACAACCTGGACACCCCCGCCCATTCTGGGCAAAATCATCACCCCTAGCGCCAAAGTCAAAAGTCTCGGGGTCATCTTTGACTCCTATATGACAATGGACGCACAAATAGGGTCAGTAGTCAGCGGATCCCACCATCTGCTGCGCCTACTACGTAGACTTACCCCTTTCATCCCCAAAGAAGATTTAGCGGTCGTGGTGGGAGCAATTGTGAACTCCAGATTGGATTATGCAAATGCCCTTTACCTCGGACTCCCCAAATACCAAATCGCTCGTCTGCAAGTCGTTCAAAATACGGCCGCCAAGACTTGTGACTGGAAAAAAACCCTGGGAATCCATCTCACCTTCACTGAGATCCCTTCACTGGTTACCAGTCAAAGACAGGATTGCTTTTAAAGCTCTCTGTCTAACGCATAGATGTGTCCATGGGAATGCCCCCCAATATCTATGCGATAAAATAAAAGCTCACAATCCCAATCGCATCCTGCGATCCACCAATCAGAACCTACTACAGATCCCAAAAGTCAACTACAAGTCCAAAGGAGAAAGAAGATTCGCCGTCCAAGGCCCCAGACTATGGAACGCTTTACCAACCAGCATTCGGTTGGAGGCGAATCACTTAGCCTTCAGGAGAAAGATCAAGACTCATCTCTTTTGATATCAAAGGAGACAGGAACAACAAGCGCCCAGAGGCGATTCAGTTCGCATGTGCCGCGCTATATAAGTTTTTCATTCATTCATTCATTCAGGAATACTGATGGGATGTAGATTTGCAGAAGACTTATACGCCAGAACAATGGATCCAGCCAATTCAGAAAAGGACTTAGGTACACCATCGTCTAAAATATCATCTAGACACTAAATATTATGATCACACCACTACAGACAGGTAGGTGTTAAGGACTTCTAATGTCTTTAAAAGCATACAAATTTGCTGGGCTTTAGACGGATCCCTGGGTAGGCTAGCAGAGCCCTCCATGCGCTACAGAGGTTTGAGTTGTAATTGGTAAGTTACTCAATTGGAGAGGTTTCCAACAATCAACCATAGGCCGAGTTGAAAGACGTTGTACCTTTACTATTGCTGCTTTAGCTTGGACCCAGCTGATGTCAGGTTAGGGGGTAAACCAGTGTTTGATGTGTGGCAATTGTGTTGTCAGACAGTAATCTTTTAATGCCGCGTACACACGATCGGATTTTCCCTCGAAAAAACCTTGGATGGTTTTTCCGACGGAATTCTGCTCAAGCTTGGCTTGCATACACATGGTCACACAAAAGTTCGTAAAGAATGCAGTGACGTACTACGATGAGCCGAGAAAATTAAGTTCAATGCATCTGAGCATGCTTCGAATTGTTTCGGAGCATGCGTCAGAATTTTATGCCATGGAATTGCTACAGACGATCAGAATCTCTGATTAGAATTTTATCCGTCGGAAAATTTGAGAACCAGCTCTCAAATTTTTGTTGGTCGAAATTCTGACAGGAAAAGTCAGATGGAGCCTACACACGGTTGGAATTTCCGACCAAAAGCTCACATCTGACTTTTCTTGTCAGAAATTCTGACCGTGTGTACGGGAAATAACACTACCATACCAAATAACCCAATTTGTTTGTGCTTAATCAAATGAGACCAGGAGCACCTCAGACATTTACCTTGCCAAACATATATCTTAAGAAGGCTATAGAGGGATGTTAGGTAGGAGGAGGGAAGTGGAATAGACAATGATATAAGATCTGTGGGAGTATCATCATCTTGAATGCAGCTAACCTGCCTGCCCATAGACAAAGACATAAGATCTGTGAGGAGTACCATCATCTCAAATGCAGCTAACCTGCCTGCCCAGGACAGTTCTTTATAGGAAGAATGGGATAATTCTTGGCAGATTTTTGCTAGCAAAGGTTTGGAATTTGCCTCTGCTAGTGATAGAACAGATGAGGTTAGGGTCATTCCCAAGTATGGGATTTCTCCCGTCATCCAGATACTGTATATGGAATCTGGGTTTCTAGGTGAGTTTTGGTGTGTTTTAATAACCCTAAATCCAAATTCAGGGATTTTGTAAAATTGACTTTGCAGCAATCTGGCCGCTAGAAATTTTTCTGCTTTCTTGTGTTAAGTCTAAGGAATCGCATATACTTATTGTGGTCATGGACTAAAGGAGTCCATAGTGAATAGTTTAAGGAGTAAGTGAGATATTTGAGGCATAGAGCAGGGTTTACTTGTGGTTTCTTGCAGGATTTTAGACAGGGAGGCCTGTTTTTTAATTCTAGGACCTAATTGGATTATTATATCCTTCGTGTAGGCCTTCTGGGCATTCCATAGTGTGGTGGCAGACATATGAGGGGTGTCATTGTTAGAAAAGAGGATCTACAGATTTTGAGTCAGTAGACTCTGTTGGTAAGAGATTGAACTATGGTATTATTGCAGTGCCAATTAGAGGCCCTAAGAGAGAAATTGTCTAATTGGAAAGTGATAGTGGTCACTGCATGATTGGGACAAGTGATATCATGGGTCACCATCAACATTACAAAATTACAAAGAATGCAGTAGAAAATACAAAAATTAGATTAGGGCAGCTAAATTAAGCGACACATTACTAATGTGAGTAAAACAAAAAATATATATATATATATAATAATAGTAAAAAGGCTAGGTTAGTACGTATTGCCCCCATAAACAATGATCAGGGTAAATTGGTCACAGGTAAATTGGAGAGGGCAACTGTAATAAATACATCATTCCCCTCTTTATATACTATAGGAGGGGGTATAATAAAAAAGACAGTAATGTTAACAGCATTATATTAAATGTACCCTTGTGGCTGTCTGGCAGAGACCTGTGTTCAACAAAGACTAGAAGCTATGACCAGATTACTTTTACCCAGAAGTTCTCAAAGAACTTAGCCACATCATAGCCAGACAATTGCGGCAAATTTTCAAGAACCATTTTCGACTAGAATGGTATTGACAGACTGGAAAAAACATGGTACCAGTATTCAAAAAGGTCCAAGATATGTTGTATATCTGAAATTTACAGACCAGTCAACATAATATTTATAGTATGTATACTATTGAAATAAATTATAAGGAAGTGATCATATTCAAGAATTTCAAAATAGTATAATAAGTAATAACCAATGTAGATTTGTAAACTAACCAGTCAGACCAAACTTTTAACATTCTATGAGGAGATAATCTAACATTTGGATAAAAGAATGCCTGTGGTAAAATGTTGCTAATGCATTTAATACAGTACCCCACAAGAACTTAATTTACAAATAAAGGACATTTACCATTGATGACATTTTATATACCTTGTTAGAAAAGTGTTGCAGGAGAACGGAGACTCTGTCCTGGTATCAAATGTGTTTAACTTTTTCATAAACAATATAGAGATTGGAAAAAACTGTTCAATCTCAGTGTTTGCTTATGACATAAAGCTAAGCAGGGCATTAACTTTACAACAGGATATAATAACTTTTCAAAAAGACCTAGGTAAAATAAAAGGGTGGGCAGCTAAATGGCAGATGAGATTTCATTTTGGGAAATATAAAGTAATGCACTTGTAAGCTAAAAATATGCATGTCAGTTAATCATCACTAGGGGAAGAACCTCTGGGGAAATCGGGGATGGAAAAAGATCTAGTGGTCCTTGTAGATCACAGACTGAGCCATAGCAGGAAATGCCAAGCTGCAGCAAGTAAAGCTAGCAGACCATTAGCAAGCATTAAAAAGGGTATTCACTCAGGAGATAAAACTATATTTGTACCACCACATTGCAAAACACATTGTTTCGGCCACATCTGGAGTATGCTGTCCAGGTTTGGTGACCAATCCTCATGTTTTTGAACTGGTGAGAGTCCAGAGAAGGGCAACAAAGCTAATAAAGGGTCTGGAGGACCCTTGTTACGGTGAACAGCTACAAAAACTACATGTATTTTCCCTGGAGAAGAGACACCTAAGAGGGTACATTATTGCAATGTACAAATCTTTAAGCAGTGACTGTAACATTGAGAGAAAATTAGTTAATCTAAGATTCATGAATGAATGAATGAATGAAAACTTGTATAGCGCGGCACATGCAAACTAAATCGCCTCTGGGCGCTTGTTGTTCCTGTCTCCTTTGATATCAAAAGAGATGAGTCTTGATCTTTCTCCTGAATGCTAAGTGATTATCTTCCAACCGAATGCTGGTTGGTAAAGCGTTCCATAGTCTGGGACCTTTCTCCTTTGGACTTGTAGTTGGCTTTCGGAATCTGTAATAGGTTCTGATTGGTGGATCGCAGAACGCAATTGGGGTTGTGGGCTTTTATTTTTCTGCATAGATAGTGGGGAGCATTCCCATGGACACATCTATGCGTTAGACAGAGTGCTTTAAAAGCAATTCTGTCTTTAACTGGCAGCCAGTGAAGGGCTCTCAGTGAAGGTGAGATAGATTCCCAGGTTTTTTTTCCAGTCACAAGTCTGGCGGCCGTGTTCTGAAGGACTTGCAGACGAGCGATTTGGTATTTGGGGAGTCCGAGGTAAAGGGCATTTGCATAGTCCAGTCTGAAGTTAACAATTGCTCCCACCACGACCGCTGAATCTTCTTTTGGGGATGAAAGGGGTGAGTCTGCGTAGTAGGCGCAGCAGATAGTGGGATCCGCTGACTACTGCCCCTATTTGTGCGTCCATTGTCATATAGGAGTCAAAGATGACCCCTAGACTTTTGACTTTGGCGCTAGGGGTGATGATCTTGCCCAGAATGGGCAGGGGTGTCCATGCTATTGCAGGTTGATTCCGATGTTTGGCGTGAAACAGGAGAAGTTCTGTTTTCGCTCCGTTGAGTTTAAGATAACTCTTTGTCATCCAGTTCTCTATCAAAGAGAGGCAAGTCTCTAGATTGAGGTGGTGATCCTTGTTGTTGCTAATGCGGAAATACAGTTGCGTGTCGTCTGCATATGAGTGGCAAAGCAGTTTTTTGGCTGCTAATAATCTCAAAAAGAGGGCAAAGATAGATGTTAAACAGCACCGGTGACAGAGGCGATCCTTGAGGGACTATGCATGATACTGTGCATTTCTCAGATGTGAAAGGTCCTAACTTCACTGTTTGCGATCGGTTTTCCAGAAACCGAAAGCTGCTCTTAGGTCCAACAGAACCAGAAGACAAGATTCTCCTTTCGTCTGCGGCCTCGAGAGCGTTGTCCCATATTTTGAGCAATGCGGTTTCTGTCCCGTGTCCGGGATGGAAACCCAATTGAAATGGGTCAAGTAGCTTGTGGGTATCTAGATGCTGTTGCAGCTGTTGTACCACTACTTTTTCCATTACCTTTGAGAGTACATTTAAGGCTGTTATGGGACGGCGGTGTAGTGGGTCCTTGGGGTCTAGGGTGGGTTTCTTCAGCATGGGTTGGATTATGCCCTCTTTCAACTGTGAGGGCACTATGCCCTCCTTAAAAGACTGGTTGATAAGCTGCGTGATGGGGGGTGCCAAGATGTCGGTGCATTTCTTCAGCAGTTTGGTGGGGATGATATCATTTGGCGCTGTACCATTACGCAAAGCCCCAATGATATTTTTTGTGGCATTGATTCTTAATAAAGAATACATGTGGCAACACAATAAAGTTGGACAAGAAGTGATTCATTCTTGGGCTTCATTCACACAGAACATACTAAAGCGTATTCCCAGGAGGGGCTGTGTTTACCCATACAGGGATGCACAGGTGTTCCATGCATCCCTGTGCAGGTAGTCCTATTGATATTAATTGGGATGGAGCAGCTGCACAGACACAGATGCTGCTCCCAATCTGGCATTACTGTGGGTCTAGGTGCATGGCCCTATTCAACCTTACAAACTAAGTATGTCAGGACCTAATTACCCAATTATGTCTGCATTTTTTCTAATTCAGAAGCTAGCCTCGGCTTAATCTGGTCTACCTGTAAACCTTTGAACAGGGGAAACACAGTTCCAAACTCAAAAAAGACAAAATCCATAAACTAGATCAGCTGTTAGAAGACATTTCCTCACTAGAATCAAAACATAAACATACACTCGCTAGAGAGACAGAGGCCAAACTAAACTAGGCAAGACACTCCCTTAAGGAACACCTGCTGGGCAAAGGCCTTCCTGACAGGTATATGCTATATATGTGCATTCCCGTTCGTACGAATGTTATTTTCGTACGAAAATGTTCATTTTCGTACCCGCGGGATAATGTGTACATACGAAAACGGTAAAGCACCAAAATACGAAAACGACGGGATAATGGATGAGCCGCATAACGAACGACCGCAAATACGAACGAACGATCCGACGGGAAAAAACGACAAAACGAAAATGGCAAAATAACGAATATGAAATCTGTATCAAGAGGTTTGCATTGTGTATTTTGTTTGAATCCGTTTTGTGTTCGTTTTCAGTTGTATGTTCATTGTTCAATGACATCTATAACAAAAGAATTTCATTATGTATATTGAATGAATTCCTTTTTCTGTTTTCTGTGTATTCAAAATACTGAAGGCAATTTTTTTGTTATAGGTGTCATATCAACATACGAAAATAACAAAAGAAACGTGTTCAAATGCAAATCTTTTGTTTATGTTTTTTTTTGAATGGCCAGAGAGTTAGGCTGGCCATACATGATACAATTTTCTGTGCAATTTTCTTTAGATTTACCTTCAACTATGTAGTGCAAGGGCCTGCCTGATTGCATACAATTGAAAGTGTTGCTTAGTTTGACCTCATATATGGTTTTTGGTAAATCTAAAAGAAAATTGTACAAGAAAATTGAACATGTATGGCCAGCCTCAGTGACTGAAAGCAGCTTCTCTTTTGTGCAGAATAGTGAGTACACTTGTACAGTAAAGCCTAATAAACTTTTCTGTGGATTTTCATCTGAAGGGAGATCAGTTGGCCAGACTTCTGAACCCAAAAATGGTTTTCTGATGCAGTTTAAAAACGAACAAATTTTCTAAGAACGATCGGAAAACGATCGTTTTTATGTTTGTTGTTAAAATAGTCTGACCAAGTGTATGGGGCTTAACAATAGTATTTGCATTTGAACCTGTTTCTTTTGTTATTTTCGTATGTTGATATGACACCTATAACAAAAAATTTTCGGTCAGTATTTTGAATACACAGAAAACAGAAAAAGGAATTCATTCAATATACATAATGAAATTCTTTTGTTATAGATGTCATTGAACAATGAACATACAACTGACACTAACAAAAGAAAAGCATTCAAGATACACAGAATGCAAATTGACGAAAATTCACAATAATTATTGTCTAACAAGAAACGACCATGAATTAAACAGAATAACGAATCATCCCGGATGTACGAAAATAAAACGGTAACGGAAATACGAAACGATCGGAATACGAAAAAAATCACGTCGTACGACAAACGAACGGGAACGAATGGGAAAACGGGCGTCTTACGAAAAACGAACGGAAACGAACAGACGGGACCATACGAAACGGAACAAAAAAAAACAATTTTTTTTTCTGTGCACATGTCTAGTATATGCTTTATGAATCAGACAATAAATGTGCCAAATGAATGCCATTTACATATAGTATACCTTTGCATGTATTCTTGAAATCTTACTTGCACCCAGAGCTCTCTATGTATTCTATGCAAGATATCTGATACCTTCAGAAGATATTATGATTCCCAATAGGAAAGATCGTTTGTCTTCAGCTTTTTTGTTCATACTCCCTGACACCCTTTGAAACTTTATGATCCGAAAAAGGCCCTGTAGGATATACACTCTATAACTTATACAGTGTGTACTGCTCATAGGCATAGATGGAAAAAAAAAGAGAAATAAAAAAAATGAAATGTTCTCGTATTATGAAAAAAAGAATTACATATATATATATATATATATATATATATATATATATATATATATATATATATATATCCCACAAAAACAGTGTGTTACAGTGTTTAAAAAAAAAAAAATCATTCAAAAGATAAAAAACATCCAAAGGTGCTAATGTAAATCTAACAATTATCAAAGGTGCAGCAGTCTCCAGAGTGCGGCACTATTTACTTGTCAGATAGCCTGCTAATGTTAAATGATCCACACTTATCAGATATCATGCATTTGACCATGGGTCAGCTTCAACACTTGCAATATTGCACCCCGTTCAGGAAAGAGAGTAATATAGATAGCCGGATGGCACCTTACAAGGAATGGTGGACTCCTATCACAGGAGTCAAACTCGCCTTGTACCAAAAGAAAGACAGCTTCAGATGTTCACACCGACAGCCAGTCTAGTACGCAAACACCTCCGCGCAGAGATCACTCAAACGGTATAGCCTTTGGGCGGGTGTCTGGTTGTTCACCTTACCTCCGTTCGGCTGCTCCAAACTCTCCATGAAGATTATTAAGTGTTGCCACTCAATGAGTATTCAGCTCAAAGAAGTTCATTAGTTGGAAGGTGCAATGTTAAAAAAAGAAAGAGAACTTCATAGTACAGTAAGAAAATGCTACTTTATTCCAAAAAAAATGTTAGTTGTTATATTGATGATCCTTAGTCAGTGTCTTATCACCTGATTATCTATTCATTTATAGTTTTTGCGCATCTTTTTTTTGTTTTATATGTATTGTTTATGGATTAAGTATTAATTCTTTAAGATTGCTGCAACATTGTTGGAACACTCACATTAGGTTTAAGTACATCACAGCCATCTCATCTGAAATTGATCAAACACTCACATTAGGTTTGAGTACATCACAGCTATATCACATGATATTCATCAAGTGTTCAGGAGAGCGCAGAATTTACCTATTATATAATCTGCTTTAAAATACTATTTTTGCTGCTGCCCACACATTTTTTTTTCAATTTCTTTAAAAAAAAAAACTCTTGCTATGGATATCTTTGAATACCATAAGACTAGAACCATAGATACGGATGAAGGGCCACATTCACGTACATCGGCACATTTTTGGACCGGCGTAGTGCAACTCCTTTAAGTTAGACCGGCTTAATTTCGAGGCGCAATTACCGTATCCTAGTAGTATTTTCGGACAAATTTGCACTGTAAATTCCGAGGCGTAAAGCGGTGTAATTCAAAGTGGGAAGGACGTGGGCGTGTTCCATTCAAATGAACCGTGACCCCATGCAAATGAAGGGCCGGCCAGACTGGGCATGTGCACATGAAGCAGACTATGGTCCGCACCTCTCTGAGCATGCTCAGAACTCGGCACGGCGCAATCAGTTAGAACTAGGCCCGTCAGACTTAGTGAGCTATGCACAGTGCTTAAATAGACCAAGAGAAATGCCCTTCCATTACAAAAGTACATCCAATTTTTTTCCCTACCTGAAGCAAGGTGCTTTTGTTCTGTTGTCTGTTGCTGTTTGTAGGTTTGTATTGTGTCGGTGTGTACATATATAAACATATATATATATATATATATATAATATTAAATAAGATAATTATAATAATATTAAAATTAGTAAATTTATATTAGTTAAAAAAATAAAAATATATATTTATTATATTAATTATTATAAAATATATACTAAACAGATTTTTTTTTATATAAAATATATATTTACCCATTAGGGTGAAAAGAGCCACTGGCAAGGAAATGGAGTGTTGCCAGTACCTTGCCCAGTGGCGGTCGGCAGATCCTCTCACGTGTAAGAACAGGGGAGTCCGCGCTATGGTGAATAAAGTAGCTGTTGCCTCCCAGCAGGATCCCTATGTGGGGAGCTAATATAAATATGAATAGTAGAAAGGGAAATGACGCTGCTAAATTAATACCTTTGTCGGGTATATCCGTGGGGTGAACCCAATGGTAATAGGCCCCCCTTTTGTCTGGAATTAGGGTGAAATTGGAGAGATACCCTGTGTTAATAGGAGGGAAGATGTTGGTTCCTCAGCTTCCACTAATTTCAGTGAAATTGAGTAAAGGTGGATTAATTAGGTCAGGAGCCTGTGCAGGCCAGCAGGCCCAAAGATTGCTAAAGTAAAATGATCCTATGCTGCTATAAGGATGCCAGTTGTGACCGATGCACCCTAAACCATATAAAACAAAGAAAAAAATGTGTCTCTAGAGTCTAATAAAAGGAATCCCTACTAGTGTGGTTACTAGTGTAATCAACCACACTAGTAGGTATTCCTACCTATTAGACTCTAGAGACTCATTTTTTTCTTTGTTTTATATGGTTTAGGGTGCGTCGGTCAGAACTGGCATCCTTATAGCAGCATAGGATCATTTTACTTACTTTTTTATTATACTTACTTTAGCAATCTTTGGGCCTGCTGGCCTGCACAGGCTCCTGACCTAATTAATCCACATTTACTCAATTTCACTGAAATTAGTGGAAGCTGAGGAACCAACATCTACCCTCCTATTAACACAAGGTATCTCTTCAATTGCACCCTAATTCCAGCCAAAAGGGGCGCCTATTACCATTGGGCTCACCCCACGGATATACCTGACAAAGATCCTCTTCCGTGCCCTCCTCCGTGCCCTCCTCCTTCTGCGCTCATCTAAAGTCAGTAGTATAGCTATGAGCAAAGATGCCCCTGGCATGTTGGCATACAGATTAATGTCCTGCAAGTGTGGCTGCTCAGCTCGGCCCTAATGGTGTTGCTTTTGCTGACATGTAGACGGATTGTCTAATTTTAAACCTGCTTTTATATGGTCTAATTTTAGACCGGCCGTGCAGCTGATAAGCACACCGTGTAGACTGCACCGCACAAACTTACTTTTGTGGATCGGCGTATCTCCCTCATTTGCATATTTGCATAGCAAATCAATGGTGTGTCTAGTGCAGTTTTGCACGCACGCTGCGCCAGTCTATCCAAATTACGTCGGTCTAAAAAATGTGGATTTCAGGCGTATATCGTTTTGGGGATATGGTGCATAGATAAGCGTGTGCATTTTTAGACTTACGCGTGCCTAACTCGTGATACTCCGGAGTAAGTGCTTTGTGAATCTGGCCCGAAGTGTTTGACAAAACCAGCCCAAACAATGAAGGGATTAGAGGCATTTTTAATGCGACTAAAAATTGTGTTATTTGCTGAGCTACACACACCCTGGGATATTGTGTTTCTAGAGAAATATCTCAAGGGGAAAATGATTCCCAAAAGTTTAAGGTGGAATGTATACCCGAATAAAGGAGATAAAAATCTTAAAGAGTGGTTTACATATTTTAATAAAGTAGGCCTTGACTTTTTAGAATTTTTGGTTTCCAAAGTAAAGCTTTGAAATTACAGCAGGAGATATATTAAATCAAGGAGAAACTCCTTCCTTTTACCAAGAGGGTCTGTATCAAGTTTACACGAAAGAGCTAAAAGAAATAATTATAATAAAAAAAAAGAAAGAAATATATTAGAGACGTGGAAGATTACAAAAATCAAAGGGCCAGATTCACAGAGCGATTACGCTGGCCTAACAGGAGATGCGCGGTGTAAGTCTAAATTTGCACATGCGTTTCGATACTCCGCATCCCCAAAACGAGATACGCAAGAAATCTACTTTTTTTTGTCCAGCGTAATTTCATTAGACAGGTGCATCCGTCCGCGCAAAACTGCGCTAGACACACCATTGATTTGCTATTCAAATATGCTAATGAGGGAGTTACGGGGATCCACAAAAGAACATTGGTGCAGCGCAGGCTACGCGCTGTGCGCAACAGCTGCACGGCCTGTCTAAAATTAGACCATATAAAAGGTGGTCTAAAATTAGACAATTCGTCTACATGTCAGAGAAAGCAACACCGTTAGTGAGGAGCAGAGCAGTCACACGTGTTGCCCAACAATCTGTATGCCAACATGCCAGGGACATCCTCGCTCATAGCTATACTACTGACTTTAGAGGAGCAAAGAAGGAGGAGGGCACAGAGGAGGGCACGGGAGAGGATATGCCGCACACGCATAGACCTCTTTGGCATGAGTGATTCAGAGGTGTATCGCATCTTCAGATTCACCCCTCATGCCATCCTGGAATTAACCATAACCCTGCAGGAGGACATCACCAGCCCAACACACCACTCACATGCAGTGCAGCCACTGGTCAAGGTCATGGCAACACTCCATTTCCTTGCCAGTGGCTCTTTTCAAAGAACAAGTGGAGTGGTGGCTGGGATGTCACAATCCTCCATGAGCAGATGTGTGCACCAGGTTGTCCCTGCAATCCTCAGATGCATGGCCAACCAAATCATCAAACCCACCACTGAGGACCTGCGGCTGAAGGCAATGACAGATTTCTACAGAATTGCCAGATTCCCACGCACCGTGGGGGCCATTGATTGCACACATGTGGCACTCCAGCCCCCCCATGAGACAAAGCACATATACCGCAATCGGAAGCATTGGCATTCCATCAACGTACAGGTGATAGTTGATGCCCAAGGTCCATCCCAAACACCCCGGATCCAGCCATGACAGCTACATATACAATCAGAGCCCCATCCCAATGGAATTCGAACAGAACGTGTATGGGGACAGCTGGCTGGTTGGTGAGTGACATGGTTGGCAGGCATGACTGCCCCCCCCATGATGCACACATCACAAGAAGCACATGCATGAATAACATCCTCCTGTGTTTTCCCTTATAGGTGACTCTGTGTCAGGAGAGGTTATAGATCAGTACTGTGTGACT
Organism: Rana kukunoris; assembly: GCA_029574335.1. Taxonomy (NCBI): domain Eukaryota; kingdom Metazoa; phylum Chordata; class Amphibia; order Anura; family Ranidae; genus Rana; species Rana kukunoris. The sequence goes on from CM056052.1 coordinate 284,125,994, forward strand.
GCACAGAGGAAACCAAACAAAGAGATAGTGAAGTGAAGAGGTGTTTATTTACAAAATAAGTGGGGACAACCAGTGAGAAACAGCAAACAGTATATACAAACAAAAGGGGATACCGAATTCATAAATCAAGCCAGGCCGAGGTCATACACATGGGATGTCAGCAGATAGGTGAGGATGGGGACGGAACAGAGCAGGGAGAGGATGGATGGACAAGCTGCGGGGTAAGACTCCAGGGAAGACAGGAACCAGGATACAGGGCGGAAGAGTCCAGGCAGGGATCAGGATCAAGGATCACGGAACAGGGTCAAGGCTCAGAATCAGGATCCAAAAGACAGGGTCAGGCTACAGGCTCAGGTCAGGAAGGAATGACAAAACCAGGGCGAGCTCTGCTTGAGCTCGCCGGGTATAAATAGAGCTGCTGATTAAGTTCATGTTACAGCTGAGCGCAAGAAAGGTTGTGTGCTCCAAACTGTCAGGATCCATCCGCTGGTGGAGGCCAGTACTGCGTCCCAAAGGTGATATACCAGCAGGGGGAAGTTCCCCTGACATCTCCAAACTGCCAGGAGACCCCTGCTGGTGGGACGCAGCACTGCAAGACAGAACATAAATAGCACCAGCGGATGGAACCTTTCCTGACACTCTGCATATGCACTGGGACCCCATCTCATGACTCCTATCCGGAACCCCCAAACCCCAGGAGAGGAAAGATACAATGAAGCCCACGCCCAAACACGTGCAGTGGTGGAGCGCACCTTTGGCCTCCTGAAGTCACGTTTCCGATGCCTGGATAAGTCTGGATAAGTCAGGAAGGAATGACAAAACCAGGGCGAGCTCTGCTTGAGCTCGCCGGGTATAAATAGAGCTGCTGATTAAGTTCATGTTACAGCTGAGCGCAAGAAAGGTTGTGTGCTCCAAACTGTCAGGATCCATCCGCTGGTGGAGGCCAGTACTGCGTCCCAAAGGTGATATACCAGCAGGGGGAAGTTCCCCTGACATCTCCAAACTGCCAGGAGACCCCTGCTGGTGGGACGCAGCACTGCAAGACAGAACATAAATAGCACCAGCGGATGGAACCTTTCCTGACACTCTGCATATGCACTGGGACCCCATCTCATGACTCCTATCCGGAACCCCCAAACCCCAGGAGAGGAAAGATACAATGAAGCCCACGCCCAAACACGTGCAGTGGTGGAGCGAACCTTTGGCCTCCTGAAGTCACGTTTCCGATGCCTGGATAAGTCTGGGGGGTCCCTGTTGTATTCCCCCAACTTTGTGTGCCAGATCATTGGTGCATGTTGCATTCTGCACAACTTCGCAGTTAGAAAGGGCCTGCAGATTGACCTACGTGATGACCTGACCCCTGAACCAGACAATCCCCCCCTAACCAAGGTTACCCCGTCTTCTGAGGGAAGAGCAGCCAGGAGACAGCTCACATTAGGCATCTTTGCACGTTAAACACACACATTAATCATGGCACAATGAGAATGCATGCATGCACACCACTGTGGTCCCTAGCACAGACACATCACATCCTCATCTAATTGGATTAGCACAAGCCCACCATACTGGGCTTGTGAGCAGCAACGCCACGCCACGGCTCCAATTATGTCACTGTACATTCATACACCATTCACACGGACCTGGGAATCACTTCTCCCTGGTCCTGGGGAACCCTTCTCCACCAAAACTGAGGGTGACACCCCTTTGCTGGCAGGAATATCACCCCCACATTCCAAAAACATTTACATCACAAAAAAAAAAATGTCCAGCAAAAAAATAAAAAATTCCAGCAAAAAAAAAAAGGGGGGAAAAACAAATTAATGCCGTTGGCGTGAGCCACGCCTGGGGCGCCCATGGCCACGGCCCCGGCTCCTCAGGGGAGACTCATGGGGAGGGGGGGTAATCCGGGGAAGGAGGAGCAGCCCCTGGTCTCTGCCCACCTGGCGGCCTGCCCTCCAAGGCCACGGCAATTCTGTTCAGGCCAGCACTTAGTGATGCCGTGTTGGCCTGGATAGCATGGGTGAGGGCCCTCACATCCTGCCCAATGTCTGCTGTTGTAGTCTGCAGTGCGTTTAGGCAGTTTGTAAGAGCCCGGGAGTAGCAGTCCAGGTCCCCAAGCGTATCCTTGATGGAGGACAGGCTCTCCTCCATCCTCCCCAAAGTCTGGCTGACCTGTCCCAGATGGCGGGTCTGAAGGGCCTGGTCCCTTCTCAGATTGGCGGGCAGAAGCTCGGCCACCCCCCTGGTCTTCTGGGACGACTTCCTGCCTCCAGCTGAGGCTTGTGGCCGGGGAGAAGGGGAGGCCCTTGGGAGAGGAGCCCTGTTGGGGGAGGAGTGGGAGGGGCTAGCCCTTATGGAGGGCTGACTGCTGCCAGCCAGAGAGGAAGACTCCTCCAAAAACAACAATCCACTGGCTGACATGACATCCTCCTCCTCCTCAAACTCCTTCTCCTCAACCTCCTCCTCTTCAACCTCCTCTGAGGACTCCGGCCTTGTCGGGGGGTCCTCATCAGGCTGTTGTCCCTGGGATGGTGCGGTCAGCCCAGATGGCCCAGCACCCTCCTGCTCATCTGTGGATGACACAAAACATTCACAGGTTGGAGGATCCACACACTTGCCACATATTCCCTTTCACCCCCTCCCCCACACATGCTACACACCTGATAGGGAAAAAAAACCTTACCTGGCATCACGCCTTCATGACTTGAGTCCTAGCCGAGCAGGCCCTCCACCTGTTGTCTATGAAAGGTCTGGGCCACCGCACGCTCCTCCGCTGTCAGCCAAACAGGGCATGGTGGGCCCCCTCCTGTGGCCCTGGCATGGGCTACCATTTTGGCCAGCTTATTTCTGACCAGACGCCGGAGGTCATTGATCTTCTTTTCAATCCCCGACCGTGTCCGTTCCCCCCCCCCCCGATGCATTCACCTCGTCAGTAATGTTCTGCAAGATATTACGCCTCCTGGCCGGGGTGGTGTTGGCACTCTCCGGGCCATGGAGGAAACGCCCATATTGGGAAATGGCCCGGGCAAGAATTTGTTTCTCCCCCAAAGTAAAATTTAACTTCCTCTTTCTCTCAGTCATACTCATACAAAAACTCTCTCCCAAACAATCAGCAAAAATCACTCACAAAAACAAGCAGGAAAAATCACTCACAAAAACAAGCAGGAAAAATCACTCACAAAAACAAGCAGGAAAAATCAAGCAAGAAAACAAACAAACAAAGAACTATTAACCAAAAAGTCTCACACGCAGTCACCAAAAATCACTTTCAAATATCTTCTAACAGACACTAGATCACACAGTCCACAAATATCACAAAGACAAACCACAACGCAACTAACAACAGAACAAAAACACCTTGCTGTATAGGGAGGGATACAAAGGGATGTACTTTTGCAAAGGAAGTGCGTTTCTGTCTGTCTATTTATGCTGTCTGCGTAGTTCACTATTTTTCCCTAGTCCACTTCCAATTTTACTGATTGCGCCATTCCCGAGTTGTGAGCATGCGCACAGAGGTGCTGACCATGGTCTTCTTCAAGCGCGCATGCACAAGCCGGCCAGCCCTTCATTTGCATGGGGTCACAGCTCATTTCAATGTAACATGCCCACATCCTTCCCAATTTGTATTACTCCGCCTTGCGCCTCAGAAATAACGTTGCGCAGGCGCAAATTTCTGCGTAAAACCGACGAGAATAAGGTGATTGCGCAGCTACTTTGCGCCAGTCTAACGTAAAGGCGGTTCGCTACGCCGGTCCAATAATGTGCAGATGTACGTGAATCTGGCCCAAAGTGTCTTTAAATGGCAGGAATTACACAAAGAATATACAATGTGAATAGAGAGTTGGTGGGGAAGGAATTTATGGAGGGACAGGAGGAGGGTAACCCTCCTCCTGCAGACCATCCTAAACCAAACCCACTGATGGTTAGCAAAGTAGACCCAAGTTTCAATAGAGTTAAATGGGGTTACACCCCACAGAAACCGAATGGGAGAGGGATGCCTAATAACAAGAATCGATCTTATCATTCACCAAGGCAACAATACATTCATCCCCAACCCAGAAATTATTCTAATAGCTTGGAAAGACCACAACAAAATAACCAAAGCAGAGTTTTCTATCCGCATTATGAAAACCAAGATTATCAATACCAACAGAGGAGATTGCCACAAATGGACCACACTGGAAACTTTGATGGATATGCACAAAGCAAACCACATAGGGGGGGGGGCAGTATTATGAGTATCAGAACTCTCCAGCAGCTACGTATGATTATGAAATACGAACAGAATATAGATAAATACCCACTACAGAGATATTCAGATAAAGAGGATAATGAACCCTATAGAGAATGGGACTATAGATCCCAACCAGAGTCAGGGAGATGTCCCAATGGATCACAAAATATAGTCCTTCTCAGAACCAAAGCTTTTTAGGAAAAGACCAAGCCAAAAAAGAAAAACCAAAGGAGGATGCAGGGTAGGGAAGCAGAGCCATTTCAAAAATGAGACAGAGATAATATGCAAAGGCATTTTTAATCTTAGCGGATTTGAACTCAAGCAGAAAAAAATTACATTTTTTAATGGATGTTAACCTTGTTAATAACATCTTTCCGGTATCCAGCACGATCAAATTTATTGATATGCTGTGGTGATCCTGCTAAATAGGAAAACTCCCATTGCGGAGCACTCAGAGGTCGGATGCAGGATCCTTGTCCTTTACATCTACATGCACAGATCCTACCATATTGAGGTGAGAGTTCTGGGAGACCTTTGGTGGATAATCAGCGCCATTTCCTTTTATCTTTAGTTATCATGGGACTTGTTTGCCATTGATCCATCATAGGACATTTCCCCTTAGGCTATCAAGACCATTATTTTATCTCCATCCTATCTGTGTTATGCTCCAAGTCACTGAGTGACCTATGTACTTATTCATTTACAAGTTTAGTCACATTTGAGTTTCACTGCTCACTGTTTGATCGTTTTACCCATCATCTGATTTTTACTTATCTTAATCAGAGTGGACACTGTGGTATTTTCACAATTTGCTTTTTCCTCAGTGTTAGCGCTTATCACTACTCATTTATATCAGTTTTTGTGTATTTAGTGAACACTACCAGATTGAGCAGCTTTCACGTCACTATTATCCGATAGTCCCTACAATATCGTTTTTTTTTTCAAATTTGTCGCTTTTTTTTTGTTTATAGTGCAAAAAAAAGCAGCAAAGGTGATCAAATACCACCAAAAGAAAGCTCTATTTGTAGGGGAAAAAAAGGACATACATTTTATTTAGGTACAGCGTTGCATGACCGTGCAATTGTCAGTTGAAATAATGCAATGCCGTATCACCAAAAATGGCCAGGTCATTAAGGTGATAAAACCTTCCGGGCTGAAGTGGTAAAATCATACACTGATTGTGGGAAATATAGACACAGTTGATTTAATTATACACATATTTTTGATATATTGTAATACAATCACAGCACACTTTATAAACTGTTTCTTTGAAGTGTTTATCATTTTGGTGCTTGCAGCTGTAAGTTGGTGGTGTGCAAAACGTATTGAATATTGAATGCAACACATAACTTGGCTGAAAATATACAAGTGGAAGGCACTTCACCACGTAATCTCCTAGATCCTAGGAGCACAACTACTGTTCGACCCCAAACAATAACTTTCTTGTCAGTCCCTGAACACTAAATACAAAAAAAACTTACAGGTCCATATTTTAAAGGCTTTGATTCCTGTCAACTGGAGGCCCCTCCCTCAGTGAAAGAATGGATAAATAGGGTGACACACTTGGCTAAGATGGAAGAATAAGGAGTTATAACCAATGACATTTTAAATGTCTTCATAACCACGTGGTCTAAATGTCATTGTTAAACTACAAAACTATTCCTTTAGTAGTCAAGCAAGGCTGGGAAGAGTGGAGAAAAGGGAGTAGTGGCTGAGGCTAACCCTATGGCGTCTCCACTCAAATGGATTTTCCTGGACTATCTCGGTACTGATAATAACAGAATACAATGTAATATAAAAAGAATTAATTTATTATAAAACCAAATGTACAATTAACATTATTAAAAATAAACAAAAAATAGATGCTAAAGGGTCACCCAAGGGACATCTGTAGTTGTCAATTGATAGATTGTTTAGAGTCTCGACTAGTTTCGCGGTAACCCACTTCCTTTAGGAGAGCCAATCTATAAAGCAAATGATACAATGAAAACATATACAAAAAATAAATCAGAAAAGTTACAGCATGTTAAAACAAAAATAAAATGGGTAGCTTAACCGATGAATAGCAAATACTGTGCGAAACGTGGCCGCCATCAGAAATACCCCCCAGGCGGACAAGGGGGAGTGTGAGTGGATATCTATAAAATGAAGTAAGGTAGAATGAAGGGGGATAGATCAATAAAGTATAAGGCTGCCAGAAGGAAAGGGGGAGGGGGAAAATGAGGGGGGTAATAGGGAGTGAGGGGCACCGGGGAGAGAAAGGAATGAGGGGTAAGGAAGAACAGAGAGGGAAAAAATAAGGGAAAAAATAAGGGAAAAAATAAGGGAAAAAACAGGGGGAGGGAAGGAGGAAAAAAGGGGGGGGAGCAGGAAAGGGATGGGGGAAGGGGGGAAAAAGGAGGGGAAGAAGGGAGGGAAGGAAAGAAGGAATGGGAGAAAGGAGGATGCAGAAAGGAAGAGGGGGAGGGGGAAGTATAGACATGGGGAAGAGGAAGAGAAGGGGTGTGGGGGGGGGGGTATGGGAGGAAAGGAAGGGAAAATAGGGAGGGAGAGGAAAGGGGAGGGTTTGGAGGGGATAATAGGCGGTTGCCAAAACTGATGGTGAGTAGCATTGCAAGGATTAGAAATATAACTCACCCCGACGGGTATGTCAGAAGATAACCCGAAGTACAAGGGTTGCTGGGGTTGTGAGGGCTGTAACAGGTGGGCGGATAATTGCCAGCTATTACAGCTGCATGAGGAGTAATGGGGGAAAGATATATCAGTCCAAAATTTCTGCTAGCAACCAGCAAAGGATATGGACCTGAATGTAGGATTGTTGATAGCCTCAGAGTTATGGTAATGCCGTGACTGGGGCAGGGGGTGGAGATACCCAAAGACCTCCTCAGCTGCCAGCCACGTCTATCCTGTTGATACCTTGCAACAACCACCAATGATAAGGGATCCACCACGCTCATCCCGGGGGCCCGAAGGCCCCTTAAATGAGCTCCCCAACCATGGGACGCTCAAGACGCCGTCAATCCGCGGCGTCTGGCATCACCCGGGTCTGTTTCCCCTCACTGTGCAGGTGCGTATCAGTGCTACCATTTATGTGCGTCCAAGACGAGCTGATGGGTAGGAGGTCCACGGCACGAACAGAGCAAACGGGGGGGGGAAGAACAAAAAACATCCACGCCAGGGGAAAAACATGTCCGCCAATGGGGGAAGCATAGGCAACCAGGGTTCACAAAGTTCATTAAAGGGTACTAAATACAAAAGAGAAAAGACATTGAATACAATTGTTTAACATAGGTAATAATGAGCAGGTGGGCATGTGTAGTGCCCACTGTAATGATCACTATATTGATTGACATAGAGTAACTGTCACAGGGTTGACAGCTGAAGGACAAGGCAAATAGTCATATCATGAAGACACGGCACCAGTATGGGCAGAACAGTACAGGGCATGTAGTGTTTGATAAGTGAAAAGAGATCTAATTAGTGCCAGGGAGGTGAAAGGGAAAGGGTGTTATCAATGGTTACCACCAATAATAGTGGTAAGTAAAATGGTGCAAAACATCGCAAATACTAAGTAAAAGTCGATAGTGTAATCGACTGTAACCGAAAAGTCGATAGAGTGATCTCGTTTCACTTATCAAACACTACATGCCCTGTACTGTTCTGACATGACTATTTGATATGACTATTTCGATAGTGTAAAGATCCAACAAGGGAAGGGAGGTGAGGAAAATATGGGTGTCAAAGTGTGTAGGTACTCAGGACTTAAGATTAATTGGCAGAAGTCATTTCTAATGCCAATGCATTGAGAGGGGGAAATGGAGGAGATGATGGATACCCCACTTAAGATAGTGGACTCCTTTAAATATTTAGGGATCCACATAACAAGACAATCCCAGGTGGCATTGGAGGCCAATGTTTATCCATTGATGAAGTATATAAAGTCAAGTTGAGGATTTGGAGTAAACTCCCTTTGTCAGTGGTGGGAAGAATACATTTAATTAAAATGATCCTACTGCCAAAGTGTTTGTACATCTTCTCACACTCCCCAGTAGTAGTGCCTAAAAAGTTCTTTAAAAAGTTGAATTCACAATTTATAAAAATTTATATGGGCAAAAGGTAGATGTAAAGTAAAGCTGACAACATTACAGCGCCCAAAGACAGAGGCAGTCTATTTGTATTACTTGGCAGGACAAATGAGACATTTGCGTAACTGGTTTACACAGGAACAAAGCTCGGGAGTAGAGAAGTATTTGTTAAATATATTACAAGCTGAGAACTTTTTGGTAATTATAGAGACAAAACGTATTCATACACCAGGGGTCAAGATACCGATGCTCTCATTGGTACGATCAGTATGGCGGGAGGTCAAAAAATTTATGGGCTTTAGGGATATCCCTGCTGAGCTATCTATGTGGGATAATTCCTTGTTTGGAGAACTATATACATTCGAGGATAGTATATTTTGGAAGCAAAAAGGAATAGTAGCTTTGGAACAGGTATACCAAAGTGGGAATATATGCTCATTTGATTATTTGAAAACACAATATAAACTAGTCAATGCATTCTTTTATAGATTTTTACAGTTAAGACATGCGTTAAGTGCCCAATTTGGTAGTAAAAGTATAGGTATATCTAGATTCCCCCTTATAGGAATTATGAGAACTCAAGGACCAAAGGGATTAGTATCCAAGTTGTACACATATTTTATGCAGGTCAAGATACGGGACTCTCCGCTTCAGATTAAGAGGAAGTGGAAAACGATATGTCCATTTATGGCGGATGAGATCTGGGGGGAAGCCTGCAAATCACATTTGACAGTATCACCTGCAAGCAATAATAGATTGATACAGTTTTACATAATACACCAGGTTTATCTTACACCATATAAACTAAGCCTGATGGGGAGAGTAGTAAACGCGGAGTGTGCAAGATGTCATCATCAGGTTTTGGATATACTATCAGAAGTTGTGGGAGGATGTGTCCCATTTACTCCAGAAGTATGTCTATTGGGGTTAATTGAGAGTCAGAGGTGGAATGTATATACTAAGACTTGTTCACAAGAAACTTTATTTATGGCCCGCAAACAAATTGTACTTGGATGGATGCAACCTACGCCTCCTTCGAAGGGACAATGGCTTGGAGCGGTAAATCAAATCCTTCCATATGAGAAACAATTGTACGAGCATAGAGGAACACCCCAGAAATATTAAAGGAATTTGGGATGAGTGGTTGAACTCGGGGTCAACTCTGATGCCGCGTACACACGGTCGTTTTTTGCGATGAAAAAAAACGACGTTTTTTGTGAAGTAAAAAACAACGTTTTTGAAACGTCACTTTCAAAGACGATGTTGCATACACAAATATAAATATAAAAGTGAATTTGCGCAAAAAAACACATCAATCAATAAAACATATGTGACAAATATGTAATAAATAATGGGTGAAAAGTAGATAGATACATTAAAATAGAAATAAAAGTCCATATGTGTTAAAAAAGTCCATATAGTGCAAACGTGCAGTGCACAAAAGTTGCTCTCAGTGAAGCTGTAAAGCTGACCATAAAGTGCTAGTGCTCCTCCGTGCATTCAGCCTCTCAGGCCTCTCACCTTAATGGCATATATAAATGCCGTGATACTGGGTCAAACTAGCCCGTGCCACTCCAAACACACAGCCTCACAGGCCTCTCACCTCTCAATAGATCAATAAAAGCCTCCAAACAAATCCTCTGGGTAAATTCAATGATAGTGGGCGACACCAGGAGCTATTCAGTCATCTCTATGTCTTGTGGTACCCCTTTGCTGTATTACTCGGGGAAACATAAGGAAAGATAGGCCTCCAATGGTGTAGTATGTCACAACGTATATATTTATTAAAACAAAGTAATCTCCTTACATCAATAAAGAATAAAAGCAGGCATCAAATAAACAGTCCCCAGATGAAGGCAAGAGAGCCGTAACGCGTAGGGATTCAGACGTACACCTGGAAGTGACGTGAGATATATGGCAGATGCCGCCTTGTTTATTTGATGCCTGCTTTTATTCTTTATTGATGTAAGGAGATTACTTTGTTTTAATAAATATATACGTTGTGACATACTACACCATTGGAGGCCTATCTTTCCTTATGTTTCCCCGAGTAATACAGCAAAGGGGTACCACAAGACATAGAGATGACTGAATAGCTCCTGGTGTCGCCCACTATCATTGAATTTACCCAGAGGATTTGTTTGGAGGCTTTTATTGATCTATTGAGAGGTGAGAGGCCTGTGAGGCTGTGTGTTTGGAGTGGCACGGGCTAGTTTGACCCAGTATCACGGCATTTATATATGCCATTAAGGTGAGAGGCCTGAGAGGCTGAATGCACGGAGGAGCACTAGCACTTTATGGTCAGCTTTACAGCTTCACTGAGAGCATCTTTTGTGCACTGCACGTTTGCACTATATGGACTTTTTTAACACATATGGACTTTTATTTCTATTTTAATTTATCTATCTACTTTTCACCCATTATTTATTACATATTTGTCACATATGTTTTATTGATTGATGTGTTTTTTTGCGCAAATTCACTTTTATATTTATGCTTCACTTGTGTATGGTAAACACTATTAGTTTTTGCTGCAATCTGAGCATTATTATTGTCATATTGATTGTTTTAGCGCGAAGGATTTCACAATTATATTTCTTGATGTTGCATACACACCATCGTTTTTTTCACAAAAAACGAGGTTACGTTCACCACACTTTTCCATTGAAGCTCGCTTCATAACTAGCTTCTGGGCATGCGCGGGTTGAATAACGTCGTTTTAAAAGACGTTTTTGCTACACACGGTGACTTTTTGTGAAACAAAAAACGACGTTTTGAAAAACGACACAAAAAATTCAAGCATGTTGGAATTTTTTTTTGGTCGTTTTTTTTAAGACAAAAACGACGTTTTGCCCACACACAATCAATTTAAATGACGTTTTAAAAAACTTCGTTTTTTTTCATCGCAAAAAACGACCGTGTGTACGCGGCATTAGTGGTGAATAAGTAGAAGAGGGGCACTAATAGAAGGATGTTCTGATTATTGGAAGTCAGTAAAGAGGGGGAGGGGCGCTGCAACCAGGGTAATGAGGTAGTTTGTCTTTATTGTTTTGTTTCCTTTTTGTTATCTGTTTTTCTTTTCTTTTTTTAATGTGGAATGTAATGTATAACCACTTCCCGCCCGGCCAATAGCAAATTTACGGCCGGGAAGTGGTTATGAAATCGTGACTGGTCGTTCTCAAACGTCCAGCACGATTTCATGCCGCGCGTGCCCATCACTGATGCGGGGTGTCAGTCTGACAACCAGCATCACCGATCACCGATCTCGGTAACGAGTCTCCGGCGGAGGCTCGCTACCACGTGATCAGCCGTGTCCAATCACGGCTGATCACGATGTAAACAGGAAGAGTCGACGACGGCTCTTCCTCACTCGCGTCTGACAGACGCGAGTACAGGAGAGCCGATCGGCGGCTCTCCTGACAGGGGGGGTTCGCGCTGATTGTTTATCAGCGCAGCCCCCCCTCGTATGCCCACACTAGACCACCAGGGATGCCCACACTGGCAAGGCAAAGAAAAATAAAAACTTAAAAAACAAACAAAAAAAACAGGATAAAAAATAAAAAATTCAGGTAAAAAAAAAAAAAGAAAGATGCCAGTCAGTGCCCACAGATGGGCACTGACTGGCAACATATACAACAGTGCCACCCCTCAAAGTACATCAGTGCCACCCCACAGTGTCCTTCAGTGCCACCCCTCCATGCCAATTCATGCCCAGTGCCCACCTATCAGTGCCCATCTAAGTACCCATAAGTACCCATCAGTGCCACCCATAAGTGCCACCCATAAGTGCCACCCATGAGTGCTATTCTGTGCCGCCTATGAGTTCCCAGTGCCGCCTATGTGTGCCCATCAGTGCCGCCTATGAGTGCCCATCAGTGCCGCCTATGAGTGCCCATCAGTGCCGCCTATGAGTGCCCATCAGTGCCGCCTATGAATGCCCATCAGTGCCATCTATGAGTGCCCATCAGTGCCGCCTATGAATGCCCATCAGTGCCACCTATGAGTGCCCATCAGTGCCGCATACCAGCGCCGCCTATCAGTGCCCATCAGTGCCCACCTCATCGGTGCCCATCAGTACTACCTCATCAGTGCCCATTAGTGCCGCCATATAAGTGCCCGTAATTGAAAGAGAAAACATACTTATTTACAAAAAAGTTAACAGAAAAAAATAAAAATGTATTTTTTTTTCTAAATTTTCAGTCTTTTATTAGTTGTTGCGCAAAAAATAAAAACCGCAGAGGTGATCAAATACCACCAAAAGAAAGCTTTATTTGTGGGAAAAAAAGGACGGCAATTTTGTTTGGGTACAGTGTAGCATAACCGCGCAATTGTCATTCAAAGTGCGACAGTGCTGAAAGCTGAAAATTGGCTTGGGCGGGAAGGTGCGTAAGTGCCTGGTATGGAAGTGGATAATGATACTTTTTCTGTTGATTTGGTTGTATTTATGAAATGGGAAAAGATTTAATGAAGAAACATAATAATAATGACGGATGTAGACATGTGAAAGAATAAAATAATAACGTATTAAAAAAAAGTGTGTGGGTAATCCTTAAGTAGTCAAAAAAAAAACAGGAATAAATTGAACTAGTGATTTCAGCTTTTCTGGGGCAGTCCACCCCATATAGATATTCACAAGCAGCTCAACTTCTTAAAACACCCTAAGAAATCAGGCAAACACTAACTGCAAAATAAATATATTCTCCCAATGGTCCACCAACAATATATTGTAAGTCACCCTCACAAATATGGGTTTAAATACTATGGGGCAGATTCACGTAGATCGGCGCATTTTCATTCCGGCGTAGCGCACCACTTTTCCGTTAGACTTGCGCAATCTAGCCGCGTAATCCGGCGATTCACGTAGCTTTTACGCAAGAGCTTGCGCAAACGTAAGGTTTTTTCCGGAGGCGTAAGGAGGAGTAATACAAATTGGGAGGGACGTGGGCGTGTTACATTGAAATGAGCCGTGACCCCATGCAAATGAAGGGCCGGCCGACTCGCGCATGCGCGCGTGAAGGAAACCATGTCAGCTCCGTTGTGCGCATGCTCACAACTCGGGAGCGGCGCAATCATTGAAATTGGAAATGGACTAGGGCAACGTTGTGAACTACGCAGACAGCATAAATAGACACACACAAACGCCCTTCCATTGCAAAAGTACATCCCTTTGTGTCCCTTCCCATTGAATCAAGTGCTTTTGCTCTGTTGTTCGTTAGAGTGTGTTTTGTAGTTGTGAGATTAGTGTTCTGTGTGATCTTGTGCTTGTTGGTAGTTTTGTGAAAGTGTATTTTGATAAGTGTTTGAGACTGTTTGTTTGATTGATATATTTCTGAGCGTTTGTTTTCTTGCTTTATTTTTTCATCTGATTTTTTTGTGTGTGTTTCTTGCTGAGTGCTAGTGTGATTTTTGGCTGTTCTTTTTCTCTTTGTGTGTGTTCTTGTCTGATTGGTTGTGCTTGTATTTGTGACAGATTTTTGGTGACTGCTAGTGAGTTTGTTTGGAAGTATGACTGAGAGAAAAAGAAAGCTCAATTTTACTGTGGGGGAAAAAAGAATTCTTGCCCGGGCCATTACCGACTATGGGCGTTTTCTCCACGGCCCGCAGAGTGCCACCACCACCCCGGCCAGGAGGAGGGAGATCTTGGATATGATCACAGAGCAGGTCAATTCATCGGGGGAGGGGGAGACACGGACCCGCTCTGGGATAGAAAAGAAAATAAATGACCTCCGGCGTGAGGTGAAAAAAAAACTGGCCGCAATAAATGCCCATGCCAGGGGCACAGGAGGGGGCCCACCATGCCGGGTTAGATTTTCAGAGACGGAGCGTGTGGTGGCCCTGACCTTTCACCGGCATGAAGTGGAGGGCCTGCCAGGCTTTGACACAAGTCCGGTCCCCGCGGTGCCAGGTAAGGTTTTTATTTCTCTCAGGTGTGTAGCATGTGTGGGGGAGGGGGTGAAAGGGAATATGTGGCAAGTGTGTGGATCCTCCAACCTGTGAATGTTTTGTGTCATCCACAGCTGTGCAGGAGGGTGCAGGGCCATCTGGACTGACCGCTCCAACCCCAGGACAGCAGCCTAATGAGGCCCCCCCAACAAGGCCAGAGTCCGCAGAGGAGGAACAAGAGGAGGGGGAGGATCATGCGGAGGACGATCATGAGGAGGAGCAGAATCATGAGGAGGAGGAGTCCATGGAAGGCACTGGCCCTTTGGTTTCTGCGGACTCTTCCCCTCTGGCTGCAAGAAGCCTGCCCTCCCTAAGGGTCAGCCCCCCCCCCTCCTCCCCCAACATGGCTCCCCTCACAAGGGCCTCCCCTTCTCCCCGGCCACAACCATCAGCTGGAGCCAGGAGGTCATCCCCAAGCACCAGGGGGGCGCCCAATCTCATGCCCGCCTGTCTGAGAAGGAACCTGGCCACCCAGACCCGCCTTCTGAGACAGCTCTGCCAGACTATGGGGCGGGTGGATCAGAGCCTGTCCTCCATTAATGATAGCCTGGGTAACCTGGACTCCCACTCCCGGGCCTCCACAACCTGCCTAAATGACCTGCAAACTACAGCAGCAGGCGTTGGGCAGGATGTGAGGGCCCTTACCCAGGCTATCCAGGGCAACACGGCAACACTTGGTGCTGCCCTGGACAGAATAGCCGTGGCCTTGGAGGGCAGGCCGCCAGGTGGGCAGATCTCAGGGGCTGCTCCTCCTTCCCCGGCTTTTCCCCTCCCCCATGCGTCTCCCCTGAGGGTCCGGGGCCGTGGCCGGGGGCGCCCCAGGCGTGGCTCAGTCAGAGGGCAATAATTTTTTTTTCCCCTTTTGTTTGTTTTGAAAGCTTTTTTATTTTTGTTCTCTGCTTTTTTTTGTTTTTTCTAAGCATTTTTTTTTTCCTATGCATTTTTTGTTTCTATGCATTTTTCTTTGTTTGACTTTTTTGGCATATTTTGGGTTGTGAATGATGTTTGAATGTGGGGGTGACATTCCTGCTGGAAAAGGGGTGTCACCCTCAATTTTGGTGGAGAAGGGTTCCCCAGGACCAGGGAGAAGTGATTCCCAGGTCCGTGTGAATGGTGTATGAATGTACAGTGACATAATTGGAGCCTTGACGTGGCGTTACTGCTCACCAGTCTTGCATGGTGGACTGGTGCCAATCCAATTTGATGAGGATGTGGGGTGTGTGTGCTAGGGACCATAGTGGTGTGCATGCATGCATTCTCATTGTGCCATGATTAATGTGTGTGTTTAACGTGCAAAGATGCCCAATATGAGCTGCCTCCTGACTGCTCTTCCCTCAGAAGACGGGGTATCCTCGGTTAGGGGTTGATTTTCTGGTTGGGGGGTCAGATCATCACGTAGCTCAACCTGCAGGCCCTTCCTCACTGCGAGATTGTGTAGCATGCAACATGCAGCGATGATATGGCACACGAAGTTTGGGGAATACAACAGTGTACCCCCAGACTTATCCAGGCATCGGAAACGTGACTTCAGGAGGCCAAAGGTGCGCTCCACCACTGCACGGGTTTTGATGTGTGCTTCATTGTATCGTTCCTCTCCTGGGGTTTGGGGGTTCCGGATAGGAGTCATGAGATGGGGTCCCAGTGCATATGCAGAGTCACCTGTAAAGGAAAAGACAGGAGAATGTTAGTCATGCATGTGCCACTTCTGTTGTGCATCACGGGAGGGGATAGTCATGCCTGACTCCCATGTCACTCACCAACCAGCCAGGTGTTCCCATACACGTTCTGTTCGAATTCTGTTCGGATGTGGCTTTGATTGTAGATGTAGCTGTCATGGCTGGACCCTGGGTGTTTGGCACGGACGTGCCATATGAGGCCTTGGGCATCAACTATCACCTGTACGTTGATGGAGTGCCAATTCTTCCGATTGCGGTACATGTGCTCGGTCTCATGGGGGGGCTGGAGTGCCACATGTGTGCAATCTATGGCCCCGATGGTGCGTGGGAATCTGGCAATTCGGTAGAAATCTGCCATTGCCTTGATTCGAAGCTCCTCAGTGGTGGGTTTGATGATTTGGTTGGCCAAGCGTGTGAGGATTGCAGGGACAACCTGGTGCACACATCTGCTCATGGAGGATTGTGACATCCCAGCCACCACTCCACTTGTACGCTGAAAAGAGCCACTGGCAAGGACATGGAGTGTTGCCAGGACCTTCACCAGTGGCTGCACTGCATGTGAGCGTTGTGTTGGGCTGGTGATGTCCTCCTGCAAGGTTGTGGTTAATTCCAGAATGGCATGAGGGGGGAATCTGAAGATGCGAAAGACCTCTGAATCATTCATGCCAAACAGGTGTATGCGGGTGCGGTATACCCTCTCCCGTGCCATCCTCCGTGCCCTCCTCCTTCTTTGGTCATCTATATTCACTAGTGCAGCTATGAGCGACGATGCCCCTAGCATGTTGGCAGTCAAATTGTAGTGCAACACGTGTGTGTGGTCTGCTCCTCAATAACGGTGTTGCTTTATCTGACAATTAGACTTTTTTTCAAAAGTTAGATCAGCTTTTATGTGCTCTAACTTTAGACAGGACATTTTGCAGTTGCGCACATCGCGTAGCCTGCGCAGCAACTGCGTTTTTTTGTGGATCCCCGTAACTCCCTCATTAGCATATTTGACTAGCAAATCAATGGTGTGTCTAGCGCAGTTTTGCGCGAAGGGAAGCGAATGTCTAACTCAATTACGCCGGACCAAAAAACGTAGATTTCTGGCGTATATTGTTTTGTGAATCGCGTCCAACTATACGCACGCGCACATTTAGACTTACGCACGCGCAACAGCAGTTGCGCACGCGTAATCGCTCTGTGAATCTGGGCCTATCAATCCAATGTAGACAACCAGATAACTATTGAGTACAGATGAGCTAGCTGTTCTTTACCAATGATCTTACATAATTGAAATATTAAAGTTTCTTGCCATAAAAGTTCTTTGGCACAGTTTTGTGTGTATCAGGATGCTGTAAAGATTTTAAGCCAAGGTATGTTCTTTGCCTTTTTGACTGCTATTTTATGTTTTTTTTTTGTATTTGTAAAAACAAAGGCCCAGATTCACGTACATCTGCGCATTATTGGACCGGCGTAGCGCACCGCCTTTACGTTAGACTTGCGCAATGTAGCCGCGTAATCACCCTATTCTCGTAGCTTTTGCGCAGGAAATTGCGCAAGCGTAACGTTTTTTCCGAGGCGTAAGGAGGAGTAATACAAATTGGGAAGGACGTGGGCGTGTTACATTGAAATGAGCCGTGACCCCATGCAAATGAAGGGCCGGCCGGCTCGCGCATGCGGGCGTGAAGGAGACCATGTCAGCTCCGCTGTGCGCATGCTCACAACTCGGGAGCGGCGCAATCAGTGAAATTGGAAATGGACTAGGGCAACGCTGTGAATTAAGCAGACAGCATAAATAGACACACACAAACGCACTTGCATTGCAAAAGTACATCCCTTTGTCCCTTCCCATTTAACCAAGTGCTTTTGTTCCTGTTGTTCGTTGCAGTGTGTCTTGTAGTTGTCAGATTAGTGTTCTGTGTGATCAGTTTTTTTGGTTTATATTGTTTTGTGACAGTTTCTTGCTGAGTAGTTTTCTGTGTGTGTTCTTGCTTGATTGTTTGTGCTTGTTTGTGTGATTGAATTTTGTTGACTGGGACTGATTGTTTTTGGAAGTATGACTGAGAGAAAAAGAAAGCTCAATTTTACTGTGGGGGAAAAAAGAATTCTTGCCTGGGCCATTAGCGAGTATGGGCGTTTTCTCCACGGCCCGCAGAGTGCCAACACCACCCCGGCCAGGAGGAGGGAGATTTTGGATCTGATTACTGAGCAGGTCAATTCATCGGGGGAGGGGGGAGACACGGACCAGGTCTGGGATTGACAAAAAAATCAACGACCTCCGGCGTCTGGTCAAAAAGAAACTGGCCGCAATGCATGCCCATGCCAGGGGCACAGGAGGGGGCCCACCATGCCGTATTAGTCTGACAGCGACGGAGCGTGCGGTGGCCCTGACCTTTCACCGGCATGAAGTGGAGGGCCTGCCAGGCTTTGACACAAGTCCGGTCCCCGTGGTGCCAGGTAAGGTTTTTTTTACAATCAGGTGTGTAGCATGTGTGGGGGAGGGGGTGAAAGGGAATATGTGGCAAGTGTGTGGATCCTCCAACCTGTGAATGTTTTGTGTCATCCACAGATGTGCAGGAGGGTTCAGGGCCATCTGGGCTGACCGCACCAACCCCAGGACAGCAGCCTAATGAGGCCCCCCCAACAAGGCCGGAGTCCGCGGAGGAGGTTCAACAGGAGGAGGGGAATCATGAGGAGGAGGATAATCATGAGGAGGAGGGGAATCATGAGGAGGAGGGGAATCATGAGGAGGAGGGGAATCATGAGGAGGAGGAGTCAGGCACTGGACGATTGGGTTTTGCGGACTCTTCCCCTCTGGCTGGCAGAAGCCTGCCCTCCCTAAGGGGCAGCCCCGCCCCTCCTCCCCCAACATGGCTCCCCTCACAAGGGCCTCCCCTTCTCCCCGGCCACAACCATCAGCTGGAGGCAGGATTTCATCCCAGAGCACCAGGGGGGCGCCCAATCTCCTGCCCGCCAGTCTGAGAAGGGACCAGGCCCTCCAGACCCGCCATATGGGACAGCTCAGCCAGACTTTGGGGCGGATGGAGGAGAGCCTGTCCTCCATCAAGGATACGCTGGGTAACCTGGACTCCCACTCCCGGGCTTTCACAACCTGCCTAAACGAACTGCAGACGACATCAGCAGGCGTTGGGCAGGATGTGAGGGCCCTTACCCAGGCTATCCAGGCCAACACAGCAACACTTGGTGCTGCCCTGGACAGAATTGCCGTGGCCTTGGAGGGCAGGCCGCCAGGTGGGCAGAGATCGGGGGCTGCTCCTCCTTCCCCGGGTTTGCCCCTCCCCCATGAGTCTCCCCTGAGGGGCCGGGGCCGTTTTTTTTTATTTTGGGTTGTGCATGCTGTTTGAATGTGGGGGTGACATTCCTGCTGGAAAAGGGGTGTCATCCTCAATTTTGGTGGAGAAGGGTTCCCCAGGACAAGGGAGAAGTGATCCTCAGGTCCGTGTGATTGGTGTATGAATGTTCAGTGACATAATTGGAGCCTTGACGTGGCGTTACTGCTCACCAGTCCTGCATGGTGGACTGGTGCCAATCCAATTTGATGTGGATGTGGGGTGTGTGTGCTAGGGACCACAGTGGTGTGCATGCATGCATTCTCATTGTGCCATGATTAATGTGTATGTTTAACGTGCAAAGATGCCCAATATGAGCTGTCTCCTGGCTGCTCTTCCCTCAGAAGACGGGGTATCCTCGGTTAGGGGTTGATTGTCTGGTTGGGGGGTCAGGTCATCACGTAGCTCAACCTGCAGGCCCTTCCTCACTGCGAAATTGTGCAGCATGCAACATGCAGCGATGATATGGCACACGAAGTTTGGGGAATACAACAGTGTACCCCCAGACTTATCCAGGCATCGGAAACGTGACTTCAGGAGGCCAAAGGTGCGCTCCACCACTGCACAGGTTTTGATGTGTGCTTGATTGTATCTTTCCTCTCCTGGGGTTTGGGGGTTTCGGATTGGAGTCATGAGATGGGGTCCCAGTGGATATGCAGAGTCACCTGTAAGGGAAAAGACAGGAGCATGTTAGTCATGCATGTGCCACTTGTGAGGTGTGCATCACGGGAGGGGATAGTCATGCCTGACTCCCATGTCACTCACCAACTAGCCAGGTGTTCCCATACACGTTCTGATCGAATTCCATTCGGATGTGGCATTGATTGTATATGTAGCTGTCATGGCTGGATCCGGGGTGTTTGGCACGGACGTGCCATATGAGGCCTTGGGCATCAACTATCACCTGTACGTTGATGGAGTGCCAATGCTTCCGATTGCGCTACATGTGCTCTGTCTCCAGGGGGGGCTGGAGTGCCACATGTGTGCAATCAATGGCCCCGATGGTGCGTGGGAACCTGGCAAATCTGTAGAAATCTGTCATTGCCTTCAGTCGGAGCTCCTCAGTGGTGGGTTTAATGATTTGGTTGGCCATGCGTGTGAGGATTGCAGGGACAACCTGGTGCACACATCTGCTCATGGAGGATTGTGACATCCCAGCCACCACTCCACTTGTACGCTGAAAAGAGCCACTGGCAAGGACATGGAGTGTTGCCAGTACCTTGACCAGTGGCTGCACTGCATGTGAGCGGTGTGTTGGGCTGGTGAGGTCCTCCTGCAGGGTTGTGGTTAATTCCAGGATGGCATGAGGGGTGAATCTGAAGATGCGAAACACCTCAGAATCACTCATGCCAAACAGGTCTATGTGGGTGCGGTATATCCTCTCCCGTGCCATCCTCCGTGCCCTCCTGCTTCTTTGCTCATCTAAAGTCAATAGTGTAGCTATGAGCGACGATGCCCCTGGCATGTTGGCAGTCAAATTGTAGTGCAACACGTGTGTGTGGTCTGCTCCTCACTAACGGTGTTGCTTTCTGTGAGATGTAGACGTTTTTTCAAATTGTAGACCACCTTTTATGTGCTCTAATTTTAGACAGAAGATTTTGCTGTTGCGCACACCGCGTAGCCTGCGCAGCAACAACGTTTTTTTGTGGATCCCCGCAACTCCCTCATTAGCATATTTGACTAGCAAATCAATGGTGTGTCTATCGCACTTTTGCGCGGAAGGATGCGCCAGTCTAACGAAATTACGCGGGACAAAAAAAAGTTAATTTTTTGCGTATCTCGTTCTGGGGATGCCGCGCAACGAAACGCACGCGCACATTTAGACTTACGCACGCGCATCTCCTGTTGCGCAGGCGTAATCGCTCTGTGAATCTGGGCCAAATGCTTTAAATAAAAATTGGAATAAAAAGGGCAGTCCAAACATAGCTCATATTTTAACAGACTGCTGAAATGCGAGTTGTGGGTAGCTTAACCAACTTCAAATAAAAAGATCAAAGGAGCCAGGTAGAAACTGTAGGCCCAACAGTAACTGTATCCCATCAGATGAAGTCACTGTTACGGTATTCAGTACTGCAAGATTCTGGTAGATTTCTCTAATTTAGCCCATAGGCTTAACAAGTGAAATCTATGCATGAATGGCTGCTTTAAATTGTCCAACAAGCTAAAAGTATTCTTTAATGTCAACTAGTTTTCTTTGACCTTGGTGTAATTTTTTTGGGTAAAAAATGCAGCTCTATAATATGTACTGCATATACAAGTGAAGATTACAGGATAAAAACAAACCTTAGCAAAATCATTGCAAGTTTATTGTGTCCATAGAGAGATTACATTTTTACTTTTTTTTTTTTAACAGGAATATTTATTTTCCAGAGAGATTCATGATTGGCATTAATCTTTAATGAACCAACATCATGATCTCTGATGAACAAACAAATCTACACTTTCTAAAGTATTTACCTTTTCAAGACTGCAGTTTTATTACTTTAGTCTCTTATTAAATTTATATTGATTTTGTTATCTTGGCAGCAAACATCTTCTGTAAGGAGAAAAAATGATCCTTTCATAATAAACAATACTTTGAAAAGAATTGTCTTACATTAGCAGTTGATGTTAGTGCTCTGTTAATATAACTTTCTACCAAGAATGGCAAGATACTTTTAAAAAATAATTTACCAGAGTTATTTTTCAGTAATGGACTGGGCTGAACCTTTGCATGACTACAACGATAAAATACATATTACTGAAGTAAAATTGTGTTACAGACCTCTTCATCTTTATCGCCAGAAAAATGAGTAGCTACCAGCATATCATATTCTAAAGTAATTGCAGTCTGAAGCTTAAAATTGTTTACTGTTCTTTTTTTAATCAAACTTTTTTTAATTAAACTAATTATAAAATGTTATTATGTGTGAACATCCAGTCTTACTTTAAGACATCGGCTTTTGAAGGAACCATTTTTTCCAATACCATATAGGCAGGTATTAGATTACAATTTCCAATACTCACCATATTATCTATCTTGACCCTGAAAAGAGTAGACATGTGCAGACTGGAATATTTTGTTTAATTTTTTCGATTTAGTTTGGAAAATAAATGTATTTAGTTAATCCCGAAAATCGTTTTGATTTATGTCGTTTTCGTCTGGAAAGTTTTTGTCTGAAAACGACGAAAATTCAACAAAGCATCGAAAATCGTTGAATTTTCGTCGTTCAATTCCTACCTATTCACTGTATTTAGAACGATGATTTTCGATGCTTTGTCGATTGAACGACGAAAATTCGACAAAACATCAAAAATAGTCGGTTCTGAATGAAAACAAAAATAAAGCATTTTTTATGTCGGATCTTTCGGTTTTCGTTTCTTGCGCTTTCGTTTTCGTTCGTTGAAACGATAATGAAAATACCCGATTTTCGGACGAAAATGCATTCTAACGAAAATGAATGCACATGTCTAGAAAAGAGTGCATACCAGCCCACAAAACCAGAGTTAGGTCAAGCTATTATCACGGAGCATGTTAATATTCCCTGACAATCCTAATTTATAAACAAATTTATAAACAAAATAGAGCCACTATGTTCTGAGGGGCATAATTATTGTATTAATGTCAAATCCATTTTTAGAAATATTTGATCATGTCAGATTCATGTAAATAAATGAGGTTAGCTATTTGTTCATTACATTTGTAGATTGCACTTCTTTATTACTACTGCCTTATGCAAATTGTGCTCTTTAAAAAAGTGTTTTAACCACGAAACTAGTCAGGGCGTACCGAGTGGCACACTGTCATCACCCTTGGACTACTCGATACTACATGGGTTTACCTGCATGCTGACCGGCCGGATGCTGCAGGTTTAAGGCCTTTCTTTTACTGCAAAATGTGAGTGTATTTCTTCATTATTTTGTACAATTAATTTTAAGTGATTTTACACTATCGAGGCATTCTTGTCTCCTTTTACATTCATGTGACCATTGTTATTGGAGCCACTGTCGGATGACCCAAGCTGAATTGTTTCACTCTCTCACCGAGCCCAGCTGTTTGCTGATCCTGTATGCTGTTTTGGTCTCCTCTCAGCCAGGGACCATTTACATTTGGTAAGCAGACTTGCATATGTGTGTGGTGGAGGTCTTCAGCTGCATGTCACATCAGTGTTAACCAATATCCTGCTGACTCATATTGGGCTTCGGCTTCACCAGGGTGGATGTTACGTTTTATTTCCTCTGGACTTTTGTCGTTTATAATTTATTATTCACAATTGGTTGTGTATGGAACCTTGCTAGCCCTCTAACTTTGGACTACAAAGGCCTTTTTGTGTTTTATGGACACTCAATAATGTTTGTTTTTGTTTTTTGGATTGTTTTTTCAACCTTGCATATATCACATTAATTCATCGATGTGGTCCACATATTATTTAATGCATTTTATGTTTATTGGTCATTAGCGCGGTTTATTTTTATTTTTATCCATGCAAACATACAAAGTCCACTGTGATTTAAAGATGAAATCTTCATTTGGAAAAAACTCCTCCAAGTGAAAAAAGAACAATGCACTCTGTAATCCTACACCAGTGCCCAAATCAAGGTTTACCAGAAGAGTATGACCCTCACAATGAAAAGTCATATAGTGCTTGAAAGTGGTTAGCTCAGATCCTGGATTTTTATGTCACCACTTCAAGGCACCATAATGTATATATCAACAGACACTACATAGTACGACATCAATGGTTACCAATATTTATTAAAAACAATGTTACTCACATGTATAAAAACATAGAAAGTACTGTAGACATAAAAATCCTTCCGATTTCGTGATGCCATTACGAGGATGGACTTGACCCTACATGTTTTGTCAAAAATTATATTCTTGCAGCCAAGGCATTTTTGATTAAACATGTAAGGCACAGCCCACGCTCATGATGGCATCACAAAATCTGGAAGCTATCTACTAATTTTCTTGGAGATTTTGACCTGTACAGCACTGTCTATGCCTTTTTTTTACATTTAAGTAGCATTTTTTTTTTATATTGGTTACCAATGATTTTAAATGTGGAGCTGTCGATATACTGTATATAGTGGGTTGAAATGACAATATAAAAAATCCAAGATATAACCACTTTTAAGCGCTATATGACTTCTCATTGTGAGGGTCATACCATTGCGGTAAGCCTTTTATTTGGGCACTAGTGTGGGAGAACAGAGTGCATGGTTCTATTCACTTGGAGTTTTTTTTTATACTGTATAAAGATGATTGCACATTGAACTTGAACTTAGTTTGGGTTTATTTGATATTACCATTTTACATCTAATGGTGTGATAGTTGCTGGTTTAGGGAGTTTACCCGTTTAGTGCAATTTTTTTATTTTAGGTTATAAAGTAAGTTTATCAGTTTGGTGAAATTTGTCCAAAATTGTGAGGCTTATTTACTAAAGAAATTGAGAATTGTCAATAAATTAATTGACTGAATATTCAATTATATTTCCCAATCATGTAACAAGTAAATTCCTGTTCACATCTGAACATACTCGGTATTTAAAGTGAACATGAATAGGTAATTTACTAAGTGAAGATGAAAAACTTCAGTAGATCAGTCTCTTTTTCTCAGCAGTTGTTCAGCTGTTGTTGGTAAAATATATAAAGTCCCTAGATGGAGAATCTACACATGTATTTGAAATACAGTAATAGCATTGCAATCATTAAGGACTCGTACACACGATCGGACATATCCGATGAAAACGGTCCGCGGACCATTTCCATCGGATATGTCCGATCTGGAGTTTGATCCGATGGCGTGTACACACCATCGGATCAAATTCCCCGCCGGCGGACGGCGCGGTGACGTGTCGGTGACGCGGCGGTGACGTTGACGCCGCCACGTCACCGCTACGTCACGCACCAGGAAGTAAACACTTCCGCGCGCATGCGTCGGATCCATTCACAGGATACGATGCATGTGTGGGAGGATATGTCCGCTGGTTTCCCGTACTAACCAGCGGACATATCCGACGGACAGGTTTGTAGCGGACAAATTTCAAAGCATGCTTTGAAATTTGTCCGATGGACAAATCTGTCCGCTAGCCCATACACACGATCGGAGATGTCTGCTGAAACGGTCCATCGGACCGTTTTCAGCGGACATATCCCCTCGTGTGTACGAGGCCTTACAGTACAATATGAAAAGATCCCTTCAAAATGCCATATATATATATATAAGCTTTTCTCAACCTTTTCAACATGCGGGAACCCTTAAATTAACTTTCTGATTTCAGGGTACCCCTGTTAATAACTATATCTACAGTTCACTGTGATAGCCAATCTGTGGTCAGTGGGAGGAATCTCCCTCTTACTCATAGATAAAAAGATAAATTTTTTCAGTGGAAACATATCTAAGAGGCAGAGTTTACTCTTTGTTCCCAAGAAACCTCTGAAGGAACCTTAGGGTTCCATAGAACCCTGATTGAAAAGAGCTAATATGTACAATATGTACTCATAAAGTGAATAAGTTCTGGGTTAATATGTAGGGATGGGCCGAACACCCCCCTGTTTGGTTCGCAGCAGAACTCCCAAACAGGGGAAACATTGTAACCTGAGTGGCGAACCCCACTGAAGCCTATGGGAGCCGAACAGGAAAATCCAAAAGTGTCAATTTTGAAAGCTTAGGCGCCGTACACACGGCCGAGGTTCTCGCTGAAAATCAGCGAGAACCTCGCTGGAATGCACATTCCAGCGAGGACCTCGGCCGTGTGTACGGTCTCGGCGAGCTTCCCGTCGGGAAGCCCGTCGAGCCGAAATAGAGAGCATGTTCTCTATTTCCTCGACGGCCCGCCTGGAAGAATGGCTGGTTGCCATTCCCGACGGGCGGGTCGCCGAATTCGACGGCCGGGAGAGAACCTCGACGGGCGGAACGATGTGTTCTGCCCGTCGAGGTTCTCTGCCGTGTGTACGGCGCCTTACAGTATATGCAAGTAATTGAATGTAAAAGTTGACTTTTAAAACAATCATTTTTTAGGAGCAGTGATTCTGATAATGCTTAAAGTGCAACAATAAGGGCCCTCTTAGCCTGTCTGTAAAGTTGTGCATCTGTAGCATATATAAAACACAATGCAGCAAAAATGTAATTTCTAAAGACATAAAAACATCAAATCAGATTGAGCCCTGGTTCACACTGGGCTGCGGGAGTGAAATCGCGTGATTTCAGCTGAACTCGCGCAATTTCACTCCCTCTGGCAGTCCTGATTTCGGCGCGATTTAGGAGACATCTGTGCAGGGTTCTGCACAGATGTCATTGTAAATCGCGTCCTGAAATCACAAAAAGTAGTACAGGAACTACTTTTTGAAATCGGTGCAGCGCCGCAGATGCGGCGTCGCACCGATTAGGACGATGTCATTGCCGGCAATTGCCGCCGATTTGAGATGCGATTTCACATGTGAAATCGCATCTCAAATTGAACTAAATCGTACCCGGTGTGAACCTGGGCTTAAACTGACTTGCCAGCACCTGGCTAATAGAAAGAAATAAAGAAAAAAATGGCGTGCCACCCCCAGTCCATATCAGACCCATTGCTGAGCAAGCACCCTGACAGGTCAAGAAAGGGGGGAACGAGCAAGCGGCTTCCCTCATGAACCATACCAGGCCAGATGTCCTGAACATGGGGGGGCCTGATCTGCTGCTCCTGTTTGCTCGTGTATGACCTGAAATACACTATGAAAGCCTTCTTTAATTCTAACATGTGGAACTACTAACCGCGGGCTATACCGAGGACACCTTGAACAGAGAAGCTGGGATACCTTGCTGACAAGCATAGAGACCCCAGCTGGGGTGTAAGCCACAGGCTATTTTGATCGCTCTAAAAAAAAATCAACATATCTGGTAAGCAGCAGTGGTATCTTAGGTGGAAGAACCTTTCTTTCTCAACTCATCACTATTTCTTGGGTGTTTTTTTTTTTCATTTAAAATCACGGATGTCAAGTGAGCTGAGGATTTCATATATGAATTAACCCTTGGAGCATTGCATGATTGCATGAACTTTCTTGTTTGAGTACTGTGGACTTTTACAGGGCACGTGGCCCTAAGAAATATGCGATATCCATTCACGATCATCTGAGTTTAGCATTCGGTTCGATTCACTACTACATTCCATTTCCATTTTAAAAAGATAGAGAGAATATTGGTCAGCCATTGGAACATCCTACAAAAGGATCCACATCTGCGAACTATCATTCCTCAATGTCCCAGGGTTATTTAGCGTACAGCGCCAAATCTATAAAACAAAATTACTCAATGTAAATTTAAATCAAGTATAGCCCCCCCCCCCCCAATACCCACTGGTGGGTATGTACCAGTGTAATAAGGCCCTTTCCAAGACGTGTATGTTTGTGCAGCACGGAAAGAAATCCTTTAGCACAAGGGTAAAACATAACAGTTGAAAGAATTGTTCTTCAGATTTTTCTTCAGATTTCGTAGTATATGGGCTCACTTGTCCCTGCAATGTAATTTATGTAGGCCGCACTATCCGGGCAGTCCAATGTCTATGAATATCCCCAGCACATGTCTGTTAATATTTTGTGTTTTTTTTTTTTGTAATATATAGATGTGAAGTTTTAGGACTCGGTGAGTTTGATTCACGAAGAGAAAGATGCATTGATTTCAAGTGGTCAGTGTCTATTCTCATATGGTGGTCTATTTATTATACTATTTGTTATTTCAGGATTTTTATTAGTGATTCTGATGTGGAACCAGCCTCTCAGTTTCCCATCAAGCTTTGCCTACCCAGTGATTTCCCTAATTTGTGCATTGTCCATATTTGAGAGAGGATATCATTCATATTCCCAAATATTTTGTTTACATTCAGCTATCAGCCAGGGAATACCCTGGCCAATAGCTAAATGAGGCAGGGCATACAGTGCTGTGCAGGAAATTGTCATATATAGGCATAGCCCGATCGGAATAATGGTGTACCTCTACCTCTGTACGCCAAATCACAGTATATGTACTGCCCCTGAAAAATTTGAAACAATGAAACTTATGTAGGGCGGGTGTTTCACATGCTACTATCAAGCTCAGCTGAATTTGTATCCACTAGTGGTGTTGGTAAAGTTGGGAGGAACTTGGCTTTGGATTTGATGTTATGCTTATTTACAGGTTTCAGGATAGACAAATATTATCGCACTATTTTTAATAAACTTTCAGCTGTTTTTTTTAAAGAGCTTACACTATGCTTACTAGCTTATACTTACTCTCACCTCTATATGTGGAGCTCCTGAGGATCAGAGACATCTATGGTATCGCAGAGTGATCGTCCATCTATGGTCCCTGCAGAGTTTAGTTTACAAAGAAAATGCACTGTTGAAATTGCAATCAGGTGAGTTCATTTTAGGCATACGTTTTTTGTACAAAGGGTGTTTTAGAAGCAATAAAAGAAAAAGATCCACTTGCTTGAAGATGTTTGTGCGGGTCCCATGGACTATATTGATCTATTACTTTGATAAGAGGAATCAATTTGTGAGACTATTTTCAGATTTTTGTTAATTTAAATTTTTGGATTTTTATTTATATTTTTTTACCATTTTATACCATTGGATGTCATAATTATTCAGTTTGCTTAGCACGTCTATTTACACATATATATTTACTTGTATTTAATTATATTTTTACATGTATATATTCACAGCCGTTTCACGTACATTGTTGACACATTGTTTATGTTTAAATATCAAATTGAATTGTAATAGTATTGTTCACAGCGCTGTCACTTTATAAACACACATTTTGAGTTGAGTTAATCTCATCAGTGCAGTAGCAGTGTAGTAGATAATTTCTAATAGGTTCCAGCTGTGGTTCAATTTTCCCTTTTTGCAATGGTACATATGTCATTACAGAAAAGGATCATCCTACTTTACGTACCTGACTTATGCCCTGAGCCATAGGCCTAAACTAAAATGGGGGAAGGGAACAATGGAAAGGTAAATAAGATAAAGTAGCAAACATAGGGTCTGGGTTTCCTTCACCGCATAGGCTACCCCAAGAACCAAAGAGAAAGAAAACGAATAAAGAGAAAAGATTGGAGAACCGGAAAAACACAAGGTGAAGGGGAAAAGAAGAAGGGAAAGAAAGAGGCTAGGAAGGCATTCAATGATAATAAAAGCTAAATCAATTTCGTGGTCACCTTCTCCATGCACCCCACTACCTCAGTAACTTCATAACAGTAAGGAATTAGGGTCAAAGGTAGATTGTATGTAATGCCGCGTACACAGGGCAGAGAAACTCGACGGGCGGAACACATCGTTCCGCCCGTCGAGGTTCTCTGCCGGCCGTCAGATTTGGCGACCCGCCCATCGGGAAAGGCAACCAGCCATTCATCCTGACGGGCCGTCGAGCAAATAGAGAACCTGTTCTCTATTTGCTCGATGGGTTTCCCGACGGGCGGGGCTCGCCGAGAGCGTACACACAGGTTCTCGGCAGAATGCGGCTCCCAGCGAGGTTCTCACTGGTTTCTGCGGAGAACCTCGGCCGTGTGTACGGGGCTTAAGATTCAATCCATGATCCATCCCTTTTGTTTAGCAGTATTTTTTTTTCAAATATAACTTTTGGAAACTTATTGTTTGACTTCTGCAAAAGGGCTAGTCTGGGTTCTCCATGCTCTAGCTATTACACATACTTTTTTTTGCTGCTGTAAGAAAATGCATAACCAGCTTAAACTTGGTACACCTCTGAGACTGTGCAAAAGGGCTACATAGGGATCCTTGCAGAATGATTTGGCAGTACCTGTATAGCACATTTGATTGACCTTTATCCAATCCCACTAAATATGTCAAAATGCTGCGGTGGCTCAACGCGATTGGCACTGCGCTGACAAGCCGTTCACCTATGCAGCTAAGGGTTCGGATCCCGGACTCAGCTGCATGTGAATTGAGTTTGGTGGTCTCAGCCCGGCTCCCGGTGGGTGTGCTGTGTGAGGTAAGCCTGCGCTTAGTACGCCCACCCCCCTCCCACAAAACCACCAAACTTACACTCACTCGAAATTGGGTTAACATGCACGCACTTTGGCCACGCAGTCTCTAAAAAAAAAAAGAGAGAGGCGAAGGACTAACAGGGCTGGCTGAGCGGGCTAGATCCTTTCACTCCCTCATAGGGGAGTCCCTCTGCCCCGTTGGGCTTCAAAGCGGAGCAGGTAGGGCGGGCTGTGTGGGAGGACCCCCTCACACCCACCATTGCCACCCGGGGACATAGAGAAAGATGGCAGTCTGGCTCCTCTCTCGAGTACACTCACAAAATACACTTTGAAAAAAAAAATATGTCAAAATGAGCCATCCAATTGACAACACCGAAAGCATTTGAAGAAGTGGGTCAGGGTTGCATAAGAAATCCTCAAAGGTCCTAAATACCATCAAAGAGAGGTTTTAGAATTGACCTTCAAAACCAGCAGACCTGGTGCCAGTAATCCATCCTCTGCAATTGTGGCACCTCACAAGTCGGTATCCCACATAACAGCATACAAAGGTAGGGTGTCTATAGACACTAGACAATATAGATAGAACAGAGTGTATCATCAATATAAGGCAACTAAAGTTTTTAAAAGAATGTTAGCAAATGCAGTTTCTGTGAATGTCCACTTGGTATAATAAACAGGTTAAATAAATGTGTCAATTATACTTATATCAATACTACCATTATAACCATTAGATGCAATGACCAATATCACACTTTATTAGCAGATTTTTGTTTATTTATTCTTAGAAATTCTATAAAAAAAAAAATACAAAACAATTGTGCTCTAAAACAGTCCCAAGTTTATAACCACATTTTTACTGTGTCCAGATTTTAGCTGTCTCTTTTGAACATTTATATTCTTCCTTTTTTATGGATACCTATTTTTTTTACTTTGCCATCTTTCAATGAATAACTACTGTATATGAATGTTAGATGTTTACAAAGGCAACTTGATAGAAAAGCTATGCTTATGCATATCAATGCTATCCATCATATTGGGGATTTATGACTCTGGCATTATATGTCTCACATGATTTATGCTCATAAATCAGTATTAGTGGAATGTATTTGTAAATTTAAAACATGCCTATGGTAGATAAGAGGGATAACAAGTGTTTTCAATTGTGAAGTAGAAAACAGATGCAAACAATCTATTTAAGGTAGAATACATACAATAAATGACAGCCAGCCCAAACCTTGCCATGATAAAGACGAATAACCAGTCACTGGGGAAATGATTTGCAGCATTAAACATGATGAACATATTAGCTAGGGAAGGTGGAGCTAAATCCCCATTGGGTTAATTCTAAATGAGCTAGAAAACATTAATCTTAACTGGAACATATTGCATATTATAACTAAGTTATTGGTGTTTTTTTTACGATTGGATCATTTACTAAATGTGTGAAATCTCTTCATATAATCCCGAGCTTTAATTGAGAACTAACAAATGTCTATTTTTGCACCTCAGTCTTTATTTTCTTTACATTCCTAAATTATGCAATTCATTACTGCTTAAAGTGTTACTAAACCCAGTAATATGAAAATAGTTAATCTGCCTGCCCCCCCCCCCCACCACAGTTACAATAAAATACTGCCACTATTTACCTTTTTGGATGATCTGTGTAACACGGTTACATCATAAACTGCACAGTTTCTCCAGCGCTGAGAGTTTATGTAGGAGGAGATTTCTACTGCAGCCTGTATACACGCCCACATGTGTGATGTCAGTATCACGTGACCTGGCTAAGCTCTGAGAACAAGTAAATGTTTTCTCCAGCATAAAATACACAACTGAGCATGTGAATGTCGGCTACTGCCTGTGTATTGGCTGGCCTTCTCAAGATAGATAATGCAAGAAGGGAAGGATCTGTGCATACAGTATAAAAAGCCTTTTTACACAATGCAGAGGAATAACCCATTAAGGCCACAGTGAGTATAACAAGCATGCTATGCTGCATATACAGACAGATGTTACTGTTGTAGGTTAAATTTACTGTACTTACTTTAGTTTACTTTTGTTAATCTTTTTCTCACAGATTTGAGGCATATAAGAAGATTTGCCCTTCACCCTATATGCTCATCCACCATAAGTTTTAGGCACTGCCTATTACTGCTAGAAGACCGCTGTAGAAGATTGATACTAAAGAAGGACTTGACAGCCTTGCTTAGGCAGCCACCACAACTGCTGCTCCTCCATTCATCAACAACAAGATCCAAACCATGTTGACAATAAAAGGGGTTATTACCAATCACTTTAAAGGATGTTAAAGTGGTTTTAAATTCTGCAAAAAAAAATGTAAGACAAAGGCATAATTAACTAGTATGCCTACGTGCCGTTACTTCAGTGCGCATGTGCCGTTGATGTCGGCACATGCATATACAGTTATTATCTCCTAAACTGTGCAAGTTTAGGAGAAATTCATGGTATCTACAGGTAAGCCTTATTATAGGCTTACCTGTAGGCAAACATGGTTGTAAAGGGTTTACAACCACTTTAAGAAGTTCATCCACAGCAGCTCTAGCAGTGTGTCCTATCCTGCATCCTTTCCTGTCATCAGCAAGTTTACCCAGTGGGCCATTAAGGAGGTAAAACATTCATGCCCATTCTTGCTAGACCATATGTCTGTGGTCTTGTGGACTCTTCCACTGACCTCATGGCTCAGGAACAAGAGGACATTATCTTCCTCATGTTGGTGGAGTACAGGGGTGAATCTGGATGAAAAAATGGCAGCAGGAACCTAAGTCACAGAAGCTGGAACAGGAACAGCTTTAACCACTTATCTACCAGCCATGGTCAATTGACGGCGGCAAGGTAGCTCAGTTGTTCTGACATATGACGTCCTCGTCTTTTAAAGCCGATAGGGGACGCGCGTGCACCCGCCGCTTTACTGGGAACACGATGCGCATGCCTGGTGGCCGTGATGCCCGGCGGGCACCCACGATTGCCCAGTAACTGAGCAGGGACGTGGAGCTCTGTGTGTAAACACAGAGCTCCACGTCCTGTCAGGGAGAAGAGACCGATGCTGTGTCCCTTGTACATAGGGGCACAGATTGGTCACCTCCCCCAGTCACCCCCTCCCCCTACAGTTAGAACACTCACTAGGCTACACATTTAACACCTTCCCCACCCCCTAGTGGTTAACCCCTTCCCTGCCAGTTACATTTATACAGTTATCAGTGCATCTTTATAGCACTGTTCACGGTATAAATGTGAATGGTCCCAAAAATGTGTCAAAAGTGTCCGATGTGTCCGCCATAATGTCGCAGTCCTATAAAAAATTGCAGATCGCCACCATTACTAGTAAAAAATGTCCCCTATTTTGTAGGCGCTATAAATTTTGTGCAAACCAGTCACTATACGCTTATTGCAATTTTTTTTTTTCATCAAAAATATGTAGAAGAATACGTATTGGCCTAAACTGAGAAAAATATGTTTTTTTTTTTTTTTTTTAAATGGGATATTTATTATAGCAAAAAGTAAAAAATATTGTGTTTTTTTCAAAATTTACGCTCTTTATTTGTTTATAGCACAAACAATAAAAACCGCACAGGCGATCAAATACCACCAAAAGAAAGCTCTATTTTTGGGAAAAAAAGGACATCGATTTTGTTTGGCAGCCACGTTGCACGATTGTCAGTTAAATCGACGCAGTGCCGGAAGCTGAAATTTCGCCTGGGCAGGAAGGTGGTAAAATCTTCTGGGGCTGAAGTGGTTAAAGCCAGTGATTTTGCAAATTTGGAACGGAGATCCTGGGCATGGGGTGACTGTGTGTGTGTTTTTTACCTAAACTCTAGCTGCTGGGGAAGGGATACTTGTCTGCTCATTGATACTGCAGAAGATAGCAGAGTGGGGTTTGGAGACTCAGTGTGTGATTGCAGCCTACACTTTCCCCTATTCACTGATCAATTATATACTTCCTTATAAAAAAAAGGCCTACACAACTGAACTTTGGGGAGTCGATCTTGTGATTTCAGATGCCTACAACTGTGGAACAGTGCCATCTGGTGGATAAATAATGCTGTTCATTTCACTCCTCTGTGAGCTGACCCTGGTTGACACTTTCCTCACTGATATCGTGCCTCTCCCTCAATTCCTCCTCACTGCCTAAGCTACAGTATGGTATAGACCTCACCACCATCACTCTTCTCCTTATTTTCTGGAGCCAACTTAGCAGTAGGCTGTAGCTTCAAAAACATCACTGGAAATTGGTTCTCTCTGACTGTGTTCTGCCTCCTAAAAGTCCCCCCTGACCACTGCTCTGTGGATACAGAACCGTCTCACGTAAACAAACTCTGCCTCTCCCTTTAGGCCTTCCAGACATGAAGGCAATTGGTAATTCTCTAGTTTTACCAGCTATCAGTAACGTGGTGCTTTGATGCACTTGACACCGCTTTAAACTGGACCACAACAGTATTCAGTGCTGTGCTGCTAACAAAGGGTATTCTGCTGTTTCACTACGAAGTTCACGCTGCTGCTGACCCTGTAAACCAAAAAATAAAAATAAACAAAAGAACTAGGCTTCAAACATTGACCCTAAATCACTATAACACTATTTTTTTTTCTTTTTTCGTTAACTTAAAAACAAGGATAAATGTGAACACAAACAAAAATGATAAAGCAATAAAAACAAAACAGAATTTGACACTGACTTTGGCATACACACAAAAAATCTGTCCTAATAATGGACGGTTGAGTCCATTCAACAGTGCCTCTCTATAACTCCAACACACTCTGACAAATTATTCACAACACATTATTGGCCACAGTATTGTTCCTGTATTGCACTTCAAGTCATTCTGAGATGCTCCTTTTGGTAAACCCAAAGTTTGGCCAAACGCCAAACAGGATAAAGTTCAAACTGAATTTAACATCAGTTAACTGGGTTAAATGTGATGTAATTTGTTAACATAGCATAGCCAAACATAGTTAAACCAGTTTTCTAAACTGTTACCATGTGTCGAGGTGAAAATAATTAATTAATAATTAAGCCTCCAAGCCGTAACTACAAAGACCCTGTTCCTGAAGGGGTTAAGCTACAGCAAAATAACTCTTGAAAGGTAGCATGTAGAGATCAGAACCTGTGTCAATGAGGCACAGTGGAGTGAATCACAGGCTGTAAGGTGAACCCTCTGGCAATCAAGACGTTGGTTGCTGAACACCTGTGGCCTGTCCAGCACCCTGATACACAGAGGAACCCTAATCCATTATAGGCCTAAGAGATTGGTGTTGAGCTTGTGGTATGCTTCCTTGTTTTGTACAAGTACTACACACTGTTCTGTTTTATTTTTTGCTAAACTTTTACCAACTTGGCTGGCTGAGGTTTCCAGGCTACCTCATATCACAGTTGTGTAATGAGAAATATTTTTTTGTTTTCCATAAAACAGATCTTAATTTTAGGTGTTTTGGAGGCTTTCATTGCTGTCACATACCTGGTTAGTGAATCTGATGTGCAGATTAAGGTCTCTCGTACAGCTTCAGCTCAGGGGCCACTGATGGTAGAACAGTAGCCACAAGAGCAAGGCAAGGTTAAGAAGTCTGTGTCCAGAAATCTGTGTCAGTGGTTGTTGACATTTCACTGGAGGTTACTAGGAAAAAGGAGCAGCAGACAGCAGGAAGTTGTTGGCATCAGGCAGGCAGGTGAAGTACAGTATTTATAGGCGTATAACACACACAAGCGTATAACACGCACCCTAACTTTATGATGGAAGTTTCAGGAAAAAAAACTTCCACAGCCCCCTGCGTATAACATGCAGACACAGTTTACCCTCTATTTTCAGGGGGAAAAAAGTGAGTGTTATATGCCAATAAATACAGTACTTAGCTGTTGACAGCCTGTGGATTCCCGGCAGGAAGTGGGGGCCAAGTGAGAGTGTACTGGACTGAAGGAGTTGTGGCAGCAGGATGTGAAGGATGCATGGTCAGACAAGCTGGGTCAGTAACAAACAGGCAGATCAGGCATAAACAACAGGTGGAGAAGTTGTCAGGTCACAGTCCAAGGTCAGCAATGAAGGAGCAGATAAACCAAGAACAGAAGGCAGAAGAGGAATCCAGGGAAGAGCTGAGGTCAGGATTGGTAGCAGATAAATGTGGTCAGAAGCAAGCTGGGTCAGGATAAGAGGTCAGATACAGAAATTAGGAATAAGCACACCAAACACTGTAGATCAAACAGCAACTAGCCAGTGCAATAGCCTCTTTTAAATAGGCAGTTTGGCACCAGTATTGGTAACAGGTTTGAGCCAGTCGATTTCCATTGCCATGTGTACAGGAGTATAATAAAGGGCAGGATCTGGTTGCCCTACTCCACTTCTGTTCTTAGGGCTTAAAGGGGTTCTAAAGCCTTACGTTTTTTTACCCTAATGCATTCCTATATTTACCTGAACCTGATTTCTTCTTACTGGGCAGATTGATAGCACTGGGAGCCCATTTCTCATCAGAAGGTATTTTACTTTATATAGGGAATGGGTCTTAAGTCTCTCCCTAAAGGTAGATATTTGTGTGTCTAATACAAGGGGTAAAGCTTGTTATGTTGTAGTTCCAGATGGTGTAACTGAAGTAGAAGATTATTAGTGCTTTTTCCCTTGCTCTGCTTTTTATCTATGCCAATGTTTAATCAAAACACTGTGAATAAATAACTTATGCGAGGCCCACAGAGTATAAGGGTAGTCAACTGACCCTTTATTAATAATATATGTTAAGGAAAGTTTGTAGTTCACAAAATATGTTTGCTTTGATTTATGGCTCTTGCAAAAAGGGCATTGTTAAAATGCAAACTGGAGCATTTTGGTGGCATTTTTGATGGTTGTAGTTCTAAGAAAATTGGGGCATGGTCCAAAATCCAATATGCAACATTACCAATCCCTGCATTGAGGACTATTGGTAATGATGAATGGTTTATAATTAAAACAAACCAATTACATGTACAGCAGAGTGGAAAGTTAAATCATTTTCCTTGGGATGAAGTAATTTTTAAAACATCTAAGAGTTGATGGGCATGTAGAGACTTTCTGAGCCTGTTCCAGGTTGCTAAGGAAACATGTAAACTACCTGCAAAAGCATATTTGTATTTGTATGCATCTAAAGTAAAAATGAAATCCTCTCCCATAATAGGAATCACTTTAATCTGTCTAAGAATGACTCATGGAACGAGCTCGGAGTGGTATTGGGACAATATACATTTTCTAGGGTAAAGATTTGTGCCCAAATATGACCATGAGAAGTAAGAATATACTCTAGTTGTCTGAAATGAAAAGTTGCCACAGACGTGATTTAGCTACTAGGATACGTGTTCCCTAAGATGTGGAAGTCAGAGAGGGATTATGGCAAACTGTATGGTAGTGATAATGATTTGGAATTTTGTCAGCCCAGAAATTTGATTCCTGAAAAAAGGCAGCATGAGCCATTTTTTATAGTACTATTTGCTTGAATATTTAAAAAAATATTAAACTCACTATGCATACATTGCTACTAAGTTAAAAATATTTCAACATAATAAGTACAATGTACTGTATCTACAATTAAATTAAATTGTAAGAAGTGTCTTGTAACTTTTAGCGTACATTTCAATATTACTGTAAATAAATATGCTAAATTTCGAAATAAAATTATTAAGTAGAACAAGATAATGATGGTTCTACAGTGAAGTTTCATATGAAAGATAATAGCACCGACATATGAGACCAATACACATGATTACAAATGGAAATATGATGAAAATGTATTATTTCCTCTAAAATAGCCTAATTAAATTCGACAAATGGATAATTAAATTAACATATTAGAAATATTTGCACATAAAAAGCTTGCAGCTATTATTTCATGTAAAACAAATGGTGGTCATTATTATGATGTCCCGTGAGGCCCAGAATGAACAGCGTAGGGTAGAATATAATTGGTTACAATGCAACGCACTAGCAATATCTGCCATAATTTATTCTGCTTCCCAGTGCATTTACCTGTGCTGCTATTAATTTTCTATAGCACAGATCTATAATTTTCCACACACATGTGAAAAAGAAGATAAATATT
This sequence comes from Rana kukunoris, assembly GCA_029574335.1. Lineage (NCBI taxonomy): Eukaryota > Metazoa > Chordata > Amphibia > Anura > Ranidae > Rana > Rana kukunoris. The sequence goes on from CM056052.1 coordinate 284,164,277, forward strand.
TTACAGCTGCATTTGTCCCAATTGTGTAACATATGTATTTCCAAACCTCATTTAATATTTTGGTAAAAATACATCAACTCTCCCTTGTGAGCTCTCGCTTTAAGTTCCATGTCTGACTATTAATAGGTAATCAGTTTGTTGCATTTGTTATCTCCTACCATACTGTTCATATATGTTCAGAAGGATAAAAACAAATGGAATATAGGGCCAGATTCACGTACATTGGCGCATATATAGACCGGCGTAGCGCAACTCCTTCACGTTAGACCGGCTCAATTTCGAGCCACAAGTGCCGTATCCACAGAGTATTTGAGCCCAAATTTGCGCCGGCGCAACTTCAATTACGAGGCCTAAGGCAGTGTAATTCAAAGTGGGAAGGACGTGGGCGTGTTCCATTGAAATGACCTGTGACCCCATGCAAATGAAGGGCCGGCCAGACTGGGCATGTGCATGACGCTGAATATGGTCAGAGCCTCTCTGCACATGCTCACTACTCGGCCCGGAGCAATCAGCGAGATAGGAACTAGGCCCGGCAGACTTAGTGAGATACGCCCAGTGCATAAATAGGCCCAGACATACGCCCTTTCATTGCAAAAGTACATCCATTTGTTTCCCTCCCTGAAGCAAGGTGCTTTTGTTCCGTTGTCTGTTGCTGTTTTAGGTTTGTGTCATGTCGGTGTGTTCCATTATTTTGAGGGCCATCACCCAATTTATATACACACATACAAATATATATATATATATATATTTAAAAAAAATGTATAATAATAAATAATATAATTATAATAATATTTAAAATATTAAATATATATTAGATATAAAAAATAAAATTATATATTTATTATATTAACTAATTTTAAATATATTCTAAACAGAAAAAATGTATATAAAATATATATTTAGCCATTAGGGTGAAAAGAGCCACTGGCAAGAGAAATGGAGTGTTGCCAGTACCTAGCCCAGTGGCGGTCGGCAGATCCTCTTCCGTGTAAGAACAGGGGAGTCCGCGCTATGGTGAATAAAGTAGCTGCTGCCTCCCAGTAGGATCCCTATGTGGGGACCTAATGTAAATATGGATAGGAGAAAAGGAAATGGCGCTGCTAAATAATAATAATAAGAAAAAAAGGTGTCTCTAGAGTCTAATAGGTAGGAATCCCTACTAGTGTGGTTGATTACACTAGTAACCACACTAGTAGGGATTCCTACCTATTAGACTCTAGAGACACATTTTTTTCTTTGTTTTATATAGTTTAGGGTGCATCGGTCACAACTGGCATCCTTATAGCAGCATAGGATCATTTTACTTTATCAATCTTTGGGCCTGCTGGCCCGCACAGGCTCCTGACCTAATTAATCCACCTTTACTCAATTTCACTGAAATTAGTGGAAGCTGAGGAACCAACATCTTCCCTCCTATTAACACAGGGTATCTCTCCAATTGCACCCTAATTCCAACCAAAAGGGGGGCCTATTACCATTGGGCTCACCCCACGCATATACCCGACAAAGATCCTCTCCCGTGCCCTCCTCTGTGCCCTCCTCCTTCTGCGCTCATCTAAAGTCAGTAGTATAGCTATGAGCAAGGATGCCCCTGGCATGTTGGCATATAGATTGTTGTCCTGCAAGTGTGGCTGTTCAGCTCATCCCTAACAGTGTTGCTTTAGCTGACATGTAGATGGATTGTCCAAATTCAAACCTGCTTGTATAAGGACTAACTTTAGACCGGACGTGCAGCTGATGCGCACAGGGCGTAGCCTGCCCCGCACAAACTTACTTTTGTGGATCGGCGTATCTCCCTCATTTGCATATTTGCATAGGAAATCAATGGTGTGGACGGAATAAATATGCACCTAGGATGTGCAGGCGTAGGCAAGTTAGGCCGAACGGGAATAGCCTATTTTGGTGCGTATCTAGTTCTGTGGGTACGGTGCATAGATATTCCGACTTAGGCGACACATCTCGAGATACTCCGGCGTAAGTGCTTTGTGGATCTGGCCCATAGTTGTTATAATTGTTCATTGATCTATCATGTCCCTGCATGGTTATAGTTGCTGTTGCTTTCACAGTATAGTAATTTTAGCCTAAAAAATATGAGTACTAATAATATATTGTTATAATGGTTACAAAAGAGAATGGCACCCACATTTTAGTTGCAGGAAGAGACTGATACTTATTTACTAGGAGCTGGTCAAATTAGGGAAAAATTGCTTAAATTATATGTTGGAAGGCAACATGGTTTAATATCATACTTCTGAAGTTTCACTTCCTGGTTAAAAAAGCTGAAAACAGCTTAAAGACGCAATAAAACGCTGAAAAACACAGCTATTTTGCGTTTATCAGCATTTTAAAGCCATAAGCTTTTATGGGTGTACAATTGTGCTAAAAATTGAGGCCATGACCGAAAAGGGGCATGTACCCCCATCCCTATCTATTAGCAAAAATAAAATATAAAAGGAAAGGGGAATGGATATAGGAAAGTGGGACTTTATATGGAGCACACAACCTTAGGAAAAAACAACTATCAAATAATTCATAGTTTACAATATTCATGCATGTGCAGATTGTTTTTGGAATTTTATCGGAAGTGTACAAACAATGTCAAATTGATGTATTTTTAATGTATTTATGTTCTCTATACTATCAAGTATATTATACAATTTTTTGTTTAATTACTGCTTAACTGTACCAAATAAAACATTTATATTTTCAATTATTTGATAGTTGTTTTTCCCTAATGCCACGTACACAGGATCAGTTCGTCTGATGAAAACGGTCTGATGGACCGTTTTCATCAAACAAACTGAATGTGTGTGAGCCCCATCAGTTATTTTTCCATCGGTGAAAAAACTTAGAACCTGTTTTTAAAATTATCTGATGGTTAAAAAACCGATATAAAAAAACGATCGTCTGTGGGGAAATCCATCGGTTAAAAATCAACGCATGCTCAGAATCAAGTCGACGCATGCTCGGAAGCACTGAATTTCATTTTTCTCAGCACATTGTTGTGTTTTACGTCACTGCGTTCTGACACAATTGTTTTTTTTAACTGATGGTGTCTAGGCATGACTGATGAAAGTCAGCTTCATCGGATATCTGATGAAAAAATCCATCAGACCGTTTTCATCGGATGAACCAATCGTGTGTACAGGGCATTAGACTGTGAGCTCCATATAAAGTCCCACTTTCCTATATCCATTCCCCTTTCCTTTTATATTTAACTTTTTCTAGTAGATAGGGATGGGGGTACATGCCTCTCAATTAAAGTCCCACCCCGTAATTATGTTCTGTTTCAATGATCCAGGGATAGGGGCATGCAGTCTGAGGCCTTGTACACACAATGTAATATATCTGATGGAAACGGTCCGTTTGCCCCTACACACGAGCGGATTTTTTGGCTGAAATGGTCCGTCGGACCATGTTCAGCGGAAATATTCCCTCATGTGTACAAGGCCTTACTATACTAATTTATTATCTGCCATTAGCACATGCATTAGAATAGTGGTCCAATTTTATTACTTTAACCACTTCAGCCCCGGACCATATTGCTGGTCAAAGACCAGAGCACTTTTTGTGATTCGGCACTGTGTTGCTTTAACTGACAATTGTGCGGTCGTGCGACGTGGCTCCGAAACAAAATTGGCTTCCTTTTTTCCCCACAAATAGAGCTTTCTTTTGGTGGTATTTGATCACCTCTGCGGTTTTTAGTTTTTGCGCTATAAATAAAAATAGAGCTACACTTTTGAGAAAAATTAATATTTTAATAAATATCCCCCAAAAATATATAAAACAACTATTTTTTTCCTTAGTTTAGGCCAAAACGTATTCTTCTACATATTTTTCGTAAAAAAAAATTGCAATAAGCATTTATTGATTGGTTTGCGCAAAAGTTATAGCGTTTACAAAATAGGGGTAGTTTTATGGCATTTTTATTAATATTTTTTTTTACTGGTGATGGCAGTGATCAGCGATTTTTTTTCAGTACTGCGACATTATGGCAGACACTTGGCGGACATTTTGGCGGAACTGAATCGCCTCTGGGCGCTTGTTGTTCCTGTCTCCTTTGATATCAAAAGAGACGAGTCTTGATCTTTCTCCTGAATGCTGAGTGGTTTTCCTCCAACCGAATACTGGTTGGTAAAGCGTTCCATAGTCTGGGACCTTGGCCTGTGAATCTTCTTTCTCCTTTAGACTTGTAGTTGGCTTTCGGTATCTGTAGTAGATTTTTATTGGTCCCTTGGGTGGTGCGGGGCCAGGACTCATGTTTCTCTAGGTATCCTGTCAGCCCTGGGAACTGCCATGTGCACCCCTGGTGACCCCTCCTCCCCTCCTGGGGTGGGCGGGTGCCATGCGCTGCACATCAACATCACGTATATACGTCCACGTGTGTTGCATCCTGGCCGGGACGTCACCAATTGTCCATCTGCGTGCAACATGGGGGTTGTTTTTGGCGCCAACCACTGGGTATCTTTGACGCTCAGGTGGCGGCACCTTCTGACCCATACGCACGCATCATGACATTGGGGGTGTGTGCTTGGGCAGTGCTCTCTTAAGCCCATCACTGTTTGGTCTCACTCGTGGCTCCCAGTCCCTCACAACCACTGTACTCCTAAGGATTAACATCTATGCTTCTATACAAGGTAACCATATTTTACCTGGGTCCTTACATATATCCATTACTGGGGTTGTTGTATTACATTTATTGTAGATCTCATTCCCCATATGCCTTATGTTAAGATACCATACTCCTCTATATGGAGTTTTATATAATTGCCATCATTGTTATCTCCACAGAAGCCCTAAATAGATGTTTCTATGCTACATCATGCTTCATTACCAAGGCTACTGGGACTTTCCCTCTATGTTATGAGTATCCATGCCTTCCTTAAGGGGCCATGTGGTGGGTTGCGTTCCTGGCACACGCTCCCTCAGTGCCCATGGGAGACATTACCGACGGACCTCTGGGTCCAATGGGCCACGTTATATCTCTCTACACAGCATGCTTGTCTGTAAGTTTTATTAAGGGACTGGTTCGTCCTACCATATGTGCAATTATATCCTCTGCCACATGTTAATCACAAATCAAATTACTATATAATTCTACATTTTATTTTAGATATGCATCACGTAGCAAACCACGAAACGCGTCGAGCTAGCCACAAGCCGGATTGCACCTTTATGATCTCTACAATTTTACAATTTTATTTTATGCAGTTTTGTGGGTTCTAGATTGGGACGCCACTACCCTAGGGTCCCTTTCAATTATTTGATAGTTGTTTTTCCCTAAGATTGTGTGCTCCATATAAAGTCCCACTTTCCTATATCCATTCACCTTTCCTTTTATATTTTATTTTTGCTATGTTATTAAACATGAACGTATCCTTTAAGGGTCTCTCAGACCACTGGCTCTTCACCAAAACCTGGAAACTAGGCTGGAGATGTCTTCTTTCCAAAGGCACTTTTAAATCTCCAAACTCCGAAGCCTATTCTAGAGAAAGCAGTAAAAACAGTTTTCTCGGTTCAAAATCAATATTCCAAAACCAATATTCCTGTGTCCCACACTCTGCACATGTGTGAACACTGTGTCCTTTTTCCAACCATTTTCCCAACTGCAGGGTTTCACATTGTCATATATCTCCCACACCTTCAGTTCTGAACTCTTGATTGGGGGACCTCTTTGCCTGCTGTCAGCCATGTAGGCTAGGTCTTTCCTTACTTTGAATCTCAACAGGATCCTTCTGTTATTTACACTAAGCTTTCTCCCTCTTCTCTTGGGGTTCCTGAGCTTATTCACGCTTTCTGGATTTGCACTGTCTTTCCTTATATGTCTCCCCAACTCCTTGTCCTGAAGCTCTAGGGAACCCACTGTGGTTATTGCAGAGTCACTTTCACCCTCATTGCAACTATCTTGAACTACTCTCTGTGTTCCTCTGGGCTAACCAACACTTTTTTTGGTTCCCATCTGTAATCAAATCATTAGTTACAGTAACATTCAGTAATAAATATAAGCCAACAACTCTAAGGCCGCGTACACACGAGGGGATATGTCCGCTGAAAACGGTCCAATGGACCGTTTCAGCAGACATCTCCGCTCGTGTGTATGGGCTAGCGGACAGATTTGTCCACCCGACAGATTTCAAAGCAAGCTTTGAAATCTATCCGGTGGGAATCTGTCCGCCCGACATGTCTGCTGGTTAGTACACTTACCAGCAGACATGTCAGCTCCCACCGCCGCCGCGCTGCTGCCGAATGGATTCGGCGCATGCGCGGAAGTGTTTTACTTCCTGGTGCGGTGACGTAGCGGTGACGCGGCGGCGTCAACGTCACCGCCGCGTCATCGCCACGTCACCGCGCCGTCCGGCGGCGGGGAATTTGATCCGATGGTGTGTACACGCCATCGGATCAAACTCCCGATCGGACATATCCGATGGAAATGGTCCGCGGACCGTTTTCATCGGATATATCCGATCGTGTGTATGGGGCCTAAATGGCAACTGGTGCAAGGTGTCTAGCCCAAGAGTTATGTTTTCCATTTATTTATTTTTTGCACTTGGTAGATTTTTGCACATTGGCTATTCTACTATCACCATCTATGCTCTTATTTCACAGGTCTGATTATTTGTTATTGTTGGGAATTTGTGTCTTCTGATTCCATCTATGTATTTGTAGATACTGCTCTTTAGTTTCCCCGTCGGGGTGCCATGTCTTTTTTCCGCAACTTCCAGTCCAGACACCTTGCAGCAGTTCCCATTTAGAGGTGTTATTAGTGGGAATGCTTTAATAAGCATTCCCAGTATTGTTATTCGTTTTTTATTATTCTTAATTTTATTATTCCGTACGTTTTTTGGCTCTGCGTAACTTCGCCATACTTTCAGCGATTGAGACCATTCAACTTTTAAAATGTTCATCTCATTCAGCTAACGATGGGACTTCTTCAAGTTTTTTTGTGCTATTTATACTTTTTAAAATATTAAGCTTTTAGTCGCTTTTTTTTAACATTGAAGTCAATGAGAACATGCTTTTCCCTGCTTCAAAACTCATGCCGTTCAAAATGTATCTCCTCCTTCATACTTTCACCGACAGACACCAAACAAACTTTACCACGGTCACAAAATATTCAGCTATCCGGCTATGACTTTTCAGATTGAAATCTTTTATAGTTTTTGTGAAAAAGCAATTTACGTTTAGTGATTTTTTCAGAAAATTTTATCGATTAAACAGTCTTTCTATGGAGACATGCTAGAGTGAGTCATGTGACCTTTAGAGTGTGAGTTTTGAAAAACCTCGGATTATCTATAAAAAGGGGGAACAAATTGCTCTCACGCCCACAAGATCTACTTGTTATACACAATTTATATATCAAATGGAAGGTATTTTTGTCTGCTTTCAGGCGATGTGATCAGTTTTGTGATGCGCATTTTACTTTTCGTTGCTGGAGCTTCTAAAGGACAAGAGTTCCAAATTTTTCCCCATAGACCTTCATTATAACGCGCTTTTAAAATTTGTTAGTAAGACACACAAAGATACTCTTTTCTAAATCGCTGACATGGCCACATTTTTAAGTTTATCAACATAAATTTCATATCGATGCGTTCACAAGGGTCTTGTCTTTTATACGGTGAAGTCGCTGTATCGATCGCATGTACGGTTGTGGATTTATTAAGGTTTGTTTGAAGGGTTATTTCACTTATTTTGTGTGTAGATAAAAGCGTTTGTAATGGTAATTCTTTCCCTAAATAGCTTTCTTTACCTCAGTGCAATTATCCCCTCACACACCTGGGGGAGGGGAGAAAACCTCTTGAGGGGGGAGGGGCGACCAGGAAGTCAGGACGCTCTGTACTTTGCAGATAGAGAAAGGAGCTGTGTGTTAGTGGGCATCCTGCTCACCCCCTCTCCCCTCAAGAGGCTTTCTCCACACCAGGGAAAAAGCCTTGCACTACTGTGTGGAGTTACAGACAGAAGAACAGGAAGTGAGGATTTCTCAGAAGAAATAAGGACATTTAAAAGCAAAATCAAAGGATGAGGTAAGTAAAGGAGGACTGCACAAAGGTAAAGGAAGTTATTTAGGGAAAATGATTTTACCTTTACAACACCTTTAATGATTAAAGAGAGGCTTTAGAAGTACTGAAGGAACACTGCTTGTATGTCCTAAAGATAGTATAGCGGTTATGGTGAATGGGATTTGTGCGGGCTTAGCAATTCAGCTATTCAGCATTCCCACGTATTTTCCTCAGGAAATGCATTTTCTAGTTCTTATTATGTCTTAATTTTATTATTCCGGACGTTTTTTGGCTCTGCGTAACTTCGCCATACTTTCAGCGATTGAGACCATTCAACTTTTAAAATGTTCATCTCATTCAGCTAACGATGGGACTTCTTCAAGTTTTTTTGTGCTATTTATATTTTTTAAAATATTAAGCTTTTAGTCGCTTTTTTTTAACATTGAAGTCAATGAGAACATGCTTATTCCTGCTTAAAAACGTACGTGATTCAAAATGTAACTCCTCCTTCATACTTTCACTGACAGACACCAAACAAACTTTACCACGGTCACAAAATATTCAGCTATCCGGCTATGACTTTTCAGATTGAAATCTTTTATAGTTTTTGTGAAAAAGCAATTTACGTTTAGTGATTTTTTCAGAAAATTTTATCGATTACACTGCGTGTCTATGGAGCTGGCTTAGAGTGTGTCATGTGACCTTTAGAGTGTGAGTTTTGAAAAGAATCGTATTATCTATAAAAAAGGGGGAACAAATTGCTCTCACGCCCACAAGATCTACTTGTCATACACAATTTATATATCAAATGGAAGGTATTTTTGTCTGCTTTCAGGCAATGTGATCAGTTTTGTGATGTGCATTTTACTTTTCGTTGCTGGAGCTTCGAAAGGACAAGAGTTCCAACATTTCTCCCATAGGCCTTCATTATAAACGTCATTTAATTTTTGCCAATAAAATGCACAACGACACTCTTTTCTAAATCGCTGACATGGCCACATTTTTAAGTTTATCAACATAAATTTCATATCGATGCGTTCACAAGGGTCTTGTCTTTTATACGGTGAAGTCGCTGTATCGATCGCATGTACGGTTGTGGATTTATTAAGGTTTGTTTGAAGGGTTATTTCACTTATTTTGTGTGTAGATAAAAAGCGTTTGTAATGGTAATTCTTTCCCTAAATAGCTTCCTTTACCTCAGTGCAATATTCCCCTCACACACCTGGGGGAGGGGAGAAAACCTCTTGAGGGGGGAGGGGCGACCAGGACACTCTCTACTTTGCAGATAAAAGAGCTGTGGGTTAGTGGGCGTCCTGCTCACCCCCTCAAGAGGCTTTCTTCACACCAGGGAAAAAGCCTTGCACTACTGTGTGGAGTTACAGACAGAAGAACAGGAAGTGAGGGTTTTTCAGAAGAAATAAGGACATTTAAAAGCAAAATCAAAGGATGAGATAAGTAAAGGAGGACTGCACTAAGGTAAAGGAAGCTATTTAGGGAAAATTATTTTACCTTTACAACACCTTTAATGATCAGAGAGGCTTTATAAGTACTGAAGGAACACTGCTTGTATGTCCTAAAGATAGTGTAGTGGTTATGGTGAATGGCATTTGAGCGGGCTTAGCAATTCAGCATTCCCATGTATTTTCCTCAGGAAATGCATTTTCTAGTTAGTGGGAATGCTTTAATAAGCATTCCCAGTATTGTTATTTGTTTTTTATTATTCTTAATTTTATTCCGTACGTTTTTTGGCTCTGCGTAACTTCGCCATACTTTCAGCGATTGAGACCATTCAACTTTTAAAATGTTCATCTCATTTAGCTAACGATGGGACTTCTTCAAGTTTTTTTGTGCTATTTATACTTTTTAAAATATTAAGCTTTTAGTCGCTTTTTTTTAACATTGAAGTCAATGAGAACATGCTTATTCCTGCTTAAAAACGTACGTGATTCAAAATGTATCTCCTCCTTCATACTTTCACTGACAGACACCAAACAAACTTTACCACGGTCACAAAATATTCAGCTATCCGGCTATGACTTTTCAGATTGAAATCTTTTATAGTTTTTGTGAAAAAGCAATTTACGTTTAGTGATTTTTTCAGAAAATGTTATCGATTAAACAGTCTTCCTATGGACATGGCTCAGAGTGAGTCATGTGACCTTTAGAGTGTGAGTTTTGAAAAACCTCGGATTATCTATAAAAAAGGGGGAACAAATTGCTCTCACGCCCACAAGATCTACTTGTCATACACAATTTATATATCAAATGGAAGGTATTTTTGTCTGCTTTCAGGCAATGTGATCAGTTTTGTGATGCGCATTTTACTTTTCGTTGCTGGAGCTTCTAAAGGACAAGAGTTCCAAATTTTTCCCCATAGACCTTCATTATAACCGACTTTTAAAATTTGTTAGTAAGACACACAAAGATACTCTTTTCTAAATCGCTGACATGGCCACATTTTAAAGTTTATCAACATAAATTTCATATCGATGCGTTCACAAGGGTCTTGTCTTTTATACGGTGAAGTCGCTGTATCGATCGCATGTACGGTTGTGGATTTATTAAGGTTTGTTTGAAGGGTTATTTCACTTATTTTGTGTGTAGATAAAAAGCGTTTGTAATGGTAATTCTTTCCCTAAATAGCTTCCTTTACCTCAGTGCAATTATCTCCCTCACACACCTGGGGGAGGGGAGAAAACCTCTTGAGGGGGAAGGGCGACCAGGAAGTCAGGACGCTCTGTACTTTGCAGATAGAGAAAGGAGCTGTGTGTTAGTGGGCGTCCTGCTCACCCCCTCCCCCCTCAAGAGGCTTTCTCCACACCACCTCTCCTGTCACTGGGCAGTCATATAAGGTCAGGTCTGGACTCGCCTTTGGATTCTCCTCAGCCTTTCTTCTGGATCTATTAAACTTCTCTCAGTCCATATTCTATTCTACCTCAGTAACTACTTTAAAGGACTAAAAAAAGTAAAAAAAAATAAAATATGAAACACATAATCAGTGGGAAGAATGTCCCTTACATTGGTGGTCAGTGAGAAGAATTTCCCTTACATTGGTGGTCAGTGGGAAGAATGTTCCTTACATTGGTGGTCAGTGGGAAGAATCTCCCTTACATTGGTGGTCAGTGAGAAGAATCTCCCTTACATTGGTGGTCAGTGGGACGAATACTCCTAACATTGGTGGTCAGTGGGACGGATGTTCCTTACATTGGTGGTCAGTGGGAAGAATGTCCCTTACATTGGTGGTCAGTGGGAAGAATGTCCCTTACATTGGTGGTCAGTGGGAAGAATGTCCCTTACATTGGTGGTCAGTGGGAAGAATGTCCCTTACATTGGTGGTCAGTGGGAAGAATGTCCCTTACATTGGTGGTCAGTGGGAAGAATGTCCCTTACATTGGTGGTCAGTGGGAAGAATGTCCCTTACATTGGTGGTCAGTGGGAAGAATGTCCCTTACATTGGAGATCAGTGGGAAGAATGTATCTTTCATTGGTGATCTGTGGGAAGAATGTCCCTTACATTGGTGATCAGTGAGAAGAATGTCCCTTACATATGTGGTCAGTGAAAAGAATGTCCCTTGCATTGGTGATCAGTGAGAAGAATGTCCCTTACATTGGTGGTCAGTGGGAAGAATGTCCCTTACATTGGTGGTCAGTGGGAAGAATGTCCCTTACATTGGTGGTCAGTGGGAAGAATGTCCCTTACATTGGTGGTCAGTGGGAAGAATGTCCCTTTACATTGGTGGTCAGTGGGAAGAATGTCCCTTACATTGGTGGTCAGTGAGAAGAATGTCCCTTACATTAGTGATTAGTGGGAAGAATGTCCCTTACATTGGTGGTCAGTGGGAAGGATCTCCCTTACATTGGTGGTCAGTGAGAAGAATCTCCCTTACATTGGTGGTCAGTGGGACGAATGCTCCTAACATTGGTGGTCAGTGGGACGGATGTTCCTTACATTGGTGGTCAGTGGGAAGAATGTCCCTTACATTGGTGGTCAGTGGGAAGAATGTCCCTTACATTGGTGGTCAATGGGAAGAATGTCCCTTACATTGGTGGTCAGTGGGAAGAATGTCCCTTACATTGGAGATCAGTGGGAAGAATGTATCTTACATTGGTGATCTGTGGGAAGAATGTCCCTTACATTGGTGATCAGTGAGAAGAATGTCCCTTACATATGTGGTCAGTGAGAAGAATGTCCCTTGCATTGGTGATCAGTGAGAAGAATGTCCCTTACATTGGTGGTCAGTGGGAAGAATGTCCCTTACATTGGTGATCAGTGGGAAGAATGTCCCTTACATATGTGGTCAGTGAGAAGAATGTCCCTTACATTGGTGGTCAGTGGGAAGAATGTCCCTTACATTGGAGATCAGTGGGAAGAATGTATCTTACATTGGTGATCTGTGGGAAGAATGTCCCTTACATTGGTGATCAGTGAGAAGAATGTCCCTTACATATGTGGTCAGTGAGAAGAATGTCCCTTGCATTGGTGATCAGTGAGAAGAATGTCCCTTACATTGGTGGTCAGTGGGAAGAATGTCCCTTACATTGGTGATCAGTGGGAAGAATGTCCCTTACATTGGGGGTCAGTGGGAAGAATGTCCCTTACATTGGTGTTCAGTGGGAAGAATGCTCCTTACATTGGTCTTAACTTCGATAGGGTCTCCTATCTATACAGTGTGGGGCTGGTCTCCACCACCCACAAAATAAACAACAACGCAAACCTTTTTCTTGCAATGTCTTTAGAGAGCTCCTCACACTCAGGTTCCCTCCTCAGTGTCCCAAAACCAGAGAGCTCCCGTCTGATCTATTCCTGGTTGTTTTTAAGGTCCACCTGACATTGAACTCCAGTGGACCCAAATATCCGGACCGGAACACAAGAGGCCGTAAAACCCGGCCCGGATTCCGGTTCAGCTTCTCAAAATAGAACGTATGCGTGGTGAAATATATCTATGGTCAAGTATCTCACCTCGCATACCGTCACAACATTTAAAAGCAAAATCAAAGGATGAGATAAGTAAAGGAGGACTGCACTAAGGTAAAGGAAGCTATTTAGGGAAAATGATTTTACCTTTACAACACCTTTAATGATTAAAGAGAGGCTTTAGAAGTACTGAAGGAACACTGCTTGTATGTCCTAAAGATAGTGTAGTGGTTATGGTGAATGGCATTTGAGCGGGCTTAGCAATTCAGCATTCCCACGTATTTTCCTCAGGAAATGCATTTTCTAGTCTTAGATTAATTGTTAAGCTGATTTATAAGTATTTTTTTTTATTCAAGGACAGTAATATGCAGATATATTGCACTCCCCCGTCCCCCCTTTTTTTTAGGGAGTGCTTGAATAAACTTAGTAAATTAGTGTTTTGGTTTATAGATTTTACATTGGGCATCTACTCCTGAAGAAGTGGCGCTATATTCACAAAACGTGTTGAGTTATAAGCTGTACCCATGTGTTTTGTTTTTAAAAAGAAATGGAAGTGTGGAACATATGCAGTACATTAATTATTAGTGGGAATGCTTTAATAAGCATTCCCAGTATTGTTATTCGTTTTTTATTATTCTTAATTAGTGGGAATGCTTTAATAAGCATTCCCAGTATTGTTATTAGTTTTTTATTATTAGTGGGAATGCTTTAATAAGCATTCCCAGTATTGTTATTCGTTTTTTATTATTAGTGGAAATGCTTTAATAAGCATTCCCAGTATTGTTATTCGTTTTTTATTATTCTTATTAATTTTATCCTTTATTCCGTACGTTTTTTGGCTCTGCGTAACTTCGCCATACTTTCAGCGATTGAGACCATTCAAATTTTAAAATGTTCATCTCATTCAGCTAACGATGGGACTTCTTCAAGTTTTTTTGTGCTATTTATACTTTTTAAAATATTAAGCTTTTAGTCGCTTTTTTTTAACATTGAAGTCAATGAGAACATGCTTATTCCTGCTTCAAAACGTACCCGATTCAAAATGTATCTCCTCCTTCATACTTTCACTGACCGACACCAAACAAACTTTACCACGGTCACAAAATATTCAGCTATCCGGCTATGACTTTTCAGATTGAAATCTTTTATAGTTTTTGTGAAAAAGCAATTTACGTTTTAGTGATTTTTTCAGAAAATTTTATCGATTAAACAGTCTTCCTATGGAGCTGGCTTAGAGTGTGTCATGTGACCTTTACAGTGTGAGTTTTGAAAAAGAATCGGATTATCTATAAAAAAGGGGGAACAAATTGCTCTCACGCCCACAAGATCTACTTGTCATACACAATTTATATATCAAATGGAAGGTATTTTTGTCTGCTTTCAGGCAATGTGATCAGTTTTGTGATGCGCATTTTACTTTTCGTTGCTGGAGCTTCTAAAGGACAAGAGTTCCAACATTTCTCCATAGGCCTTCATTATAAACGTCATTTAATTTTTGCCAATAAAATGCACAACGACACTCTTTTCTAAATCGCTGACATGGCCACATTTTTAAGTTTATCAACATAAATTTCATATCGATGCGTTCACAAGGGTCTTGGCTTTTTATACGGTGAAGTCGCTGTATCGATCGCATGTACGGTTGTGGATTTATTAAGGTTTGTTTGAAGGGTTATTTCACTTATTTTGTGTGTAGATAAAAAGCATTTGTAATGGTAATTCTTTCCCTAAATAGCTTCCTTTACCTCAGTGCAATTATCCCCTCACACACCTGGGGGAGGGGAGAAAACCTCTTGAGGGGGGAGGGGTGACCAGGAAGTCAGGACGCTCTGTACTTTGCAGATAGAGAAAGGAGCTGTGTGTTAGTGGGCGTCCTGCTCACCCCCTCCCCCCTCAAGAGGCTTTCTCCACACCAGAGAAAAAGCCTTGCACTACTGTGTGGAGTTACAGACAGAAGAACAGGAAGTGAGGATTTCTCAGAAGAAATAAGGACATTTAAAAGCAAAATCAAAGGATGAGGTAAGTAAAGGAGGACTGCACAAAGGTAAAGGAAGTTATTTAGGGAAAACGATTTTACCTTTACAACACCTTTAATGATTAAAGAGAGGCTTTATAAGTACTGAAGGAACACTGCTTGTATGTCCTAAAGATAGTATAGCGGTTATGGCGAATGGGATTTGTGCGGGCTTAGCAATTCAGCTATTCAGCATTCCCACGTATTTTCCTCTGGAAATGCATTTTCTAGTCTTAATTTTAATTTTATTCCGTACGTTTTTTGGCTCTGCGTAACTTCGCCATACTTTCAGCGATTGAGACCATTCAACTTTTAAAATGTTCATCTCATTCAGCTAACGATGGGACTTCTTCAAGTTTTTTTGTGCTATTTATATTTTTTAAAATATTAAGCTTTAGTCGCTTTTTTTTAACATTGAAGTCAATGAGAACATGCTTTCTCCTGCTTCAAAACTCATGCCGTACAAAATGTATCTCCTCCTTCATACTTTCACTGACAGACACCAAACAAACTTTACCACGGTCACAAAATATTCAGCTATCCGGCTATGACTTTTCAGATCGAAATCTTTTATAGTTTTTGTGAAAAAGCAATTTACGTTTAGTGATTTTTTCAGAAAATTTTATCGATTAAACAGTCTTTCTATGGACATGGCTCAGAGTGAGTCATGTGACCTCTACAGTGTGAGTTTTGAAAAGAATCGGATTATCTATAAAAAAGGGGGAACAAATTGCTCTCACGCCCACAAGATCTACTTGTCATACACAATTTATATATCAAATGGAAGGTATTTTTGTCTGCTTTCAGGCAATGTGATCAGTTTTGTGATGCGCATTTTACTTTTCGTTGCTGGAGCTTCTAAAGGACAAGAGTTCCACATTTTTCCCCATAGACCTTCATTATAACCGACTTTTAAAATTTGTTAGTAAGACACACAAAGATACTCTTTTCTAAATCGCTGACATGGCCACATTTTTAAGTTTATCAACATAAATTTCATATCGATGCGTTCACAAGAGTCTTGTCTTTTATACGGTGAAGTCGCTGTATCGATCGCATGTACGGTTGTGGATTTATTAAGGTTTGTTTGAAGGGTTATTTCACTTATTTTGTGTGTAGATAAAAAGCGTTTGTAATGGTAATTCTTTCCCTAAATAGCTTCCTTTACCTCAGTGCAATTATCCCCCTCACACACCTGGGGGGAGGGGAGAAAACCTCTTGAGGGGGAAGGGGCGACCAGGAAGTCAGGACGCTCTGTACTTTGCAGATAGAGAAAGGAGCTGTGTGTTAGTGGGCGTCGTGCTCACCCCTCAATAGGCTTTCTCCACAACAGGGAAAAAGCCTTGCATTACTGTGTGGAGTTACAGACAGAAGAACAGGAAGTGAGGGTTTCTCAGAAGAAATAAGGACATTTAAAAGCAAAATCAAAGGATGAGGTAAGTAAAGGAGGACTGCACAAAGGTAAAGGAAGTTATTTAGGGAAAATGATTTTACCTTTACAACACCTTTAATGATTAAAGAGAGGCTTTATAAGTACTGAAGGAACACTGCTTGTATGTCCTAAAGATAGTATAGCGGTTATGGTGAATGGGATTTGTGCGGGCTTAGCAATTCAGCTATTCAGCATTCCCACGTATTTTCCTCAGGAAATGCATTTTCTAGTTCTTAATTTTAATTTTATCCTTTATTCCGTACGTTTTTTTGGCTCTGCGTAACTTCGCCATACTTTCAGCGATTGAGACCATTCAACTTTTAAAATGTTCATCTCATTCAGCTAACGATGGGACTTCTTCAAGTTTTTTTGTGTTATTTATATTTTTTAAAATATTAAGCTTTTAGTCGCTTTTTTTTAACATTGAAGTCAATGAGAACATGCTTATTCCTGCTTAAAAACGTACGTGATTCAAAATGTAACTCCTCCTTCATACTTTCACTGACAGACACCAAAAAAACTTTACCACGGTCTCAAAATATTCAGCTATCCGGCTATGACTTTTCAGATTGAAATCTTTTATAGTTTTTGTGAAAAAGCAATTTACGTTTAGTGATTTTTTCAGAAAATTTTATCGATTACACTGCTTGTCTATGGACCTGGCTTAGAGTGTGTCATGTGACCTTTAGAGTGTGAGTTTTGAAAAGACTCGGATTATCTATAAAAAAGGGGGAACAAATTGCTCTCACGCCCACAAGATCTACTTGTCATACACAATTTATATATCAAATGGAAGGTATTTTTGTCTGCTTTCAGGCGATGTGATCAGTTTTGTGATGCGCATTTTACTTTTCGTTGCTGGAGCTTCTAAAGGACAAGAGTTCCAAATTTTTCCCCATAGACCTTCATTATAACCGACTTTTAAAATTTGTTAGTAAGACACACAAAGATACTCTTTTCTAAATCGCTGACATGGCCACATTTTTAAGTTTATCAACATAAATTTCATATCGATGCGTTCACAAGAGTCTTGGCTTTTATACGGTGAAGTCGCTGTATCGATCGCATGTACGGTTGTGGATTTATTAAGGTTTGTTTGAAGGGTTATTTCACTTATTTTGTGTGTAGATAAAAAGCGTTTGTAATGGTAATTCTTTCCCTAAATAGCTTCCTTTACCTCAGTGCAATTATCCCCCTCACACACCTGGGGGGAGGGGAGAAAACCTCTTGAGGGGGAAGGGCGACCAGGAAGTCAGGACGCTCTGTACTTTGCAGATAGAGAAAGGAGCTGTGTGTTAGTGGGCGTCCTGCTCACCCCCTCCCCCCTCAAGAGGCTTTCTCCACACCACCTCTCCTGTCACTGGGCAGTCATATAAGGTCAGGTCTGGACTCGCCTTTGGATTCTCCTCAGCCTTCCTTCTGGATCTATTAAACTTCTCTCAGTCCATATTCTATTCTACCTCAGTAACTACTTTAAAGGACTAAAAAAAGTAAAAAAAAATAAAATATGAAACACATAATCAGTGGGAAGAATGTCCCTTACATTGGTGGTCAGTGAGAAGAATTTCCCTTACATTGGTGGTCAGTGGGAAGAATGTTCCTTACATTGGTGGTCAGTGGGAAGAATCTCCCTTACATTGGTGGTCAGTGAGAAGAATCTCCCTTACATTGGTGGTCAGTGGGACGAATACTCCTAACATTGGTGGTCAGTGGGAAGAATGTCCCTTACATTGGTGGTCAGTGGGAAGAATGTCCCTTACATTGGTGGTCAGTGGGAAGAATGTCCCTTACATTGGTGGTCAGTGGGAAGAATGTCCCTTACATTGGTGGTCAGTGGGAAGAATGTCCCTTACATTGGTGGTCAGTGGGAAGAATGTCCCTTACATTGGTGGTCAGTGGGAAGAATGTCCCTTACATTGGTGGTCAGTGGGAAGAATGTCCCTTACATTGGAGATCAGTGGGAAGAATGTATCTTACATTGGTGATCTGTGGGAAGAATGTCCCTTACATTGGTGGTCAGTGAGAAGAATTTCCCTTACATTGGTGGTCAGTGGGAAGAATGTTCCTTACATTGGTGGTCAGTGGGAAGAATCTCCCTTACATTGGTGGTCAGTGAGAAGAATCTCCCTTACATTGGTGGTCAGTGGGACGAATACTCCTAACATTGGTGATCAGTGGGAAGAATGTCCCTTACATTGGTGGTCAGTGGGAAGAATGTCCCTTACATTGGTGGTCAGTGGGAAGAATGTCCCTTACATTGGTGGTCAGTGGGAAGAATGTCCCTTACATTGGTGGTCAGTGGGAAGAATGTCCCTTACATTGGTGGTCAGTGGGAAGAATGTCCCTTACATTGGTGGTCAGTGGGAAGAATGTCCCTTACATTGGTGGTCAGTGGGAAGAATGTCCCTTACATTGGAGATCAGTGGGAAGAATGTATCTTACATTGGTGATCTGTGGGAAGAATGTCCCTTACATTGGTGATCAGTGAGAAGAATGTCCCTTACATTGTGGTCAGTGAGAAGAATGTCCCTTGCATTGGTGATCAGTGGGAAGAATGTCCCTTACATTGGTGGTCAGTGGGAAGAATGTCCCTTACATTGGTGGTCAGTGGGGAAGAATGTCCCTTACATTGGTGGTCAGGGGGGGAAGAATGTCCCTTACATTGGTGGTCAGTGAGAAGAATGTCCCTTACATTGGTGGTCAGTGGGAAGAATGTCCCTTACATTGGTGGTCAGTGAGAAGAATGTCCCTTACATTAGTGATTAGTGGGAAGAATGTCCCTTACATTGGTGGTCAGTGGGAAGGATCTCCCTTACATTGGTGGTCAGTGAGAAGAATCTCCCTTACATTGGTGGTCAGTGGGACGAATGCTCCTAACATTGGTGGTCAGTGGGACGGATGTTCCTTACATTGGTGGTCAGTGGGAAGAATGTCCCTTACATTGGTGGTCAGTGGGAAGAATGTCCCTTACATTGGTGGTCAATGGGAAGAATGTCCCTTACATTGGTGGTCAGTGGGAAGAATGTCCCTTACATTGGAGATCAGTGGGAAGAATGTATCTTACATTGGTGATCTGTGGGAAGAATGTCCCTTACATTGGTGATCAGTGAGAAGAATGTCCCTTACATATGTGGTCAGTGAGAAGAATGTCCCTTGCATTGGTGATCAGTGAGAAGAATGTCCCTTACATTGGTGGTCAGTGGGAAGAATGTCCCTTACATTGGTGATCAGTGGGAAGAATGTCCCTTACATATGTGGTCAGTGAGAAGAATGTCCCTTACATTGGTGGTCAGTGGGACGAATGTCCCTTTACATTGGTGGTCAGTGGGAAGAATGTCCCTTACATTGGTGGTCAGTGAGAAAAATGTCCTTACATTGGTGGTCAGTGGGAATAATGTGCCTTACATTGGTGGTCAGTGGGAATAATGTGCCTTACATTGGTGGTCAGTGGGAAGAATGTTCCTTATATTGGAATTCAGTGGGAAGAATGTCCCTTACATTGGTATTCAGTGGGAAGAATGTCCCTTACATTGGGGGTCAGTGGGAAGAATGTCCCTTACATTGGGGGTCAGTGGGAAGAATGTCCCTTACATTGGTGGTCAGTGGGAAGAATGTCCCTTACATTGGTGGTCAGTGGGAAAGAATGTCCCTTACATTGGTGGTCAGTGGGAAGAATGTCCCTTACATTGGGGGTCAGTGGGAAGAATGTCCCTTACATTGGTGTTCAGTGGGAAGAATGCTCCTTACATTGGTCTTAACTTCGATAGGGTCTCCTATCTATACAGTGTGGGGCTGGTCTCCACCACCCACAAAATAAACAACAACGCAAACCTTTTTCTTGCAATGTCTTTAGAGAGCTCCTCACACTCAGGTTCCCTCCTCAGTGTCCCAAAACCAGAGAGCTCCCGTCTGATCTATTCCTGGTTGTTTTTAAGGTCCACCTGACATTGAACTCCAGTGGACCCAAATATCCGGACCGGAACACAAGAGGCCGTAAAACCCGGCCCGGATTCCGGTTCAGCTTCTCAAAATAGAACGTATGCGTGGTGAAATATATCTATGGTCAAGTATCTCACCTCGCATACCTTCACAACATTTAAAAGCAAAATCAAAGGATGAGGTAAGTAAAGGAGGACTGCACAAAGGTAAAGGAAGTTATTTAGGGAAAATGATTTTACCTTTACAACACCTTTAATGATTAAAGAGAGGCTTTATAAGTACTGAAGGAACACTGCTTGTATGTCCTAAAGATAGTATAGCGGTTATGGTGAATGGGATTTGTGCGGGCTTAGCAATTCAGCTATTCAGCATTCCCACGTATTTTCCTCAGGAAATGCATTTTCTAGTTCTTATTAATTTTATTCCGTACGTTTTTTGGCTCTGCGTAACTTCGCCATACTTTCAGCGATTGAGACCATTCAACTTTTAAAATGTTCATCTCATTTAGCTAACGATGGGACTTCTTCAAATTTTTTTGTGCTATTTATACTTTTTAAAGTATTAAGCTTTTAGTCGCTTTTTTTTAACATTGAAGTCAATGAGAACATGCTTTTTCCTGCTTCAAATCTCATGCCGTACAAAATGTATCTCCTCCTTCATACTTTCACTGACAGACACCAAACAAACTTTACCACGGTCACAAAATATTCAGCTATCCGGCTATGACTTTTCAGATTGAAATCTTTTATAGTTTTTGTGAAAAAGCAATTTACGTTTAGTGATTTTTTCAGAAAATTTTATCGATTAAACAGTCTTCCTATGGACATGGCTCAGAGTGAGTCATGTGACCTTTAGAGTGTGAGTTTTGAAAAAACTCGGATTATCTATAAAAAAGGGGGAACAAATTGCTCTCACGCCCACAAGATCTACTTGTCATACACAATTTATATATCAAATGGAAGGTATTTTTGTCTGCTTTCAGGCAATGTGATCAGTTTTGTGATGCGCATTTTACTTTTCGTTGCTGGAGCTTCTAAAGGACAAGAGTTCCAAATTTTTCCCCATAGGCCTTCATTATAACGCGCTTTTAAAATTTGTTAGTAAGACACACAAAGATACTCTTTTCTAAATCGCGGACATGGCCACATTTTTAAGTTTATCAACATAAATTTCATATCGATGCGTTCACAAGGGTCTTGTCTTTTATACGGTGAAGTCGCTGTATCGATCGCATGTACGGTTGTGGATTTATTAAGGTTTGTTTGAAGGGTTATTTCACTTATTTTGTGTGTAGATAAAAAGCGTTTGTAATGGTAATTCTTTCCCTAAATAGCTTTCTTTACCTCAGTGCAATATTCCCCTCACACACCTGGGGGAGGGGAGAAAACCTCTTGAGGGGGGAGGGGCGACCAGGAAGTCAGGACGCTCTGTACTTTGCAGATAGAGAAAGGAGCTGTGTGTTAGTGGGCGTCCTGCTCACCCCCTCCCCCCTCAAGAGGCTTTCTCCACACCAGGGAAAAAGCCTTGCACTACTGTGTGGAGTTACAGACAGAAGAACAGGAAGTGAGGATTTCTCAGAAGAAATAAGGACATTTAAAAGCAAAATCAAAGGATGAGGTAAGAAAAGGAGGACTGCACTAAGGTAAAGGAAGTTGTTTAGGGAAAATTATTTTACCTTTACAACACCTTTAATGATTAAAGAGAGGCTTTATAAGTACTGAAGGAACACTGCTTGTATGTCCTAAAGATAGTATAGCGGTTATGGTGAATGGGATTTGTGCGGGCTTAGCAATTCAGCTATTCAGCATTCCCACGTATTTTCCTCAGGAAATGCATTTTCTAGTTTTAATTTTATTAGTGGGAATGCTTTAATAAGCATTCCCAGTATTGTTATTCGTTTTTTATTATTCTTAATTTTAATTTTATTATTCCGTACGTTTTTTGGCTCTGCGTAACTTCGCCATACTTTCAGCGATTGAGACCATTCAACTTTTAAAATGTTCATCTCATTCAGCTAACGATGGGACTTCTTCAAGTTTTTTTGTGCTATTTATACTTTTTAAAATATTAAGCTTTTAGTCGCTTTTTTTTAACATTGAAGTCAATGAGAACATGCTTTCTCCTGCTTCAAAACTCATGCCGTACAAAATGTATCTCCTCCTTCATACTTTCACTGACAGACACCAAACAAACTTTACCACGGTCACAAAATATTCAGCTATCCGGCTATGACTTTTCAGATTGAAATCTTTTATAGTTTTTGTGAAAAAGCAATTTACGTTTAGTGATTTTTTCAGAAAATGTTATCGATTAAACAGTCTTCCTATGGACATGGCTCAGAGTGAGTCATGTGACCTTTACAGTGTGAGTTTTGAAAAAACTCGGATTATCTATAAAAAAGGGGGAACAAATTGCTCTCACGCCCACAAGATCTACTTGTCATACACAATTTATATATCAAATGGAAGGTATTTTTGTCTGCTTTCAGGCAATGTGATCAGTTTTGTGATGCGCATTTTGCTTTTCGTTGCTGGAGCTTCTAAAGGACAAGAGTTCCAAATTTTTCCCCATAGACCTTTATTATAACGCGCTTTTAAAATTTGTTAGTAAGACACACAACGACACACTTTTCTAAATCGCTGACATGGCCACATTTTTAAGTTTATCAACATAAATTTCATATCGATGCGTTCACAAGGGTCTTGGCTTTTATACGGTGAAGTCGCTGTATCGATCGCATGTACGGTTGTGGATTTATTAAGGTTTGTTTGAAGGGTTATTTCACTTATTTTGTGTGTAGATAAAAAGCGTTTGTAATGGTAATTCTTTCCCTAAATAGCTACCTTTACCTCAGTGCAATTATCCCCTCACACACCTGGGGGAGGGGAGAAAACCTCTTGAGCGGGAGGGGTGACCAGGAAGTCAGGGCGCGCTGTACTTTGCAGATAGAGAAAGGAGCTGTGTGTTAGTGGGCGTCCTGCTCACCCCCTCCCCCTCAAGAGGCTTTCTCCACACCAGGGAAAAAGCCTTGCATTACTGTGTGGAGTTACAGACAGAAGAACAGGAAGTGAGGATTTCTCAGAAGAAATAAGGACATTTAAAAGCAAAATCAAAGGATGAGGTAAGTAAAGGAGGACTGCACAAAGGTAAAGGAAGTTATTTAGGGAAAATGATTTTACCTTTACAACACCTTTAATGATTAAAGAGAGGCTTTAGAAGTACTGAAGGAACACTGCTTGTATGTCCTAAAGATAGTATAGCGGTTATGGTGAATGGGATTTGTGCGGACTTAGCAATTTAGCTATTCAGCATTCCCACGTATTTTCCTCAGGAAATGCATTTTCTAGTTCCGTACGTTTTTTGGCTCTGCGTAACTTCGCCATACTTTCAGCGATTGAGACCATTCAACTTTTAAAATGTTCATCTCATTTAGCTAACGATGGGACTTCTTCAAGTTTTTTTGTGCTATTTATACTTTTTAAAATATTAAGCTTTTAGTCGCTTTTTTTTAACATTGAAGTCAATAAGAACATGCTTTTCCCTGCTTCAAAACTCATGCCGTTCAAAATGTATCTCCTCCTTCATACTTTCACTGACAGACACCAAACAAACTTTACCACGGTCACAAAATATTCAGCTATCCGGCTATGACTTTTCAGATCGAAATCTTTTATAGTTTTTGTGAAAAAGCAATTTACGTTTAGTGATTTTTTCAGAAAATGTTATCGATTAAACAGTCTTCCTATGGACATGGCTCAGAGTGAGTCATGTGATCTTTACAGTGTGAGTTTTGAAAAAACTCGGATTATCTATAAAAAAGGGGGAACAAATTTCTCTCACGCCCACAAGATCTACTTGTCATACACAATTTATATATCAAATGGAAGGTATTTTTGTCTGCTTTCAGGCGATGTGATCAGTTTTGTGATGCGCATTTTACTTTTCGTTGCTGGAGCTTCTAAAGGACAAGAGTTCCAAATTTTTCCCCATAGACCTTCATTATAACCGACTTTTAAAATTTGTTAGTAAGACACACAAAGATACTCTTTTCTAAATCGCTGACATGGCCACATTTTAAAGTTTATCAACATAAATTTCATATCGATGCGTTCACAAGGGTCTTGTCTTTTATACGGTGAAGTCGCTGTATCGATCGCATGTACGGTTGTGGATTTATTAAGGTTTGTTTGAAGGGTTATTTCACTTATTTTGTGTGTAGATAAAAAGCGTTTGTAATGGTATTTGTTTCCCTAAATAGCTTCCTTTACCTCAGTGCA
The DNA here is from genome assembly GCA_029574335.1 of Rana kukunoris. Taxonomy (NCBI): domain Eukaryota; kingdom Metazoa; phylum Chordata; class Amphibia; order Anura; family Ranidae; genus Rana; species Rana kukunoris. The sequence goes on from CM056052.1 coordinate 284,188,851, forward strand.
ATTATCCCCCTCACACACCTGGGGGAGGGGAGAAAACCTCTTGAGGGGGGAGGGGCGACCAGGAAGTCAGGACGCTCTGTACTTTGCAGATAGAGAAAGGAGCTGTGTGTTAGTGGGCGTCCTGCTCACCCCCTCCCCCCTCAAGAGGCTTTCTCCACACCAGGGAAAAAGCCTTGCATTTCTGTGTGGAGTTACAGACAGAAGAACAGGAAGTAAGGATTTCTCAGAAGAAATAAGGACATTTAAAAGCAAAATCAAAGGATGAGGTAAGTAAAGGAGGACTGCACAAAGGTAAAGGAAGTTATTTAGGGAAAATGATTTTACCTTTACAACACCTTTAATGATTAAAGAGAGGCTTTAGAAGTACTGAAGGAACACTGCTTGTATGTCCTAAAGATAGTATAGTGGTTATGGTGAATGGGATTTGTGCGGGCTTAGCAATTCAGCTATTCAGCATTCCCACGTATTTTCCTGAGGAAATGCATTTTCTAGTTATATAAATACGATGTAGATTGTATGCCAATGCATGGCAGTGGCAATGAATCAGATTTTTTTTTTACTAACTCTATTATTCATGTATAGGACTTTTATTGTTTTATTATTTTATCAATGCTGAAGGGCATACAAGATGGTTTCAACATGGCAGCAGACTACCTCCTTTCCATGGAAAAAACAGTAAGTATTGTATGTCAGTTATGTATGGGAGGGAACACTCTTCTTTATTTTCATTTATTACAACAAATATGTTTGGCCAACTTGTTACTGAAACTATGAAAAAACTAATTTTCAGCAATAAGAACACTTGCTGACAATTTCACCCACAATGTAAAAAGCTGATAAGTACTGTGTACTGTAGTTGTGACATTCACTTGCTGTCCCTTTTCACCTGGTGTACACCCACTCTAATATAGATAGCATGGCTATGGGCATAAAGTAAAAAGCAAATGTGGATGAATGTCAGAAGGAACATCGTTGTAAAAGAGTCTTTGGCAAATTTACCAGTAAACCCCTTTTAAATATACACTATATTACCAAAAGTATTGGGAGGCCTACCCTTACAGGCACATGATCTTTAATGGCATCCCAGTCTTAGTAGGATTTAATATTGTGTAGGCCCACCCTTTGCAGCTATAACAGCTTCAACTGTTCTGGGAAGGCTATCCACAAGGTTTAGGAGTGCATCTAATAGAATATTTTGCAATTGGTCATCAATAAAAAATAAATAAAGAAAAAAACATATCCCACCATGATATGCTTATTAAGGCTGAGCTCCAGCGTGTTTGCATAGTACACGTGCAGAGTCCGCCAGGAATTCTGCACGGCACTGCGCTAATCACAGCCAGGGAGACATTGTCCCAATGCTCGGCTGCAGAGAACAGGAAATGTCTCCCTGGCTGTGATAAGCGCATCACCGTGCAGACTTCCTGGCGGACTCTGCACGTGCACGTGTACTATGCGAACATGCTGGAGCTCATCCTTAATCCTCTTCAGAGAAAAGCTCAAATTGATTCTTGATGCTGCTTACTGAAATCTCATCCAGGAGACCACAATCTGCTATTTGAACTTGAAAATTACAATTGGTGTTTTTATCTGACATGTAAGTGCTCAGTGATCCAACAAAAGCTTTACTTATAAATATATTTGCGCTATCACCCTTTTAACTAATGGGTTCAGCTGACGAAACATGTTGGTAAAAATCTATTCATACTGTCTGTGAGGCTGTGTACACACGATCAAATTTATCTGCTGGAAACGGTCCGATGGACTGTTTCAGCAGACAAATTCGATCGTGTGTATGGGCGGACAGACAGATTTTTCCAGCAGACAAATTTTAAAGCATGCACTAACCAGCGGACATATCTGTCGGCACATGCGTCGAATGGATTAGATGCATGCGTGGAAGTATTTTACTTCCTGGTTCGGTGACGTGGCGGCGTCAACGTCACTGCCACGTCACCGCGCCGTCTGCCGGCGGGGATTTTGATTTGATCGTGTGTACACGATCAAACCAATATATCCCAGCAGACAAATCCGATCAAAACGGTCTGTCAGAACGATTTGTTCGGATTTATTTAGTGGTGTGTACGCGGCCTGAGTCTGTGAGTCTCTAAATCTAAATCGACCCGACTGGACAGTATATAGTAGCTGCTTATGTCCATGAGGCTGAGAGTTGTGTTTCTTAAGCAGCCTGCCTGTTAGCCATATTGGATTTGTGTGCACACATGTCTAAAAAAGGTAAATGAAGATGAATGAAGATAAAGAAGACATGTGTATGAGTATAGACATGTATTGATTAAAATATGAGTGCAATTTGCTTGTTTTAAACATTTAATAAATATTTTAAATGTTATCACACCATTGGGTGTATTTTTTGATCTTTTCTTGATCTGGAGAATACTGGCCATTGAGGAATAATATGTGAAGAGGCATATTTGGAAGGTTGGCTTGGAAAAGGACAAGTCATTTGGGACTTGATTATGCTTATAGTTACATATTTCTGATTAGTTATTCTGGCCCACACCATGGGGAAGGTGATTGGTGGACAGTGAGGCCTCGTACACACGAACGGACATATCCGATGAAAACGGTCCGTGGACCATTTCCATCGGATATGTCCGATCTGGAGTTTGATCCGATGGCGTGTACACACCATCGGATCAAATTCCCCGCCGGCGGATGGCGCGGTGACGTGTCGGTGACGCGGCGGTGACGTTGACGCCGCCACGTCACCGCCACGTCACCGCACCAGGAAGTAAAACACTTCCGCGCATGCGCCGAATCCATTCGGCGGCGGCGCGGCGGCGGTGCGGGACGACATGTCTGCTGGTAAGTGTACTAACCAGCAGACATGTCGGGCGGACAGATTCCCACCGGATAGATTTCAAAGCATGCTTTGAAATCTGTCGGGTGGACAAATCTGTCCGCTAGCCCATACACACGATCGGAGATGTCTGCTGAAACGGTCCATCGGACCGTTTTCAGCAGACATATCCCCTCGTGTGTACGAGGCCTGAGTGGTGTCTTGTTTGATTTTGGAAAACAGAGAATATGTTTTTTTTGGAAGTAGATGAGTACTATGCCAATAGGTAACATACTAACCTAATCATGCCCTCATGCTTAAGTAATTACATAGAAAATATGGGTTTGGAGGCTGCATGGACTTTTATGGTAATTGTATGGATGACAACCCATAGCTAATCTAAAAATATATTTTTTATTACAAAGGATTACAAAAGATTATTTAAAACATGCAACATGATTATGCCTACACATATGCATTAAAACCACTCTCTACTTAATGGATAGTTACATAGTGATACCAAAAGCCCATTCTTATGGTTTATCTTAACAGGTTTATCCATATGTTCTGAACATGTTTCAGGGTAATACCGGCTTCCTCTGGAGTATTTTAGAGAGCAAAATCTATAGGAGAACAATGAAAATCAAAATACAGATAAATTATGAATATAAGATACAAATGAATAATTATTATGTCCAGGCATAAAGATCCAGGTATAAATTTGCTTACCCATCACTCATGAAGATGGACAGCATTTAGAACGCCAGGGGAAAAGTCTAACTCAGCGAATATGGGAGCACCCAAAGCGAGGGGTAAATGGATCCCACCTGTCAAAAATAAGGCACCAAAAGGCATTAAAAAAAGGGGTTTGAAAGTGTGTTTTCACAGTGCTACTTTTTTTTAAAAAAAGAACAATTACTGTTTCTCTTTTTCTTTTTTTTTTCATTTTACTGAAGATTCTTTATATGGACACTTTTTTTTTAAATTTGGACTTTATACACCAATCAATTTTATGTTACAGATTTACACTATTTGTACTTTATGTGTGATTTGTAGTATTATCAAATAAAAGTAATTACCACTATGTTTGTATTTGAATATTATGCTACCATAAGCACACCTGAATGATGAGATCCTAATTCACAAGTTCAATAGTGCAGTGCCTGCATCTTAAATAAAACAGGAATGGTAATTGTGATATTTCTGTCTTCACAGGATGCCTTTTAGGCAAGTACATTTCTATTTTTGAAGTTGAAATATAAATTAAAAATATGTTTCACTGTATGTTTGATGAGTATTACCCTTTTCAGGCAAATCCCTTGGAGAAATTTAATGTTATTCTATGCATAATGACCCTCGGTGTTTTTTTTCCCTGCAAATGGTTCAATTGCATGCCCTGTGCTGACTAAGTAAATCTTAGGTTTATTCCCGAAAAAAAATAAACCAGTGTTTCAGTTAAGTAGCTTATTCTTTAAAAACTGCGCTGGATACTAATTATTATATCCACATTCTATTATTATTTTAGGTGTTTTATTTTTCTATACAATAAAATACAGCACAGTGAATGATAACAGAAAGAATATATCTTTCAGAGCACTGCCACATCTTTATAAATTATTTGCAACAGTAATATAAATAGTTCTCATGGGTTTCATGTTGACAGATAGACCAGTTCTGACTTCATTGCTTTCTCTCCCTACATTCTACATGTTAATGAGAACACTGCTCTAGTTTTACTTTTCAATATCCCCTGCTAAATGGGATAAACATTTTGTTATGACTTTACTTTCTAAGTACATTGATATCTCTAGACTCACAATAAAGTTACAGAACAAGATAATGCTATAAAGTTGATATTCTTATATTTCAACGTGTAGGGTAGGATGGGATACATTTGGGAGGAATTTTCTAAACAATTATTATGAATGACAGACAGAACACTTGACATTGGAGTATACTTTGTAGCATTTTTATTATATTTTATTATACATGCTTGTCTGCATTAAGACTAAATCAGTAACAGAGCGAAGTAAAGGCATGTGCCACAGTTATAGTGAAGAAAGATTATTTTCTTACCAAAGTCCAGCAACTTCGCCAACCACAAAATTTCCTTTATATGTAAGCGCTGCTAAATGACAATGGTATCTCCAACATATACTGTATATGTATACCTAAATGCATTGTGCATCCTATTTGGTGTAAAAAATTCAATTTAAAGGGACTCTGTTACAAAAAGGTTATAATTTAATGATAGATACAGGGACCTAGAAATGCCCATGCATACCTGTAGCAGCCTGCAATAATCTATCCAGCATGCTTAAATGTATATTAAAGGGACTCACAACAAGGTTGCAATAAAATTAAGTGCAGAGACGCATACCTGTGGCCTTCTCCTTCTCTGTTCACACTTTTCTATGAGTCTTTAATGGTCAATAGGAATATGCATAAAGCAGAATTGGTGGATAAGCCTTGACACTTCCAGGAAGAGCCTAGTTTGACAATAAGAATACCTTGCGATGGATAACAGCAGGCTGCTGCAGGTTTGCCTGAACTTATTATCTGATAGCAACTTTTTTTGAAGGGAGAGTCGCTTTATGGGTTACTACATTCTTACTGATTATTCCTTAACAGCATCCCGACCGCCCGCCGTCATTTTACTGCGGGAATGTGGCACTGCTGGGCGAGAGCCCGTAGCTATACGTCCGCTCTAAAGCATCCGCAAGGGGCCGCGTGCGCGTCCCCGCTCGCCCCTGAGTACAATTGCCACCGGGCACACAAGATTGCTCATTACAGAGTGGGGAACGGGAGCTATGTGTGTAAACACATAGCTCCCGGTCCTGTCAGCGGGGGAAACGCTGATCTTCTGTTCATACAATGTATGAACAGAATATCAGTGATTTCCCCTAGTGAGGCCACCCCCCCATACAGTTAGAACACACCCAGGAACACACTTAACCCTTTCCCTGCCCCCTAGTGTTAACCCCTTCACTGCCAATGGCATTTTTATAGTAATACAATGCATTTTTATAGCATTGATCGCTTTAAAAATGCCAATGGTCCCAAAAATGTGTCAAAAGTGTCCGAAGTGCCCGCCATAATGTCGCAGTACTGAAAAAAAATGCTGATCGCCGCCATTACTAGTAAAAACAAAATATTAATAAAAATGCCATAAAACGACCCCCTATTTTGTAAACGCTATAACGTTTGCGCAAACCAATCAATAAATGCTTATTGCGATTTTTTAATGAAAAATATGTAGAAGAATACGTATCGAAAAAAAGGAAAGAGGAAGAGGAAAGAGGAAAAAAAATGTTTTTTTATATATTTTTGGGGGATATTTATTATAGCAAAAAGTAAAAAATATTGCATTTTTTTCAAAATTGTCGCTCTGTTTTTGTTTATAGCGCAAAAAATAAAAACCGCAGAGATGATCAAATACCACCAAAAGAAAGCTCTATTTGTGGGAAAAAAAGGACGCCAATTTTGTTTGGGAGCCACATCGCACGACCGCGCAATTGTCAGTTAAAGCGACGCAGTGCCGAATCACAAAAAGTGCTCTGGTCATTGGACAGCAATATGGTCTGGGGCTAAAATGGTTAAAGTGGAGGCCCACTTCTGGGAATAGTCTCCTGCGGGAGTCACACCCCATTCGCATCACCCCCCGCTGTCTTCTGGGTAACACACTGGTCCATTAGACTCTGCATCCACATATACACATGTACATGTAAGTGAAATGTTTCCCAACACAAATTCTTAACCACTTCCCACCTGGCCACTGCATATGTACGGCCGGGCGGGCACTCTCTCCTTCTGAGTGGACGTTCAGGAACGTCCCTGAGAGGGAAGGGGATCGCGTACGTGCGAGCCTGCGCAATGGAGTGATCCCTATGCACTTGTGTCAAACATGCACGGCGCATCTTAGATCATCAGGAGGGCTCTGTGATTGGCCCTCCTGATCACATGACGACCGTGTCCACTCACAGCCGTCATGTGATGTAAACAGGCTGTTTGCATCACATGACAACTAGGCGATCGGCTCTCCTCTCCTCACAAATTAGTTGTCGGTGAGGTGCGGAGAGTGGATCGCTGCTGCCGGCTGGTGATCAGTGTGTATGAGATGTTTTTTACAGCTTTTTACACACTGATCAACAGCCTAGTAACACACATGTCCCCACACAATTTCCCCAAAACACATGTCCCCCACACACATGTCGCCCACACACATGTCCCCACACAGTGAAAAACACCTGTCCCCCACATATTTAACAGTAAAATCATATGTCCCAATGATTATCTGCACACATGTCTGTGATCACCTGCGCACATCTGTACATGATCATTTGCGTACATATGTCCGTGATCACACAAACCATTATTGTACACTCAATGGGATTTTTTTTACCAAAGACATGTAGCAGAATACATTTTGGTTTAAATTTATGACAACATTCGGTTTGATTGGATTTCTTTTAAAATAGAATAAAGAAAATATTTTTTTTTTTTTACAAATTTCCACTCTTTTTTCGCTTATATCGCAAGAAATAAAAAACAGCAGTGAAGAAAAAGCACCAAACTATTTGTGCAAACAAAATGATAAAAATGCCATTTGGGTACAGCGTAGCATGACTGAACAATTGTCATTGAAAATGCAAGGAGCGCTGAAAGCTGAAAATTGGCCTGGGAAGGAAGGGGGCGAAAGTGCCCAGTATTGAAGTGGTTAAACACATAACGCTTCCAAAGCTGAATTAGCCATTTCAGTCCCGGAAGATTTTACCACCTTCCTGACAAGAGCACTTTTTACAATTTGGCACTGTGCCGATTTAACTGACAATTGTGCGGTCATGCAATGCTGTACCCAAACAAAATTTGCATCCTTTTTTCCTCACAAATAGAGCTTTCTTTTGGTGCCATTTGATCACTTCTGCAGTTTTTATTTTTTGCGCTATAAACAAAAAAGTGCATACATTTAAAAAAAATAAAAACGTTTTTTAATGTCATTTACATATGTGAACGCAACCTATGTATGCGTTTGCTCCGGCATGTAAGCCCAAGGGGACAGGGGTGCTTTTAAAAAAAATATTTTATTGATTATTTTATTTTCAATTTTTTATTTTTACATTTTCCCTTTACATTTTTTTTAATCACTTGTATTCCTATTATCAGGAATGTAAACATCCCTGGTAATAGGAATAGGGCTAGAGAGGTCTATAAGTCCCTTCAGGCGACGTACACACGACTGAGGTTCTCGCTAGAAACCAGCGAGAACCTCGCTGGAAGCTGCATTCCAGCGAGAACCTCGGGTGTGTGTACGCTCTCGGCGAGCATCCCGTCGGGAATGCCATCGAGCAGAAATAGAGAGCATGTTCTCTATTTGCTCGACGGCCCGCCCGGATGAATGGCTGGTTTCCATTCCCGACGGGCGGGTCGCCGAATCTGACGGCCGGCAGAGAACCTCGACGGGCGGAACGATGTGTTCTGCCCGTCGAGGTTCTCTGCCGTGTGTACGCGGCTTTAGATCTCTCCTCTAGATTGGAAAGCCTGAGATTAAAAAAAGAAAAAACGATCTCAGGCGTTCCAGCCAAACACACAACAGTGTTTACAACTGCCAGGGTCGGACGTGACATCCTAACGTCACGCCAGGCCTCCTCGGTCAGCTCTATGGTAAACTTCGGATAAACAACAGTAAAAAAGGGGTAAACAGCGGGTTCCTTCTCCGGCACTGGGAGGCAGCAAGAAGGGGGGACGTATCCTCCCACCGCCTGCAAAAACAATCGAGCAGCTGAACTGCTGCTATAATTGTTTTTACTGTGCAGGGAATTACCGGCAGAAAAAAGAAGATGTCTGAATGATGCCTGTAACTGCAGTTAAGGCCCAGGACGTCATATGACGTTTAGCGGTATGAAAGTGGTTTTGCATGTGTGTATGGGAACATTTTGCTCACATGTACATGCATTTTGTGGCTGAACAGTTTACTCAGTTTGTTAATTAATTTGTTTTGATAATGAGAGCACCATGTATGAATTAGGTAGACATCGCTTAACATCCGAACAAATTAAGGTTGAATCTGTCATTGAAGGCTTATGGCAGGGGTCCTCAAACTACGGCCCTCCAGATTTTCAGGAACTACAATTCCCATCATGCTTAGTCATGTCTGTGAATGTCAGAGTTTTGCAATGCCTCATGGGATGTGTAGTTCCACAACAGCTGGAGGGCCGTAGTTTGAGGATCCCTGGCTTATGGTGTACTCTTTTCAACCAGAGCTTATGTGCGTTCACATGGTCTTCTTTCTTTTTACACACATGTTTAACCGGTTCCCCTGGGCGAACCATTGTAGCTGTACATCAGCCACTTTAAGACGCTGTAGGATACCTGCAGGCGCAATTACCACCGGACACCCACAATCGCTTGTGACAGAGCAAGAACAGAGATTTATGTGTGTAAACTGTTGACTTAATAAATAGACACTCTGTTCTATCCCCCACCTGTTTGCGGCTCCAGCATTACTGCTGTGGCAGCTTGTGGCTGCAATCTTCGGGCAATCTTCTTGGATCTGTGACATGTCCCAGAAGATTGCAGTAAGAAAGGAATCACCTAGGCGTAGCAGGCAGAAGTGGCAGCTGGGTACCTTCCAAATGGAGGTACCCACTCCCCCCCAAAATTTAAGATAACTATCGGGGTGAATAAATATCAGTAAATCAATAAATATAATAAAATCTGGGAAGATCCCCTCATTTCAGATGTACCCCTCAGGTTTACAGCGACTGCACTTCCAAGTGCACTTTCAGTGCAATTTCAAGTGCACTTTGCACTTTGCACTTGTAGTTTGCACTTGTAGTGCAAAGTGAATTTGCCTTTCGTAAATAATCCCCTATGTATATCATGTATGCCTTCATTTACCATTAGAGAGTGAGTAATTTAGATTTCTCTCTGTTGATGATGTGCACAATCCACTTTACTATATTCCAATCTACTGACATATTTTCTCATACATGATTCAATGTTAAGCTTTTCTAGAAGTTATTTTGTATTAAGTATGAAAAAGAATGAATCCTACATTTAAATGGTACAGATATATTTAGTATTCCCCTGTCATGCTGATACCAGCCAGAAGCTGAAAAGAGAACCCCCCCTCCCAGAACACCAGCATCATGCTCTTCCAAACTACTCAAGGTAATCAAGGAGGCAGGAATGGTCAGGGTTTTATTTGTTAAACTGTATGACAGACAAAATAAACAAATAACATACTCAGTACATTAGCTGCATATGTGCACATTTCCAAATATTTTAATTTCTTGGCAATGTGCTCCCGACTGTCTTGTTGGGTTGATAACACTTTTTCTCCACTTAAATCCCAACCAGTGTTGTCAGCCTTGGTGGACTTCAGAACACTGCATATCCCCTTCCCTGTTTCCCTGTTACCTTGACCTAAGATCCTGTCCATGAACTGTGTGTAGTGTAACAGTAGGAGCTACTGTCACTGTAAAATGGACACAGGGTTTGCACACTTTAGAGGTGCAAGACTACAGAGCATAGCTGTGGACTGAAGAAGACTTCTTTTGAAGCTGTCTCCAGGTTTTGGTATTTCATCATGGGGCTCTGTAGTGTGGAGATTCCATAGTGTCTTGGGTGGGACGGGATCTCCAACCCTGTATCCAGATTTTGAGGATGACCAGCAGGGTGTGTGCTCAGGAGAGCACAGCCCTTTATAATGAGTGTGTGGGAAGACCTCATGGCTCCCAGTTGGAGACACCTCCACACTAAGAGACAGGAGGTCTCCAGAAATCAGAGAGGCTGTAGGAGACAGCCAGAACATTGGTAACTGCAAGAGGCAGAGCTATAGACACTGAAGGGAAGCTGTCTATGTTGAGGATTCCGCTGGTCTGGGTGACCAGGATAATGAGCAGAAGTACTGCTACAGAGAGCCAGGTGGGCTAGTATTTTTCTGTTTTGCATTTGATGGAGAAGAACCCCCTGCGTGGGAAACCTTTGATTGGACTTTTAATTTTTCCTTTTTAATAAAAATGGGCTACCATGCCTTTAAAACATAGTTCCTGACTGGTGTGAAACGCATACCACGAGAGTTAATAACCCCCAACATTACAGTAGATAAAGGCCTTCTAGAATATGTAGCCCTTCTTCTCTGCATAGTACAATCACTGTTTCTCACTATAGGAACAAGTTGAAAGAAAATAAATAATCCATCAGCATGGTTGTAGAAGAAAAGTTTTTGAGGGAAAAATTGGGTTATGCCTCAACATAAAAGGTACATTTTGTCATGCACATAACTAAAGTACCACTATGAACCCTTTAGTTTTTATTTACTCCGGTGCTATGTGGTAGAAGTGCATCTCACACAAGTTAGTGCATTTCAGTGTCATTCATTTTGAATGACACCCCAATGCAATCTTTGTAGTGCACTAACTACTGAATTTCCAAAATTGTGAGATGCAGGTGCAATTTTCAGTCCCTTGAGGACCATTGGCAGTGCACGTTACTGTGGTTGTATTATAAATGGGGTCACTCGTCAATCTGTTTGTAAACCACATCAGACTGAAATGGTGGGAATAAGCACTTTTTCATCCTGTTGCAAGGAAAATAAAAAATATATACTATAGGATGGGTGCTCAGCCTGTGGCCATCCAGCTGTTGTGAAAATGCAAGTCCCATCATGCCTCTGCCTTTGGGAGTCATGCTTGTTACTGTCAGTGGCTTGCAATGCCTCATGGAATTTGTAGATCCGCAAAAGCTGGAGGACCACATGTTGAGCACCCATGCTCTATATATTAAAACATACAGGTGATACTCGAAAAATTTGAATATTGTGCAAAAGTTAATTTATTTCACTAATGTAACTTAAAAAGGTAAAACTAGTGTAGCACTACCCCCGAAGGAGCTGCTGGTTTATTTTGGGTGGCATGTTACCTCTGTATCTCCGCCATCTAGGGTACTTGATGAGAATTGTAGTAAAGGGAATGTCCACAGGTGTCTTTTCTGTGCTTTTATTACCCACGCGGGTAAAAACGATTAAACAGTAGAAAGGTGAAGTGATAGCAAATAGGAGACAGCAGATTCAGGTGTAACTGAATACGGGAAACAGTCCTGCTTCCAACGATACTTTACTTCGCCACTCCAGCCAGAGTGGGTATAGCGCACCTGGACAGGCCTCTCTCACCAGCCTGATAGCCAGAGTGTCACTCGAACTTAGGATTAAGTCTTTTCCACAGACCCTCCCAAAAGATTGGAGACAATTATGGTCTGGAATCCTCTCTCAGTAGATTCAGCACCGGATCTCCTTCAGGTAGTTTTGCGAAATTAACAACTGGCAGGTGACCAACATCCAGTCTGTCAGAACCCAGGTTATCTCCCGATGAATGGACAGGCCCCTCCTGGAACACCAGCCTCGTGCTTGGTATCCTTCGGACATCAGTCAGCTTCCTCCAATTGGACGGACAGCTCAGGACCCCCTCCATATTGGGGACCCAGTCGATCACTGGGATCACGCAGCAGATCAATTTCTCCAGGCCAACGTGGTCCCAGAACCAGGAACACTGCTATCCACGCAAACCCCGGCCAGGAGGGCCACATGCGGGGTGTGGTTGAATGGCTACTCCAATGGTGGGTGCCACACGAGGAAGAACCTCGACTGAATGGCGTCTGCCATCTTTATACCCACTCCCCAGCATGCATAGCAAGGTGGCCCACCCCCGCCAGGCCACTAAGTAGTGATACTCAGACACACTTGACCTCACCGCTGCCACCTGCCGTCCAGGGATGACGGGAGTACCCGGACAAAAGGATAGCCCACAGTACAGCCAAGCTAGAGCAGAGACCCAAATTTAAACAATCAAACTAGTTCAGAGCTAACTATTTCTCTGAATTTTCCCCTAAATTTAACATAGCACCGGCTCTGAAAACAGCCAGGCGCTACACTAATATATTAGATAGACTCATTACATGCAAAGCAAGATAATTCCGGCCGTGATTTGTCATAATTGTGATGATTATGGCTTATGGATTATGGCAAGAGTGGCACTCTTCTGTCACCACCAGTTGATCTGGAGGTTTCTGAATCTGAAGGCAGAATGTATCATCTTTATCTGATTTTCAAAATCCTCATGTTTTTAATATCTAAATAGGATATATTGAAATTTTAATTAATGTATTTATAAATCTTTTTGTAAAATAAATGAATGTTTTTCACTATTTAATTTGATTTTGTTGCATTTAAAATCCCACCACTAGAGGTTTTCCATACTTCTTTCCTGAATCAATTATAGACACCCAGGAATCGGTTAAATCCCTTATAAAGGACGTTACACCTGACATTTCCAACCATAGGCTGGAACTACATAGAGCCCACAGAGCGCTTTAACCCCCCGCCAAGATGGGCTGCCAAGGAATGTTGTGGTGAAACCCCACTTTTATGTGAAGGAAGAAAAAATGAGAAAATCACACGACTCGGATAACCTCATATATCCCCTACCCAGATCCAGAGGCGAAGATCCCTCAAAACTCTTCTGGGGATTTTATCCCAAAAATCTGTGAAATACCGGTGGTCCTTCCCCTTCCACCTGCAGTTCCAATTTCGTAATAAAACCTATGGATTCTTAAGCTTCCAGGATGGTTAATGCCTGCTATTCCAGCTCGGGTTTATCTCTCATGAATTACCACCCCATCAGTTGGCCAACCGTTCAAGCTTCTCCAAGAGACCCACACCAGGAATCCCTTTGACACCACTATGGAACAAATAACACACAAAGAGGCACCAAGGCTTCATCCCTCCATTATGGGACCCTCAGCTGATTGATCCACCAAGGATCGTTGCTGGTACTTCCTCGGCCAGTTAAGCCTTCCGACAGTGTAGTGGACTCATCTACACTTCCTCTGCACTTTGTCTAGCCCATTGAGCAAATCCTCCCATCCTAATTTTACTCCCAAAATTACCTTCCTACTCACTTGAGCTACTTCACTTCCACAAATTATATTTCCCCATTGGTTCTTGCTCACTAAGCGTATGGGTGCGATCAGACTGACTGGTAAATTTGGTTGCAGTGTATGACAAGACCCTCTAGGGTATTCATTTACTGTTCAGTCTCCTTCTTCAGGCATGGACTTATTATACCCTTCCACTATATTACATTCTTCAGGATGCATTTATTGTGTCTGGTCAATTTATGTACATGACAATCCTTACATTTCACCTTGCATTCTGTCCATTGTAAGGGACTGAACCATAATCCGGTCCGGTTTTTCCCGCCTCTGTGGCAGGCTGGGTTCCAGTCCAGAAGTTCGGGTCCACTGGAGTCCACAGTCAGCTGGATTTTAAAAGATCCAGGAAATAAGCACATAGACTCAGGAGGGAACCTGAGTGACATGAGCTCTGTTAGAGTGTATTAAAAACTAAAAAGTTTGCTTTACCGCATGTTTTGTGGGTGACGGGGACTAGCCCGCACTGTATAGAGAGGAGACTATTTTGTTTAGTTTAGCGCCGGATGGCAAGGATTTAATTTACTGTTTTGTTTATTTTTATTTGCAAACCTTCTGTTAATAAAACTGGCATTCACCAGATTTTAAAGAAAGTGCCTGTTTGCGGACTGTCATTCAGAAAAGGTGATCCTCACAAGTTAATCTTCCACACATGGTGGATTCAGCGGGCACTTTTCTGAAGATGGAGGAAGTGTTAAAGGCCCTGCTACAGGCCAATGCGGCCCAGCGCGAAACCAACCGCCAAGTGGCAGAGGTTGCTGCAGCACAACAGGCGGCCCAGCAGGAGATGAACCCTCAGTTCGCAGAGGCCCTGCTGAAATTGAAAAAGGGGTTCACACCTCCTGCAGAACCAAAGATGGTACGTGCCTCCTACCACCTGCAAAAGATTACACATGCGGATGATGTTGAGGCATACATTACAACTTTTGAGAGAATTGCTGTCCGCAAAGGTTGGCCAAAAGAGCAGTGGGCGGGTGTATTGGCCCCATTCCTAACAGGAGAACCTCAAAAGACCTATTTTGAGCTAGAACCAGATAATGCCCAGGACTATGAGACTTTAAAGACGGAGATACTTGCACGCTTGGGTGTCACCATGGCAGTCCAGGCCCAGCGCATGGATCAGTGGTCCTACTCCAGCAACCAGCCACCCCGTTCACAAATGTTTGACCTGGTCCACCTCACTAGGAAGTGGTTGCAGACAGAGACCTTGACAAGCCCGCAGATCGTGGAACATGTGGTAATGGACCGGTACCTGCGTGCACTCCCTGCTGCCCTGAGGAACCCCAAAACTGTAGCCCAACTGGTGGACCTAGTGCTACTGAGGACTTGGTGAACCCAGCTACACCCCACTTCGGTGTGTCTAGGGGTGCAAGATCTCCCAGTGGTTCTGGTAAGACTGTTCCTGTCAGGGATCTGCCGCTGACTCCCGGTGCGCGCGCATGCGCCAATGATGCACGCACGTCCACGACGGGCGCGCGCATGGCGGGAACGCGCGTGTGCACGTTAGCGCGAGTTTGGCGCCAATATGCATTTAAAAGTCAGGCAGCTGCAGCAGCCTCTTGCTGTCTGATCTGCAGCATATGTGTGATCTAACCTGTATTCTGATTGAACCCGTTCCTGTACCGACCCGGCTCCATCTGACTACCCGAACCTCTCCAGCCCGACCTCGGCCCGCCTTGACCTTGCCTACTGCTATTACCGTTGCCAGACCTCCTTGCCTGAAAACCGACTACGTTTGTCTGCTGAACCCTCTGTCTGCTTCCATGTTTGACCCGGCCTGCCTGACCCAGGTTCTATCCAGTCCACGCTGCCTTAAAACGGTTCTGCATCAGTTCCAGAGTCGCTAGCCGTCTACACCAGCTCCAGATTCGCTAGCTCCCGCATCAGAGTGCCGACCCTCCTCCTTGCTTCAGCGATCCGGAAGGACCAGCGCAGCGCCAATCCCTACCATCATCCAGGCACTCTTACCCCGCTGCGCTCCCAATCCAGCGACTCCTGAGCCAGAGTTGTACGAGAGGCCGTCACCTGCGACTAGGTTCTGACGACCAGGTACGCTCTCATACATAACAGTTCCGGGGTTCAAGAGCTTAGGGAAATTTGATAAGACTGTTGTTATGGATGATGAGACTGTGTGTCCTAGACCTGGAGACTGGCCAAAGAAGCCAGAAAGGTCTTTGGGACCATTAAGAGGACTGGTGGTAGAGCATATACAATGTTTTCGTTGCCATGCATTAGGGCATATTGCTGCGAAGTGTCCTATAAATGATGAACCTATGCAATGCGATTATGCTTATATAAAAAGACGTATTTCTCTGTTTGCACAGGTCGCATGTACTGAAGCGTGTCAGAGTCACAATGAAAAACAGATGTGTGTTATTACAGTAAATGGAAAGCCACTGACGGCCCTGCTAGACTCTGGTAGTGTGGTGATCCTAGTAAGGAATGATTGTGTAAATCCCACAAAACTACACCCCAGTACTATTGGGGTAATTTGCATCCATGGGCACACAAGAGACTACCAGACAGTGGTGGTTGAGGTTGATATCCCCTGGGGCAGTGTAACACATTCAGTGGGGGTGGTACATTCACTGCTTCATGAAGCTTTAGTGGGAAGAGATTTTCCCCATTTCTGGAATTTATGGTAGAGCAAAGGGCGTAGCTCATAACTTTGCTGTATCTGTGGGCGTGTGAGAGGGCCAAACAAAGGTGGCTGTAGGTTTATGCTGTCTTGACCAGACACTTACATCATCAATGTTATACTTTCCTAGTTTTCTGACTATCCTAGAGCCTTATGAGGCTAATAGCTGTCTTTGGTCTCCTCACATTCTAACATGTATTATGTTTGTACCTGTAACGGTCACCACCGTTTACGACCTTCCGTCCACCCACGACAAGCTTATCCGACACACTCCGACAATCCTACATACACGATCCATATCAATTCCCCAGAAAATAAGACTGACCGCTCTATCTTCTGGTTTCCAAATGAATGAACTTTATTGGTTTCTTAGCTTGCTTATATATCTAGTACAGCATGTTAAAGTTAATCACAGGACAATGCAATCTCCACCCCCCTATTCACACACTGTGGCTAGTTACTATGTAGACAATTCGGCACCGCTTACTGACGAGACCTATCACATTACTTTATCAATAGAATTGACATGCTAATTCAATACATCTGAAGAGAGACGTTAACACAGGGCTTTAAACAGTCTTATCACACAATGCAAAGGTCTTTGGAGCAGACCTGGATTAACACCTCTACACAATGAAATGTCTTTTACAAGCCGGGTCACTTAGCATTTTAAAAGCAGATGTCTAGTAGGAACACCTTAATATCTCAGTATCCTGCCATATGAAGTATCAATAATGTCCCATCTCATGTAATACATGAAGTATGATTGTATTAGCCACCCTACGCCCAGAGGGCACAGGGTGGACTTAGACCCAGGGGTTATTAGTGCCGCTGGCACAAGAGTATCTCTCATCCTTCCAAAGTCTCTGGTTGTCACGGTTCAAACCGTTACAGTACCCTTCAAGTTAAATAGTTTTATAATTATGGTAATGCCTGTTTTAATCATTATCAGACAATACTATTGTGAGCATACCCTTTGGATGCTCTCCACATGAATTCCTGTTAATGCTGCATGTCCTTCATATTTCTGAACTTGATATGCCAGACCAAATGATTGAATACGCAAAAAGACACAGTATGCATTCTGATTACGGCAAGCACCATTGCTTCTTACCCTACTACACAAATTGTTTCCCGTTGGGATGTGTGAGAGAGGGGGCAATACCCATGCCAATTGTTTAGACACTTAACCTGTGTTCAATTTGCTGTTTGTCTATGATTGTTCATCAATATAATATTCAGATATGACTGTACAACAGGATACAATGCAACTTCATATTTGTATTTACTATCTTATTTTGTTTGCACAAAACTTCAGTA
This sequence comes from Rana kukunoris, assembly GCA_029574335.1. Lineage (NCBI taxonomy): Eukaryota > Metazoa > Chordata > Amphibia > Anura > Ranidae > Rana > Rana kukunoris. The sequence continues at coordinate 284,206,595 of CM056052.1, forward strand.
CAAATTATTGAGTCGTCAGCTTTAAGCAGGGGTTGAGGCACGTAGCAAGCAGAGGCTAATTAGGCAATTAGGGTCAGCAACAGGCAATAACAGACTTTAGTATTATAGCTGTCAGGCAGCTGGTAAGAAGACATAACCTTAAAGCTATATACCCTAAAGTTTCGGATCGCTGCTGGCGTTGCTACAGAGATCGTGGTACCTGCTCCATATCTACTGGCAATGTCCACTATTACAACCCTACTGGAGGTCAGTACAGGATCTTCTTTGAAGATTGTTTGACTCAAACCTTCCCTTTTGTCCCAAGGTCTTTCTATTAGGGTTACTCCCAACAACATTATCTAGACTTTCTAAGAAATTAACGGATGAAAATGGACTCTACGGTTAGTCTTCATCCAATCCCCCATAGAGGAGAGCAGCGCTCTAACAGGTCGGTTCCTGCACAGTGTGCAGAGACGGAGCTGTCACCTGCACAGGGAGCTATCCCTGCTGAGCAAAGCGGAGTCTGTACACAGACACGTCCATGTGAAAGAGCCCTAAGATTTTAATGTGTCCCAATGTCGAGAATGGCGGTATGCTCCAATTCCCAGGAGTGACAACCTCAAGACCCCTCTTACTTTTACTCTCTTTCTCTTTCTTCCTTCTTTTTAATAACTTGTTTTTGAAAGCTCCTTTACAGGCATCGCATGGCATGCTGGGCTCAATCCCTGGGCCATAGTTGGTCCTTTCTGGGATAGGATCCATTGGCTAATATTTTCAAAAGCTAGACAGTTCAATTTATATTTTGGTTAAATACTGTTATTGATACTTGCAGATGTCTTATGCCGCGTACACATGACCGTTTTTCGGGTTTTAAAAAATTAAGTTTTTTTTTAAAGTCATTAAAAACGATCGTGTGGGCTTCAGAGCATTTTTCGGGTTCTGACAAACAGCCCAAATTTTTTTTCGAACGTGCTCTATTTTTTCACAGCGTTTTTCGGGTTGTAAAAAATGGTCGTGTGTGGGCTTTAACGACGTGAAAAATCTGTGCATGCTCAGAAGAAAGTTATGAGATGGGAGCGCTCGTTCTGGTAAAACTAGCGTTCGTAATGGAGAGCAAATTCATCATGCTGTAACAGACAGAAAAGCGTGAATCGTCTTTTACTAACACAAAATCAGCTAAAGCAGCCCAAAGGGTGGCGTCATCCGAATGGAACTTCCCCTTTATAGTGCTGTTGTACGTGTTGTACGTCACCACGCTTTGCTACAGCATTTTTTTTTCACGATCATGTGTAGGCAAGGCCGTTTTAATGATCAGGTTGAAAAAAAACATAGGGCCAGATTCAGAGAGCCATTACACCGGCGTTACAGGAGATGCGCATGCGTATCGATGCGCCGCGTCCCCAAAACGATATACGCATGAAATCTAATTTTTTTCGACCGGCGTACTTTCAATAGACCGGCGCACCCATGCACGCAAAATTGCGTTAGGCACACCATTGATTTGCTATTCAAATATGCAAATGAGGGAGTTACGGAGATCCACAAAAGTAAGTTGGTGCAGCTCAGGCTACGCGCTGTGCGCAACAGCTGCACGTCCTGTCTAAAATTAGTCCATATAAAAGGTGGTATAAAATTGGACAATCCGTCTACATGTCAGCTAAAGCAACACTGTTAGTGAGGAGCTGAGCAGTCAGACAGATTTCTACAGAATTGCCAGATTCCCACGCACCGTGGGGGCCATTGATTGCACACATGTGGCACTCCAGCCCCCCCATGAGACAGAGCACATATACCGCAATCAGAAGCATTGGGATTCCATCAACGTACAGGTGATAGTCGATGTCCAAGGCCTCATATGGCACGTCCGTGCCAAACTCCCCGGATCCAGCCATGACAGCTACATATACAATCATAGCCCCATCTCAATGGAATTCGAACAGAACGTGTATGGGGACAGCTGGCTGGTTGGTGAGTGACATGGGTGGCAGGCATGACTGTCCCCCCCATGATGCACATATCACAAGGGGCACATGCACTACTAACATCCTCCTGTCTTTTTCCCTTCCAGGTGACTCTGCATATGCACTGGGACCCCATCTCATGACTCCTATCCGGAACCCCAAAACCCCAGGAGAGGAAAGATACAATGAAGCCCACGCCCAAACCCGTGCAGTGGTGGAGCGCACCTTTGGCCTCCTGAAGTCACGTTTCCGATGCCTGGATAAGTCAGGGTGTACCCTGTTGTATTCCCCAAACTTTGTGTACCAGATCATCGGTGCATGTTGCATGCTGCACAACTTCGCAGTGAGAAAGGGCCTGCAGATTGACATACGTGATGACCTGACCCCTGAACCAGACAATCCCCCCCTAACCGAGGCTACCCCGTCTTCTGAGGGAAGAGCAGCCAGGAGACAGCTCACATTAGGCATCTTTGCACGTTAAACACACACATTAATCATGGCACAATGAGAATGCATGCATGCACACCACTGTGGTCCCTAGCACAGACACATCACATCCTCATCAAATTGGATTGGCACAAGCCCACCATGCAGTATTTGTGAACAGCAATGCCACGCCACGGCTCCAATTATGTCACTGTACATTCATACACCATTCACACGGACCTGGGGATCACTTCTCCCTGGTCCTGGGGAACCCTTCTCCACCACAAATGAGGGTGACACCCCCTTTCCAGCAGAAATGTCACCCCCACATTCCAAAATCATTCACAACCCCAAAAAAAAAATTCCAGCAAAAAAAAAAAAAGTCCAGCACAAAAAAAAAAAAAAAGGGGGAAACCAAATTAATGCCGCTGGCGTGACCCACGCCTGGGGCGCCCACGGCCACAGGCCCGGCTCCTCAGGGGAGACTCATGGGGGGGGGGTAATCCAGGGAAGGAGGAGCAGCCCCTGGTCTCTGCCCACCTGGCGGCCTGCCTTTCAAGGCCACGGCTATTCTGTTCAGGCCAGCATTTAGTGTTGCCGTATTGGCCTGGATAGCCTGATAGGCCCTCACATCCTGCCCAACGTCTGCTGTAGTAGTCTGCAGTTCGTTTAGGCAGTTTATAAGAGCCCGGGAGTGGCAGTCCAGGTCCCGAAACGTATCCTGTATGGAGGACAGGCTCTCCTCCATTGGCCCCAAAGTCTGGCTGACCTGTCCCAGATGGTGGGTCTGAAGGGCCTGGTCCCTTCTGAGATTGGCGGGCAGAACCTCGGCCACCCCCTGGTCTTCTGGGACGACTGCCTGCCTCCAGATGATGCTTGTGGCTGGGGAGAAGGGGAGCCCCTTGGGAGGGGAGCCCTGTTGGGGGAGGAGTGGGAGGGGCTACCCCTTATCGAGGGCTGGCTGCTGCCAGCCAGAGGGGATGACTCCTCCAAAAATAATAAGCCACTGCCTGACATGACCTCCTCCTCCAACTCCAACTCCTCCTCCTCAAGCTCCTCCGAGGACTCCGGCCTTGTCTGGGGGTCCTCATCAGGCTGGTGTCCCGGGGATAGTGCGGTCAGGCCAGATGGCCCAGCACCCTCCTGCACATCTGTGGATGACACAAAACATTCACAGGTTGGAGGATCCACACAATTGCCACATATTCCCACCCCCCCCACACATGCTACACACCAGATAGGAAAAAGAAAACCTTACCTGTCATCGCGGCCTCCTCAATGGAGTCATAGCCAGGCAGGCCCTCCACTTTCTGCCTATTGAAGGTCTGGGCCACCACACGCTCCTCCGCTGTCAGCCTAACAGGGCATGGTGGGCCCCCTTTAGTGCCCCTGGCATGTGCTGCCATCTGCCCCAGCTTCTTACGGACCAGACGCTGGAGATCATTGATCTTCTTGACGATCCCCTCGCGTGTCCGGGTCTCCCCCCCCAATGAAATTACCTGGTCAGTAATGCTCTGCAAGATCTCCTTTTTCCTGGCCAGGGGTGGTGTTGGCACTCTCCGGGCCGTGCAGGAAACGCCCATATTGGGTAAGGGCCCGGGCAATAATTTGTTTCTCCCCCAAAGTAAAATTGGTCTTGCGCGTTCTTTCAGTCATATTCATACAACAACTCTCTCCCAAACAATCAACAAAAATCACTCACAAAAACAAGCAGGAAAAATCAAGCAACAAAACAAACAAACAAAATCTATCAACAAAAAAGTCGCACAACCAGTCACCAAAAAACACTATCAAATATATTCTACAAAACACTAGCTCAAACAGTCAAATATCACAAAGACAAACGCGAACACACAACAGAACAAAAGCACCTTGCTGTATAGGAAGGGATACAAAGGGATGTACTTTTCCAAAGGAAGGGCGTTTGTGTCTGTCTATTTAAGCTCTCTGCGTAGCTCACTAAGTTGCCCGGGGTCCACTTCCAATTTCACTGATTGCGCCGTTCCCGAGTTGTGAGCATGCGCACAGAGGTGCTGACCATGGTCTGCTTCATGTGCGCATGTGCGATCGGGCCGGCCCTTCATTTGCATGGGGTCACGGCTCATTTCAATGTAACACGCCCACGTCCTTCCCAATTTGAATTACTCCGCCTTACGCCTCGGGAATTACGTTGCACCGGCGCAAATTTCTGCCAAATACTACGAGGATACGGTGATTGCGCCTCTACATTGCGCCGGTATAACTTAAAGGAGGTGCGCTACGCCGGTCAATATATGCGCCAATGTACGTGAATCTGGCCCATAGTTTTTTCTACAGCCTGAAAAACTTTGTTTTTTACAACCCCAAAAATGATTGTGTGTACGTGGCATCACTGTTATTCATGCATTCCCTTCAGACCTATATGTTTGTTGGATTTCTGGTCTGGTCTGTGGACAGTATATGATGTCCTCTGCTTGTTTGTTGACTTTTTATTTTTTTTTATGTGAAAGAAAACTCTGCTGAACAATTCTATAACTCTGATCAGCAGATTACAACCCGCTGATCAGAGTAATTAACTCGCTGTCTCCCTGTCCCCTGCCTCTTCACCCCGCCACACCCTTCCATCTAAAACTAGCCCCCCACTCTCCTCTCCTATCCCCTTCACACCCCTTCTTCACCCCAGCACTGATTACCCCCCTCCACTCCATACGACCCCTCCTGTAAACTCGCTTCCTGCAGGCACCATTATTAGCTGGCAACCCTCCCGCCTGCTTAAGGTTCTGCATGGGGCTTGGGAGGTCCATATGTGTCCCCCCACCAGTCAGATCACCCCCAACTGCCCCCACACCCCTGATTCATGGCCATTCATGGCCATTCCCAGCGGCATCTCTCCATCCCCTCCCTTCGCCTGCATCTTCTCCCTGCATTGATCTCTGTGATCTGTCAGGCTGAATATTACAGCGGGGGAGGGGGAGCAGTGCTTGTTATGTTGTGTTTATGTGCAATTTTAATGATTTTAGTGTATTACTGAAAATAGCGATATGGGGAACGTTTGCACAATTATTGCAGGGACCAAAAAATCAGTAGCACTTTTTTTTTATTCTACTGGCCATGTACTTTTAAAAAATGTTTGAGGGGTCTTTTCAAATTCTGAAAGCAAAATTTGGATATTTACATTTTTGCGTACGTTCGATTTTTCTCCATTTTGCAAAAGGGCGCATGTAAAAGTTAAAATTTTTTGTTATTTATTAACTCCATACAGGTTAAACGTTTATATTTAGTAGGTATTTCACAGGAATTTAGTAAAATCAGCTGTGTTTTTATCTGCTAATAATGGTTTTAATGTATTTTTTGCCAATATATTGGTTCGATAAACATTTGTGCAAAAAATAATTAGCACCTTCTTTTTATTCTAGAGGTCATATGGTTTTGGGAGTCTTTCACAAATTCTGAAAGCTGTAAGTTAAAAATTAAAACCTTCCCATTTTTTGAGAAATTTGGATATTTACATTTTGTGTACGTTAAATTTTCACCATTTTGCAAAAAGGTGCAACATAAAACTTTGTGTTATTTATTCACTCCATACAGGTTAAGCTTTTATATTTAGTAGGCAACATTTGTGCAAATACCGCAGGGTCTAAAAAATCAGTAGCACCTTCTTTTTATTCTAGAGGTCATATTCTTTCTAAAAATATATGGTTTTGGGAGTCTTTCACAAATTCTGAACGTTGTAAGTGAAAAAATAAATAAACAAAGAAAAAATTGCAAAAATGGTTTGCCCACCTGAGTGTACAAAATGGAGCACAGGGCCTGGAAGCGAAAGGGTTAAAAAAAAAGAAGACCGCTTAAGGTGACACCGAATAGACAGGCGGGCGCAGAACTCGACGTTATCCGCACCCGTATAACGGATCTACTGCACTTTAAGGCCAAAGCAGCACTGCAAACATGCCGGCGCTTCACCTACGAGTCAGGAGATAAATGCGGTAGACTGTTAGCCAACACAATTCGCACGCGCCAACTAGCCTCGTACGTACCCCACGTGCTGTCCCCAGAGGGGCAGAAACACTCCACACCCCAACAAATCACACGAGAATTCCGCCGGTATTACAGCTCCCTTTACAACCTGGCCAAACCCCCCCCTACACAAGACATGACAAGAGACTATATCTCAACGTCCTTAATGCCTTCCCTGTCGTCTGAAGCTAGAGAGAGCCTGGAGGAACCCATTACCCTATCTGAACTCATGTGTGCACTGAAAAGTGCCAAGCCAGGCAAGGCCCCAGGTCCCGACGGCCTTACAGTGGCCTATTACAAAACACTGCTTCCGACGGTGGGTCAACACCTGGTCCGGCTGTTTAATGACCTAGGCTCGGGAAAGTCCTTTCATTGTACCACACTGCAGGCTCAAATTTCTGTAATCCCAAAAGAGGGTAAAGACCCCACTAACTGTGGCAGCTACCGCCCTATATCCCTCCTCAACACCGACCTAAAGCTGTACACCAAAATCTTGGCCTCCAGGTTGCAGAGCCACCTCCCACACTTGATACACTTAGACCAAGTGGGTTTTGTACCCACCAGGGAAGCCCGTGACAATACGGTAAAGGTACTTAATCTCCTGCACATAGCCTCCTCCACTAAGACACCCAGCCTATTCATAGGGACGGACACCGAAAAGGCATTTGACCGGGTAGACTGGCAATTCATGACGTCCACTCTAGAGCACATAGGCCTGGGGGAGAAAATGAGGAACTGGGTAGCGGCAATATACAAGAAGCCGTCGGCACGGGTAAGAGTTAATGGAGTGCTATCAGAAGATTTCATTATCTCCAATGGGACGAGACAGGGATGCCCCCTCTCGCCCCTGCTCTTCGCACTTGCCCTAGAACCTTTTTTGTGCCACATACGCCAGAATCCCGACATTGCAGGTATACATACACCAGGCGCCCAATACAAGGTATCCGCCTACGCGGATGATCTACTTTTCTCCCTTACAGACCCAAGCACGTCACTCCCGGCCCTTTTACGAGAGTTTGAGATCTATAGCAAGCTATCAAACTTGAAGATAAACATGACAAAATCAGAGGCAATGGGGGTAGGGATTCCACAACACCAACTTACACGCCTTAAGAAGAACTTTAGATTCAAGTGGACAGAGGTGGCGCTAAAATACCTGGGTACATACACCCCCCCCTCCCTGGCTCAGCTGTATAAACTAAACTTCCCCCCTCTCTTTACGGAAGTCCGGAAGTTGCTAACACAATGGGCGGGGGTCTCCACTCCTGGCTAGGTAGATGCAATATACTAAAAATGTCTATTCTACCGAAATTCTTGTACCTCCTCCAGGCTCTCCCGATCCGTATCCCGGGAGAATACTTTTGTCAAATACGCACTGTGTTCTCCCACTTCCTATGGGCAGGAAAAAAATCCAGGCTCCAGAGGGGGATACTTTCTCTCCCCAAATTAAACGGCGGCCTTGCGCTACCAGACGTCCGAACCTACTACCATGCTGCACACCTTGTCAGGTTGATTGACTGGTGCCGACATGGACACATTAAGCTTTGGACGCGGGTAGAGCAAAGTCAAAGCAAGACTCCCCTCCGTTGTGCCCCCTGGTGTCACGCATCGCTCCCTACACATGTTACACGGCATCCTTTGATAGGGCAGACGATTAAAATCTGTGCAAATCTTCTTGAAAAGCCTTCTCTCTCATCACGGACTTCCCCCCTTCGACCTATTATCGGCCACCCCCTTTTTGAACCAGGCCTACAAGACGGGAAATTCCTTGACTTAGCAAATGCGGACTTGTTCCAAGCATCACACTTTAGTACGGACGGGAGGTGGAAATCGACGGCAGAACTGATGGACCCTGAAGGCGCATACCGTCTTGATTTCCTGAGGACACAACAATTACGCCACTTCTTAAACAGCCTCCCGGCCCCTCAGACCGCCCATGTACAGTTGACGACATTTGAGGAACTGTGTAGTGACTCTGGAGTGCTCCCTCATGCACTGTCCCAGATGTATGCATTATTGAACACTCCGTCAGGTGACCATCAGATCCCAGCCTTAGCCAAATGGGAAAGGGACCTGGGGACGCAATTCTCAGCCATCAAAAAACAGAATATAGTTTGCTTCACACATAAATCATCAGTATGCGCCAGAACGCAAGAAACGAACTATAAAATACTTACACGGTGGTATAGGACCCCAGACCTGCTGAGTAAATTATTTCCTGACACTACGGCCACTTGTTGGAGATGCCAACAAGAAAGGGGCACCATTCTACACATATTTTGGTCGTGTCCACGGATCAGGGGCTTCTGGGGAGAGGTACGACGGGTCACCCAGCAATTCACGGGAAGTATTGTTCCGGATGACCCAGCTTACTTTCTGTTGCACGCTAACGACCTATCGCCTGGGGTGTATAAAAAATCGGTGGTGCGTCACCTTTTGGATGCAGCCAAGGCCTGCGTGCCCCTCCTCTGGAAGTCCCCTCACCCGCCATCCATAGCTATGTGGCTCAACAAAGTAGATGAAATCAAGCGAATGGAGGACCTGATCCTTTCCAGCCAACAGCGAAGGGAGATGTACTCGGATATGTGGCAATTGTATAACATGTTCAGATTTTCAGAAGAGGGACAGAGGCTCAGGGAGACAGATAGCCTTTTACCAACCCAACCTAATGTAGACAGGTCCCCAATACCTGGGATGACCTGACTGCCCGGGAGATACGTGAAGAACTCCGATACGCCTTTTTGAGGCGCTTTTGGGGCTGGCCCTGCTCGTGCGGCCCACCAACCCCCCCCCCCCCTTCCTCCCCCCCTCCTCTGTTACTTAATCTCATTCTGTTCTCTTCTTTACCTTCATTCTTTGCTACTCTAAATTCCCTTAGAAAATGGAAAATAGTTTGGGAAGCCGGCTCGTGGGGGCCTAGTTACCGGGTCAAGACATGAGAGGTATTTACCCCTGTATGAGACTGTACAATCTCTTGATATGCACCCGACAAAGGGTAGTTTCTGTTTCTAAATGTTATGATTGTATGATGAAGGCCCACGCGGCCTGGATTTTTGATGATAAATTAAAAAAAAAAAAAGACACAGCCCCAGCCTATGGTTCATACACCCCCAGGACACTCCCAGCATCATTAGTATGTGCTGGCACACATTATAAAACTTGGACTGAACTTCAAGAAGAGTCACAACAAATCCTGGGCAGTAGCAGGGCAGAGAGAGCTGGTACAAGGCTAGAAATTAGCAATCTCCTAACAGGGCTGGGCAGAGTTGTACCAAGCAATTACAAAACCGAGCTGAAAATGAGCAGTGCCTTCATAAAGAGCTGTAACAAAAACACAGAGACATGACCTCTAATAACCAGGTGGAAAGTTTCAATCTAACTTTAGAATGTATTGTTTTTACCCAAAGAGTAGTTGATGCTTGGAACAGACTTCCAATAGAGGTAGATAACCAGTCAACAGTAAGTGAATCTAACCACTTTAGCACTATCCTGTATGCATTTTCAGTTTTTAGTGCTGTTTGACTGACAATTACACTGCACCCCAATTTACATGTAAATGAAGTTACATATAGGTATTGAGATTGCTAAAACATGGTGCTCTACGTAAAGCACCTCCATAATGTTTAAATAATATACAGAGGGAGGACTTGGTGTACAGGTCACCTAAAGTAGCAGGAGTAAAGTGAGGAGGCAGAATAAGGGAGGAGATGACATTACTATAGAGGTCGCTACAAAGACAAAATAGAGATGAGTTGTAGAAAGGGGAACAGAGGTTGAAAATGTTAAAGCAAACATCCCACAATCAAATGAATAAAAAGTCTTACCTTGAATCTGCAGCTTCTTAACTCCCTTCCTCAATCTCATAAATCCTCTACCCCCTAAACTCCGTTACAGGAAGAACAAAATGTTTTTTTTTTTAAAGTGAACAAAGGCAGTGTGGGTACAAGGAACAGAACCACTCTGATTGGCTTCCTGCATTTTGCCTATGATCTGTGCTTTCTAATGAGTGCAAACACAGTCATTGTGCACACATCTGGAGTACACAGAAATAGTAAAAAGAGAGATGTTTTTAAGCAGCGCTACATAAATGTATGTCTTGTTACTTGCTGTATTTTCCGTAAGGTGATTAAACATCCTTGGGACAAACATACATTTATATCTTAACAAAAAGGTTGAAAACAAAAATGTTTAAAAAATTAATAAAAGAAAATAATTAAAAGCGGTCAGACTCGATGGACCACTTAAAGGGGTTGTAAAGGATTTTTTCCCTAAATAGCTTCCTTTACCTTAGTGCAGTCCTCCTTTACTTACCTCATCCTTCCATTTTGCTTTTAAATGTCCTTATTTCTTCTGAGAAATCCGCACTTCCTGTTCTTCTGTCTGTAACTACACACAGTAATGCGAGGCTTTCTCCCTGGTGTGGAGAAAGCCTCTTGAGGGGGGAGGGGGCGAGCAGGAGTGTCAAGACGCCCCCAAAAAACACATAGCTATTTTCTCGATCTGCAAAGTAGAGAGCGTCCTGACACTCCTGCTCACCCCCTCCCCCCTCAAGAGGCTTTCTCCACATCAGGGAGAAAGCCTCACATTACGGTGTGTAGTTCAAAAAGAAGAACAGGAAGTGAGGATTTCTCAGAAGAAATAAGGACATTTAAAAGCAAAATGGAAGGATGAGGTAAGTGAAGGAGGACTGCACTAAGGTAAAGGAAGCTACTGTATTTATGTCCATAAGTTCATCTGTTATAACAATTATTGTCTAATGTTGCTCAGATAGATATAGATATTTATATATGTAATGAACATATTAGTGCCAAATTGCAATTATCAAAAAATACACAGTACCATTGTATCTGTGATGCATAATGTATGTATAAAAAGGCAATTGATTGACTTCTCATTTATTTTCCACTCTATTGTCACTGAACATGTGCCCTTGTTTGCCGATCAAGACACATTTGTTGATGTCTAGCTAAGATTTTAATGAAAATTGAGGTAGTTGCAAGCTAATATGGTATGAAATATGAAACTTAGAAAAACATATAATAATGATAACTTTTTACTGCAGCTGTCACTAATGTGCTCCCACAGAAATCAGTAAAAACAATATGGGTGTGACAGCGCTGTAAAAGTGAAATAAACAATTATGGTGATAAACACTGATATTACAATAATATGAAAAAAGTCCAAAAACATATAATGAATCCATATTGTGCAAAAAAAAAAAAGCTTGTTTGATGTCTTCAGACAACCTCCATGAACGGACTGCGCCCACCACCTCATGCAATGCTCGCTCACCTCCTTTTAATGACCCAGTCAAACACGCCTTGCACCCTGTGCAAACATAGCCTTCCACGGATCGTCAGAGAATCTTGGTGGCTCAAAGGATGAAAATATTCAAAAGCACTCCTTCTACTATGCTGCTTCAAACTTTAAATCCACAATGACTACCGGTAAGTTCAGCAACACATGAGAAAGAGAAAGTGCCTCCTATAGTGCTCTATCCGAGGGGTTAAAAATGAAACCGCTCCACCCCAGCTAGCATTGAACTCACATTTTATGACATTTTAAAAGCATTAAAAAATGACATGACAGTTTCACTCAGTAGTAGTAGTCCACCGCCAGACTCCACCTCTACTAGTTTCACCACGTCCCACGTGGCTTCATCTGGGAGCGAATATTTTGATTTCTATTTTTTCACTGTGAAATCAAGGTCGCAATAACCTTTTTTTTTATTAATAAAATGGCCAACGCTACATTCACTGGCATTGATCACTTCGAATTGATTGCTATATTCAAATAAGGAAGCTCTGGTTTTATTAAGGATTCCCCATTGATTTCAAATAGTGACAAGTTACATATGACTTGCTCATTTGTCAAAGTTATCCTAAAATATTAATTGATCAGCTATAAAATGTTCTGTTTCGTTAGACAATTCTAATGCAAACATTGACCTTTTTTTTATCTAATTTCATTTTCTCTGTGCATAGATTTTTGTGCTATTTAGAATGATGCTCCAGCTGTTTCCTATCCTTGTTTATTTTTTCTTTATTGTGTAAATTAGGCTTTAAATGCATTTATTTCAGTGCCTTCTTGTTGCCAGCTAGATTCAGCATTACTTCCAGCTTTTGGCTGATTCATTGTGCCCCCCTAGTGTGCCCTAGGCTTTGCCTGCTGATTCCATGTACTTATATTGTCTGTGACTGGCAGCCTGCCTCTGGTATTTACCTTTAGGTGTAATTGGCCTGCCTGTCAGCTTCCTGTGGGATTCTTTTCCTGACGTCTGTTCCTGGATTTTGTCCAAGTTACTGTCTTGTTTTACACCTCAGGGAGAAAAAAAATACTTTACTATACACATATATATATATAAATTTAAGAGTAGCAGATGATACACTAAAAAAGTTATCAATGGTCAAAAAAAGTGCAGCCAGTTACTTTGTGTCTTTTTTTTACTAAAGAGGTCATAGAAAGTACAAGTAAACTGTAGCCAATTGAAAAAAAAAATAAAGAATTATGTGGGCAAATATATGAATAAAACCATTGAAAAAGGCATGGAAATCTACATTGCAGAGAAAAAAACTGTAGGGCATCGGTCTTTCATCTTACTTTATCCTTGCTGCTGAACTAATAATTAACCAGGAGAAATACTTTTTTATCCATTTCTTTGTTCTGCTTAATCCTGATGTTCTGCCCATCATATTTGGACCATCTTCAAAGAAAATATTTCTATACAGAGGAAAGTAGCAATACAACAGAACATTACAGTGTGCTGTTAGGTATTCATTCATGAAAACAAAAATGTTTTCTTCTGATCAATTTAAGTTAATATATTAGTGTAGTGAAAGTAACTGATAACCTATGTATTGACTTAAAGTAATATTTATTTATTTTTTTATCTAACATACTATTAAAAAGTATTAATGATTAATAAAAAATAAAATAACTATTCGACCATTTATTTATTTATACAATTCATATTATTCCCTTTTAAGTGATCCCCTGAAATGCTGTTATCTGAATTGCAAGTGATTTACTAGCTCATGATCCAGGTTTGATTTTGTAATGCAACAGGTCCATCAACAGGGAATGAGAAAGTTAAACTCTGGGTAAACTCTTTTTTTAGCAGTTTATTTTGCCAGCCCAAGGCTTCTTAGCCAATTGAATAATTAAATAAAAGATGGCACAAAAAGGGTGCCCTTCTTCCTAAAAAAAAATGCCAGCCCTGTCCTGAGGGTACAGACCACTGGTCATCAAGGAATATCTTGTTTTATTGGAAAAAAGGGAAAAAACTGTGCCAAACCACAGAAAAAGGAGCAGCCAGCACTCAAACAAACAAAGTAAATAGATAATTAGTGTAAAGCTAAACATGTCTGAACACAATGCTTATAGTGACATAAGATATATAACATTAAATATAATAAATGCGACTCAATGATTAAGTATCACAAGCGGTGTGATACTGGAAAACATAAAAACACTGTACTGTATGTGCAAAGAATATGTGTATCTTTCCAATCGCTGGCATAAACTGATGAATATCTAGTTGTCTGCAGGGATCACCAAGGCATCAAGTATAGATAATAGAATACTCTTACCATGTGGTGTGTACTCAGCTGTTTTGCAACAGTAAGTCTAATATGCTTGTTGGCCTCTATGGTCCTTGATATGAACCTGGATCACTGCAACAAGGACTCCCAGGATGATGGTGTGTTTCTTGATCACTCAGGTGGAATGAATGCCAGGAATGACAGGAACCAAAACCGATGGGCCTTCAGATGCAGGATGGGTGGGAAAAGACAAACTCGGAGAAGCAAAAAGAAAAAAGAGTGCTCCAGATGGTGCAGGTCAAAAATAAACCATGACAAGTTTTATTTAAAAGGTCATATAAAATGACAGAAATACATCAATTAAAAAAGTGATCACATAGATAAAACCACCATTGGGTGCTGTAAAGCGGAACCCAACGTGTTTTGGCTTAGAGAGCTGTCAACAGGGGCATGCTGCACTAATTATCTATATCTGATTGTATGTTGTTAAGAAGCTTGCTAATTTTTATAGATGGGCAGATGAACTCAAAAACAACTTTCCTGACAGACTCCATGGCAGCCTACGTGTGGGTTAATCCCGCCTCTCATACCTCATAGGACCCCTCTCCCATAAAGCTTTGCTTCTCACCATAGACTGTGTTCCTTTTTTGTCCTCCTCCTAGGACCGTGTTTGTTTTGTATTTTATAAGAAGCATGTCCCCTGATCCAAAATTCCTGGTGGTTTGAAGTCCACAAATCTCTGCTATTAGCAGGATGGACATATGCAAGGTCTGCGGTATTTCTTTTTAAAAGCTTTTGAGCCTATCATTGATAGGTAAGTAGGATTTGGCATTATATCCTGGCTACTAGCAGGAGGCCTCATGACCAGACCACACACTGTGAGCTGCGGTGGCTCCCGTCCCCAGGCAGGATCGTGGGACTCCTCGGTGGTAACGTATGTTTCAGCTTTCCTTATGGCAGCCTGTTTATGTTTGTTGTCTGTCCTTTTCTCTTACAGCTATGGCCGCTGGAGCGCATTGCGTTCCAGCCTCGCCGCCTTCTGTCGGTACTGCGCATGCGCCGGTCTCGTTTTGCAAATGAGGCTTGGTCGCGCACACGCGGTTCAGCTAGTTGGCCGCGATCGCGCAGGCGCGCGAGGTCTTTGGGGTGACGCCAGGCACAGCGCAGGCGCGTGACACGCACGGCAGAACGTGGTGACGTCATCACGGGGCGGCAAGCTTAAATAGCTGTCAGGTACAGCTACAAAATGGCACAGTCCTAAGAGCACTGCATACTAGGCCCTGTCTTTTCAGTCCCAAGGTAAGAGTCGGCGCTGGTCACTGGCCTCTCATTCCTCCTCCATATATACCTTTCTATGCCTTACTGTTGTTTGGTCTTGCAGTGTTGTGCTCACTACCATGGATGTGTCACCGCCCCCCCGTGGCCAAACCTTATGCTGCAGGTAGGATGGAATTTATTTTCCCTCTACCTGTTTCTCAATGAGGTTTTGGTCATTTTAATTTAAGTATTGTATTTCATTTTATCTCCAGCCCCTCTAGGTCTGTTCCTCAGTTGTTAGCACGTGAAGATAATGATGATATTCGGTCTCAGCATCGTCATTCAAATTCTAGAAGCTCTAGGTCATCGTCTAAACATCATAGAGAGGGATCTAGATCCACATCTAGTCACCATTCTTACCGCCATTCCAGTCACTCTGGAAGGAAATCCTGTTGGGGTTGTAGAGCTCAGGTCCCAGAAGAAAAATCCCTCTGTGAGCCTTGGTATTCCCGTGCTGTAAGGGAAAGAGGAGGTGAAGACCAGCAGGTAGAAGCCTTGGTCAGAAGAGTAGTCCAAGACTCTTTGAACGGCACCGATTCCGTCCAAGCAGTTGTCCCTCCATCCCCAGTCCTTGTACAGGATACTCCTGAGGTTCCGGGGCCCTCTCAGCTTTACCGCTCCCCGAGCGTGTCCTCAGAGAGTGAAGAGGAAAATGTTAAATATGCAGCGGGCTTTGATTTTTCCCTAGTCCCAACCTTGGTGAAAGCAGTTAAAGACACTTTAAAATGGGAAGATACAGTAGAAGCACCTTCTAAACAAAGGAAGTACTTTAAGCAACTCAAAAAAGACCGTCCAAACTTTCCCCCTTCTTGGTGAACTTGGAGATGTAATTACAGAAGAATGGTCTGGCACAGATAAGAAAAATTCCTTACTTTCTAAAGTAGCAAAATTGTACCCATTCAAGAGCGATGAAGTGAGACATTTAGAGTCAGCCCCTTTAATTGATGCAGCCCTAATGAGACTGGTAAAACATGTCACTCTCCCTTTGGAAAACTCTGTTTCCTTCAAAGATGGCTTGGAGAGGAAGATAGACACTGATCTGAAACGCATCTACATTACAGCAGGCATGGCTTGTAAACCAGCCTTAGCCCTTGCAGCCTTGTCAAAGGCAATAGAGGCCTGGACAGATGAGATGGACTCTATGTTGTCCTGCGCCTCTGAAGACTTGGCCAGAAGCATTCCAGTCCAAGAGTTAAAGATGGCCTCAGTGTTTTTGGGGGAGGCCTCCCTTGACCTTATTCGCCTAGTGTCTCGGGTTATGCTCTCCTCTGTTACTGCCAAACGTGCCTTGTGGCTACGGCCTTGGGTGGCTGACCCTGCCTCTAAACAGGGCTGGTGCAAAATACCCTTTTTAGGGTCCTCCCCTTTTGGGAATAAGTTGAACAGTGCCATTTCCCGGGCCACTGGGGGTAAGTCAAGCTTCCTTCCCCAGGATCGACGTCCGTATAGACAGAGAACCTTTTTTTCCCAGGCAGGATCAAGATCGGGCAAGGGAGGCCCGCCGGTACAGACCTGGACGTGACTTCAGGAAAAACTGGAGGAAAAACCAGCCCTCCAGTCAAAGGTCTGCAAAAAGCCCTTCTTCTGGTGGACGTGAGGCCCCTAAGTCCTTTTGATATAGGGTCGGCCCAGACGGAAAGAGTCGGGGCTCGCCTCCTTCAATTCCAGCACATCTGGGCAGCCTCGATAAAGGATTTCTGGTCCGTCAAGACCATATCTATAGGTCATTCTTGGACATTTATCGCCCCACCTATTCTGCAGTTCATTCCCACAACCATGCCCTGCTCAGAAGAGAAAAGACAAGTCCTCTTGTCATACACAAGCTCACTTGTGGCTCAAGGTGCTGCTATACACGTCCCAACAGCCGAGAGGTTCCAAGGGATGTATTCAACACTTTTTCTGGTTCTAAAAAAGTCAGGTTCGTGGAGACCAGTGATAGATCTGACACATATAAACACCTTTATCAAGAAAGGGAAATTCAAGATGGAGTCGCTCCTCACGATCCGTCAAGCAGTTCAGCCAGGCGACTGGCTGGTGTCCATAGACCTGAAAGATGCCTACTTTCACGTCCCTATAGCAGTGGAATTCCAAAGGTATCTCCGGTTTGCAGTAGGCAATGTCCATCTCCAGTTTACTTGTCTTCCATTTGGGCTCACAACAGTATTCTCGAAACTCCTGCTGGCAGTCGTGGCTCTGATCAGAATCAGAGTCATTCGTCTGCATCACTACTTAGACGACCTGCTCAAAGCAAGGAGCAGCTGTTAACCCACAAAGACCTGGTCATATCCATTCTGACCGAGTTTGGTTGGCTACTAAACAAAGAGAAGAGTCATCTACAACCGACACAATCTCTAATCTTTCTCGGTGCCCAATTCGACACAGCTCTGAGTACCATCTCGCTGCCCCTAGTGAAAATCCCTGTAGTCCGGGACAGGATTCGTTGTGCTCTAGAAACACCTTGCAATGCCTCAACATAATAGGTACCATGGTCTCCACAGTCCCTATGGTGAGATGGGCACAGTGGAAGATGCGACCCTTCCAGAAGGGTTTTCTCCAGCAGTGGGACTCGAAGTCACAAGTCCAAATGATTCGGATAACATCACACATGAGAGAGAGTCTTCCCTGGTGGCTACTTCGGAAAAACCTCCTCAATTGCCATTCTCTAGCCCCTGTTTCTTGGATCACAATCACATCGGATGCCAGCAACACAGGTTGGGGGGCTCTCTGCCTGAAGGAGGTAGCCCAAGGGAAGTGGGACTTCCCATCCCAGAAAGTCGTCTCCAATGTCCTGGAGCTTCGGGCAGCCCTTTGTGCTCTACATGCCTTCCTTCACCTAATAGAAGGGTCCTCAGTCCTCCTAAGGATGGATAACACATCGGCAGTGTCATACATCAAGAGACAGGGTGGCACTCGCAGTCTGTCTCTACTGAAGGAGGTAAATCCAATCATGTCTTGGGCACAGACACACCTGTCGAATTTGTCAGCTGTATATCTCCCTGGAGCTCAGAATCTACAGGCGGATTTCCTCTCGAGAACATCTCTTGACAACAACGAGTGGTCTCTCCACAACGATGTTTTCAGTTGGATCCAGTTCAGCTTCCATCCAGACCGGATCTCCTGTTGCAAGGGTCGATCCCTCATCCATGTCCAACCCACCTGCACTTGATGGCCTGGTTCTTGAAAGGAGAAGGTTGGAAACATTAGGATGTCCAAGCAGAGCCATCGCTACTTTGTTAAACGCTAGAAGGCCAAGCACCAATAAAATCTACCAAAGAATTTGGTCAAAGTTCTCAGACTACACCTCTTCCATGGGTGGTTCTCCTGCTAACCCCAGTATCAAGGATATTCTAGGCTTTCTCCAGACAGGTCTTGATCTTCCTTTATCTGTCAGCTCATTAAGAGTCCAAGTTTCAGCTATCTCCGCATTCACAGGCGTATCCTGGGCTACTCACTCTCTGGTCAGACAATTTTTTAGAGGAGCCATAAGGCTGAGGCCTTTAAGAAAGCCAAGATTTTCCAAATGGGACCTACCATTAGTCCTGGACTTTTTTTCAGACCTTCAAAACTCAAATCAATTATCAATCAAGAATCTTTCCCTCAAAGTGGTCTTTCTTGTCGCCATAACATCAGCGAAGAGGGTGTCCGAAATTGGGTCACTGGGATGTAAAGAACCCTTCCTTACGTTTTTCCCAGATCGTGTCGTCCCGATTCCTATGCTAGGTTCAAAACCAAAAGTGTCATCGGTCTTTCATGAGAACCAGGAGATAGTCCTTCCCACCTTTTGGGGTTTGGAGGACTCGGATGCTCATCCTTTGGACGTCGGAAAAATGTTAAAGCAGTATACGGAAGCCACAGCGTCTTTTCGCCAATCCGATCATCTATTTGTTTCCTTCCATGGGAAAAACAAGGGAATGCGTGCTTCCTCCAGAACCATCGCAGCATGGATTGTCCAAGCCATCCAGGGGGCTTACAAAGCAAAAGGTTTGGCTCTTCCGGAAGTGGTGACCGCACATTCTACTCGGGGCGTAGCCACGTCGTGGGCGGCGGCCCGGCACGTGTCCCCAGAAGTGATCTGCAGAGCGGCCTCTTGGTCATCTTTAAATACGTTTATGACGCACTACTGCGTAGGAAAAGGAAAATTGATATGAAATACTTACCGTAATTTTCCTTTCCTGATGGACTCCATGGCAGCAGGAGTTCCCTCCCTTTGCTGGAGTAGGCTATATTACGGAACACAGTCTATGGTGAGAAGCAAAGCTTTATGGGAGAGGGGTCCTATGAGGTATGAGAGGCGGGATTAACCCACACGTAGGCTGCCATGGAGTCCATCAGGAAAGGAAAATTACGGTAAGTATTTCATATACATTTTCCTTTATTTAACATTTTGAAGATTATGATTTCATAGATGTATTTTTTACTCCTTTTTTTACCTAGTCATTCTACCAGTAACACACTTTCAGGACAGATCAGATGATCTCAAGTAGCCATTTTTCATTTTGATTATGTGTATTTTCTAACTTTCTGGTTTGGTATCACCATTGTAAGAAATTGCCGAACAAGCCGGTCTACTGTATGCCTGTAAGCATCAGGTGGGTGATCATCATTATATCATCACTGCCTTTTGCATGATCTTATTTAATAAGTCCCTAAGAGATACCCATTTAGCTTAGCAGGCAGTACATGCAAAATCCTGCGGGTTTAATATACAAACATAATAATAAGTAATGAATGAATGATATTATTATATTTAAACACTCTAGGCCATGGCAACTATTAAATACAGCACAAATTAATATTCTAACTATAGTTTGTTCACATTATTTCCCCTCATTAAACATGTGGTTTCACTGCTTAATCATATAAATAGAACTCTGTCCCTATTATCTAAGGCAACACAATTAGTTCAAACAAAATGTCAACATGACTAAGTGCAAACGATGATTAAAGTTATTTAATGTATGTCTTGATACCATTTTCTTGGAAATGTGTTAATGAGTTTTACATAATAATCTTATACAAAATTCACATTGTAATAAATGCTGAAGTTTTCAGTTCAGGTGGATTAGAAATCTTACTTTGCATTTGCTTTATTAGAATTCAGTGAATTAAAATAATACTGTATACCAATATTGTTTATGACATCAGTGAGTTCATAAGCACACAACCTTTCTATTTACATCACTATCTTGGAAATTAGTTGCTAGCCTTGCTCATTTCAAATATGTGGAGGGATTTTTATGAATATAGCAGTGAATAAATATGCATACAACAACATCAAGCTTAGAAAATTGATATTACAGAGAACAGCAAAAGAAAAATATATGCATGGTTCCTTGAATTGCTGTATTCAGAGCAAACTTCAACATAATATAGTTCAGCCATTTCTTACATGTGCTATAAGTTTATATTTTGGAAAAAACAAAATTCAAAGGAGTTTTTTTTTCTAGTTTTAGCTAAGGTTGAAATGGATTTGAACCTCTGTTAGTTTTTTAGTGACCCGCTGTAGAGAGATTTACCAAACAGGAAGTGAAAGACATTCTGCGATGGGCACACAGACAGAAGGAAAACTCGACCTTTCCAGAAAAAAAACTGGGCCAGATTCACAGAGCCCTTACTCCTGTCTAACTGGTGTTAGACTGGAGTAATTTCAAATTACGCGAGTTTTTTAGCTAGTCGAAAACCTCAAACCATGAATAGATGGCTGCGGGCTTCAATTCGACTGGATTACGTGTTCGTACGCCTGGGTGGACTTCCCGTCGTTTTCCGCGTCGGGGTATGCAAATGAGCTTTTGCCGGCGATCCCCGAAATTACGATCTTCAATCAATCGCAATCTCTTACGGCACCTTTAGTCATCTTTTTTTTGCGTAACACTATACCAGCTTTTTGCTGCTCTAATATTAGACAGCCCATGTTAAGTATGGCCGTCGTTCCCGCGTCGAATTTCTACGTTTTCCGACGTCTTTTATTATTTTTCACGTAAGTCGTCCAGGAATAGGAATGTTCATAAACGACGCTACTCAAACCACGAATGACGTAACGACGTGATTTCGCGCAATGCACGGCGGGAAATTTCTGAACGGAGCATGCGCAGTTCGATCGCCGTGGGGACGCGCTTAATTTAAATGCTTCACGCAACCCTAATCGCGTATTTCGATTACGCGGCGAGAAGTAGACTACGCCGCCGTAGCGTACGGGCAAAAATCTATCAAAATTCGGTGTAGAGCCTGGTCAAATACGCAGCGTAGAGTATTTCGATTACGCAGCGCAATATTAAGTGTATCTGAATCTGGCCCACTGTATTTAGTCCAATATCAGAGAATTAGCAGTTTTGTGCCAGGATCTACACTTTTTAAAATTCCATATTTACATGACAAGGCATAACATCCAACCTAGGATTTAGACGTGTGTAACATTTCCTTCATATGCAGGTTATGTATTAATGGTAAACACATACACAAGAACACATAGGGCCAGATTCAGGTAGATGGGAGTATCTTTCCTCTGGAGTAACGCTTCTCATTTACGTTACTCTGAAGACCCTTTCAGCGCAAGTACTGTTATTCACATAGCAGTTGCGCGTAAACTTGCGCCAGAGTAACGATAATGCGCTGGCGTAACCCGACGCAAGTGGAAGTGGGTGTGATCATATGTAAATGATGGGCGGAGCCCAGCGCAGAGGCTTACGTTCAGCGCATAATCCACGGAGCATGCGCAGTGAGTGCGGCTCCACTCGCCCCCTTGTGCGGATGCTCACAACTTCTGTCGGCACCACTTCCCGGGAAACGTCAGCGCAATGCGTTCCGCTGGGCGCTTAAAAGCGCAGGCGGAAACGCCATTCCGGCGCAAAAGTATATCCGTTTCCCCCCACCCCAGGGAAGATACTTTTGCTCTGTAATGGCTGCTCCCGCTACCCCCAGAGAGAGGAGGAACCTTAATTTTAATTCCCAGGAGGTCTCGGTTATCATCTCAGCGATGGAGTCTGTGAATGATTTGCTTCATGGGAAAAAAAGCCGCAAGACCAGCCGGGAGAGAAAGCAGGGCATCCTGGAGTCCATTGCTGCCAGGGTGAATGTCTTGGGGTATTCCACCCGGACTGCTGGGGACATTCAGAAAAAGATCAACGACTTGCGGCGCAAGGTCAAGGGCAAGGTGTCCACCATCAGGAGGCATGAGAGGGGCACAGGTGGTGGTCCCCCATGTCCTGTCACCCTGACCGCGGAGGAGGAGGTGGTCCCAGGCTATGACTCCATGGAGGAAGGCTCCAGGACAGGTAAGTGTTTTTTATCCCCTATTTGATTTGTTGCATTTGGGGGGGGAGGGTGTGCCAATTGTGTGGGACCACCAACATGTGTCTGCTTTGTGTCATCCACAGATGACGGAGCTGGGCCATCATCGGTCAGCGTCCATTCCACCCCATCCCCCCCACGCCATCGTGTGCCCGAGCCCCTGGGTGGTGAAGAGGTGGTGGAGGAGAGTGGCCACACCACACCTGCCGAGGTGGTTGTGGAGGAGCCTGCTGTGGCAGAGCAGGACTTTACTTTAGTTTTGGAGGTCTCCTCCCCTTCAACTGGGCCATCTGTTATCCCCTCCCCCATCCTTGGAAGCCCCTCAAGGGCGACTCCTTCCCCCCGGGGACAACCATCTTCTGGCCCCAGGAAGGCGACCCAGAAGACCAGGGGGGTGTCTGATGTTGTCCAGGACCAGTTGGCGAGGGATCACGCCAGACAGACTGAACAAATGGGGGCCATAGTTGGGCATTTGGAGAAAGTGTCTGACAGCCTGGGCTCCGTTGCCCAGATAAGCAACGCAGTCCAGGATGTAAGTTGCAACTGCGCTGCAGTGGTGACCAGTTTGGGTGAGGTGCATGGTGATATTACGCAACTCACTGCAGCCGTCCAGGCCAACACTGCTGCCATCCAGGGTAACAGTGCTGCCATCCGGGACCAGGGGAGGCTGAGTCGGCGGGCCCAGCATTACCAGGTCACCCGTCAGCTCCGGATGCAGGCCCAGACGAACTCATACCTCGGCCGGTTAGCCATGGCCTTGGAGGGCATGCAGGCCACACCTGCCAGGAGTGGCCCACCTGGGGATCAGCCACCTCCAGATGCCCCCCCACCCACTCCATCCAGGCAGCTGAGGAGGCAGAGAGGGGCCCCCAGAAGAAGCCCCCGGCATCCCCGATGAGGCTTTTTTTTTTTGGTTTCTATGATTTTTTTTAAATACTCAGGTTATGAGTTTTTGTTTATTTTGTATTATTTATTTTATACTCAGGTCATGAGTTTTTGTTTATTTTTTTTCTCAGGTTATGAGATTTTGTATTTCTTTTTTTACTGCACACGGTCAGGAGTGCAGGGGACAGTGTGAATGGTGTGTGAATGTGAGAGGGTGGCACTCCTGACAGTAAGGGGTGTCACCCTCGGCCGTGGTGGTGAAGTTAACCCCACGGCTGTATGAATGACGTGTGAAAGGTGTATGAATGGACAGTGACATCATTGGGGCCTTGACGCTGGCGTTGCTGCTCCCAACTCCTACATGCTGGACTTGGGCTTATCCAATGCGATGTGCATGTGGTGTGTGTGATCTAGTGACATCAGTGGTGTACACGCGTGCACTGTCTGTGTAATTAATGTTTTGGTTTAGTGTCCAAAGATGCCTACAGCGAGGACCCTCCTGACTGCTCTTCCATCAGCAGAGTCATTAGATGGGGTCCCAATGCATATGCAGAGTCACCTGTAAGGTAAAAGACAGGAGAATGTTAGTCGTGCATGTGCCACTTCTGTTGTGCATCACGGGAGGGGATAGTCATGCCTGACTCCCATGTCACTCACCAACCAGCCAGCTGTCCCCATACATGTTCTGGTTAAATTCTGCTGGGATGGGGCTCTGATTGTATATGAAGCTGTCATGGCTGGACCCGGGGTGTTTGGCACGGACGTGCCATATGAGTCGTTGGGCATCGGCTATCACCTGTACGTTGATGGAATGCCAATGCTTCCGATTGCGGTATGTGTGCTCTGTGGCACTGGGGGGCTGGAGTGCCACATGTGTGCAATCAATGACCCCCACAGTGCGTGGGAATCTGGCAATGTTGTAGAAATCTGTCATTGCCTTCTGCCGCAGCTCCTCAGTGGTGGGTCTGATGAACTGGTTGGACATGCGTCTGAGGATTGCAGGGACAACCTGGTGCACACATCTGCTCACGGAGGACTGTGACATCCCAGCCACCACTCCACTTGTACGCTGAAATGATCCAGTTGCAAGGAAATTAAGTGTTGCCAGTACCTTCACCAGTGGCTGCACTGCTTGTGAGCGGTGTGTTGGGCTGGTGATGTCATCCTGCAGGGTTGTGGTTAGTTCAAGTATTGCATCTGGGCTGAATCTGAAGAGGCGATACACCTCCTCATCCCCCATGCCAAAGAGGCTCATACGAGTGCGGTATATCCTCTCACGTGACCGCCTCCTTCGTTCCGGGGGACCCATCAGTAGTTCGAGGACCACAATTGCTCCTGGCATGTTGGCACACAGAGGTGTTGTCCTTGCAAGTGTGGTTGTTCAGCTAGCTCCTATCGTCGGTAACGCTGCTGTAGCTGCTCTCCTGCTGACCTCTGACCGTCTGGAGTAAAGATAAAGCAGCCTTTTGTAGAAATAACTTTGCGCCGGACGGACGAGATACGCGCGGCGCATGTAGCCAGCGTATGGTGCTTATCCGTTCGCGAATCGGGAAATCTCCCTCATTTGTATATTTGCAGGGGAAATCAATAGGCGCGACTGATGCGCCCTGCGAAATTATGCGCTGACGATACTCTGGCGTCGGAACGTTCCGCCGGTCGCAAATGGCGCGTCTTCGGGCGCATCTAGTTTGGTGGGTACGGCCACATAGAAACGACGGCGCATCTTCACAGTTACGCGGCGCATATCGAAATACTCCAGCGCAAGTGTTGCTGAATCTGGCCCATAGACAGTAGCCCCTTCTCTTGTAAAGAGCAACTGTTCTGTTCATTTTATTGTGAACAGTCAACAGTTTTTACTAAAATCTACCACCTGAGATGGCTATCATTACTGAAAAGAGGATTTATTACTGACATTACTGAATGATGCATTGCTTACAAACACTAAGCCCAACTCAGGACACCAAACATAAGAAAAAAAAAAAAGCAATGAGGAGGAAAAGACACAAGTAAACTGTTTGGTGCTGTTAGTATGAGTGTGAAAGTGAAGATTACTGCAAATTTTGTAACAGTAATACAAAAAAGTAGTTTAACCACTTAAGACCCGGACCAATATGCTGCCAAATGACCCAAGGGGTTTTTGCGATTCGGCACTGCGTCGCTTTAACAGACAATTGCGCGGTCGTGCGACGTGGCTCCCAAACAAAATGTGCATCCTTTTCTTCCCACAAATAGAGCTTTCTTTTGGTGGTATTTGATCGCCTCTGCGATTTTTATTTTTTGCGCTATATACAAAAATAGAGCAACATTTTTGAAAAAAAACAATATTTTTTACTTTTTGTTATAAGAAAAACCAATAAACTAAATTTTAGTCAAACATTTAGGCCAAAATTTATTTAGCCACATGTCTTTAGTAAAAAAAAATCGCAATAAAAAAAAATTACCTACCTAGCGGGAACAGCGACACTAATACAGCGATCAGAAAAATGATCGCTTAGTGATGCTGGCAATAGGAAGTGAAAGGGTTAACTAGGGCGGTGATCAAGGGGTTAAAACTTTATTAGGGGGGTACGGGGGCTACCCTGGACCTAACACTAACTGACTGTCACACTGCCTGTCACACTGACACTAAATACAGTAATCATACATGTATGATTACTGCATTCAGTGACACTGTGACAGAGGAAGGGGGGGCGATCGCGGGGGTTAAATGTGTTTATGTGTAGTGTTAGTGCAGTGTAGTGTTAGTGCAGGACTTACTGTGTTGTGATCTCTCCTCAGCGGTGGTTGAAAAAACTGCCGAGGGAGAGATCACATCGCTTCCTCCTTCCTGTGTTTACACAGGAGGAGGAAGTGACACGGCGGGCAGGCGCGCGCATTGGCTGGGAGCGATCTGGAGGGGGCGGACAAAAACTAATAGCCGCCCCCTCTTGTCGGATCGCTCCTGCAGCTGCGCAGACCGCCGCATGTATGGGGGGGGGTCCGATCGGACCCCCGAACCCCCCCAAGGCACCAACGTATATATACATGCGGCGGTCCTTAAGTGGTTAAATTTATTTATAACAGGTGAAGTCTATTGCAGAGAATATAATGTTCTGTAACATGAAAAAAAAAAAAATTCTCTTCTGCATTAAAGTGGTTCTAAAGCCTAAACAGGTTTTACCTTAAAAGAAGAGAATGTATGTTGGGACTTTAAACATGGCAGTGGCTAAAATTAGAACACTGTCCCCATCCCTGGTAGTTGTATGTAATGGGGAAGGGGAAGGAAAAAAGGGAAATGGGGAAGGGACGAGGTGTAAAAAATATAACGATGTAGAAAACAGCCCAACATTAGGTAGATGGATGGGACCGTGGTCAGTGGTAACTACCATGGTCTCCATCCCCAATGTTAATGGAAAAAGGCATACATAGGGGGGACGGGAGCAAGGGGGAAAGGGAGGGTAAAAGGGGAAGGATAGGGCATAGGGATTGTGGGACTTTGACATGAAACACAACACCGAATTAATTGAATCAATTAATGGATTATAGTAACATTTATTGGATACAATAAGGCATACCAAAAGTGAACATACATCACAAATAAATAGTATATAAAATAATAGGCATGATTGGTAAATCATAAATTACATAATGAAACATAGTGATACCTATAGTGTACCATGGTATTCATACCTGTAACCAAATAAAAATGTAAAACTAAAAAGTAAAACATAGGTAGTTCTGAATGCCAGAACGTATAGTAATCAAGGTCAAGTTGACATCATGTAACAATTAAAAGATTTGTAATTCTTAGAGGTAGAGATCGATATATAGTGAACTTGCTGGGACCAAACATCAGTAGGGAGCTCGACGCGTTTCGTGGATAAACTTCCACTCATCAGGACCAAGTAGGGCCTGGGTACATCTGTGAATATAATATGGTATGGTATAAAGATTCACTAAATGGTAGTTTAGTGATAGTGACTGAAAGAGTAGGGGACATAGGGTATAGTCCCAACACTCTTACCTCTGAGTAGGTTGGCAGTCAAAGATAAGAATAGGAAGTGGTAACCAATGATATTGACCTCTAGCTGTGTTGTGGGACGTAGGATCCCCGGAGGGAACTGAGGTGGTGGCGAAGCGGCAGCATCCCGGTAGGACCCACTGAAGGATGGACAATGGATAAAAATGGAATCCCCAGTCATTAGCCATAATTGTGGACAGTATGCGGTAGCAGTCTGTGGAGTTCCTGTAAACATATTTAATAATGATAAAATGTCATTGTAGTGACTCGCAAAAAGTAAAAAGTAAAAAACGTAGGAGCAACTGTGGCATAATCCCCAGGCATGATAGCTCAACGGGGTAAAGACGCCAATAAAATGGTGATTCAAACTGGGCCGGCTTATAAATGCCTTAAATATTAAATAAAAATAAATATATAAAAAGTGAGTATATCATGCAGGACATCAGCCCAATAATTGGGCATACTAAATAGTCCATAGTACAGTGCAGAAATAGGGTACAATAGCATAGGGGTAGCTAGCATAAATTGTGAATTACCAAACCAAGAGGGCGGTAGCCCATATATGGAACACCAGTGGGACAAAATGGACTGACACAAGGAAATGTGGCTGGGGAAATGCCATCAGACAACCAAAAAAGTTTAAAGTTACCTGAAGCACTGGGTGGACAGCGAAGTCCATATAGGTGTAAATAGGTTGACACCAGCCCAGTGAATGGGCATAGTGGTAAGTCCATGTAAATAGTGGGGGCCAGTGGAAGCGCCGTGTACCAGCACCAATGCCACGCTGCGTGTTTGGGAGGGGAGGCGTCCATAGACAGGCGGTGACGCTCTGAAATAGGCGCCTGATCCTCCCACGTGATCCACGCTGCTGGAATGGAAAGAACGCCAGTGCGCAGCGTCAATCGTGACATCATACGTACGGCGTGGGGGCGTGGAATTGATGCGCAGCAGGTGCCCGCCCATACCCCCCTGTCTACGAATAGGGGAGAGAAGGGGGGAGAACCCGGTGCGCATCACAGTTCCCGGGGATACATGTAATGTACCACATCCACCCCTAGAGCAGATATAGTGGGCTGACCTAAAGAACATAGTGATAGCCTAAAGGACTATTGATGAATGTCACCATTGATAGAATTATGAAAGGTATATGTATACAAAGGTGTGTGTGTCTCCATCCCTTAAAATCATTTGAAGAAGAGAATGTATGTTGGGACTTTAAACAGGGCAGTGGCTAAAATTAGAACACTGTCCCCATCCCTGGTAACAAAATTTGCGTCCTTTTCTTCCCACAAATAGAGCTTTCTTTTGGTGGTATTTGATCGCCTCTGCGATTTTAATTTTTTGCGCTATATACAAAAATAGAGCGACATTTTTGAAAAAATTTTACTTTTTGTTATAAGAAAAATCAATAAACTAAATTTTAGTCAAACATTTAGGCCAAAATTTATTTAGCCACATGTCTTTAGTAAAAAAAAAAAATCGCAATAAAAAAATTATTAGCTACCTAGCGGGAACAGCGACACTAATACAGCGATCAGAAAAATGATTGCTTAGTGATGCTGGAAATAGGGAGTGAAAGGGTTAACTAGCGCGGTGATCAAGGGGTTAAAACTTTATTAGGGGGGGTACGGGGGCTACCCTGGACCTAACACTAACTGACTTTCACACTGCCTGTCACACTGACACTAAATACAGTAATCATACATGTATGATTACTGCATTCAGTGACACTGTGACAGGGGGAGGGGGGGGGCGATCACAGGGGTTAAATGTGTTTATGTGTAGTGTTAGTGCAGTGTAGTGTTAGTGCAGGACTTACTGTGTTGTGATCTCTCCTCAGCGGTGGTTGAAAAAAACGCCGAGGGAGAGATCACATCGCTTCCTCCTTCCTGTGTTTACACAGGAGGAGGAAGTGACACGGCGGGCAGGCGCGCGCATTGGCTGGGAGCGATCTGGAGGGGGCGGACAAAGACTAATAGCCGCCCCCTCTTGTGAGATCGCTCCTGCAGCCGCGCGGACCGCCGCATGTACGGGGGGGGGGTCCGATCGGACCCCCGAACCCCCCTAAGGCACCAACGTATATATATACGTTGATGTGCCTGTCGGTCCCATTCTGCCGACGTAAATGTACATGCGGCGGTCCTTAAGTGGTTAAATTTATTTATAACAGGTGAAGTCTATTGCAGAGAATATAATGTTCTGTAACATGAAAAAAAAAAATTCTCTTCTGCATTACAGTGGTTCTAAAGCCTAAACACATTTTACCTTAATGCATTCTTTGCATTAAGGTAAAATTGTTTAGACATCTAATTGTTTTGTCCCCTTACCCCCTCCCCCCTATATACTTACCCAAGCACTCCTTTGATCCAGCACTTTAGATGTCTGCAGCTGTTCCATTCTCTTGCTTTCATGTCTCATTGGCTTTGCTGGGGTACTGGTAGCCAATGGGACATGGAATCAACCAAAGCCAGTGACGAGGGAGTGGGGGCGGGGGTGAGTCCCGCTGTCTGTGTCAATAGATGCAACAGCGAGGTTTGGGAGCGAGCATGCACGAGTCCGTCAATGGAAAAACGCTTCCAATAGGGGGAATGGACAGAGAGGAGGAACCAGGCGTGCCAGCAGGGAGAAGAGGAAAACATGACAAGAGGATGTTTGCACAGAGCAGATAAGTATAGGGATGTTTGTTATTCAAAAAAACATTCTTTACAATCACTTTAAAGTTTCCTTACTTGCCTGTCCATGTGTAAGAGGCTTGAAAATGGATAGTAATGGTGCCAAGAGCACAAGTCCTCCATTACCTACTAGAACAATAACCCTTCTGCTTGAGGCTTGAACCTTCCACCATTTTGTGCCTATCTTCATGGCAAAGACCTCTTTGCAACATTGCTGGATATTGAACTTTGTATTCCAAAAAAGTAATGTCCATACAGAAAGTTAGGATTGCTGGTCTGTTATTTTCAGGTGGCATTACAGTCACATCACATAGACATACTGGACCTCCAGGGTCACTTGACCACATATTGACAATCACATATAGTAGATGAATGGCAGCACTCACATGTGAAAGCAGCAAACAGTACATTTTAGTAAGCCATCTTCCCTACTGTCACTCTCCCCCAGGGTCATCAGTCATCAGGACCTCTCAAAGGGTCCTGGTTTGCCTTAGGCCGTGTACACACGATCAAATCTATCTGCTGGAAATGGTCTACCAGACCGTCCCAGCAGACAGATTCGATCGTGTGTACGGGCAAGCAGACGGATTTGGCCAGCCGACAGATTTTAAAGCATGCTTTAAAATCTGTCGGCTGGGAACCCGTCCACCCGACATGTCTGCTGGTTAGTACGCTAACCAGCAGACATATCTTCTCGCACATGCGTCAAATGGATTCGACGCATGCGCAGAAGTAATTTACTTCCTGGTGTGGTGATGTGGCGGCGTCAACGTCACCACCACGTCACCGCGCTGTCTGCTGGCGGGTATTTTGGTTTGATCGTGTGTACAGCGATCAAACCAAAACAGCCAGCAGACAAATCTCTCCAAATCGGTCGGTCCGACCAATGTGAACAGATTCATTTGCTCGTGTGTGCGGGGCCTTAGGCTTTCTGTGTCCAACTCTCATGCTCTTTGGAGGTAGGCCTCATACACACGAGGCAATCTATTTGTTCAAATCGGTCGGACCGACCGATTTGAACAAATCTGTCTGCTGTACACACGAGCAAACCAAACAACAAATCTGTCTGCTGTACACACGAGCAAACCAAAATCCCGGCCAGCAGACAGCGCACTGACGTGTCGGTGATGCGGCGGTGACGTTGACGCCGCCACGTCACCGCACCAGGAAGTAAAACACTTCCGCGCATGCGTCAAAATCATTTGGTGCGTGTGCGAGAAGACATGTCTGCTGGTTAGCGTACTAACCAGCAGACATGTCGGGCGGACGGGTTCCCAGCCGACAGATTGGTAAGCATGCTTTCAAATCTGTCGGCTGGCCAAATCCGTCTGCTCGCCCGTACACACGATCGAATCTGTCTGCTGGGACGGTCTAGCAGACCGTTTCCAGCAGACAGATTTGGTCGTGTGTACGCGGCCGTAGTCTTTATGAGACAGGATCACAACATTCACCTCTTACTGTGGTATACTTCTCCCAGGTCCTCCAGGGGGATAGCCTCCATCCAAAAAACACTTGGCTTGGTCTACAAGGCCTTTTCCAACCTGCTCTAGCCTATTCTACCATAATAACATGGATATTTACAGCCTGCTTTTCTGGGTGCAGGTCTACCTCTTTCTGTCCTTTAACCCTGTCTAGAGCCTCCACTTGTTTATTACATTTGCTTTATGGTAGGGATAAGCCGAACACCCTCTAGTTTGGTTCGCACCAAAACATGCGATCAGACAAAAAATTTGTGCGAACATTGTTAAAGTCTATGGGAAACAAACATGAAAAATCAAAAGTGCTCATTGTAAAGGCTTATATGCAAATTATTGCCATAAAAGGTGTATGGGGACCCGGGTACTGCCCCAGGGGACATGTATCAATGCAAAAGTTTTAAAAATTAATTTTTTTTCAGAAGCCATGATTTTAACAATGCTTAAAGTGAAACAATAAAAATGATATATTTGTTTAAATATTGTGCATGGGAGGTCCTTTAAGTCTGCTTGCAAAGTAGCACATCTTTCCGATGTTTTTTTACAGTACCACAGAAAAATTTTATTTCTAAAGGAAAAAATTTAATTAAAAATTTCTTGTGGCTGTAATATATTGTCGGCTCCCGGTAATATAGATGAAAAACCATTGAAAAAAATGGCGTGCGGTTCCCCACAATTCATACTAGGCTATTCGGGTCTTGTATGGAATTTAAGGGGAACTAGTGGCAAAATGTGAATACAATTGGTGTGGGCCCCCCCCCAAAGTCCATACCAGACCCTTATCTGAGCAAGCAGCCATGGCAGTCCAGGAAAGGGGGGATGAGCGAGTGCCCCCCTCCTGAACCATACCAGGCCACTTGCCTTCAGCATGGGGGGTGCTTTGGGGGGGACCATGTTGATGGGGACAAGGACCTCATCCCCACAACCCTTGCCCAGTGGTTGTGGGGGTCTGTGGGCGGGGGACTTATCGGAATCTGAAAGCCCCCTTTAACAA
This sequence comes from Rana kukunoris, assembly GCA_029574335.1. NCBI lineage: Eukaryota > Metazoa > Chordata > Amphibia > Anura > Ranidae > Rana > Rana kukunoris. Next base: position 284,239,125 of record CM056052.1, read on the forward strand.
GGGAGCCCGCAGATCCCTTCTCCCCCATGAATGGGTAGGGGTACACAAAAAAATTGTCAAAAAAGAAAAAAGGACAGGAGACAGTTTTTGACAATTCTTTTATTTTAAAAAAGTGTCCCACGATATCCATCCATCTTCAATCACAAAAAGCCTTGATGGGAGGCAATCCTGCCGACTGCTGTCTCTTGGCTGTGACAGCTGTTATATAGGCAAGGGCGGGGCCACACGGTAATGTAAATTGGTGACCCTGCCCCCCTCTGACATCATGTGATGTCTCAGCTCATTCCTACTTGATGGTGGGGTGTCCGGTTTCCATGCCTCAACTGCACTACGGCTCCTTCCAACCTAGTTTATATATGGGCCCGGACTATAGGAAGGCTCTATACTAAAAGGGACATATCACCTTATTACACTGTTCTCTGTTACCAGCATTATTCTGGGACAGAGCCACCTAGTGTCAGACTAGCTAACTCAGGGCTCAAAATTTCAAGTCCTGAGCTACTAGCCAGGCCTCAAGTGTTACACGCCACCAGTTGCCCCACCTAATTCATACACTGCCCTGCGCCTAATTGCACCTGTAAACACGCTTTGTAGATTATCTCATAGAATGACACTGTTAAATGTTTTAGGCAGAATCAAGTTACACAATTAAATATTACCAACAACAACTTTAACAAAATGGAACAGGGCACTGGGGGCAGCCCAGAGGGACAGGGCACTGGGGGCAGCCCAGAGGTACAGGGCACTGGGGGCAGACCAGAGGGACAGGGCACTGGGCACTGGGGGCAGCCCAGAGGTACAGGGCACTGGGGGCAGACCAGAGGGACAGGGCACTGGGGGCAGACCAGAGGGACAGGGCACTAGAACTGGGTCTCTTCCCCATTCTATTGCTGTCTCCTCTGCAACTCCCATCCATCCTCTCTCTCTCTCTCCCTCTCCGATTCATCTCATCATCAGGAGCCTGTGTGCGGCTCCACACTTGCATGTCCCCACTTCCCCCTTTTATTCAGGCTGGCAGTGAGGAGAGGAGCTGCAACACAGCGGGAGGGAGTACAATGCAGCGCTGAGATCCACACAACTGCACAGCCATTGACACAGTAGCACAGCGCACACTGACACTGCACAGCACACATTGAGACCAGTCTGTTCACAGTGCTCAGGCTGAACTGTTGGACACTTACAGCACAAGGAGAAGAAAACGGCACAAACTGGAAGGCTGCCACTCTCATGTCAGGGCAACTTTCAGTGAGCGCTGCACCGGAGTGGTAATTTTCGCAATCCTCCACCTCACTCATTACTTCCTGCTCCCTGCTCTCTGCTCTCCAGCTACATTGGTCGGGGGGAGGGGGGCAGGCTCAGAGAGGTCATACTGTTAGGTCCCATGGCTTAATGAGGATTGTAAGGAGAGCACATGTGTACTGCCTGTGCACGGCTCACCAGACTACTTTTCCCGAGCATGCACCTTTCCTCTTCAGCCACCAATCTCATCGGGACTCTAAGTGTAGGCACAGATTGGAGGGAGATTGGTCATGCATCCCTGTCATCACTCGCCCCCAGCTTAAATCCACTCGCCAAATGCTAGTAGGCGAGTGGAAATTTTGAGGGCTGAGCTAACTTTTTTGCTTACACCTGCTATACAATGAGCTACATCACTTTAAGGAACCCTACCAGAAACACCTCTGTCTCCCAGTCTTAACTTTCAAAAAGACCCTGAGTTACCAATGCAAGTGCCCTAAATAGGATGCAGAACCTATTATAATAACAAACAGTGCATATTTTTTGCCATTGTATATACATCTACAGTCGTGGCCAAAAGTTTTGAGAATGACACAAATATTAATTTTCACAAAGTCCGCTGCTTCAGTGTTTATGATGGCAATTTACATATACTCCAGAATATTATGAAGAGTGATCAGATGAATTGCAATTAATTGCAAAGTCCCTCTTTGCCATTAAAATGAACTTAATCCCATAAAAAACATTTCCACTGCATTTGTGAAGAAGAATTCAGGGCGCCCAAGAAAGTCCAGAAAGTGCCAGGACCATCTCCACTGCGATTCAGCGGGGTCAGGGCACCACCAATGCAGAGCTTGCTCAGGAATGGCAGCAGGCAGCTGTGAGTGCATCTGCTCACACAGTGAGGCAAATACTTTTGGAGGATGGCCTGGTTTCAAGACGGGCAGCAAAGAAGCCACTTCTCCCAAGGAAAAACATCAGGGATAGATTGATCTTCTGAAAAAGGTTCAGGGATTGGACTGCTGCGGACTGGGGTAAAGTAATTTTCTCTGATGAATCCCCTTTCCAATTGTTTGGGGCATCTGGAAAAACCCTTGTCCGGAGAAGAAAAGGTGAGCACTACCACCAGTTATATGTCATGTCAACAGTAAAGCATCCTGAGACCATCTATGTGTGAGGTTGCTTCTCAGCCAAGGGAGTGATCTCACTCACAGATTTTCCCAAGAACACAGCCATGAATAAAGAATGGGACAAAAACATCCTCCGAGAGCAACTTCTCCTAACCATCCAAGAACAGTCTGGTGAGGAACAATGCCTTTTCCAGCATGATGGAGCACCTCACCATAAGGCTAAAGAGATAACTAAGTGACTTGGAGAACAAAACATCAAATTTTGGGTCGATGGCCAGGAAACTCTCCAGACTTTAATCCCATTGAGAACTTGTGGTCAATCCTTAAGAGGCGGGTGAACACAAAAAAACACAAGTTTTGACAAACTCCAAGCATTGATTCTGCAAGAATGGGCTGCCATCAGTCAGGATGTGGCCCACAAGTTGATTGCCAGCATGCCAGGGTGAATGACAGAGGTCTTGAAAAAGAAGGGTCAACTGAAAATATTGACTCATTGCATAAACTTTTTTTAAATATTCATTCTTTATTTCTTTTCATATCATACAAAATTTTCAATTGTTCATTTAAAAAAAACCCAGAGGAGACTGTTCGTTATAACTATAAACACATAGTTTAAACATTGATATATATTGTCCTATCATAAATCTTGACTTATATCAGGAGGTGAGTAATCTCTTAGTTAAGGAGGGAACACCCACTCTTTCTCATTCTAGTTGATATTATCGCTTTTACTACTTGGCCCCTCTCCCTTTGACCCTTTCCAGCCGACATTCCTCTCTCCTCAGGTGATACACCCTTTTTTCTCCAGCCATGGCTTCCACATGTCCTCAAAGTCTCTAAGTTTTCCCCTTTTTATATAGACTGCTCTTTCTTTACAGAGGGACTCATTGACTGCCTCAATCCAGTCACTTACTGCCGGTGGTGAAGTTGCCTGCCACCTCATGGCTATTAGTTTTCTAGCTTGGAATAAACATCTTAATATTGCGACTGTGGTATTTCTTTTCTCCTTCCGTTCCTGCCTATAACCCAGTACACACAGTGTGGCCTCCATTTCTAGTGAGATTGTAAATATATCTCTCAAGATGTCCAACACACCCTTCCAGTACCGGACCAGCTTTGGACAGCGCCACACCATGTGTACTAGGTCTCCCTGCCCCGGGCATCTAGGGCATTTATCATCTGGTCTTTTGCCGAATTTAAAAAGTCTCTTTGGCGTATAGTAAGCTCTATTTATCAACATCAGGTGGGAGATTTTCTGGGGGGGTGAAAGTGAGACCTTTGATCCCATCTCTAATATTCTCTTCCACTGTTCTTGTGATATTTCCCCTATATCTTCCTCCCATCTTTCTCTTACTTTGAGCAGATGTGCCCCTGTATTGATCTTTTTGATTATCTGCATGTATATTTCAGATATGAGGCCCTTAGTTGGTCCCCCTTTAGCTAATTTTTGAAACAGGAACATTTTGGACCACACTAATTTTTGTGTCCTAAACTGGGCTTCAAGAGCGTGGCCTACTTGTAAATAGGTAAAGAATGAGTGTTGCGGGATATTAAATTCTAATCTCAGATCCTGAAATTTTTTATAGGTATCGCCCTCATACAGGTGTATCAACCTTTTTATACCGCATTTTTCCCATTCCCCCACCTTTCCTAACCGTAGTATTTCTTGTAGCTTAACATTGTTCCACAGGGGAGTATACTCATTAAATCCAGTGTAGCCCATTAGCCTCTTAACTTTTTCCCAAATTTTTATTATCATTTTAACTGTTGGTATCCTATATCTAAAGGAGTTTGCTTCGAGTAATTCAATGACCGAGTCATGTGGGGCCCCACTCAGCATTACTCTCCCACTAGAGGTCTCCCCTCCCTGGGTATTACATCCCATTAGTTGTTGCAATTGTGCTGATAGATAATAAGCCTCAGGGTGGGGGACAGCCAGTCCCCCTTCCACTACTGGAAGCTGCAGTGTACGTAATCGAATCCTGGGTTGTCCCCCTTTCCATATTAGTTCCCTAAAAAGGGTTTCGATTTTGTTGAACCATTTTCTACCAATCCAGACCGGGCTATTATGCATTATATACAGCAGCTGTGGCTGCCAGATCATCTTAATTAAGCTACATCTGCCAGCCACTGATAACGGGAGCCGTTTCCAGATACCAATTTTTTGTTTAAATTTAACCAGTAGTGGGGTTAGATTTTTATCTATGTATTGTTTGGGGTCTTTCGTTACTCGTATCCCTAGATATTTCAATGTATCCACTACCTTCACTTGTGGTATTCCCACTATCCCAGCTTCTCTAATTGGATCTACCGGTAATAGCTCTGATTTTCCCCAATTTATTTCCAATCCCGTGAAGCTACCGAATTCCTCCACTATGCTCATGGCTCGTACCAGGGAATTTTCCGTGTCGCCCAGATAGAGAAGGATATCATCGGCATAGAGCGCAATTCTTTCGTCCCCCATCTTTCTTTGGAATCCAAGTAACTCAGTACTTGACCTTATGGCAATCGCCAGTGGCTCCATCGCTAGGGCAAAGAGAAGGGGTGACAAGGGACACCCCTGTCTCGTTCCCCTCTCTAGGAGAATCTTTTTTGAAAATTCATTATTAATTTTAATTTTGGCACTAGGGTCATTATAAAGCATTTTTATCCAGCCAGTAAATTTCGGACCAAATCCGAACTTTCCCAGCACCCTCCAGATATATCCCCATTCTACACTGTCAAATGCTTTTGTCACATCTAGTGACACTACAGCTCTCGTTCCCTCTAAATCTGTCGGGGTTTGCAAATTTAAAAAGGTCCTTCTTATATTTGTGCTGGTGGATCTATTGGCTATGAATCCCGTTTGATCTGGATGGATCAGTTTTGAAATCAATCTATTAAGTCTCGCAGCCAAGACCTTAGCTACTATTTTGGCATCCGAGCACAAGAGGGAAATTGGTCTGTATGACGCTGGGTCTAAGGGGTCCTTGCCTTCTTTTAATATAAGTATTATGGTTGCCTCCATCATTGACACTGGAAGTCTCCCCTCAATGTCTGCTCCATTCAATGCGTTTAACAGCTCAGGAAGTAATATTTCTCCATAGTACTTATAAATTTCTGTCGGGAGTCCATCTGGGCCAGGTGACTTTTGATTTGCCATATCAGATACTGCTTGCTGTATTTCTGTTAATGATATCGGATGTTCCAACTCGTCTCTTTCTACTTGGGTAATAGCCGGGATCTCTAACCTCCCCAGGAACTCCTCCATCTCTGCCTCCATCCCCACCTTCTGTGTAGTATACAGCTTTTCGTAATATCCCTGAAATGTCCGCACTATCTCTGCTGTATCTGTTGTTATTATTCCTCCTGCAGTTCTAATGGCCCGAATATCAGAGGGTGGAGAGTTTGATTTCACCAGTTGCGCGAGCATCCTTCCAACACTCTCACCCTCTACAAAGGATGATTGTCGCACAAAATTCGTCTAGTCTCCACCTCTCTCATAATTACCGTCCTATACACTATTTGTTTATCTAGCCATATTGCTTTTTTCTCTGGCGTTGGGTCAGTAACATAGTTATTTTCTGCCACCAGTACTTCTCTACGGGTGTTTTGTTCACCTTTTCTCGCCTGTTTATTAATTTTAGCCACCTGTTGGATCAGGATACCCCTCAGGTATGCCTTCAGGGTATCCCATATTATTCCCGTCCCTGCGGAGCCTTCATTTAGTTCCACAAATTCCCTCAGTTTGGGCACTATCCCATCTGTTTCTTTTATTATCTCTAACCAGTAGGGGTTAATTCGCCATTCTTTCCTAATTTTTTGTCCTTCTAGATTTATTATTAGGATCATTGGGGAGTGGTCCGAGACTCCTCGTGGCAAATACTCTATTTTTCCTATGCTCCTTAGTGCTCTCTCGTTCCCCAGGGCCATATCTATCCTGGAGAGTGTGGAATGCGTGCTTGAGTAACAGGAGTATTGCTGGATGCCTGGGTTCCTCACTCTCCACATATCTACTAGTCCAACTTCTTCCATAAGTTGGCTCAGCCGGCTTTTCCCTATGGGGTCTGAATATGACGGTACCGGAAACCTATCGGCCCCTGGATCTAAGACCTCATTGAAGTCTCCTACTACTACTACCGGTATATTTTCCTTCCCTTGTATAAATTCATTTAATCTTAACATTATATCCATTTTAAAAGGCGGAGGAATATAAACATTCGCTATTACATAAGTTCTACTATGAATTGTACAGTACAAAAAAACATATCGACCATTCTCATCTGTGCTGATCTGCCTGCAAGAAAATGCCACCCCTGCTCTAACCATTACACCCACCCCTCTCGAATAGGAAGAGTGGAATGAGTGAAACTGAGTGGGGAATTTTCTACTATAGAACTGTTGGATTGTATCCTTTGTTAAGTGTGTTTCCTGCAGGCAGATCAGGTCCGCCCCATACTTTTCCATAGTGGAGAGTACTGCTGCTCTTTTGGCTACTGTTCCCAGTCCCCTAACATTCCATGAACCTATTTTTATTATCCTATTCTGCATTCAGCAGCAAGGAACATAGGATATTGATAAGAATCTCGTCCACTTCACCCATGGGAATTCCCAACAAAAAAAAACAACAAAAATAAATAAATAAATAAATAAATAAAAATAGCAAGCTCAAATACATAACTCTTTGCTATCCCTATTTCATTATCGTAGCCAGTGATCCTAATCCTACTTTTCATTAATCATGTCGCTCAATCATTGTGACTCGAATGTACATATAGGTGTATATATCATCAAAAATTATTTCTGTGCAAATTTCAATCTCTATTTTTGTGTAGCACTCTTCTTCCCATTGTGTATTACCTTGCCATCTTACAGTGTATTTAGATATTCGTGCAGTAACAATGATTTTCGTGTTCTCCATATCATAAAAAAAAAGGAAAATTAATATTTCTATACAAATTTCAAACTCTATTTTTGTGTAACTTTCTCCTTCACATTGTGCATTACCATACCTCCTTCCATTATTTTTCGTTATTTGAGCAACACCATTAACTTCCAAACTCTCCTTCAAATCGTTTTTTCCATATCTTAATGAACAATTCTCCCCTGTCTGACCTTTGATTTCCCATTCCCTTCCCCTCCCTCCCCCCCTATCCCCTCCTCCCTCGAAGCCCATACCTCCCCACCCACCCCCCCCACCCCCTTCCTGGTGTCCCTCCCGCTCCCATACCCTACCCCCCAGCCCTCTCCCACCCTCCCTCCACCATCCTGGTGTATCTCTACGGGGCCTATAGTGACCACTATCCACACCACACATCCTTCACTCCCACATACCCATTCAACAACTGTGCGTGTCCCACCCCTCCCTCCACTCCGACATTTATACACCTCTCTGTCCCCTCTCGGGAAAATAAATAAATACATAAATAAATGATAAAATAAAAAACAAACAACAAAAAAAAAAAAAAAAAAAAAAAAGGGGGGGGGGGGGGAAGAGGAAAGGGCAAAGAAAAGAGAGAACCCTGGATATCCTTCTTCCTCCTCACTCAGCCACTCCGTCTATGTCCCTTTTTCCTCTTCTCCACCCCCATCTACCACTTATCTTTATTTTCTTCCAGCCACCTTTCTACACTTGCTGGGGTGTCAAAGATCTGGGATCCTCCCAGCGCCACTATCCTTAATCGTGCCGGGTATAACAGAGCATATGTCAGCCTATGTTTCTGCAGTATACGCTTAACAGCCGTAAACTCTGCTCTACGCCTCTGCAGATCCGGCGAGAAGTCAGAGTAAACCGAAATTTTAACCTCTTTGAACATAATCTTCCCCGCCTCTCTAGCTATCCTCAGAAGTGTCACTTTGTCCCTGTAATTAAGGAATTTCAATAGGAGCGGCCTGGGGTGTCCCCCTGTAGGGGGGGCCCTAAATGGTACTCTATGTGCTCTTTCAATTGAAAATGATGCTGAGAATGTTTCTCTTCCAAAAGACTCAATGAGCCATTTTTCCAAGAAGTCCACTGGGTTGGCGCCCTCGCTTTTTTCCGGCATTCCAATCAGCCTGACATTGTCTCTTCTAAGCCTATTCTCCATCTCATCCATTTTTGATGCATATCTGTCCATCTGTTCCTTCAGGAGTTTCATCTCATTTATTAATGGGTATACGTCATCTTCCAATTGGCTAGTCCGTGTCTCCAGGGCAGTTGTTCTTTCTGCCGTTTTTTGTAGCTCTGATCGAACCGCTGCTAGGTCCTCCTTTACCTCCTTCATCTGGGCGCACAGCTCTGTTAATGTATCTTTACATGCGTTCACCACTGTGAACACGTCTTTTATTGTTGGTTCCATTTCTGACAGTAGGCCCGGGTCGGTCGTTGACGCAGGGTTTTGTTCTATAGGTCCTGGGGTTTTATTACTTGAAGCTTTCGTAGTTGAAGAGCTTGCTGTACCCTGCAAGATTGTACTTGAGGGTTGCCCCAGGCTCTTTCTATCTGCTGCAGCTCCCTGCTGTGCTTTAAACTGCGTTCCCCTTTTGGTTGATGTTGGCGACTGTGCAGAGGGGTGGGCATATTGTTCAAGTTTTGCTGCTGCTGTCTGTTGCATATTCTTCTCTTTAGCGGATCGAAGCTGCTGCATCGCTGCGCTCTCGCATAGGGGGGTCAAATGCCCCAAAAAAAAAAAAACGTGTTGCGAAGAACACAGGGCCTCTCGGTGCCCTGTATATTTACCACTTATTGTCTGTTGTCCCTCCTGGGTCTGGGCATACGACAAATATTAACAGCACTTTAGCTTTACGTATCAAGCATAGCTTATTGAGCAAATGTAACAGAAACCAGCAGCCTTACAGTCCGTGATAGATCAGACAATCAGTTTTATAATTGTTAGTCTCATAAGCAGTCCTTAATATCAGACATTCTCCTTCATAGGGGGGTGCGTACAAAATTATGCTCAAGCACCCACAGTAGCAAGCAAACAAGCCAGCAAAAGAAAGAGAGTTCACTGGCTTTTATCTAGGGGTCAGGGGTCAGCGTTACCTTCTTACCGTGCGTGCAATGCTGCGCCCAAGCATATGCATACGGGAAGCCAGCTAGCAATGATTTGTATGTGATGGCTTACTGGTAGTAATCATATTCAGCAGCTAGAGGCGGCAATAGTAATCAGTAGCATTCATCAGCAGCGCCTTATTATCAGTCTATTACTGCCTATAGCCTATCGCCCATATATGAACTTATGACTTTAGAGGATGGGTCATATGCGGATATACAGTACTCAAGAGGGATAAAAGTGTGCAGAGTTTAAACGGTGTTAGCATTCCATAAATGATCCAATACAGCAACACATAGCAATTATCAGCTCTCAAATAACAGTCGTCAGCTGTGGTACTATAGGGTCAATAAGGCAATCAGGCAAGCATATATGAGGGGCCCATCCGCCAGCAGCCAAATAGTCCTTGATAGTGCATAAATCTCAGCACAGGTTTACACTTTTTCCTTTAGCCTTGAAGAGGGTATAGAATTCCACAGATCTCATTATAATTTATGAAAACAAAAAAAAAAACCTTCAGTGAATCACAGCATAAGGACAGAGCAGTTCAGTGATGATGTCAATCCAAAACAAAACTCCTGCTCAGCAGCCTATCACAGTCTGTTAAGGGCTGCTACTCACGTGTCCCATGTAGTCTGTGTGCCTTCTGTTCACTGCAATATCACCGCTCCCAGCAGCTTTCCAGTAGTCCGTGTCTCAGTGCTTGCTTCCCAGGAGCTCCATCTGCTCTCTACTCGGCAGCTTCTTATCTCCCTTACACTGCGCTGTCCTATCTCTCCTCCTTCTCCTCACAGATTGTGGACAGCTGACAGCTGCAGGCTCCGTGCATTCCTTTGCGGTGGCTTTGAGAGAGAGCAGAGCGAGGCTAGGCTCAGAGGACTAGGCACCCCATGTACCAGTTCGGGCAGCACTGGAAACAGCCGCGGCGGAGAGTAAATGACTGTATCACCCGTCCACTCTCCTCCTTCAGCAAGGCAGCATGTAGACAGCAGTATCACCCTAGGAAATCAGCATGGAGCGGAGAGGAGAGGAGTGGAGACACGCACAGCTGCTCTCACTCACACTCACTCACTCACTCACTCCTCCATCCGGTCACGCCCCCCTCATTGCATAAACTTAATGTAATTGTCAATAAAAGCCTTTGACATTTCTGAAATGCTTGGAATTATACTTCAGTATATTATAGTAACATCTAACAAAAATATCCAACAACACTGAAGGAGCAGACTTTGTGAAAATATTATATTTGTGCCATTCTCAAAACTTTTGGCCACAGCTGTACAGTTATAGCTGAACATAAGATTTAGGAGGGGGAATGTATGGATCAATATTGGATATATGATGTATTATAAGGAATGTATATTTTGGTCTGTAAGTGTATGGTTATCAGTGATAATTTGTTATATCCTATCTCTGAAAAAATGTAAAATAAAAGATAAGTAAAAAAAAGATTTATCTATTACTTATACTGTATATTGTAGTTAATATTGTAACTGTCACTACTAGGTTACTTACAGAAAGCTCATGCTCTGAAAAAAAAAAAATGCAGTATACTTGTCTTTCTGTCACAAGCAATGGTTACTCTGACTGGCTGGGGGATTGAGTATTCACACACTTGTAAGTGTGGTGTACCTGCAACATTGAGGGGGCACTGAAGTAGCGTCATTTCAAGAAATGGACACTGCCAGAAAGAAAAGTATAGCACTTAATCTCAATGATTGAAAAAAAAAGTACCTTCTGATATTTGTGTGTGTTTATTCCTAACATTTCATTTTTCTATTACTCAAATAACCTTTTGCATCTTCTCTGCAGCATTATATAATAAAAAATGATCCATGAAAAGAATGAACAGTTATAATACATTGACAACAAATGATAGGCTGAGTTTCTGATAGACTGCAAATGGTGCAGAAAATTAAATATAATTTTATCTCTTATAAATAAGCTGTAGTAAGGCTTACATTGTGTAGTTAGTTATAGAAACGTTCATGAAAGTAATTATTTTCTCACATATATATAAACATTTTGATTATGTGAAATGGATTTTTAGCGAGTTATTTCTATTTTATCATAACACTTGAAATTTCCTACATGGAACTCTTCCAAATGATGTTTCATTCAACTTAGTTTAATGATTGACATTTAGGTCTGAATGCCCAGATCTCGTTATTTGAAAATTCTCCTTGGGAAATCTTTCAATTTCAAAGAGCAATTACCTAATTTTGTGTAGACTTCTGTGGGACTAGATTTCAGGTACCTTGTGCGCTTATTTGTTGAATGACACATTCCATACCTGCGCTGAAAGCTTTTTCATAAAACTGTGCATTAATATTGCCAGTTTATTAGGAATACTTGAGCAAATAGAATATAGCAACTTGTAATATATATGAAATATAGTTACCATTTTTTTTATTATGAGAACTGTTGTCTAAAAAAAGGATTCGGTAATATTCATTTAACTGATTATGCCAGGGTGGTATTTTAAAACATTTCTATTTATCTCATCCAATCAAGTTTCCAGGCCCCTAACAAAGGTGATTGAGTGGGCACTGTAAAGCTGAACTTCAATAATGATCTTTAAGGCATACTTACATTGGTCCAGCTTGGAAATGCAATGGAGACAAAAAACACAGGATGGGGCTTTACTACAAAAATCTAAATATAGCAGAGGATACAGCAGTGGGAAATTGGCCCATAGCAGAGCAATTTTAATTAGGGATATTGGCCAAAATCTACTAAAGACAAAGGTACAAGCAGGTGTTTTACTACAGGGGTTACGAGACTGCATACGATACTGCAGTGTAAAATTGGCCAACATCAAAAGAATCTTATTGAGCAAGGCTACACTCAACTTTACAAAAGACAAAGAGCCCATGCTGGGTTTTTACTACAATAATTAACCAGTTCCCCTCTAGAGCATTTTTATTTCATTTTTTGCACATATTAAAATCTGTATTTGTTGGCTATAAAATTACCTAAACCCCTTAGAACCTTTATGTATGCTTATATTGCATTAAATTGCAAAACTGCATATGTAATCTATGTTTTGTTTAAAAAAAATATTGCGCAGAAATAATTGAATCCTCATTTTGTGTCCAAATTAAAATATGAGGTTGTGTGAAAAGAATAGATACCAAATGCTTTAAGGCCGCGTACACACGATCGAATTTATCTGCTGAAAACGGTCCGACGGACCGTTTCAGTAGACAAATTCGATCGTGTGTACGGGCGGACAGACAGGTTTTTCCAGCAGACAGATTTTAACCACTTGCCGACCAGCCGCCGCAGTTATACGGCGGCAGGTCGGCACTCCTGCGCGAGAGCCCGTAGCTCTACGTCGCGCTTTTCGCGGCCACTAGGGGGCGCGTGCGCGCCGCCGGCGGCCCGCGCGCGCGCCCCCCGCTCGCCCCCGAGTCCCGTGCGTGTGTCCGGCGGGCGCGATCGCCGCCGGGCACACGCGATCGCTCGTTACAGAGCGGGGAACGGGAGCTGTGTGTGAAAACACACAGCGCTCGTTCCTGTCAGCGGGGGAAACGCTGATTTTCTGTTCATACAATGTATGAACAGAAGATCAGTGATTCCCCCTAGTGAGGCCACCCCCCCCATACAGTTAGAACACAAATAGGAACACACTTAACCCCTTCCCCGCCCCCTAGTGTTAACCCCTTCACTGCCAATGGCATTTTTATAGTAATCCAATGCATTTTTATAGCATTGATCGCTAAAAAAATGCCAATGGTCCCAAAAATGTGTCAAAAGTGTCCGAAGTGTCCGCCATAATATCGCAGTACCGAAAAAAAAACGCTGATCGCCGCCATTACTAGTAAAAAAAAAAATAATAATAAAAATGCCATAAAACTACCCCCTATTTTGTAAACGCTATAACTTTTGCGCAAACCAATCAATAAACGCTAATTGCGATTTTTTTTACGAAAAATATGTAGAAGAATACGTATCGGCCTAAACTGAGGGAAAAATATTTTTTTATATATATTTTTGGGGATATTTATTATAGAAAAAAGTAAAAAATATTGCATTTTTTTCAAAATAGTCGCTCTGTTTTTGTTTATAGCGCAAAAAATAAAAACCGCAGAGATGATCAAATACCACCAAAAGAAAGCTCTATTTGTGGGAAAAAAAGGACGCCAATTTTGTTTGGGAGCCACGTCGCACGACCGCGCAATTGTCAGTTAAAGCGACGCAGCGCCGAATCTCAAAAAGTGCTCTGGTCTTTGGACAGCAATATGGTCCGGGGCTGAAGTGGTTAAAGCATGCTTTAAAATCTGTCTGCTGGGAACCCGTCCGTCCGACATGTCTGCTGGTTAGTACGCTAACCAGCAGACATATCTGCCCGCACATGCGTCAACGTCACCGCCACGTCACCGCGCTGTCTGCCGGCGGGGATTTTGGTTTGATCGTGTGTACACGATCAAACCAATCCCAGCAGACAAATCCGATCAAACCGGTCTGTCAGACCGATTTTGATCGGATTTATTTCATGATGTGTACGCGGCCTAAGACTCAAAACTGCATATGCTTGCAAATGGCAAATAATTATGATATCCAAAATTTCAAAATTCTAAATATGTAGCAGAATACATATTGGCCTAAATTGATAAAGAATATTCGATTAAAAAAAAAAAATTGCATCTGTTTTATAGCAGAAAGTAAAAAATATTGTTGTTTTTTTTTCAAAATTGTCAGTTTGTTTGTTTATAGTGCAAAAAATAAAGACTGCAGAGGTCAACAAAAGAAACAACAAAAGAAAGCTCAATTTGTGGGAAAAAGAAGGAAATACTGTACATTTTATACAGTTACTCTTGCGATTAGCCCATTCATTGTCTTCATTGCAAAATCCTGTTAGGCCGCGTACACACGGTCGGTCAAAACTGATGCAAACGGACTGAAGGTTGTTTCATTGGTCCAAACCGATCGTGTGTGGCCCTTATCGGCCAGTTATACTTCGGTCAAAAAAAAGAGAACTTGCTTTAAAATTTAACCGTTGGACGCCTAACCGATAGGTCAAAACCAATCTTAGTATGCAAAAGCATCGGTTAAAAATCCATGCATGCTCAGAATCAAGTCGACGCATGCTTGGAAGCATTGAACTTAATTTTTTTCAGCACGTCGTTTTGTTTTACGTCACCGCGTTCTGATACGATCGGTTTTTTAATCGATGGTGTGTAGGCACATCAGACCATCAGTCAGCTTCATCGGTTAACCTATGACAACGGTCCTTCAGATGGTTCTTATCGGATGGACTGAGCGTGTGTACACGGCCTTAGAGTACCTCGTACCCCAGTTCACACAGTTGATGCCGATGTTGCTGGTGTTTGGTTGGGTGCTTCTGTTAACCAACCTGCAGTGTCTCAGGTATCTTCATACCTGCATATTGTGCCAATAACTACACAAATGCGATTTATCTAGCAGTCCCTGAGAGTTGTTTTAAAGAGGCCCTGTCCTGCAAACTTTCACCATTAGGTTTTCATTTGAGTAATTCTGTTAAAGACAGAATTTGGAAGGGGGGATATATATCGATATTTTGTCACTTTTGCCTTCTTTTAAAGGTAATCATATGGAAAAGAGAGATTTGGATAAGAATGATGATGACAAGAATAAATAAATGCCTTGTAGCTTTAACAATTTGTTACAGCCATTTTGTATCTTTGCAAATGTCATGGGAGAGAAAAATCCAGAACGCTGCTGTGGATTGTTCCAGCATGTTGAAATTATTTTAGAGGCATATAAGAACTGTAATAGTCTGGCATGGTTCTTTTATGACAAATCATTTTGTCAGAAACTTGCAGTTCACAAGATGTTGAAATGGGGGATGAAGGATATAGGGCTGTGGCTGAACTTGCTACTCCCTCCAAAACAATTCAAAGATTCTGCTCCTCCTACTGGATCCTTTCAGCATGGCGTTTGTTTTTTCTTAAATGAAGGTCAATGTAAATGAGCCAGTTCCTGCAAATATAGGCACGAATGTGCTTAGTGTACTGGCAAGCATGCAGCGTCACGTTGTTTTAAAAGGTTTGTTTCTAACAATTCACCACAGAGTAATGATCTTTTTTGAAAAAGCAATAATGCCAGTAAACATAACAAACATATTACCATTGCTACGCATTGGGCCAAATCAACAGATGGCGCCCCTGTTTAGTGTTTTTTAGGATGGCTTTCCTTTGCCCCTTTTCTCTGGTTCTGGGTGTTTGCTTCATGATAATTTACCATCAGTTCAATGGCACACTGCCATTTTAGCTGAACTTTTTTTGAGAGAGGTTCAAGAAGGTCGTGTAGTTGGACCAATTAATTGGCCTTCTTTTTCTAATTTTAGGATTTTGCCCTTCGAAATTATTCCTCAAAAATGAACTAATTCTTTCCGTCTCATCCACCATTTGTCCTTTCCAGACGAAATGTCTCTTAACCACTTCAGCCCCAGACCATTTTGCTGGTCAATGACCAGGCCACTTTTTGCGATTCAGCACTGCGTCGCTTTAACTGACAATTGCGCGGTCGTGCGACGTGGTATTTGATCACATCTGCGGTTTTAATTTTTATAAACAAAAATAGAGCGAAAATTTTGAAAAAAATAATAATATTTTTTACTTTTTGCTGTAATAAATATCCCCCAAAAATATATAACTATATATCAATTTAGGCCAATACATATTCTTCTACATATTTTTCATTAAAAAAAATTGCAATAAGCTTTTATTGATTGGTTTGCGCAAAAGTTATAGGGCCAGATTCAGGTAGGGCGGCGTATCGTTAGGCGGGCGTAGTGTATCGAATATACGCTATGCCGCCGCAACTTAGAGAGGCAAGTGCTGTATTCACAAAGCACATTCTCGCTAAGTTACGGAGGCGTAGCATAGATGGGCTGGCGTAAGCCCGCCTAATTCAAAGTAGGTGGAAGGTGGGCGTGATACATGTTAATGAACCGTGACCCCATGTAAATGAGGTGCTGAACGAACAGCGCATGCACCGTCCGTGGACTATCCCAGTGCGCATTCTCACAATTACGTTGAATAGAATGCCTAAGATACACGTCAAACGTAACTTACGCACAGCCCCATTCACTTACGACTTACGTAAACGATGTAAATGACGTAAAATTTGACGGCTGTTCCGACGTCCATACCTTAACATGGGCTGCGCCATCTTTTTGGTGGTTTATCTTTACGCTGGAAAAACGCCTTACGTAAACAGCGTAGATTACTGCGTCAGACGTACGTACGTTCGTGAATCGGCGTATCTTGCTCATTTGCATATTTGTAATGGGAACGTCGAATGCGTCCAGCGTAACTATGCGCCCACGATACGCCGGCGTAGGCAAGTTACCTTGGACGACTGAAGCCATGTTTTTCACTGGTCGGCTAGTGGTTAATGATAGCATAGATCCTTCTCTCTGTACAGTATCTTTTGACAATGCTTAAGATAAGATTGGCAATATTGGCTAGGGTGCATTGTTATCAAAGGTGGATTTAAAATCTGCATTTAGGCTATTACCTATCCATCCCAAAGCTTTTAATTCTTTAGGTTTCTATTTCAATGGTGGATTTTATTACGACAAATGCCTCCCTATGGGTTGCTTACTTTCATATCATTATTTCAAGACATTCTCAACTTTTTTAGAATGGGTAGTATTCTTTTTTTTTTTAAGTGTATTTTTGTGCGTGTACTCGAGAGATGAGCCGGACTGCAGGAGTTGGGAGTAGGCAGACCTCCCCCAGAGGCAATCTGCCATCTTTCTCCATGCCCCCGGGTGGCAATGGTGGGTGTGAGGGGGTCCTCCCACACAGCCCGCCCTACCTGCTCCGCTTTGAAGCCCAACGGGGCAGAGGGACTCCCCTATGAGGGAGTGAGAGGATCTAGCCCGCTCAGCCAGCCCTGTTAGTCCTTCGCCTCTCTTTTTTTTTTTAGAGACCACGTGGCCAAAGTGCGTGCATGTTAACCCAATTTCAAAGGCGTGTAAGTGTGGTGGTTTTGTGGGAGGGGGGTGGGCGTACTAAGCGCAGGCTTACCTCGCATAGCACACCCACCAATGGGTAGTATTCTTTTTTTTTTTTTTTTTTTTTTCTTTCAAAATTTTTATTGAGTATTATCAAGATAGAGCAAACAATAGACATTACAATCGAGTTACATGCGGAAGATACAAGGTACAACGTGTAATAAAGTTTTTCCAGTCGTGAAACCCTACAGAAACAATAAGTGAACAAAAGGGCCGGAATACAAAGCTGCACAGGATTCAGTGGGAAATAAGACATAGGGCAAAAACCCCTTCTACTTCAAAAGGACAAATGTCGAAACAAAACCTAAAAGAAAATAAAACAAGTCCCAGATCCGGGGTACGGAGGGCCCACTTCAGCATCCCAAATGGGAGCTCTCCTATGCCGGAGTGAGACCCCCGAAGACCCCGGGGGGCAACAAAACATCACCTAAGACATTAGAGCCTGACATCTCCCAAGTTTCTTACAAATACTAGAGACAACGTACCAAAAGAGAGGAAGCAGGTGTAACCCTTCAACAAGGAAGTGTATAGAGTGGACTTGGATATCCACAATAAAGGGAACATAGAAGAGAAGGAAGAGGAGAGTAGAAGAGAGAAAAGAAGAGGATAAAGAGCCAGTCTATGGGACCACATCCGGAAGAGCAACTAATTAGCTTGATCTTGCTACTGTAACTCCTGGAATCAAAGAGATACCAACGTACAGTGCCCACGGTTCCCAGACAGATTCAAAATGGGCTTTGGAGTCAAGTAGGACACTTGCCACCTTCTCCTGGGACATAATCCAGGAAATTTTGCGTGCCACAGCCGAGAAAGGGACTGAGGGCTGCTTCCAAGCCTTAGCCATAGTGGCCTTGGCCCCTAAGAGGATAAAGTGTATCAAGGACCGTGTGGATTTTGTAGTATTGGGGATAAAGGCGTTAAGGAGGGCAACCTCAGGGGATCTAGGAAGTTGAAGGCCGGTTACCTTGAAAATTAAATTGAACACCTTTTTCCAGTACTGTCGGATTTTAGGGCATTCCCACCATATATGAGACATGGAGCCAATGATGTCGCATCCTCTAAAACACAAGGGGTTGGCCGAAGGGAACATGCGAGATAATTTCACGGGGGTATAGTACCATCTCGTGAGAACCTTTAAGTTAGCCTCTATCAAGGAGGCGTTTTGGATTCCCTTGTAAGCCTTAGAGTATGCCAGTGACCAAGATTCCTCACTCCATTGGAATTGGAAGTCAGCTTCCCAAGCAGTCATATAAGACGTCTTACCGTCCTGACATGAAAGAGAGTGATAAATAACAGAAATTCCGCCCCTCTGATCCACAGCCTCCCCGCACCATTGCTCGTAAGGCGTAATACGGGGCGGAACGGGTTTCCCCTTCCAAATTTTATGGAGGAAGTGATGTATCTGCCCAAACCTGAAGAGTTCCGACGGCGGGAGCTCAAGCTTTTGTTTGCAATATTTTAAGGTAATGGGACCAGTCGCCAGGAAAAAGTGCCCAATTCGGTACAGTCCCTTGTCCAGCCACCATCTAAAAGCTGTGATATCCAGTCCCGGGACAAAGTCACTATTGTTGAAGATGTGCGCTAGGGGATGAATTTCAGAAGTCAAATTAGGGATGGATCGCATCTTGTCCCAAAGAGAGAGAGACTGAGAAAGGGTGGGTGAAAGGACAGGGGGACGATCTCTAGGGGGGATCCAAAGCAAATAGTCTAGGGTGTAGGAAGGGGCTGCTTGTCTCTCGATGTTAACCCAGTCCGGTTTCTCGTACTTGGAGTATACCGCAGAGAGCTGAGAAAGACGAGCTGCCTGGAAGTACCCAAAAAGCCAAGGGAGGCCTAAACCCCCTCTCCTCTTGGGCCTGAGGAGGATAGAGCTAGAAAATCTACAACCCGTCCTACCCCAAACAAACATGTTTACCTTCCTTTGCAGGGACATGAGATGATCCTTCCTGATATTAATTGGGAGTGCTCTAAATAAATATAACAGTCGGGGGAGCAGGGTCATCTTGATGGAATGAATCCTACCTAGCCATGAAAGATTGCCCTTAGCCCAAATCTTTAAATCAGCTTCTAATTTCTTATAAGTCGGAGGAAAGTTCACAGAGTATAGAAGTTCTATTTTTGGGGTGAGATTAATACCCAAGTATTCTAGGCGATTATCCCTCCATAGGAAAGGGAAGGAACTTTTAATTGTTGCCACTGTGTCAAGAGGTAGGGAGATGTTAAGTGCGCAAGATTTATTGAAGTTGACCTTAAGACCCGAAATTGAGGAGAAATCCTTTAAAACTTTAAAAAGGTTGGGAAGGGAGGTGATGGGGGAGGTCAGGAACAACAACATATCATCGGCAAAAAGGCCGCATTTATGGGTTTGAGAGCCACATGATACCCCCAAAATGTCCGGATTGGACCTAATCGCTATTGCCAGCGTTTCGATAGCAATCGCGAAGATTAGGGGAGAAAGAGGACACCCCTGCCTAGTGCCCCTAAATATACCAAATGAGGGGGAGTAATGTCCCTGGAAACGA
This sequence comes from Rana kukunoris, assembly GCA_029574335.1. Lineage (NCBI taxonomy): Eukaryota > Metazoa > Chordata > Amphibia > Anura > Ranidae > Rana > Rana kukunoris. The sequence goes on from CM056052.1 coordinate 284,259,034, forward strand.
ATCATTGCCCTAGGTGTTGAGTATAGAGCGTGTAGGACCCCTAAGAACTTACTGCCAAACCCCCAACTTTCCAGAAGGGAAAACAGGTAGGGCCATTCAATGGAGTCAAAAGCCTTGTGCAGATCGAGGGACATGAGCATACCTTTCTGAGTAGGGCCTTTTGTCCAGTTCGACTGCAAAAGGGAGATAATATCAATGGCCCTCCTAATCTGGTCGGGGCCTTGACGGCCCGGTATGAAGCCCACCTGATCCTTGTGTATATATCTACCTATAAAGGAGGCCAGTCTGTTTGCCAAGATCTTAGTCAGGATCTTAAGATCGTTGTTTATGAGAGAGATGGGTCTATAGTTCTCTACTTCCTCCGGGTTCTTGTTAGGTTTCGGGATTACTGTAATGAAAGCAGTGTTAAGATGAGGATCCAGCGGGGCACCTTTGAATTTTGCATTAAAAAACCTGGCCATATAAGGGGCCAGGATCTCGGAGAATGATTTATAGTAGGGTGCTGAAAGGCCATCTGGCCCCGGAGCGGAGCCGGTCTTTAGGTTTTTAATGACCTCCACTATTTCCTCGGTCGAAAAATCTGCTTCCATAACCTCCCTATGAGAAGGGGTAAGGGCTGGGATAGGAAGATCCCGGAGGAAGGGAGAAGAACCCAGGTCTCTGCCCACCTGATCTGAACTATATAGCTTTGAGTAGAACTCTTGAAATGCTAGCATATTTTTTTTTGGGTTAGCTGATAAGGTGTGGTCTGTAAGTCGGACCTTGGGAAAAGAGTGGGAGTGAAAGCGCGGAGACAATTTGGAGGCCAACATGGAACCAATCCTGTCTCTGCGACAATAAAATTTCGCCGCACTCCAGCGAAGTTCCTTCTCTGCCTTTACTGTGAGAGCTAAATTAAGTTCTAATCTAGTGGCATCTATTTGATCTAGGAGGGCCTTGGAGGGGGATTGTTTGTGTTGTACCTTTAAGGTGAAAAATTTATTCTCTAACTTTTTGATGTCTATTAACCTTTCCCTCTTGACACGAGTGGCAAGTTCAATCAATTTACCCCTGATCGCGACCTTGTGGGCCGCCCACAGAACTTCTGGTGAAATATTCTCTACATTATTTAGGAGAAAATATTCCCGTAAGGAGCTCCCTATCTCAGCTACATTAGAGGGGTCGCTTAGAAAAGATTCATTGAGTCGCCAATGAGTCCTGGATGTATTAAAAAGGGAATTTTGCAAGTGAAGGTGAACTATTGAGTGGTCCGACCAAGAGCAGTCAGCAATAGATGCCCTGGAGATGGAAGGGATGAGGCCGGGAGGAACAAAGATGTGGTCAATTCTAGCGTAAAGTTTGTGTGGGGCAGAATAATGGGTGTAGTCTCTTGTATTGGGGTTTAATTCTCTCCATATGTCGATCAAACCTTGAGAGTGAAGCGACTTAGCTATCTTCAGACTGACCCTAGTGGGGCGTAAGAGTTGTGACCCTAAGGGTCTAGACCTGTCTAGGCCCTGGTCAAAAGCAGTGTTCGAGTCCCCGCCTAGGATAAGCTTACCCTCGACCAACGGAAGAAGGGTCCCGAGAAGGGTCTGGAAGAAGGGCGCTTGACCCTTGTTGGGCGTATAATAGGAGATAAAAGAATATTGGATCCCCTCAATCAGGCCCTTCACAAGGATATACCGACCCTCCGGGTCTTTGTGTGTGGCTACGTGTTGAAATTTGGTGTTCTTAGAGAAAAGGATCGCTACCCCCTTGGTTTTATTTTCAGAGTTCGCCATATAAAAGGTTGGGAAGTGAGAGTGAAGGAATTTGGGACTGTACCGAATTGGGAAATAGTCTCTTGAAGCAGGACAACATCAAACTTCATAGAACGGTAGTGGTTAAATGCTAGTCTCCTTTTCTTAGGGGAATTTAGCCCTTGTGCGTTATGAGAGGCTATCCGAAGAACACCTCCAGGCAAGTCAGGGTCAGGCATTAGGACAGAGGGGCGGACAGCTGATAAGAATAACTTCACTCACCATTAGACGTCTTCTCAAGAAGGGTGTGGGCGACAGGCACTGGAAACAGGTGACCCAGGGATGTCTCCCCCGGATACGTGGCATCCGCAGACCGGCTCGAAAGAAGAGAAAGAAAAGGCAAAGGAGTAAACAAGAAGACAGACACAAGAAAATAAACATTCGGTTAGGAATATTCAGAGACCTCGACCAGAAAACCAGTTCGGGCCCCGAGAGAAACAAGTCGAAGACCCTACAAAGAGGATCGACTACCCGTCCCACAAAAACGGAAAACCGCCTGAGTGGGAAGGGTGGAGGCGCAAGGGTAACACCCCAGCCCCTTGCTGAATCTCGGTAAATAACCAGTAAAGTAACACAGCATCCTAGAACTGTAAACAGAAAAAAGAAAAAAAAAAAAAAAACATAAACTGAAATTTTGGTTAGCTCAAGTCTCTACACCTGGTGAAGATCAGACTAAAGGGCACCCTAAAGATCACAGTCCCCTTTAGAGCCCAAAGTCCCAGGGCGGACCACCCAAGAGAAAAAAAAAACCTGTCACGAGGCCAGAAGAATGGATCATCCGTTCCCGAAGGACCTCCCTTCTTTAGACTTCTTAGGCTTCCCGGTATTCCAAGATGGAGAGATCGGGCTGATGGGGGGGGGGGGGCGCTTGGAGGAGCCCGCAGAACCCCCGGAGACTTCCATCGGTGCTTCCAGGGAGATCAGTTTCAAATGTAGCAAGAGTCTCTCCCCTTCCTGGAGACTGGAAAAGGCATAGGTTCTGCCCTGGAGAGAGAATTTAACCGCAAAGGGGAAAGACCAATGGTACCTGATGTCCTGTTTGGAGAGTACAGTGAGTATTGGTTTTAAAGATCTCCTTCTTTGGATGGTAAATGGAGACAAGTCGGCAAAAATCTGCACTTGGTGACCTCTGCATGTGATGTGCTGTGAGGACCGAGATTGTTTCATGACCGCTTCCTTAGTGGCGTAGAAATGAGGCTTAACAACAATGTCTCTCGGCGATCCATCCTTCCTGGGGGGGCCCAGAGCTCTATGGGCCCGATCCAATTCAAGGCGATGCGGCTGGATATCTGGGATAAGTCCCTTAATGAGATCCTGGACCGCTTCAGGGATGTCCGTGACAGATTCTGGGAGGCCCCTAACCCTAAAGTTGTACCTCCTGGACCTGTTTTCGAGTTCATCTATCTTGGAAAGGGCTGTGTCCAGCTGGTCCTGAAGGGACTGGATATGAGCAGCATTCTGGTTAGTGTGAGCGACCGTTGTATCCAGCTTGCACTCTATTGCTTCCATCCTGGATCCCAAGTTTGCAAAATCCGCTTTCATCTCCCTAGCAATCTGGGCAGCTGTATTTGCTAAGCCCCTTTCCAGCAGCGCAGTAAATTTGAGAAACATGTCATCTTGTGATGGGCATTGAGCATGACTGACATGATCCAAAGCTGGTGTAGCAGGCGTGGAGGGGAGAGTGGGGCCTAGTGGGGACATGGCATATCCTTCCACTGTGCCCAGCAGGGATTCTGTGGATGCCGGAGAAGGGGCAGCCAGCATGTGGATGGAGCTTTGGGCTGCCTGGGCATAAGTGAGGGTAGCGGGAGTGAGCACTTGCCTTGTCTCCTGCCTCCTCTCCCCCGTGGATACGAGAAGCTGTGCGGGAGCTGCAGCCGCGGCCATCTTGGATCTCGTGTCCCCGCCGAGTTTGTTGAACTCCGGCTCTAAATCGCGTCTTGCGGCCGGACCAGCCATCCAGGGGGGTGCTCCGACGTGTCCCCAGGGAGCGTGCTGAGGAGTTGGGACTAAAACCGGGAAGCTGTGCCCGCTAGAAGGATCGTGGGGCTGGGGTGTTGCGGAGCTCCGTGCTCAGTCAGCCATCCCGGAGTTCACGCGCATGCGCCTCCCGGGTAGTATTCTTTAAAACTAGGTCGGCTAATTTGATTCGTTATTTGGATGATTTCCTGTTTATAGGACCCCCTGATTCTTTGGACTGTTTATACTTATTGAGAGAATTTCAAGTAGTGAGTAGAGATTTTGGAGCCCCCTTTGCCCCTGAAAAAAACGATATATCCAACCACTTGCCTTGAATTTTAAGGCATTTCTATTGTTACCGTTATCGCACAAAAAATTAAAACCACATGGGTGATCAAATACCACAAAAATAATTCTCTATTTCTAGGAAAAAAAGGACGTCACTTTTGTTTGGGTACAATGTCACACAACCACGCAATTGTCAGCTAAAGCGACTCAGTACAGAATCACAAAAAATTCTCTGGTCAGAAAGGGGTGAAAACCTTCCGGGGTTGAAGTGGTTATTTGGATACACATATTTATATCACTTACATCTAATTACATCTTATGCTGCTGTATTTTACTTTTTTTTTAAATCTTCATCTTTCAATGCCCCTTTACCCATGCCACTGTAATCTTCGGTGCAGTGGGTTTTAATGAGGTTGTAAACCTCCAAAAAAAAAGAAAAACCTGCAAGACAAAGGCATTATGAAATACTTACTTAGAACGATGCCCTGAATTGGTGCCGGCACACTGTGTACACGGCTGACATGTTTTACTGGAGTTACCTCCGGGTTCGCGGGCTTTGGTGCTGTTATTGGCCAGAGCTGCAATGACATCACTCAGCAAGACGTTTCTTCAGTGCGCATGCATCGATGCTGTTGGCAAAAACATATATAGTGAATATTTCCTAAACTGTGCAAGTTTAGGAGATAGTTACAGTGCCTACAGGTAAGTCTTATTATAGGCTTATCTGTAGGTACAAGGGGTGTAACAGAGTTTACAACCACTTTAATAGAACTAGGAAGCTGTGACAGGCACTCGTCAGCAGACTTTAACTTACACTTTAGCAATGTGTGGGGAACTGTGTCAAAATCCAAGTATACTACATTCACAATCACTCCTTAGACTTACCCCCTCATAAAACCCTCATAAAAAGAATTTGATTTGTCTGACAACTTCTGTCATTCATGAATCCATGCTGTCTATTGCTTAACCGCTTCCTGACTGCCGCACACCGATATACGTCGGCAGAATGGCACAGGTGCACAAAAGGGTATACCCGTATGTCCCTTTGTAATCCGGAGTCGCTCACGTGCATGAGTGCACGCCGCACACCACGGGAGTGTGCTGCTGCGGGTCCTGTGGACTCGATGACTCGATGTCTGCTGGTGGCCCACGATTGCGACCAGGGGAGGCAGAATGGGGAGATGCCTATGTAAGCAAGGTATTTTCCTGTTCTGATCTAGTGACATGACACGGATCTACCGCTCCATGGCATCCGGAACAGTGATCTCTGTCATGTCCTAGGTCAGTGTTTTTCAACTCCAGTCCTCAAGGCACACCAACAGGTCATGTTTTCAGGCTTTCCATTATTTTGCACAGGTGATTTGATCAGTTTCACTGCCTTAGTAATCACCACCGCCATTTCATCTGAGGGAAATCCTGAAAACTTGACCTGTTGGTGTGCCTTGAGGACTGGAGTTGAAAAACACTGCCCTAGGTAGCCCATCCCCCCTACAGTTAGAAAACACTAAGGGAGCACATTTAACCCTTTTATCGCCTCCTATTGTTTAACCCCTTCCCTGCCAGTGACATTTACACAGTAATCAGTGGCTATTTTTAGCTCTGATTGCTATATAAATGTCAGTGGTCCCAAATGAGTGTTAAAAGTGTCTGATCCATCCGCCGCAATGTCGCAGTCCCGATAAAAAATCACAGATCACCGCCATTACTAATAAAAAAATAATAATAATAAAAATGCTATAAATCTATCCCCTATTTTGTAGACGCTATAACTTTTCTGCAAACCAATCAATAAACACTTATTGTGATTTTTTTTATCTAAAATATGTAGAAGAATACATATTGGCCTAAACTAATAAAGAAATTTGTTTTTTTATATATTTTTTGTATCACATTCATTATAGCAAAAAGTAAAATATATTGGGCCAGATTCACGTATATTGGCGCATTTTTTGACCAGCGTAGCGCACCTCCTTTATGTTAGACCGGCGCAATGTAGAGGCGCAATCACCGTATTCTCGTAGTGTTTGCGCAGAAATTAGCGCCGGTGTAACGTTAATTTCGAGGCGTAGGGCAGAGTAATTCAAATTGGGAAGGACGTGGGTGTGTTACATTGAAATGAGCCGTGACCCCATGCAAATGAAGGGCCGGCCGGCTCACACATGCGCACATGAAGCAGACCATGGTCAGCACCTCTGTGCGCATGCTCACAACTCGGGAACGGCGCAATCAGTGAAATTGGAAGTGGCCCCGGGCAACTTAGTGAACTACGCAGACAGCATAAATAGACAGACACAAACGCACTTCCTTTGCAAAAGTACATCCCTTTGTATCCCTTCCTATACAGCAAGGTGCTTTTGTTCTGTTGTTTGTTGCGTTGTGACTTGTCTTTGTGATTTTTGTTGACTGTTTGATCTAGTGTTTTGTAGAATATATTTGACAGTGTTTTTTGGTGACTGCTTGTGAGACTTTTTGGTTGATAGATTTTTGTTTGTTTGTTTTGTTGCTTGATTTTTCCTGCTTGTTTTTGTGAGTGATTTTTGTTGATTGTTTGGAAGAGAGTTGTTGTATGAGTATGACTGAGAGGAAGCGTAAGTTGAATTTTTCTTTGGGGGAGAAACAAACAATTGCCCGGGCCATTACCCAATATGGGCGTTTTCTGCACGGCCCGGAGAGTGCCAACACCACCCCGGCCAGGAGGAGGGAGATTTTGCAGCACATTACCGACCAGGTAAATTCAGCGGGGGGGGAGACCCGGATATGCGAGGGGATCGAAACGAAAATCAATGATCTCCGGCGTTTGGTCCGAAAGAAGCTGGCCAAAATGGCAGCCCATGCCAGGGGCACTGGAGGGGGCCCACCATGCCCTGTTAGGCTGACAGTGGAGGAGCGTGCGGTGGTCCCGACCTTTCATAGACAACAGGTGGAGGGCCTGCCTGGCTATGACTCCAGTCATGAAGGACATGCTATCAGGTGTGTAGCATGTGGGGGGGGGGAATATGTGGCAAGTGTGTGGATCCTCCAACCTGTGAATGTTTTGTGTCATCCACAGATGTGCAGGAGGGTGCTGGGCCATCTGGCCTGACCGCACCATCCCCAGGACAGCAGCCTGATGAGGACCCCCCGACAAGGCCGGAGTAGGAGGTTGAGGAGGAGGAGGTTGAGAAGGAGGAGTTTGAGGATGAGGAGGATGTCATGTCAGCCAGTGGATTGTTGTTTTTGGAGGAGTCTTCCTCTTTGGCTGGCAGCAGACAGCCCTCCATAAGGGCTAGCCCCTCACACTCCTCCCCCAACAGGGCTCCCCTCCCAAGGGGCTCCCCTTCTCCCCGGCCACAAGCCTCAGCTGGAGGCAGGAAGTCGTCCCAGAAGACCAGGGGGGTGGCAGAGGTTCTGCCCGCCAATCTGAGAAGGGACCAGGCCCTTCAGACCCGCCATCTGGGACAGGTCAGCCAGACTTTGGTGCGGATGGAGGAGAGCCTGTCCTCCATAAAGGATATGCTTGGGGACCTGGACTGCCAATCCCGGGCTCTTACAAACTGCCTAAACCAACTGCAGACTACAACAGCAGACGTTGGGCAGAATATGAGGGCCCTCACCCAGGCTATCCAGGTCAACACGGCAACACTAAGTGCTGGCCTGACCAGAATTGCTGTGGCCTTGGAGGGCAAGCGGCCAGATGGGCAGAGACCAGGGGCTGCTCCTCCTTCCCCGGATTACCCCCCCATGAGTCTCCCCTGAGGAGCTGGGGCCGTTGCCGATGGCGCCCCAGGCGTGGCTCACGCCAGCGGCATTAATTTGTTTCCCCCTTTTTTTTTTCATGATTTTTTTTTTTGTTTGCTTTTTTTTTTCCTGGGTTTTTTTTTTTTTGCTGGACATTTTTTTTGTGTTGTGAATGATTTTGGAATGTGGGGGTGATATTCCTGCCGGAAAAGGGGTATCACCCTCAGTTTTGGTGGAGAAGGGTTCCCCAGGATCAGGGAGAAGTGATCCCCAGGTCCGTGTGAATGGTGTATGAATGTACAGTGACATAATTGGAGCCATGGCGTGGCGTTGCTGCTCACAAGTCCAGCATGGTGGGCTTGTGCTAATCCAATTTGATGAGGATGTGATGTGTCTGTGCTAGGGACCACAGTGGTGTGCATGCATGCATTCTCAGAAGACGGGGAAGCCTCGGTTAGGGGGGGATTGTCTGGTTCAGGGGTCAGGTCATCACGTAGGTCAATCTGCAGGCCCTTTCTTACTGCGAAGTTGTGCAGCAGGCAACAGGCACCGATGATCTGGCACACGAAGTTTGGGGAATACAACAGGGTACCCCCAGACTTATCCAGGCATCGGAAACGTGACTTCAGGAGGCCAAAGGTGCGCTCCACTACTGCACGTGTTTGGGCGTGGGCTTCATTGTATCTTTCCACTCCTGGGGTTTGGGGGTTCCGGATAGGAGTCATGAGATGGGGTCCCAGTGCATATGCAGAGTCACCTGTAAGGGAAAAGACAGGAGGATGTTAGTAGTGCATGTGCCCCTTGTGATGTGTGCATCATGGGGGGGGTACAGTCATGCCTGCCACCCATGTCACTCACCAACCAACCAGGTGTCCCCATACACGTTCTGTTCGAATTCCATTTGGATGGGGCTTTGATTGTAGATGTAGCTGTCGTGGCTGGATCCGGGGTGTTTGGCACGGACGTGCCATATGAGGCCTTGGGCATCGACTATCACCTGTACGTTGATGGAATGCCAATGCTTCCGATTGCAGTATATGTGCTCTGTCTCATGGGGGGGCTGGAGTGCCACATGTGTGCAATTAATGGCCCCCACGGTGCGTGGGAATCTGGCAATTCTGTAGAAATCTGTCATTGCCTTCAGCCGCAGCTCCTCAGTGGTGGGTTTGATGATTTGGTTGGCCATGCGTCTGAGGATTGCTGGGATAACCTGGTGCACACATCTGCTCATGGAGGATTGTGACATCCCAGCCACCACTCCACTTGTTCTTTGAAAAGAGCCACTGGCAAGGAAATGGAGTGTTGCCAGGACCTTGAACAGTGGCTGCACTGCATGTGAGCGGAGTGTTGGGCTGGTGATGTCCTCCTGCAAGGTTGTGGTTAATTCCAGGATGGCATGAGGGGTAAATCTGAAGATGCGATACACCTCAGAATCACTCATGCCAAAGATGTCTATGCGTGTGCGGTATATCCTCTCCCGTGCCCTCCTCCGTGCCCTCCTCCGTGCCCTCCTCCTTCTTTGCTCCTGTAAAATCAGTAGTATAGCTATGAGCAAGGATGTCCCTGGCATGTTGGCATACAGATTGTTGTGCAGCAACTGTGACTGCTCCGCTCCTCACTAAGGCCTCGTACACGCGAGGCAATAGATTTGTTCAAAACGATCTGTCCGACTGATTTGAACAAATCTGTCTCTTTGGATTTTGGTTTGCTCGCGTGTACAGACGTGCAAACCAAAATCCCCGCCAGCAGACGGCGCGCTGACGTGTCGGTGACGTTGACGCCGCCACGTCACCGCACCAGGAAGTAAAACACTTCCGCGCATGCGCCGAATCCATTCGGCGCCGGTGCAAAACGACATGTCTACTGGTAAGTGTACTAACCAGCAGACATGTCGGGCGGACGGGTTCCCACCCGATAGATTTCAAAGCATGCTTTGAAATCTGTCGGGTGGCCAAATCCGTCGGCTCGCCCGTACACACGATCGAATCTGTCTGCTGGGACGGTCTATCAGACCGTTTCCAGCAGACAGATTTGATCGTGTGTACGCGGCCTAACAGTGTTGCTTTCTCTGACATGTAGACGGATTGTCTAATTTTATACCACCTTTTATATGGTCTAATTTTAGACAGGACAGTCAGCTGTTGCGCACAGCGCATAGCCTGCACTGCAACAATGTTCTTTTGTTGATCCCCGTAACTCCCTCATTTGCATTGAATAGAAAATCAATGGTGTGTCTAGCGCAGTTTTGCGCGGACGGATGCGCCTGTCTATCGAAATTACGCCGGCCAAAAAAAAGTAGATTTCTTGCGTATCTCGTTTTGGGGATGCGGCGCATCGAAGCACATGCGCACATTTATACTTACGCCGCGCATCTCCTGCAACGCCGGCGTAATGACTCTGTGAATCTGGCTAATTGTGTTTTTTTTCAAAATTGTCACTCTTTTTTTGTTTATAGCGCAAAATATAAAAATCACAGGAGGTGATTAAATAACACAAAAAGAAAGCTCTATTTGTGGGAAAAAAAGCATGTCAGTTTTGTTTGGGTAAAAAGTCGTATAACCATGCAATTGTCAGTTAAAGCGAAGCTGTGACGAATCGCAAAAAAATGCTCTGCTAATTAAGGGAGTAAAATCTTCTGAGGCTGAAAATATGGTTAAAATATTATATAATATTTCTCTAGCAAGAACTGGTCTTTTAATAAACTCACCAGTATCTTCCCACCTATAGAAATTAAACTAATGCCCTGTACACATGATCGGTTTATCCGATGAAAACAGTCTTTTCATACACCATCGGTTAAAAAAAACGATCGTTTCAGAACTGGCTCCCAGTTGATGGTGCTGGCTTACATGTGATTTTCGAAACAGAAGTGTGATTTTTAAACACAAGTGGGAAGAGTTAAAAAACAGGAGTTTGCTTTTAACTGTTTCTGCTTGCAAGTGTTTTTATTTCTCTCTGCTAAGGGGAGTGTTTAATTGTGATCAGGTGAACAGGCTATTTTTTTTTCTCTGCTAATCAAGGGGAGTAAGGTAAAAAGAGATGAATCTGCGCCACAGACAATTTAAATAAAATAAAAAGTGGTGTAATAAAAATTAAAAGGTGATTAAGTTTAAAGTGGCTGCCCCTACATAAAAACCCACCTAGGTGGGAGTGAATATTAAGTAAAAAATAGCAGGTAATGGCGCCTACTAGAAATAAAGTGTATAAAGGAATGTGCAAATAAATATAAATATAAATGGTGTCTGTCCAAAAGAGTGCTGGTCCTAGTCAAAGTATAACATATATAACACAAAATAAGTTGAATATTAATAATTATGTGATTGAATTAGTATAAATATAAAAATAATTTATAAAAGTCCAATTCCTAGTGATAAAAATTTCCAAAATAGGTGTTGCAAGATTAAATGATGATAATAATAATAATCCAAGAAAAGTCCAGTTTTATAAAAATATATATATATATTTTCAAGATTGCTTCCGAAAAGTAATGCTATAAGGTGATATGTGCTTCATGCAGTTATAGCCGTCAGTGGATCACTCAGTGCTCTCCCCCAATGGTCCCGCACTCACCGGATCCAACTACCCCTGCAGGGGTAATAGGCTTTCTCAATAAGTCTCCACACTTCAATAAAATCTGCCTGGTTTCCTCACATGGGGTCTATCCAACCATTCAGCCGCTCATAGAGAAGATAGGATGAAACGAAAATGCCCAATAGCGTGATACTGTTTTGTAACAAGTAAAATTTATTCTTGATAAACAATGGGTACTCACAATTTACATGCAGTTAAAAAGCCTTTAGAAAATATGTGCTGTAGCTCTAAGGAAAGTTTGCTCGACCGGTTTCGTCGTTCTGACGTCATCTGGAGCGCTCCAGATGACGTCAGAACGACGAAACCGGTCGAGCGAACTTTCCTTAGAGCTACAGCACATATTTTCTAAAGGCTTTTTAACTGCATGTAAATTGTGAGTACCCATTGTTTATCAAGAATAAATTTTACTTGTTACAAAACGGTATCACGCTATTGGGCATTTTCGTTTCATCCTATCTTCTCTATGAGCGGCTGAATGGTTGGATAGACCCCATGTGAGGAAACCAGGCAGATTTTATTGAAGTGTGGAGACTTATTGAGAAAGCCTATTACCCCTGCAGGGGTATTTGGATCCGGTGAGTGCGGGACCATTGGGGGAGAGCACTGAGTGATCCACTGACGGCTATACCTGCATGAAGCACATATCACCTTATAGCATTACTTTTCGGAAGCAATCTTGAAAATATATATATATATTTTTATAAAACTGGACTTTTCTTGGATTATTATTATTATCATCATTTAATCTTGCAACACCTATTTTGGAAATTTTTATCACTAGGAATTGGACTTTTATGAATTATTTTTATATTTATACTAATTCAATCACATAATTATTAATATTCAACTTATTTTGTGTTATATATGTTATACTTTGACTAGGACCAGCACTCTTTTGGACAGACACCATTTATATTTATATTTATTTGCACATTCCTTTATACACTTTATTTCTAGTAGGCGCCATTACCTGCTATTTTTTACTTAATAATCAAGGGGAGTGTTTTATTGTGAACAGGTGAGTATAAAGTCTCTGTCAAGCTCCCATAAGGAGCTGGCTCCCAGTTGATGGTGCTGGCTTACATGTGATTTTCTAAACAGAAGCGTGATTTTTAAACACAAGTGGGAAGAGTTAAAAAACAGGAGTTGAAAACAGTAGTTAAGACAGGAGTCTTCTAAACTGTAAGTAACATCTTAAACTTCCTACAAGTAATTATATTGTAACTGGGAAATGTGTGCTAGCAGGGTTGAAGGTTTTGCTCAGTGCACAGTGTGCCACATGTATGCAAAATTGGTGCAACAGCTCCAGGATGGATACCGCTGTGACAGATGTGAGCAGGTTGCCCTTCTGGAAGCTCGCATTAGAAATCTGGAAGAGCAAGTTGCAACACTGGGCAGAAAGGACAACCTTGAAAGGGGTCCTCTGCTTGATGAGCAGGTGATCAGTAGGGTTAATGTCGAGGGTGGAGGGGCAAGTCAGGATTATCAGATAGGAAGATGGGTTAATGTAGTTAGAGGGAGTGGAAGGGGCTTGCAGACAAGGAAGGACAATCCTGTATTTGTGCATCAAAACAAATTTGCCAAGTTGGGTGAAGATGTGGAGGTGGCTAACACAGAGGTGGCAGCACTAGATGTTACTGCTACCCCTAACAGCCGGGAGAGCAACCCATCTATTAGAAGTGGTGAGGGGAGTGCAGGTAGGCCTAGACAGTTGGTGGTAATAGGGGATTCTATAATCAGAAGGACTGATAGAATAATTTGTCGCCAGGATCGCCTCAACTGAATGGTTTGCTGTCTCCCTGGTGCCAGGGTTCGGCATGTGGTGGACCGGGTGGATAAATTACTGGGAGGGGCTGGGCATGACCCAGCTGTCTTGGTCCATGTTGGAACCAATGACAGTATACATGAAAGGTGGAGGCTCCTTAAGACTCAATTTAAAGAACTAGGCTGCAAGATGAAGGGAAGGACCTCCAAGGTGATTTTCTCTGAAATATTGCCTGTGCCATGCGCAACACAGGAAAGGCAGGGGGAGATTAGAGAGCTGAATGCATGGCTAAAGACCTGGTGTAGGAAGGAGGGATTTGGGTTGGCACTGGGATGACTTTTCATTGGGGTGCAACCTATATGCTAAAGATGGTTTGCACTTGAGTGGAAGGGGGTCTGCTGTGCTGGGGGAGAGGTTTAGGGGAATTCTGGAGGAGTATTTAAACTAGACTTGAGGGGGAAGGGGAACTAGAATTACATCAGGCACACAGGTCAGTTAGGGGTCAGACATTAATGGAGAGTGGAGTGGGGATAGATGGAGGTGGGGTTATAGCAGGTGACAATAGAGTTCCCATGTTGCAAACAGCCATTGGAAATTATAGTGCCATTTGCACTACTAAAAATTATAGGGATCATATGAAAAACACCAGCAAAACACAACAATACATTTAAGTGTTTGTTCACCAATGCCAGAAGCCTTTCAAGCAAAACAGGTGAGTTGGAAGCTCTGGTGCATGAGGAGAGCTATGATGTAATCGGTATTGCTGAAACTTGGCTTCAATCCTCACATGACTGGGCTATTAATATTCCTGGCTATGCTCTCTTTCGGAAAGACAGGGTAAAAAGGAAAGGTGGAGGCGTCTGTCTCTATGTGAGAAGTGACCTCAAAGCAAGCGTGAAAGAGGACCTGGTTGATGGAGAGTGTGATGAAGTTGAAGCACTATGGGTGGAACTGCATACAGATGTGCGTAGTTCAAAGTTAATCATTGGAGTTTGTTATAGACCACCCAATGTTAATGAGGAGGTGAAGACTCGGCTCCTTGCACAGATGGAAAGGGCTGCAAGGGCTGGGACGGTGATAATAATGGGGGATTTTAACTACCCAGAAATTGATTGGAATAATGGAATTTCTGGGACAGTTAAATAACAAACATTTAAAAACCTATTGCAGGACAATTTTATGGTCCAGTTTATTGAGGCCCCAACTAGGAATGATGCTCTGTTGGACCTGGTAATCTCAAACCATGCAGAGCTTATTACTAATGTTCAGATAAAGGAACACCTGGGTAGCAGTGATCATAACATGATTTCATTTAATATTAACTATAAGCAAGAAATACATACAGGAAAGATAAAAACACTTAATTTCAAGAGAGCAAATTTTCAAAGCATGAGGACTGCTCTCCAGGGCTTGGACTGGGAGGGAATATTGGCACCGATGAACACAGAACAGAAATGGGAATTCTTCAAAAAGACTCTTTGGAATCTCACTGCAAAGTATATTCCCATGGGCAATAAGTTTAAAAGGCTAAAGATAAAACCTGTGACTCACAGTCAAAGTTAAAATAGCTATAAACAATAAGAAAATAGCTTTTAAAAAATATAAAAATGAAGGAACACTAGTGTCGTTTAAATGTTACAAAGAATATAATAGAATATGTAAAAAGGAAATTCAAAATGAACGACAGATTGCAAAAGATAGTAGGACAAACCCCAAAAAATTCTTTAAATATATTAATAGTAAAAAGGTCAAGTCTGAGCATGTAGGCCCTTTACAAAATAATCTAGAGTGGGTGACTGAGGACATAGAGAAGGCACATTTATTAAATGCTTTCTTCAGCTCTGTGTATACAATGGAGAATGGGGGAGCTCATGTCCATAATGGGGGTGGGAGTGACACAGCCCTAAATCCACAATGGCTCAAAAGTGATATGGTCCAGAAATATTTAGACAGAATAAAGGTGGATAAAGCACCTGGACCAGATGGCATCCACCCACGGATCCTAAAAGAATTGAGCTCTGAAATTTCAAAGCCACTGTATCTAATATTTAGGGACTCATTAATGACAGGAATAGTACCACTGGATTGGCGTAGAGCCAATGTGGTGCCTATATTTAAAAAGGGAACAAAGTCTTTACCACGTAACTATAGACCTGTTAGTTTAACTTCTATAGTTGGGAACGTTTAATAAAAGACCACATGGATGAGTTCTTGCTGGAAACAAACTATTTAAACAGCAGACAGCATGGATTCATGAAAGACAGAAGTTGTCAGACAAACCTGATTTCCTTTTATGAAGAGGTAAGTAAAACCCTGGACAGAGGCGTGGCAGTGGAAGTGGTATACTTGGATTTTGCAAAAGCGTTCGATACAGTTCCCCACACACGGCTTATGTGTAAGGTAAGGTCTACAGGATTAGATATATCAGTTTGTAAATGGATAGAAAACTGGCTGAAAGACAGGATTCAGAGAGTTGTGGTTAATGATTCAAAGGCCTCGTACACACGATCAAATCTGTCTGCTGGAAACGGTTTGATAGACCGTTTCAGCAGACAGATTCGATCGTGTGTACGGGCAAACAGACGGATTTGGCCACCCGACAGATTTCAAAGCATGCTTTGAAATCTGTCGGCTGGGAACCCGTCCGCCCGACATGTCTGCTGGTTAGTATGCTAACCAGCAGACATGTCTTCTCACACACGCGCCGAATGATTTCGACGCATGCGCGGAAGTGTTTTACTTCCTGGTGCGGTGATGTGGCAGCGTCAACGTCACCGCCACGTCACCGACACGTCAGCGCGCTGTCTGCTGGCGGGGATTTTGGTTTGCTCGTGTGTACACGCAAGCAAACCAAAATCCCAGCAGACAGATTTGTTCAAATCGGTCGGTCCGACCGATTTGAACAAATGGATTTACTCGTGTGTACGAGGCCTTACTCTGAATGGTCCAAGGTTATCAGCGGTGTACCCCAAGGTTCGGTGCTGGCTCCCTTACTTTTCAATATATTTATAAATGTTATTGGGTCTGAGATCCAAAGTAACATTTCTGTCTTTGCAGATGACACCAAGCTATGCAGTAGAATAACGTCCTTGCAGGATGTCTCCAATTTACAAGCCAACCTCAATGCTCTGTCTAATTGGGCGACTATGTGGCAGATGAGGTTTAATGTTGATAAATGTAAAGTTATGCACTTGGGGGCTAAGAATATGCATGCATCATACATGCTAGGGGTAGTTTAACTGGGGGGATCTGTAGTGGAGAAGGATCTGGGGGTTTTAGTTGATCATAAGCTCAATAATGGCATGCAATGCCAAGCTGCGGTTTCCAAAGCGAGCAAAGTCCTTTCTTGTATTAAGAGAGGTATGGACTCCAGAGATAGAGATATCATTTTGCCCCTGTACAAATCATTAGTAAGACCTCATCTGGAATATGCAGTCCAGTTTTGGGCACCAGTTCTCAAAAAGGATATTGGAGAACTGGAGAAAGTGCAGAGAAGGGCAACTAAACTGATAAGAGGCATGGAGGAGCTCAGCTATGAGGAAAGATTAGAAAAACTGAATTTATTCACTCTTGAGAAGAGGAGAATAGGGGGGATATGATCAACATGTACAAATATATAAGAGGTCCATATAGTGAACTTGGTGTTGAGTTATTCACTTTAAGGTCAACACTGAGGACAAGGGGGCACTCTTTACGTCTGGAGGAAAAGAGATTTCACCTCCAAATACGGAAAGGTTTCTTCACAGTAAGAGCTGTGAAAATGTGGAACAGACTCCCTCCAGAGGTGGTTCTGGCCAGCTCAGTAGATTGCTTTAAGAAGGGCCTGGATTCTTTCCTAAATGCACATAATATAACTGAGTACTAAGTTTTGTAGGTAAAGTTGATCCGGGGTAAATCCGATTGCCTCTCGGGGGATCAGGAAGGATTTTTTTCCCCTCCGGTAGCAAATTGGATCATGCTCTGCTGGGGTTTTTTGCCTTCCTCTGGATCAACTGTGGGCATGGAGTTGGGTGTATGGGATGTACTGTGTTTTATTTTGTTTGTTTATTTTTTTATGGTTGAACTGGATGGACTTGTGTCTTTTTTCAACCTGACTAACTATGTAACTATGTAACTATTGTAAGCTGGGGATAGGTAGCGGGTACAAAAGCTCCCTGGGATGAGCCAGCACAGATACCAAAGTCCATAGGATCAGTGAACAACAGTGGGATGTTTTATCGGTGCTATACAAAGTCTATTTACAGGTGCTGTACAGTGTGCAGAAAACAAAACAAAAATAGTCAAACAAACACCTAGCCGTGTCTCGGCTCTAACTACACATTATGCAGGTCCTAACTACTAAGCTAAACAAGCCTACCGCTTGTTAGCTCAAACACACACTTCTCACCAGTTTTTTCAGCAGCCTCCTTGCTCTCACAGATTCACACTGTTTCCCAGGACAGAGCAATGGCTGTTAGCTCAGGTGAGCTTAAATTGGCCTGGGGGAGAGGGCCAACACCTGACCTGGATCAGGGCTCAGAGATCCCTGAACGTGTAAGAGAGGAGCCTAGGAGAGGTATAAACCCCGAACTGGACTTTCCCAGGCTCTCTCTGGGACGCTCTGCTACACACCCTCCCCCCTTGTTTCAACCCCTGGGTTGGAACACCTGTAGCCCAACAGGAGTGAACACGGGACAGGGCATCTACATTTCCCATCTCAACACCTGGCCTGTGTTTTACTGTAAAGGAATAATCCTGTAGAGCCAAAAACCACCGGTTCACCTGCCTATTTGTCTCCTTTTGGGCCATCCATTTCAAGGGAGCATGGTCAGTTTTTAATCAATAGTACTACTAAGTGGCCCTCTAATGTAGTCCAACTCTGCGCTTAGGAAGGTAACTCAAAATTCTCTGTACAGATGCTTCTGATGAACAATAATACCATATATAGAAAAGCAGCTGCTAAAAGAAAATAACAATTATAAAAAGCAGAAAAAAATTCCAGACTAGTATATAGTCCAATCTCAATTCTGCAGCAGCGCTGCAAACCTTAAGTTTGTTAAAGACACAGTAAGTTGACCGTCCGGGATTGCTTGAAAATTGTGCTTCCAATCACCAACAGTGTTCACCACGTGGGGGGAGAAAGAAAGTCCCCTTTGGGGAAACACTTACCAGATGGTAATGATCAGAAAGCCCATCAATACATCTCCTTTAGTCACCGTCTCGACCTTATTACTCTCCAGGTATATTGGATCAAAAAATTCGCAAGTGTGTAGGGAAAGAAAAAATATCTACATAGAGCAGTATCGTTTGATAACTTTTAATAGCCCAAAATAGATCCCCCTTACAAATGCATACGTACCATAGTTAAATAAGTTTCAGGCAAAATACTGATAATCAAAATCAGTGTGTGTGTGTGAACTCTTCACTGGATACCTGAGGACCGCTTGGAAGGACTTCCTGCAGTTTCCTGGTTTCCTCCGTGTAGAGCGCACGCGTCACTTCCGGGTTAGGTGCTGAACAAACACGCTCTGACGTTTCGTCGTTTAGGACTTCTTCTGAGAGCGTGACTTGTTCAGTGCACCCCCCGGGGATTAAATAGGCTACAGACCGTCCTCAATGGGTACACGTCATACGCGTCACTTCTCTTCCCTGGCCGTGATTCGCTCAAACCTCGGCAACTCAGGGCGGAAGTGTCGCCGTCTGTATTGTACAACGCTACTGATGCCAGTCACTGCTCCCACCATACTGCTGCGCATAAGATGTGTATCAGGCCCGCAGCTAGTACGAGGGACAGCGCATCAGGAGCGTGCTCATACATTGCACCACAGACCATCCGTAACAAACTTCCAAATAGGCATTTATTGCCAGAAGTGTGCTAAACGGGAGAGTTTGATCTACAGTGCAATGGATATTACATACAATAACTATAAATTACTTTAAGATAAAATTTAGAAACTTGAGATTATACATACATGATATATCGTAAATACCCGTTAAAAAACGTTATATATAAATTGTTTTATTAGTGACACTTAATGTGAGAATGAGGAACAACAAAAATCTCACTAGAAAACCCATGCATATATTGACATTGGTCACACAAATGAACTAATGCCCATTGTTCATACAATAGGTCTATAATCAGCAGGAATAGTTTAATTGCAAATCTATCCTGAATAAGAAGATACTGTAAATATGATGCACAATGTCCATATCATGTAAATAATATATACATGTAGGAACAGGAGGATATCCTAGATCACCAAACACACTCATATGCTGGCCGGCTTATTCTACGGCAGTAACTAAGAGAACAAATCCTTGAACACATAATGTATACATGCCAAGTTTTATTCAACAAGATAATTTTGAGCTCCCGATAGGGGTACAACTACTTTCAAGATATGTGTCCAAAGGGTGCAACCCTGCCTACACCCATATATATAGATTTATTTATTTATTTATATTTAGATGTTTATATAATCAGATGTTTTAGGCACATATATTATTATAATAATTTTTAATATAATTTTTAATGTTATTTTTTATGCATATGGTTTCTCTATCACTGTGATGTGTACTAGGATATATCCCCATCATTTAATGTGCTGAATGGAATGTGCTAAATACAAATTATATTGACTTAGTGAATACATCTCACTGGTTGAATATTGTAACAATATTTGAACAACGTTTTAATAAGATTTTAACAAATTTGCTATATATATATATATATATATATATATATATATACATATATATATATATATATATGTTTTGTTTATACTTTTTTATAATAGTTTTTATAACAGTTTTCATACTCGGATATAGCAGTTTTTTTATATATAACGTTTTTTAACGGGTATTTACGATATATCATGTATGTATAATCTCAAGTTTCTAAATTTTATCTTAAAGTAATTTATAGTTATTGTATGTAATATCCATTGCACTGTAGATCAAACTCCCCCGTTTAGCACACTTCTGGCAATAAATGCCTATTTGGAAGTTTGTTACGGATGGTCTGTGGTGCAATGTATGAGCACGCTCCTGATGCGCTGTCCCTCGTACTAGCTGCGGGCCTGATACACATCTTATGCGCAGCAGTATGGTGGGAGCAGTGACTGGCATCAGTAGCGTTGTACAATACAGACGGCGACACTTCCGCCCTGAGTTGCCGAGGTTTGAGCGAATCACGGCCAGGGAAGAGAAGTGACGCGTATGACGTGTACCCATTGAGGACGGTCTGTAGCCTATTTAATCCCCGGGGGGTGCACTGAACAAGTCACGCTCTCAGAAGAAGTCCTAAACGACGAAACGTCAGAGCGTGTTTGTTCAGCACCTAACCCGGAAGTGACGCGTGCGCTCCACACGGAGGAAACCAGGAAACTGCAGGAAGTCCTTCCAAGCGGTCCTCAGGTATCCAGTGAAGAGTTCACACACACACACTGATTTTGATTATCAGTATTTTGCCTGAAACTTATTTAACTATGGTACGCATGCATTTGTAAGGGGGATCTATTTTGGGCTATTAAAAGTTATCAAACGATACTGCTCTATGTAGATATTTTTTCTTTCCCTACACACTTGTGAATTTTTTGATCCAATATACCTGGAGAGTAATAAGGTCGAGACGGTGACTAAAGGAGATGTATTGATGGGCTTTCTGATCATTACCATCTGGTAAGTGTTTCCCCAAAGGGGACTTTCTTTCTCCCCCCACGTGGTGAACACTGTTGGTGATTGGAAGCACAATTTTCAAGCAATCCCGGACGGTCAACTTACTGTGTCTTTAACAAACTTAAGGTTTGCAGCGCTGCTGCAGAATTGAGATTGGACTATATACTAGTCTGGAATTTTTTTCTGCTTTTTATAATCATGGTCAGTTATTAGCTCAAACTGGCGCCCTAACAGGTAGTACCTGAGCGCGTCCACGGCCCACTTTATGGCTAATAATTCCTTTTCAATGACTGCATACTTTTTCTCATGATCATTGAGCTTTCTGCTTAGGTAGACCACAGGGTGTTCTTCCCCGTTGTGTACCTGTGACAATACTGCCCCGATACCTACATCAGAGGCATCTGTCTGTACCAAAAAGTCTTTGGCGAAATCGGGGGAGTATAGCACTGGCTGTGCACAAAGAGCTTTTTTCAGGGCTTGGAAAGATTCTTCCGCTACTGGGGACCATTTCACCATTACAGAGTCTTTCCCTTTCGTAAGGTCTGTCAGTGGGGCTGCTAAAGTTGCAAAATTTGGGATAAATCTTCTATAATACCCTGCAATGCCAAGAAAGGCCCTGACCTGCTTCTTGTTTGCCGGACGTGGCCACTCCTGGATGGCTTCTATTTTATTTACCTGGGGCTTTATGACACCACGGCCAATAGTGTAGCCCAAATACTTGGCTTCCTCTAGACCAATGGCACATTTTTGGGGATTTGCCGTAAACCCTTCTTTGAAGAGGGAATCGAGGACCGCTTGGACACGGGGCAAGTGAGAGACCCAGTCAGTGCTATGCACCACTATGTCATCCAGATAGGCTGCAGCATACTGTCGGTGAGGTCTTAGGGTCCTGTCCATGGCCCTCTGAAATGTCGCAGGGGCATTTTGCAACCCAAAAGGCATCTTTTTATATTGAAAGGAACCCTCCGGGGTCACAAATGCAGTCTTCTCTTTGGCACTAGCAGTCAGGGGTATCTGCCAATAACCTTTTGTCAAGTCCAAAGTAGTCAGATAGCGAGCCTTGCCAAGTCGGTCTATAAGTTCATCTACTCTGGGCATTGGGTACGTGTCAAACTTTGTCACTGCATTAAGCTTCCTGAAGTCATTACAGAACCTCCAGGTGCCATCCGGTTTTGGGACTAACACGATGGGGCTCGACCAATCACTATTGGATTCCTCAATGACATCTAGCTCCAACATTCTTTTAACTTCAGCACTGATGTCCTTTCTCCTCGCTTCAGGAATTCGGTACGGTTTGAGCTTGACACGGACTCCAGGTTCAGTAACAATATCATGCTGAACCTCCGAACTCATGCCAGGCAACTCTGAAAATGTCTCTCTATTCCTTATCAGGACTTCTCTAGCTTCCTGTTTTTGGGAAAATGACAGGGTGTCCGGAATCGTGACCTCAGGGATCAGAGGGGATTCAGTACCCTTAGGCGTTACCGGGAGGGACCTTGCAGTTAACGCCAGTCTATCCTTCCAGGGCTTTAACAGGTTTACGTGGTAAATCTGTTCCGGCTTCCTTTTACCTGGTTTATACACCTTGTAATTGACTTCCCCAACTCTTTCAATTACTTCAAAGGGGCCCTGCCACTTAGCCAGGAACTTGCTCTCAACAGTGGGAACTAATACGAGGACCCTGTCACCCGGTGAGAAAACACAGAGTTGGGCCCCCCGGTTGTATATTCTCTGTTGGGCTGCTTGTGCCTGTAGTAAATGTTCTTTCACCACTGGTATTACTGCTGCAATCCTGTGCTGCATTTGAGCGATATGCTCAATTATGCTTTTGTGAGGTGTCTGTTCCCCCTCCCAAGTTTCCTTGGCTATGTCCAAGAGTCCCCGAGGGTGTCTCCCGTAAAGCAACTCAAATGGAGAGTACCCTGTAGAGGACTGGGGAACCTCCCTGATAGCAAACATCAGGTACTGTATCAGGAAGTCCCAGTCTTTCCCATCTTTGTCAACAACCTTTTTTAACATGCCCTTTAACGTCTTATTAAAACGTTCCACCAAGCCATCTGTTTGCGGATGATACACAGAGGTTCGCAACTGCGTCACCTTAAATAACTTGCACAGCTCCCTAGTTATCCGTGACATAAATGGGGTACCCTGGTCTGTAAGGATTTCTTTAGGGATGCCAACCCGACTGAACACCATAAACCGCTCTTTGGCAATATTTTTAGCAGATGCGGCGCGTAAGGGAACGGCCTCAGGATAACGGGTAGCGTAATCCATAATCACGAGGATATGCTGATGACCACGGGCGGATTTGGGGAGCGGACCCACAAGGTCCATGGCAATCCTCTCGAAGGGCACTTCAATAATGGGCAAGGGCACTAAAGGACTTCGGAAGTGGGGCTGGGGGGCTGACATCTGACACACCGGACAGGATTGACAATAATTTTCAATATTTTTCTGTATCCCAGGCCAGTAAAACCTGCGCAACACTCTTTCAGTGGTTTTCTCAACCCCTAAATGGCCTCCTAGCAAGTGCCCATGGGCAAGTTCCAACACCACCCTTCTATAAGGCTTAGGGACCACCAACTGTTCAATAACTTCATCATTCTTTTTACATACACGATACAGTAAATCATCATTGCTGCTGAAATAAGGAAAACAGGGCCTATCCCCTGGTTCGACAGGTACATCATTAATCACCATTACATTTTCCCAGGCCCTGGCAAGGGTAGGGTCTTTTCTCTGCTCAGTACCAACATTTTCCTTGTGCACATTGAGGTCAGTAAACTCCAACGTAGGCTCCGAGTCGGCAGACGGCTGTGACACCGTACCTAAGCCAGTTTTAAACTGAACTGTGGCTATAGGATACTCCCGGGTATCCCCATGTACACAGATCACAGCAACTTTTTTTTCATGAAAATTCACAGTTTTAACTATCTCAGCTGTAACCAAAGTAACCAGACTTCCAGAGTCCAGTAAGGCCGTAATAGGCTTATCATTAACAGTCATGTGATACATGTGTTTCCCCACATTTGGCACTGCAGCGCATGAAACAGCAGCAAACATAGACTGCCTTCTAATAGACAGATCACACTGCATTGGTTCATCAGTCAAAGGACAATTTGCTGCAACATGTCCCAGCTCTTGGCAACGAAAACACCTGATGTTTCCCCAAGTTGGTTTGCTGACAGGCAGTGGTTTCCCTTGCTTGGGACGCCAAACTTCCGTCCTGGCACCAAACATCCTCCCCCCTATTTCCTTGCCATGCTTACCACCCACTTCCCCTGGAACAGTCTTACCGGTTGCCTGGGGAGACCGTGGCTTTGGGTGGAAAGTCTGTGCGGCTGTTGGGGTGGTGACCAGGTTCTCTGCAGCAAAGTACCTTTCGACGAGTTCCACCAAGTTATCTGCCAACTTGGGGTCCCCTTGACTCACCCACCTCTGCAGGGGAATTGGGAGTGACCTCAGGAATTGGTCCATGACCACACGCTCCACTATTTGTGGCGCAGACAGGGACTCTGGCTGTAGCCATTTTCTCACCAGGTGGATTAGGTCGAACATCTGCGATCTTGGGGGCCTCTCAATTTGGAAGAACCAGCTGTGGACCCGTTGGGCTCAAACGGCCAAGGTGACACCGAGTCGCGCCAGAATTTCCTGCTTGACCTTTTCATAGTCTCCCGCTTCTGCCGACTCCAGATCATAGTAGGCCTTCTGCGATTCACCAGAAAGTAAGGGGGCGATCAGTCCTGCCCACTTGGTTTTAGGCCAACCTTCCTTCTCAGCGGTCCGTTCAAATGTTAGCAGGAAGGCCTCTGGATCATCATCCGTAGTCATTTTAGACAGAAAGCGAGCCACATGGATGGCTGAAGGCTTGTCTCTAATATCCTTGATTTCCGCAGGTGCCCACTGTGCTAGCGTTTCTGCAACCTTAGTCAGGGTTTTCCTATCCGCTTCTGCAGCAGTGGCAAGCTGTTCAAACAGCCTCTGCGATTGCTCCTGTACAGCACTAATCTGCCTCTGCGATTGCTCCTGTGCGATAGCGTTGGCTTACTGCAGCGCAGCATTAGTTTGCTGTTGTGCAGCGTTTGCTTGCTGTTGTGCAGCATTGAATAGCACCATTTGTTTGAGGATTTCCTCCATGTTGTCACTTTAGGTACTGGCCTTTTAAATAGTAACTTACTATTGCTGATCGCAGCCTCCACCATATGTAAGCTGGGGATAGGTAGCGGGTACAAAAGCTCCCTGGGATGAGCCAGCACAGATACCAAAGTCCATAGGATCAGTGAACAACAGTGGGATGTTTTATCAGTGCTATACAAAGTCTATTTACAGGTGCTGTACAGTGTGCAGAAAACAAAACAAAAATAGTCAAACAAACACCTAGCCGTGTCTCGGCTCTAACTACACATTATGCAGGTCCTAACTACTAAGCTAAACAAGCCTACCGCTTGTTAGCTCAAACACACACTTCTCACCAGTTTTTTCAGCAGCCTCTCACAGATTCACACTGTTTCCCAGGACAGAGCAATGGCTGTTAGCTCAGGTGAGCTTAAATTGGCCTGGGGGAGAGGGCCAACACCTGACCTGGATCAGGGCTCAGAGATCCCTGAACGTGTAAGAGAGGAGCCTGGGAGAGGTATAAACCCCGAACTGGACTTTCCCAGGCTCTCTCTGGGACGCTCTGCTACACTATGTAACGCGGTGACGTAAAACACAATGACGTGCTGAGAAAAATTAAGTTCAATGCTTCCGAACATGCGTCGACTTGATTCTGAGCATGCATGGATTTTTAACCGATGGACGTGCCCACAGACGAACGTTTTTTTCTATCGGTTACAGTGCCTGCCGCCGAGAATGTGTTTTTAGCGGCGCGCTGATTCTCGGCGACAGGGTGCCGACATCTCGCACTCGCTGGAAAAGTAAAAGCACATTCCAGTGAGCGCGTCATAGAAGCGACGGGGATCCGATGTGGCTTCCCGCCAATTCTACACGTGGGTGGCGTTTGTTATGAATCCTGAAGGGGAAGTCCCCGCCAGATTTTAAATAAAAATCCGGCATGGGTTCCCCCCTCAGGAGCATACCGGGCCCTTAGATCTGTTATGGGTTGTAAGGAGCCCCCCTACGCCAAAAAAAATGGCGTATCCAAAGCATGCCAGCCGGCCGGTCAGGAGGGGAGTGGGGGCAAGCGAGCGCCCCCCCTCCTGAGCCGTACCGGGCAGCATGCCCTCAACATGGGGGGGTCAGGTGCTCTGGGGCAGGGGGGCGCACTGCGGCCCCCCCACCCCAGAGGACCCTGTCCCCATGTTGATGAGGACAGGGCCCCTTCCCGACAACCCTGGCCGTTGGTTGTCGGGGTATGCGGGTGGGAGGCTTATCGGAATCTGGGAGCCCCCTTTAATAAGGGGGCCCCCAGATACCAGCCCCCCACCCTAAGTGAATGAGTATGAGTACCCCTACCCATTCACCTGCAAGAAAAGTGTAAACACAAATAACCCACACAGGGTATTGAAATATTTTATTAGTTGGCCGCCGGGGGGGGTGTGTGGTCGCTTTTATAAAAGCGCCCCCCCTCGGCAGGCTTCTTCCGACATCTTCGGCGGGGGTGGGTCTTCTCCGATCTCTGGGGGTCTTCTCCGCTCTCCGGGGGGTCTTCTCCGCTCTCCGGGGTCTTCTCCTGTTCTCCGGGGGTCTTCTCCGCTCTCGGGGGGTCTTCTCCGCTCTCCGGGGGTCTTCTCCACTCTCCGGGGTCTTCTCCCGCTCTCCGCTCTTGATTCGGCGCTCTGCGGTGCCTTCTTTCTCATTAGGACTGGCCGCCGCTTCTGCCACGTCTTCTTCTTCTTCTCTTCTCTTCTCCAGATGTTGACGCGACGCTTCTTCCCGCTGTTATGCCGGGCGCGCGGCTCCCAGTGACTTATATAGGCCTATCTTGTGACGTCGCAGTCCCATCATGCTCCGGTAGGTAACACGTGGGTAGGTAGCACGTGGGTAGGTACCACGGATTATGATTTCAAGGAAAGCATGAGCCAGCAGTACAAGGGACACATCAAATTAATAGTAAGTAATGTCCCTTGAGGTGATTTTTTATTTATTTTTAAATGTAACAAAACTTGGGGCTTTAACATTTTTTTTCTCTTGCAGAGAAGAGAATATTTTAGTGTACATTGTCTTCTATAATACAGATTGTGTACATCTTATAACGTTAGAGGCTGTAGTAACTACAATTTAACCACTTTCGGGAAGGTCTCACGCCGATATACATTGAGGCATTGAAGAGAGATATTGTTGTTACCATAACCCTGGTATCATCTTCTTCAGCGAGCGATCCGCTTTCAAATAAAAGTGGTCTCTGCGTAGGATCCTTCCTTCCTTCTCCAGCTCCATACCAATGCAGGCGGAAGCGACGTCAAAACGTAATTTCGGGGGGGGGGCGGAGCTAGCCAGGGACCCGGATGGACGTGCACTAGCTGAGCTCCGGATCCAGCGGCACTTCAACGGCTCAAATCGGCTACTACAGGCGGTGTTAATCAACACAAACACGGCGATCGTGCTCCACGGGACCCGCAGAGCAGACCACCACCATGACTAGGCGCAAGAAGGAAGGGAAGAGACCCACGAAGCTCACAGAGTTTTTCCTAATGGAGGCCAGGCAAGATGGTGGCGGTTCGTCTTCCACGCCGCTGAACAGCACCTCACAGCCCTCCTCTCAGAAGGGAAAAACGACCAAAAGAAGCAGCCCTCCTAAAAGCATACACTCTCTACCCGCTACCCCATAATCTGGGAGCCCAGAAAAGACAAGATTCAGGGCGGATGCAACTGCTGCTGGACATGAGGTGAGCTCTGTACTTGAGTCTGGGGATGATACCAGGGATCTGCCTGATTCGATAGATCTTTTTCCTACTGCAGATAAGCCTGTACTTGACACTGTTCTAAAAGAAATGCTAGTGTCACTCAGGAGCTCCCTTCATTCTGATATGGTATCCTGTGTACATAGATTCAGTGCAGATCTAAGACATGTTGCTGATAGAGTGTCCCATATTGAAGACAAGATGGGGGAGTATGCAGTGACAATAAATGACCTGGTTGATGCCAATGAGAGCACTGAGGATGATATCGAAGCACTACAATCCAAAATGGCAGAAATAGAGGACAGATCTAGAAGAAATAACGTTAAGATCAGGGGGATTCCTGAATCAGTTAAGCCACAGGACTTGCGCGGGTACGCTGCACGATTGTTCGCTGCCACAATGCCAGACCTGTCCGAACTAGATTTCACTGTGGATAGGATCCATAGACTTCCTAAACCCGCATACCTCTCAGATAACGTACCGAGAGATGTCATTCTCAGGTTTCATTTCTATCATACAAAAGAAAAACTTATGACATTATCCAGGAAAAAAGAGCTGATCCCAGCCCCCTACTCCAACCTGCAATTCTACGCGGACCTTTCGCAGCACACGCTCCAGATGCGGAGGAATCTAAACACCATCACAAAAGCATTTAGGAACCACAATCTGATGTACAGGTTGGGTTTCCCAACTAAACTCATAGTCACAAAGGAAGAGAAGGACTATGTTATAGACTCCCTTGCCAAGGGCTTGGCTCTACTGAAATCATGGGGGATAGTTCCTGACTCCCCAACTCAGCAGCACCGAGGCCACAGCAACAGGAACCTGGAATCAGAATGGAGCACGGTCAACCGTGGAAACGCCCGCTCTCACAAATGACCTGGAGGAAGCCATCATTTTCAACTTTTTGGCCGCTGGAGAAATAATCTTCTCCCTGCTCCGAACTCTCTTGTTACCCCACCTACCTTTTAAGTGGCAATGAGCCGCACCCAGTTCAGACTCGTTCTTTGGCTGTTAGCCTATGTTTTGTCTTTTTTCATTTTTTTTTGGTTTAACCTTTTTCTCGCCCTTTAAGCTAGACTCGCATGTGTTTTCAAATTCGCTTGGAGCCAATGATCTATACTCAGTACAACCCCTATGGATCAGCCAAGGACGCCTCGCCTGCCCCTACAGGGTTCTCCAGCTCGCCAACCGTAAGTGTTTCACTGCACGTCGCAACATTATGCACTTTCTAATCTTCCTCCTATGGCAGTAAACATACTTACTTTGAACGCCAAAGGGCTAAATCACCCAGCCAAGAGGAGGTCTCTGTGGAAGGAGGCATTGCAACAACAATGTGACATTCTATGCGTACAGGAGACCCATTTTATGCAAAGCTCCCCCCCTAAATGCACCCACCCCAGATTTCCCTACAACTACTATGCCAATGCGGCCACCAAGAAAAAGGGGGTGATGGTTGCAGTTAGGGATTCAGTTGCATTTTCCCCTCACAAAGTTATTTGCGACCCCCTAGGGCGCTTCATCATTTTAATATGTGATATCAATTCTGTCACGTACACTGTGGCAAATGTCTATGCCCCCAATACCAGACAGATTAATTTTTTCCACAGGATCTTAAAGAAGGTCCGTCGGGTGCAAAAGGGCTTATTGGTTGTTTGTGGAGACTTTAATATCACACCAGACCCTGTCATGGACACTACGTCTTCACCCAGGAGGAACCCACCATCCCTGGGGGCGTCTCTGAGCTTTTGCAACCTCTACGACTCTTGGAGGTGTTTGAATGCAAATGAGAGGAACTACACCTTTTTTTCCAACAGACATAGATCCTACAGTAGGATTGACATGTTTTTGGTGGATAAACAGCTATTGTTAAGATGTAAATGTGTTAAAATTAATAATATCACCTGGTCGGACCATGCCTCGGTGAAACTTTCTGTGGGTGGTTCCTCCGCCCAGGGTGCGACATTTGTGTGGAGAGCGAATCCTCGATTACTTCAGGCTGGTCTGGCTAGGTCGTATATTGAGCGTAAGCTGCAACACTTTTTTGATGATAACCTGGGTTCTGTGCCTGATCCTCTTGTGGTCTGGAACGCCCACAAGGCGTTCATGAGGGGCGTCATGATACAACAAGGAGCTAGGTACAGGAGGGAGAGGCAGCAGCACACAGAGAACCTAATTTCTAAAATCGAAATGTTGGAAAGTCAAAACAAATCTTGTCCTACCCAAACCCTGACTGACCAGCTAACCCTTTTGAGAACAGAGCTCAGACTGAAGTTTCTGGATGACTTTGAAAAAGCTTCTAGGAGACTAAAACTGACCTACTATACCAGTGGCAATAAGGCAGGGAAACTTTTGGCCAACAAATTAAAAGGACACAGAACCAGGACTCAGATCTCACATATACTACAGTCACCGACTAAAGTTAAGTTAACACACCCTCAGGATATAGCTGACGAATTTAGCAAGTACTATAGCTCACTCTATAACTTGAAAGACGATCCCGCCACATTACAACCAACAGAGGACATTATCAACACTTTTTTAGATAAAGTGAATCTCCCTAAATTATCGCAGGACCACCTGTTGCATCTTAACTCCCCAATCACTGAATCAGAAGTAAGAAGGACCATCCAGACCCTTCCACTTAACAAGTCCCCTGGTCCCGACGGCTTTACAGGTGAATACTACAGAGCCTTCCAGGACATTCTGAGTCCTCACTTGACTGAGGTTTATAGGTCTGCTGCTGCGTCTTCCTCATTCACCTCAGAAATGCTTAGTGCCACAATTGTGGCGCTGCCAAAACCGGGGAAGTCTCCAGATGTGCCGCAGAACTTTAGACCGATTTCATTATTGAATAATGACATTAAGATGTTTGCTAAACTTTTAGTAGACATGTGCACTTCCAAAAAATTCGTTTTTTTAGTTTATGTTATTTTCGTTTTTTAAATTTTTTCGGAAATTCGGGAAATTAAAAAAAAAAAATCTTTTTTTTTATTTTTTCGTAAATTCGTAAATTCGGGAAGATCGAACAAATATTTTTTTCCGTTTTATTCGTTTTTTTTGCTTTTTTCGTAAATTCGGGAAATTAGAAAATTTGGAATTTTCGGATTTCCGAAAATGCAAAAAAAACGAATAAAACGGAAAAAACGAAATTTCCGAAAAAAAACCGAATGAAACGAAAATTTAAAAAAAATGTTTTCGGAAATTAAAAAATTTGAAAAATTCAGAAATTTCCCATTTTCGAATTTTAGATTTTCAAACTTTAGATTTTTTAATGTTACAATTTCGAAATTTAGAATATTTGAATTTTCGTAATTTTTTTATTTTTCGAAAAAGCAGAATGTGCTCACCCCCTCCCTATGGCCGCGTACACACGATCAAATCTATCTGCTGGAAACGGTCGGGCCGACCGTCGCAGCAGACAGATTCGCGCTGTCTGCTGCCAGGGATTTTGGTTTGATCGTGTGTACAGCGATCAAACCAAAATGGCCAGCAGACAGATTTGTTCAAATCGGTCGGTCCGACCGATTTGAACAAATCTATTTGCTCGTGTGTACGGGGCCTAAGACTACAGCCATGCGTGAAGATGCTCTCTTATCCCTCACAGGCATGGAGGCTAAGCCTAATGGGAACTGTAGTTTCCATTAGGCCGTGATGTAGAAAGAATGAATGCGCATCGCAAACCAGGAAGTCAGTGAAATTAACGATTCAGGAGGGATGGAGGTGAATAAAACAGCTCGATTTCAACAGGTATCAAACTAGTTATAATGCAAAACATTACTTTTTACTTTATCAGCTACTGTCAGACTTTAATTTAAGAGGAAAATATTTTTGTCTTTACAACCCCCTTAAGTGGTAGATACTTCTAAAATCTTCTTCTTGCCATGCATTGCTATGAACGATTAACCTTTTCTTAGATGTGTTGATTTTGTGTAATTAAAATGGATAATAACAATACAGCAGAAATAGCTTCTTTCATTCCAATATAAGAGTTGTTTATAAGAGAACTCAGTGAATGAAGTACAGTAAATCAAGGGGTTAAAGTGTCACCAGAGTAAGCTCATTGTAAATGTATCTTGTCCTCTGAGATATTCTTAGGCCCCAGTTGTCCATTTCAGTGCTAAATGATTTAATATGCATAGACTATAATTTACATAGCAAGTGGTTGTGTGAAATGAATTATTTATTCACTGACAAATACCAATTGTCCATTATACTGTCAGATACAGAGATGAACCATGTTTGACCTGTTGTGCAAATTCGCTTTCAAGAATTTATTATTTTTGCCTATAAGTGACATTGAAGTATTGAGTAAGTTCAGTATAAATGCAATGATTTTATTTTTCACTAAATTCCACTGTGTATCATAATTTAATACAACATTTCATGCCAATTATATGATATAAAAATAAAATAGGTGCCTTTAAAACAGATATAAGTGTATCCATCACTCTACATTGCAGCTGTAACCACTATTTGGGATTTGATATAGTTTTTTTAGTAACTTCAACAGATTTAAGTTCTTGTGACTTTCCTATGGGACTCTTTTTGTTACCTCCTGCAGCCATTCACACATTCACCCTATTCAACTAGTCATCCTAGCAGTGGCGGTTGGTGAAGTTTTAGGATGGGGGCGCTGGGCTCCGCCCCTACGTTTGACCCCTCCCGCTTCTCATAAGCCACACACTTATATAAAACATATTATACTCAAATTAAAGAAGAGTTTTAAAATATTTTAAAATCAAATTTAATTTAAAGTAATTAAAATTAAATTAAATCCAATTAGTTTGGAAAGAAGTGGAGTTTCACAATACAAACAGCAATGTACACAATACTGTAGCCCATAGCAGCTAATCAATAAGTGCCTTTTATTCTTTTGGTATAAATTATGCATTACATATTGTAGGTGCTCCTTTAAATGCCCATATATTCATTGGTAACAGTAATGTATGGCGGTGGGTGGTACATGTAGGAGAGGGGTGCAGAGTGTATGGCAGTACATGTAGGAGAGGGGTGCAGTGTGTATGGTGATGGGTTTTATGTGTAGGAGAGGAATGCAGAGTGTATGGTGGTGGGTGGTACGTGGTACGTGTAGAAGAGGAGTACAGAGTGTATGGCGGTGGGTGGTACATGTAGGAGAGGGGTGCAGAGTGTATGGAGGTACATGTAGGAGAGGGGTGCGGAGTGTATGGCGGTACATGTAGAAAAAGGGATGGGGAGTGTATGGTGGTACATGTAGGAGAGGGGTGAAGAGTGTATGGCGGTACATGTAGGAGAGGGGTGCAGAGTGTATGGCAGTACATGTAGGAGAGGGGTGCAGCGTGTATGGCGGTGCATGTAGGAGAGCGGTGCAGAGTGTATGGCGGTACATGTAGGAGAGGGGTGCGGATTGTATGGTGGTACATGTAGGAGAGGGGTGCGGAATGTATGGCGGTACATGTAGGAGAGGTGTGCAGAGTGTATGGTGGTACATGTAGGAGAGGGGTGCGGAGTGTATGGCGGGACATGTAGGAGAGGGTAAAAAGTAATTTAAAACTACTCGCGGCTATAATGAATTGTCGGGTCCCGGCAATACAGATAAAAGTAATTGAAAGAAACTACATGGGTTCCCCCCCAGTCCATTACTAGGCCCTTTGGGTCTGGTATGAATATTAAGGGGATCCCCAAACCAAAAAAAATGTGGAGATCCCCCCAAGTTCCATTACCAGGCCCTTCAGGTCTGGTATGAATATTAAGGGAAACCTTGCGCCAAATTAGAAAAAAAACGGCATACTATACACACCCCAGGTATGAAATTTAAAGGAATATTTCACTATTATTGTTTTACTTTAAGCATTATTAAAATCATTGCTCCCGAAAAAAAGTCCCAGTCCCCAAACACTTTTTATGACAACAACTTGTATATTAACCCTTAAAATAAGCACTTTTGATTTCTCCCATAGACTTTTAAAGGGTGTTTCGTGGCTTTCGAATTTGCCGTGAACACCCCAAATTGTTCGCTATTCAGCGAACGGGTGAACAGCCAATGTTCGCGTCAAACTCAGGTTCGACCCAAACATAAAGCTCATCCCTAATGCAGAATTTCCAATTGACTTGATGACTGACAGCGCTGCCTTAAAGCAGCAAAAGCAACCTAAACCATAACATTTTCACCAATATGCAGTTGATATGAAGTTTTGCTCCTGTAATCCTGTCTTTGGTATGCACCAAATATGTCAGCTGTTACTGTAGCCTTTTTTTCATCAGTCCACAGCACAGAAGCTACAAATACTTTTAAAATATGGACACTTACCTGTCAAGGGCGCCCGCGATTTTGGCACCCGAAACTGATCTGTCCCTCGGCTCCCGGGTGCTGCCGCCACCATCTTTGGTAAGGGAATTTAGGAAGTGAAGCCTTGAGGCTTCACTTCCTGGTTCCCTGCTGCGCATGAGCAAGACATGCTGCACAATCCGAATGGTCCTGGATATGGCATCATAGATATCCCCGGATACTGTGACTATCTATGCCCTGGAAGTGGGAGCAAATACCTGCATTATACAGGTATTTGCTCCCCTCTAAAAGGTGCCAAATGTGACACCGGAGGGGGGTAGGATTCTGAAAAGCGAAACTTTCATTTTAGGGTGGAAATGCTCTTTAAGTTCTTTTTTGACAGCAAAATACTTTTTCATTGCACATCTTCCATGCAGGTTCAACTGTTGCAATTTCATTCTGATTGTAGATGCATGCACCTTGAGAACAACTGTTACCTGCAAATCCCAGAATTCCATTTTCAGGTACTTGGAGAGTGCTTCTTGGATCACATGGTCAGCTCTTTGGCCCAATTTGCTGGGCCTCAGCAGAGGAGAAAAGGAGGAGGGAACAGAAACCGGGAAGTAAAAAAAAAAAGAAAAGAGGAGAAATAGAAGGCTTATAAGAGGTAATATAGAGAGGAGGGAAAACAAAGAAGGGGATAATAATAGGGGTGTAAACGTGGAAAAATCCATGCTACCGCCACCATGATCAAAAAAACTAGTGATCTGCAAAAAAAGTTCCACAATGTGCAAAAGGGTGCAACTACTCTTAGAAAGTATATAGTGAATAATAAGGGAAAAACCTTCTGAACACACAAAAAAATTATAATAAATATTCACTCTATCAGTATGACAGGTGCTGCATTTAACAGTTTAGCCGGAATATACAGCTAAAAGGAAAAATGTCAAAAATAAGGTACAAATGCACAACCTTTTATGTGCGAACAAAGGTGCAAGTGAATAAATTTAATTAACTTAAATCGTTCAGTGTGATACAACAAAAACACACACAAACAAAGTCCAATAAATGGTGGCTGAAAACACAGCTAACTATGATCAGCGGTATGTGTAAAAAAACACTCTTTGTCCAGAATCTGCAGAAATGGTGTATAAAGAGGCCGCTTACTGGATCTGCTGGATACCTATCACAGAGATCATAAAGGCTCAGCAAGTCTCCACAGGACTCCACAGCAACCGATCGTTTCTCCTCTAATCCAATCCAATCTTCCTTCACCAAAGATGTCTGGAACAAGTGCATGCGAATGCGATAGTGGTGCAGTATATCGGTGGAGCAACACTATCTGACGTCACCACACCCCCAGCTGACTGGCTTGAGCCGCGACTGGATGACAGTAGTGTTTTTTAAACTGTTTCACTACTTGGAAAGTTTGTTTGGATGTCAGTACCCTAATATCAAAATAAAGGGACGCTTTATCTTTGATATACTGCACTAAGAAGCTTTTTATTTCTTCCCCCTATCATACCCTTCTACAATATGTCCTGTGCTGGGAGTGATTTCCATTCGTCAGGAGTAATCCTGTCCGTGGTACAATCGCATTCACTTGTTCTAGATGCCTTTGGTGGAGGAAGATCGGATCGGATTAGAGGAGAAACGATCGGTTCCTTTGGAGTCCTGTGGAGACTTGCTGAGCCTTTATGATCTCTGTGATCAGGATCCAGCACATCCGGTATGTGGCCTCTTTATACACCATTTCTGCAGATTCTGGACGAGTGCTTTTTACACATAACGCTGATCATAGTTAGCTGTGTTTTCAACCACCATTTATTGGAATTTGTGTGTTTTTTTGTTGTATCACACTAAACGATTTAAGTTAATTAAGTTTATTCACTTGCACCTTTGTTTGCACATAAAAGGTTGCGCATTTGTACATTATTTTTGATAATAATAGGGGGGCACGAGTGGATCCGCACCCGCCACCCCCCGCCAACCCAAACACAGCAGTGAAACCAGGGCCACATTTGCAAATCAACCCTGAGAAACAAACTGATGGTAACGGTCAGCAGTTACAAACTGGGTCCAACAAGCCCATGTGGTTGTGAATTTGTGAATTCTGTCTTGCGAAATTCCCTGACTGTTGGAGTATGGGTGGAATGCCAATGTCTGAGAATACAAAGTCTGGCAGCATTGACCATATGCATGGCTAGGGACTTGTAATTTGTCTTTTTTTAGATAGCGATGAGTGATGCAATAGGAATTGGGCCAGGGTGAAGTCTAGGGTGAATGTAGTGATATGTGAAATGAGACTGTGGACCTCCCTCCAAAAGGGCTGAAGGTTCTAACAGTCCCACCACACATGGAGCATAGTACCAATCCCCAACCCGCATCTCCAACACGTGTCAGGAATGTTAGGGGAAAATGTATCAAGACGTGACGTGGTCCTGTACTATTTGGTAACCACTTTATAGCCACTTTCTTGTATGGCCACATTCAACAAACCTTTATGTGCATATTCATAGATAGTGTTCCAGTCCTCCATTAATAGGGGCACTTGTAGGTCTCTATTACAGGAAGTTTGTGGAGGTGTTGGGACCTGGGTTGGGGACTCCGAGAGACAGGTGTAAGGGAGAGATATCAGATGTATTTGCGGGGCTTTGCGATGGCACAGTGATTCAAAGGGTGTGAGTTGTCCAGAGAGACTGATGGGCATGGGTTGTGAGGAAGTGTAAAATCTGTTTATGGGTCCAGAATGAGAGTGAGGACTAGGATAGATCTTAGTTTCTCAAAGGATAAGGTCTGTTCATTAGAGTAGAACTGGGGGGCTAATATGTCCTTGAATGGCCAATCTTGGCTTAGAAAAGTCTCGGAATCGCCCGGAGGGAAATCAAGGTTCCCTATTATTGTGGTTAGAGGACTTGGGAGAGAGTGTTCCATTAAGTCTTCCTGAATGTCAGGAGTGAGGGAGCGAAAAGAGGGTGTGCCAAGGAGGTTTGAGGCCAGTTCTTTGTATTTGACAGGGGTTATAACCCTCACTTGCTCTATCCAAAATGAAAAAAAAAAATTGCCTATAGTTCTACTTTAAGGTGACCTTGTCGCTCAAAAATAAAGCTGCCAGGAGATATAAGGTACAGGAGTTCCACCCAAATTTACTTGTCGGTCTTAAACTAAAGACCCCCTCCACCCCTCGTTTTTGGATATACATTTTTTTTCTTTTTTTTTTTTTTTCCCACAGTCAGCCTTTACTGCACACAAGAGACCAGCTCATGATGAAAGTGCTTAATTTTCGTCTCTGTTTCAGGTTTGCATCATTTGTGGAAGTTTTTTTTTTTTTCCCCTCTTAGTTTAACTTTATTATATATATAAGTTATGAAATTTTTGCTCTTTGTACATTTATTATATATTTATTCCCTTTTGGCCTTCCCCCCTCACCCTTAAATGTTATTTTAAAATGTTATCTATTGTGGTCCTATCACAACGTGTCCCTAATTCCTTCTCCCATTTTTTAATGAAGGGGTGTACCTCTAGTTCCTCCCACTGTATTAAAATCTTATAAATCTTAGATATAGTTCCCTTCCTACTTTCCAGAGAATATATCAATATCTGAGAGTTGGTCCCCTGTTCTTAAGGGTTGGGGTAGTTTTTGGATAAAGTGGTTTAACTGTTGGTACCTCCATTCATTAAGTGTCATAAAGTTTTCTTTTTGCTCTATTTGCCTATATGTTAATACGTGTCCTTGATGTGTTATATCTCTTACTTGTGCCTTATAATTTTTAATCCAATTTCCCCCAACCTCTATTTTCCCCCGGAGGGAAGTAGTCATTATCTTTTAGAAAAATGAGGGGAGAGTTGAAATTTGTGTCTATTTTTTTTGTGTATAATCCCATACCTTAAGTGCATTCTTTGTGATTGTATGTG
Source organism: Rana kukunoris (assembly GCA_029574335.1). Classification (NCBI taxonomy): domain Eukaryota; kingdom Metazoa; phylum Chordata; class Amphibia; order Anura; family Ranidae; genus Rana; species Rana kukunoris. The sequence continues at coordinate 284,296,801 of CM056052.1, forward strand.
TTTCTGTGCCTAGTGCTCTGAATTGTGGGGGATTCCATATTATTTTTTCTAATTTCGCGTTTGCGAGAGTATTCTCCAAACTAACCCATCTTTTTTCTGTGTTTACTCTGGCCCATTCCACTGCTCTCGACAGGATTATTGCATTGTAATATTTTTTAAGATCCGGGATGGCCAGTCCCCCCTTATTTTTGGTCTGTCTGAGGGTCTGAAATGATATCCTATGTTTCTTATTTCCCCAAATATAATTCATAATCAATTTTTGGAGAATACGGATCAATTGTTTTGGGAGTTTAATCGGGATCATCTGGAACTTGTATAGAATCTTTGGTATCAACACCATTTTACAAAAATGTATTCGTCCAAACCATGAGATTGGTCTATTTTTTATTCTAGTTATTTAATTTTTGATTTCTTCTATCAAGTGGATGTAGTTGATTTCATAGATTCTTTTTTTTTAGCTCTTTTACCCATGGGAATTTGGGAATTTATGTTCTGATCTAAGGGTTTGCATATCTTTCTTGGGTGTGCTGGTGTTTAATATTTCCGTTTTATTAATATTTAATTTAAAGTTTGAAATTTCCCCATATTGACTACATACATTTAATAGTTTTGGGATAGAGGTTTTAGGATTGGTCAGGTAAAAGAGCACGTCGTCTGCAAATGCAGCCAATTTATGCTCTTCTTTTCCCACCTTAATTCCATTTATTTCAGGGCATTTATGTATTCTAGATAGAAGAGGTTCAAGGGACAGCACAAATAATAATGGTGAAAGGGGGCACCCTTGTCTCGTACCATTTTCCATTAAGAAGTATTGGAAAAGGCCTCCATTTATTTTAATCCTAGCCATTGGGGCTTTATATAGAGTTCCGATCCATCCCATCATCCTACGTCCAAATCCCATAGTTTCCAAGGTTTGTAACATGAATCCCCAGTCTACCCTATCGAACGCTTTCTCTGCATCGATCGACAGGAGTAGACTGGGGACTCCCACTTCTCCTCATTTCCTGGATCAGAAGGAGGGTCCTTACCCCGTTGTCTCTTCCCTCTCAACCCTGAATAAAACCTGTCTGGTTGGGGTGTATCAGCCCCGCCATCTCACGTTTTATTCTCTCGGCCAGTATCTTTGCGAACAGTTTTAAATCTGCATTTAGCAGAGATATTGGACGATAGCTCGAGCAAATCCTGGTATCCTTGCCTTCCTTTGGAATAACGGTTATTGTTGCCTCAGCGGCTTCTCTACTCAGGGTATAGTCCTTTCCTAGACCATTAAAATATTGACATAGTCGAGGTATGAGGATATCTTTGCATTTTTTATAATAGAGTGCAGTAAAGCCATCGGGACCAGGGCTTTTCCCCGATGCTGTACCAGATAACGCTAATTGTACTTCATTTTCTGTGATCGGCCTGTCCATAGTTGATACATCTATTGGATTTACTGATGGAAGTCCCGCCCCCTGCAGGAAGTCTGAGGTTTTGGTTTTTTTCTCCTCGTTTTCCCAGTTTTTCTGTTTAACTGCATATACATTTTCGTAATAAACTCGGAAAGTTTCAGCTATATCTTGTTTTATACACCTCCTCTCCTTGTTCGTTTTTGATTTTTTATATATAGTTTCTTCCTTTCTTTTTCTGAACCAACCTTGCCAGGTGTTTACTGGTTTTATTGCCTCCCATGTATCTTTCTTTTGCAATTATCTGTAAATCTCTTTTGGTTTCCTGAAATAAAAGATTTTTAAGTTGGTTGCGTTTATTAACTAATTCTTGATATAGATCTTGTTGCTGAGCCCATCTTTTGTGTTTTTGTTCTAACTTGTCTATCTCCTTGATTATTTTCTCCTTTTGAAGCCGTTTCTCTTTTTTCTTTCTTGCTCCTTTTGATATCAACGTGCCTCTAATTAAGGCCTTGTGGGCATCCCATAATGTGGCTTTGGATATGTCACTTGTATCATTTATTTTGAAGTATTCTTCTAACTCCTTTTGAACCCTGGTAAGGCTATTTGCATATTTTAATAATTCCTCATTAAGCCTCCAAATTTGGGGTGGCCTTGAGTAACCTGAGATATTAAGGGACACACGGATTGGGGCATGGTCTGATATAGTCATGGGCTCTATTGTCGCGTTCACCACCTCCTCCAATAGGCAGTGGTCAACGAGGATATGGTCGATCCGGGAGTAGCACCCGTGTACAGGAGAATAGAAGGTACAATCTCGTGTCGCCGGGTTTAGCACGCGCCAAGCGTCTACTAGTTGACTACTATGCAGGTTGTTTTTTAGTTTTCTTAGTTGTTTTATGTTAGTCCCTGCTGTCTGGGTTGTCTTATCTACCTTTGGGTCCATGCAAAAGTTGAAGTCTCCTCCCAGTATAACCCTGCCTTTTTTAAAGTCCCTTATCTTTCCCAAGATATCGATTAGAAATTTTATCTGTTGGTTATTAGGTGAGTTAATGTTTACTAGGGTGCATTCTGTCTCTTCTAATTTCCCTTTTAGTATAAGGAATCTCCCCTTGGGATCTGTCAATCTATCGATTAACCGGAATCTCACTCCTTTGGCGAACCCGATAGCTACTCCCCTCGCACGTTTTGAGACAGTGTCCCCATAGTACCATACAGGGAAATCCGTTGAGTTTAATTTCACGTTTGAGTCTAAGGTAAGATGGGTCTCCTGTAAATATGCTACATCGGTTTTGATTCTCTTCAACTCCTTTAAAACTTTGTGTCTCTTTGTGGGACTATTTAAACCTTTTACGTTGTATGATACGCATTTTATTGTCGGCATTATCTGGTGTTGGAGATCTTCCTCTTTGATTCAAGTTTTAACCTCGACCTGGTTTCATATACTTTCTCTATCGGTCTTTTTGGTGTGGTGTATCTCCCTCCCCTCCATCCCCTTTCCCTCCCTCTTCCCACCCCTCCTCCCCACTTCTCCCTAACCCTTCCCCCCCTGGCCAGAAATAGGCCTCTAAACCAATTTTATCCCTTGGTTCAGTTTCCCTCTGGGGTGGGGCCTATTTTCACAATCCCCTTCTAGCTTAGAAGGGGAAAAAAAACAAAGATAGAGGACGCTGAGCTTCTCTGGGGTAATGGGACCACCATGTTGTTTTGGCCCACCCCTCCCCCCTCCCTCTCCAGAAAAAAAAGAAAAAAGATAAACAAAGACGAGGAAATTAAATTCCCTTCTGCCGTCTCCCCCTATTGAACCCATCCAGGTAGGTCTGGTATCTGTAGGTCTAGTCTTTTGCAGAATTCGCACAGATCTTCAGGGAATCGCAATAATGCTGATTTCCCGTCTTTTGAGCCTACCAAGCACGCTGGAAATCTCCAGTTATATTTAATTTTCTTAGTCAATAGTTGTTCTAGAAGAGGTTTTAGGAGTCGTCTTCTAGCCAACGTCTCAGAAGCCAAGTCTGCATAAATCTGTAGGGAGGACCCTTCGTATGTGAGGGGGGGGAATCCCCTCAGTTTCTTCCATATTTCATCTTTCTCTTCAAACGAATGAAATCTAACAATAACGTCCCAAGGCCGTTCTGTATCGCTTCTGTTTGATCTTCCCACACGGTGGACTCTCTCGATTCTAATCGAGTCTTCAGCGGTTTTACCCAATATTGGGTTTAATATTGTCCCGATTATTTTCCTCAAATCTTCCCCTTTTCCTTCTGGGACTGCTCTAACTCTCAAGTTCTGTCTTCTGGATCTATTTTCCTGATCTTCCAGTTTGTAAAGTATGTTTCGCTGTTGGAGATGAAGCTGGGAGATTTGTACCTTTAACTCGATTGACTCTTGTTTTTGTTTCTCTAGCTGTTCCTCCAACGTCTCTACCCTTGAAATAAGATGACCAAAATCCTTCTTTAAGCTATGTATTTCTCCTTTAATTGCATTTTCAAGTCGCATCAGCATCTTTTCCATGTCACCCATGGTTGGAATTTGATCTTCGGGTCTCTGTTCTTTCCTTCTGCTTATCTCTCCATCCCCCTCTCTGGTCTCTTCCTCTCTTGAGTCCTCTCTTAAGTCCCCCGATGTATCCCCTTGGGCTGGTTTCTGGGCTTTTCTTTCGTCCATTTTTTTCTCCGTTTTCCCTTGTGAGGATTTTGGAGATCCTATATTTCTAGAGCTTGTAGCTTTAGACATATATTGTTGAATTGTACTTAGTGTTGCCACAGTTCCAGATGTCTTTGGGGTTCCTCCCTTTGTTGATCTACTTGACATTCTGGACATATTATTCTTCACTTTTCTGATTCTTTTCCCCAGGTTGCCAACTTATTTACTTCCTTACTACCTCTGGATCTGGGTTTTCCCCTTATTTGGTACCGTTGGTAATACTTATATGGATTCCTGTTTACCTCTTATGGTTTACAAGGTTCACCCTAGTACCCAGAGGTTAGTTCTTATCCTCTTCGGGGGGAGGGCTCCTATCTCTCATATAAGGGGTCCTTAGCCGGGTTTAAAAGTATTAATTTAGACCCTAGTGGGGTAGAGTGTCTCTTCTTGATTGTTTTTTTTTTATTTTTTATGCTAGTCACCTCCCCTGTTTATGCTACACGTACTAAACTTTGCTTTTCAGCTAGTTTTTTTTTTTTTTCTTTCAGGGGGGCGTAGGGGAGTAGGGGTTTACTGCCTGTTGGTAAAATCTTTATGCAACCCCTTCTGTCCCCATTTATATCTATACCCTTTTTTGAGACTCCCTCTATAGTTTTTTGGGGGTTTTAGTCCAAAGTGCACTTTAACAAACAAGAAAGTCACGCTAGTAGTGAGCCGCAGGGAAGCCAGCAAAAGGAAAAGAAGAGAAAGACAAGAAACTTTCTTGTGACTCTAGTGTGATCCCCAAAGGCGAGTCCTTTTCCTGGAGATGTTAATTTAATTTAATTGTGTATGATCCTAAGAAACCATCCAATCACTCACACGGTCATACCAGAAAACACCTTCTGGCAATTTATTTAGTGTAGCGGGGCCAGGTGTTGTTTTGTCATGATGTTTTAGGGCCCATGTCCCGACTGGAGCCAGCAGGTACAATATATCACCCTCTGTGACCCTTAACATTTATTCCATTGCAACACATTCGGCCAAGAGTACAACATCCATTCTACCTCAGGTTTCAGATAAAAAGATTCATTGGAGATTTTGCCTTCAGAGTCATATACGGTCTGCTATTCTCAGGTGGAGATCATCTATTCCTGACCTCCACAGCTTCTATGTTACACACCGTTGTGGAAAGAAACACTCCTTAGCTCTTAGTATATTGCAATCGTCCGTTCAATGTTTACACCATCATGTGGAGGAGCTCAGCTTTGGGATTTATTTGTGGCAATCATGCCATCTTACAGAAGAATCCTCCTTAACTACCCATTCATAGCAGAAGGGCCAGGCCTGATTTTTTCATTGTGGATACCAGTCCTTATAATAAATTCAATATACCATGCATCCCCTTCTGTGCCTCCTCCCTTCCTGTATTGTTTTATTCCACCTTGTTCGATTTCATAACTTAAAGTCCGATTTTTCAGAAGACATTTAAGGCTTTTGATGAATAAACATTTTTTAGTTTACCTTCAGGATCTGTTACATATACTACCTGCTTGTCGCAGAGGGAGGTCAGCTATTTCAGAGGATTGCGTGCTTTCCGTGTTGGAGTATCCGCTGGGGGATTCCCCGGGGGAGCCAGCCTTGATGGGGGGGGCGGTGGTGCTCGTTGTGGTAGCGCGCAGCGCGGCGTCCTTAGATTATGCCGCGGTCTTTCCCCATGTCATGCCGGGTGGTTCCCGGTCCATTTCCGGTGATGTCCCGGGGAGACTGCGAGGGGTCCTTCGCGGCTTCTCCGGGTGGCTGACATGCTTTCCGGGGATGCAGCGCCTCGTCCCAGCTTCCCGAGCTCACCTGCGTCTCACAGACGTCTCACCGCCCCACCCACCTCGCGGCGTGTCACGTCCTCACGTGCACGCCATCCCACTTAGTAAGACATGTAATGTGTTCCTTTTTTTTCTTACTTGTACAAAGGTGTACTTCCGTCCCAGTCTCTCCTCGATGAGGTACGTCAATTCTCTCTTCTTTCTCGAGCCCCCCTCCTTCCCCCGCTGCCTTCTGGGACCTGTGTACCCCAGAAGATGATGGGGCCATTCAGAAAGCACCACGTGACTCGAGCATGTGCAATAGAAAACCGGCTATGAAGCCTGAAGGCTCCACTGCCGGTTTCCCTTAGCTGCAATGGAACAAAATCGATGGATAGGGGGCTCCCTGAACATTTTAGTGTCCTTATACAGTATTTGTAGCTGCTGAGTTTAAAAAAAATGAGGCTGGAGCTCCGCTTTAATAACCACTAGCATTTTATTCTTAATTTTTTAGAAGTGACTTTCAAAACGTGTTTTTAAATGCAATGTAACTATTTTTGGGGTTTCCTAAATATGCCATTCACCCTGTTGTGAATCATATCTTTGCAGAGCCTTCCCAACAATGACACAAATACATGGGACAGGACTGAAAACATTCAGAGTACTTACATTCTTAACAATTAGATTTGCTACACACAGTGTACATGATGAGGGGACACCCTTTTAAATTTTGTCAGCCACTTCACTGGAAATGTTGATAGAAAGGCAGATGCATCTGACTGTGTTGGGCACTGAGGTTGGGGTAGTGTTCATACTGGATATGGCTTCCTCAGTGTGCTCCCTCTCTCTCCAGCTATTGCACCTGTCATATTGATAAGTGCATGACCAATGAATTTTGTAGTAAGTGTGGATGTAAATTAATTGGGAAATGGGAGACTAGCTCCCAATAGGATCTACCTGGCTTGACCAACAGTGTATGGCAGTGGGTCCATACATAGCCGCTATTTAGTGGCTTTTGAATGGGCATTCCCATATATAGGTAATGACACCACCACTATCCCTGGAACCTTTGTTTACATTTAGGATAAATTCCCCAACTGACAGCTGAATGGACTGGAGATACAGAATGTGTGAGAAGATGACACATACATGACAGCTGGCCAGTATGGACATTCCCCACCCTGAGCACTGGCCTACCTCCATACGCCAGCTCACAGCTGGTATCAATTACCGCTACTTTCATAATCTGGAAACTGGTGGTAATTCTTTAAAAAATTATCACTACCAAAGTGCCACATTCTTAAAGGGGTTGTAAAGGTCTGTTTTTAATTTTCTAAATAGGTTCCTTTAACCACTTCCCGCCCGGCCAATAGCCGATTTACGGCAGGGAAGTGGTTATGAAATCGTGACTAGACGTTCTCAAACGTCTAGCACGATTTCAATGCCGCGCGCGCCCGTGGGGGCGCGCAGCGCGGCGATCGGTGATGCGGGGTGTCAGTCTGACACCCTGCACCTCCGATCTCGGTAACGAGTCTCCGGCGGAGCCTCGTTACCACGTGATCAGCCGTGTCCAATCACGGCTGATCACGATGTAAACAGGAAGAGCCGCCGACGGCTCTTCCTCACTCGCGTCTGACAGACGCATGTAGAGGAGAGCCGATCAGCGGCTCTCCTGACAGGGGGGGTTCGCGCTGATTGTTTATCAGCGCAGCCCCCCCTCGGATCGCCACACGGACCACCAGGGAAATAAAAAAAACACAAAAGAAAATACCAAAAAAAATGACAAAAAAAAAAAAAAGACAAAAAAAAAAAAAAATGACAAAAAAAAAAGGGGGGGGGGCAGTAAAAAAAAATGATGCCAATCAGTGCCCACACATGGGCACTGATTGGCAACATTGATACATCAGTGCCACCCCTCAGTGATCATCAGTGCCACCCCAGTGTCTGTCAGTGCCACCCCACAGTGCCAATCCATGCCCAGTGCCCACCTACCAGTGCCCACCTGTGCCACCTATCAGTGCCCACCTGTGCCGCCTATCAGTGCCCACCTGTGCCGCCTATCAGTGCCCACCTGTGCCGCCTATCAGTGCCCACCTGTGCCGTTTATCAGTGCCCACCTGTGCCGTTTATCAGTGCCCACCTGTGCCGCCTATGAGTGCCCACCTGTGCCGCCTATGAGTGCCCATCTGTGCTGCCTATGAGTGCCCAGTGCTGCCTATGAGTGCCCATCAGTGCCGCCCATGAGTGCCCATCAGTGCCGCCCATGAGTGCCCATCAGTGCCCAATACCAGCGCCGCCTATCAGTGCCCATCAGTGCTACCTAATCAGTGCCCATCAGAACTACCTCATCGGTGCCCATCAGTGCCACCTCATCGGTGCCCATCAGTGCCACCATATCAGTGCCCATAATTGAAAGAGAAAACATACTCATTTACAAAAAAATTAACAGAAAAAAATAAAAACTTTATTTTGTTTTCAAAATCTTCGCTCTATTTTTAGTTGTTGCACAAAAAAAAAAAACCGCAGAGGTGATCAAATACCACCAAAAGAAAGCTCTATTTGTGGGGAAAAAAGGACGCCAATTTTGTTTGGGTGCAGTGTAGCATGACCGCGCAATTGTCATTCAAATTGCGACAGTGCTGAAAGCTGAAAATTGGCTTGGGCGGGAAGGTGCGTAAGTGCCTGGTATGGAAGTGGTTAAGCTAGTGCATTGTTGGTTCACTTACCTTTTCCTTTGATTTCCCCTCTAAATGTTTTTTTCTTTGTCTGAATTTCTCACTTGCGGTTTCTCCTCAGTAAACTTGCCACCAACATCCAAGTGATGGTTAGTCAGCCAGAACAGCTTACTGAGGAGGAACTGCCTATGTTAGTAATATTACCCAAACTCTAGCAAATACTTGTTTGAATTAGGTGCAGGTTATTTCTAAAGGAAACCACTGCCAGCAAAGCATTTATTGAAATCTCTTGGATATGTCTGAACTTACTAATATAATAATTGTACTACTTTTTTTAATTAGAATTTTTTTCAATTTGAATTTTATTAGTCTAGTATTTTTTTTACAATTTTTAGGTATTGAATTTATTTTGTATAGATTTTTGAACGATTTGGGAATGCATCATGTTTGAAATGTATGATTAATTTCTCTTAAATAGAGGTGAATATTGCACAATTCTATGTCTGGTTGAATTCTACCCAATTCAATCTGATCGGTAATATGCATTGTACAATGTATGGTGCTTGGTATTCATTTACATTCCTATATCTTATGTTACATATATATATATATATATATATATATATATATATATATATATATATATATATATATTTTCTCACTAACACCATGATCATAATTTTTTGTCTAAAGTGACTGTGCCCAGTTCATATGGGCACACCCGCTTTGGACTATTTGATTGATATTTTTTAATTATTGATATGGTTTTTATGCTGAATGCTGTTTTTGTCTGCTAGTATAATTCCGGCGGATGTAAATGATTAGCCGGCAGTTTTCAGCCAAGGACAGCACTCTGTTGTATTGTATGCCGTGCACTCTGTAAAGATTGTCACACTGTCAAATATACTGTGTCCCTTGATTTGCACATTGCGGTGTCATTCTGTCCTCTGTTGATGTAGCTGTCAGCTGGGGATTGATGCCTGATGCAATGCGAGCAATTTGCTCCTGGGTATAAAGCAGTAATGCATGACACTTGGCTCCACCCTCAGATGATATCCCTTGGGATGAAACTAGTCAGGGCTGAACCAAGTGAAGCAGTCTGATTGTCAGTCGGCATTAGAGATCACTCCCCTCCTCGCAGCTTGACCAGCAACAAGCGTTTGGTGATGTGGTTAACCTGACCCGACTTGGATAAATCAGTGAGCTATGCCATTTTAAAGTTTTATACATGTGAGTGTATTGGATGACGTTTTTATTGGGCGATTAAAGATTTTTAAGCAGGATCACGCTATGTGTCTGTTTCCTACCATCTTTTTCATGTATGAACCCTGAGCCATTCAGAGATGCTGAGCAGAGATTGAGGCTGAGATTGCACCTGTGACACGCTGATATAAATTTGCTTTGCGGTAAGAGGCTACCCAAGAGGGGGTTCTCTTTTCTCACACACCCCCCTCTTTCATCTATGAGCACAGACATGAAGCGGTGTCTTTCCAAACCTATCATCTTGGGCTATAGTGGACTTTGTTTGAATAAGGATTGTTCAGTCCAATATTTGCATTAAAGACTGCCATTCTTCATTTAAGAACTTTTCTATTCCAAGGACAATATTCAATATTTGTTTATTTATTTGTTTAAAGTTTAAATGTTGCATATGTCCAGCGCTGCCTGGTTGATTGTGATATAATTCTGACATATTCAGGTTTTATTCATTTTTTACCCAGCTATTGAATAATTGTACTAACCAACTTATTTTTTTTACAGATTCTTGTCCATAAGAAACGTGAATTTTAAAAAGCAAAAAAAGATTAAAAATTCATCCTGTGATCTGGTAGCATTTGCATGGTATGTTTGCAAGAACACCTGTCTCAGCATTTACCTCCACATATATAAGCAATAAAGGTTATGGCTCTTTGATATAGATAAAAGACATATATAGAAAATCACATTTATGTTGCACGCCCATAAATACTCACATAAAATGTAAAATTAAATGTGAAGGTGCAGTAAGTAATAAGGTCAATAAATGCATAGAGGTTCTTTGCAATCCTAACAAGTCCCATTTGTTCTCAAGAGAAACACAAATTTGCTTGCCTGTTGCTACCTTGTTAGTTTCATTTTCAGTAGTGTTTAATATTTAATTTACCACTTTAGGAAGTGAAACCAAGGTCATCAAACAAACTACCAAACACTTAAAACTTGTTATTATTTTCAGCTGCATTGCATAAGGTAATTTATCTCAGGTGATTTATTGCAATACTAATTATCTATAATAAATTTTAAATATTAACTTATAGTCCCCTCTATTTAACCTTCTGCAATGAAGAAAGGGTGAAATATGAAAATATGATATTAAAAATGCATGTAGATATTTGATGTCTTGGTAGGGTAAAGTAAAATGTGAAATAACCATTGTGCAATAAAGATAACTATTAAAAATTGTTAGAGATCAAAATGATTGACTGACTTTAAAGAAGAAGTCTATGCTTCCTGTCATTTTAAAAAGTTAGCATGGGCCAGCTTAGTTGAAGCAAACGTTTAGGTCGCGTACACACGATAGGTTAACCTTCGGTTAAAAAAAAGCCAAGTTGCTTTAAAATTTAACCGATGGACGCCTAATGATAGGTCAAAACCGATCGTTAGTAGGCACAACCATCGGTTAAAAATCCACGCATGCTCAGAATCAAGTCAACGCCTGCTTGGAAGCATTGAACTTTTTCAGCACGTCGTTGTGTTTTACATCACCACGTTTTAACACGATCGTTTTTTAACCGATGGTGTCGGTCCTTCGACCAATATATACTGCTACCCACTGTTTTTCCACCTACTAAAAGCACACTCAGCACAAACAAAAGAAGTAAAATAAAAGCAGTAAAAATGTTTTTTTAGATACATTGGGATTGAATTACTAAAACTGGGGAATGCTAAATCTGAATCAACTGTGCATGATAGTCAATCAGCTTCTAATTTCAGCTTGTTCAATTAGCTTTGACAAAAAATATGAAAGATTTTTGATTTCTATGCAGAGCTGCACCATATTTTTTTTTTTAATTCATTTATTTTTATTGATGATTTTAAACCGTTTTACAGGACAGCCAGCAGGTATACAATCATTTTGCATACAGGGTATAAAACATATTAAGCGTAGTAGCACAGATCCAAGTTAATGTCCGCTGGGGCATGCTAAAAAAAAAAAAAAAGCACTAGGTCTTAGTCATTATCTTATTGGCTGTATGCGACACCCTCCCCCCTCCTCCCTCTCCATCCCACCCTTGCCCCATAGCCTTGAGAGCATACAGGCTCGGTGTCCACTGGCGTAGATTTGTCAAGAGTCGTGTCATTTAATGTCGAGAGCTAGTGAGATCCAGCCAGGAAAATCTACCTGGTAGAGTGTTGCTACCGAAGCCTCAAAGGGAGTTGTCCTTTTTTAATCATAGTCTCAGTAATCCTAGAGATTCTGGCATCGGGTATCACTGTCTGGAGTTTCCAGCCATCCTCTGCCACAGACCCCATATTTTAACAAATTTGGGATATTTCCCCAGCTTGGTGAAATGAACTTTTTCATTTGAGATTGTTTGATTCATAACCACTAGCCAGTTGTCTATGGACGGACGGACCTGTGCCTGCCATTTTTGGGCAATTAACTTGCGGGCCTGAAATAGGCTTCTTAATATAGCTTCAAGGGTGCCCTGCGGTACTCTAGTGTCATCCATACAGCCAAGAAGACATATCCTGGCTGTTGGGTCTAGTAGAGATCCGAATATTTCGTTGATACGTTCTATGACTCCCACCCAATAGCTATATAATTTAGGGCCCTTCCAGACCATATGTATGAGATCCCCTTTGTTTTTACATCTTGGGCATTCATTGTCTTGTCTCCACCCTAGCTTAAACATTTTATGGGGGGTATGGTAAACCCTATGTAAAAGGAATAAATGAGACAGTCTTTGGGCCGGGGCTATGGACACCAAGGTGCCCTGTTGGAGAATCCTGTCCCATGGTTGTGGAGATATTGTTCCCAGATCATTCTCCCATGCCACTCTACTCTTGCACGGGCCTACTTTACTTAGTGCCCTATCACCCAAGCTGTTATACGTCCCCGAAATTAGACCCTTAGCCACTGTTACCCTAATTAGAGTGAGCAGAGCAGGAATCTGTGCCCATATAACTGTCTGGGAGCGGAATTGCACTTGTATAGCATGGCGGAGCTGTAGATATTTAAAAAAAGTTTTATTTGAGATTCCGAACTCTTTTACTAGTTCTTGAAATGATTTCATGGTGTTCCCTTTGAACAAATGTTTTAGGCGACATGTGCCTTTGCTCATCCATTCAGTCGACACCTCAACGCTTATTGTCTCCTGGAGATTGTTGTTATTCCAAAGAGGGGAGAATTATGTCGGGCCAACGTATCCCATTATTGCTTTTACTGTGTGCCACGTTTTGGTCACTAGTTTTGTAATCGAGTGATTGTGGCAAAAAAAAAATTGCCTCTAAGGCTTCCACTAATAGCTTATGAGGATTATCTGTCAGCAGAAGTCGGGTATTTGATCCGTCCCCTTTGGCGGTTCCACATCCTACCAGGTGTTGCATTTGTGCTGCTAAAAAATATAGCCTTGGATGTGGAACCGCCATTCCCCCCTCTTTGACAGGAAGTTGTAGAGTTTGTAGGCTTATTCTGGGTTGACCTCCTCTCCATATAAGTTCTCTAAATAATGAATCTATCTTTTTGTACCACTTGTATCCTATCCATACCGGTGAGTTATGTAGCATGTATAATAACTGCGGCTGCCAGATAATTTTTATTAGATTGCACCGACCTGCAACAGACAATGGACATTTTTTCCAATTTTATTTTTCTACTTCAATAATAGTGGAACAAGATTTAAGTTGATGTATTGGGTGGGGTTCTTTGAGATCCAGATCCCTAGATACTTAAATTTAGTGCTTACAATTATTTGAGAGGCGCCTATCATCTGTTGGAGGTCTACTTGGTCCAGCGGCAGCAAAGCTGACTTTGTCCAGTTGATGGTGAGGCCTGAGAACCGGCCAAATTCCTCCACCAACTGGATCACTTTATCCAGTGTACCTCCGACGTCCCCCAGGAAAAACAAGACGTCGTCTGCGAAGAGGGCAATCTTTTGTTCATCCATGGTGTCTTCTAAACCCTATTATGTGCGACCTCGCCCTGGCCATGATTGCCAGAGGCTCCATGGCGAGGGCGAACAGAAGAGGGGATAGAGGACACCCCTGTCTCATCCCTCTCTCCAACTAAAAGGTCTCCGAGGTCTCGTTGTTGATTCTAACCTTGGCTCTTGGTTCTACGTACAGCAATTTAATCCAATTAATGTACAGAGGGCCAAAGCCAAAGCTGTCCAGTACCCTCCAGAGGTATGCCCACTCAAGACTATCAAAAGCCTTGGCGGCATCTAGCGACAGCACTGCTCTGGACCCTACATTGTCTGTTGGTGTATAAATGTTTAAAAAAGTTCTCCTGATGTTGTTACTTGTTGCCTTACCGGGTATAAAGCCTGACTGATCTGGATGGATAAGATAACTAATAAATCTATTTAAACGGGTCGCAAGAATTTTGGCTAATATTTTTACGTCAGAGGAGGGAAATTGGGCGGTAAGATGAAGGTTCCAGTTGGTCCTTCCCCTCCTTGTGTATTACTATAATAGTTGCTTCCGTCATTGAGTGGGGTAGTGTCCCCACGCTTGCAGCCCACTCCAAAGTCTTCAGTAACTCTGGGAGCAGAATCTCATCAAACTTCTTGTACACCTCAATAGGGAGACCGTCCGGGCCCGGGGATTTCTGGTTTGGCATATCTGATACCGCTTGCTGGATTTTAACGTAATTGGTGCTTCTAACTCCTGTCTATCCTTATCTAACAATGTAGGAACTGCTATCTTCTGGAAGAATGTTTCCATGGCTCCGTTCTCCGTCCCCCCCTTAGTCTTGTACAGTTCTTTATAGTATATGCAGAATGTTTTAAGTATAGTCTGGCCATCTGTCGAAGTAACACCCATCTTGGTCCGTATTGCAGGGACGTTTGATGGGGGAGAGTTGGTTCGAGTAAGGAGAGCTAACATGCGCCCTACCTTCTCACCCTCGCCAAACTGGAGCTGCTTTTGTAGTATCCTCTTGTTTTCCGCAGTTTTTAAAGTAACCCTTCTATACTCTTCCTGTTTAGCTAGCCATACGGTCTGCGAGGTAGGAACGTGGTAGTGTAGCGCTCAGAATGCCAAAATGTAACTATAAGGCTATACATATAAATGGTGTGAAAAACACAAAGATTGATCTGTGCGTCAACATAAAAATAATATCATAACTCATAAAATTGAAATAAAGTTCATGAAATAAAGTTCATAAATTCCAGTGACACAAATGATGCTTGATGTTCAGAAGTGAAAAAGAAAAAATCCCACCACCGGTGAAGATGCAGGCTTACCAGATGAAATGGACTCTAAGAAAATTATATTTCTAGAGTCGGTCAGGCTTGGTATATGCTCAGATCTTGATATAAGGTGTCCCTCAGGGAAGGGATCAGCAGATATCTGTGATGTAGATTCCAATGGCCCCGAGATTGGTTAGAGGTCTCTCGTTCACGGAAAAAATGTTGGTCATCCGTCTCAAAGATGGCCTTCAAAAACACATTAAGAACGGCAGCTCCCACATTTCTATACTTGCAACTTAATTTTAAATTTCCACCATTTTCTGAACAGCAGCTGAAATTTCAAATCAGACTGGCAGCAGGAGGGTCTGATATGGATCGGAGGAGGAATGTCTAAACCCAGATCGTATCTACAGTCTACCCGATCTAAAACCTCTGTACTGCAGAGCCTACTAATTCTTGAAATGAGGGTTTTCTTTTATTATTAGAGAGAATCTTTAAACTTTGATGAGATCCGTCAGCGATGCTACATTTAGGAAATGCAAGCGGATGCAAGTTTTAGTCCAACATGTGCTCCAATAGCTGGTTCCTTGTTACAGTCTCTTAGAGACTGTAACAAGGAACCAGCTATTGGAGCACATGTTGGACTAAAACTTGCATCCGCTTGCATTTCCTAAATGTAGCATCGCTGACGGATCTCATCAAAGTTTAAAGATTCTCTCTAATAATAAAAGAAAACCCTCATTTCAAGAATTAGTAGGCTCTGCAGTACAGAGGTTTTAGATCGGGTAGACTGTAGATACGATCTGGGTTTAGACATTCCTCCTCCGATCCATATCAGACCCTCCTGCTGCCAGTCTGATTTGACATTTCAGCTGCTGTTCAGAAAATGGTGGAAATTTAAAATTAAGTTGCAAGTATAGAAATGTGGGAGCTGCCGTTCTTAATGTGTTTTTGAAGGCCATCTTTGAGACGGATGACCAACATTTTTTCCGTGAACGAGAGACCTCTAACCAATCTCTGGGCCATTGGAATCTACATCACAGATATCTGCTGATCCCTTCCCTGAGGGACACCTTATATCAAGATCTGAGCATATACCAAGCCTGACCGACTCTAGAAATATAATTTTCTTAGAGTCCATTTCATCTGGTAAGCCTGCATCTTCACCGGTGGTGGGATTTTTTCTTTTTCACTTCTGAACATCAAGCATCATTTGTGTCACTGGAATTTATGAACTTTATTTCATGAACTTTATTTCAATTTTATGAGTTATGATATTATTTTTATGTTGACGCACAGATCAATCTTTGTGTTTTTCACACCATTTATATGTATAGCCTTATAGTTACATTTTGGCATTCTGAGCGCTACACTACCACGTTCCTATTTTGTTTTTTGCTTCCTGTTTTTCAGTAGCCGTGTTTAGCAGCCAAATGTATTCATTTTTAGCAGCGCAGTTTTACACACCACCCCCATACGGTCTGCGAGGGTATAGTGGGCTTCTCGATAAATCTCAATTCCGCTTGGACAGTCTCGGCAGCCAGCCTACTCTCTTCCACTCTCCCTGTTGTTTTTATCCTAGCGGCCTGTTGAATTAAAAGTCCCCTCACAAAGGCTTTCAGGGCATCCCAGACCACCCCAGTCGGCGCCGTACCCTCGTTGATGAGCACAAACTCCGCCACCTGTGACACCACCATTCTCGGTTGCTCAATCAACTCCAGCCAGCCGGGGTTCAATCGTCAGTCTCCCCGAGAAACCCTAGTGCCGGTCCTAATTGTTAGCATCAGCGGAGAGTGGTCTGAGACCCCTCTTGGGCCATAATGCGTCTTTTTCATCAAAGGCAGTACTCCCTCACTACACAGAGCCATGTCTATTCTGGATACTGTATGATGGGAACTAGAGTAACATGAATATTGACGGGTCTCTGGATAAAAAGTTCTCCAAACATCCCTCATCCCGGTTTCTATCAGGAATCGGGCCAACCGCCCCCCCCCCCCGTAGTGCTACTCCCCGGGGGGAATCTGTCGAGAGTTCTATCCAAGACCGCGTTATAGTCACCGACAGCTATAACCGGTACATCTGGTTTATCAAGAGTAAACTCAACGAGATTATATAGAATATGAAGCTTAAAGGGTGGAGGGATATATAAATTAGCCAAAACATATGGTCTATTTTCAATAAGGCATAACAGGAATATAAATCGACCTTGGTCGTCTACCCAGGATTTAGAGCAAGAAAACGTCATTCCTCCTCCAATCATTGTACTCACACCTCTTAAATAAGAGGAGTGTATTGAGTGTAATTGGGCTTGAAATTTACGACTGTTCAGAAGCGAGAGTGAGTCTTTAGTCAGGTGTGTCTCTTGAAGGCATATTATTTCCGGCATTCCATCTTCAAGGAATGTCATGACTGCGATTCTTTTAGCTGGATCTCCCATGCCCCGTACATTCCAAGAATTAATAGCCAGTAATTTATCCTGCATCTATAGGAATTGACATAGTAATCAAGTATTCGGCATTGGTCGAGTAACTAAAGTATGGAACAGTTGCTCGTATCCCCCATTCAGGTCGACCGGTAGCTATCCAGTCTACTCTCATAGCCCCTCTATCATCTACTAGTAATGACACGACTCTTTCTTTCAATAATTTTTATTAATTTTGCAATTATACAGTACAAGTCAAACATTGTACGTCGTGTATCGACGTTTGGATACATACAAATGTTGTGCTGAACAGGTTTTCATTTATCAGATTGGTGGCGGGTTGCGTCGTTCTGGTCAAAACAGGTAGAGTGGTCTCCTCCCCCTCTGGGTCACCCCATATGGGCTCATTCTGTGACTCAAGAGGGGGGCAAAACCAGCGTCGAGGCCCCCCAAAAAAAAAAGGGGAAACGCCCGCTAGGTTTAAATCAAGAATAATCATAACAAGCATAACAACCAAATAAACAGATAAGTATATATGCAAGATCTCATAAACTGCGACATGTGGGAGATCACATTGTTCGGTCAGGAAGGGTCTGGCTAACTTGTTAAATCTTGGGTAGTATTACATGGCCATCACAGTTCTAGAACAGTGTACCCAGGGACTCCAGTTCAGTCGGAGTTTCGAACTTTGGTCACCGTTGGGTGCCATCAAGGTTTCATAACTGGAGTGTAGGTCTACAAGGTCAATAACCTGGTCAATGGTCGGGGATTTCTCCGATCTCCAAAGTCTAGTTAAGCAGAGTCTAGCGGCTAGTAGTATGTGTGTAATGATGTACCTAAAGGGGAAGGGCAAGACTTCAATTGTAAGGTTGAGTACTGCAAGTTCCGGCGTGGGAAGTACCGATCGATTGGTGATTGTAGATATTAGTTTAAACGTGTTGTCCCAGTAAGTCTGGATACAGGGGCAGGCCCAGAATATGTGGAAGATGTCACCTTTAGAGGCTTTACATCTCCAACAGAGTCTGGAGTTCTTGGGATTAAACGATGCCAGTCTAGCTGGCGTTAGATACCAGCGCAGTGTAATTTTTTGGGAAAGCTCCCAAAGTGCGGAGCATTTTGTGGACTTATAGATATATTGCAAAGCATATCTCCATTGGTCACTGGAGTAGCTACGCTGTAGATCAGCTTCCCACATCAGGTGGGAGTGAGACTTAGAAAATTGAGTTTTGAGGTGAAGCAAGGTGTAGAAGTGAGGCGGCGTACACACGATCGGACATATCCGATGAAAACGGTCCGCGGACCATTTCCATCGGATATGTCCGATCGGGAGTTTGATCCGATGGCGTGTACACACCATCGGATCAAATTCCCCGCCGCCGGAAGGCGCGGTGACGTGGCGGTGACGCGGCGGTGACGTTGACGCCGCCGCGTCACCGCAACGTCACCGCACCAGGAAGTAAAACACTTCCGCGCATGCGCCGAATCCATTCGGCAGCGGCGCGGCGGTGGTGGGAGCCGACATGTCTGCTGGTAAGTGTACTAACCAGCAGACATGTCGGGCGGACAGATTCCCACCGGATAGATTTCAAAGCATGCTTTGAAATCTGTCGGGTGGAGAAATCTGTCCGCTAGCCCATACACACGAGCGGAGATGTCTGCTGAAACGGTCCATCGGACCGTTTTCAGCGGACATATCCCCTCGTGTGTACGCGGCCTGAGAGATGCCTTTGATGCTAGGTACGGGGTCTGTTAGGAATTTCCAGGTCTTTGGGGGAATTGTATAGATGGGTGAGGGTATTGATAGTAAACAGTGACGAATCCTCATGTAGTTAAAAGATTCTGTGGTAGATAGATCAAACTCCTTCTGGAGTTGGGAGAAGGGTTTAGGACTATTTCCTTGGAAAAGCTGATGGAGGAAGCAGATGCCCTTTTGGGACCAGTGGGTCAAGGGTAGCTCCGGTGACAGATAGTGGAGTGATTCAAGGGGGATTTGGTCTAATGGGACAGATGATTTGTGTGTGGAGTGTTTAATCAGTTTGGCCCATGCATTAGCGGTGGCTCTCATGGTGGGTGGAAGTGAGGGCTGAATTGTCGCCCCCAGAGGTATACTCAGGATCCAGTGTTTAAGGGGAGGGCGGATCAGGAAGAGGCGTTCCATTTGTCCCCATGGGGTAATAGGGCGGTCACGGAACCAGTCTGGCAATTGGGTGAGGATAGAGGCTAAGTAATAGTCTTCAAAGTCTATGGAGCCCACGCCCCCTGCTAGTTTGTGTTTAACAAGTTTGGAATGTGCACATCGAGGCTTTTTACCTTTCCAGAGATGTAGGTTCAGGATATGTTGTAGGGATCTGAAGAGGGAGGTGGGGACTGGTATGGGGAGCGTCCTAAAGTAATACAGTATCTGCGGAAGGCAGAGCATTTTAAATGCTGCTAGCCTGCCCGACCAGGAAATCTCATGTCTCGTAATGAGCTGAGAGTCCGCTCGGATTTTTAGTAGGAGGGGTTGGAAATTGGCGGAGAAAAGATGTTTGAGGGTGCGTGTCAATTTTATCCCTAGATACGACAACTCTCTGTCTGCCCATTGGAACTGATGTTGGAGTTGTAAAAGGTTCTTAGTAGTCGCGTCAAGGTTGATGTCGAGAATGAACGATTTGGTCGTGTTCGCTTTGTAATAGGACACATTGCTGAACCAAGTGAGCAGTTTTTGTACCTCTGCCAGGGAAGAAGCCGGGTTCGTAAGAATTAGGATGACGTCGTCTGCAAATAGACTGATTTTATGTGAGGTACCTCCAAATTGTATACCTGTAATGGAGGGGTTGGCTCTAATATGAGTAGCAAGGGGTTCCATAATCAGGTTGAAGATTAGAGGGGATAAGGGGCACCCCTGTCGTGTGCCATTTGTGATGGGGAATGGGCGGGAAGTCATATTAGCTGAGAATACTTGAGCAGTAGGGGCCGAATAAAGTGCCATAATGGCGTTAAAGATGAATCCGTGGAAGCCAAAATGTTGGAGCACTGACCTAAGATAGGACCAGTGGACCCTGTCGAACGCTTTCTCTGCGTCCAAAGAAAGGAGCAGAGAAGGCGTTCCGGTTGATTCTGCTAGGTGGATTAGGTTTATCAATCTTCTCGTGGCATCTGATGCCTGTCTGCCTACAGTAAAGCCAGTCTGATCTCCATGTATGAGGGAGGGCATTATTTCTTTCAGTCTACTTGCTATGGTTTTAGCGTACACTTTTAAGTCTAAATTAAGGAGTGATATTGGCCGGAAATTTTGGGGTGTTGTCGGCTCCTTCCCTGGTTTCGGTATCGTTACAACAAGAGCATTTAAAGATTCAGGTGCAAAATGAGAGGAGGAGGCAGCGTCGTTGAACAATGCGGTCATGTGTGGGATTAAATGGTCGGAGAATTGTTTGTAGTATTCCCCCGGTAGACCATCCGGCCCGGGAGCTTTACCTGAGGGGAGCGATTTAATAGACAGTAAAATTTCCTGGGCCGTCAGCAGTGCATTCAGGGACGAAAGTTGGTCATTCGTTAGAGTGGGCAGTCGAATGTGTCGTAGGAAGTCGTTGATGTCATCTTGTGAGGGCTGTGGAGTATGGGGGTCTTGATTCAGGTTGTATAGATCTTTATAGTAGTCGCTAAAGGCATTGGCAATGTCTTGAGGGTTCGTCAGGGGAGTATTGGTGTGTGGGTGGAAAAGCTTAGGAATGTTAGTCTTGGTGCGTCTGGCCTTAATGCGTTGTGCGAGTCTTTTACCAGCCTTGTTGGATGTGGAGTAGGCTGTGGCCTTCATTTTCCTCTGAAGATATTCATAGGAATGAAGGAGAAGCGTTCTAAGTTCTCGTCTAAGGGACATCAGTTGGTCCAGTATTGGTGTGCGGGGGTCAGTTTTGTGTTGGGATTCCAAGAATGCTATTTGAGATGTTAACTCATCAAGGCGCTGCGTCCTCCTTTTTTTATGAATAGAGCCTATCTTCATCAACACACCACGCATGTATGCCTTGTGAGCTCTCCACACTACCCCATGGTCAAATACCGAGCCTACATTAAGTGCAAAGTAGTTTTTGATGTGATCAGCAATCTCTAGTGTGTAGTCTTCGTGTTGCAGTATATACGTATTTGCCCTCCATATGAAGGTGTTGCGGGGGCGTGTGGTGTTTTCTATGGTAATCGTTATTGGGGCATGATCCGACCATGTGGCAGTGTGGATCGCCGAGGCGGAAATTTGCTGTAAGAGAGTTTTGTCCGTTATAAACAGATCAATTTGTGAGTACGAATTATGTCTAGGGGAGAAGAAGGTGAAGTCTTTTTCAGATCCATGATGGCACCTCCAGATGTCAAATAGATTGTGGGAGGAGAGAATCTTTTTCAGCAGGGATTCCCGCCGTTTGGCAGCCGAAGTGGAGTCCATAAGGAGGTCAGGGACGAGGTTAAAGTCCCCTCCTAGGAGTACGTAACCCCTTTGAATGGTTCTGACCTTGCGTAGCACTTTGT
Organism: Rana kukunoris; assembly: GCA_029574335.1. NCBI lineage: Eukaryota > Metazoa > Chordata > Amphibia > Anura > Ranidae > Rana > Rana kukunoris. The sequence continues at coordinate 284,318,599 of CM056052.1, forward strand.
GGAGAAATTTCTTCTGGTGGGAGTTCGGGGCATACAGGTTGACTAGAGTGTAGTCCGCTTTGTCGATGGTACAGACCAAAATGATGTAACGGCCTTCTGGGTCGACGTGCACATCAAGGGGTTGGAAATCCGTAGAGGCATGAATCGCAATCATTGTACCTCTGGATTTGGTGGTGTGGCAGGCATGATATACATGGGGAAAGTTAGGGTTGTTGCATAGACGAGTATCCGCTTGAAGGAGGTGCGTCTCCTGGATGAAGGCAATGTCACTGTGAAAGGCCGTAATGGATTTCCAAAGTGAGTGTCGTTTAACTGGGTGGTTAAGCCCATTTGCATTCAATGATAGGATGGTGATTGGCATCTTGAGCGTGAGGTGCAGCAAGGTAAGGTACAAAAGGACTTACAGTTGGGAGGATCCAAGACCACTCGCTCTTGTGCTAGATGGAAGGACCGATGGGGAGATCAGCGAAGGACCAGGATGAGACTGCAAGGGAGAAGCTAGAACTGTGGAAAGAACAATATGTTACATTAACTAGAAGCAGATATAATTGCAATGCGCAGTAGTAGAAGAGACAAATAAGTTCAGTGAGATCAAAGTGAACTGCGTTAGAGGGTAACGAAATCAGGGAGGTGAAGTTGGGTATAACTATGACCTCCGACGGGGGGTAAGAACAGTTCAAAAAAAAAAGAAGCAACAGGAACTGAGTAAGTCAAACAATTTCTCGGTCAAAACCCATGGGAGGATAGTCGATTCGGGATGCCCAATGTAGCGCAAAAGATCATGACATTTCCTCGGAATCTGGGTGTGTGTCTCCATCTCGGCGGGGTGTGTTTTGATCTCTGTGAGGCGGGAGTGAGGTGGAGGGATCAGAGGGATCGGGTAGAATACCCCAGCTTTGCAGAAGGTGGAGACCTTTGTCAAGATCCATAATTACATGGGATTTGCCGTTGTGGGTAAGGAGCAGCGAGGCTGGGTACCGCCATTTGTACTGAATACGATGGTTCTGCAGGCCTTTGGTGACAGGGCTCAATTGTCTCCGCAGTTGGAGGGTGTATTTCGAGAGGTCAGGAAAGAGTTGAATGCCTGTGTAGGGAGCAGGCAGGGGTGTTTTAGCTCTAAGACCAAACATAAGTCTTTCCTTAACATGAAAGAAGTGCACTCGCATCAGAACATCTCTGGGCACTGTGGCGGCGAGATGAGAGGGCTTTGCAATCCTATGTATTCTGTCTATTATGATGTCGCGGGGGGGTGCATCCGGGATTACAAGACGTATGAGTTCCTTGGCATATTTAGGAAGGTCTGCGGGTAGAATAGATTCAGGGACGCCTCTTATTTTAACGTTATTCCTGCGAGACCTGTCCTCTAAATCTGCTAATTTTGCGCGCATCCAGGACTGTTCTTCCCTGACATCATCATACACATCAATAACACCATTTACAGTGGAAGCACAGTCATTCATATTTCTTTCAATGTGAGTAACTCTGTCATCCAGAGAGTGAATGTCTGAGGTGATCTTTGTAAAGAGAGAGGAGAGATCGGTCATTAGGGATGCTTGCAGGGACAGGAGCATATCCTTGAGAGTTGAGTCCAGTACAGGCTGGCCTGAGGTGGGAAATGAGGCCATGGAAGAGTGTAAGGCCTGGTTGGAGAGGAAAGCCGGGGCCTCAATTAGGAGCGGGGCCGACCGCGGCAGCGGTGCGTCCAGCCGCATTTTTGACTTGGCGGGGCTGCTGGTGAGGGGGTCCCTGTCTGGGGATCGGTCGGAAGCTACAGGAGGGGTCAGGGCACTCGGTCTGTCTGGCAGAGTGGATGGGAGATCCGTGAGGGAGCCGCGGGGCGCGGACTGTCCGGCGCCATCTTTGATCGCACTAACCTTCCCCGCCGGCTTGAAGGAGAACTCCGTGAGTTTCTGAGGCTTGTATTCTGTCAGCCTCTTCCTCGAGGAGCTTGCCATGATCCTGGGTGTGTCTGGGTCTAGGATGGCCGTAGATGGCGTCGTATTTAGGGCTGTGTTGGTGTTGTTTGTCTCCCTGGGCTGACGAGCTGTAGGATTATGCTGCCATCTTCAGCTCCGGCTGGCCACGCCCCTTAATGACACGACTCTTGATAACCGGACTGCATGCTCTCCAGACCCTCCCCTGTAAGCCACACTCATCCCCCCGCCTTCCCACCCCTGCCCTTCCCTCCCTGCCCTATAGGGCTCCCCTTGGGGGCTGGTCTACTGACCACTCTACTCCTGTCACTCGTCCCCCAATTGAACCCAGCCTGTGTCCCTCTCGCTCGCGCTCGCCCCCCCCTGGAAGACATCTTTGGAACCAAAAACCATAAAAGAAGAAAGAAAAAAAAAAGGAAAAGACCCATATAATTTAAAGAAAGAGGGGAGCAGAAAGTTGCACCTCGTGTGCAACTTCCAATATTATTATGTGTCCCTAGGACGGGCAATGCCCTTGTAGTGATAAATTGGTAAGTATGCATGTTGTGACAAAAACCTAAGTTCATAGGATAAGTGGTCAAGTGATTTACCAAAATAATTATCTGGTGCCCTTTATAAGTAATATAGAGAAATGCTTGACCAAGGCTTCTTCTTTCCTGGGATGAACCTATCTGCGACTTAGGCTGTGATGCTGCTGCAAGTGAATGACCTTTAGCCGGCGAGACAACTGGGGTATGTGTGAAGCGCTCCAATTTGGCGGCAGCGGTCTGGTTACCCTTGGTGGATCTAGTAGTAGACATTCCTTACTGGATTAATCCAAGGAAGATAAGCAAATTAGAGCTCCAATAATGAACTTTGATAAAATTGGCAAATTTCTAAATCCAGATTTTGTATTGCTTCTTTGGTTAATAAGGGCCGTTCAAGGAGGTCAAGAGAGGCTAGCCACTAATGAGCAGCCCTCAGGTTTAAAGCTCTTTGTGACTATCGCTTAAGGATAGTAACAAGACAAGGCAAAACAAGGCACTATGTTAGTTAGAAAGCTTCCACTGCCCTCTGTATTGGAGGTTAATGCAAAATCTTATTTTTTAATACTGATGGCCTTGAACCTTGACCCTAACCCTAGCCCTGTGTCTCCAGGCTGTGGGGGGGGGGTCGCAACAAGGGACCCAAGGGGACCAACCCCTAGTTTGGAGACTCTCAGGTAAAGGTACTTTATGTCTAAGGGCAGTAGAGTTAGAAAGCACTCTGCTAGTTAGGAAGCTTGCCCTCCCTCGCTGTAGGTTTTATTTGCCGATTTTAACTACTAGCTACATGGTGATTATCGCCAATATCATCAGCAGTAGGGAAGCAGTGGATGGCAAGCCACAATACCGTCCTAATAAGCAGCGCAGCTCAGCAGGTAGGTCAATGGGGTGAAAGTAGATCTTATGGGGTTCCTTGTTGACACTCGTTTGGCGCTGTTTGTTGTGTGCGGACTGGCGCCTCGCAGGTCCCCTCGGTTTTCAAAGTCAAACTTGGGGCCGTAATACACGGCTCCCGCGATCCCACGAGACTTGCGGCACCTCCGTAACCACGGAGCACCGGCGAGCTCCGTGCCTCGGCAACACACAGAAAGGAATCCCCGAGTTCCCGCGTGTGTGGACTCTTCAGATGTAGACTCCACACACCCGCGCCTGCACCACCGTGCTCCCGTACTCCCGGGTGGACCAGGTAAGAAGCCAAATATGGAAGGAAAAAGAGGGGGGTGACGGTCCGCTCCTCCCAAGGATGAAAAAGTTAGATGAAATGGTCCGCTGATAGGACTATTTACCGGGCTGTGGTTTTGTAGTGATCCATCCAGATGAGTGATAATAGTCCGTCAATGCAGGGTTGAGGGGCTACTGAGTAGGCACCAGGGGGGGTGATTTATAGCAAAAAGCCACTAAGCCATCGATCATCAACCATTAGTCCGGACATAGGCATGCGCAGCCTATTGGATTAGGATGTGCACCCAAAAACTCAAACACACGTGCGCGCGTGTGTGTAAATGTATATATATATATATATATATATATATATATATATATATACACACACACATACAGACACTATTTTAAATAAATGTAAACAAACATTTTGAAATGTGTTAAAACAATTTTTAATCTTTCAATACATTTTACATCTTATGGCAGATCCGGTCAGAAGGAGAAAGTGGGGATGAGAGAGGGGGGGAGATGGGATCAATTGGCAGTGGTGGTGGGGGGAGGGGAATGGGTTCAGTGGCAGTTCTGGAGGGATGGGGATCAGTGGCAGTGCTGGAGGGGAGTGATCAGTGACAGTGCAGGGGGTTAATGGGATCAGTGGCAGTTGTGGTGGTGGGGGGGGGGGGTAATGGGGTCAGTGGCTCCACTGAGGGGAATATCAGTGGCAGTGCTGGAGGGTTGATGGGCTCAGTGGCAGTGCTGGGGGATGATCAGTGGCAGTTCTGGGGTTTGATGGGCTCAGTGGCAGTGCTGGAGGTTAATGGGCTCAGAGGCAGTGCTGAGGGGTGATCAGTGGCAGTGCTGGGGGTTGATGGGCTCAGTGGCAGTGCTGAGGGGGGGTGATCAGTGGCAGTGCTGGGGGTTAATGGGCTCAGTGGCAGTGATGAGGGGGGGTGATCGGTGGCAGTGCTGGGGGTTAATGGGCTCAGTGGCAGTGCTGAGGGGGGGGGGTGATCAGTGGCAGTGCTGGGGGTTAATGGGCTCAGTGGCAGTGCTGAGGGGTGATCAGTGACAGTGCTGAATGGTTGATGATCACCCCGCCAGCACTGCTGGGGGGGTGATCAGTGGCAGTGCTGGGGGGGTGTGGCACTGCCACTTAACAACCCCCCCCCAGTGCTGAGGGGTTATCAGTGGCAGTGCTGGGGGGGTGATCAGTGGCAGTGCTGGGGGGGGGGGTGATCACTGGTGCCACTGACCACCCCTTAGCACTGCCTCTGAAACTTCCTTTCCTTGTGTGCCTGCTATCCCCGCCATGCCCCGTGACGTCACTGCCTGTTCCGTTTCTGCGTTCCACGCTGGTTAACGAGGAGCTTCCAGGATCCATCCAGGACCCATCCACACTGAGAAGCCTTGTGGACACCACCAGAGCCTGCGGGATGGCACCCACCGACTATTAGACACCAGATGGACTACCACTCCCAGCGAACCTGTGAGTACACACTCTGTTACTCACATTTTCTGTAAAATGTTCTTTTAAGTTCAGTTTCAGGCACTTAACAGCTCTGGCAAAAATTACGATTTGCTGACTTTTAAAACTTTTTCACAGGCAGCAGATCTCTGGTGACAACATGGGGTGATTAGGTTGTGCCCAGGCACACCCGGCACACCCCGTGCGCACGCCAATGAGTCCGGATAATCTGGTGGTCTGTCAGCGCATAGCTTCCAAAGAGAGAGAGAGCAGAGCAGAGGGACACACGCACCTGCTCACTCACTCACAACGCGCATTCCTACATCCGGTCATGCCCCCTGCACCATATTTTAAATTTTCTGGTTTTAATAAATCAACCCCAGTGTGTTTTATGAGATATAGGACTATCTTGTCTAGTTGTCTGTAAAGATATTGTTCAAAAGTAGGTAAAATAATGTGCGCTACACATACTGCAAGCAGTAAATCTAAATGATACACTAAATAACAGATTATGTAGACTACAGTTTTTTGGTCCAATAAAAAATCTAATCATACTGACTTCATCCACATTTCAATTCCCTTAAAGGTTAAGTTTAATAAGAAGAAATTAGAACAAATGACATTAGTAACTATCAATCCAATATGTCCCTTGTGCCTCTAGCTCCTGCATTAGTTGTAATCTTTTTCCTTCATTGCCCCCACCAACCCATGTCCACCTTTTATGTCCACCTCTTCAATTCATAGAAGCTGTTATAAAGATGCTATGAAAGAAAAAGAAAGGATGGGTTGATGAATGAAAGGTCTAACTCCTCCATTAAATTCCTTCTCCCAAAAAAAATTAACTGGTTTGGCCAATCATGAATTTTTATGTTTTTGATTGTGAGTAGCCTACGTGGAAGAAAAATATATTTTAAATATATTTTAAAAAAACATTCTTAATTAATTGTTCCCAAATATATTGACATATATTTGAAATACTACAATTTTGGCCATATTCAATATATTTCAAAAATGAATATATTATTGAATCTATTGTGAAATATGCTGCAAATATATTCAAAAATATACATTGCTCCAAAAAATTTAAGGAACACTTTTGAATCAAAACTCCATTTCCTCCATTGAAATTAACAGGTGCACTAGATGGGCAACAATGAGACAACCTCCAAAACAGGAATGTTTTTTTCAGGTGGAGGTGTCTGACTTTTGTTTTCCCTACTCATCTTTTCTGACTGTTTCTCACTAGTTTGCATTTGGCTAGGGTCAGTGTCACTACTGGTAGCACAAAGTGATACTTGGACCCTATAGAGGTTGCACAGGCAGTCCAACTCCTCCAGGATATCACATCAATACGTGTCATTGCCAGAAGGTTTGCCGTGTCTCCCAGCACAGTCTCAAGAGCATGGAGGAGATTCCAGGAGACAGGTAGTTACTCTAGGAGAGCTGGACAGAGCCGTAGAAGGTCCTTAACCCATCAGCAGGATCGGTATCTGCTCCTTGAGGAACAGGATGAGCACTGCCAGAGCCCTACAAAATTACCTCCAGCCACTGGTGTGAATGTCTCTGACCAAACAATCAGAAACAGACTTCATGGGGGTGGCCTGGGGGCCTGACATCCTCTAGTGTGCTCTGTGCTTACTGCCGGACACTGGAGCTTGATTGGCATTTTCCATTGAACACCAGAATTGGCAGGTTTGCCACTGGTGCCCCATGCTTTTCACAGATGAGAGCAGGTTTACCCTGAGCATATGTGACAGACATGAAAGGGTCTGGACAAGCCGCATCGTTCAGCATGACCTTTTTGGTGGTGGGTCAGTGATGGTCTGGGTAGGCATATTCATGGAGGGATGCACAGACCTCTACAGCATACACAATGGCACACTGACTGCCATTAGGTATCGGGACAAAATCCTTGGACCCATTGTCAGATCCTACGCTGGTGCAGTGGGTTCCGGGTTCCTCCTGGTGCACGACAATGCCCGGCCTCATGTGGCAAGAGCATGCAGCCAGTTCCTGGAGGATGAAAAAATTAATACCATTGAATGACCCCCACGCTCACCTGACCTAAATCCAAAAGAACACCTCTGGGACATTATGTTTCGGTCCATCTGGTGCCGCCAGGCTGCACCTCAGTCTGTCCAGGAGCTCAGGAGCTTGATGCTCTGGTCCAGATCTGGGAGGAGTTTATGTGTGGTATTCTGCTGAGGTTCCTGATGTTTCCCTTCAGACGATATTTCAACGCTGCAATTTTTCTTGTAACAGTGTGACTGGTCACACCTTTTGAAGTCCCAGGAAACGTTGCCAAAGTAGCAGCTTTAAAAAGTAAATGGAAAATATTTGACTTATTAGATTTTCCTTGTGAACCAAAAGCCATAAAAGACCCCTTTCACACCGTAGCGCTGCTAAAGCTCGGGACGTTTTTTGCAGTGTTTTTGTAGCGCTTTTCAGGCGCTATCAATGCTTTTTTTCTTTTTTTTTTTAACCACTTAAGCCCCGGACCATTTTGTAGCTAAATGACCTTGCCCCTTTTTGTGATTTGACACTGCGTCGCTTTAACTGACAATTGCGCGGTCGTGCGACGTGGCTCCCAAACAAAATTGGCGTCCTTTTTTTCCCACAAATAGAGCTTTCTTTTGGTGGTATTTGATCACCTCTGCGGTTTTTAGTTTTTGTGCTATAAACAAAAATAGAGCGACAATTTTGAAAAAAAATTATATTTTTTACTTTTTACCATAATAAATATCCCCCAAAAATATATAAAAAAAACATTTTTTTCCTCAGTTTAGGCGGATACGTATTCTTCTACATATTTTTCATAAAAAAAAACGCAATAAGCGTTTATTAATTAGTTTGCGCAAAAGTTATAGCGTTTACAAAATAGGGGATAGTTTTATGGCATTTTAATTAATATTTATTTTTTACTAGTAATGGCGGTGATAAGCGATTTTTTTTGGTACTGCGACATTATGGCAGACACTTCAGACACTTTTGACACATTTTTGCGACCATCAGTGCTATAAAAATGCATTGATTACTATAAAAATGCCACTGGCAGGGAAGGGGGTTAACACTTGGGGGCGAGTAAGGGGTTAATTATGTTCCCTGTGTGTGTTCTAACTGAAGGGGGGGTGAGACTGACTTGGGCAAGTGACAGATCGCTGTTCATACATTTTATGAACAGACGATCAGGCATTTCTCCCCCTGACAGGACCGGGAGATGTGTGTTTACATGTGAGGTCCATGTATGTGGGGGTTCTATTGTTTTTGGCTGCAGGAGATCTATTTTTTTCTTTCTGTGTTATCGGTGTCAAATTCTATACAAAGTACAGTGACACCTCAGATTGCGAGAAACATGGTTTATGAGCGGTTCGCAATACAAGCAGTGTTTAAAAAAAACTGACTTGCTCTGCGAACGTTGTTCAAGCTTCTGGGGTGTGCAGTACCGCAATTGACCAGAGGTGCGGGGTGGCGGTAATGCTCAAAAACACTCGGAACCCCAAGTTGGGGTTGGAGGAATAAACGCAAATTTGTCGCTTTCCAAAAAAAACATGCGACATGGTAGTATCTATGAAGAAAAAATTACACACATTTAATTTTACTTCCCCCACCCAATTCCAGCAAAGATCTGGCCAAAAAGTTTGTTGACTGTAATATGGTGCCCTCATACTCCAACCAAGAAAAACTAAGAACCATTCCAAAAGCAAGACTCCATATTCCCAGGAAGAAAGGATGAACAGTTATAAGAAAATCCACCATTCCCATTGTAAACCATAATTAAGCTTCTAGAATAACTGCCAGGAAGCACGGGAGCAGTGAGCAAGAAGCAAGAAGCCTGGCCTTCTTGGAGTGGGCACTTCTCCCCCAATCCAGCAAGGACTGAGATTGACCCAGTCCCTAAACCCACTACTACAGAACAGCCTGGCAGCCAGTGCAGATGCCCAACTACAGCTCACAATAGAAATTTTAGACAGTCTTGCAACAGCCGACCCTTTACTTCCAGAGAGCGAGAGCATGACCAAAGCTCTCCATAGACTTCCCCAAGAGGGATCAGAGTGAACTCTATAGCCCTGCCTGCATCTATTCAGAGAAAGAGCTCCTAGAAGCCGGTAACCTTCAGGGTAAGCTGCACACTGATGTGAATGAAGGGGCCAAACAAGTTTGAGAGTGGCAGGGCAAGAAACACTGTTGACACCAAATTACAGGGAAGGCCCACTCACCCCATCCACACCCCCAAAGCTCAATCTCTGATAGACACTTCCAAACGAACAACAACATCTCACTCTTAGACCCCAGAACCTGTCACCACCAAATGATGTGGTCAAACCCAAGCCCATGAGTCACGATAAAGGCTCCTAACTCAGTTTGGCAATGAAAGAAGGCAGGTCCACAAAAACATGTGACTAAATCCAAACGAAAGTTATGATAAGGGGGTTGCTTATTAGGTGCAACATCTTCAAGTTCTAACCTATTTCCTCCTTGCACTGCTGCTATATCGGTGTGTAAGGGTTAATCAAAACCTATTGTGACTTGGGCTACAAACCACCTGAGGGCTGTATGAGAAGCATAAAATGCTATCCTGCAACCCTTAGTTGAGGGTTTTTCTGGTGCAAACCTCTATGCTAAAGCTAAGTAAACTAGCCTATGAAGCCCTACAGGTGTCTGATTGCCTATAGGCTAATGCTGGCCATACACTATACAAAAATTCGGCCGAAAATCGGTCGTTAACCAGTTAAGGACCCCCGCACGCCTATGTACGTCCACAACATGGCTCGTACAGGCACAAGGGCGTAAATTTACGTCCTCGCCTTAGTGCGGTTCGGGGGTCCCATCGGGACCCCCTCCGCGGCGTGCGGCGGTCCCCCTGGCTCTGGGAGCGATCGCCGACGAGCGGGCGGATGTCCGTGTTTTCCGCCCCCCCCGCGATCGCTCCCAGCCAATGGGAGCGCGCTCCCAGCCTGTCACTTCCTCCTCCTGTGTTTACACAGGAAGGAGGAAATGATCATTTCTCTCATCGCAGCGCTGTTTCCCAGCGCTGCTGATGAGAGAAGACATGCCAAGTAAGTGTGCACCAACACAACACTGACACACACTCACATAGGCATATTAACCCCTTGTGATCGCCCCCCCCCCACCCCCCTGTCACAGTGTTACTGAATGCAGTGATTTAATCACTGCATTTAGTGTCAGTGTGACAGGCACTGTAAAAAACAGTTAGTGTTAGGTTCAGGATAGCCCCCCCACCCCCCCTAATAAAGTTTTAACCCCCTGATCACCGCCCTAGTTAACCCTTTCACTCCCTATTGCCAGCGTCACTAAGCGATCATTTTTCTGATCGCTGTATTAGTGTCGCTGTTCCCGCTAGGTAGCTATTTTTTTTATTACGATTTTTTTTTTTACTAAAGACATGTGGCTAAATAAATTTTGGCCTAAATGTTTTACTAAAATTTAGTTTATTTGATTTTTTTTATAACAAATAGTAAAAAAATAGTGATTTTTTTCAAAATTGTCGCTCTATTTTAGTTTATAGCGCAAAAAATAAAAATCGCAGAGGCGATCAAATACCACCGAAAGAAAGCTCTATTTGTGGGAAGAAAAGGACGCAAATTTTGTTTGGGAGCCACGTCGCACGACCGCGCAATTGTCTGTTAAAGCGACGCAGCGCCGAATTGTAAAAACACCTTGGGTCATTTAGCAGCGTAAGTGTCCGGGTCTTAAGTGGTTAAGAAAGATCTTTCGTTTTTCGGCCAGTTAATGGGCACAAAATCAAAAATTGTTTGGATGTTTTTAAACCGAAAAAACGAAGGACAAGTTTGGAAATTTTCTGCCTGAACGATAAATTGGAAGGTTAATGTGTTTCCTTTTCGAACTTTCTGCACTAGGTATATGTAAAAAAACTACCACTTTTTTTTTAATGTCCATTGAACGATTTAACAGTCATTACATGATGGCACTCACGACACAACTTTAGTTTTTCAAAAGTTTGTTCGGACGATTTTTCGTGGAGTGTATGGCCAGCATTAGATTGTGATCACCTCTTCCTGAGAGACTTAATTGATCTCTGGGTCTGTGCTCGTTAAGATCCTCCTCTGAGCTGTGTTCTGGCCTGGCTTCCCATGTCCTCCTTTTCTTCCTCTACCTGGGCTAGAGGGAGTGATTGTAAGGGTGGGGGAAGGGCACTAGGTCCCATTCAATAGAGGCTTTCCTCTGCTCGTTAAGACCTTAGATGCTTGGGAGGCTTGGACTTGCTCCCACCTGTGTGAGACAGCTACACCTACTCAGACCTATGCAGTAGTAGAATATCAGCCACCACTACTGTGGTATAGTCACACACCTCAGACTTCCATTATTTGGAACTACCATGTTCCTTCACTGGTGGGTGAAGGGTTAGTACCGCATTTGCCGGCATATAAGATGACCTTTTGGATGCCTAGGATAGATTGTTGGTCTGACCACACATCAGAAATGCATAACTTTGGAAGTTTGTTTTGTGTCTTTTCTGTTATAACTATCTTATGGCTCACTAATGCATAATATTCATTATGTGACTGTACACTGTTGCTTATCAGAAACGCATAACATTGAATTGTTGGTGAAACTTCTATTTAACTGTACACTATTGCTAATCAAATGCACAACCTTGAATTGTCAGTGAAATTTCTGTTGGTTATGACTGTACAAATTTGCTAATCAGAAATGCACAACATTGAATTATTGGTAATGATATTTCTGTGGGTTACTTGACTGTACACAGTTGCTATTCAGAAACGCACTGCATTGAGTTTTCTTTTTGGTAGTGACATTTCTGTTGGTTAAGGTGACTCTACAAGGTTGCTATTAAGAAACACATTGAGTTATCAGCAACATTTCTGTTGGCCATATAACTGTACAAGTTTGCTAATCAAAAACGCACAACATTGTATTACTGGGAGTGACACTTCTGTGGGTTTGGTGAATGTACACTATTGCTGTTTCTATTGCATTTCTGTTATGTCTATACCCTGTTTATCAGAAGTGTTGGTGCCACTCTGCCGGTTATTACTGCACGTGGTCTAGCACCAGCAATACACAGCTGAGGTCGCATGTGTCTTTTCTGTTGTCATATTGGCTATCCTCTGAAGAAGTCACGAGACGATACACGTCGGGAGCACTAGAGCGTGCACGTTTGACGGCTGGGAGACGAGTTTGCTGCTCATATGGAGTTGTGCCCAGTTTTTACCTTGCAAATGGGAGTTTTATTTTTTCTATTGATCCAATAAACCTTTTATATGGCGGTACTTTGCTATGTGCTTCCTCTGTTCTCTCTCCTCACACATCCATCTGCCACCTGCTTGAGATCCATCCATCTGCCTTTTGGCCACTTGGAGCTGGAAAAGGGACTGGGGGGACCCTGAGCATTGATTCCGGACCTGTACGAACTCAGAGTTTGTGGGAGATAGGCCCACCTTTCATGATCACAAAGTGAGTGCATGTCTGTGTGAGTTATCATTATTTTTCTAGTACCATCACAGGATTATGCTATGTTGTGTCTGATTTTTACATGCTCATCTGCCATTGAGATCCTTTGTCGTCATCCCTTACTGCTGTGCGTTTTTTCTGCTGGAGTGGATTTTTTGGCTATCTGTACATCGCCGGAAGGTGAGCGGTTAGAGAGCACTAGGGGTGTCTGCACCGAAGCCTCCATCTGCATCATTTCTATGTTGGAAGTTTTCTTTCTGCTCTGGGCATTTCACTCACAGAATTTTTTTTATTTTTTTGGACTTGTACCACAGACTATTCATTATTCCACTCTTGTATTATTCACTCTGTGAAATCATTTGATGTCTGGATGTCATAATGTTTTATGATGTTATCCTTATTTGTGTGTTTCAGTATCCACTTTTCACATGTTGTTAACACTTGTTCATTATTTATCTAGTTCCTAGGACCCTCCCCCTGGTTTGTGCACTTTTGTGGCACATACCCCTAGCACAGAGCAGACACCAATATTTTTTCACTGGCTATGTGACTGCATTTTCGTGATCATCATAAAATGCACTATAGGTGTTAGTATAATTTCTGTTGGTTATATGACCATACTGCGTTCAGTATCAGAAATACACAACACCAAAGTCGTTCTTCTCCTGTCTTGAATCTATTACATTTGTTTGCTGTACAATAGAAAAACACAGCAGTGGAAGGTGTCTTGTCTTCTGTTTTAATTGTCCTTTCTGTTGGATGTATGACCTTAACCTATTGAGCATCAGAAGCAGACATTTGAAGTTTGTGTACTCTCTCTTTGCTTAGGTTAAAAAATATCTTATTACGTATTAGAAATACCAACATTTTAAGTTTGGTTTGTGTCTTCTCTGTCCTACAGGTGACTGTATATATATAAAAAAAAAAGCAGTGAAGGCTGGGTGTGTCTTCCCGTTTTGTATTCCATATAAGGCTTGAGCTTGCTACCCTTCAGAAATACAAAATTTCACCCGTATATCTGATATTGATTATATATTTGTCACTTTTATTTCAGACCTTATTTTCCATGCACATGGAAGGAACAGGATTTCTGACTGCAAAAGATTCAGTCCTTTACATTCAGGAATGCCAGGGACATTCTCTAGACCTGAACCCAGTAGGTTTATAGGACACCGGAAGGTCATAAAATCACCTATCATGTTTTTTTTTAGTAGGAACTAAGGGGTTATGCTCATAGGAGTTTTTCGCTTGAAGATGCAGCATCAGAGCTTATCGGACTGGTTCAACCAATCCGATAAGCTTACAGCTCTGTATGTATCCTTCATGTCACCCCCTTGGACGAACTGTATGTGACTAACCAATATTCGTCTTTTACTCCTACTATAGAATTAATTCCCTGTAGTAGGGATCTGCTTAACTTGACACTCATTGGTACCAATAGGTACTCATTGGTGCTTGGAGTGGATTATGGTCTCAAACACTGAATATTTATGAAATACTGTATTTATTGGCGTATAACACACTTTTTTTACCCTGAAAATAGAGGGTAAACTGTGCCTGCGTGTTATATGCAAGGGGCTGTTTGTTCCCCCCCAAACTTTCCTCTTTAGGGTGCGTGTTATACACCTGTGCGTCCTATACACGGATAAATGCGGTAGTTACTCTCAATTCTTACCAGGCTCCTTTCTGCGTAGATTTAGGCATCTACCCGCAGGGTTATAAGGAGCCTGGGCATATAGAACACTTTCACATCTGACATGTCAGCATTCAGATGGAAAGAAAACCAGAAATTGGGTCTGCTTGGATACATAACAGAGCCTGGGGAATGCCCAAGGGGAGACCAGCCTACTTGCCGACCAGCTTGCAGAGCAGCCGGTTAACCTGTCTAACAGTGTGCGTTGGAGACAGGGGTTTTGTCCGCGGGCGCATGAGTGAGCCGCAGAGCCGTGCCAAGGCACCCTGTGATCTGTGGTCCTGGCACTCCACAATGAGTGGAGGTACATGCATTCTGATGAATGGGGGCAGGTGGACTGAAGGGGAGCCACCACTCGAAGGTGCAGGAGCACACCAAAGACCCTGCTTGGTTACATACCTGTCCAGTCCTTTGAGCCCAGGGAATAAGCTTCCCTTAATATATCCTTAAGTGTGTTTCTTTCCTTTTCACCATGGCTATGGCAAACGAAGAGGACCCACAAGGATTATCTGTCAGGAGGCTTTTTTCTAAACCATTCTCCTGAACGGACTATTGGTTTAAAACCAGATGCTCTTTGTTGACCAAAGTAGTTCCTTGTTTCACAGAACAAATCTGATTAGTCTTTTTGGTGGTCCTATGCAGCAGTTAGACATTATTGACCACGATTGCTAGAATGTTTCTATCTTTCTATCTTAAAAAATGCACAGGCTCTCATTTTATCTTTAAGAGCCCATGTGTCATGGTCTTACCTCCTTGCAGGCTTCTTATCACTGACATGTGCTGGCAGCCATCTTGCTTCATGGGGTTCTTATAACTTTCCACACCCTGCGGCTCCTCCTTCCCACTGGGAGGAGCTGGATGCTCAGCATATATATATATGACGGCAGCTGCATCATTTCCTTGCTTGGGCCTCTTGTCTGACACCCTTCTGTGATCGTGCTGCTTGTTCTTGGTTACTGACCCGGCTCCTATGGACGTTTCCTCTGGCTACAGACTCCGGCTTGGCTGACTCTCATCCCTGGCTATCGACCCTGGCTCCGGTGGAAGACTCTTCTAGCTGTTTGATCATCCGTTTGGACTTTAATCTTGCTGTTTGGTTTTCAATAAAGCCTTCATATTCATTCATTTGTTGTTGTACGTCTGATTCATGCTTCCGTGACATTAGGCCCAAGCCATGAATCCTGACGGTACAGAGCCACCCTTACTACCCATGCTGGTTGCCAGACTTGATCAGCAGGATCGCCTGCTGGGTCAGTTCGATCAGGTGTTGCAAAATCTGCTTGCACACACGGCTCATCTCGCTCCTGTTGCTGATAGGCCGGTTGTCGCCCCTGGGATTGATCCTACTGCCACTCCGGTTGTTGCGCCAGATTCTACCCCGACACCCGTTGTTGCGCCTGCGGTGTCTTGGGGTATGACCGGTTCTGCCCCCCTCCCGCTGCGCTTTGGGGGTGAGCCAACTCAGTGCCGAGGTTTCCTTAACCAAGTGGGCATTTATTTCGAGTTGCTGCCACATGCCTTTCCTACTGAGGGATCGAAGGTGGGCTTCCTGATCTCGCTGCTCTTGGATAAGGCTTTGTCTTGGGCAAGTCCCTTATGGGAGAACAATAATCCGGTGGTTGCCGAGTTTTCCGGTGTTGTTGCTTCTCTTCGGAGGGTTTTCGATGTGCCGGCTCGCTCTGCCTCTGCTGCGAAGCTCCTCATGTCCATCAGACAGGGTTCACGATCGGTAGCCGAATACGCCATTGAGTTTTGTACCCTGGCAGCAGAGGTGGGCTGGAATAACGAGGCCCTGGTGGCTGCTTTCTTCCATGGTCTCTCGGATACCTTAAAGATGAGATTGCGGCTAAGGACCTACCTGTGGAGCTCGAGGCCCTCATTTCTTTCCTGATATTGATTGACACCAGACTCAAGGAGAGACCTTCCTTTAAGGAGAGCTTGCGGAGGCCTCTCAACAGATTGGCGCCTATGTTTGCTGACCCACCCATACCTCCCTCTCCTCCCACGCCTCCTGGGATGGACTTGCCTGGGGGTGAACCCATGCTGCGAAGGTTCGCTCGCCTGTCTGAGGGGGAGAGGGCATCTCGGAGACGTGAGGGCCGATGCATGTACTGTGGTCTCAGTGGGCATTTTCTGTTGTCTTGTCCGAACCGCCTGGGACGCTTGCCCCTGAGATCCTGTCGGGGACAGATCTTGGGTGGAGTTTCTTCGTCCCCGATTTCCCGTGCTTATAAACCACTGATCACCGTTGTTCTCTCCTGGGCGGGGGGCTCGGTGACGGCCCAGGCGTTGGTGGACTCTGGTGCTGGTGGATTTTTCATCGATAGTAAATTTGCTGCCGCAAACTCCATTTCTCTGCAGGCTCGAGTTTCCCCGCTGGTTCTCGAGGCGATAGACGGTAGACCACTCCAGCCGTCGCAGGTGACTCATAAGATCCTTCCAGTGGAGATAGCCATTGGGGCCGTTCACAGGGAGTTGGTCTGCCTTCAGGTCATTTCGTCTCCACACTACTCGGTGTATTGGGGTACCCCTAGGTCCAGAAGCATAATCCGAATTTCGATTGGAGATCGGCCGAGATCCTCTCGTGGTCCCCACAGTGTGGGGCTAGTTGCATCCATGGGCCTGTCAAGTTGTTGTGTACCCTCTTGAATATGAGGGGTACCGGGATGTATTCGATAAGGTGCGCGCTGGGTTCCTACCTCCGCACCGCCCATACGATTGTGCAATAGATTTACATCCTGGTGCCATTCCTCCTCGTGGCAGGGTCTATCCACTGTCAGTTGTGGAGAATAAGGCCATGGAGGAGTACGCGAAGGAGGCGCTTTCCCGGCGGCACATTCGCAAATCCTCCTCCCCGGCAGGGGCTGGGTTTTTCTTTGTAAAGAAGAAGGGCGGAGAATTGAGGCCTTGCATCGACTATAGGGGCCTGAATCGCATCACAATTAAGAATGCATACCTGATTCTGTTGATTTCCGAGTTGTCAGATCGCCTCAAGGGGGCTACGGTCTTTAGGAATTAAACGACAAATTCGACAAAGCATCGAAAATCGTTCGATTGCCTCAAGGGGGCTACGGTCTTTACCAAACGCATCTGGACTGGTTTACAGGCTGTTCTGTAGTAGCGGTCTTCGGGACTGGGTCAGTTTTAGCCCTTGCTGGATTGGGGGAGAAGTGCCCACTCCTCTGAGGTCAAGGCTAGATTGGATTTAGTCTCCTTGTCTGCTGCTCCCGCTGCATTCTGGCAGTTGGTATAGAAGCTTCATTATGGCTTACAATGAAAATTGGCTGCTTCTTAAAATTGTTCATCCTTTGTTCCTGGGAATACAAAGTGTTGATCTTGGAATGGTTCTTAGTTTTTCTTGGTTGGAGTATGAGGGCACCAAAATTAGTCAAGTCTTCAGCCAGGCCAAAATCAACGCTTCCTATTCTTGGTCAGGCTTAAGGTATGGAGTCAAAATGCCTTAACCCCTAAAGGGGAAAAGGTATGACATGTGCTGTTCCCATACAATAGGTTTCTTTCTGAATTGTATGTATTGACATTTTTCAATAAACTCTTTTTATTCATAGAAATGCATAACTGCCCTTTTATTGCTAGAGCAGAATTTAGATGGGACCCTGTCTCAGGAAATTCGACAAAGCATTTTTCAGTGAATACAGTGAGTATAGGTAGGAATTGAACGACAAATTCGACAAAGCATCGAAAATCGTCGTTTTCAGACGAAAACTTTCCCGACGAAAACGACATAAATCAAAACGATTTTCGGGAGTAACTAAATAAATGTATTTTCCAAACGAAAACGAAAAAACGAAACAAAATATTCCAGTCTGCACATGTCTACTGGCTAGACATTGTTGTTAATAGGGAAAATTGAATACTTACCTTCCTGTAATTTTCCATTCCTGGTGCCTACCCATGGCAGCATACCAATGGTCATGGCTCCGCCCCCGACTGACCCACAGGACCACTTAACTCTCTCATAAAAGGAGTTGCCCCCCAATTAGGCATTCTTTGTAACTAGACCTCAGAACCGCAGCGCAGTCCACCAGGGAGGGTGTATGCTGCCCTGGGTAGGCACCAGGAAAGGAAAATTACAGGAAGGTAAGTATTCAATTTTCCCTATTCCTGGTGCCTCCATGGCAGCATACCAATGGTCAAATAACTCACTTACAGGGAGGGTACTGCTAAAAAAATATCCTTTTAATGATTTATAGAGTGGAGTATTCTAGCATTCTCCTCCCAAAGTCACGGGAGGTGAGAACTGCAGGATCTAGGCTGTAGTGTGCCATAAAGGTGCTGAAGGAAGACCAGCTTGCCGCCTTGCAGATTGTCTCCGGGGAAACCCGTGCCAAAGCTGCCCAGGATGAGGCGATTCCTCTCGTCGAGTGAGCGTTCACTGCTTTTGGAATAGGGATACCACTAGCCCGATAGGTTTTTTGGATGAGTTTTACAATCCAGCTTGCCACTGTTGTCTTGGAGGCTGCTTCACCCTTCCTCGCCCCTCTGGGGATGACAAAGAGGCGCTGGTCCTTCCGGAACCCCTGAGTTAGCTTAAGGTAGTGCTTCAAGGATCTGGCTACATCCAGCTTGTGTAAGCTTGAGGAGGCTTGCTCTTCTTCGAACGTAGGAAGGACCCCATTCTGATTGAGATGAAAGGCCGAAGGCACTTTGGGAATGAATTGGTGAATGGGCTGTAAGACCACCCTGTCTGGGAAGAAGGTGATATAAGGTTCCTGGGCTCCCAGGGCTTGGATTTCCGATACTTTGCGCCCTGACGTGATGGCAATTAGAAAGGCCATTTTCCCAGTAATGTTTTCCAATGAGCAATCCTCCGTAGGAGCGAAGGGGGGACGTGCCAGAGCTTCTAGTACTATTGTTAGGTCCCACTTAGGGTATAGTGACTTTCTAGGTGGGCGTAGTCTAAGTACTGCTTTCAGGAATCGGTCCACCAACGGGTTATGAGCCCAACGGGTATCCGTCAGGGCTGAGATGGCAGACACCTGGACCTTTAGTGTGCTGAGGCCTAAACCTAGATCTAATCTCGTCTGTAGAAACAATAGAACATTATGAACTCCGGGGAATAGTGGGTCGAACTGGTTGGACTCCGCCAGGGCCACAAACCTTTTCCATATTCTGTAGTAGGTAGCATTTGTGGATGCTTTCCTTGCCTGTAAAATGGTTTAAATAACCTCGTGTGAGCACCCTAAGTCGCCCAGCCTCCTCCGTTCAATTTCCAGGCCCTCAAGCCAAGGATCCCCGGATGTGGGTGAAGGAAGTCGCCTTGTGATAGAAGGTTGTTCCTGAGCGGTAGCAGAACTGGACTGCATAGTGATAGACTGATCAAGAGCGGGAACCATGGCCTCTTCGGCCAATATGGGATGATTGCTAGGATGGTGACATCTTCTCTCGTTAGACGTTGGAGAAACCTCAGAATTAACGGAGTTGGGGGAAAGGCATAACCCAACTGAAATGTCCAGGGTTGGATCAAGGCATCTATCCCTGCCGAGGTCGGACATGGTCCCCTCAAGAAGAACAGGGGTGTCTTCGCATTGAGAGGGGAGGCAAAAAGATCTATTTGGGGAGTCCCCCACTGTTGGCATATTTTGTTGAAAACTTCCTGGTCCAAAGACCATTCGTTGTTGCTGCAGAATGACCTTGAAAGGCGATCGGCTAATTGGTTCTCGGGCCCCGGGATGTAGGACGCTCGAAGGTCGCATAGATTCTTTTCCGCCGAGGAGATTATTGGTGTCACCTCGTTGAGTAGTGCCCTGCTGTGTGTGCCCCCTTGGTTCTGAACGTAGGCTAAAGCTGCCCGGTTGTCCATTTGGAGAAGGACGGGTTTGTTCCTGAGGAGAGGGGCTAAGTGTAGGAAGGCCATCCAAGCGGCCCTCAGCTCTAGGATATTGGATATCACTCCCTCCGCACTGAACGGCCACTTCCCTTGAACTAGCTTGTCTTGGGTGTGGACCCCCCAACCAAGCTGGCTGGCATCTGAGGTAAGGGTGGTCCAGGTGATTGGCCCGAGAGACCGAGGAACTAGCAGATTGGAAGGTCTCGTCCACCACCATAGGCTGGACTTCATTGAAGAGGTGACAACTATTCTCTGCCTGAGGTGTTCTTTCCCCCATTGTGTTAGAAAACCTAGTTGGAATTCCGCAGATGCAATTGCCATCGCCATTTTGTCAGGTACATGAGGCAAGGGAGCCTGTGAGGCTCAGACAGTCTGATGTTGACATGCTGCGAGATCCCATTGCTCTCTTTACTTTTCGGATCAGGATTGGAATTTTCTCGGGTGGAAGAGTGACAGTTCTCTCTGGGGTATTGAACGAGGCTCCCAAATAAGACATTTTCTGTGTTGGTGTTAGTTGGCTTTTTTCCAGGTTGATTAGCCAGCCGAACCTGGACAAGGTGTTCCGTACTGTCTGAATATGTTCCACTAAGGTGTTTTTGTGCTGGGACAGAATCAGAATATCGTCCAGATAGTATAGCACTCGGATTCCCCTTTCTCGAAGGGGCGCTAGGACGGCCCCCAAGACCTTCGTAAACATTCTGCGAGCTGATGAGATTCCAAACAGGAGACATTGAAACTGTAGATGAAGGCTGCCAACTTTGAACCGTAAGAAATGCTGGAACTGGTTGTGAACAGGAATATGTAGATACGCATTTTGAAGATCTATGGAGGCCATCCAGTCCCCCAGTTGGACCGATAGGATCACCGTGTTCAGCGACTCCATCTTGAAGCGCTTCAATCTGATATACTTGTTTAACCTCTTTAGATCCAATACCAAAAAGACGGGAGAGTAGAATCCCGAATGCGTCTCTGACTCCGGTACCGGAAGAACTGCCTTCTGGTGTAGGAGTTTTCGGATGTATTGAAATAGTACTTCCCTCTTCTCTTTGGAGTTTGGGATTTTGGTATTTTGGAAGGAAAAGGGTGGGGGGCGGGACTTGAATCTCCAAAAATGTCCTCGGAGGACGGTGGACACTACCCATTGGTCGGTGCAACCCTCCACCCAAACCTGCGCATAGGATTGGAGTCTTGCTCCTACTAAGCCGGTCTGGGTTGTAGGGGAGTCAAAAAGACTTTGGGGTATCCCCAACTGAAGTGGTGGGCTTTGGCTTCCCAGATCTAAGGAAGGAGGCCTGTGACCCTCTCCAGCCACTTCTGTACTCTCTACCGGAGCGGTAGGATCTTGAGTCCCTTCCTCTTTGCTGGGCCACAGGTCTGGGAGCGAATCTCTTCCTCCTGCTCCTATCTTGTGGGATCAAACCTCTCTTTCCGCCCGTGACTCTGGTAATCGCGGAGTCCATTTTCTCCCCAAACAACGCTTTCCCGTCGTACGGGATGCGGCACCATGACTGCTTGGATGATGGGTCCGCCGCCCATGGTTTCAGCCACAGGGCTCTCCGGGCCGTGATAGAATATAGCATGGCCCTGGAAGAACATCTTAGGACGTCTATAGCCACCTCCGCCATGAAATCTGATGCCAGCTTCAGTTCATCCAGCGCCTTGATAACTTCTTCGGTGTCAATGCCAGCTCTGAGAGCTGTCTCAGTGTTATCCGACCACACCCTGGTGGCCCTGGAAATGGAAGACAATGCTACTGCCGGCTTGCAGGCCCCACCGGTTGCCTGGTATACCTTCTTTAGATCCGCGTCGATCCTTCAATCTAGGGCATCCTTGAAGGAGACCGCGTCCTCTAGAGGTAGGGTCATATTTTTGGCCAGCCTCATGACCGAGTCGTCCACCGCTGGAATGGAGTCAAACAGCTTGGAATCCGACTCTGCTAAGGGATATAACTTCTGGAAACGATTAAAGGCGACTGGTCTCTTATCTACCTTCTGCCATTCCGTTAAGACAATCCCCTTAATTTCCTCCATTAGCGGGAAGTTTGCAACCTTTTTTGTCAAATGAGGAAAATATTTTTTCGTTTTGGATGGAGGCTCAGGGTCCTCCTCTCATTGGATAGCGTCTTTGACTGCTACCACAAAGGGTTCTACTTAGTCAAAGGTTGAAAATTCTTCCTCGTTTGAGAGGGGCTCGTCCTCCGAGATGCTTCCCCCAGGGTGTGAGGTAGATGGCCCTTCGACTTCCTGAACAGCGGAAGTGGAAGATGGAATACTTTGTGTTGAGGCCAACTCTTTGATTGATTCCCTGATCAGATCTTTAATGGAGTCTGAGGGACCCTGTCTTTCGGCTGTAGCCTCCAAAAAACATTGGCCACGGGCTAGTTTTCTTGGCATGGCCTTCTTCCCACAAACCCAACAGTCATCCCTCTTTGGTTTGGAGGAGGAGTGGTGGGAGGAACTCTGATGGCTACTTGAGTTACGGCCTGAAGCGTGGGAGTCACCCGAATTTCTGTAGCTCCTCGAGCCCCCGTCGTGGGAGGATCTGCGCGATGAGTCTCGTTGCGGGCTGCGGAGACAAAATCACAGTGGACTGTTTTGTGAGCCTGTAGGGGGGTGCTCTTTTTTTCTAAAAAAAACTTACCTGTCTGATGCAGCCCTTACCTAGTGGATTGTAGAGGATCTTTTTGTAGCGGCATGACTATGTCCAGGGTAGCTATGAGTAAATTATATAGAAGTCTATGAGGATTTGGGCAAATTAACTGTACTAACCCCTCTATAAACTCCCTGTCCCCTATGTAAAATAATAAAAAATAAAAGTAGCATATAATGATGCCTATCATAAAATACATATATGTACAAAACAAAAGAAAATAATTGAAAACAAGGGGAACTTACTCCTTTAAACATTTTTTTTTTAAGACAAACCTTTGTAAAGTGCAGAGAAGAATAAGGCATTAAGGTGCTTTACCTTGGCCGGGATCCATAGTGCTAATGCAGCAGGGGAATGACTGAAGACAGAGATGCTCCCCCACCAGTTGCCTGCTCTCAAATGAGTAAGCCAGGCTTGTCTAAATAGTGGGAGTACCATGATGGCCGCCTGATGCATTGTGCGCATGCGTGGCCGCGGCGCCGCGACTCCGCCCACCGAGGTGACGAGGCTGAGACGCGCAACGCGTGTGAAGCGTCCTACAGCCTGTGGAGAGGCTGGTGCTGGGAAACTCAGCCGGAGAGCCTCTCTCTCTGTCCCCCTCTCTCTCCCCCCGAACCGCCAACGCGATGCTGTGGGTGAGACACAACTGGCACCATGAAGCTTAACGGACATTGCCCTCAAATGATATATAAGGGAGGGAACCGAGAAGGGGGTGCCTAGGACAGTCAGCCTGTATCACCTGGCGAGGAGATGGATATGCTCCTGGAGGTATGTGTAAACTGCCATAAAAAGATCCACAGAAAAAAAAGGCTCCTATACTTATCTGGCGCCTTTAGCAGCCCAAGTGATAGGACTCCGTCCTGCAGGGGAGCATGAACCTGCAACGGTCGCACCATAAGACGGTGAGGTAGAGCTGAGACACGATCCTGCGGGGATGAGGACAGAAAAAAGAATGCCTAATGGGGGGGCAACTCCTTTTATGAGAGAGTTAAGTGGTCCTGTGGGTCAGTCGGGGGCAAGGCCATGACCATTGGTATGCTGCCATGGAGGCACCAGGAAAGTTTGGTAAATTGGCAACCATTTTGGTTAGTTGCTAGTGTATTTAACCTTTTTGGTTTGAGATTTACAGGAAACTTAGAAGGATTATGTGATGTAAGTGAAGGGTACAGTTTTTTCCTGCAAAAATACATTCAGTTTGTTTTCCTTCAAAGCTGAACTTGTATGTGCATTTCTTTGCTGTGGGGGCTGCACTTGAGGCCCCCATGTCAAAGTTGACCACTGTTTTCTTAAATAATGTTTCCAAAAACTGGGGCTCCACAGCCCCTCCTAAAGAACAAAAATCAGTTAACCATCAATTTTCTAATTAAGTTTTATGCTATGTTATTGGGAGCATGAAACAAATATAACGTATGTGTTATCACAATTTTGGCTGCCAAAGTGGAAATATGCTTTAAGGGTTGCTTATCAATATCTCATCTCTAACCCTACCTAACTAATTTTTAGCTTCTACCTACTTATCAATGAGTTTGCTCAACTGGACTTATAGCAGTGTTGGTGTGCCAGCAAGGAAGAGATGAACTGCAATTGGCCCAAAGATGTCGTCTTCATCAATTTACCGGACTTCCTTCCCAATCTTTGATGTGCATGAAGATGTAGCCTCATTCTGATCACTTTAATGTCTCTCCTCTACCATGTATTATAATTCCATATTATACATGGCTTAAAATAAATGTTGACCTGATTTTTTTTTAAACCTAAATATGTTCCCTGTTTTGTCTTTGTGTTTTTTAATCTAGATTTCTCTAGTCCCTTATTTAGCATTTGTGTAACCATTCCCCCATAGCGGTTGCTGAATCTTCTGGCTGTCAGTGAAATCTGGCTGTTTGAAGAGCATACATACATCTTGTCTCTAAAAGTAATAATTTTCGTCTTGGTGAAATAATCCATCTTTAAACTAAATAAATTCACTCACCATGCATTCCCTGCCATTCATTCAGTAACGGACCATCACACCAGCTTGTTATCAAGTCACCATCATTGCCATCATTGCCCCTCATGGCTTATCACTAGGGTTTGCACCAGAACCTGCGAACACACCAAAAGTTTGTGTGAACTTTAGAACCCTGTTAAAGTCTATGGGACTCGAACGTTTGAAATCTAAAGTGCTAATTTTCAAGGCTAATATGCAAGTTATTGTCCTAAAAAGTGTTTGGAGACCTGGGTCCTGCCCCAGGGGACATGTATCAATGCCAAAAAAGTTTTAAAAACTGCAGTTTTTTCGGGAGCAGTGATTTTAATAATGCTTAAAGTGAAACAAAGTTTGAAATATTCCTAGTTTCCGTACATAGAACTGTCCCTGCACGAAATGTAAATTCTGAAGAAAAAAGTCATTTAACATCTGCTAAAACAATAATGGGCTTGCAGAGTGGATACCGTAGAAATATTTGCCAGCACACTATGGAATGATGTACATAGGGGCCAAACAGATGATTTATTGCATGATTACAACACAAAGAGCATGCAATGTTTTGGAGCCACTAATGGGCCCTGTGTGCACCAGTAACCAGCTGGTTGTTGCAACGAACACCCAAACCCAAGAGCGTATCCAGGAATGTGTGCAATGGGAATATGAAGTATGCAGAGTGGACACATCCCCCAGGTGAATGTCTGTGCATCACACAGGGGCCCTTTTGCTGGCTGACATCCCCACTCTGCAAACCCCCCTTTCCAAATCATGAAGTTTATCTCAACCAATGTTAGTTTGCCCTTTAGAGTGGGTTGTGGGAGAACTAACTGGGTGATACTGACAATACATATTAAATACATCTTGAAATTTCCAAGACACCACTGATGCTGCTTATTATAAGGAGATGTCCCTTCTGCCTCTCCACTTGGGAGCATCTAATCAGTGGCACCTGGGCAAGGGCAAGGGCAAGGAGCATAGCATAGCATAGCATAGCATAGCCCACATTTGTATCTGAATGTTTGTATGTAGTAACGTGAATATGTTCGACCTTGCCTCCACGGCATCGCAGCTGTTGTATTTTTGAAGGCACAGGAAAAGTAAGGGTTACAGAGGGTTTTGTTTGAGTCGGTCTTGAAAGAATGTCATTGACAATTTACCAATGTACGGTAATGTCATTTTTGTTTAACATTCTTTGCAGGGTAAATATGAAGGATAGAGTAATGATTTTTGCAAAACCCCACACAAATCACAAAATGTAAATCACTGCAAATTTAGCAGTAAGATTACAGTAAAAACCCTTTCCAAAAATGCAGAGGCATAAAAATGCATGTTAAAGGGGGGCGGAAGGGGAGGGGGTGAGGAGGTGAGGGCACTGAGGGGCTCCGTGAAGACACAGGAAAGCCTCATCTGCTACTTGGGGACCTGAAGGGAAAATTAACCTAAGACCAGTGCACCGAACACGCCGCTTCGAGTATCCTCGTGAGGTCCCGGATTTGTTCAACTCTGCCTCGGCCTCACAAAGCAACGTGGCGTCTCACAAGATGGCGCGGCCACAGCATGAAGATGAGGACTTCAGCGAGGACTCGCAATCTAACACAGAGGACTCAGGTAGGAGCCGTCCTCGCTGAGGAAAGCCCCTCACTTTTGCGGACATGTCCGTCATAGCAGCGGACATCAAAGCCACTTTTTCATCGGCGATCATGGACCTGAAGTCCAACATTCTTGTTCTATCTGACAAAATGGAGGCAGCCGAGGTGAGGGGAAACCGAGGGACAAGGCCCTACATAGGCTAGAAAAGGTGGCTGACACTCATGTTGCACATTTTATCGAAATGAGTCGCCATTTAGAGGACCTGGACAACCGCGGAAGCAGGTGTAACATAAGAGTGAGGGGAATACCAGAATCAGTAGAAAATGACCAGATTGTCCCGGCACTACAAAGGGTGTTTAATAGTTTGTTGGAGAGGCAGGAGGATACTGAAATATAATTTATTAGAGCTCACAAGGCCCTCAGAGCCAGAGGACCTGATGATGCACCGCCAAGAGACATTGTCTGTTGTCTGCAGAGTTTTCAGCTCAAGGAAGACATAATGAGGAAAGCCCGCCGAAATGACCACATTGCATTTAATGGTGCTAACATTATGCTATATCAGGACCTGTCACAAATTACATTGAAAAATCTCAGAGCCTTGCGCCCTATGGTAGAGCGCCTAAAGGAGAAGGAGATAAAATACACATGCCGATTCCCCTTTGCTCTTGTGGTCACTGTGTCCGGTAAACAACACACCCTGCGTTCCCCAGCGGACCTGCCATACTTCTGTGAGGCCCTGAACCTTGATCTTGTGGATCTACCTGAATGGTATCAGGAATACACTTTACCACCTCTCACTAGATGTCCCCCTGACTGGCCTTTCTCTACGCCTGACAAGCAAAAGGCTAAAAAGCAGAAACAAAGCCGTGTAGGGGGCTCTCAAGCTGGAACACCTGCCCCCCGCTCTACTCCCGCAAGGGGTTATGCTCATGTATAAGATAAGCTAATCTCTTTTTTCTTTTCAGTTTAATTTTACTTTATCCGCACGTTATCCCAGGATCACCACGAGCTCTGGGGCTTGTGACCCACCACTGCTGCAAACGGAAAAAGATTTTTTTCCCTGTCCTTGAGAAAAAGTTTTTTTTTCCTCACGGAGAGCTCCAGACTCTTCCCACCAAACCAAGTTTTTGTACCCTTTTTTTTTTCTTGCCTTTTAAGAAAGGCTGTGTCTTTTCACCGTTGGTATATCCCATAGAATCTATACACTAGCTGTTTTGTTTCCTTTTTTTTAGGAATTCTGGTTGCTGCCGTTTCACGTTCCCACAGAGTGTACCTGGAGGGAGATTTCTCTATCCCGATACAGTATTTTCTTCTACTTTAGAAACTGTTATTATTGTTCTAAAGTGTACCAAAGTTGTACCTCTTGCTGCTGGATTTATTTCCAAGTACTTGTATTCCTCCTCTTTTACTTCATCCTTTTCTTCTGCTTTTTCTCCTCTAACCCCCCCCCCCCTATGCCTTGCACATTGATTGATGTTGATACTGCTTCATCTGGTCGAAACATACCTTTAACATTATATTGACAGTTAATTGTAGGGTCACTACAGGTGGCAGCTCTACGGGACTCTGATGGTCTACTCATCTTTGGGGAAAAACCCGTTGATCATATCACACAACACAAAAGGTTTGAACATACCTGAGAAAAGGACATCCTTACTCAGAGAACTTAAAAAAGGTAAGCCTCACTTTGTCTTCTTACAGGAGACCCACTTTAAAACAGGACAAGTCCAAAAACTGACCAATGCCTACTTTACCGCAGTGCACCATGCAACCAATGACAAAGCTAAGACTAAAAGAGTAGCAATCCTGATCAATAAAGACGCGCCCTTTACCCTTAAAGACCGTTTAGTGGACCCAGGAGGACGATATGTTCTCTTAAAGGGGACGTACATGGGCAAGCCCATTACTCTTGCAAACACCTACTTTGCCAATACCGCCCATGTCACCTTCTGTCAGAAACTAACACAGGAACTGATGGGGTTCATGTCAGGTCCCCTTATTCTGGGGGGTGACTTTAACGTCCCTTTAGTCCTGACCTTAGACTCCTCATCAGGTAAATCCTGCATCACATACCGGGTACTTAAGAAACTCAAGAAAATGCTTAACTCATTACAGCTGATAGATACCTGGAGATTTCTACATCCTAACACCAAGGACTTTACGTTCCATTCGATACCACATAATCGTTATTCAAGAATAGATTACATGTTTATTACTCAGCGAGACCTCCATCTAGTTTAATATGCGCATATTGGCATCCAATCACTTTCAGATCACGCCCCTATCTCCTTAGCACTGGACTTCGGTCGTTCAACACCCAGAGCAAATGCCTGGAGTTTGAACGCATCGCTCTTGACTGACCCGGAATTACTCCCAGAGATCACTTCCTCCCTCCGGGAATACTTCCATCTCAATGCCAAGCCTGATATGGACCCTATGATGGTCTGGCAGGCGCACAAGTGCTACATGAGGGGAGAACTGATCAGATTGGGCTCCTTGAGAAAAAGACAGCACTCTCAAGCCATCACGGACTTGGCTAACAAAATACACAAGCTAGAGAGCCAACACAAACAATCCTTGTCACAACAATCTGCGTCGGAGCTACTAGAAACTCGGAAGGCCCTCCGGGAGCTTTTCGAGACTAAGACAAGGAGGATGCTGTTTTTTAAAAAGAAGCTTTACTACGAGGCAGGTGACAAGACCAGAATTTTTTTAGTGAGAGCTCTAAGGGAAGCTACTCCTATCAACCACATTCCCTGCATTAGGGCTAGTAGTGGAACACTAGAAGTGACCACAGAGGCAATAGCTGCACAGTTCCACGGATTCTATTCTGAGCTATACAATCTCCCGGAGCAGCATAAGCCACGATCGGTGAAGGGTGATAGACCTGCTGCCATTCTAGATTATTTAACTAAAAGCGGTCTCCCCAAACTCGACAACCTGGAACGAGTTCCGTTGGAGGGACATATAACTGTTAAAGAAACTCAGTCGGCAATCCAAGATCTGAAGTCAGGGAAAAGTCCAGGACCTGATGGGTTCACGTCAACTTATTATAAAACGTTCTGTGACACACTATCGACTCATTTGACAGGTGCCTTAAACTCGTTGTCCACACCTAGATCAGTGCTGACTGACTTTCTTTCTGCTCATTTCACACTAATCCCGAAACCAGGGAAAGAGCACACAGACTGCTCCAATTACAGACCCATTTCCTTATTAAATTTAGACCTTGAGATTTTGGCGAAGGTCATGGCCAACAGGCTGAGGCCCTTGCTGACCTCTTTGGTAGGTCGAGAGCAGGTGGGCTTTATGCCGGGGAGGGAGGCTAGGGATAATGTGATCAAGGCCTTGCTTTTAACAAATGAGGCATGCAGGGGTACTGTCTAGGGCCTTCTCCTGTCCACGGACGGGGAAAAGGCCTTTGATAGGGTTGCTTGGGACTATATGAAAGCTACTTGTGAATACATAGGCCTCGGTCCACACATGATGTCCTGGATCAACGCCCTGTATGACAGACCCACAGCTAGACTAAAAGTAAATGGATCACTGTCAGAAGAGGTTCTAATTACAAATGGGACAAGGCAAGGCTGCCCTTTGTCCCCGCGCTTGTTCATCCTGTCACTAGAACCATTCATCAGAATGGTCAACAAAGATAACTCAATAGTGGGTTTCAAAATTGCTGGTGAAGAGTACAAGATTGCAGCTTACGCTGACGATCTACTTTTTTTTTTTTGACAGACCCCCATATCACGATTCCCAATTTGATGGAACATTTTTCCATCTACGGATACATCTCAAACCTCAAAATCAACTTTTCCAAGTCAGAGGCAATGAACCTTTCTATGACAACGGAATCCTTAGCTAAAACGCAAACTAACTGCCCCTTTAAATGGGTGTCAGGGGCTCTTAAGTATTTGGGAGTTTGGCTGATGCCTACCGTGACAGCTATTTACGAACAAAACTTTCCTTTGTTACTCCGGGAAATTCGCAAAGACCTACAAACCTGGAACTCCAAATTTATCTCATGGTTTGGGAGGGCGGCGATTATTAAAATGGTTATTCTGCCAAAGCTGCTTTATCTTCTTAGAACACTCCCGATTAAAATCCCTCAGACATTTTGTAAGCCACTGCAATCCATTCTGATACAGTTCCTGTGGAAACATAAAAGGCCCAGGGTAAAGTTTTCGCTTCTCACAAGACCAAAGGATAGGGGGGTACGGGATTGCCGAACTTCTAAAATTACTACTTGGCGTCTCACCTAACGAGGGTGATAGACTGGCATTGCCACAGCGGATCTAAAGACTGGGTCAACCTGAAGAACTCCCTGTCTGAGGCCCCTCTTCTGTTCGCACCTTGGGTCCCATGGTGGAGTCAATATAACTCCGTCAAAAAGAACCCACTGACTGGTACCACTTTGCTTCTGTTACACGAGGTGGCCACCAAGACAGACCTGACAGATGATCTTAGCCCGCTCTCCCCACCAACGAATAACCCAGATTTCCCACCGGGTATGCGGAATGACACCATGCTGCTCCCTGGGTCCAACAAACGGCTCTTAATGACAAACTGTTTCGCTCATGGGAAATTTAAAAACCTGACGGCACTCAAACATGACAATGGACTACCAACACTACCTTGGTTGACATACTTCCAAATCAGGGACTACGCCAACTCTGGAAAGGGTAGGCCATCATACTCGAACACAGGAGACTTCCTATAAATTACTGACACGCTGGTATACCACCCCAGACAAACTCCACAAATGGTTCCCACAGAACTCAGACAAATGCTAGAGATGTGGGATTGACATAGGTACCCTTAAACACATTTGGTGGGATTGCCCCATCCTGTCTAACTATTGGTCCAAAGTCAGGGAGATTGTGAAGAGAATCACGAAGACCAGATTAGAACTGGATGCAGCATGCTGCCTCCTCCATATTAACAATTTCTCTGTGAAACGTTATAAACGTTTGCTCACGAAGCACCTCCTGAACGCTGCCAAATCCTTGATCCCTGTCCTTTGGAAAAGTACTAAACCTCCCTCAATTCGTGATTGGCTTAAAAAAGTGTCCGACGTGTTACATGGAAGACACTTCAGCCCAGAACTCAGACAATTTTGACAATTACCAAAAAACATGATCTCCATGGTTCGCTTTCAAGGCCTCCTCAGAGTATGGCTTGATCTTGGCTCCTTGAGCTGTCACCACACTGGCTTACTGCACTTGGTACATCCTAGATTTATGGCACCGATGACTGCTGAGACAAGTTAGTTGCTAAGAACCTTCACCTTGCTGCAGCAGGACAATTAATACCTTTGCACCCTTCTACATCTCTCTCTTTACACATAGAGCTCTGTTACCAGATATTATACCAATTCGGTACTATTCGACTGGAAGTCAGGTGATACATTGTTTTCCCTGATCGTATTTTTATTATTTATATTACTATACCCAATCGAAATTGAACCCTCCATTATTGAGAATAATCTTGAGATACTGATAACAGAACTCCTCTGGTCCGGACTAGTGTTGTGTCTTTATGTTGTTTATTGTGCGTCTTGTTTGTAAATTAATGTTCATGGTTAGAAATACATTTCAGGAATTTGATATGTCTTTTTAAGACCTAATCTCCCTCTTCCCCTTTTTGTACTAATTATGTCCTGATACCTTAATATTAATAAAAGATTATTTTTTTGTATCAAATATAATTTCAGATCATTTATACTATTGCCATTAGTAACCCCCTTTTTTTCTTTGATCTCCCCTGAGACCACTACCTTTCCCCGTCCTTTCCCCCAACCTTGGTCCCCTCCCCCTTTTTTTGTTTCTCACAATTTATTAGTTGCTATAGTCCCCTGAGCTGATCCTCCTCAATAACTAGAAACAATACTACACCAGCGAACGCTACTTACCTTCCCCTACCTCACCTATAATCTTCTGTTTCTTTTCCTCCCCCTCTTTTCTCTCCTCTTTCTTAGGCCGCGTACACACGACCAAATAAATCTGTTCAAATCGGTCTGACAGACCGATTTGATCAGATTTGTCTGCTGGGCTGTTTTGGTTTGATCGCTGTACACACGATCAAACCAAAATCCCCGCCGGCAGACAGCGCGGTGACGTAGCGATGACGTTGACACCGCCACGTCACCGCAAAAGGAAGTAAAACACTTCCGCGCATGCGTCGAATCCATTCGAGGCATTTGCGGGCAGATATGTTTGCTGGTTAGTGTGGACGGACGGATTCCCAGCAGACAGATTTTAAAGCATGCTTTAAAATCTATCTGCTGGAAAAATCTGTCTGTCCGCCCGTACACACGATCAAATCTGTCTGCTGAAACGGTCTGTCAGACCGTTTCCAGCAGATAGATTCGATCGTGTGTACGCGGCCTTAGAGTTGTTTGTACGCTACGTTATAACCTGTTCTGATAACTCGCAGAAATATTGGCGTAAAAGTCCAATTTCACTCTCATCTTGGTTGCTGTTTAGGGCTTCCAATGGTAAAGAGTCATATACATTCCGCCACAAAGTTGTTGTGACCTTAAATGGAACTATGCATATATGCCAATATAACTGAATGTTGTACTTTCTTTATGTTTCCATGTTGTATGCTAATCTATAAATAGTTCAATTACGCTCTCTGCATTGCAATGTTTGGCTTTAATAAACCTTTTGATGTAAAAAAAAAATGCATGTTAAAAATCTTGTATGTGTTTCTGCAAACAGCAAAAAGCACCAAAAAAATGTGTGAATCGAGCCTTACAATGTTTAAACAGTAATGCAAGGCTATAGTCCTTTCTATCATGCTCTTTCATTAACATTCAAACTTGTATTATTGGATTCATTGTAACACACACCTCGCTTTCTAGACCAATGAAAATCAAACCTTTACACAGTTCTTACCCTTCATGCCAGTTACTGTCACCTTAATTACTGATGGAATCTCTTCACCAGGCCTGCCTTGTTGTGAGCCTTGGTGACCTTATTTGTTCTGTTGTACTTTGGGCTTTGTGCATATTGTAGAATATTGTACCATGTGCGCTGAAAGTTTATATATTTATTTTTTACCAGGATGTTTATATGATGTAATGCATATATGATGTGATACAGTCATGCATGTCATTTACAGGGAAAGTTATCCTTAAATGTCATTTGCCGGCAATTGTAAACACCTTTTCCCTCTGTATATGTTAGTGCTGCTGCAGCATGTTTTGTACATCACAGCCATGTGCCCCTTCAAATGCAGGATTAGGACACCTCTTTGACATGTTATTTAAAGGAATTGGGCATGTTTTAATATTTTACGTATGTTCCCCAGGGCAGTGCCAAAACCCATACTATTTTTTATACCCCCTTGCCTATTAGCCAATGGCATATTTAAAGTGATTGTAAACGTTAAAGTACATTCTCTGCATTAAGGTTAAAAAGTAACTTTTATGTGCACCCCTACCCCTTAAATACTTACGCTGTGATTCTGCAGTGTACCCGAGAACAGATGTGCTGCCCTCTCTCGCCCTTTCTCACTGAATTCAGTGAGAGCAGCAGGAGCTTGGCTCCTGCTACTTTTAATCAATTCCAGTGAGGAGGGAGCAAGCCACACTGTGGGTGTCATTAGACACCCCCAGTGTGGCTCAAGATCGAGCCTGCACAAGTACCTCCCTAGCAAGTAGCTGTGTAGAGGGACACTAAGAAGGCAGGAGGAGCTAGAGTTCTGGCAGGGGTCTCCAAAAGTGGAGGAATGGGGCTGATCTATTCAAAACCATTGTACCCTTACAATGAATGCAGATTATGTGCTCTTTTTTGTTGAGGCAGTAATTCTGGCTTCCTGGCCTCAATCAGCTGCCACGACTGGTGTCGTTTTATGCAGATAAACATAATTAAACATAATTGGTTATAGATTTAGTCATAGTGAAAACATAGTCATAATATAAACTGATTTAGAATATTTTCTAAGCTAAGTGACCGTTCTTTTTACTTGGTGCCCAGCTACTCTCTATTCCCTTGTAATGACAATATAAAGACCTAAACAAATTACATACTTTTTACACACATTTCTTGTTTCTTTTTTTTTAGATAATCAGCAAAAATGTATATTACCAACAGCCAGCCAGAGGACAATTGTCCTATTTCGAATTCGAGGATTTATTGCGGCACAAAGTCAATAATGGCATTGGGGTGGCTAAGTTCATATACTAATCTATAGCTATCTATATATTGTTTGGATGGAGCCATAGCCCAAAATAAATAGGGTCCCTAGCAACTTTACTATTACAGGAGCGGAATCACTGTATGCACCAGTGGGTCTTATTTTTTTCCTCTTTGGGGCTGTAAAGATAATAGCTTCTATGCTCAGCTGCTCTACAAATGAGATCATGTATGCTATCTAACCATGTTCATGGGTAAAAATATGTGGCTGCTGGACTCTAGGATGAGGATCAGAGGCAATTTATATCCTTCTCAGCCATTGAAGCACTGCCTGTTGCTTAATCAGCAACAACAGTCAGCAAAATATAACTTAAAGATTCCCTTATGGATGCACTCTTCCACACACATGCAAATTTCCTTGTTGATTCTTTTGTGCATTGTGCTTTTTGTCCAGCACCAATAGAAAATATGAATTAAAAAAATAATAACTGTTAGCTCTTTAGGCCTATTTTATTTCCTACATTGCTTTCAATGTCTACCAAGCTAGCTAAATTAATATTTATCTTTGCAAAACATGAAACAAGCACAGCTAATTAATACCCAAAGGACAGACCTTAACTAATTAAATCCTCTCAGACATTAACTAATTAAGTAATCATCATGGGCCTATAAAAAGCGATAGAATGCAACCTATCTGCACTGTTTTGCTTATCTCACAAAGCAACACCTCTGACATAAATATATATATATATTGATGATGCCAGAAATAAAAAGGTCATATCAGCAAGAAAGGCTAATTCAGTCCAAAAGGCCACTAATGCTTGAAAGGGAACTTCAGAGCAGAGGGCCTCAAGATTTATTCACAGGAGTGCTCCAGCAATTAGGCCAGTGGGTGACTTCTTTGGTGGGCCACTACACCACCAGCTCTGGGCCTCCAAATCAGCCAGATTAAAAAAAACTGCTTCTTATTTGAGCAGAACAAGGCCCTCGCAGTGGAATATATCAAACACTGTAACAAACTCAGTTGGTGGGGGGCACCTTCATATACTCATATGACCAAAACATAAACATCCACTGGATCGTGCTGCTGGAGCCATGCCTTTTTCTGTATCCAATGCTGGAGTTTGTAAATCAAATTGAACTTGCAAAAAGGCATTATAGGCAGGTTTGTTGTCTTGCTTTTTATTAAAATTTTTTGTTGCAGGGCATTTATGTAGTTCAGGCCGGTCACAACAACAGTCCCCAAAATACTATATGAACTAGACTAGAAATGCCTTCTAGTTTTAGCTTTTTGATATCTATCACCCAATCTAACATCAGTGTTCTCTGGATGTAGCTGCAAGAATTAATATTTTAGCCTAAGACTAGTGTATGTAATGTAGAATTGAGCATGTGGTCATACTTCTCCCTGTGTTTTAATGGTTTATAGCTTTGTGTGAATATGTGTTAACCTGTGTTTACTTGCACAATAGGGTAGGGTTTTATCATATGTTCTCTTGTTTATAATGATTCTTTTCTAGCTCTATTTAAAAAAAAAATTAACAAGAACAACTATTTCCATTGTACAGTTGACAATATACAACTATGGACTACATTTACACATGCGATATTTAGGTGTTTTCCCAAATACTGCATGCAATCCTGAAAATGTCAAATCACTATTGCTTTTTGCGGGATTTACTGCATAAAATAAAAATGCTTGGTTAATAATGCATAAAACGGGAGTTAAAGTAAATTCACAAAAGGAAATAAATGCGGTAATTAAGTAGTGGTCCCAGCATGAAATAGTTAAGGAACCCACACCCACCAGCATGCAGCCCAGCAGGTTAAGAAATGAGGGGTAGAGTGAGTGCCCCCCTCCTCCTGAACCATACCAGGCCACCTGTCCTCAACATGGGGAGGTGTTTTGGGGGTGCCCCGGTTGATGACATCACAAGAATGTGAGGTCACCTGATGATATCACTGGGTGGCCCAGTCCCTTAGTTTATTTAGCGACTGGAGGTGGTGAAGCATTCAGTGTGAGCATTCGTCTGGTGCAGACCTATTTTTTTGGACAGTGGGGGGGTCGAAGGTCTACGTTCAACTTTTTATTAAAAAGAACTTGTCCAAAACTGCCTCCTGTGTTTAGCTACACTACCCCATACTCATTTGCATAGGGAGGTGGAATGTGGGGGTCCTATTCTTAAAGGGGCTTTCAGATTTTGATAAACCCCCACCTGCAGACCCCCACAACTACCGACCAATGTTGTGGGGAAGAGGCCCTTGTCAACATGCACCCCTAAAGCACCCCCCATGTTCAGAACATGTGGAACATATTGTTATTTTTGTGATTTCAAAAAGGAGGCGAAATGCTGAATTTTAGGGCAATCCCAGAAAGTATGTAGGAGGTCACCTTTTTTACCACATTTCATGTGTTCTCAAGTGAGGTGTTAAATTTGGACATTCTGTCTGGGGTTAAATACCAATGATAGGTTAGCTTAAACGCAAGTTCCCACAGAGTGGAACAACATGTAGCTTTATAAGTGGAGTGACAAGCCTTTTCCCATTGATCTAACGGGAATGCTTGTCCTTAGGTCTCTTTCCCACCTAGATAGGGCGATGGAGCTAGTGAATGTAGCATTGGAGCCAAGTAAAGTATAAAACATTGATATTTCCTTTGTATGAGCCTTAGGAGATCTGTAAAACATTCAGGCTTTCTGTGGTATTGTACAAGTCCTCGGTGTAAGTGATAAAAGGTAATGTCGAGTCCGTAGATATAGGAATAAGTCAGAGTTTGGGAGTTGGTGTTGTGTTTGGAGGTCTGAGAAAGTTTTGATGGTGTCCCCATCTGTCAGATTGGATATGTGGGTTATCCCTTTGGCTTTCCAACTAGTGTAAGAGGTGGAAATCATAAGTTGCAGGGTCTCTACAGGGATGGGAAGTGTTGATTGGATGTTGTGAGTCAGGGTCATCTGTGTGAAATGGGTCCATACTTTAAGAGTAGCTAGTATAGTTGGGGACATGAGGGGGGGGGGCTTAGCACCCATTGAGCTGGTGAACAGCCATGCGGAGAGGTTATTGTGTGGAACTAAGGATTTTTCTATTTTACCCCAAATCGTGAGAGGAGGGCTGGGCAGGAACCATTCTCTAGCTTGCGTAAGGATGGAAGCCATGTAGTAGTCTCGGAAGGAAGCAGAGATCTTAAAGTCCAGATTTCTTGCTAAAGGTTATGATAGCCAAAACCTCGATTCCACTATTGAAGAGGTGGCCTCGAGAGATCGCTGCACTCTTTTATGTGATAAACCTTTAAATGTGAGTACTAGGGAAGACTTTGGTCTGGCCTTTTTAACCACTTTCTCAAGCCAACATTGGGCTATAAAACGGATCATTAAGAAGCATTGGCCTGTCATTAAGAATGATAGGATTTTGGGCCCTCTCCTATCAACTAACCCCAGAGTGCTATTCAGAGGTGCCCCAAATTTGAGACACTCATTAGCACCTAATGTTTTAGACTTACCCTCCCAACCAACGTTTTTGGGGGATTTTAAGGGCTTTTACCCTTGTGAGAAATGTAGAGCCTGTAATATCAATGCTATCCAAGGGAGAAGGTTTACTGACTTTGTTGCTACCGGTACTGGGAAAACGTATTCAATTAAAACTTTCATCACCTGTAGTACCAAGTGTGTGGTATACCTTTTAAGGTGCAAAATATGGGCTAGAATATGTCGGACGCACCACCTGTAAATTACAGGTCAGATGGGGTGAACTTTTCACCAACATTTTGGCGGGTTTTGACAAGCATAATGTGTCCAAACATCATGACCTAAAACACAACAGAGACCCCAAGCTGACGGTTTTTCTGGCCCTGGAGAAATATGTGCCCCACTGGCAGGGCAGCAATGGCAAGAGAATGATATCGAGGGCTGAAACCAGCTGGATCCATAAACTTGGCTGCCATGTACCTTTGAAGCCTTAATGTAGAGTGGGACATCAACTGTTTTATTAATAATAGTTGATGGTCCCACTCTAATGGAGATGTTTCATTCTTAACATTTCATTTAATGGCACATTCTATAATTTATCTCATCAGGAATTTATTAGGATTCAAACAAAATTTATTAATAAATATACATACTTTATTTTACGCATTTGTTTGTTATGTATTTTTGTCTATTGGATTTGTTAACCCAATCTCCATGGCCTTTTGTGTATTACTACATATTTTTTATTTTTGTAAAATCTCTTTGAGCATTTTCTCTATATGTTTTTATGCAAAGGAATTTTTGTGTAAAATCCATCTTATTTCTCTGATTTACAGTAGATCAGATAATTTGGCATTATGGTACAAAACAATCCTCTTTCTCTTTTTATCAATATTAGAGGAATCCTTTTATTCGATTAAGTAAATAGTTTTAATTCACATTTTTTCCCTTTTATTATTAGTTATACAGCGGTAATACGCTATTTCAACCACAAGATGGCATGGAGGTTCAGGTCCGTGACTAACATCCTGTATTTTCCGCCTATTGCTAGCTCCGTGTTCCATGTTCTAGCCAATAAGTTTGTTCTGCTCATACCCTTGGGCTGTATAAATGGCGTGTGCACGATGGAATGCGTGTGCCCCTGATGACGTCATTACGACGAAACGATCATCGGGCAGACACACACACATTGCGCATGCACTAATAGCCTGAGGCGATTTGACACTGTACGGAGCATTTTACCTTGCAAGGATCTCTTTACTCTCCATGAGGGAGAGCGTTTTTTTTTGTTTTTATTCAAGTATTTTTTAAATAAAACCCCCTTTCTTTTACACCTACACTATGGGAATGTATTTTTTCTTTTCATATGGTGTTTGATATTGCATGTTCGTGCGGGATCATCTGTGTTAACCCTGTGTGGAGCCGTGGACCCTGGTACCTCCTGTATGAAGGGACGCTACAATTCTCATGTCATCCATCTGTTATGCCTGTTTAGACTTTCCTGAAAGGGATAATTCGCAAGCTCTTTGGTAAGCCTTTTATCCTAATGGTGTCAGGTCACTTATATGAAATTGAGCATCCTCTTTCTCACCCTCGGATCTTCTACACTGGACTATTGTCATTTTCACTTAAGTGGACTTCCCTTCATTTGAAACAGAAGAGGCTGATTACCTCTTTCTGTGTGTGGACTCACTGGCCCAGATTCACAGAGCGATTAAGCCTGCGTAACAGGAGATGCGCGGCGTAAGTCTAAATGTGCGCGTGTGTTTCGATGCACGGCATCCCCAAAACGAGATAAGCAAGAAATCTACTTTTTTTTGTCCAGCGTCATTTCGTTAGACAGGCGCATCCGTCCGCGCAAAACTGCGCTAGACAGACCATTGATTTGCTAGTCAAATATGCTAATGAGGGACTTACAGGGATCCACAAAAGAACGTTGGGGCAGCGCAGGCTACGCAGTGTGCGCAACAGCAAAATGTCCTGTCTAAAATTAGACCATATAAAAGCTGGTCTAAAAAGAGAAAAAACGTCAGATAAAGCAACACTGTTAGTGAGGAGCTCAGCAGTCACACGTGTTGCACAACAATCTGTATGCCAACATGCCAGGGGCATCGTCGCGCATAGCTATACTACTGACTTTAGATGAGCAAAGAAGGAGGAGGGCATGGAGGAGGGCACGTGAGAGGATATACCGCACACGCATAGACCTCTTTGGCATGAGTGATTCTGAGGTGTATCGCATCTTCAGATTCACCCCTCATGCCATCCTGGAATTAACCACAACCTTGCAGGAGGACATCACCAGCCGAACACACCGCTCACATGCAGTGCAGCCACTGGTCAAGGTCATGGCAACACTCCATTTCCTAGCCAGTGGCTCTTTTCAGCGTACAAGTGGAGTGGTGGCTAGGATGTCACAATCCTCCATGAGCAGATGTGTGCACCAGGTTGTCCCTGCAATCCTCAGACGCATGGCCAACCAAATCATCAAACCCACCACTGAGGACCTGCGGCTGAAGGCAATGACAGATTTTTACAGAATTGCCAGATTCCCACGCACCGTGGGGGCCATTGATTGCACACATGTGGCACTCCAGCCCCCCCATGAGACAGAGCACATATGCCGCAATCGGAAGCATTGGCATTCCATCAACGTACAGATGATAGTCGATGCCCAAGGCCTCATATGGCACGTCCGTGCCAAACACCCAGGGTCCAGCCATGACAGCTACATATACAATCAGAGCCCCATCCGAATGGAATTCGATCAGAACGTGTATGGGGACACCTGGCTGGTTGGTGAGTGACATGGGTGGCAGGCATGACTGTACCCCCCCATGATGCACACATCACAAGGGGCACATGCATGACTAACATCCTCCTGTCTTTTCCCTTACAGGTGACTCTGCATATCCACTGGGACCCCATCTCATGACTCCTTTCCGGAACCCCCAAACCCCAGGAGAAGAAAGATACAATCAAGCCCATGCCCAAACACGTGCAGTGGTGGAGCACACCTTTGGCCTCCTGAAGTCACGTTTCCGATGCCTGGATAAGTCTGGGGGTACCCTCTTGTATTCCCCAAACTTTGTGTGCCATATCATCGGTGTCTGTTGCCTGCTGCACAACTTCGCAGTGAGAAAGGGGCTACAGATTGACCTACGTGATGACCTGACCCCCCAACCAGACAATCCCCCCTAACCGAGGTTACCCCGTCTTCTGAGGGAAGAGCAGCCAGGAGACAGCTCACATTGGGCATCTTTGCACGTTAAACACACACATTAATCATGGCACAATGAGAATGCATGCATGCACACCACTGTGGTCCCTAGCACACACACCCAACATCCTCATCAAATTGGATTGGCACCAGTCCACCATGCAGGACTTGTGAGCAGCAACGCCACGCCAAGGCTCCAATTATGTCACTGTACATTCATACACCATTCACACGGACCTGGGGATCACTTCTCCCTGGTCCTGGGGAACCCTTCTCCACCAAAATTGAGGGTGACACCCCTTTTCCAGCAGGAATGTCACCCCCACATTCAAACAGAATTCACAACCCAAAAAAAAAAAAAAAAATTACCAGCAAAATCAAAAAATGTCCAGCAAAAAAAAAAAAAAGGGGAAAAACAAATTAGTGCCCTTGACGTGAGCCACACCTGGGGCGCCCCCGGCAATGGCCCCGGCTCCTCTGGGGAGACTCATGGGGGAGGGGGTAAACTGGGAAAGTAGGAGCAGCCCCTGGTCTCTGCCCACCTGGTGGCCTGCCCTCCAAGGCCACGGCTATTCTGTCCAGGGCAGCACCAAGTGTTGCCGTGTTGGCCTGGATAGCCTGGGTAAGGGCCCTCACATCCTGCCCAACGCCTGCTGATGTAGTCTGCAGGTCGTTAAGGCAGTTTGTGAAAGCCCGGGAGTGGCAGTCCAGGTTCCCAAGCGTATCCTTGATGAAGGACAGGCTCTCCTCCATCTGCACCAATGTCTGGCTGACCTGTCCCAGATGGCGGGTCTGGAGGAACTGGTCCCTTCTCAGAGTGGCGGGCAGGAGATCGGCCACCCTCCTGGTCTTCTGGGTCGCCTTCCTGCCTCCAGCTGATGCTTGTGGCCGGGGAGAAGGGGAGGCCCTTGGGAGGGGAGCCATGTTGGGGGAGGAGGGGGGGGGGGGCTACCCCTTAGGGAAGGCTGGCTTCTGCCGGCCAGAGGGGAACGGTCCTCCAACAACAATAGGCCAGTGCCTGACATGGACTCCACCTCCTCCTCAACCTCCTCCTCTTCAACCTCCTCCTCCTCTTCAACCTCCTCCGCGGACTCCGGCCTTGTCGGGGGGGCCTCATTAGGCTGCTGTCCTGGGGATGGTGCGGTCAGGCCAGATGGCCCAGCACCCTCCTGCACATCTGTGGATGACACAAAACATTCACAGGTTGGAGGATCCACACACTTGCCACATATTCCCTTTCACCCCCTCCCCCACACACGCTACACACCTGATAGGGCAAAATAACCTTACCTGGCATCACGCCTTCATGACTTGAGTCATAGTCGGCAGGCCCTCCACTTCTTGCCTATGAAAGGTCTGGGCCACCGCACGCTCCTCCGCTGTCAGCCTAACAGGGCATGGTGGGCCCCCTCCTGTGCCCCTGGCATGGGCAAGCATTCTGGCCAGCTTCTTTTTGACCAGACACCGGAGGTCATTAATCTTTTTCTCAATCCCAGACCGGTTCCGTGTCTCTCCCTCCCCCGCTGAATTCACCTGGTCAGTGATCATGTCCAAAATCTCTCTCCTCCTGGCCGGGGTGGTGTTGGCACTGTCCGGGCCATGGAGGAAACGCCCATAATCGGAAATGGCCCGGGCAAGAATTTGTTTCTCCCTTAAAGAAAATTTAAATTTTTTCTTCCTCTCTGTCATACTGAAAAAAAAACACTCCCAGTCAATAAAAATCACTCACAAAAACAAGCACGACCAATCAAGCAAGAAAACAAACAAACAGAAAAATATCAAACAAAAACTCTCACCAACACTCAGCAAAAAGCAGTCACAAAAACAAACAGGAACAATCAAGCAAGAAAACAAACAAACAGAAAAATATCAAACAAAATATCTCACAAACACTTAGCCAAAAAAACTTTCAAATATCTTCTAACAAACACAAGATCACACAGTACACAAATCTGACAAATACAAATCACAACGCAACTAACAACAGAACAAAAGCACCTTGCTGTATAGGGAGGGATACAAAGGGATGTACTTTTGCAATGGAAGTGCGTTTGTGTGTGTCTATTTATGCTGTCTGCGTAGTTCATGATTTTGCCCTAGTCCATTTGCAATTTCACTGATTGCGCCATTCCCGAGCTGTGAGCATGCGCACAGAGGTGCTGACATGGTCTGCTTCAAGCGCGCATGCGCGAGCCGGCCGGCCCTTCATTTGCATGGGGTCACGGCTCATTTCAATGTAACACGCCCACGTCCTTCCCAATTTGGATTACTCCGCCTTGCGCCTCAGAAATAACGTTGCGTAGGCGCTATTTTCTGCGTAAAAGCGAAGAGAATAGGGTGATTGCGCGGCTGCATTGCGCAAGTCTAACGTAAAGGCGGTGCGCTACACCGGTCCAATAATGCACAGATGTACCTGAATCTGGCCCACTGTGTTTTTATTTAGTCACTCACAGTTTTAGTTCCAAGTACATGTTTTATTTATTTCAGTATCACATTGTATTTTGACTTAACAGAGGTCTAACTCTGTCTACACGTGTTTATAAATCCATTATTAATTTTTCTCACATTCATTATTTATAGACTTATATCTTATTTCACGGATTTATAATTTATTTATTAATATGTAATATATTGATTTGTTACATCTGTTCCAGCGCTACACTGTTTTTGTATTACTTTCTTTTACACTTTATATCTGAGTTGTAGTGTTTAGCAGCAGGACATCCCTCTCGGGACATTTTCCTTTATTGTTTCTCCTTATATATATAGTTTTTCACATAGCGCAAATTCTCCCCATTTTTCCCCTTTCCCCTTTTTGCACATAACTATTTACACTGTTTGGTAAATTACCGCAGGTTTTCACTACTAAAATATGACTGTATTTTAGTAGCGTTTTTTAGTGACTTTAAATAATACTTTTTAAACTGCTCTCTGCTGCATTTTACCGCATATTAGGATGCGGTAAGATACCGCTTTGTGAATGAAGAGCTTCTGTTCCTCATACAGCCCGTGTTCACCATATGCAGCCTGTTTCCACCAAATGCAGCCTGTGTCCCCCAAATGCAGCCTGTGTCCACCAAATGCAGCCTGTGTCCACCAAATGCAGCCTGTGTCCAACAAATGCAGCCTGTGTTCACCAAATGCAGCCTGTGTTCACCATGAAGCCCGTGTCCACCAAATGCAGCCTGTATCCACCAAATGCAGCCTGTGTCCACCAAATTCAGCTTGTGTCCACTATGCTG
Source organism: Rana kukunoris (assembly GCA_029574335.1). Classification (NCBI taxonomy): domain Eukaryota; kingdom Metazoa; phylum Chordata; class Amphibia; order Anura; family Ranidae; genus Rana; species Rana kukunoris. Next base: position 284,362,948 of record CM056052.1, read on the forward strand.
CCTGTGTTCACCAAATGCAGCCTGTGTCCACCAAATGCAGCCTGTGTCCACTATGCAGCCTACCTGTGCAGGGGAGGGCAGGAACAGGAGAGCCGCCCAGGTGATGAGAGCACAGTGCGGGGAACACATGATAACACTTTTAATTTAAATTGCCATGTTCCCGCCAATCAACGTCATATTCAGACCCTCCCCTGGCCGGGGAACTTTGACTTGACAGATCACCCGTCACCAGGATTGGACGGGTGATCTGTCTATCAAAGTCCAGGGACCAGGAGGCGGGGCTGGATCTGACAGCATGCGGCGAACCCGGCAATTAGAAAAGGAAACTGTTATCGCTGTGTTCCCTGCGCTGCACTTTAAACATTCGGGCGTCTCTCTCTCTCTTCGACTTCTGCGGTCACTGGGAGAAGGACTCCCATTCCACGTAGGCTGCCGGTGGTGCTCGCTCCCCTGGCTCCCAGGCTGCCTTTCCTCGTCAGCCCTCAAAGTCCACTTGCAAAATGCGAGCAGGCGAGTCGATTTTTTGAGGGCTGACTTAGGGTATATAAATCTCCAAATGGTTACAAGCTTACACATACATGATGACTATGCACATCAATGTCACAATTAATGCATGCATTTTACTATTTTTATCTCACCATTGGGATAATCCCCACTCTGTTTAAGCCCTTCCAACTGCATCTGGGCTCTTTAAGTGGATTTAAATGCCGGGCCACTAAGACGGACACAGGGGTCACATGATTGGAAAGCTCCCGATCGCAAGTATGCATTGGCACCTGTTCCATACTGTGCTTGGAGCAAAATAAAGTGTTTACCTAGGGCTGCATCTTTGGCCGCTAGTCATTAAAGTCACATATATGCACCAGGTTGGCGGAAAGTGGTTAAATTCCAATTAATTTTTGGGCAAACAAATTACTACAATTTACAAATTAATTCTTCTTATAATTACATTATCTTTCTAATTGCTTATTTTTTTGTTAAAGGCACACAGCCCCTCAACAAGCTCCCCTACATAAAAAAAACAGATTATTGAGGTCGGCTATGTATTTTGGGGGACCCTTTGGAGAGATGTAATTTTTGGCAATTTAAATGTCAGTTGACAGCAATTTAAATTGTATAATTATTTTCCTTTGTTTCACAGTCTGGAGTTAGGCTAGGAGGCCAGTAGCTATAGCAGTGAAGCAGCACCCACCGACAAGCGGGACAGGTATACACACAGATCACCCTGGTTGATGATACAGGTTCACCTGAGGTGCAGGGAAAGTACTAACTGATATTCACCAGAGCTCCTGATGGTGGAGATGGGTTTCGCTCCATGTTAGTATCAGGTCACGGTTCTCAGAATCGCCCCACCAGGAGGTGAGCAAACCAGTGTCCAATAGCAGATATAACAGGTAGGGATCAAGCAGAAGCATCGTCAGTAAACAAGCCAAAGTTCAGTAAAGAATGGTTACAGGTTGGGATTAAGCAGAATTGTAGTTGAGGAACAAGCCAGAGGTTGGTAACGAATGGTAACAAAGATACGGACGGCAGCAGCAAGAGAGACGAAAGTGATATATTGGCTGGAGAGAGAAAAATAATATGGCAAACAGGAAATTAAGAGACATGGCTTCAATTTACGAAGCACATGAGAGGAGCAAAAAGCTCAAGGTTCAAGACAAGCAAGGTTCAAGGCAAGATCATTCAAGGAACTGTCCAGGAAAATCACTTAGCTACTCCTGTGTACATTGCTAAATTAAAAACAGGTTATCTATATAGTGATCATACCAACAGATATAGATATTGTTCAGTGTCTAACTTGGTGGGTAAATAGGGATAGGAGGATCCATTCTTTGTGTAGCGCCTGGTTATTTCAAAGTACCGGTGCTAGTTCAATTTAGAGGGGCATCGGAGTGTTAATTGACTCTGATCCAGTTAATATGTTTAAATTTAAGTCTGATCTGTAACCAGCGCTGGAACACACTACACGAGGCCGCCCAGCAGGCGGCCTTTTATAGTGTGGGGCGTGTGCTAAAGCCCTGAGCCATAATTGGCCAAAGCCACCATGGCTTTGGCCAATTATGGCTCTCCGTTTTTTGCGCACTGTAATTGGCCAAGCATGCGGGTCATAGTGCATGCTTGGCCAATCATCAGCGCGCAATGCCGCAGTGAATTATAGGCCGTGGTGCGTCACTCGAATTTGGCGTGAACGACCAGTTTTGTTCGTATTTCGACGAACGGTCGAACATACAATGTTCGAGTCGAACATACGTTCGAGTCGATCACAAAGCTCATCCGTACCGACAATGTAATTTTGTTGCTGCATTTGAAGAAGTCATGGAATGATCACCCCTTTTAAGTTTTTGTTTCACTTTTTTTCTTTTTCCTGGATCCACGTTTTGGGCCGTAAGATGAAGAACTTCGGGGGGAAATGTTGTGATATGTTAGTAAGATTAGGTTTCATCGCAGCAAGAAAAATAGAAAGAAGAAGAGACGTTTTTTTTTTTTCCTTCCTCTGATTGCTCTAATTTGAGCATGGACTGCCTTATGTTGGTAGTACCAGCACACTGACCGCTAGGGGCAGTGTTCTGCAACCTTACCACTGCAGAAAGAATAACTTGTGTATATTTTCTTCTACGCCTTTGCAGTTTGTGAACTCTTAGCACTTATTTTGGAAGTGTGTAACACCATAGGCGTTACTTTATACAGAACGAGCACAGCTGTATCATCCCTAGACAGCTGCGCTCCATTCAGCACCGGGTCATCGACACTTTCGACGTGCCGTCGAATCCTGCGTCCCGTCCAGCTTCCTCATCTCGTCATTTCCGACGTGCCGTCGAATCCTGCGCTCCACGCTGGAACGCGGAAGCGCGCCCAGCGTGTGTCCCGCGACAGGCTATCTATTTAAACCTCCTCTGATCACGGCTCGGCGTCTGGTTATTGTAGTTGACGCTCGCCGCCATCTGAAACCCAAGACCTCCTCCAGAGTCCCACAGAGTCCTCACCTTGTAAGGAGACCACCAGGTTACAGCACCAAGTTCTACCCACGGACCCTCTTACTTCCTATGACCTGCTGCTTGACCACAGAGCTCGCAGTCTACAGAACCATAGAGGCATCCTGCACCTGCTACTATTCACTCTTCAGGAAGGGACCGCACACCTGGTCACATCTAAACCGCAAGTAGCCACAACTGACTGTATCAAGCCTGTATACTCAGAATACTGTACATCCTGGATTGCATACTATGATATGTTCTTGAATGCATGATACCATATATTTGTAGTGACTGAGACATATACCCAGGTTTCTCAAATAACCTATGGTAGATGCACCACACCATCAATAGGAGATATACCGCAGGAGGTTGTGATGAAATAACCCCATGAGCTCTGTTTAACATCATAGAGCAACCAGGTGGTTTAATCTGAGTATCCTCCAGAATAAGTAGTTACCATTTCATCTCCTATTCATGGTGACGGCGTAGCCGTTACAGAATAACCAGACCTTATATATACATAGATGGATCCCGCTGATTTAGCGAATCATCTACTGGGACTCACTCAAAGGGTAGATACCCTAACTAACTCCTTAAATGAATTCCGCCTTGAAAATGAAGCTCTCCGCCAGCAGAACCTTGCTCACGTTAGAGAGAGACCAGAACCAAAAGTCTGTTCTCCAGAACCTTTCTCTGGGGATAGAAATTTTTTTCCGGCAATTCATCAGCTCTTGTCGCTTGATGTTCGAGCTACGTCCCCGTACTTACTATTCTGATAGGATTAGAATTCTCACCCTCATCTCATACCTCAGGGGTGAACCGAGAGTTTGGGCCGACGCCTATCTAGAAGAACACGGAGATCTCCTTGGAGCCCTGGACACTTTTCTCGCAGAAATGTCCCTCCTTTATGAGGATCCCAACAAACAGTTGACTGCTGAAAATTCCATCAGAAATCTCAAACAGGGGAAAAGACCAGTGGAGGACTACATTTCTGAATTCAAATGTTGGTGCCGAGAGACCCAGTGGTCAGATGTCGCACTCAGGAACCAATTTCGGCTAGGCCTGACAGAAACTTTGAAAGACGAAATCGCACGTGTAGAACTTCCACCATCCCTAGAGGATCTCATGCAACTGTCCATTACCATAGATCGACGTATTCGAGAGAGAAGAGCTGAACGTGCCAATGCGTTTTCTCCTTCACCTTTCAGGAGAGCCAGATCTCCCCCCAAGGAGCTTCCTATGGAGCTTGGTGCGATTAAAGGTCCTTTAAGCACAGCGGAGAAACAACGCCGCAGAGACCAAAACCTCTGTATGTACTGTTCTGCTCCTAACCACGTTGTATCCACCTGTCCCCTTCTTAAAAGGAATTCGGAAGGTAAAGATCACCACAAAAACAAATTTAATTTCACTGGTACAATTTCTAATCGTTACATTATTATTCTTCTTACATTACAGTGGGAGCAAAAAAGTTTCTCCACTGAAGCAATGGTCGACACTGGAGCCTGTGGAAACTTTATTGACTCTAAGATTGTAGATTCTAATAAAATACCTTGTGTGATTAAGCAAACCCCTGTGTCACTCACTTTCATTGATGGTTCCAGTTCTCCCACAGGTCCAATCACATTCCAAACCTCACCCCTTTGGCTGACTTGCGCTCCAGGTCATACTGAGAGCCTCATTTTTGATGTCATCCAATCACCTCTATTTCCAATAATACTCGGATTACCTTGGTTACATCTTCATCAGCCTACTATCCAATGGTCTACTAGTTCCTTAACCTTACAATCCTCTTTCTGTAAAGAGAACTGTTATCCTAATTGTTCTATCTCTTTCACAGAGATCTACCCTCCTGATCTTCCACCTTATCTACATGATTTCGCCGACGTTTTTAGCAAAACCAAGGCAAACTTACTTCCCCCACACAGGGTCTATGATTGCCCCATAGATATTATAGCTGACGCACCGATCCCAACTGCTCGGATTTATCCATTATCCCAACCTGAACTTGTACACCTCAAGGATTATATCGATGAGAACCTCAAAAAAGGTTTTATCAGACCTTCAACCTCTCCAGCGAGTGCAGCCATGTTCTTCGTAAAAAATAAAGACGGCTCACTCCGACCAATTATCGACTACCGTGCACTCAATAACATTACTATCAAGAACAGATATCCACTTCCATTAATTCCGGAACTCATCGAACGACTCCAGACCTCAAAGATCTTCACTAAACTAGATCTGAGGGGTGCCTATAATCTCATAAGAATTCGATCTGGTGACGAGTGGAAAACAGCTTTTAAAACACGCTATGGCCTCTACGAGTACACCGTAATGCCCTTTGGGTTATGCAACGCACCTGCAACCTTCCAATATTTCATCAACGACATTTTCAGAGATTTGCTCGACGTTTGTGTTGTGATTTATTTGGATGACATTTTAATCTATTCAGATTCTCCCCGAAGAACACATCAAACATGTACGCTGGGTTTTGGCCAGATTGAGAACACACTCTTTATATGCCAAACTTGAAAAGTGTGTTTTCAGTCAGCGCAGCATTTCTTTCCTGGGATATCTAATTACCCCAAACGGAATACAGATGGAATCATCGAAGGTACAGTGCATATTATCCTGGCCAGTTCCCCACTCCAGGAAGGCTCTACAACGTTTTCTCGGATTCTCTAACTACTACAGAAAATTCATTAAGGATTTCTCTACGATCGTGAAACCATTAAACAATCTCACTAGTAGCAAGACGCCTTTTTTCTGGTCTGATCAGGCACAGAAATCTTTTGACCTTCTGAAGCTCAGTTTCACCTCCGCACCAATCCTACAACTTCCTAACCCACTTTACTATTTCACCTTAGAGGTAGATGCCTCGCACTTTGCTTTGGGAGCTGTACTCTCCCAACAAGCTTCATTATCTGAACCGCTACATCCGGTAGCCTTTTACTCTAGGACATTATTACCTGCTGAAAAAAATTACCCCATTGGGGAAAAAGAACTCCTTGCCATAAAGGATGCCCTAAGTAATTGGAGACATCTCTTGGAAGGTTCCAAACACCCCATTACCATCCTCACCGATCATCGCAATTTGCAACATTTGAGGGCCTGTAAAACCCTTTCTGCCCGCCAAGTCAGATGGAGTCTATTCTTTGATAGGTTCGATTTCAACATCTCCTATCGTCCTGGTACAGAGAATGTCAAGGCTGACTCGTTGTCACGTATGCATGACAACCAGACAATTGAAACACCTCCCCTTTCTATTATCCCACCTGATCGATTCATTGGAGCATCTGTTCCTTTCTTGGATTTACTGATCCAATCTCTCCCTAGCGAAGTACCCCAAATCCCCCAGGGTCTCAAAAAGGAACCTAACGGGTTATTCACCTACAACAATAAGATCTACGTGCCCGCCTCTTTACAACCTCTACTTCTCAAACAACTTCATGATGCTCCTCTGGCAGGTCATCCAGGAATAAGTAAAACCATTCATTTAATTAAAAGAAATTACTGGTGGCCCAAGCTTTCACAGACAGTCAGTGATTATGTCAATTCCTGCGTGATATGTGCCTCCAACAAACATTCCAGGAAGCCACCTTACGGACTCCTTACTTCAATCCCAATACCTGAAAGACCCTGGGACGTGGTCTCTATGGATTTTATTGTCGATCTCCCCAGGTCCCAAGGTGCCAACACAATTCTAGTTACAGTAGATTTATTAACAAAGATGGCTCACTTCATCCCATTAAAAAATCTACCAACTGCTCTAGAGACTGCAGAAGCCTTCCTTCAGAATGTACTTAAACTACATGGGTTGCCCTCCCAGATTATCTCGGACAGAGGCACTCAATTCATTTCTAAATTCTGGAGAGCCCTTTGCCAGGCCTTGCAAATTGATCATCGAATGTCCACTGCTTATCATCCGCAAACAAACGGACAAACAGAACGAGTAAACCAAACACTGGAACAGTATTTACGCTGTTATTGCACCCATCTACAGGACGACTGGATGCAGTTTCTTCCTCATGCCGAATTTGCGTATAATAACGCTTCTAGTTCTTCCTCCGGATTCTCTCCTTTTTATGCAAACTATGGGTTCCATCCCAAATCTGCCCCAGTCTCCGTTCTCCCTAACCAAGTTCCCGCTGTAGAACATTACCTCTCTACCTTAAAGAGGACCCTAGGAATACTCCATTCTAATCTCACTGCAGCGCAACAAAGACAAAAGAAGTATTATGACTCCCGCAGAACTCCACCTCCTACATACAAAATTGGAGATTTGGTTTGGCTCTCCACTCGAAATCTACGTCTTAATATCCCTTCAAGAAAACTCGGTCGCCAATTCACTGGTCCATTCTCCATTTCTCATATCATCAACAACAATACCGTTAAACTACTTCTACCTCCGGATTGGAAGATACATCCTTCTTTCCATGTCTCACTCATTAAGCCTTTCACTCCTAATCCGTTCCCTAATAGAGACCCTCAACCCCCTTCTCCTGTTGAGGTTCTCGGCGAGACTGAATATGAGGTTCAGAAAATTCTGGATTCCAGGAGACATGGATCTTCCCTGCAATATTTAATCCGTTGGAAGGGTTACAGCCATCTTGATGACTCCTGGGTAGACTCCTCCGACATTCATGCTCCCCGGCTCGTCAAACAATTCCACCGCAGATACCCTGATAGACCATCACCTTCTGGGTGTATATTTGGGAGCCCCTTGAGGAGGGGAGTATGTAACACCATAGGCGTTACTTTATACAGAACGAGCACAGCTGTATCATCCCTAGACAGCTGCGCTCCATTCAGCACCGGGTCATCGACACTTTCGACGTGCCGTCGAATCCTGCGTCCCGTCCAGCTTCCTCATCTCGTCATTTCCGACGTGCCGTCGAATCCTGCGCTCCACGCTGGAACGCGGAAGCGCGCCCAGCGTGTGTCCCGCGACAGGCTATCTATTTAAACCTCCTCTGATCACGGCTCGGCGTCTGGTTATTGTAGTTGACGCTCGCCGCCATCTGAAACCCAAGACCTCCTCCAGAGTCCCACAGAGTCCTCACCTTGTAAGGAGACCACCAGGTTACAGCACCAAGTTCTACCCACGGACCCTCTTACTTCCTATGACCTGCTGCTTGACCACAGAGCTCGCAGTCTACAGAACCATAGAGGCATCCTGCACCTGCTACTATTCACTCTTCAGGAAGGGACCGCACACCTGGTCACATCTAAACCGCAAGTAGCCACAACTGACTGTATCAAGCCTGTATACTCAGAATACTGTACATCCTGGATTGCATACTATGATATGTTCTTGAATGCATGATACCATATATTTGTAGTGACTGAGACATATACCCAGGTTTCTCAAATAACCTATGGTAGATGCACCACACCATCAATAGGAGATATACCGCAGGAGGTTGTGATGAAATAACCCCATGAGCTCTGTTTAACATCATAGAGCAACCAGGTGGTTTAATCTGAGTATCCTCCAGAATAAGTAGTTACCATTTCATCTCCTATTCATGGTGACGGCGTAGCCGTTACAAAGTGTCTCTTCGGAGGGAAATTCTATCGAGAAGGATCATCACCATAATCGCAATCATGGGAGTTCAGTCCAGGAGGGTCTATGGCAGAGACTTTTCCTTCAAGTTTCGAGTGATACTCTGGCTGCCAGGTCAGTGAGAGAGGCCTGTCCACTGTACACTAAGTCCACTCAGGCAGGAGTGGCGCAAGAAGTGTTACACGTGGGAGCAGGACTGTTTCCCTATTACTACGCCTGAATCTGCTTTTCTCCTTCTCCTTTCAACTCTACCTTTCACCACAAGTTTACAACTACAACTACATTCACCATACACCCTAAGTCCGTGTACACACGATTCGTCCAAACCGAAAAAAATGGACTGAAGTCCAGTTTCATCGGTCCAAACCGACCGTGTGTACGTCGTCCATCATCCTTCAGACCAAAGTTTTAAAACTTGCTTTAAAATCGGACTGATGGACGCCTGACCATCGGTCCAAACCGATCGTTGGTACGCAAAAGCATCCGTTCAAAAACCCACGCATGCTCAGAATCAAGCCGACGCATGCTTGGAAGCATTGAACTTTTTTCAGCATGTCGTTGTGTTTTACGTCACCGCGTTCTGACACGATCGGTTTTTGAACTGATGGTGTGTACGCACATCAGACCATCAGGCCACTTTAGCGGTGACCCGATGAAAACGGTCTGTGGGATCATTCTCATCGGGTTGGACCGATCGTGTGTACGCGGCCTTAGACGGCGGAGGAGCCATGAGGTAACATGCCACCCAAAACAAACCAGCAGATCCTTCAGGGGTAGTGCTACATTTGTTATTACTAAAACTTTAAAAGTGCTGGTGTTCCTTAGCTTGTACTATGTACACTAACAAAAATGCATCTGTGTGCACTGCCTGCAGGTGAGCTAATCATGTAACCTGATATAAATAGCTATAACAGGCTGACATTAGGATGTCTGTGAAATCCCCATTAGACCTTTGGAGCTTATATCAGTGCAGATATTTTATTCTTTACTCTACCAGGATACAAGAGCTTGACAGGCCTTTACTGTCTTCCCTTTCTACATACCGGTAAATGGCAAAATAAGTTTGGTATGTACTTCACTGCACATAAGCACAAGTACATTTTATACTTTTCTCACAGATCCTCCATTGCAAACAAAATACAGGAAATTCAGTTTAAGATTATCTCTAGGTGATATAAGGTTCTCTGCATATTATTCACAATAAACAGACAATTAGAGATGTGGCTTTAGTGGCAATTCTGGTTTGCAAAGAAAAATTATTTCTATCAGATGTAAGGCTTGACCTCTACATTATAAAATGCAGAAGCTCTGCACGAGGGATAATTACATGTTTTTTACCCATTTCTCCTCTGCATCTAAGCACGAGCAATAATCCAAGATGGCATTGGCTCCCTCCTCTGCAACACAGATAAAGCTCCACAATGCTCAATAGATGACCTCTTGGGCTGCACTCCATCACCCCTGGGGTCTGATGCACTCTCTAAACTTTCTAGGAGCCCCTCTTAAACATATTTATATCCTAGAGATGGGTGGCACATGGAGACTTGCATAAAGGCTTTGCCTACAAATCTAGACTTTGAACAGTATGTGAGGCGCAAAGAAAACACTTACAGACAGTAAATTATAGCGCTGAAGAGAGACTTGGGAGTGAGGATTGAGGACATAGAACCCATAGCAGACAGTCTTTCTAGCTCTTTAAAATCCCATGAAGAAATTCTAAATAACCATTCTGTCCTGATTTGACAGATTATGTATCAACAAGACGACACTGAAAATAGGAACCGTCGCAACAACTTTAGAGTATTCTTTACACTCTGAGGCCACGTACACACGATCAGACCGGTCCGATGAGACTGGTCCGACAGACCGTTTTCATCGGACCACGCTGAAGTGGTCTGATGGTCTGATGTGCGTACACACCATCAGTACAAAATCCCATCGGGCCAGAACGCGGTGACGTAGAACACAATGACATGCTGAAAATACGAAGTTCAATGCTTCCAAGCATGCGTCGACTTGATTCTGAGCATGCGCAGGTTTTTGGTCCGATGCTTTTGTGTACTAACCATCGTTTTGGTCCGTCGGACAGTTTTTAAAGCAAGTTTTAAAACTTTGGTCCGACGGACAACGGTCCGATGGGACATACACACGATCAATTTGGTCCGATGAAACTGGTCTTCAGACCAGTTTCATCGGACCGGTCTGATCGTGTGTACGCGGCCTTAAAGGGACTACAGCTTTTAGCATAGACCAATTTCTGATCTATCAAAATATTTTAGATTTTTTTCTAAAGCTACGATTGGTTATATTCTCTGGTCTGATCGTGCCCTGATTAATTTATCTTTAGGATGCTCGCCTCCTCCCGGTGTTTGAATCATAACTTATTGAGACATACTCCTTGAAGTACGACAATTTCCAAGGCCATCAAGGATTTCATTGCTGATTACTCTATGGATCATACCAGTCCCTCACTAAATGGGAAGCCCTAAAATGTGTCCTTTGTGGCATCTTTATAGAACATGCCGGTTTAAAAAAGCCTCCACAACTTAGATCCAACGACTCTTAACTAAGATATGCCCTCTGGAATCCTCACACAAAAAAAGACTTGGCTCCAGTATTTTATTTGGAATTAACAAAGACTAAGCGTGATCCTTGACTCTCACTCCCTTATCGCTTGTGACAATTGGCAACATATCTATTATTCCTATGCAAATCGATGTAGACAACATTGGGCCAGAGTTCTTCATCTCTGACCTCCCCAACAACCCATTAACTTCATTACCAATTCTAATGCCGCGTACACACGAACATTTTTCAGCATGAAAAGAACTTTGTTTTTCAAAAATGTCATTTAAAATGATCGTGTGTGGGCTACACATCATTTTTCAGGTTCTGAAAAACGACAATTTATTTTTTGAATATGCTGCATTTTTTAACGTAGTTTTAAACAATGTCGTTTTTCGGGTTGTAAAAAATGATCGTGTGTGGGCTAAAACTACGTTTTAAACCCGCACATGCTCAGAAGCAAGTTATGAGACGGGAGCGCTCGTTCTGGTAAAACTACCGTTCATAATGGAGTAAGCACATTCATCACGCAGTAACAGACAGAAAAGCGCAAATCGTCTTTTACTAACAAGGAATCAGCTAAAGCAGCCCAAAGGCGAATAGAACTTCCCCCTTAGAGTGCCTGGGTACGTGTTGTACGTCACCGCGCTTTGTTCATCATTTTTTTTTAAACTCTGGTGTGTGGGCAACATCATTTTTAATGATGAACTTTGGGCCAGATTCAGGTACATTGGCGCATATTTTGACCGGCGTAGCGCACCTCCTTTACGTTAGACCCGCTCAATGTAGAGGCGCAATCACCGTATCCTCGTAGTATTTGTGCAGAAATTTGCGCCGGTGCAACGTAATTCCCGAGGCGTAAGGTGGAGTAATTCAAATTGGGAAGGACGTGGGGCGTGTTACATTGAAATGAGCCATGACCCCATGCAAATGAAGGGACGGCCGGATCGCGCATGCGCACATGAAGCAGACCATGGTTAGCACCTCTCTAAGCATGCTCACAACTCGGGAATGGCGCAATCAGTTAAATTGGAAATGGACCCGGGCAACTTAGTGAACTACGCAGAGAGCTTAAATAGACAGACACAAACGTCCTTCCTTTGCAAAAGTACATCCCTTTGTATCCCTTCCTATACAGCAAGGTGCTTTTGTTCTGTTGTGTGTTTGCGTTTGTTGCTTTGTGACTTGTCTTTGTGATATTTGTTGACTGTTTGAGCTAGTGTTTTGTAGAATAAATTTGATAGTGTCTTTTGGTGACTGGTTGTGCGACTTTTTGGTTGATAGATTTTGTTTGTTTGTTTTGTTGCTTGATTTTTCCTGCTTGTTTTTGTGAGTGATTATTGGTGATTGTTTGGGAGATAGTTGTTGTATGAATATGACTGAGAGGAAGCGCAAGACCAATTTTACTTTGGGGGAGAAACAAATTATTGCCCGGGCCCTTACCCAATATGGGCGTTTCCTGCACGGCCTGGAGAGTGCCAACACCCCCCCGGCCAGGAAGAAGGAGATCTTGCAGAACATTACCGACCAGGTAAATTCATTGGGGGGGGAGACCCGGACACGCGAGGGGATCGTTAAGAAGATCAATGATCTCCGGCGTCTGGTCCGTAAGAAGCTGGGGCAGATGGCAGCACATGCCAGGGGCACTGGAGGGGGCCCACCATGCCCTGTTAGGCTGACAGCGGAGGAGCGTGTGGTGGCCCAGACCTTTAATAGGTGGCAAGTGGTGGGCCTGCCTGGCTATGACTCCATTGAGGAGGCCGTGATGACAGGTAAGGTTTTTTTTCCTATCTGGTGTGTAGCATGTGTGGGGGGGTGGGGAAGGGAATATGTGGCACGTGTGTGGATCCTCCAACCTTTGAATGTTTTGTGTCATCCACAGATGTGCAGGAGGGTGCTAGGCCATCTGGCCTGACTGCACCATCCCCGGGACACCAGCCTGATGAGGACCCCCAGACAAGGCCGGAGTCCTTGGAGGAGTTTGAGGAGGAGGAGTTTGAGTTGGAGGAGGAGGTCATGTCAGGCAGTGGCTTGTTGTTTTTGGAGGAGTCTTCCCCTCTGGCTGGCAACAGCCAGCCCTCCATAAGGGGTAGCCCCTCCCACTCCTCCCCAAACAGGGCTCCCCTCCCAAGGGCCTCCCCTTCTCACCAGCCACAAGCATCATCTGGAGGCAGGAAGTCGTCCCAGAAGACCAGGGGGGTGGCCAAGGTTCTGCCCGCCAATCTCAGAAGGGACCAGGCCCTTCAGACCCACCATCTGGGACAGGTCAGCCAGACTTTGGGGCGGATGGAGGAGAGCCTGTCCTCCATAAAGGATACGCTTGGGGACCTGGACTGTCACTCCCGGGCTCTTACAAACTGCCTAAACGAACTGCAGACTACTACAGCAGACGTTGGGCAGGATGTGAGGGCCCTCACCCAGGCTATCCAGGCCAATACAGCAACACTAAATGCTGGCCTGAACAGAATAGCCATGGCCTTGAAGGGCAGGCCGCCAGGTGGGCAGAGACCAGGGGCTGCTCCTCCTTCCCCGGATTACCCCCCCATGAGTCTCCCCTGAGGAGCCAGGGGCGTGGCCGTGGGCGCCCCAGGCGTGGGTCACGCCAGCGGCATTAATTTGGTTTCCCCCTTTTTTTTTTGTGCTGGACTTTTTTTTTTTTGCTGGCAATTTTTTGTTTTTTGCTGGACAATTTTTTTTGGGTTGTGAATGATTTTGGAATGTGGGGGTGACATTCCTGCCGGAAAAGGGGTGTCACCCTCATTTGTGGTGGAGAAGGGTTACCCAGGACCAGGGAGAAGTGATCCCCAGGTCTGTGTGAATGGTGTATGAATGTACAGTGACATAATTGGAGCCGTGGCGTGGCGTTGCTGCTCACAAGTCCTGCATGGTGGCCTTGTGCTAATCCAATTTGATGAGGATGTGGCGTGTCTGTGCTAGGGACCACAGTGGTGTGCATGCATGCATTCTCATTGTTCCATGATTAATGTGTGTGTTTAACGTGCAAAGATGCCTAATGTGAGCTGTCTCCTGGCTGCTCTATCCTCAGAAGACGGGGTAGCCTCCGTTAGGGGGGGATTGTCTGGTTGGGGGGTCAGGTCATCACGTAGGTCAATCTGCAGGCCCTTTCTTACTGCGAATTGTGCAGCATGCAACATGCACCGATGATCTGGCACACAAAGTTTGGAGAATACAACAGGGTACCCCCAGACTTATCCAGGCATCGGAAACGTGACTTCAGGAGGCCAAAGGTGCGCTCCACCACTGCACGTGTTTGGGCGTGGGCTTCATTGTATCTTTCCTCTCCTGAGGTTTGGGGGTTCCGGATAGGAGTCATGAGATGGGGTCCCAGTGCATATGCAGAGTCACCTGTAAGGGAAAAGACAGGAGGATGTTAGTCATGCATGTGCCCCTTGTGATGTGTGCATCATGGGGGGACAGTCATGCCTGCCACCCATGTCACTCACCAACCAGCCAGGTGTCCCCATACACGTTCTGTTCGAATTCCATTGGGATGGAGCTATGATTGTATATGTAGCTGTCATGGCTGGATCTGGGGTGTTGGCACGGACGTGCCATATGAGGCCTTGGGCATCGACTATCACCTGTACGTTGATGGAATGCCAATGCTTCCGATTGCGGTATATGTGCTCTGTCTCATGGGGGGCTGGAGTGCCACATGTGTGCAATCAATGGCCCCCACGGTGCATGGGAATCTGGCAATTCTGTAGAAATCTGTCATTGCCTTCAGCCGCAGGTCCTTAGTGGTTGGTTTGATGATTTGGTTGACCATGCGTCTGAGGATTGCAGGGATAACCTGGTGCACACATCTGCTCATGGAGGATTGTGACATCCCAGCCACCACTCCACTTGTTCTTTGAAAAGAGCCACTGGCAAGGAAATGGAGTGTTGTCAGGACCTTGAACAGTGGCTGCACTGCATGTGAGCGGTGTGTTGGGCTGGTGATGTCCTCCTGCAGGGTTGTGGTTAATTCCATGATGGCAGCAGGGGTGAATCTGAAGATGCGATACACCTCAGAATCACTCATGCCAAAGATGTCTATGCGCATGCGGTACATCCTCTCCTGTGCCCTTCACCGTGCCCTCCTCCGTGCCCTCCTCCTTCTTTGCTCCTCTAAAGTCAGTAGTATAGCTATGAGCAAGGATGCCCCTGGCATGTTGGCATACAGTTTATTGTCCAGCAAGTGTGACTGCTCAGCTCCTCACTAACAGTGTTGCTTTAGCTGACATGTAGACGGATTGTCTAATTTTATTCCACCTTTTATATGGACTAATTTTAGACATGACGCGCAGCTGTTGCGCACAGCGCGTAGCCTGCGCTGCACCAACTTACTTTTGTGGATCCCCGTAACTCCCTCATTTGTATATTTGAATAGCAAATCAATGGTGTGTCTAGCGCAGTTTTGCATGCACGAATGCGCCGGTCTATCCAAATTACGCCGGTCGAAACAAATTAGATTTCATGCGTATATCGTTTTGGGGATGCGGCGCATCGATACGCATGTGCAGATTTAGACTTACGCCGCGCATCTCCTGGAACTCCGGAGTAATGGCTCTGTGAATCTGGCCCTTTGTTTTTTAGACAAGCTAAAAAACAACGTTTTTTTTCATGCTGAAAAATGATTGTGTGTACGCAGCATAAGACTACCAAGGTTCATATAATATAAGCATTACTACAGAATTCCACAACTTTTACTCTACCTTATAAAATATCCCTTCTATTCCCAACTCCAATACCTTGATGACTCAGAAAAATTCCATGTTGAACTACATACATGATACCACACTCCCAACAATAGATCATCAGACATCTTCCTTTTTGGATGAACCTTTGTCTGAATTGGCATTTTCACACCATTAAAGTTTGAAACTGGGGAAATATCCTGGGCCAAATGTATTTTTACCCAGATTTTTATAAAACAGATGCTCCTTTATTGGCTCCCTTAACCACTTGCTTACTGGGCATGATTTTTTCTTAGTTTCTGTGATAAAATTTTGCAAATGATTAATTTTTCTTCATAAATTTTGGCCACAATTTATACTGCTACATGTCTTTGATAAAAATAACTCAAAATTTTTGGAAATTATTTGGTCTGTGTGAAAGTCTACAAACTATAGTGCAAATCATAAAAAATTATCACATCTGATCACACCTGATGTATTGAAGGCCTATCTCAATTCTTGAGACCCTAACAAGCCAGGAAAGTGCAAATGCCCCCCAAATAACCACTTTTTAGAAAGTAGACATTCCAAGGTATTTATTAAGAGGCATGGTGAGTTATTTGAAGTTGTATTTTTTTCCCACAATTCTTTGCAAAATTAAGATTTTTATTTTTTATTTAAAAATGTTCTCAAAATTTTCATTTCAATAGCTTATTTCTCTCACATGGCATGCGCATACCACAAATGACACCCCAAAATACATTCTGCTACTCCTCCTGAGTAAAACGATACCCCATGTTTGAGACTTTTTCACTGCCTGGCCACATACAGAGGCCCAACATGCAGGAAGCGCCATCAGGGGTTTTAGGAGCATAAATTGCACATCTAACTATCTGACTACCTATTGCACTTTTGAAGGCCCTGGAACACCAGGACAATGGAATTACCCACAAAATGACCCCATTTTGGAAAGCTAACACCCCAACGCATAATCAATAAAGCATAATTAGTCTTTTGAATGGTTTATTTGTTTCCAGCAGTTTTTGGAAAATGTGGAAAAAAAATGAAAACGCATTTTTTTTACACAAAGTTGTCCGTTTCTAAGACATTTCCAACACATAGCATTTAGATAGCAAAAATGACACCCCAAAATACATTCTGCTACTCCTCCTGAGTAAAACAATACCCCATGTGTGAGACTTTTTCACTGCCTGGCCACATACAGAGGCCCAACATGCAGGAAGCGCCATCAGGGGTTTTAGGAGCATAAATTGCACGTCTAACTAGTTGACTACCTATTACACTTTTGAAGGCCATGGAACACCAGGACAATGAAATTACCCACAAAATGACCCCATTTTGGAAAGCTTACACCCCAACGTATCATCAATGAGGCATAATTAGTCTTTTGAACAGTTTATTTGTTTCCAGCAGTTTTTGTAAAATGTGGAAAAAAAATGAAAACGCATTTTTTTTTACACAAAGTTGTTGGTTTCTAAGGCCGCGTACACACGACCAAATAGATTTGTTCAAATTGGTCGGGCCGACCGTTTTGAACAAATCTGTCTGCTGCCGTTTTGGTTACACACGATCAAACCAAAATCCCCGCCAGCAGACAGCGCGCTGATGTGTCGGTGACGTGGCGGTGACGTTGACGCCGCCACGTCACCGCACCAGGAAGTAGAACACTTCCGCGCATGCATCGAAACCAGAAGACATGTCTGCTGGTTAGCATACTAACCAGCAGACATGTCGGGCGGATGGGTTCCCAGCCGACAGATTTGAAAGCATGCTTTCAAACCTGTTGGCTGGCCAAATTTGTCAGCTCGCCCGTACACACGATTGAATCTGTCTGCTGGGAAGGTCGGGCCGACCGTTTCCAGCAGATATATTTGATCGTGCGTACGCGGCCTTAGATATTTCCAACACATAGCATTTAGATAGCAAAAATGACACCCCAAAATACATTCTGCTACTCCTTCTGAGTACAACAATACCACATGTGTGAGACTTCTACACAGCCTGACCACATACAGAGATCCAACATGCAAGGAACATCGTCAGGTGTTCCAGAGACACATAGCATGCACATACCAAGAATTACACCCCAAAATACATTATGCTGAGCAAAGCGTAAACAAAAGATTACCTGTGGTAATAGTAGCGCATTTCTACACAGCAGGATAGCACTGGTCCAGGCAGCAGACAGGGACTTGGTCAAAAACGGCATACACAAGTAGTCAGTTCATGCAACTAGCAAAGGCATGATGGCATAGGTCCTACAGGTAGCAGGCAGAAGTAGGGCCTCGTTTAGGACAGAATGGGGACAGGGGTAGAGGCTTCTCCCACCCAAATCTCTTTGAAGCCTCCGGGCAACCAGACCCTAATCTAGGATGAGAAAACAAAAAAAATGTTTTTCTTCATCTAGAAAAACTTTTCTGGAGCCCCATATGTGAGACCCCTGTGTTAAATCCCACTAGTCCAGTAGCAGGGTACAAGATCAGTCCAAGAGGCAGGCAAAAGGCATGGTCAAACAGTCCAAGGTTAGTTCTAGATCAGGCAGAGGCATTACAGAATCGTTAGGCAGAAGAATGGTCAAAAAACA
Source organism: Rana kukunoris (assembly GCA_029574335.1). NCBI lineage: Eukaryota > Metazoa > Chordata > Amphibia > Anura > Ranidae > Rana > Rana kukunoris. Next base: position 284,381,335 of record CM056052.1, read on the forward strand.
AGCCGGGTTCAGTTCCAGATCAGGCAGAGGTATTACAAAATCATTAGGCATAATCGTGGTCAAAAAACAAGCCGGGGTCAGTTACAGAGCAGGCAGTGGCATAAGGGGTGTGAAGGTGTGTAAAGGCAGGAACGGAGGATTAATACTTTAGTTTGGTATGGTAATGGCGAAAACAGTCAATTAGACAGAGGCCTGGTTGGGAAGGACAATCGTCACACTGGAAGGATGTGTCTCGTCTGACTCCTTCACTGGTACACACCTTGCATCTTTTTTGACGTCGTCGGCCTGTTTCTGTGGGAGGGACTTTACCGGGAAAATGACGCTCGGCGAGACGACTTAAAACATCAGATCGGATGGTTTGGGGTGCATCGTTCGGGAAAATAAGGGCAGTGATAAGGTTTGGGTGGAGTTGCGGTAAATTACATACGAGTTGTATATGGCCAATTGAAAAAAAAAATGGCAACTTTTTTGTACCAATGGTACGTCCGCCTTGTGGCAAGATAGGGTTCAAGCATCTGGTTCTTGAAGTCGACTCCCCCCATAAACAAATTACAGTCCTGGATGCATGTGGGCTTTCGGATGATGGTGCCACGCCTTCTGCGGGTTTCAACGGCGGTGTCATTGTGGATGGTAGATAGCATGTAAACATCCCTTCTGTCCTTCCACTTCACTGCCAGGACCTCCTTATTTTGTAGACTTACCGATTCTCCACTCAGCTTCTTATTCACGAGACTTTGAGGAAAGCCCTTCCGATTATTCCTGATGGTGCCACATGCTGGCGTCTGCTTCCGGTGCAGGTTGTGGAACAGGGGAAGGGAGGTATAGAAGTTATCGACGTACAGATGATATCCCTTTTCCAATAGAGGGGTGATGAGTTCCCAAACAATTTTGCCACTTGATCCCAAGTAGTCTGGGCAATTAGGGGGATTTAGCTGGGTGTCCTTGCCTTCGTACACTCTGAAGGCATACAGGTATCCTGTGACTCTGTCACACAATTTGTATATCTTCACACCATAGCGGGCTCTTTTGCTGGGGATGAATTGTTTGATTTGAAGCCTGCCAGTGAATTTCACAAGGGACTCATCCACACAGATGTGTTGGTCCGGGGTATACAATTGGGGGAATTTTTCAGAAAAATAATTCAATAAGAGTTAAATTTTGAAAAGCCTGTCATGATTTGGGTGATTTTGGGGATGGCACTGGGTATTGTCGTTGAAATGTAGGAATCTCATGATGGCAAAGTATCGGGATCTGGACATTACGCTGGAGAAGATTGGCATGTGATAGATTGGGTTTTTGGACCAAAAGGAACGTGAAGCATTTTTTGGGTTGAGTCCAATACAAAGTGTGAGGCTTAAAAAAATGTTCAACTCCTCCACCGTAAGGTCTCTCCACTGGAAGGGACGGGCATGATAGGATGTGGGATTTTGTTCAATAAATTGCTGTGCAAATAGGTTGCACTGGGCCACAATTTCAGATAGCATGTCCTCTGTAAACATGAGGTTAAAAAAATCGATTGGGGAAGAATTCTCTGTGTCCACTTGGAATCCTGGCTGGGCAGTGAAAGGGGGAATGTTGGCTTCTCCGGAATTTGGAGGAATCCACAAGGGGTTCTGAAGGGCATAGGGAAAGCCGGCATGGGTCCTTGGCCTTTCTTGCCGAGGCACTGCGGTGCTGGTGGAAGGCACTGCGGTGCTGGTGGAAGGCACTGCAGTGCTGGTGGATGGCACTGCCTCCTGACCAGAACGCCTTTGTTTAGCGGGCCGGCTATCTTCCTCCTCGGAGTCACGCAGTGTTCCGCTACTGAGGGCTGGCTCATAATCGACGTCCGACTCAGAATTAAAATTGGAAGTGGAATTTGAACGAGAGAGGTCCATGTTGCTCTCATCGGGCGCAGAAATAATTTGGTATGCCTCCTCTAGCGAATAGGATCTTTTTGACATGGTGGTGCGACTGCACAGGTGTGTGCTAAGCCTTCACTGATGGGCACTGATGAGGTGGAGCAGATGGGCACTGATGAGGTGAAGCAGATAAGCACGGATTGGCGGAGCAGATGGGCATGGATTGGCGGAGCAGATGGGCACGGATTGGTACAGGTGGGCACTGAGGTGACACTGATGAGGCGGCACAGGTGGGCACTGATTGGCGGCACAGGTGGGCACTGATTGGCGGCACAGGTGAGCACTGATTGGCGACACAACACAGGTGGGCACTGATTGGCGGCACAACACAGGTGGGCACTGATTGGCGGCACTGATTAGCACGGGTGAGCACTGAAAAGGTGGCACAGGTGGGTACTGCACAGATCACTGATGGCACAGGTGGGCACTGTATGGGCACAGATGGGCACTGTATGGGCACAGGTGGCACTGTATGAGCACAGGTGGCACTGTGGTGGCACTGTATTAGCACAGATGGGAACTGTATGGGCACTGTATGGGCACAGGTGGCACTGTGGTGGCACTGTATGGGCACAGGTGGGTACTGTGGCACTGTATGGGCGCTGTATTTACCGATCACAGAACTTTCTCCCTCCTCACACACTGTCTCTGTGTGAGGAGGGAGAAGCGGCGATGAGAGATGATCTCATTTGTTTACATTTAAGATCATCTCTCATTCGTCCACAGGCACTCCGATTGGCCGTTCACGGCGATCTGTGATTGGCTGTGTCCAAGGGACACTGCCAGCAACAGAATTTCCCTGATGCGCGCTCTGGAGCGCACGTGGGGAACAAGAAAGGGGCGGCCGTCAAAAGACGGCATGTTGGAAATTGAGGTCCGTGCTGTTGCCGTCATTCGGCAATAGCGCGGGCCTCAAGTGGTTAATGACTAAAGCATTAAATTCTATAGATGGAAATCAACTCCCATCTTCTCATTTACTTAACACTCACATAACTATTCTTCCCAAGCTTGGCAAAAATGAATCTTCGTGCAAGTTGCTATCGTCCAATATTACTCTTGAATTTCAATCTTTGTTAAGGTTTTGTTAAGGTTTTGTTAAGGTTTTGCATCATGTCTGACTCCACTATTGCCACTATTGCAAGTTGCTATCGTCCAATATCTTTGTTAAGGTTTTGTTAAGGTTTTTTTAAGGTTTTGCATCATGTCTGACCCCACTATTGCCACTATTGCAAGTTGCTATCGTCCAATATCACTCTTGAATTTGGATCTTGAAATCTTTGTTAAGGTTTTGTTAAGGTTTTGTTAAGGTTTTGCATCATGTCTGACCCCACTATTTCCTCCCCTTATCCACCATGATCAAGTGGGCTTAATCTCATGATGTGAGGCCAAAAATAATATAACCAAAACTCCCCACCTCATGTTGTACATCCAGAAATACAAGTTGAAGGTGTGTCTTTTAACATTTGACACCAAAAATGCCTTTGATAGAGTAGATTGGAGATTTCTGCATTTATCGCTGGAGTAAATAGGGCTAGTTCACAGTTTTGTCTCTAAAATTATGCCATTATACTCCAACCCTATCTCATTCATCCTGGTAAATGGCTTTGTGTCAAATGTGTTTGTCATCTTGAATGGAACCAGACAAGGATGCCCTTTTCCCAACTAATTGTCATTGTCATTGTCATAGCAAAATCCTATTTCAGGGATACAGACCCCATCTGCCCATCATAAACTCTCCTTATATGCCAATGATCTACTTCTCTGCATACAACAACCACACATCACCATTCCTTCCATTCTGCAGAAGTTCCAGAGATTTGGTTTCTTTACAAAATGTAAGTTGAACATGTCCAAGACAGAGGCATTAAATGTATCTCTTCCTGCTGACTCCCTTGCTCATCACCTATTTGGGTATTGTGGTACCAATGAACCTTTCTGATTCATATCCTCTCAATTATAGTGCTCTTTTATCTGCAATCTGGTACCAGATTGATTCCTGGACCTCCACCTCTATTCCTTGGTTTGGAAGAAAAAATACCCTAAAAATGCACACCCTACTAAACCTTTATAATTTTTTTTTTAGATGTCACTATACTCCTTTTACATGTTGTCTTCTGCACTCATCGTTCCTTGTCCATTCACGTTCTTTGGAACCATAGCTTCAAACTCCTATGCTGTGTCAAACACCATGGAGGTGTCGGCCTTTGTGATTTTACATTATACCACTCTGCAACTTTAATATCTTGTATGCTGGATTGGCTCCCATGGCCGTTGGACATGACTTTGACTGTGATGAAACAGGATCTATCCCCTTTAGATCTATGTGCCTATAAATCCTGATATTACTCTCCCTTAACAATCACCAATCTTCAAAAATGTTATTTCTCCAAATTTTCCATCCTCTTATTCTAAGAACACCCTCCCTTAAACTCCCTATATTGGCCCCTTTTTCAGAGCTTCCTGGCCTGTAACTCACGCTTTCATTATCCCCAACTAATTTTAAATGGTTATTTTTGATATGTACAATAGGATTTATGCTGAGTCTTTAACACTTTCCCTTGAATTTGCCTTACTTTCCATCCTAACAGGTTCTGTTGTCTTTCAAAGGAGAAGCTTTTTAATTTTTTTACTTTCAGCTGCCAGAAAGATCATACCTATGTTCCGGAAGTCCCCAACATCCCCTCAATTGTCAATATGGGTCTCCACTATGAATGATATTATAAGCACGAAGGGGATGTTGGCATTGGACTTGAATTAATTTGGTAACGTTAAACCTTTATGGTGTGTCTGGATCCATATCACCTCATTGGATTCTCTAATATACTTGGTCTCCTCCTTAACACCATCTACCATGTCCTCCTCCTGTCCCTCTAAATGCAGCTGAATCTGGGGATAAACTTTGTGTGAATGTTTTTTTTTTTATATAGGAACCTCTTCATGCAACCATCTTACATAGAGATTATTCACAGTTTTCCACTTGTTTGTATATTAGGCAAGTCCCAGAGCTTCACCTACCTCTGTCTATCTCATATGTTCTTTGCACCCCATTAGCCTTCCATTTTTTTTGCTATACTACATTGGTTTTACTGAACCAGAAAAATGACATTCCCTACATAGTGGACAGCAGGCGTTAAGCTCACCTCTCTTTCCCTCCCCTGCCTGTTTGCTTGCTTATCTCCTATTGATTTCCTATAAATCAGAGAAAGAAGATTGTTTTAAATGGAAGATACTGTATATGTGAAGATGGATCAGAATATCTGTGTTGGTTTTCTCTGCACAGTGCTGTACTATTTGTATCTTCTTTTGTGAAAATAATTAAAAAGATATTTGACTATAAAAACAATAGAAAAACATTCAGATACATGAAGATGCCCTGGATGTGCTTTAAAACTACCAACCCTGATAAACAAGTAATGACATCATCTTTCCCTCATCACAAAAGGTATGCAACAGGTGGCAGCAGCACACCAAACATTAGTCCCATTCACAGAAATATTCCCCTTTTTGGGTGTGGCTCAATCTTGTGGGGCTCCACGATGAGTAGATGCCTGCTCCCCCTTCTTGTTTTCTCAATTCAACCTTTCCCCAGTCGGCCTCCTCCCTAACCATTCACACCCCCCTTTCCCTTATTTTTAGTCTTTGCCCCCTCCATATCTCTTCCCCCTACTCCCTATCAGAAACACTTTCTGATTACCAACTGATGTTGGGAACTGGACATTACCAATACTAAGTGTGGATTCCCTTACTAACGCTAACCTCAATTTATGCTTGGTTTACATTGCTGGCCAACACTGGTATTCAGCTGCTGTTGAAATGGCTGATCCCCCTATCATTGTTGGTACTCAGAAGTGTACACAGCCATTTTACAGGTTTTTCAGTACCAGGTACGCCTATAGTGTTTCTATATACCAGGATGGTGATACACATAAAGTACACACTATTAAATAAACAGAACAGAACATTCAAACAGGTGATATGAAGTCATGTGAAGTATTTTGCAAATGCAAAATGCAATTCATGATAACTTACTAATAATAATTCAAAAATGTAATTGTACAAGGTTGAGAATCACATCATGTAGAGCATTTATTGAAATCAGTCAATGCACAGTTTTACTTGATTATCAATAAACAGGATATGTTTGAAGTCCGAAGAGAGGCACATAGCAAGAGACCAATCTTCTTGTCAAATACAGTTTTACTAATTATCCAGATTCCAAGGCAATCATACAAACATAATCATTCACCTCACGCCTGGAAGCATAAGTCTTGTTCTTTTGATGAATATTTATAAGACAGTGTAAAGTAGCCTACTTCTCCCTTCAGGCAAGACAATTTGGAGTTCATCAATATGTATTACCAAGGACTTTTATAAAGGCACTTCAAAGGAAAATTCATCAGGCATTCCTTTTGTCTTGATTTCTGTTAGACTGGTACTTCCTTTTGACAAGTATCAATAAATTATCCTCTGATGACTGGAAACTTGATGTCTTATTCAGAAAGCCCCTCATACAGCAGTATTTGAACTATATCTTAGCCTTCCAGTGAACTTGCTTTAATCTAATATGTAATTTGAAAACTAGGAAATATGGAGAATGAACTAAACAAAGTAACCCATACAAACTAATCTTGTGAAACATATCACCATCTTTTGTTTGACTTTTCCAAATTTCCTACTATAATTAATTATCTATAACAATTTTTAAATATGTACAACAGACACTTGCTAAATATATTAAATGGAAACTGTCAGAATAGAAATATGAAAGCTTTAACTGCTGACTTTGTAAGCTCTATCTCTGAAGCTGGCATTCTCAATTGTGCTTCACAACAGTGTATGTCAGGACAAAAAAAAGCAGTACATCTCTCTAATAAGCATGCATTTCTGCATGTTTTATCAGTGTTTTAACCACTTCAGCTTTACCCCCTTCCTGACTTTCTTACCAGGCCAATTTTTGCGATATGGCACTGCGTTACTTTAACTGACAATTGTGCGTTCATGCAAAACTGTACCCAAATAACATTTGTTGTCCCTTTTTTTTATTTTGAAAAAAAAAACAGTATTTTTCACGTTCTGCCATAAAAAACCCCAATAATAATAATAATAATAATAATAATAAAAAAAAAATCTTCATCAATTTAGTCAAATATGTATTCTGCTACATATTTTTGGTAAAGATATCCCAATAAATGTATACAAACAATGAGATGTTTTTCATTACTGGTAATGGTTGGTGATCAGCGACTTATAGTGGGACTGGGTTATTACTGCGAACAAATTGGACACCTAACTGACACTTTTGACACTTTTTGTGGACCAGTGACACTAATACAGTGATCAGTGCTAAAACATGTACTAATGACACTGGCAGGGAAGGGGTTAACATCAGCGGTGATCAAAGGATTAACTGTGTGCCTAAGTTATGCTTACTCACTTTGGGGGAGGTGCTTTGACTAGGGTAAGGCAAAGATTTGTGTTCCTACTTAGCAGAAACACAGAAACCCTTCTGACAGAACGACAATTTGCTTGTGCCCTGTGTAATCGGTGGGTGCCAGCAAAGATATAGAGTCCGCAGTACACGCTTCTGGGCTCCCGCTGTGAAGAATCACAGTGGGAGCGGTCTGCAAGTGGTTAATAATGTTGCTGCCTTGCCTCCCAAGAGCCTGTTAATGCACTGTGTGTAGAGAAAGGGCTCTTCGGGATGTAGTTCTGGGTAAGTGCCTACATTAAAGATAAGAGGAGATATCTGGACAGCCGCACTCCAAAAAATGTTGCCTTTATTAGTAAAACAGGATCACAAAAACATGTCACAGCAGACAGAACACAACTGACGCGTTACACACATAGCTTTGATTAAGCACTAAGTATTAGTGTGTAACGCGTCAGCTGGCGTTCCGTCTGCTGTGACATGTTTTTGTGATCCTGTTTTACTAATAAAGGCAACATTTTTTGGAGTGCAGCTGTCCAGATATCTCCTCTTATCTTTATTGCTATATGCATTACCAGCACCTTCTGATTCGGTGAAGAGGTTCATTACTAACACTAAAAAGGGACTAAGCTGCACAGGAGGTGTGTGGTGCGGACTACCCCGAACATAGCACATGCTCCGTGACAAACGCCTAAATCGTGGATAGGCAAGCTAAACTTCGAAGAGCATAGATCTAGAACAAAAGCTAATGAGGCATAAGGGTCGAGGTGATTCCAGGAGAGAGGATAGAACTCCAATCCCCCCTGGGTCCGGCTAGTGGCAAACGAGAGACCCACAATACAAAAGGTACAAATTTAAACCGTAGCTAAGGACCAGTAACAAAAGGACCCTAATGGTTCAGAACTGCCTCAATAGCTAGATTAGAATAACTAAAGGAGTTAAGACAGCAGAGAAAGGAGAGACAGAAGAAAAAAGAGCAGGGAGAGAAAAAGATAAGGAAAATAGGCTAGGAAATACACGGAAGGCCAAAAACTCAGAGGATTCATGTGCAAAAACACAAAAATCCCTGGCTAGCTTCAGAACCAAATCAGAGGAGGACTCCAACATAAGAAGCCCATGGTTCCCAAATGAGTTTGAAACTGTCAATAGTATCAAGGATAACGTTGGAGATCCTCTCATTAGACATTATCCAGGATATTTTCCTTTTGGCCATTGGGAAGGAAACTGATGGGAACTTCCAGGCCTTGGTAATAGTCATCTTGGCTCCCAGCAAAATGAAAAAGATCAGAGCCTGCGTGCTCTTAGATATTTTAGGGATTGGGTTGTTAAGTAAGGCAATGGCAGGGTCCTGAGCCACCCCCACCCCCGTGACTTTCCGGATAAGGTTGAAGATTTTATACCAAAAGGACCGGATTCTAGGGCATTCCCACAATATGTGGAGGAGAGAGCCCGTATGACCGCAGCCCCTGAAACACAGAGGGGAGGATTGTGGGTAAAATTTGGCAAGACGAGTGGAAACTAAGTACCAGCGGGTCATGACCTTGAGACTCGCTTCTACCAGCGAAATATTCAAAATGCCCTTAAATGATCGAGCCAAATTAGAGTGCCATCGTTCCAACGTCCAATCAAGGTCAAGGTCTCTGTCCCAACTAGTCATATATGACGCTTTCTCCAAAGGCTCGGCCAAAGCTGAGTAGATAAGAGAAATACCCCCTCTTGTGTCCATGGCTGAGGAGCACCATTGCTCATAGGGGGTCACTGATGGTGGATCTACACTGGCTTTCTTAATCTGGTTTAGGAAGTGGGAGAGCTGGTAGAACCGGAATTTCTCGGATGGGGGCATTTTAAGTTTAGAAGTGCAATAACCTAGAGAGAGGGGCCCATTTGAATTAAAAAAGTGGCCAACTCTGTATAGGCCTTTGTCGAGCCACCATTTGAAGGCGATAATGTCCAGCCCGGGGGGAAACCGGGGGTTGTGAAAGATGTGGGCCAGTGGGTGCCAGTGAGATATCAGGGGTTTCAGTTTGTGTAAAGAGTCACATAGAGCCATAGAATGGGATAATGTAGGAGCAAGAATCGGGGGTCGGGTTTTGGGATGGTTCCAGAGAAGAAAGTCCAGGGTAAACCCTGGGGTCACAGCTCTTTCCATGGAAACCCAGTCCAGTTTAGGCCCTTTCATATAGATTATCGAGAACTGGCTAAGTTGGGCAGCTCGGTAGTACCACCACAGATTGGGTAATCCAAGGCCGCACCTCAATCTAGGCCTATAAAGTGTGGTCTTAGCTAAACGGTGTCCTTTTTTATCCCAAATGAAGCGATTGATAGCAGATTGGAGGATGTTAATGTATGTTTTAGTGACTGGGATGGGTAGGGAACGGAAAAGATACAAAATTTTGGGTAGAAGAGTCATCTTGACCTGGCCAAGCCAAGATAATTTATATAGGGACCATTGGCGTAGGTCTTCCGTAAGCTTTCCAACCATGGGAGGATAATTATGTTTGTGGAGGAGTTCAGTTTGTGAGGTGAGGTTGATGCCTAGGTAGGGTATGGAAATAGAATTCCAGGAAAAGGGGAAGTGGCATTTCAAACGGTCTATTTGGACTTGAGGGGTTGATATGTTGAGGGGCTCTGACTTAGACATGTTAACTATGAGGCCAGATATGTCGCCAAAATCTTTGAGGAGTTGGGTCACAATAGGGGTCGAGGTGAGGGGGGGATGTAATGAAGAGGCGGACGTCATCTGCAAACAAGGCACATTTGTGCGTCGATTGGCCGCAGCGAACTCCCTGGATGTCTGGATGGTTTCTGATCGCGATAGCCAAAGTCTCAATGGCTACCACGAATAAAAGAGGGGAAAGGGGACAGCCCTGTCTCGTGCCCTTCCTGATGGGGAATTGATCTGAAAAGTGACCATGGAACTTAACCTGTGCTATCGGTTGGGAATAAAGTGCCTCTAAAGTTTTAATGAAACCTGGACCAAAGCCCAATTTCTGGAGCAAGGTGAAAAGATAGGGCCATGCAACCGTGTCAAATGCCTTTTGGAGATCAACGGAAAGCCATCCCAACCCGACCTCATAAGAGAAATGACATCTACTGCCCTCCGAATCTGATCCGGTCCCTGCCTCCACGGTATAAACCCCACCTGGTCCTTGTGGATATATGAACCTATAAAAGATGCCAATCTATTCGCTAAAATTTTCGTCATTATCTTCAAGTCGTTGTTGATCAAAGAGATCGGTCTGTAATTGCCTACTTCGCTAGGGTCCTTACCTGATTTGGGAATTACTGAAATGTAAGATAAGTTCGCTGATGGGTCAAGAGGAATTTTTGCGTAGGGAATTAAAGAACCGGGCCAGATAGGGGGATAAAATCTCCGAAAAGGTCTTGTAGTAATGGTTCGAGAACCCGTCAGGGCTTGGGGCCGAGTCCTTCTTAAGATCTTTAATGACTGCACAAATCTCGGCTTCCTGAAATGGCGAGTCTAGGATAGAATGGTGGGAATCAGAGAGTCTAGGAAGAAGGACATTCTGTAGGAAGGTGTCAAGACTGGCATGGGAGGGTTGGATGTCAGATGAGTACAGGGTGGAGTAGAACGATTGGAAAGCCTTGAGTATCTTCCCAGGGTTCTGGGTCAGGGTATCGTTTGAGGCCCTGATCTTGGGGATGGTATATGTCCGTAGTTTGGGGGTAAGTTTGGCCGCCAGCTGTGGGCCAAACTTGTTCGCCTGCATGTAATGTTGCTGTAGTGGGGCACTCACTATTCTGAAGAGAACCCGAAGGGCTCCGGCTTGTGTTCAGTTAGCAGGTGGTCAGGCGGTAGGAAGGCAGTTCCTGGAAACACCAGAAGGCCCGAGTCTGGCCTAAACAAGCAAACTTGCGTTGGGCTGTGGGAAAAACAAAACAGTTAATGAAGTCTCGGCATACAGCGCTGGCCCAGCGACCTTTACAAAGATAACCTCGATAGACCAATTGAACAAAACCAATCCATCCCTCACTCTGCGGTCCCAACTATTTGAGTTAAGGAATGAGTTGAGAATGCTGTTGCTGGAGGGATATGAACATAACCTCAGGAAATTAAAAGCTAAATCCTTTGCATCCAATAATAAGGCCGGCAAAGCTATGTCCCAACGCATCAAAGGGCAAAGGCTTAAATCTAAAATAGCTCATCTGTCCTACCCCACTGCCAACGACAAACACATTAACCCGCAGGCAATTGCCGACGCCTTTAGTTCATACTACGGGGAATTGTACAACCTGAAAAACGATAGGAACACACACCAACCTACCTTAAACGACATACAAACCTTTCTAGACAGTGTAAACCTCCCCTCCCTCACGCCTGAGCACTTGTCGGACCTCAACAAGCCCTTCACAACGTTTGAGGTACAATCAGCGATCGACAAACTCCCCACATCGAAATCGCCGGGTCCCGATGGTTACTCGAGGGAATACTTTAAAATGTTTAAAACCACCTTAGCCCCATATCTCCGCGACCTATTCAACCATGCTGCCTCCACCTCTGAGTTTCCGGCTGAGATGCTGTCCGCTCTTATCATTACCCTACCCAAACCGGGGAAGGAACCCACGGTTCCTCAAAACTTTTGCCCAATATCTCTCCTAAATATCGATGTAAAAATCTACGCCAAACTGATCGCAAACAGGCTTTCGGACATGTTACCCTCTCTGATACACACCGACCAATCAGGTTTCACCAAGGGCCGCCAAACATCCGACGCCACGAGGCGCCTCGTCAACATAATACACCACGTCAACTCGACCGGAACGCCTTCTCTGCTCTTATCCTTAGATGCTGAGAAGGCGTTCGATAGAGTCAATTGGACCTACCTCTCCTCGGTTTTGGAGAAGTTTGGCTTCCAGGGGCATATACTTAGATCCATACTCGCATTATACTCCAACCCCTCGGCAATAGTCTACTCCTCTTCCCTCCTCTCCAAGCCCTTCCACATCACAAACGGCACACGTCAAGGATGCCCCCTGTCTCCTCTAGTTTTTAATCTTATGATGGAGCCCCTGGCAGAACGCATCCGCTGCAACCCCGCCATATCCGGAATCGCTATAGGACCCCAGACTCATAAGATAAGCCTCTTTGCCGATGATGTGATCCTAATGATAACGGACCCCTCCAGCTCACTGCCCGAAATCCAAAAAGTGCTGACTCAATTTGGGGAGGTCTCGTTTTATAAAGCTAATGCCACTAAATCCCACATCCTCAACCTGGGCGTAGACCCTGTAACGAGCAACGTGTTGCAACACCAGTTCCCATACCCTTGGGCGACTGCAAACTTACCATACTTAGGCATTAACCTTACGAGATCTACACGAGACCTTTTTGCGCACAACTATGTCCCCCTGAGAACCAGGCTCCAACAAGATCTTTCCAAATTGAGCAACACTGAGTTTTCTTGGTGGGGCAGACTAGCTGCCTTCAAGATGATCCATCTCCCACAGCTATTATATCTGTTCCGCAATCTGATGATCCCTGTCCCCACTAGCTACTTTAGATCACTACAGGCCTTGTTGGCCAAATTTGTTTGGAAGGGGAAAAAGTCCAGATGTTCTCATGCCAAACTGATCAAACACAGGTTGTCCGGTGGAGTGGGATATGTAGACTTTAGAGACTACTTCTCTGCTTCGGTCCTGACCCAGACAAGAGAATGGTTTCAACCCGAGCCGTTGTCCACCTGGGGCAGAATCGAATCCACCTACTGCCCTTTGGGTCCGCCTAAACTGTGGCTCTTTGCAGCCCTTTTGGGCCAAAGAACCCCTAATCACCTAGCGCCCTCCATGACAATTACCGTTAAAACGTGGCTCCAATTTCTAGCACACCAACACCCCCCCGACCCGTCGGTGACTATGGATATTCCGATTGAAACCCTGTCTCAGTTAATCAACCACTTACACATTAACCTTTGGCGAGAAAACGGCGTTAAATTCATCAAAGACTTATACTCCACTAATTCCCTTAAGACCTTTGAGCAACTGCAGAAGGAGTTCGATCTCCCCCAGACTTCTTATTACCAGTACATTCAAATCAAACACTGTCTAGGGAGGATCCCAGCACACCCTCACCTCATCGATCCCTCAGCTTGGTTGTTCTTTACCACCAGCACTCCGCAAAAGAAAGGCATAACGTTCTTCTATAACCTGCTTCAGAACAAACAAAGCTTTCTGAAATCCTCCTCCCACAGGCAATGGGAAAATGACTTACAGAGGTCTTACACACCTCTACAATGGCACAGAGCATGCAAAATCACACAAAAGGCATCCAACTGCACCAACCTATGGGAATTATCAGTTAAGGTTTCCCTCAGGTGGTATTACACACCAGCAGTGATTTCTAAATTCAATGCACAATCTGTCAATTCCTGTTGCAGACATTGCGGCCATTGCGGTGATCTCCTCCACATTCTGTGGAACTGCCCCAAACTCCGGCTATATTGGGATAATGTGTTTCACGTTATCGCTGAAATGGCCCACACTAAAATCTCACCTGACCCGGCGCTGGCGCTCCTGTCCCTGGGGATAGAGCTACTACAGAAAGATATACAACATGTAGTTGTTAACCTGCTTCTTGCTGCCCGCTTATTAATCACAAGAAAGTGGAAGGACCCCAACCCCCCTACAATAGCCGAGGTTATTGACCTGACCAATTTGCACTGCACCCACGAAAAATTACTGGCATATTCAATGGGACGTCTTGAGGTAGCAACCGATAAGTGGTCCCCCTGGGCAATCTGGTTTGCACGCAGCGAGGTATTTGCATTGTAATGAGTGAGTTGCTGATTATTTTTACCTCCTTTCTTTAGTACTATGTCGGAGAACCGAAATCTTTCGGACGCAGTGTGATCCCGTAAGGGGCGTCCGGGAGTATCGGGGATCCAATCTACTGTTTGTTAGCGATCCACCGCATCCGGTAAACGTTCACATACTCAGATTTGCAACTTCCATGTTATCAGTTCTCCTGCCGCATGCTTTAACCAGGTAGTTATCCTTATACTACTCTACGCCTACTTAGCGAACAGTTTCTTTTGTTTGATTGTGTTTCAATGAGTGATGATTAACCTTTGTTCTACATCAGTCACAACCACTTGTAATGCTGACTTGTATAATGTATCTTATGTATTTTACATATCACCCTTTATGCTACTGCATTCACGTGTTGTTTATCTTTGGAAAATAAATAAAGAATATTGAAATAAAAAATGATGTTCAAATGCTAAAAAAAAAGACCCATTTTGTACACTCCCTGACTGTCACTGACAAGGAAGGGCGTTACATCCTGGTCAAGGGATCAATAGAAGGGAAGGTCCACACCATAGTCTCCTACTATGCCCCTAACCGGGGACAAGCTACGTTTTTTTCCACTCTGCTTAATACTCTCGCACCTCTTTTCGAGGGCAGGGTAATATTAGGCGGTGATTCCAATATCACATTTGACAATGTCCTAGATAAATCAGCTGCAGGGATCCCCCACCTTAAAAGACCACCCAAACAGAGCCTCCACATTGCACGCCTTCTCCACTCTCTGGGCCTCAATGACACATGGAGGGAACTTAACCCTTCGGCAAAAGATTACACGCACTATTCAGCACCCCATAAGACCTATGCCAGAATTGATCATATCTTTTGCCCTCATCTGACATTCACAATGCGTCCCTTGCCTCCATTCACGAAGTCCCATGGTCTGACCACTTCTTGGTTCTCCTTGAGCTTTCTAACATTATATCCCCCCCGGGCATCGTCCGTGGCGCTTAAACGCATCTCTCCTCTCCAACCCGGTGCACTGCACTATATTGGAGAAGGAGATTCGGGAATACTTTGGGAACAATGACAATGACAAAGTGGAAACAAAATCTCCCACCTACCATTCCGGAATGGATACGTAAGGTAAATCATATTTCCAAAATGGAAGAATTAATTCATCAATCTAGGGACTCTTCAAGATCGTATCTTGATAAATGGTCCTGTTGGACACACTTTGTGAAATCCGCTGATTGTCATGCCTTACTGGAATCCTGATGGATTGTTCTAGATAAATTGACCTTTATTCTGGACGTTTTTAGTCAGCACATAACATAACGAAATTATAAAATATGCCTATTGTTACGTAATATTATTTACTCATTTCAGTAAACAGACAAACCTTTCTCTCCTCTCTCTTATCATTTCCCCTCCCCATTTACTCAAGTTCTGCTTTAAATATATATACTTATTAAAGTTTTTAATATGTCAGTTCATTTAAACTTATGTAAGACAAGAAGTTGGTGTTTCTCAACACAAAAGTTTGATGTGTAATGCTTTATTGAAAATGCTTGTACACTAATATTTTGAAAAATTCAATAAACATAATTTAAAAAAAAAAAAACTTGTTACTTGTCTTTGTTATATAGTCTTGTAATTTGTCGAAAACGTCACTCTTGTGTTGCATTAGGTAGGTGACTGTATATCTTGAGTAGTCATCTATGAAAGTCACTATGTACCTGTTGTCTCCAGGTGTTGGTGGGTTATGGGACCACACATGTCACTGTGAACTAAGTCAAGTGGTCTTGAGGCTCTTTTCTAGATGATTTTTGGAAGTGTTGCTCTTGTAGCTTTGGATTTAATGCAACATTCACATTTAACAGTGACTGGACAAGGGGATACTATTAGATCCATTGTCAGATTCCTCCTCTGTAGTTCCTATATGCATTCTGGGTGTCTGTGACCTAGACGTCTGTGCCATATATGTATACAGTCATTGTGCTTGTGTGTACATAGTCTCACCTTTTCCTTCACCGTGTCGAGGTGATATAGATGATCATCCAGCTTGGCGCTTGCTACTGTCTGTTTGCCGTTTAGAATGGAACACTTGTCACTTTGGAATTTCACAGTGAGTCCTCTGGCTGTTAGACGCTTCACAGATAAGAGTCCTCCTTCTAGATTAGGAACATAAAGCACATCTTTCACTGGTATGGTTAAATTGTGTCCCGCATCATCAGGGCATACAAGGGTTCCATGCCCACATCCTTCTGCATGTATTGTGCTTCCATCTGCAAGGTAAATAGTTTATTTGTTCTGATCAAGTTCTGTGAAGAAACTTCTATCACTCATCATGTGACTGGTTGCCCCTGAATCGATGCACCAGTCTTGGCATTTATTGTTGCCTGTCGCTTTAAATATGGCATTCCAGTTGCCTTCACTGGGTCATTGATTGTGGTTTTGACCTTTTGTTTAGCATAAGAGGGACATTGTCTCATTTGCTCTGCTTTCCATATAGTACAGTCTTTCTTTATGTGTCCCTGTTTGTGGCATCTGAAACACACTCTGGTTTCTTTCCTGTGTAACCTTGCGTCTGTAGCTTTAAGAGCGGTACTGGTGTCAGATTCTTTGGAGTCATGCACTAATTCCTTTCTTCTCTGATACTCATCTATGAGCCTGTTTTTTACAAATGCTACCGTCCGATCTGTCTCAGGTTGTGTCTCCAGTGCATTGATTAGTGCCGTGTATGTATCGGGCAAACTGCATAACAACATGGCTGCAATGTGACTGTCTGTTATATTCTCCCAGCTTGATCTGAGTTGCGCAATCACTTCCAGCATTGCGTTTATATGCTCCTGCATGTCCTGTTCTCTGCCATGTCTCATTTTGTAAAGTTTCCGCAGCATAAACAGCTTGTTGTTTAAACTGGATCTTTCATGCAGTCTTTTCAGTACATCCCACATGCCTTTCGCTGTGTCCTCATTGCGTATATAAATGAGCTGATCATTTTTTACTAGTAAGCTTATTGTGGCACGTGCTTATCTGTTTTTCTTGTTCCAGTCCTGATTATTATCCTGTGGCCTCTCTGTAGTGGTAACCTCCCACAAGTCATCTCTGGATAATAGCATTTCCACTTTAAACTTCCATAGCTGATAATTGTCATTGTTCAGCTTGGCCACTGTGAGTTTAAACTCTGAGTTTCCGGAAATGTTATCCCTCCTTTATACAGTATATAAACAGTCTTACTTGTCTATAGGAGATGTCACTGGAAAGCTTTCTTATGTCGATCACCGCATCAGCCACGCTGTCTTCCGTTCGAGGCTTTGTTCTGCTTAGGCTGCACCTGATCATAAGACGTTATCCGGTCACTGGGCCCATAACCTGTTGCAAAGTACGATTGATAGGTGCAACGGAGTCAGTTGAGATCAGACGTTGTGTAGTAACTAGGGTTGAGCGATCCCGAACTGTAAAGTTTGGGTTCGTACCGAACTTTAGTTTTTTTTTTGACCTGGACCCAAACCCGAACAATTTTCTGAAAGTTCGGATTCGGGTTCGGTGTTCAGCTATGTAATGGCGCGCTGCAGGGCAGCCCATCAGCATTTCTTTTACTTGTGTGACTTGGAAGCCATCACAGCCATGCCTACTAATGGCATGACTGTGATTGGCCAGTGCAGCATGTGACCGAGCATGTGACCCAGCCTCTATATAAGCTAGAGGCACACAGCACAGCTCGTCACTCTGCTTTAGCTAGGTTAGGGAAAGGCTGCCGCTGCTCTCAGGGACAGATTTAGATAGGATTGTCCTGCTTCAGAAATCGAATTACAATAATCAGTGATCGATCTACATAGAATTAGCTACATTAGGGAAAGGTTCCTGATTGTGCTAATAGGGAGAAAATTAGTTAGGAGTCAGTCCTACTTCACAAATCTAATAGCAGCAGAAATGCATATGTTCCTGTCAGATACTCTGCATATTGCACCAGCAATGCATATGTGCCTGTGAGATACTCTGCATATTACACCAGAACTGCATATGTTCCTGTCAGATACTCTGCATATTGCACCAGCACTGCATATGTTCCTGTCAGATACTCTGCATATTGCACCAGCACTGCATATGTTCCTGTCAGATACTCTGCATATTGCACCAGCACTGCATATGTTCCTGTAACATACTCTGCATTAGCTACTGTAGGGAAAGGTTCCTGATTGTGCTTATAGGGAGAGAATTAGTTAGGAGTCAGTCCTATTTCACACATCTAATTGCACCAGAATAGTGTCCCATCATTGGTATCATTGGCAGGAATAGTGTCCCATCATTTGTGTCAGTGGGAGAAATAGTGCCACATCATTGGCATCAGTGGGAGGAATAGTCTCCCATCATTGGTATCATTGGGAGGAATAGTGTCCCATCATTAGTGTCAGTGGGAGAAATAGTGCCGCACCATTGGTATCAGTGGGAGGAATAGTGTCCCATCATTGGCAGGAATAGTGTCCCATCATTGGTATCAGTGGGAGGAATAGTGTCCCATCATTGGTATCATTGGCATGAATAGTGTCCCATTATTAGTGTCTGTGGGAGAAATAGTGCCGTATCATTGGGAGAAATAGTGTCCCATCATTGGTATCATTGGCAGGAATATTGCCCCATCATTAGTGTCAGTGGGAGAAATAGTGCCCCACCATTGGTATCAGTGGGAGGAATAGTGTCCCATCATTGGTATAATTGGCAGGAATAGTGTCCCATCATTAGTGTCAGTGGGAGAAATAGTGCCGCATCATTGGTATCAGTGGGAGGAATAATGTCCCATCATTGGTATCATTGGGAGGAATAGTGTCCCATCATTTGTGTCAGTGGAATAAATAGTGCCCCGTCATTGGTATCAGTGGGAGGAATAGTGTCCCATCATTGGGGAAGGTTCCTGCTTGTTAAGATTTTTTTTAATGTATTTTATGTTATTTTAAGTTATTTCCCTATCCACATTTGATTTCTTAGTACTTGCCATGCTCTTACCAACATTTTGCTGCCATTTGCAGCCCTCTAGCCCTTTTCCTTAGTTTTTTTAAAAAACATTTTAGTAGTCAAAAATTCGGATCCCCATTGACTTCAATAGGGTTCAGGGTTCGGGCCCCGAACCCGGACTTTTTTCCGAAGTTTGACCAAACCCGTGAACCCAAACATCCAGGTGTTCGCTCAACTCTAGTAGTAACAGGAACTGGCTTCTTTATTGGAACATCATCACACAGACAATGATGTCTCTCTGCACATGGTAAGTAGAACACACACAGCTCACAGGCAGGAAAAAGAAAACCAACAAGTACATCACTGTGGGTAGGAAAATACAACACATCATAGAGCATACATAGCATAGCATATCATTGAGCATTAACAACATCTTGTGTGCTTTTTGTAAACTGCATTCCATACGATAGGCTAAGCCAGTGATGGCGAACCTTGGCACCCCAGATGTTTTGGAACTACATTTCCCATGATGATCAAGCACTCTGCAATGTAGCTGAGCATCATGGGAAATGTAGTTCCAAAACATCTGTGGTGCCAAGGTTCGCCATCACTAGGCTAAGCTGAAGTTTTGTTGTATCTCCAACACTGGGCACACCCTAATCACCCAATGTGCATTAGCATTATTCAGGGGTGGCACCAGGTGGGTGGTTGGGGGTTCCAGTGGCCAGTGTAAATGCTCCTATTATATTAAAGTCTAGGTTAAACTTTAGGAAACATTACACCTGTATTAACAGTGTAATGCAGGGGTAGCCAAACTTTTTTTTAAAGAGGGTCAGATTTGATAAAGTAAACATGTGTGAGGACCGACCATTTGAACCATTAAAATTCTGTCTAAGTGTGTTTGTCCAAGCGTGTTATTTGGATATATCTATATCTTTTGTGAACCCCAACGATTCCCCGAGTAAGGATGAGCTTGGGCGTGTTATTTGGATATACTTTAAGAGGGAACTTTCAGGAAAAAAATGTAATTTGAAAGAGAACTGTGAAGAAAAATGCGGGTCATTGCCCATCAATGTAGCATAATCAGTGTCCAGCTGCATCCTCACAAGTGCCATGAATGCAGCCTTACCATTGCCATGAATGCAGCCTCACCATTGTGCAGCCTCACCATTGCCATGAATGCAGCCTTACCATTGCCATAAGTGCAGCCTCACCATTGCCATGAATGCAGCCTCACCATTGACATGAATACAGCCTCACCATTGACATGAATGCAGCCTCACCATTGCCATGAATGCAGCCTCACCATTGTGCAGCCTCACCATTGCCATGAATGCAGCCTTACCATTGTCATAAGTGCAGCCTCACCATTGCCATGAATGCAGCCTCACCATTGACATGAATACAGCCTCACCATTGACATGAATACAGCCTCACCATTGACATGAATGCAGCCTCACCATTGACATGAATGCAGCCTAAAATGCAGCCTCACCATTGACAAGAATGCAGCCTTACCATTGCATTAATGCAACCTCAAATGCAGCCTCACCATTGACACAAATGCAGCCTCACCAATGACATGAATGCAGCATTACCATTGCATGAATGCAGCCTCACCATTGCATGAATGAAGCCTTACCATTGCATGAATGCAGCCTCACCATTACTATGAATACAGCCTCACCATTGCACAAATTCAGCCTCCCCATTGACATGAATACAGCCTCACCATTGCATGAATGAAGCCTTATCATTGCCATTAGCCTGACTGATGCCCATCTGCAAACTCAGAGGGGACAGGGAGGGGGCAGGACGAGCGCCAACAGATTACATATAGGAGAATCTCCTGTTTTCTCGGCAGGCTTCTTTAATACAAAGAGACTTCCTATTACAGAGGCTGCCATGTAAACAGGAAATTCTCACTGTATGTATTCTGTCAGCGCTCATCCTGCCCCCTCCCTCTACCCTCTGAGCCACATTTAAATACATATAAATACGGGTATATATCTTTTGTGGCCCCATGTTATTCGTTGGGGGCCACAAAGGATATATAAAGCCAAATTACCAGTGGGGCTGTTTGAAACCGGAATGCGAGCTGCAATTGGCCTGTGGGCCAGACTTTAGACATGCCTGACTTATAGGAAGTGTGTATGCTAGTTATCCTGATAATCATAAAGGACTCTGTTCATGTTATTCTAACTTTGATTAGCAAGGTTTTGTTTAATAGAACTATAACTGTAGTATTAGTGCAAGTTTTTTCAATTGTGTGCAATAAGTATGCTTTATTGTTTATGGGTTAAAAAACATTGAGGGGGGATTTTATTAGACAGCTCATTGTTTAGTGTTAGGACCACAGATTACAGGGTGTCTTGGTGCGGCTCTGTGGCTCACGCATGCATTTTCAAATGCGTGTGGACAAAACCCCTGTTTTTAACACATACTGTTAGACAGGTTAATTGGTTGTCCTGATAGCTGGTCGGTAAGAAAGGAACCCGTCAGACCGATATGTCTGCTGGTTAGTACGCTAACCAGCAGACATATCTGCCCGCACATGCGTCGAATGGATTCGACTCATGCGCGGAAGTGATTTACTTCCTGGTGCGGTGACGTGGCGGCCTTAACGTCATCGCCACGTCACCGCGCTGTCTGCTGGCGGGGATTTTGGTTTGATCGTGTGTACAGCGATCAAACCAAAACAGCCAGCAGACAAATCTGTTCAAATCAGTCAGTCCGACCGATTTGAACAGATTCATTTGCTCATGTGTACAAGGCCTAAGAGAATCATATTGGATATATGAAACCAAAGTATCAGTTCATACAGGCTTGAATGTCAAATTCGACTTAAATTATTTTATTTTTGATAGTTAATACATTTTTTCTATGTATATGTAACGGATTGGCCCGTGACAGACTGAGATATTCCTATGTCTAGGGTCACCTTATGTCCACTAGGGCCATAGGGTGACAAAGAATCATAATTCATTCATTACAGAAGACATTAATAAGGGACATTAATAATAATTCATGTTTGCAGGATGTCTTCAAATATCAAAAGCGGTTAGCTATTCAATCTGGGCACACATGATATGGAAAGGTGTTAATTCAGGTCTACAAGACCAGAGTGAGTCATACCTTTGTATAATATGCTATTGAAATATCTTAAGGTGTTGGCTATTCACTGTAAAGACATTCCGTTGAAGGTGTTGATTGCACCCACTCTCACAAGACTCTGCCATTGTGTGATAAAGCTGTCTAGATAACTTATTCAACTAGATGTCTGTGTTACTATTCAAGGTTAATTGAACACTATTGAAGATACGGTGCCAACAAGTCTACATGGTTAGCTTACCTGAATGCCCTTTAGAGTGTGATTGAAGCCCCCCATGGTGTGAAGGGGGGTGGAGACTACATTGTCCTGTGACTAACTGCATTATGCTTGAGAATGTATAAGAAGCTGAGAAAATACCAATAAATTGTCATATCTTTGAAGCAAGTGCAGAGCTTGAGTCTCGTCTTGTTTATGGGAAATTATATGGATCGTGTATGCAAGATTGTCGCAGTGTGTCAGATAAGCTTGTCGTGGATGGATGAAAGGTCGTAAGCGGTGGTGACCGTTACATTTGGTGGCACAGCAGTGGGATGATTCCATCATCAGAAGGACAGCTACAAGGTCACATGACAATGGAGACGGTGTATGAACAGATGAAGCTCTCTTCCCTCATGGACTTACTGGAGAGCCGGGGCAGACCGGCCAGCAACCGTAAGAAAAGGGACATTATCGCAGAACTGGTTGAAATGGATAGAGCTAAAAGGCCCGCCGTAACGGACAGGACACCTGAGGAAGAAAGTTTTGATCGGGCTGTTAACCTAAGACTGGCACATTATGGTCCTAAGCCTTCATCGGAGATCAGGGACCGAGTTATTGTGGCTCTGAATGCCACCTTGCTACAGAGAAGAAGTGTTGCAGCAGCTGAAGTCACAGCAGCACCAACTAAAGAGAGAGGAGAGGTGCAGATACCAGTCTCCATGGAAGAGATGCGGATACAGCATAGAGGACCAGTATCAGAGGAGGTCCTGTTGGGATGGTCGGATGTGATTCGGTGCCAACTCTGGAAGGAAGCACTAGCTCTGGAGCAGCAACACCAAGGAAAGGTCCTGCCCTCCATCTATGCAAGGTACTGGCCGAGTGGACAGCTGAGTTAAGCAGGCTAATCCGGGCAGAGATGCAGCTGGATGAAAGCTACAGAGCCCTCCAGTGGTATGTAGCCCTAGAGTGCCCATGGCCAGCAGATGACAGCCCCACAGAAGGCCATGACTATGATGGCCTGGGATTATTGTATTGGAGGATGTCCAGTGGTCCAGACTTCGGGGATGATCGGGAGTGGCGCTTGGAGGACATAATGGAGCACAGAGAGGAAAAATTGAATATCTCGGGAGGCCACTGGTCACAGGAAGATTTAGAATTTCTGGCCATTCAAGAATGGGAGCTGGAGGTCGCCTACAGACAGCTGCTAGACTCGGCTCAGCAGCAGGGTGGGGCTCCCATTGCCTGGGACTATGAGGAAAGGTCAGATAACTGTGAAATCCTGACTGATAAATCGGCAGTGGAAAAAATTTAGATTTTCATCCCTGGTGCCCCAGGTCTCTGCTCCCAACTACCGGAAAAGGGGGACCCTGTAGTAGTGGATGGGACTGTGGTCTCCACTCACAGCAACCCAGCGGAAGAGCTGGCAACAGAACAGAGGGTCACGGACCTCTGCTCTTCACTAATGGAAGTGGGGGACCCTGTGGTAGTGGATGGGACTGTGGTCTCCACTCACAGCAACCCAGCGGAAGAGCTGGCAACAGAACAGAGGGTCACGGACCTCTGCTCTTCACTAACGGAAGAGGGGGACCCTGTGGTAGTGGATGGGACTGTGGTCTCCACTCACAGCAACCCAGCGGAAGAGCTGGCAACAGAGCAGAGTGCCTCAGGCCTCTGCTCCTCACTAACAGAAGAGGGGGACCATGTTGTAGTGGATGGGACTGTGGTCTTCACTCACAGCAACCCAGCGGAAGAGCTGGCAACAGAGCAGAGTGTCATAGGCCTCTGCTCCTCACTAACAGAAGAGGGGGTTCCTGGGGTAGTGGATGGGACTTCAGTCTCCACTGGCACAACCCCAGAAAATGGTACAGGACTGGGACAGGAGGATGTCTGCTTTGCTTTGCAAGCACCGGGGGGTTTTCACCAAGCACCAGTGGATGGGACTTCAGTCTCCACTGGTATACCCCAGGAAGGGGGGTCAGTTGGCCCAGACCCCCAACAGCATGATGGACTGAGCCCAGCCACCCTGCCTTCTCCCCAGCGGCAGGCATGTTCTCTGAGAGAGGCAGAGTTTGGCCGGGTGAATAATGCTCAGTTTGGAGCCATTTATTTGGGGTACAGTATAGATACCATCATTGGAGGACTGGAACTACTGACGGACTTCGGAGTCAACCCGTTTGGGGTTACCACCTGTGTCCGTCTCCCACCGAAAGGGGAGAGATGTAACGGATTGGCCCATGACAGACTGAGATATTCCTATGTCTAGGGTCACCTTATGTCCACTAGGGCCATAGGGTGACAAAGAATCATAATTCATTTATTACAGAAGACATTAATAAGGGACATTAATAATTATTCATGTTTGCAGGATGTCTTCAAATATCAAAAGCGGTTAGCTATTCAATCTGGGCACACATGATTTGGAAAGGTGTTAATTCAGGTCTACAAGACCAGAGTGAGTAATACCTTTGTATAATATGCTATTGAAATATCTTAAGGTGTTGGCTATTCACTGTAAAGACATTCCGTTGAAGGTGTTGATTGCACCCACTCTCACAAGATGCTGCCATTGTGTGATAAAGCTGTCTAGATAACTTATTCAACTAGATGTCTGTGTTACTATTCAAGGTTAATTGAACACTATTGAAGATACGGTGCCGACAAGTCTACATGGTTAGCTTACCTGAATGCCTTTTAGAGTGTGATTGAAGCCCCCCATGGTGTGAAGGGGGGTGGAGACTACATTGTCCTGTGACTAACTGCATTATGCTTGAGACTGTATAAGAAGCTGAGAAAATACCAATAAATTGTCATATCTTTGAAGCAAGTGCAGAGCTTGAGTCTCGTCTTGTTTATGGGAATGGATATGGATCGTGTATGCAGTATTGTCGGAGTGTGTCAGATAAGCTTGTCGTGGATGGATGGAAGGTCGTAAGCGGTGGTGACCGTTACAGTATATATTTATGTACTATGTATTTTGTATATACATTAATTAGGATGGCCAGTGGACTGACAAGTATGTTTGTATAAATGTTTTAAGGTTATGAATTGATATAACATATTATGCATTTTCTGAATTAGAGCATATAATTTAATATGTTACACTTTTAATGGAGTGCGTTTAGAAAGTTTTTTTCAAGTTTTTCCTCTCTTTTTCCCCTGTACTTGATAAGTGCACATATTGTTGGCTGTTTATAAGTTCTGGGATAGTGAGGGGTTTCTAAGGCAATATAACACATAAACAAAGGAACCCTCTTCCTGGTTGTGCCAGAAGTGTGTTTTGTTTCCATGGTAATTGATTGCGTGTGGAAGCCTCGGACATCCAAAGTGTAATGGGCGGGAATATAAATAGGCAGGTGTAGTACGTAATTCCACATCCGCTGTCAAAGTCTCGCTCCTTGGGACAGAATGCGTACGGAACGGAAGGAATCACATTACGTCACCCACGGCCATCAGTCTTTTTTCCAAATCGAACGCTCGCACACCAGGCACTGTGGTTACAGTGTCATGTTTGTAAGTCTTTACTTCTGGCTTTTTAAATAAACAGTTATATGCAGAGAGCACTATATATCTCTTTTAAGTGTATGTACCAGGCTTATTGGAGCTTCGGGGTACTTAGAATTGGATCATCAGAAGGGAGCTGTGGTGGCTCAACGTGATTGGCCCTGCGCTGACAAGCCATTCACCTCTGCAGCCAAGGGTTCGGATCCCGGTCTCGGCTACATGTGAATTGAGTTTGGTGGTCTCAGCCCGGCTCCCGGTGGGTGTGCTATGCAAGGTACGCCTGTGCTCAGTACACCCACCCCCCCTCCACAAAAAACCACCACACTTGCACGCACACGAAATTGGTTTAAAACACACGCACTTTGGCCATGCGGTCTCCTAAAATAAAGAGAGGCAAAGGACCTACGGGGCTGGCTGGGTGGGCTAGGCCCCCTCACTCCCTCATAGGGGGAGTCCCTCTGCCCCATTGGGGTCCCGTTGGGCCCCAGTTGGGCTCCCAAGAGGAGCAGGTAGGGCGGGGTGAGTGGGAGGCCCCCCTTCACACCCGCCATTGCCACCAGGGGCATGGAGAAGGATGGCGATTGCCTCCGGGGGGAGGGTCTGCCTACTCCCAACTCCTGCAGTCCGGCTCCTCTCTCTCGAGTTCACGCACAAAAAATACACTTTAAAAAAAAATAAAAAAATAAAATAAATAGGGGTTAAAAAAAAAAAAAAAAAAAAAAAAAAAAAAAAGAATTGGATCATCAGATCTATATATGTCCCTGCTGCCCTTGCAGGTTGTCTGCTCCCAGATGGACGGACTCCATTGATGAGGATTTCAAGTGTTTTATCCTATATGGGAAGGGGCATTTTACCCACCCGTTAAGTCAGGGGTCCATTTTATGAGGTGAGCTGCTAGCGTTATCTGTGGTGGAGGCTCTGTACGATTTCACCTGCATGAATACATGTGGAAGCACAAGTGGACACTCTTTGGGAATCTATTTTTCCCTGCTCCATATGAACTTTTATATTTTATTGTGTGCAATTCAATGTTGTTCTTAGTGCTGCACTATTGTATTCATATATTTTATTGTTTAAAATATAATATAGGAAAAATGCTGCTTGTACCAGTAAACAGTAAAAAACAGACTCTGTAAATATAGCAAAAACTGGGTTTTTCCCAAAAGTATCCTTGTCACATAACATTTTTTTCAGGGAATTTTCTAGTTTAACATTTACAGCAAGCTATAATTTTTCCCTCCTTCCTCCTACGAAAAAAAAAAAAAAAAATCACATAACTCCCTATCTGCTTAATTGGGTAAGTGGGACACATTTTAGCAGCGACATTCATTAGATGAAAGATATGGCACTTCCACATTTCTGCTCTCTAATTATTTCAGCCAAAAAAAAAAGACCAAGTAAAATGATGAGCAAAATATGCATTGTCAAGTACTGCAGTCAGCAACAGCAAAAAAATATTTTGCACACATTTGATAGTTGCAAACCAGCTCTTTTTCGTTTTTGTAAAAATAATAAAATGTGTCCAATTGTTAAAGGATGTTCTCTGATTGCTTGTTAGGACTGACTAGGAAAATCGCAAGGCCTGCTATCTTAAAAGTACATTTTCCTAGCCTACCCCACACTGAAAAACAAGAGGATAATTTCAACAGAATTCTTACCTTTGCAGCAAAATCAAATTTGCCAAAATCAAAAATTACCACTCCAGCCATTCTTTAGTGAAACAGGTCACTATATGGCAAAAAAAAAAAAAAGTAAAAAAAAAAAGAAAATGAGTTGTCATACATAAATGCAGCTACAATTTGACTAATATAGACCACGTATATAAATCTGAAGCCGCGTACACACGGCAGAGAACCTCGACGGGCAGAAAACATCGTTCCGCCCGTCGAGGTTCTCTGCCGGCCGTCGAAATCGGCGACCCGCCCGTCGGGAATGGCAACCAGCCATTCATCCAGGCGGGCCGTCGAGCAAAAAGAGAGCGGGCGGGGCGAGCGCTCTGTGTACACACGGCCGATGCAGCTTCCAGCAAGGTTCTCGCTGGTTTCCAGCGAGAACCTCGGTCGTGTGTACGCTGCCTAACTGTTATTTCTGTGCTAGATGTTCTGTGATTATTGTCAGTGACAGAGAAAAATGATGGATCATAATATTTAAGGGGGTTCTATTCCTATCATACTGTAACCTACAGTGATAGATCCTAAGGAACATACTTTACAACTGTCACTAAATCAGAATTATGGTAGCTTGTAAGTTATGCCAGCAAACTGAAATGGGCCCTGAGAAATTACAAACTGCACATGCTCAGCCACATATAAAACCAATCTGGAAAAAATGGGGGAAATCTATTACATCTAATATGGACATCAGACTGGGACCTGCAGAAAAGGATTACAGCTGTGCTATAATTAGGAGTGGAAATGCTGAGGCTGGTTCCCCGCAATGCTTGTGTGGTTCCTAACACTGAATATGAGAAAGCTGCTGCCTGCACTGTAAAACAACTGCCTAGGTGGTGTTTTATAATAAAGGAATGGATAGTGGGTGTGGTGCTCCTTAATGAGATGATGTGTGCAAAATAAAATATGTGTAAATATAAATAACCTCAGCGAGTTCCTATGTGGTAATAGATCCAACTCCATAGGTGCACAGTCTTATGAATTATATGATATTGCTGTGAAACCACTGAAATTTGCTACACACCCATACATCTATACATATAATACAAAATAACTGGTATCCCTGTGCAAATTATTTGGCAGAACAACCATTAAAAAAAGGAATATTTTTTTCCAAATCAAAGTGACCGGTGCTCTTTAAAGTGCTTCAGACCATAAATGAATCAAATTATATATAGTAAAATTCATCAGTATTTAACCGCTTGCCGACCAGCCGCCGCAGTTATACGGCGGCAGGTCGGCTCCCCTGGGCGAGAGCCCGTAGCTCTACGTCGGGACTTCTACGGCCACTAGGGGGCGCACGCGCGCAGCTGGCGGCCCGCGCGTGCGCCCCACGCTCGCCCCCGAGTCCCGCGCGTGTCCCTGGCGGGCACAATCACCGCCGGGCACACGCGGTCGTTCGGTACAGAGCGGGGAACGAGAGCTATGTGTGAAAACACAAAGCTCTCATTCCTAACAGCGGGGGAAACGCTGATCTCCTGTTCATACAATGTATGAACAGAAGATCAGTGATTTCCCCTAGTGAGGTCACCCCCCCATACAGTTAGAACACACCAGGAACACACTTAACCCCTTCCCTGCCCCCTAGTGTTAACCCCTTCACTGCCAATGGCATTTTTATAGTAATCCAATGCATTTTTATAGCATTGATCGCTATAAAAATGCCAGTGGCCCCAAAAATGTGTCAAAAGTGTCCGAAGTGTCCGCCATAAGGCCGCAGTGCTGAAAAAAAAACGATGATTGCCGACATTACTAGTAAAAAAAAAAAAAAAAAAAAAAAAATGCCATAAAACTAGCCCCTATTTTGTAAACGCTATAACTTTTGCACAAACCAATCAATAAACGCTAATTGTGATTTTTTTAATGAAAAATATGTAGAAGAATACGTATCGGCCTAAACTGAGGAAAAAAATGCTTTTTTATATATTTTTGGGGGATATTTATTACAGCAAAAAGTAAAAAATATTGCATTTTTTTTAAATTGTCGCTCTGTTTTTGTTTATAGCGCAAAAAATAAAAATTGCAGAGATGATCAAATACCACCAAAAGAAAGCTCTATTTGTGGGAAAAAAAGGACGCCAATTTTGTTTGGGAGCCACGTCACACGACCGCGCAATTGTCAGTTAAGGCGACACAGTGCCGAATCGCAAAAAGTGCTCTGGTCATTGGGCAGCAATATGGTCCGGGGCTAAAGTGCTTAAAGTGCTTAAAACCTGAACAGGTGCTGCTCGGGCACAAACCGGTGCTCTCTCCGAACCATTTGCCCATCACTAGTGATAATGGAAAATAGGACAAATAGAGGGTGAATACCCCCAGCTGGAGCACAGAAACATCATCAAACTACTTACATTGCAGTTACCAAAGAGACAGTAATGCATTGTTAAAACAACAATTTGTTAATTTGCAGTAGTGTTTAGTGCAACAGGTGTCCCCACAAGGTTTTCCCTCACCATCTGTTCCACTGAGAACTGCTGCTCAAGATACATAAAAACTCATTAAGGCCTGGAGTGGCCATAACTGTAACCATTATTTTAATAAATCAAACTCGAATGTTATTGTGTACCTGTAAAAAAAAAAAACTGTTGTTTGTCTAAGTTTCCCACTTGTATTATACAGTAGGGTGCAATTTTGTGTGTACTGTATTGGCGTGAAAGATAACCACTGTAACGGAATGAACCGTGACAACCAGAGACTTTGGAAGGATGAGAGATACTCCTGTGCCAGCGGCACTAATAACTCTTGGGTCTAAGTCCACCCTGTGCCCTTTTGGGCATAGGGTGGCTAATAAAATCATACTTCATGTATTACATGAGATGGGACATTATTGATACTTCATATTGCAGGATACTGGAATATTACAAGTGGTTTATGTTGACTTGACCAGGTCAACAAGACAGTGACTTATCCCTCTGTGTAATAGGCTGTTGAAATGCTAAGTGAGGTCTGCTCCTGGCAGACCTTTTTATTGTCTGATAAAACTGTTTAAAGCCCTGTGTTTACACTTAAAAGATTGGGTATTCAAGATCACACATCTCTCTTCAGATGTTTTGAATTAGCATGCCAATTATGTTTAGCAAAGGACTGTATTGATGCCCAGGTGTTAAGACCCTTCTGCTGGAGACAGTACGTCTGTCTAAAGATGTGGGTTGAGGTCAAAACATTGTGTGATTGTATTTTGTTTGAATTCTATTGATAAAGAAATGTGATGTGTCTCTTCAGTATCGGTGCCAAAATGTCTGCATAGTAATTAGCCATAGTGTGTAATGAGGAGGGTGGAGATTGCATTGTCCTGTGATTAACTTTAATATGCTGTACTGGATATATAAGCAAGCTAAGAAACCAATAAAGTATTCATTCATTTTGGAAACCAGAAGATAGAGCTGTCAGTCTCATTTCCTGGGGAATTGATATGGATTGTGTATGCTGGATTGTCGGAGTGTGTCGGACAGCTTGTCGTGGGTGGATGGAAGGTCATAAACGATGGTGACCGTTACATTGGTGGCACAGCAGTGGGATGATTCCATCACCAGAAGGACGGCTACAAGGACACAGGACAATGGAGACACAGTATGAACGGCTGAAGCTCTCTACCCTCAAGGACTTACTGGGGAGCCGGGGCAGACCAGCCAGCAACCGTAAGAAAAGGGATATTATCGCAGAACTTGTCAAAATGGATAGAGCTGAGAGGCCCAGCGTAACAGACAGGACACCCAAGGAAGAATTTTTTGATCGGGCTGTTAAACGTGGACTGGCACAATATGGTCCTAATCCTCCACCGGAGATCATAGACCGGGTTATAGCGGCTGTGGATGCCACCTTGCTACAGCGAAGAAGTGCTGCAGCAGCTGAAGTCACAGCAGCACCAACTGAAGAGAGAGGAGAGGTACAGATACCAGTCTCCAGGGAAGAGGAATTCCAAAGGAGGTTACAAGAGATGCGGATACAGCACAGAGGACCAGTATCAGAGGAGGTCCTGCTAGGATGGTCGGATGTGATTCGTTGCCAACTCTGGAAGGAAGCGCTAGCTCTGGAGCAGCAACACCAAGGAAAGGTCCTGCCCTCCATCTATGTAAGGTACTGGCCGCAGTATGATGTACGAATGAGACTTTGGAAGGATGAGAGATACTCCTGTGCCAGCGGCACTAATAACTCTTGGGTCTAAGTCCACCCTGTGCCCTTTTGGGCATAGGGTGGCTAATAAAATCATACTTCATGTATTACATGAGATGGAACATTATTGATACTTCATATTGCAGGATACTGGAATATTACAAGTGGTTTATGTTGACTTGACCAGGTCAACAAGGCAGTGACTCATCCCTCTGTGTAATAGGCTGTTAAAAATGCTAAGTGAGGTCTGCTCTTGGCAGACCTTTTCATTGTGTGATAAAACTGTTTAACTGGTTGCGGACCGCCGCATGTACACTTACGTCAGCAGAGTGGCACAGGCAGGCACATCAACGTATATATACGTGCCTGCCTTGCCGTGCGTCGGGGGTCCGATCGGAACCTCCCCGGTACATGCGACGGTCCGGTTTGCTGGCCGAGCGATCCGGGATGAGGGGGCGGCTATTTGTTTTTGTCCGCCCCCTCCGGATCGCTCTCAGCCAATGCGCATGCTCTCAGAGGAAGTGCAGAGCGGGGGGAGCACGCGCATTGGCTGAGAGTGATCCGGAGGGGGCGGACAAAAACGAAAAGCCGCCCCCTCATCCCGGATCGCTCGGCCAGCAAACCGGACCGTCGCATGTACCGGGAGGAGGAAATAATGTGATCTCTGCTCACGGCGGTTTTTTCAACCGCCGCAGAGGAGAGATCACATCGCACAGTAAGTCTGCACAACACTACACTGACACACAGACACATAGGCACATTTAACCCCCGCGATCGCCCCCCCTACCCCCTCCCCCCTGTCACAGTGTCACTGAATCCAGTGATTATATGTATGATCACTGCAGTTAGTGTCAGTGTGACAGTCAGTTAGTGTTAGATCCAGGGTAGCCCCCGTACCCCCCTAATAAAGTTTTAACCCCTTGATCACCACCCTAGTTAACCCTTTCACTCCCTATTGCTAGCATCACTAAGCGATCATTTTTCTGATTGCTGTATTAGTGTCGCTGTTCCCGCTAGGTAGCTATTTTTTTTTTATTGCGATTTTTTTTTTACTAAACACATGTGGCTAAAAAAATGTTGGCCTAAATGTTTGACTAAAATTTAGTTTATTTGATTTTTCTTATAACAAAAAGTAAAAAATATTGTTTTTTTTTCAAAAATGTCGCTCTCTTTTTGTATATAGTGCAAAAAATTAAAATCGCAGAGGCGATCAAATACCACCAAAAGAAAGATCTATTTGTGGGAAGAAAAGGACGCAAATTTTGTTTGGGAGTCACGTCGCACGACCGCGCAATTGTCTGTTAAAGCGACGCAGTGCCGAATCGCAAAAAGGGGCCTGGTCATTTACCTGCATTTTGGTCTGGGTCTTAAGTGGTTAAAGCCCTGTGTTTACACTTAAAAGATTGGGTATTCAAGATCACACGTCTCTTCAGATGTATTGAATTAGCATGCCAATTATGTTTAGCAAAGGACTGTATTGATGCCCAGGTGTTAAGACCCTTCTGCCGGAGACAGTACATCTGTCTAAAGATGTGGGTTGAGGTCAAAACATTGTGTGATTGTATTTTGTTTGAATTCTATTGATTAAGAAATGTGATGTGTCTCGTCAGTATTGGTGCCGAAATGTCTGCATAGTGATTAGCCATAGTGTGTGATGAGGGGGGTGGAGATTGCATTGTCCTGTGATTAACTTTAATATGCTGTACTGGATATATAAGCAAGCTAAGAAACCATTAAAGTATTCATTCATTTTGGAAACCAGAAGATAGAGCTGTCAGTCTCATTTCCTGGGGAATTGATATGGACCGTGTATGCTGGATTGTCGAAGTGTGTCGGATAGCTTGTCGTGGGTGGATGGAAGGTCGTAAACGGTGGTGACCGTTACAACCACTTACTGTTACTGGTTGTCTAATCTGGCAGTGGTGGCAGTGTCTTTAGAGCCATATAGCTGGGTTCTCAAGATTCTGTAGACTTGCTGTGACCTCAGTCCCCAGACTCCAAGTCCCCACTCAAGTTCCCTTCCCTAACACATAAACAAAGTACACGTTTAGAAAACATTGGCTTCCAAAAATGAAATACTTACCAGAGAACTGAGCTCCAATAGAAGGGATCTGGACAGAGGCAGTGACAGTAACTAGTCAATAGCAGTGGTATGATTGTCAGTCCAGGAGAACTTAACAGTACAGAGAGAGAGAAGAGGAAATCAAACATGAGACCATAGCAGACCATACCAATTTCTTGAGAAAGCACACTTCAACAAATTGTCTATTTTCTTATTGTATGATATACGTAGCTGTATGAAGCCAAAGGGAATGCTTCATGACAGGAGTTGCAGCAGGCAGGCAGTAGTTGTGCTTTAGTGTAGGCAGCCAGCAGGTAATAGATCCAACTCCATAGGTGCACAGTCTTATGAATTATATGATATTGCTGTGAAACCACTGAAATTTGCTACACACCCATACATATAATACAAAATAACTGGTATCCCTGTGCAAATTATTTGGCAGAACAACCATTAAAAAAAGGAATATTTTTTTCCAAATCAAAGTGACCGGTGCTCTTTAAAGTGCTACAGACCATAAATGAATCAAATTATATATAGTAAAATTCATCAGTATTTAACCGCTTGCCGACCAGCCGCCGCAGTTATACGGCGGCAGGTCGGCTCCCCTGGGCGAGAGCCCGTAGCTCTACGTCGGGACTTCTACGGCCACTAGGGGGCGCACGCGCGAGTCCCGCGCGTGTCCCTGGCGGGCACAATCACCGCCGGGCACACGCGGTCGTTCGGTACAGAGCGGGGAACGAGAGCTATGTGTGAAAACACAAAGCTCTCATTCCTAACAGCGGGGGAAACGCTGATCTCCTGTTCATACAATGTATGAACAGAAGATCAGTGATTTCCCCTAGTGAGGTCACCCCCCCATACAGTTAGAACACACCAGGAACACACTTAACCCCTTCCCTGCCCCCTAGTGTTAACCCCTTCACTGCCAATGGCATTTTTATAGTAATCCAATGCATTTTTATAGCATTGATCGCTATAAAAATGCCAGTGGCCCCAAAAATGTGTCAAAAGTGTCCGAAGTGTCCGCCATAAGGCCGCAGTGCTGAAAAAAAAACGATGATTGCCGACATTACTAGTAAAAAAAAAACAAAAAAAAAAAAATGCCATAAAACTAGCCCCTATTTTGTAAACGCTATAACTTTTGCACAAACCAATCAATAAACGCTAATTGTGATTTTTTTAATGAAAAATATGTAGAAGAATACGTATCGGCCTAAACTGAGGAAAAAAATGCTTTTTTATATATTTTTGGGGGATATTTATTACAGCAAAAAGTAAAAAATATTGCATTTTTTTTAAATTGTCGCTCTGTTTTTGTTTATAGCGCAAAAAATAAAAATTGCAGAGATGATCAAATACCACCAAAAGAAAGCTCTATTTGTGGGAAAAAAAGGACGCCAATTTTGTTTGGGAGCCACGTCACACGACCGCGCAATTGTCAGTTAAGGCGACACAGTGCCGAATCGCAAAAAGTGCTCTGGTCATTGGGCAGCAATATGGTCCGGGGCTAAAGTGCTTAAAGTGCTTAAAACCTGAACAGGTGCTGCTCGGGCACAAACCGGTGCTCTCTCCGAACCATTTGCCCATCACTAGTGATAATGGAAAATAGGACAAATAGAGGGTGAATACCCCCAGCTGGAGCACAGAAACATCATCAAACTACTTACATTGCAGTTACCAAAGAGACAGTAATGCATTGTTAAAACAACAATTTGTTAATTTGCAGTAGTGTTTAGTGCAACAGGTGTCCCCACAAGGTTTTCCCTCACCATCTGTTCCACTGAGAACTGCTGCTCAAGATACATAAAAACTCATTAAGGCCTGGAGTGGCCATAACTGTAACCATTATTTTAATAAATCAAACTCGAATGTTATTGTGTACCTGTAAAAAAAAAAAACTGTTGTTTGTCTAAGTTTCCCACTTGTATTATACAGTAGGGTGCAATTTTGTGTGTACTGTATTGGCGTGAAAGATAACCACTGTAACGGAATGAACCGTGACAACCAGAGACTTTGGAAGGATGAGAGATACTCCTGTGCCAGCGGCACTAATAACTCTTGGGTCTAAGTCCACCCTGTGCCCTTTTGGGCATAGGGTGGCTAATAAAATCATACTTCATGTATTACATGAGATGGGACATTATTGATACTTCATATTGCAGGATACTGGAATATTACAAGTGGTTTATGTTGACTTGACCAGGTCAACAAGACAGTGACTTATCCCTCTGTGTAATAGGCTGTTGAAATGCTAAGTGAGGTCTGCTCCTGGCAGACCTTTTTATTGTCTGATAAAACTGTTTAAAGCCCTGTGTTTACACTTAAAAGATTGGGTATTCAAGATCACACATCTCTCTTCAGATGTTTTGAATTAGCATGCCAATTATGTTTAGCAAAGGACTGTATTGATGCCCAGGTGTTAAGACCCTTCTGCTGGAGACAGTACGTCTGTCTAAAGATGTGGGTTGAGGTCAAAACATTGTGTGATTGTATTTTGTTTGAATTCTATTGATAAAGAAATGTGATGTGTCTCTTCAGTATCGGTGCCAAAATGTCTGCATAGTAATTAGCCATAGTGTGTAATGAGGAGGGTGGAGATTGCATTGTCCTGTGATTAACTTTAATATGCTGTACTGGATATATAAGCAAGCTAAGAAACCAATAAAGTATTCATTCATTTTGGAAACCAGAAGATAGAGCTGTCAGTCTCATTTCCTGGGGAATTGATATGGATTGTGTATGCTGGATTGTCGGAGTGTGTCGGACAGCTTGTCGTGGGTGGATGGAAGGTCATAAACGATGGTGACCGTTACATTGGTGGCACAGCAGTGGGATGATTCCATCACCAGAAGGACGGCTACAAGGACACAGGACAATGGAGACACAGTATGAACGGCTGAAGCTCTCTACCCTCAAGGACTTACTGGGGAGCCGGGGCAGACCAGCCAGCAACCGTAAGAAAAGGGATATTATCGCAGAACTTGTCAAAATGGATAGAGCTGAGAGGCCCAGCGTAACAGACAGGACACCCAAGGAAGAATTTTTTGATCGGGCTGTTAAACGTGGACTGGCACAATATGGTCCTAATCCTCCACCGGAGATCATAGACCGGGTTATAGCGGCTGTGGATGCCACCTTGCTACAGCGAAGAAGTGCTGCAGCAGCTGAAGTCACAGCAGCACCAACTGAAGAGAGAGGAGAGGTACAGATACCAGTCTCCAGGGAAGAGGAATTCCAAAGGAGGTTACAAGAGATGCGGATACAGCACAGAGGACCAGTATCAGAGGAGGTCCTGCTAGGATGGTCGGATGTGATTCGTTGCCAACTCTGGAAGGAAGCGCTAGCTCTGGAGCAGCAACACCAAGGAAAGGTCCTGCCCTCCATCTATGTAAGGTACTGGCCGCAGTATGATGTACGAATGAGACTTTGGAAGGATGAGAGATACTCCTGTGCCAGCGGCACTAATAACTCTTGGGTCTAAGTCCACCCTGTGCCCTTTTGGGCATAGGGTGGCTAATAAAATCATACTTCATGTATTACATGAGATGGAACATTATTGATACTTCATATTGCAGGATACTGGAATATTACAAGTGGTTTATGTTGACTTGACCAGGTCAACAAGGCAGTGACTCATCCCTCTGTGTAATAGGCTGTTAAAAATGCTAAGTGAGGTCTGCTCTTGGCAGACCTTTTCATTGTGTGATAAAACTGTTTAACTGGTTGCGGACCGCCGCATGTACACTTACGTCAGCAGAGTGGCACAGGCAGGCACATCAACGTATATATACGTGCCTGCCTTGCCGTGCGTCGGGGGTCCGATCGGAACCTCCCCGGTACATGCGACGGTCCGGTTTGCTGGCCGAGCGATCCGGGATGAGGGGGCGGCTATTTGTTTTTGTCCGCCCCCTCCGGATCGCTCTCAGCCAATGCGCATGCTCTCAGAGGAAGTGCAGAGCGGGGGGAGCACGCGCATTGGCTGAGAGTGATCCGGAGGGGGCGGACAAAAACGAAAAGCCGCCCCCTCATCCCGGATCGCTCGGCCAGCAAACCGGACCGTCGCATGTACCGGGAGGAGGAAATAATGTGATCTCTGCTCACGGCGGTTTTTTCAACCGCCGCAGAGGAGAGATCACATCGCACAGTAAGTCTGCACAACACTACACTGACACACAGACACATAGGCACATTTAACCCCCGCGATCGCCCCCCCTACCCCCTCCCCCCTGTCACAGTGTCACTGAATCCAGTGATTATATGTATGATCACTGCAGTTAGTGTCAGTGTGACAGTCAGTTAGTGTTAGATCCAGGGTAGCCCCCGTACCCCCCTAATAAAGTTTTAACCCCTTGATCACCACCCTAGTTAACCCTTTCACTCCCTATTGCTAGCATCACTAAGCGATCATTTTTCTGATTGCTGTATTAGTGTCGCTGTTCCCGCTAGGTAGCTATTTTTTTTTTATTGCGATTTTTTTTTTACTAAACACATGTGGCTAAAAAAATGTTGGCCTAAATGTTTGACTAAAATTTAGTTTATTTGATTTTTCTTATAACAAAAAGTAAAAAATATTGTTTTTTTTTCAAAAATGTCGCTCTCTTTTTGTATATAGTGCAAAAAATTAAAATCGCAGAGGCGATCAAATACCACCAAAAGAAAGATCTATTTGTGGGAAGAAAAGGACGCAAATTTTGTTTGGGAGTCACGTCGCACGACCGCGCAATTGTCTGTTAAAGCGACGCAGTGCCGAATCGCAAAAAGGGGCCTGGTCATTTACCTGCATTTTGGTCTGGGTCTTAAGTGGTTAAAGCCCTGTGTTTACACTTAAAAGATTGGGTATTCAAGATCACACGTCTCTTCAGATGTATTGAATTAGCATGCCAATTATGTTTAGCAAAGGACTGTATTGATGCCCAGGTGTTAAGACCCTTCTGCCGGAGACAGTACATCTGTCTAAAGATGTGGGTTGAGGTCAAAACATTGTGTGATTGTATTTTGTTTGAATTCTATTGATTAAGAAATGTGATGTGTCTCGTCAGTATTGGTGCCGAAATGTCTGCATAGTGATTAGCCATAGTGTGTGATGAGGGGGGTGGAGATTGCATTGTCCTGTGATTAACTTTAATATGCTGTACTGGATATATAAGCAAGCTAAGAAACCATTAAAGTATTCATTCATTTTGGAAACCAGAAGATAGAGCTGTCAGTCTCATTTCCTGGGGAATTGATATGGACCGTGTATGCTGGATTGTCGAAGTGTGTCGGATAGCTTGTCGTGGGTGGATGGAAGGTCGTAAACGGTGGTGACCGTTACAACCACTTACTGTTACTGGTTGTCTAATCTGGCAGTGGTGGCAGTGTCTTTAGAGCCATATAGCTGGGTTCTCAAGATTCTGTAGACTTGCTGTGACCTCAGTCCCCAGACTCCAAGTCCCCACTCAAGTTCCCTTCCCTAACACATAAACAAAGTACACGTTTAGAAAACATTGGCTTCCAAAAATGAAATACTTACCAGAGAACTGAGCTCCAATAGAAGGGATCTGGACAGAGGCAGTGACAGTAACTAGTCAATAGCAGTGGTATGATTGTCAGTCCAGGAGAACTTAACAGTACAGAGAGAGAGAAGAGGAAATCAAACATGAGACCATAGCAGACCATACCAATTTCTTGAGAAAGCACACTTCAACAAATTGTCTATTTTCTTATTGTATGATATACGTAGCTGTATGAAGCCAAAGGGAATGCTTCATGACAGGAGTTGCAGCAGGCAGGCAGTAGTTGTGCTTTAGTGTAGGCAGCCAGCAGGTAATAGATCCAACTCCATAGGTGCACAGTCTTATGAATTATATGATATTGCTGTGAAACCACTGAAATTTGCTACACACCCATACATATAATACAAAATAACTGGTATCCCTGTGCAAATTATTTGGCAGAACAACCATTAAAAAAAGGAATATTTTTTTCCAAATCAAAGTGACCGGTGCTCTTTAAAGTGCTACAGACCATAAATGAATCAAATTATATATAGTAAAATTCATCAGTATTTAACCGCTTGCCGACCAGCCGCCGCAGTTATACGGCGGCAGGTCGGCTCCCCTGGGCGAGAGCCCGTAGCTCTACGTCGGGACTTCTACGGCCACTAGGGGGCGCACGCGCGAGTCCCGCGCGTGTCCCTGGCGGGCACAATCACCGCCGGGCACACGCGGTCGTTCGGTACAGAGCGGGGAACGAGAGCTATGTGTGAAAACACAAAGCTCTCATTCCTAACAGCGGGGGAAACGCTGATCTCCTGTTCATACAATGTATGAACAGAAGATCAGTGATTTCCCCTAGTGAGGTCACCCCCCCATACAGTTAGAACACACCAGGAACACACTTAACCCCTTCCCTGCCCCCTAGTGTTAACCCCTTCACTGCCAATGGCATTTTTATAGTAATCCAATGCATTTTTATAGCATTGATCGCTATAAAAATGCCAGTGGCCCCAAAAATGTGTCAAAAGTGTCCGAAGTGTCCGCCATAAGGCCGCAGTGCTGAAAAAAAAACGATGATTGCCGACATTACTAGTAAAAAAAAAAAAAAAAAAAAAAATGCCATAAAACTAGCCCCTATTTTGTAAACGCTATAACTTTTGCACAAACCAATCAATAAACGCTAATTGTGATTTTTTTAATGAAAAATATGTAGAAGAATACGTATCGGCCTAAACTGAGGAAAAAAATGCTTTTTTATATATTTTTGGGGGATATTTATTACAGCAAAAAGTAAAAAATATTGCATTTTTTTTAAATTGTCGCTCTGTTTTTGTTTATAGCGCAAAAAATAAAAATTGCAGAGATGATCAAATACCACCAAAAGAAAGCTCTATTTGTGGGAAAAAAAGGACGCCAATTTTGTTTGGGAGCCACGTCACACGACCGCGCAATTGTCAGTTAAGGCGACACAGTGCCGAATCGCAAAAAGTGCTCTGGTCATTGGGCAGCAATATGGTCCGGGGCTAAAGTGCTTAAAGTGCTTAAAACCTGAACAGGTGCTGCTCGGGCACAAACCGGTGCTCTCTCCGAACCATTTGCCCATCACTAGTG
Organism: Rana kukunoris; assembly: GCA_029574335.1. Lineage (NCBI taxonomy): Eukaryota > Metazoa > Chordata > Amphibia > Anura > Ranidae > Rana > Rana kukunoris. Next base: position 284,422,129 of record CM056052.1, read on the forward strand.
ATAATGGAAAATAGGACAAATAGAGGGTGAATACCCCCAGCTGGAGCACAGAAACATCATCAAACTACTTACATTGCAGTTACCAAAGAGACAGTAATGCATTGTTAAAACAACAATTTGTTAATTTGCAGTAGTGTTTAGTGCAACAGGTGTCCCCACAAGGTTTTCCCTCACCATCTGTTCCACTGAGAACTGCTGCTCAAGATACATAAAAACTCATTAAGGCCTGGAGTGGCCATAACTGTAACCATTATTTTAATAAATCAAACTCGAATGTTATTGTGTACCTGTAAAAAAAAAAAACTGTTGTTTGTCTAAGTTTCCCACTTGTATTATACAGTAGGGTGCAATTTTGTGTGTACTGTATTGGCGTGAAAGATAACCACTGTAACGGAATGAACCGTGACAACCAGAGACTTTGGAAGGATGAGAGATACTCCTGTGCCAGCGGCACTAATAACTCTTGGGTCTAAGTCCACCCTGTGCCCTTTTGGGCATAGGGTGGCTAATAAAATCATACTTCATGTATTACATGAGATGGGACATTATTGATACTTCATATTGCAGGATACTGGAATATTACAAGTGGTTTATGTTGACTTGACCAGGTCAACAAGACAGTGACTTATCCCTCTGTGTAATAGGCTGTTGAAATGCTAAGTGAGGTCTGCTCCTGGCAGACCTTTTTATTGTCTGATAAAACTGTTTAAAGCCCTGTGTTTACACTTAAAAGATTGGGTATTCAAGATCACACATCTCTCTTCAGATGTTTTGAATTAGCATGCCAATTATGTTTAGCAAAGGACTGTATTGATGCCCAGGTGTTAAGACCCTTCTGCTGGAGACAGTACGTCTGTCTAAAGATGTGGGTTGAGGTCAAAACATTGTGTGATTGTATTTTGTTTGAATTCTATTGATAAAGAAATGTGATGTGTCTCTTCAGTATCGGTGCCAAAATGTCTGCATAGTAATTAGCCATAGTGTGTAATGAGGAGGGTGGAGATTGCATTGTCCTGTGATTAACTTTAATATGCTGTACTGGATATATAAGCAAGCTAAGAAACCAATAAAGTATTCATTCATTTTGGAAACCAGAAGATAGAGCTGTCAGTCTCATTTCCTGGGGAATTGATATGGATTGTGTATGCTGGATTGTCGGAGTGTGTCGGACAGCTTGTCGTGGGTGGATGGAAGGTCATAAACGATGGTGACCGTTACATTGGTGGCACAGCAGTGGGATGATTCCATCACCAGAAGGACGGCTACAAGGACACAGGACAATGGAGACACAGTATGAACGGCTGAAGCTCTCTACCCTCAAGGACTTACTGGGGAGCCGGGGCAGACCAGCCAGCAACCGTAAGAAAAGGGATATTATCGCAGAACTTGTCAAAATGGATAGAGCTGAGAGGCCCAGCGTAACAGACAGGACACCCAAGGAAGAATTTTTTGATCGGGCTGTTAAACGTGGACTGGCACAATATGGTCCTAATCCTCCACCGGAGATCATAGACCGGGTTATAGCGGCTGTGGATGCCACCTTGCTACAGCGAAGAAGTGCTGCAGCAGCTGAAGTCACAGCAGCACCAACTGAAGAGAGAGGAGAGGTACAGATACCAGTCTCCAGGGAAGAGGAATTCCAAAGGAGGTTACAAGAGATGCGGATACAGCACAGAGGACCAGTATCAGAGGAGGTCCTGCTAGGATGGTCGGATGTGATTCGTTGCCAACTCTGGAAGGAAGCGCTAGCTCTGGAGCAGCAACACCAAGGAAAGGTCCTGCCCTCCATCTATGTAAGGTACTGGCCGCAGTATGATGTACGAATGAGACTTTGGAAGGATGAGAGATACTCCTGTGCCAGCGGCACTAATAACTCTTGGGTCTAAGTCCACCCTGTGCCCTTTTGGGCATAGGGTGGCTAATAAAATCATACTTCATGTATTACATGAGATGGAACATTATTGATACTTCATATTGCAGGATACTGGAATATTACAAGTGGTTTATGTTGACTTGACCAGGTCAACAAGGCAGTGACTCATCCCTCTGTGTAATAGGCTGTTAAAAATGCTAAGTGAGGTCTGCTCTTGGCAGACCTTTTCATTGTGTGATAAAACTGTTTAACTGGTTGCGGACCGCCGCATGTACACTTACGTCAGCAGAGTGGCACAGGCAGGCACATCAACGTATATATACGTGCCTGCCTTGCCGTGCGTCGGGGGTCCGATCGGAACCTCCCCGGTACATGCGACGGTCCGGTTTGCTGGCCGAGCGATCCGGGATGAGGGGGCGGCTATTTGTTTTTGTCCGCCCCCTCCGGATCGCTCTCAGCCAATGCGCATGCTCTCAGAGGAAGTGCAGAGCGGGGGGAGCACGCGCATTGGCTGAGAGTGATCCGGAGGGGGCGGACAAAAACGAAAAGCCGCCCCCTCATCCCGGATCGCTCGGCCAGCAAACCGGACCGTCGCATGTACCGGGAGGAGGAAATAATGTGATCTCTGCTCACGGCGGTTTTTTCAACTGCCGCAGAGGAGAGATCACATCGCACAGTAAGTCTGCACAACACTACACTGACACACAGACACATAGGCACATTTAACCCCCGCGATCGCCCCCCCTACCCCCTCCCCCCTGTCACAGTGTCACTGAATCCAGTGATTATATGTATGATCACTGCAGTTAGTGTCAGTGTGACAGTCAGTTAGTGTTAGATCCAGGGTAGCCCCCGTACCCCCCTAATAAAGTTTTTAACCCCTTGATCACCACCCTAGTTAACCCTTTCACTCCCTATTGCTAGCATCCCTAAGCGATCATTTTTCTGATTGCTGTATTAGTGTCGCTGTTCCCGCTAGGTAGCTATTTTTTTTTTATTGCGATTTTTTTTTTACTAAACACATGTGGCTAAAAAAATGTTGGCCTAAATGTTTGACTAAAATTTAGTTTATTTGATTTTTCTTATAACAAAAAGTAAAAAATATTGTTTTTTTTTCAAAAATGTCGCTCTCTTTTTGTATATAGTGCAAAAAAATTAAAATCGCAGAGGCGATCAAATACCACCAAAAGAAAGATCTATTTGTGGGAAGAAAAGGACGCAAATTTTGTTTGGGAGTCACGTCGCACGACCGCGCAATTGTCTGTTAAAGCGACGCAGTGCCGAATCGCAAAAAGGGGCCTGGTCATTTACCTGCATTTTGGTCTGGGTCTTAAGTGGTTAAAGCCCTGTGTTTACACTTAAAAGATTGGGTATTCAAGATCACACGTCTCTTCAGATGTATTGAATTAGCATGCCAATTATGTTTAGCAAAGGACTGTATTGATGCCCAGGTGTTAAGACCCTTCTGCCGGAGACAGTACATCTGTCTAAAGATGTGGGTTGAGGTCAAAACATTGTGTGATTGTATTTTGTTTGAATTCTATTGATTAAGAAATGTGATGTGTCTCGTCAGTATTGGTGCCGAAATGTCTGCATAGTGATTAGCCATAGTGTGTGATGAGGGGGGTGGAGATTGCATTGTCCTGTGATTAACTTTAATATGCTGTACTGGATATATAAGCAAGCTAAGAAACCATTAAAGTATTCATTCATTTTGGAAACCAGAAGATAGAGCTGTCAGTCTCATTTCCTGGGGAATTGATATGGACCGTGTATGCTGGATTGTCGAAGTGTATCGGATAGCTTGTCGTGGGTGGATGGAAGGTCGTAAACGGTGGTGACCGTTACAACCACTTACTGTTACTGGTTGTCTAATCTGGCAGTGGTGGCAGTGTCTTTAGAGCCATATAGCTGGGTTCTCAAGATTCTGTAGACTTGCTGTGACCTCAGTCCCCAGACTCCAAGTCCCCACTCAAGTTCCCTTCCCTAACACATAAACAAAGTACACGTTTAGAAAACATTGGCTTCCAAAAATGAAATACTTACCAGAGAACTGAGCTCCAATAGAAGGGATCTGGACAGAGGCAGTGACAGTAACTAGTCAATAGCAGTGGTATGATTGTCAGTCCAGGAGAACTTAACAGTACAGAGAGAGAGAAGAGGAAATCAAACATGAGACCATAGCAGACCATACCAATTTCTTGAGAAAGCACACTTCAACAAATTGTCTATTTTCTTATTGTATGATATACGTAGCTGTATGAAGCCAAAGGGAATGCTTCATGACAGGAGTTGCAGCAGGCAGGCAGTAGTTGTGCTTTAGTGTAGGCAGCCAGCAGGTAATAGATCCAACTCCATAGGTGCACAGTCTTATGAATTATATGATATTGCTGTGAAACCACTGAAATTTGCTACACACCCATACATATAATACAAAATAACTGGTATCCCTGTGCAAATTATTTGGCAGAACAACCATTAAAAAAAGGAATATTTTTTTCCAAATCAAAGTGACCGGTGCTCTTTAAAGTGCTACAGACCATAAATGAATCAAATTATATATAGTAAAATTCATCAGTATTTAACCGCTTGCCGACCAGCCGCCGCAGTTATACGGCGGCAGGTCGGCTCCCCTGGGCGAGAGCCCGTAGCTCTACGTCGGGACTTCTACGGCCACTAGGGGGCGCACACGCGCAGCTGGCGGCCCGCGCGTGCGCCCCACGCTCGCCCCCGAGTCCCGCGCGTGTCCCTGGCGGGCACAATCACCGCCGGGCACACGCGGTCGTTCGGTACAGAGCGGGGAACGAGAGCTATGTGTGAAAACACAAAGCTCTCATTCCTAACAGCGGGGGAAACGCTGATCTCCTGTTCATACAATGTATGAACAGAAGATCAGTGATTTCCCCTAGTGAGGTCACCCCCCCATACAGTTAGAACACACCAGGAACACACTTAACCCCTTCCCTGCCCCCTAGTGTTAACCCCTTCACTGCCAATGGCATTTTTATAGTAATCCAATGCATTTTTATAGCATTGATCGCTATAAAAATGCCAGTGGCCCCAAAAATGTGTCAAAAGTGTCCGAAGTGTCCGCCATAAGGCCGCAGTGCTGAAAAAAAAACGATGATTGCCGACATTACTAGTAAAAAAAAAACAAAAAAAAAAAAAATGCCATAAAACTAGCCCCTATTTTGTAAACGCTATAACTTTTGCACAAACCAATCAATAAACGCTAATTGTGATTTTTTTAATGAAAAATATGTAGAAGAATACGTATCGGCCTAAACTGAGGAAAAAAATGCTTTTTTATATATTTTTGGGCGATATTTATTACAGCAAAAAGTAAAAAATATTGCATTTTTTTTAAATTGTCGCTCTGTTTTTGTTTATAGCGCAAAAAATAAAAATTGCAGAGATGATCAAATACCACCAAAAGAAAGCTCTATTTGTGGGAAAAAAAGGACGCCAATTTTGTTTGGGAGCCACGTCACACGACCGCGCAATTGTCAGTTAAGGCGACGCAGTGCCGAATCGCAAAAAGTGCTCTGGTCATTGGGCAGCAATATGGTCCGGGGCTAAAGTGCTTAAAGTGCTTAAAACCTGAACAGGTGCTGCTCGGGCACAAACCGGTGCTCTCTCCGAACCATTTGCCCATCACTAGTGATAATGGAAAATAGGACAAATAGAGGGTGAATACCCCCAGCTGGAGCACAGAAACATCATCAAACTACTTACATTGCAGTTACCAAAGAGACAGTAATGCATTGTTAAAACAACAATTTGTTAAGTTGCAGTAGTGTTTAGTGCAACAGGTGTCCCCACAAGGTTTTCCCTCACCATCTGTTCCACTGAGAACTGCTGCTCAAGATACATAAAAACTCATTAAGGCCTGGAGTGGCCATAACTGTAACCATTATTTTAATAAATCAAACTCGAATGTTATTGTGTACCTGTAAAAAAAAAACTGTTGTTTGTCTAAGTTTCCCACTTGTATTATACAGTAGGGTGCAATTTTGTGTGTACTGTATTGGCGTGAAAGATAACCACTGTAACGGAATGAACCGTGACAACCAGAGACTTTGGAAGGATGAGAGATACTCCTGTGCCAGCGGCACTAATAACTCTTGGGTCTAAGTCCACCCTGTGCCCTTTTGGGCATAGGGTGGCTAATAAAATCATACTTCATGTATTACATGAGATGGAACATTATTGATACTTCATATTGCAGGATACTGGAATATTACAAGTGGTTTATGTTGACTTGACCAGGTCAACAAGGCAGTGACTCATCCCTCTGTGTAATAGGCTGTTAAAAATGCTAAGTGAGGTCTGCTCTTGGCAGACCTTTTCATTGTGTGATAAAACTGTTTAACTGGTTGCGGACCGCCGCATGTACATTTACGTCAGCAGAGTGGCACAGGCAGGCACATCAACGTATATATACGTGCCTGCCTTGCCGTGCGTCGGGGGTCCGATCGGAACCTCCCCGGGACATGCGACGGTCCGGTTTGCTGGCCGAGCGATCCGGGATGAGGGGGCGGCTATTTGTTTTTGTCCGCCCCCTCCGGATCGCTCTCAGCCAATGCGCATGCTCTCAGAGGAAGTGCAGAGCGGGGGGAGCACGCGCATTGGCTGAGAGTGATCCGGAGGGGGCGGACAAAAACGAAAAGCCGCCCCCTCATCCCGGATCGCTCGGCCAGCAAACCGGACCGTCGCATGTACCGGGAGGAGGAAATAATGTGATCTCTGCTCACGGCGGTTTTTTCAACCGCCGCAGAGGAGAGATCACATCGCACAGTAAGTCTGCACAACACTACACTGACACACAGACACATAGGCACATTTAACCCCCGCGATCGCCCCCCCTACCCCCTCCCCCCTGTCACAGTGTCACTGAATCCAGTGATTATATGTATGATCACTGCAGTTAGTGTCAGTGTGACAGTCAGTTAGTGTTAGATCCAGGGTAGCCCCCGTACCCCCCTAATAAAGTTTTAACCCCTTGATCACCACCCTAGTTAACCCTTTCAATCCCTATTGCTAGCATCACTAAGCGATCATTTTTCTGATCGCTGTATTAGTGTCGCTGTTCCCGCTAGGTAGCTATTTTTTTTTTATTGCGATTTTTTTTTACTAAAGACATGTGGCTAAAAAAATGTTGGCCTAAATGTTTGACTAAAATTTAGTTTATTTGATTTTTCTTATAACAAAAAGTAAAAAATATTGTTTTTTTTTTCAAAAATGTCGCTCTCTTTTTGTATATAGTGCAAAAAATAAAAATCGCAGAGGCGATCAAATACCACCAAAAGAAAGATCTATTTGTGGGAAGAAAAGGACGCAAATTTTGTTTGGGAGTCACGTCGCACGACCGCGCAATTGTCTGTTAAAGCGACGCAGTGCCGAATCGCAAAAAGGGGCCTGGTCATTTACCTGCATTTTGGTCTGGGTCTTAAGTGGTTAAAGCCCTGTGTTTACACTTAAAAGATTGGGTATTCAAGATCACACGTCTCTCTTCAGATGTATTGAATTAGCATGCCAATTATGTTTAGCAAAGGACTGTATTGATGCCCAGGTGTTAAGACCCTTCTGCCGGAGACAGTACATCTGTCTAAAGATGTGGGTTGAGGTCAAAACATTGTGTGATTGTATTTTGTTTGAATTCTATTGATTAAGAAATGTGATGTGTCTCGTCAGTATTGGTGCCGAAATGTCTGCATAGTGATTAGCCATAGTGTGTGATGAGGGGGGTGGAGATTGCATTGTCCTGTGATTAACTTTAATATGCTGTACTGGATATATAAGCAAGCTAAGAAACCATTAAAGTATTCATTCATTTTGGAAACCAGAAGATAGAGCTGTCAGTCTCATTTCCTGGGGAATTGATATGGACCGTGTATGCTGGATTGTCGAAGTGTGTCGGATAGCTTGTCGTGGGTGGATGGAAGGTCGTAAACGGTGGTGACCGTTACAACCACTTACTGTTACTGGTTGTCTAATCTGGCAGTGGTGGCAGTGTCTTTAGAGCCATATAGCTGGGTTCTCAAGATTCTGTAGACTTGCTGTGACCTCAGTCCCCAGACTCCAAGTCCCCACTCAAGTTCCCTTCCCTAACACATAAACAAAGTACACGTTTAGAAAACATTGGCTTCCAAAAATGAAATACTTACCAGAGAACTGAGCTCCAATAGAAGGGATCTGGACAGAGGCAGTGACAGTAACTAGTCAATAGCAGTGGTATGATTGTCAGTCCAGGAGAACTTAACAGTACAGAGAGAGAGAAGAGGAAATCAAACATGAGACCATAGCAGACCATACCAATTTCTTGAGAAAGCACACTTCAACAAATTGTCTATTTTCTTATTGTATGATATACGTAGCTGTATGAAGCCAAAGGGAATGCTTCATGACAGGAGTTGCAGCAGGCAGGCAGTAGTTGTGCTTTTAGTGTAGGCAGCCAGCAGACCTTGTATTTGGTGCAGTGAACTTAATGCGAGAGGGCCAGGGCCAACAGTAAAGGCAAGACAAGACATTGGTTGCAGTGGTGGAACAGGCTGAGGCTGGTAAAAGTGGTGTGACTGACTGGGAGTCCAGGGAGAGGAAAATCAACCTACGGAACAAAGAAAGAGTGAGGGACTGAGGGAGGGAGCAGAAGCAAACATGATAGTAAAGCTATCCCTGCCATATTATTAATTTATTATTGCCCCCAGTAGACTTCTCCATTCATTGCATGTATTCATAGTTGCCCCCAGAGAGTAGCCTGATCCATCCATCTATTGTATTGTTTTATTATTGCCCCAGTACATATGTTGACCATTTGCAATCTTCCTTTTATTAAACATAGTGTGGAATACATCTATGTAGAATCTGAAAACTCCCAGCATGTTTCTAACCTGTTAGCAATATGATGGCAAAATACAGCCCAACTCCATGAAGGTGAAAAAGTTCACCATTGCTGGATGGGGTAAATTAGCCTCTTTCATTTACATTTGCCCCTTTGCTCCATACAGCTCCAGTGCTCTCCCCCTCCACCCAAAGCCCCTGCATAATCATAGAATATACAAAAACTTTAACCCTATAGGGTATGATGATTAGGCTAGAGTGTGACCAAAGCCACTCACAATTTACCCAGGAGCTCCAGAGGGCCAGTTACAGCACTGGGGGAGGCTACTGGAGCAAGAAATAAGGTAAAGCTGGGAACACACAGATCAAAATTATTTTGGTTCAGCAGAGCCGGACAAATTTTGATCTGTGTGTAGCCCTGCCTGTCAGATAGAAGCTGATCATCAGATTTGCTTCTGTAGAATGCTCGTCTTATTTTGAAAAGTATGGGTTACTAAAATTCTAACTACATGAAAATCGTTCTCTGTTATCTTCCGAGAAACATTTTTGTGCTTATTTTGCTAAATTTTCACATGAACTGTCGTGATCGGCTCTCAAAAGCTGTGTACCAACGAATAGATTATCAGACAATTTCTCTTAATAGGGTTTTTTTAATCAAATGTTCTCATTGTGTGTCATAGGCATTAATGAGCTTTTATCCCATGCTGTACAGGAGGCCCGACTGCAAGGATGTATTTTTATTTTCCTATAGTTGGGATTGAAGCCTGGTATGGAATAAAAAGTCAGAGAAGACACTTGAGTCAGCCAGGTGCATAAATTGGAGGTTGTATGTATATATGTGAGTGTTTGTATCTGTGTATACTGTATATATACTTTATATACTCTTCTCTACCACACTTTACCTACCATTGACTCGTGCACAATATATATTGCATATTCCTTAGCCCTGCATGTGTTATCTGCTCCTGATTCCTGTACACTATTTTTGTCTGTAAGAGTATGAATTTACATGTAGCAAGCAACAGGCAGGGTTTAGATCTTTTTTTTCCCCCCAGGGATGTGTACAGTCCATTTTTTTACTTGCCTCCAGAAATGAGAAGTTGGTAAACATGTCCACCACAGGTGTAAAAATGTATCTTTCTCTGAATGGCAATGCCAATAGATATTAGTGACTGATGGGGACCACTCTTAATTCTTGTAGGCGTTATGTACCATTGTGTGACTAATTTGTAGAAAGTTTCTTGCATTTGCATACTTAGAGAGCATTTATGAGCGAAAAGACAGGCTTTTTGCCATTTATCATCAGAGATTGGTGTTTGTAGCTCTTGTTCCCAAGTCTGTCTATATTTTTCACTTATCTCATTACTGTGCTGTATTAGCCATGAGTATGACAAAGAAGTGGCTTTGCTGATAGGTTAAAAAAAAGTGTACTTCAAACTAGAGCTTACTTAAAAAAAATCTTATAAAACTTCTAAAAGTTATGCATATTCCAGAACAAACAAAAGTATATTTAGTAACGGCTGATGTTGTGTCATCATATACAGTGATACAACACAGTAACACTTTACTGGCTCTGAATTGAGCATTGAGCCAAAGGAGGATTCACCTTATATACAAAAGAGGTTTTTAGGAATAACTTTGCAATTCTGTTTGTCCCATAATTACTTCTGGTATGCAGGCAAGTTCTTCACTCAGAAAAGAGGTTAGGCTATGGGCGCTAAATTTGCGCTGAGCCTAGCTAATCTTTTCACAAGTGAGTGGGAGGACGAACATATTTATGATAAACAGAGAAGTGAGCTATTATTCAATAAGCAATTTATAGATGATTTGTTCTTTATTTGGGTCGGTACTGAACGATCTCTAGCTGCATTCATTGAAGGGCTTAATCACAATAACAATAATATTAAATTAGATTGTCATTGGAGCCAAGACAAATTCATTACTTGGATGTAACAGTCATGATACCTAACAGTGAATTCATTACCAAGGTGTATTTAAAATTTATGGACCGCAATAGTTACTTGCCCATTGAAAGTGTCCATCACCCGACTCAAGAATATCCCCAAAGGGCAATTTATGAGGATCCGAAGAAATTGTTCTCGAGATAAGGATTATTTTGAACAAACTCAGATCTTTAAGAAATGATTTATTGAGAAAGGATACAAATCCATCTATTTAGATAATGACATACAGAAAGTCTGTCAAACAACACATGACATGTGCCTAGCAGACAGAAAAAATCAAGTGACACCAGGCATGAATGGGGCTTTATCAGCAATTACCGCACTGAGTATAATGAGGTTGAGATGATTTTTAGGAAATTTTGGCCAATACTGGGTATGCATACAATGATGAGAAAAGCAGTATCTAAAGATCCTGGGCCAGATTCAGATAGCCTTTACGTCGGCGTATCTATAGATACGCCGCGTAAAGTCTATTCTGCGCCGGCGTATCTTTTTTCTGTATTCAGAAAACAAGATACACCGGAATTCAGCTAAGATACGAGCAGTGTAAGTCTGTTACACCGTCGTATCTTAGTTGCATATTTACGCTGGCCGCTGGATGGCGCTTCCGTCGAATTACACGTCAAATATGTAAATTAGGGAGATACGCTGATTAACGAACGTACTTGCGGCTGGGCGACGTAGTTTACGTCGTTTGCGTAAGCGTTAGTACAGTGTAAAGTTACCCCTGCTATATGAGGCGCAGCCAATGTTAAGTATGGATGTCGGGACAGTGTCGAATTGTACGTCGTTTACGTTGTTTGCGTAAATTGTTCGAGAATGGGGCTGGACGTAATTTAGGTTCACGTTGTTTACATTGACAACTTGCGCCTTGATTTCACGCATGCGCACTGGGATATGTCCTCAGAAAAAACGTAAATTACGTGGGGTCATGATTCATTTACATGAATCCCGCCCCCACATTACTAATTTGAATTAGGCGCCCTTATGCCGGCCACTTTACGCTACGCCGCCACAACTTATGGAGCAAGTGCTTTCTGAATAAGGCACTTGCCCATAACAGTTGCGGAGGCGTAGCTTAAAGAGCATATGCTACGCCCGCACAAAATTACGCCCCCTTCTCTGAATCTGGCCCCCTGTCTTTATCTAAAGGAAGTGCTTTTCTGTCGAAGTAATGACGAAACGCCTCAGGGCGTGACCACGCAGTTACCCAAGCTGTCTGTCAGCAGTCTACTCAACCCGGGTACGCCGCTATTCATGAACTTTGTGGAGTGGTGAGAGATAGGGAGAGTGACTAATGCCGCGTACACACGATCACTTTTTGTGATGAAAAAAAAACGATGTTTTATGTGATGAAACAAAACAACGTTTTTAAATTTGGTGTGGAGTTTCCCTTAAAATCCATACCAGACCTGAAGGATCTGGTATGGATAGTTGGAGGGAACCCCACATATTTTTTTTTTTTAATTGACGCAGGGTTCTCCTTAATATCCATACCAGACCTGAAGGGCCTGGTAATTGAATTTGGGGGGACCCCCACGCATTTTTTTCATCAATGACTTTTAATGACTTTTCTCTGTATTGCCGGGAGCTGACAATTCATTATAGCCATGAGTACTTTTAAATGACCTTTTTTTCCTTCAGAAATGACACTTTGTGCAGGGACAGTTCTAAGCACGGGAAACAAGCGCTCCTTTACAGGCATACTATACACACCCCCTAGGTACGAAATTTAAAGGAAAATTTTACTTTAAGCATTATTAAAATCACTACTCCCAAAAAAACGGCCGCTGATACACGTCCCCTGGAGCAGGACCCGGGCATCCAAACTCATATGACAATAACTTGCATATAAGCCTTTAAAATTAGCACTTTAGATTTTTCATGTTCGAGTCCCATAGACTTTAACGGTGTTCGGATGTTCGAACAAACTTAGTACCTGTTTGCATTTTCTGATGCAAAACCTGAACTGGGGGCTGTTCGGCTCATCCCTAATCTAGAGTGACAGAAGCCATCCCAGATGGAAAGATACAGATTGTGACAGGCGCAAGTTATGAATTTTTCTGGTGAGTACCAGACCATAGGGGTGATTACTCACGAGGTGTGGTGACGGGATCCTAATTTGGAAAACATACTCTTCATGAACATTTTAACCATTCTCAATTTGATTTACTTTGGACAAATTAACATTCACTTTATTTACTGTATTTGTTTATTTTGGATTACTCTAAGCGCTGCTAATGTTATAGTTTGACTGTAGCATATGTTTGAATGTTTTCTTTTGGTTTATAACAGCTGCTTTTCATGTTTTTATAAAATCACTATCCTTAATTGATGATCCAAGAGCGCAAAGAGGGAGAGATCATTTAGCTAGATCACTTTCATTTGATTACAAATATTTGGTTATAACTGAAGAAAGATTTGAATAAATGGGTGGGAATAAGATCAAGTATACAGGTGGAGGATTTCATGCTAGAGACCAATTTAATCAGGGATGCAGAGTCATGCAAAGAGCAGTGGGAGAGAGAAGAACCAGTAAAACTGGATGAATCAGGAAACGTGGAAGTAACGTGTTCTGTGGTGAGAATGTAATGCCTTATTTTGTAAATTTTTGATCAGAAAATATATTTTAATATGTTACAGAGCTGTGTTGAGGCTGGTAATGTGAAGGGACTGTGAGGTTTTAATAATCTGTGAATGGTGCAAAAGAGTCATCTAGGGTTGCTAAGATTTTTCTCAATGGCATAGGTGAGATAGTTTGATATAGCAGTCTCAATTTAACCCATGTAGACAAACAAATGATCTTTCCAAATAATGAAAATTAGGCCATGTATGCTCAAGTCAACGCGAGACTGCCTTCATTGAATGTAGGTAAGAATTATATCATGGAGCTGAATGGGAGAATGGGGCAAAGGTGTCAAAGGAAGATGAAAGTGCCTGGGTAAGGGCATCTATTTTGTCAACAAGGGTGTCAGAGGAGGAGATGCAGGATAAGGAGGAAGTAACAGAATCTGTAAATTTGGGCTGATCAATAGAAGCCCAGTTGTGATAATTTACAGATCAAGACATGGAGGTGTTAGAAACTGTTAATTCCAAATTAAAAAGAATAGCTAAATGGTCAGACAGTCCTAAGTCAAAAGAAGAAGTAGTTAAAAACAAAGAGACATTTGCAATGATAAGGTCCAGCGCATGTGTGCAACCAAATTGAGTTGAGGCAAAACATTCCGGTAAAGCCAAAAAATCTTTATCTAAGTTAGAAGACTCTAATGCCGCATACACACGATCATTTTTTGAGATGAAAAAAAACGACGTTTTCAATCATGAAAAAAAACGACGTTTTTCAAACTTCATTTTCCAAAACGTTGCATACACACCATTGTTTTTCTACAAAGCTCTAGCAAAGCGTGGTGACGTACACCACGTTCGACGGCACTCTTTTCCATTGAAGCTCCGTCTCATAACTTGCTTCTGAGCATGCGCAGGTTTAAAAATGTCGTTTTCAACATCGTTTTGCCCACACACCATCACTTTTTATGACACAAAAAAACGACGTTTTGAAAAACGACACAAAAAATTCAAGCATGTTGGAATTTTTTTTTGGTCGTTTTTTTGAAGACAAAAAACAACGTTTTACCCACACACGATCAATTTAAATGACGTTTTAAAAAACGTTGTTTTTTTTCATCGCAAAAAATGATCGTGTGTACGCGGCATAAGTCAGTGTGTATATTAAAATCCCCAATTTTAAGGATTCTCTGAAAACTAAGGCATAAAAATTACAGCAAATCAGCAAATTCACCTAAGAATGCTCTACAGGACTTGAGTGGTCGATAAACAGTAACAATGACAGATGAGTGGGGTACACAGACCTTGAGAACAAGGCATTCCACGGAAGAGAAACAGGGTACATTTACAGGGGATAAAGTGTACAGCAAACTATAAATAACAATTATTTCTCCACCTTTGCCAGAGAGACGTGGGAGGTCAAGCAATCCGTAGCCCAGAGCGGTAAATTAGTTGCCATGATTTTGTTTGTGCCAAGTTTCAGTTAAGCACAGAAAGTCCAACTTATTTCCTACAATAAAGTCAGAAATAAGTAGTGCCATGTTGTTAGCAGAGTGAGTGTTCAGATGCACTGATCTTGCTTTCCTTGGAGGATCCATGGGAATCAGAGTAGAGTCAGAGCATGTGAGTGAAAGAAGGCATTTGAGGTTGGCGCCAGTACATTATGGTCTTGCAGCCTTACGCTGATAAGCAGGAATCGAGACAGCATAGGTACTTCAAAGAAGGATTTGGCTTCCAGAGCCACAATGCACGTATTTCTTTGTTCATAAGATCCAAATATTCTGTCAGAGATCATATGGGCCTTTAGCCAAAAAAAGATCTGTTTTATTTGCAGGAGTTGCAGTGCAGTGAAAATTTGGAGGTGTGTCAGCAGCGAGTTGAGACAGATTGTGAAAAAGAGGTCCAGTGCACGGCAAGGAAGGTGGTCCAGTGATCCAGGGAAGGTTCAGAGGTGGGTAGAATGCTGGGCAGATTGCGGGACAGGGAGCAGTCACTTTTAGAGAAATGTTTCCAGAGAACCAATAGATTAAAGAACTAAATCCAGGGAATCTAATGCCTCATTTCCACTGAGCGGATCGGTTCGGGTCGGTACAGTCTGGAAAGGTTAGAATGGTCCGGGCTATTCTGGTGAGCATTTCCACTACAAGCCAGACCATCAGGGACCATACAGAGTTTAGAAAAAATGCCTTGCATGATGTTACACTAGTGCGACAAGTAACGTGACACAGATTAAGTCAACGTCAGCCAAACAACAAAAACAATGGAGGTCATTCAGCAGCTTGTTTTTTCTCTACTTGCCTTTTGGTTCTTTGTAGTCAAATTAAATGCCGCACTATATGAGAGAAGGTTGCGAGCGGCAATGAGAAACACGGCAGAAAAGAAAATTTCTAACTTGGATGTTTAGCCGTGAGGAAAAGTACACCTTTGTGCGACAAAGACAAAGACTGCAGCGCTATAGGGTACGCAACTGACCAACTTACCTGAGACACACCTATACACACACTGACCCACCTACCTGACATATATACACACAAACACACTGACCCACCTACCTGACATATACACATTGACCCACCTACCTGACATATATACACACAAACACACTGACCCACCTACCTGACATACAAACACACACACACACTGACCCACCTACTTGACATACACTGGCCCACTTACCTGACATACACACACACTTAATAATAAAGAATGAGGAAAATATGTTGTATGTTGTATTTTTTGTGATATGTTAACATCTTTTTTTTAGATGCTTCTCCTTTTGACAAAGCAGCACCGTTGACCAGTCATTTGGGCTCTCCCCCTTGCCAATGAGTGGTGGGATGTGACCAACCCAGGATTCACACACACACAGTGGGTGCATAATTTAAGAATGTCAGAGGAAGGGGGCGTGGCTAGCCGCAGGAGAAGATGGCTGCTTAATAGCGGAGCTCCCACCACTACGGGGATTTTTAAACATAATAGAGCATTCATAGGCTTTGGTCCCGGTCCTTTCTGGGCTACTTTCGTTCCTGTACTATCCGGCAACCTGGTGTGAACTTTTGGTGATACATACGGGAAGATTTATTCCCCTGTCACGGCTTCTTACCGAGACCGAATGGACGCTATGGCTAATACCGGATCTACCCATACGGATGCTCTATCAACTCCGACAGGTAATCCTGCCTCAAATCCTGCCCCTATGTTTGCCACAAGCATCGCTGAGGGAAGCACACATCTCCAGCCTAGTCTGACCTAGAGTGACCTTCACAATGTTGCCGATGATATTAAAAAAACCTTAACGGCAGCCATTGCGGCACTGAGCCTAGAAGTACGCGCTATTACTGCGCGGGTAGTTGAGGTCGAAAATACTACTGCGCAACAGGGTACCATACTGCATCATGTTAATCGCAAGATTGACTCACACACCCTCCATCTAAGAGACCTCCACCGCCAGGTCCCTCGATTTAGAAAACAGAAGTAGACGCCATAACCTGAGATTGAGGGGTCTCCCGGAAACTGTTGATCACGATCAATTAACTCCCGTGATATCAGACATCTTTAATAATCTGTTGGGACGTCCGCCTCAAACCCCTGTTAAAATGGAGCATATTCATCGTGCATTTAGGCCAAAGGGTAAATCTTCTGATCCCCCTAGGGATGTCATCTGTTACATATCTGACTTTCAATTAAAAGAGGATATCCTCAGGAACGCCAGACTGCGCCATAAGTACATGTATGAGGGATCTGAATTGCAGATATATCAGGACTTGTCGCAAATTACACTTCAGAATAGGAGGGACTTGAAACCCTTACTGAAATTACTTAGGGAAAAAGCTATAATTTATAGATGGAAGTTTCCCTTTGGTTTGCTCGCCACCCACCAGGGACACTCTGCCCTGTTAAGGGTACCGGAAGATCTACAAATGTTTTGTGACACGCTGTGTATTCCCTATGTGGATGTGCCTGACTGGTATGCAGAGTTTCGCTTCAGAGCTGCCAGGAAAGATCAACACCAAGTGGAAACCATGGAAACCGTCCCTACACGTCATCGCAGGCGTCGCTCTTCCTCAATGGATAAGTCCCTAGGAGCCTCCAGGGATCACAACCCTGAACTGAATACAACAGGATCCCCGCGTATGAGAAAACCGAGACGTGACTATTAATTGCCTAATGCTTTTCTTTTTCATTAAGATGGCTGCTCCTAATCCCTTATCTTCACAGGTTATACTTAGGTTTATTTCCTTTTCTCTTATCCCCTTTCCATGACATGTCTTTATCTGTTTTACTTTATTGTTCTTATTTTATATTTCAACTGAAAAGGTTATTTTATTTATAATTATTTTGGGATTGATGAATGCATGTTATCTGTGGCATTTAGTTTTTTAATTGTAATGGATTCCTTATGTTGGTCTCTATATTGACACACTGAACAGTGTTTCTATTTAGTTGGGTAAATGGATACTTTCCTGCCTCATGCTTTAGAAAGTATTTGTAATATTTCCCTTTGATCTTACTTGCCTGGGGTTAATGTTTTTTCTTTTTTCTTTTATGTTGTGCCCGGGAATTCGATACATTTTACCTATCTGTTTTCTTTTTTCTTTGCAGTCCCACGTGATTTTTTGTCCTTTACATAACATGTCGGGTAGTTTTGGATGGGGATGGTTAAAAGTTGCAGAACTAACTTGATGGTTATATCTGTTAATGACTACTTCCTTTTTTTTTTTTTTGCTAGGGCACTCTATGAGGAAACATGGATATCTTTTCTGTGTTGTCTCTCGTATCCCTATCCACTTCTTTTTAAATATACTGTTCGTTTTTTTTTGTTTTTTTTAAATAAATTTGATATTAAACATAAGGAAGTGGAATCTCTTTTCGATGATTTAAATAATAAAAACAGTAATAAAAAAATAAAAAAAAAAAAAATAATAAGAAGAAGAAAAGAGGGGAAATATGTAGTCATATACCACCAAAATAAATATGTTAGGGATAATCTTTTGTAATAAAATTCAGGCTCTGCTTTTTATCTATTGATTACTCTTGCCGGAACAAACATTTTTTGTTAAAAAATTTTGACTTAAAATCCTTCGGTATTAATTATTATTATTTTTTTAACATGAAAAAATAAGAAACAAAGGAGAAAGTTTATATATATGAACGATAATATGAATTGTCATGTGTGCTTTTCTTATTTTTTCCCTGTAGTGGTGGGATGTATGGTTTTACATCTCATTCATCTTTGACTGGGTTATTTCCAACCCCACAATAGCTGCTGTAGTAGTCGTCGGTCGCATTATGACTGACGTGCGCTATTGCCGTAGTGATTTGTACTGATTTACCTTATTGAGTGAATCTTCACGTTTGATTCCTCTATACGGTAATCAGTTACTGGGTTTTTACCCGACGTTCTATACGTTTACTTTACAATTTACAGTTCTTTTGTTTTTGACCCCTCTCCATTTTTTTTCTATTTAAACCTCCTTCCTTACACATCAGCCTATTCCTGAATTTCTTTCCTTTTTTTTTTTTTTTGGGGAAATAAGACGTTATAAATATGGCCCTTCCTAATAATATTTCCGAAAGACCACCTAAATTGAAATGTTATTCCTCGGGCTCCTCTAATATTTCCTATAGGTCCTTACATTCCATAAAGAAGGTGTTGAAAGACATGTCCCTTCATGATGCGTGGCTCACATTAAACCCCACTTCCAAAGATTATACGTTTTATTCTTCTCCGCACGATAGATATTCGAGAATTGATTACTTCTTCCTATCCCAGAACGATCTTGAGGATCTTATTGACGCTTCAATTGAGCCAATGTTTTTTTTCTGACCATCATCCTATCACTTTTTCTATAATTTTTCATTCACGGCCAGTAAATAATAGAATCTGGAGACTTGACAATTCTCTGCTTAGCGATCCCGACAATGTTAACGCACTAAATTCCAAGATTGATCTTTATTTTATTGAAAATGACACTGAAGGCTTAGATCCTGTATCTCTCTGGTCTGCACACAAATGTGTGATTAGGGGCGAACTCATTTCTATTGCTGTCAAGAGGAATAGGGTGAGACAGGCTCTTATCAAATCCCTCACAGAACAAATCCAGCTACTAGAAAACAAACACAAACAATCGCTGGCGTTGGACACTCTGTCTGAATTACTGGAAGCTAGGGAGGCTCTCTTAAGATTACTAGATGAAAAAATAAAACGCAACTTCGCTCTATCTCAAAAGCTGTTCTACGAATTTGGCAATAAATCTGGCAAACTTCTTGCCAGAGCTCTTAATTCTAATTAACGTTTTAACAATAATAATATATACTCTATCTCCGATCCTAATGGAAAAAAAATGTTTTCCTCTTCCGAAATTGCCGATTTAAACAGTTTTACGCTGGATTATATAATTTACCTGTTGATGATAAACCCGCTAGCTTAGATGATAGGAAAAAGAACATTTCTGAATTCTTACATTCCTATAGTCCAAATCCTATTAGCGCTGTAGATGCTATTGCTTTGGACAGACCTATTGATAGAGAGGAAGCAATCACTGCTCTTAAACAACTTAAGACAGGAAAATGCCCAGGCCCAGATGGCCTTTCTGTATCATATTATAAAACCTTCTCAGATTCTATTATCCCTCATTTTTTTTAAATGTTTAATAATATCCCCTCTTCATCCTCTTTTATCAAATATATTTTGGAGGCACATATCA
This sequence comes from Rana kukunoris, assembly GCA_029574335.1. Classification (NCBI taxonomy): domain Eukaryota; kingdom Metazoa; phylum Chordata; class Amphibia; order Anura; family Ranidae; genus Rana; species Rana kukunoris. The sequence continues at coordinate 284,442,078 of CM056052.1, forward strand.
CCATGATTGCCAAACCTAACAAAGATGCATCCCTAGTTTCTAACTACAGACCCATTTTGCTTTTAAACGTCGACATTTAACTGTATGCTAAAATTATTGCTAATCGTCTGCTCCCCTTACTACCAAAAATTGTATCTCTAGACCAGGTGGGCTTCGTCCCAGGCAGAGAGGCGAGGGATAATACCATTAAGGCAATTGATATACAACATTGGCTCTCCAGATCTAATAAGTCTGGTTTCTTTCTTTCCCTTGACGCAGAGAAGGCTTTCGACAGAGTAGCATGGGACTATATGAGTGCAGCCTTGAGAGCGCTAGGGTTTGGAGAACGTTTACTCAATCTTATTCTCATGCTTTACTCTTCTCCCACAGCAAAAACTAAAGTGAATGGTTGTCTGTCGGAGGCCTTCTCTGTGTCCAACGGAACACGTCAGGGTTGCCCTTTGTCCCCAATTGTCTTTATCCTTCTCTTAGAACCCATGCTCAATAGACTTAGGGGTAATCAAGACATAGTTGGCATTGAGATTGGGAGAAAGAATTACAAACTTGCAGCATTTGTGGATGACATTCTTCTCTTTCTCTCGAATCCCATAGTGACTATCCCCAACTTGTTAAATGACTTCTCCCTCTTCAATTCGCTTTCAAATCTTAAAATTAATTTTGATAAGTCCACGGCCATGAACATCTCTTTGCCTAATGCTACTGTCTCCTTATGTAAATCAAACTTTCCTTTTCACTGGGGAGAGGACTCACTGACGTATCTAGGGATCAAGTTGACTCCGAATATTAAAGATCTTTATTGTACACATTTTCTACCATTGCTCAAGACTATTAAAAAAGACTTGCTGTCTTGGGATAAGGGTTTGTTTTCCTGGTTCGGAAGGGCAGATATCATTAAAATGATTCTCTATTTACTACAGACTATACCCATTATGATTCCAGCTACTTTTTCAGAGACTTTAAACATATTTGTACAAAATTTATTTGGAATCTGAAACAACCTCGTGTCAAATGGGACAAACTCGTTATTCCCAAACTTAAAGGGGGTATAGGACTACCTGATATACAGAAGTATTGCTGGGCTTGCCACATGACTCGTATCTTGGATTGGCACTTACATACACATACTAAGGCTTGGGTCGAATTAGAAGGTACTTCCTCATCTCCTGTTATTCCCCTAATCCATTTACCTTGGATTATAGCACGAAAAATCCCACCCATCACTTGCTCTCACCCTCTAGTGGGTTCCACCCTTAAAATTTTTAGGACTCTTTGTAAGAGTATACATTTCTCTTCCGTATATGGTCCTCTCACTCCTATAAATTTTAACCCGGAGATTTCTTTAGGACAATCGGTTATTAACATTTCTGATTCCGCATGCGTCGGTTCAATTAGAGCGGAAACCTTTTTCGACAAGGGTGTTCTTCTTACCCTCGATTCTTTTAGGCTTTCTCACCCTAACATAGTTATATATCCTTCTGGATGTGAACGGGTTAAACTATTTTTGTGTCGCGCTGGAGCGAGTTCAGTATGGTCCAGAAGCAAAAATCCTTTTGAGACCTTGTGTCTCCAAGATTCTCCTAAAAAACATTTGATTTCCATAATATACGCATCTTTTTTCACATCATATGACGTCAAAAACGACGTAACAAATCTCAAATGGGAAAGTGATCTGGACATCTCCCTCTCTGATGATGAATGGGAACATGTTTTTCAGCATATCCATAAGGGTTCCCTGAATGTATTGATCCAGGAAAACAATTACAAATTGTATTCTAGATGGTATAGGACTCCTGCCATCATTCATAAAAATAATGTAAACATTTCACCACTATGTTGGCGATGCAACCGTGATCAGGGCACACTCCTACACATTTGGTGGGAGTGTGATCTGATCAAACCCTTCTGGAAGGAAGTCCACCGACTGATTTCTCACATTACATCATATACCCCTGACTTCACGGCTGCCCAATATTTGCTGCACCACTCCTCGCTTCCTCAATACATTTATAGAAAATCAATGATGTTTCACCTGATCAATGCCGCCAAACTATGTATACCTATTAGATGGACACAGTCTTCACCTCCTACCATTTCGGATTGGTTTACTAAAATTGGGTACATGGTCGATATGGAAGAGCTTATTTCTCAATCCAAAGACTCACCTAAGGCCTTTTATGATAAATGGGCATGTTGGATATATTTCAAAAGCCCCGCTGAATTTCATTCATTAAGGATAGCTTCTTTATAAAGTTGTTTTATGTCACCTTCCCCACACTCTCCTTCTTTTACAATCTCAATAGAAGGTTATTACCTGATGAAATGCATGCATTTTACTTCTTATATGGAAATTCCCCTTTTTTCTCCCCCCCCCTTTTTTTTTCTCCATTATCCCCCATTTTTTTTCATCCCCATCCCTCTTACTCTCCTTACATTTTTATCTATAGACTTCATGAAGTCAGCTTGCTTGAATTTGCCTTTTGAAGTCTGTTTTATATGATGTGCATATTCAACTATTTGTACATGTATTGTATTCTGTATTTATTTATGAAAATTCTCAATAAAATATTTGAAACAAGAATGTCAGAGGAAACATTCTCATACCTTTGTGCCAAGCTACGTCCAGCGATGGAGAAAAAAAACACCAACTTCAGAGCCAGTTTGCCTGTGAGAAAAAGAGTAGCCATTGCACTGTGAAAGCTGGCTACTAGGGATGAGCCGAACACCCCGGGTTCGGTTCGCACCAGAACGTTCGAACAGACCGCGTGTTAGCACAAACTTTTCGAACCCCATTGAAGTCTATGGGACCCGAACGTTCAAATTCAAAAACGATAATTTTAAAGACCAAAATTCAATTCAATGTTGGAAAACGTCATTCAGAACCCAGGTCTTGCCCCATGGAACATGTATCAATGGAAATTTTTTTTTAAAAACTGAAGTTTTTTCCGGAGCAGCCATTTTAATGATGCTTAAAGTGAAAAAAAAAAATCCTTTAAATATCACACCTGCTGGGTGTCTATAGTATGGCACGTGTTTAGAAATGTCCCTGCACAACATGAGAGGACTATAAAAAAGAGTAAATAATACTGCTTGCGCACGTGCTGTGTGGCAACAATATGTCGAATATTTTAGCGGTGGTGGGGGGCCATTATTGTTTTGTGAAAGAAAAATTTTAGAGAAAAGGACACCCCTCAAACATACTGTAATTGGAGCGCAACAAGGAGCCACGTGCAAAGTATTGCATCAAAAATTGTTATTAGGCGCCCCTGTAAACAGGGGCAGAAAAATTGTGCCTTGGGCACAACACAACACTGCAACCCCTCCCAATAACTCCAATTGGAGCGCAACAAGGAGCCACGTGCAAAGTATTGCATCAAAAATTGTTGTTAGGCGCCCCTGTTAAACAGGGGCAAAAAAACTGTGCCTTGGGCACAACACAACACTGCAACCCCTCCCAATAACTCCAATTGGAGCGCAACAAGGAGCCACGTGCAAAGTATTGCACCAAAAATTGTTATTAGGCGCCCCTGTTAAACAAGGGCAGAAAAATTGTGCCTTGGGCACAACACAACACTGCAGCCCCTCCAAATAACTCCAATTGGAGTGCAACAAGGAGCCAGGTGCAAATTATTGCATCAAAAATTGTTATTAGACGCCCCTGTTAAACAAGGGCAGAAAAATTGTGCCTTGGGCACAACACAACACTGCAACCCCTCCCAATAACACCAATTGGAGCGCAACAAGGAGCCACATGCAAAGTATTGCATCAAAAATTGTTATTAGGCGCCCCTGTTAAACAGGGGCAGAAATATTGTGCCTTGGGCACAACACAACACTGCAACCCCTCCCAATAACTCCAATTGGAGCGCAGCAAGAGCCACGTGCAAAGTATTGCACCAAAAATTGTTATTAGGCGCCCCTGTTAAACAAGGGCAGAAAAATTGTGCCTTGGGCACAACACAACACTGCAACCCCTCCCAATAAATCCAATTGGAGCGCAACAAGGAGCCACGTGCAAATTATTTCATCAAAAATTGTTGTTAGGCGCCCCAGTTAAACAGGGGCAGAAAAATTGTGCCTTGGGCACAACACAACACTGCAACCCCTCCCAATAACTCCAATTGGAGCGCAACAAGGAGCCACGTGCAAATTATTGCATCAAAAATTGTTGTTAGGTGCCCCTGTTAAACAAGGGCAGAAAAATTGTGCCTTGGGCACAACACAACACTGCAACACCTCCCAATAACTCCAATTGGAGCGCAACAAGGAGCCACGTGCAAATTATTGCATCAAAAATTGATATTAGGCGCCCCTGTTAAACAGGGGCAGAAAAATTGTGCCTTAGGCACTGGTGGCGGAGCCCAGAAACACAACATTTCCTACTATCTATCAGCAAGAAAAGTGAGGAGGAGAAGGATATTCCATCAGCAGCATAAGAGGACAGTCACTCAGCATCAGCATACGCAGTCTAAAGGGGATCCGACATTTCAACAAAAAAATATTATTCAGTAACATCAGCATCAGGTGCTTGGTAGCTGGTGTTGATCCAAGCCTGATTCATTTTGATGAAGTTCAGTCGATCAACAGAGTCGGTGGAGAGGCGCACCCTGTGATCGGTAACAAAGCCTCCAGCAGCACTGAATGTGCGTTCTGAAAGAACACTGGATGCAGGGCAAGCCAGTAGCTCAATTGAGTACTGTGCAAGCTCTGGCCAGTGATCCATCCTCAAGACCTAGTAAGCCAGAGGATTTTCGGTGGGGAAGGAGTCCAAGTCGGATCTTGCCCCGAGGTATTCCCAGACCATGCAAACCAGACACTGGCGATGGTTGCTTGAACCGGTCAGACCTTTGGGCTGCGGACTAAAAAACTGTCTGAAGGCATCGGTCAGACGGCCACCTTCTCCACCCCTCCTTCTGTGACTCACCGAAGCCTCAGAAAGACGTCGCCCAGAGCCAGGTTCTGTTAATCCCCCCGGTTCTGGGAACACATTGCACAGGCCTCCCGCAGAAGTTTCATTTTCTGCTCCCTCTGCGATGGTAACATAAGGGGGTAGATTCATGTAGATCAGCGGATCTTTTGATCCGCGTGATCTATCTTTTTTACGATCCGCCTGCGCCAGTTTTTGAGGCAAGTGCTGTATTCAGAAAGCACTTGCCTCGTAAGTAGCCCTGGCGGATCGTAAATCCCCCGGCGGAATGCAAATTCCGCGGCTAGGGGGAGTTTACTATTTAAATCACGAGCGTCCCCGCGCCGATCGTACTGCGCATGCGCCGCCGGCAAAATTTCCCAGCGTGCATTGCTTTAAATGACGTCGCAAGCATGTCATTGTTTTCGACGTTAACGCAATTAACGTATGGCCGTATTCCCGGACGACTTACGTTAACGACGTAAAAAAATTAAAACTCGACGCGGGAACGACGGCCATACTTAACATAGGATCCGCCGCACTTACCCCGCATATAGCAGGGGTAACGATCCGCCGGAAAAAGTTCTGAATCGGCGGTTCTCCTCATTTGCATATTCGTCGCATAGAAAAAAAGAAGCGCCACCTAGCGGACAGCGGGAGAATGCAGCCTAAGAGCCGACAGTGTAACTCACTTACACCAGTCGGCTCTAAGGGAGATCTATGCGGAACCTGATTCGAGGAATCAGCCGCATAGATCCGAGCGTCGGATCTCACAGATCCGACGGTGTATCAGTAGATACACCGTCGGATCTCTATGTGAATCTACCCCAAGGTCTGCAACCTTACTCTTGTAACGTGGATCAAGGAGAGTTGCCAGCCAGTAATGATCCGTCTCCTTGATAGCACGTACACAAGGATCCTTACGCAGGCTTTGCAGGATCAGGGAGACCATGCAGCGTAGGTTTGCAGAGGCATTCGGGGCACAGTCCTCTGGGTCACTGAGGACGACAGGATCCACAGGCACCTCATCCCAGCCACGTAAAAGTCCATGTGTTCCTTGGGACTGTAAATGATCCCTTGAAGACTGCTGCTGCTGATGCTGAGTGCTAGGCTCCACCTCCATGCTGCTGATACAATCCTCCTCCTCCTCCTCCTCCTCTTCCTGTGTGCTAGGGGGACAAGCAGGCCCACTGTCTGGGTAAAGGGGGCCTTGAGAGGTAAGGAAGTCCTCCTCTTCCTCCCTCTGTTCTGCCTCAAGGGCCCTGTCCATTATTCCACGTAGCGTGTGCTCCAACATGTGAATAAGAGGGACAGTCTCACTGATGCATGCACTGTCACTACTCACCATCCTCGTGGCCTCCTCAAATGGTGACAGGACATTGCATGCATCCCTGATCAAGGCCCACTGGCGTGGGGAAAAAAAACCTAGCTGCCCTGACCCAGTTCTGCTGCCATATTGGCACAGGTACTCATTGATGGCCCCCTGCTGCGTGTGCAGCCGCTGCAGCATGGCCAACGTAGAGTTCCATCTGGTGGGCATGTCACAAATTAGGCGGTTCTTGGGCAGGTTGTATTGACTTTGGAGGTCATTCAGCCGAGCAGTGGCATTATATGACCTCCGGAAATGCACACAGACTTTCCTGGCCTACTTCAGGACATCCTGTAAGCCCGGGTACCTGCCCAAGAACCGCTGCACCACCAAATTCAGGACATGCGCAAAACAGGGCACGTGGGTGAGTTTTCCCTGTCGCAGGACAGAGAGGAGGTTGGTGCTATTATTGCTGACCACCATTCCAGGCTTCAGCTGGCGTGGCGTCAACCACCTCTGAGTCTGCCCCTGCAGAGCTGAAAGAACCTCTTCCCCAGTGTGGCTCCTGTCTCCCAAGCACACCAGCTCTAGCACCGCATGGCATCTCTTGGCTTGCATTCCTGCGTAGCCTCTCGTACGCCTATGGAGCACGGCTGGTTCTGAAGAAACATCAGCACAGGAAGAGGCCACAGAGGAAGACGAAGAGGAGGGGGTGGAGGAGAGAGGTGTGTCACAAGCAGTAGTAGTGTTTTGGAGGCGTGGTGGCGGAACAACCTCCAAAACTACTGTACCTTGCCCTGCGTCCTTCCCAGCTGCCAGCAGAGTCACCCAATGCGCCGCAAAAGACAGGTAACGTCCCTGTCCATGCCTGCTGGACCATGAGTCAGCGGTAAGATGCACCTTACCACTGACCGCCCTGTCCAGCGAGGCATGGACATTGCCTTCCACATGCCGGTAGAGAGCCTGAATCGCCTTCCGTGAGGAAAAGTGGCATTTTGGTACTTGCCACTGAGGTACTGCACATTGCACAAACTCACGGAAGGGGGCAGAATCCACCAACTGAAAAGGTAGCAGTTGAAGTGCTAGCAATTTCGCTAAGCTAGCATTCAACTGATGGGCATGTGGATGACTGGGATTGTACTTCTTTTGGCGCTGCAGCTGCTGGGGCAGGGAAATTTGCCTGGTACTATCAGTAGATTGCCCGCTACTACTAGATTGTGACACACCTATTTCTACACCTTCACTGCAGGCTTCAGAGAGGACTGGGGGTCTAGTGGGGTTGGAGGTCCCAGAAGGGCAAGGGGGGTACGCTTTTGTCTTTGGTGTGGGTCTTTCTGGTGTGCTTGCCAACGAGCTGCATGGCAGGTCGACATATGTCTGGACAAGCATGTGGTACCCAGGCGGTTGATGTTTTAGCCACGCAAGATACGCTTGCGACATATGTTGCAAATAGCAAAGGTATGATCTTGTGGACATGTTTCAAAAAAGGCCCACACCAAACAACTTTTGCTGTACCGGTCAGACACAGCAGCGCCATGCACAAGCACCATAGATGTGCGCTGTAATGCAGTTGGTGTGCCCTTAAGCTGACCCCTGGAGGGCATCCTGCCTCTTTGGAGATGTGCCTGTGCCTCGTCCTCCTCCTCCTCCTCCTCTTCCTCCTCCTCCTCTCTCCTATCAGGCACCCAGGTAGAGTCAGTGACCTCATCATCCCCTCCCTCCTCATCACTGTCAACAACCTGGCAGTATGCTCCAGCTGGGGGAACATCACTCCTAGATTGCTGTCCCTCTCGGCCACCCCCTCTCCCTGGGCTCACATCAATGCCTTCCTCTATCTGTGTTCTGTCATCGGAGTCTTCAAAACGCTGCGCATCTTCCTGCAGCATGTACCCAACACTGTGTTGAAACATTTCGGGGGATTTCTCAGGAGGACATGGTGGTACTAGGGGAGTATTGTGTGAAGCCATTGTGCAGAGGGAAGAGGACGCCTTGGCAGCTGCTTTGCCAGATAAACTTTGATCAGTCTGTGTGAGAGAGGATGAGGAGGATGAGGACGGCTTGGTCATCCACTCTACTAATTTCTCTGCATGTTGAGGCTCAACACCTCCAGCTCCCGAAAAGAAGGACGAGTGGCCACGGCCACATGCTGAAGAGGATGCACCACATCCACTATCAGCGTTACCTCTAGATGCAGAGCCTGCTTGCCCTCGTGACTCTATGCCTCTCTTTGTTGTCCTTCCAGACATATTGTTCAGGTGCTATGTAACAGCACAAGTGCAGTGACACCAACTGCGCTCAGGTGGTATGTAACAGCACATGTGCAGTGACACCAAATGCGCTTAGGTGATATGTAAGAGCACACGTGCAGTGACACCAAATGCGCTCAGGTGCTATGTAACAGCACACGTGCAGTGACACCAAATGCGCTCAGGTGATATGTAACAGCACATGTGCAGTGACACTAAATGCGCTCAGGTGGTATGTAACAGCACACGTAAAGTGACACTAACAGCGCTCAGGTGATATGTAACAGCACACGTGCAGTGACACCAAATGCGCTCAGGTGGTATGTAACAGCACACGTGCAGTGACACCAAATGCGCTCAGGTGATATGTAACAGCACATGTGCAATGACACCGAATGCGCTCAGGTGGTATGTAACAGCACACGTACAGTGACACTAACTGCGCTCAGGTGGTATGTAACAGCACACGTGCAGTGACACCAAAGGCGCTCAGGTGATATGTAACAGCACATGTGCAGTGACACCAAATGCGCTCAGGTGATATGTAACAGCACACGTACAGTGACACTAACTGCGCTCAGGTGGTATGTAACAGCACACATACAGTGACACTAACAGCGCTCAGGTGGTATGTAACAGCACACATGCAGTGACACCAAATGCGCTCACGTGGTATGTAACAGCACACGTACAGTGACACTAACTGCGCTCAGGTGGTATGTAACAGCACACGTGCAGTGACACCAAATGCGCTCAGGTGATATGTAACAACACACGTGCAGTGACACGAAATGTGCTCAGGTGGTATGTAACAGCACACGTACAGTGACACTAACTGCGCTCAGGTGGTATGTAACAGCACACGTGCAGTGACACCAAATGCGCTCAGGTGGTATGTAACAGCACACGTGCAGTGACACCAAATGCGCTCAGGTGGTATGTAACAGCACACGTACAGTGACACTAACTGCGCTAAGGTGGTATGTAACAGCACACGTACAGTGACACTAACTGCGCTCAGGTGGTATGTAACAGCACACGTGCAGTGACACCAAATGCGCTCAGGTGGTATGTAACAGCACACGTGCAGTGACACCAAATGCGCTCAGGTGGTATGTAACAGCACACGTACAGTGACACTAACTGCGCTAAGGTGGTATGTAACAGCACACGTGCAGTGAGACCAAATGTGCTCAGGTGGTATGTAACAGCACACGTACAGTGACACTAACTGCGCTCAGGTGGTATGTAACAGCACACGTGCAGTGACACCAAATGCGCTCAGGTGGTATGTAACAGCACACGTACAGTGACACTAACTGCGCTCAGGTGGTATGTAACAGCACACGTGCAGTGACACCAAATGCGCTCAGGTGATATGTAACAGCACACGTGCAGTGACACCAAATGCTCTCAGGTGGTATGTAACAGCACATGTACAGTGACACTAACTGCGCTCAAGTGGTATGTAACAGCACACGTACAGTGACACTAACTGCGCTCAGGTGGTATGTAACAGCACACGTACAGTGACACTAACTGCGCTCAGGTGGTATGTAACAGCACACGTGCAGTGACACCAAATGCGCTCAGGTGGTATGTAACAGCACACGTACAGTGACACTAACTGCGCTCAGGTGGTATGTAACAGCACAGTGCAGTGACACCAAATGTGCTCAGGTGATATGTAACAGCACACGCGCAGTGACACCAAATGCGCTCAGGTGGTATGTAACAGCACACGTACAGTGACACTAACTGCGCTCAGGTGGTATGTAACAGCACACGTACAGTGACACTAACTGCGCTCAGGTGGTATGTAACAGCACACGTGCAGTGACACCAAATGCGCTCAGGTGGTATGTAACAGCACACGTACAGTGACACTAACTGCGCTCAGGTGGTATGTAACAGCACAGTGCAGTGACACCAAATGTGCTCAGGTGATATGTAACAGCACACGCGCAGTGACACCAAATGCGCTCAGGTGGTATGTAACACCACACGTACATGTAACTGCGCTCACACACACGTACAGTGACACTAACTGCGCTCAGGTGGATGTACGTGTGACACCAAATGCGCTCACCGCACACGTACAGTGACACCTAACTGCGCTCAGGTGGTATGTAACAGCACACGTACAGTGACACTAACTGCGCTCATGTGGAATGTAACAGCACACGTACAGTGACACTAACTGCGCTCAGGTGGGTAACAGCACACGTACAGTGACACTAACTGCGCTCAGCACGTACAGTGTAACAGGTGATAGTAACAGACACGTGCTGAACCATGTGGTATGTGCGCAGTCAAAGCGTCAGGGATATGTAACAGCACACGTACAGTGACACTAACTGCGCTCTAACAGCACACGCTGACACATGCGCTCAGGATATGTAACAGCACACGTGCGTGCATGTAACAGACACCAGTGACACAAATGCGCTCAGGTGATATGTGCACACGTACTGACACACTGGCTGTGATATGTAACAGCAACGTGCAGTGCACATGCGCTCGTAACAGCACACGTACAGTGACACTAACTGCGTTTAGGTGATATGTAACAGCACAGTGCAGTGACACCAAATGCGCTCAGGTGATATGTAACAGCACACGTGCAGTGACACCAAATGCGCTCAGGTGATATGTAACAGCACACGTGCAGCGACACCAAATGCGCTCAGGTGGTATGTAACAGCACACGTGCAGTGACACAAAATGCGCTCAGGTGGTATTAAACAGCACACGCACAGTCAGAGCGACTGCGTTTCTGTGCAATTCAATAGCCCACTTGCATTAACAGCAACTGCCTTTCTGTGCAAATAAATAGCACACGTGCAGTAACAGGTAATGCGTCTATGTGCAATTAACTAGCACACGTTGACACTGCATCAAGCACAATCTCCTGCCTGACAGATGCTAATAGCAGATCTAGCTAAGCTATACAGTTTATAAATATATTGACAACTCCTAGGGATGTCAATATATTCTCTACAAGCTGTAAATTTAAATATACTGACTACTAGCCTCCCTGATCTATCTATCTATCTATCTATCTATCTATCTATCTATCTAAAAAGACACTGTGGGCCAGATTCTCGTAGATGCGCGCATATTTATGCAGGCGTAGCGCATCTCAGATGCACTACGCCGACGTAACGCGGAGAGGCAAGTACCTTATTCTCACAGCAAATGCGCTCCAAGATGCGCCAGCGTAGCGAAAATTCATCGGCGTAAGCCGGCACAACTCCAAAGTAGGAGGGAAGTGGGCGTGTTGCATTCTAATGAAGCGTGACCCCATGCAAATGAACGCCGGGACGAATGGAGCATGCGCCGTGACGTGGATGACCCGCGTCGTGACGTGGATGACCCGCGCCGTGACGTGGATGCCTTCTGCGCATGGGCAAAGCCTCCCTACGATTCGTCGGCGCTGTGTATATAATGCGCCCACACATGCGCCTGTGCAGCGCAAAAGTCTCCCATTTTTTGGATTGACACAGGAAATATTTTGCATGACCACGGCTGCTATTGGGAGGGACAGGAGAAAGAAGAATTTCTCACCAGAGGAGAGAGCCATCGTCATCGCGGCCATGGAAAAGTATGATTCCCGGCTCCATGGTGCTGACAGTGCGCGGACCAGCAAGTCCCGGAGGGATGACATCCTGATGAAGGTGGCTTGCCAGGTGAATGCCCTCTCACACGAGAACCGGACACCACAGGACATTCAAAAAAAATGAATAACCTGCGGCGTCTCATGAAGGGCAAACTGGCAACGATTTCACGCCATGCCAGGGGCACTGGAGGGGGCCCCCCCTGCAACGTCCGCCTTACTGAGGAGGAGAAGGTGGTCGCCTGCTGGCTTCAGAGGGAGCAGGTGGAGGGAGTCGGGGGCTACGAGTCTGAAAAGCCAGCCATGAGGACAGGTAAGTGTGTTTTATATACTATCTGGTGTGTAGCATGTGAGGGGGTGGAAGGGAACATGTGCCAAGTGTGTGGGTCCACCAACATGTGCATCTTTTGTGTCATCCACAGATGTGCAGGACGGAGCGGGGCCATCTGTTGCTGCCAGGGCCCGTCAGGATCCATCCCCCGAGCATCCAGTCCCTCTGGCTGCCCCCCTGGAAGAGGTCTTTTTGGAGGGAAGTGGGCACACCTCTACGGAGGAGGTGGTTGAGGAGGAGCTTGTCGACCAGGACCAGGAGCTCTACCTGGTTTTGGAGGAGGACCATGGGTTGCCCGGACCAGCCCAAGCCACCACCCCATATAGCTCCAGCCCATCAGTGTTTAACCCCAACCTCTCCAGTCCCTCCGATTCCATCCCCCTCATCTCCGGCCCCTCAACATCCTCCCCATATGCCAGGTCCCCAGATGGGGTCCAAGTACATATGCCGCATCACCTGGAAGGGAAAATACAGGAGGATGTTAGTCATTCATGTGCCCCTCATGATGTCTGCATCATGGGGGGGGACAGTCATGCCTGCCACCCATGTCACTCACTAACCAGCCAGCTGTCCCCATACATGTTCTGCTCAAACAATCTGCTGGGATGTTGCTTTGACGGTATATGTAGCTGTCATGGCTGAACCCGGGGTCTTTGGCACGGACGTGCCATAAGAGGTACCTGTACGTTGATGGAATGCCAATGCTTCCGATTGTGGTAAATGTGCTCTGTGCCATGGGAGGCCTGTAGTGCCACATGTGTGCAATCAATGACCCCGATGGTGCGTGGGAATCTGGCAAGTCTGTAGAAATCTGTCATTGCCTTCTGCCGCAGTTGCTCAGTGGTGGGTCTGATGATGTGGTGGGACATGCGTCTGAGAATTGTAGGGATAACCTGGTGCAGACATCTGCTCATGCTGGTCTGTGACATCCCAGCCACAACTCCACTTGTACGCTGGAATGATCCACTGGCCAGGAAATGGAGTGTTGCCAGTACCTTGACCAGTGGCTGCAGTGCATGTGAGTGGTATGTCTGGCTGGTAATTTCATCCTGCAGGGCTGTGGTTATTTCCAGGATGGCAGCAGGGCTGAATCTGAAGATGCGATACACCTCCTCCTCACCCATGCCAAAGAGGCTCATGCGCACTCGGTAGATCCTCTCACGTGCCCCCCTCCTCCTCCTCCTCCTTCTATGCTCCTCTTCCTCTGCATACATTAGTAGTGCTAAGACCATGCCTGCCCCTGGCATGTTGGCATACGAATGTGTTGTCCAGTAAGTGTGATTGCTCAGCTCGTCCGTTATGGTGCTGCTGTAGTTGCTCTCCAGCTGACTACGCCGCGCATATCCATTTACGCAGGCGTAACGTCTCTGAGAATCTGGCCCTGTGTCTCTATCTATCTCTCTCTCTCTAACTCACTGTCTGTCTGACTTCTCTCTCTGAAAGCAAGCCGGAACACACTACACGAGGCCGCCCGGGAGGCGGCCTTTTATAGTGTGGGGCGTGTGCTAAAGCCCTGAGCCCTAATTGGCCAAAGCACCCAGGCTTTGGCCAATTAGGTCTCTTCGTTTTTTGGGCGCTGTGATTGGCCAAGCATGCGGGGTCATGGTGCATGCTTGGCTAATCATCAGCGCGCAACGCCGCAGTGAATTATGGGCCGTTGCGCGTCATTCGAATTTGGAGCGAGCGACCCGTTTTGTTCGAACAGGCAATGTTCGATGCGAACATGTGTTCGCATCGAACACGAAGCTCATCCCTACTGGCTACCAACAGTGAATACAGAAGTATAGGTCATTGTAACGGAACCCCAAATGGGACAGGGGTTAAAGCCGTTTAGGATATTCCATGCCTGAACACAAGGCAGCTACCGACACTCCACAGTCAGGCACATGAACCCCAATAACGAGACACACAGCTCTGTTTAACCACTTTAGCCCCGGACCATATTGCTGTCCAAAGACCAGAACACTTTTTGTGATTCGGCACTGCGCCGCTTTAACTGACAATTGCGCCGTCGTGCGACATGGCTCCCAAACAACATTGGCGTCCTTTTTTTCCCACAAATAGAGCTTTCTTTTGGTGGTATTTGATCATCTCTGCGGTTTTTATTTTTTGCGCTATAAACAAAAATAGAGCTACTATTTTGAAAAAAATGCAATATTTTTTACATTTTGCTATAATAAAAATCCCAAAAAAGATATAAAAAAACATTTTTTTTCCTCAGTTTAGGCCAATACGTATTCTTCTACATATTTTTCGTAAAAAAAAATCGCAATTAGCGTTTATCAATTGGTTTGCGCAAAATTTATAGCGTTTACAAAAAAGGGGGTGGTTTTATGGCATTTTTATTATTATTTTTTTTTACTAGTAATGGCGGCGATCAGCGTTTTTTTTTCGGTACTGCGATATAATGTCGGACACTTCGGACACTTTTGACACATTTTTGGGACCATTGGCATTTTTATAGCGATCCCGTTCCCCGCTCTGTAACGAGCAATCGCGGGTGCCCAGCGGCGATCGTACCCGCGTGCGCGGGACTCGGGGGACACGCGCGGGTGCGCGCGCGCGCCCTACAAGCTGCTAAAGGGAGGACATAGAGCTATGTGCTCCCACGTAGCAGTGCCACCGTCCCGCAGTAATATGACGGCGGGCGGTCGGCAATTAGTTAAGGTTCAACAGGAATAGACCCTTTATTGAGAAATACAGCTCTTATATACACTTTAGGATACTGCAGTAATCAAATGAACAATGACGGGGGGCATGGCCAGAGCGGGCAGGAAGATGGACGCGTAAACTCCGAGCTCCTGCCACCTCAGAGTGGTTTGCTTCCATACGCGGAGATAACTAGCCCCTTTCGTACCTGACGACATGGGAACTGCTTCCAGGCACTCCTCGGCCTCTCGCTCCGGCTCCCCGAGGGAAAATACCGGCTCCCATAGCCAGGATATCCCGGAGATGTTCCGCTCATCTAGAGGGAACATGGCGCCCTCCCGCCAAGGAGCTGCATTAGGCCCAGCGTCTTTGTCACTTCCAGCCTCATCCGACATAGTGCTAATGGCTCCTTCAGCATTGGGTCAGGGTGGAGCAAACTCCTCCCCCTCTGCCTCATCTGAATATATTGGACTTGAGAGCTATCGCAACGGACATAAAAGACACTCTTTTAGCGGCCATTGCCGAATTAAGGATTGACATCCGCTCCCTCACGGAAAGGGTCTCATATACCGAGAGAGCACTGGAAGACCATGATCAGGTCCTACAACTCTCCACCAGGAAGATCAATGATCATACCCTTCAGTTGCGGGATGTAAATCGCCACTTGGAGGACCTGGACAACCGCGGCCGACACCGTAACCTAAGAGTGAGAGGTTTACCTGAGTCTGTTGAAGTGGACCATATACAACAAGAGGTTACCACCATCTTTAATGGCGCCCTTGGCAGGCCGCCGCAGTCGAGCATTGCTATGGAGAGGATTCACCACGCTCTCTGCCCCAGAGGCAGAGACACTGACCCCCCCCAGAGATGTGGTGTGTTGCCTCATGGATTTCAAGCTTAAGGAGGACATCCTGAAACAAGCGAGAGACCAGAGGCTCATGCACGAAGGAGCTCCGATCCAGATCTATCAGGACCTCTCTGGGATCACCCTCCAGCACCGTCGTGACCTTAAGCCATTATTGGATGCCCTCAGAGCCAAAGAGATTCGCTATAAGTGGAAGTTCCCCTTTTGCCTGGCTGCCTCTCATCAGGACCGCAATGCCCAGCTTAAGGTCCCGGAGGATCTACCCCGCTTCTGCGAAACCCTGGGCTTGCCACTTGTATCGGTCCCAGACTGGTACGCTCTTAACCGCAGGTCAGTTGGCAGATGGGGGTAAACCCCAGGAGGTGCCCATGGAAACCCAAGCTACTGTGCTGTCGCTACACCCTGTTGTGGAGACTCATACATACGTCCCCGCCTATAGTGAGTTGTAACAGCAACAGTAATGCAGGGAGTCTGTGCTCCAGTGCGCTGATGGAGAAATCCAATGCTCGGCCTCACCGATGTTTTGCAACGTGTGGTACTTCTGACCTGTCATGTCCCGAAACTGTTATTCGCCCTCCTCCCCCGCTGCTCCGATCACCTTCAGTCTTCCCGCAAGCTTACTCCACATGGCCTGGCGGTCGAACTGTTGGTGCAACGGATCTTTGGCCCTCGCTCCAACCTTCGCCAGTATCGAATGTCTCCTATCCTTCCCGCACAGTTCAGTCCAGGTAGACCATGCAAGAGGACTTTGTTTTGGCCAGTCAGCTTGTCCAAGATGCCACCACAGAAACTGAAGTTTGCACTACTCTGTATTAACCTTTTATGTTATTTATGTTACAGCAACAAACTCCTCCTTTGCATGGGGCGCTGAGACAGGATATGGGTGGTATGTGGTACAATTGTTAGTTATATCATTGGCCAGCTGGGTATACATCCATGCCTCCTCATGCTATGCGGACAGACAACAGTCCACCCGGCGGGTCAATCTGCTACTCGGGTGCTTACGATGGTAATCTCTGCTATAGTCAGATAAGGGGCCCTGATTGTATGACCCTTCCACTCCACTCTCCTCTACTCTGTAGTGCCTCATGCGGTTCAGGGCTATATATGTCCCTCACCGTGTTGTCTTGCCCTACCTGAGAGTCTTCCGTTCTGTAGAGGATGGTGACGGGTACCTGCGGGCATCGGGGAGTGGTAGTGAGAAGACCAAGTGGTATATTTCTGTTGATTCTACTAGATATCTAATCCATTTAGTCTTGCTTAGTTTAAAGGGGTTTACCTTTACCTCCACATGTCATGCTACTACCATAGTACCCGTTCTGGGGTGGCACTCTGCTACTCGTCTTTATTATTCTGATTACTTTTATTGTTTTACTAGTTTTTGTTTTGTCTGCTGTCTGAGTCCTGGTCAACCCCCAAACAGTGGTGTACTGAGGTTCAGTACACCCTAAACAGTGGTGTACTGATTGGCTCTACATACTTTAAGTGAGTGGACAATGTCCTATCGCTTAAACGGTTACTTTTGTTAGTAGGCCTATAAGTACCCCCCCTTCACCCCCCCCTTTTTTTTCTTCTCCTCTCCCCAAACACGCCTCACACGGTGACGAACACTGACACTATGCCGCCCACTGACCTGACTGAAGGATGGCCCTTTACGTGACTTAAATTATATTCCCTATAAAATGCTCCTGTCTTCTCTATATGCTCTGGAAAGAGAAAACACATATCGCTTTACTCCAGGAGACCCATTTTAGATCTGACAGTGTTCCTAAACTTAACGACCGTAATTTTCCACCTGTTTACCATGCCTCCAACGACACTGCTAAATCGAAAGGGGTGTCCATCCTGATTTCGAGACATTGCCCTTTTCAGGTTACGGACGTCCGAGACATACAGGGTAGATACCTTTTTATTAAAGGCACACTATATGACTTGCCATACACGATCGCGAATGTATACACCCCGAATTCGCAACAAGTCCCCTTCTTCCGCAAAGTATTTTAGAAATTGACTGCATTTCAATCGAGCACGCTTGTCGTTGGTGGCGACTTCAATGTCCCCCTCACCCCTTGCCTTGACACATCTACCGGTTCCTCTTGCTTGACCTATAGAACCCTGCGCGCGATAAAATCACAATTGGCCAAACTAACACTGCATGATACGTGGCGAACACTATACCCAAACGTCAAAGATTTCACGTACTTCTCCCCGTTGCACAAGAAATATTCCAGACTAGACCATTTTTTCCTCACGCAAAATGATCTCACTTTGCTCTCGGATGCTACTATCAAACCCATGCTGTTGTCTGACCACCACCCAATCACTATGTCTCTGAAGATTCCATCACAACGCACCAGATCTATGATCTGGAGGTTAGATGACTCCCTACTACTTGACTCAGAGAACTCTAGACAGGTGTCTGAAGCCTTATCCCAGTACTTTTGAGAGAACACCGTTGACGACTCCTCGCCAACTACGATATGGGCAGCACACAAATGTGTAGTCCGTCGGGTGTTTATTTCTCTTCTAGCCAAGCGCAACAAACTTAGGAAAGCACGTATAGTAGAACTGTCCGACCGACTTGAACGCGTACACAAGCTCACACTAGCGAACCAAACACACTGCTGACAGCTCGGGAAGAGCTCCTGGAGGAACTCCAGAAGACACTGAAACACAAATACACCCTCACTGATAAGCTGTTCTATGAATTTGGGAATAAGGCAGGCAAACTCTTAGCGGCGGCCCTTCAGAAGAAGAAGGCGTCCAACACTATACACACTATGGGCCTGGATTCAGAAAGACCGGCGTAACTTTGTGCGGGCGTAGCGTATCTTGTTTATGCTACGCCGTCGCAACTTAGAGAGGCAAGTGCTGTATTCACAAAGCACTTGCGTCCTAAGTTACAGCGACGTAGCGTAAATGTTCCGGCGTAAGTGCGCGTAATTCAAATTAAGCAGGTAGGGGGCGTGTTGTATTAAAATTATCCGTAACACTACGTAAATGACACGCCTAATGAACTGCGCATTGTGCCGGCCGTGGACGTATCCCAGTGCGCATGCTCAAAATTACGCCGCAAATACTCATTGGTTTCGACGTGAACGTAACTTACGTAAAGCCCTATTCGCGAACGCTTTACGCAAATGACGTAAACGACGGAAAATTTGACGCTGTTCCGACATCCATACCTAACATTGGCTACGCCTCCTATAGCAGGGGTAACTTTACGCCAGAAAAAGCCTTACGAAAACGACGTAAAAAAATGCGCCGAGCGCACATACGTTTCTGAATCGGCGTATCTAGCTCATTACCATATTCGACGCGTAAATCGACATAAGCGCCACCTAGGGGCCTGCGTAAATATGCAACTGAGAGACTTACGCTGCTCATATTATAGCAAAATTCCGTCGTATCTTGCTTTCTGAATATAGAAAGCAAGATACGCATCCTAGAACTTAGCAGCGTATCAACAGATACGCTAACATAAGTTCTTTCTGAATCTGGCCCTATAACTTCCTCATCTGGGAGCACGGTTAGGAAAACAGAGGATATTGCAAATCATTTTGTACAATATTTCTCTGACCTCTACAATTTGCCCACACCAATGATGACTCTGTCCACCTCTGATAGGAAAACAATTATTAACAATTTATTGACGGAATATGGTCCTGCCATTGACCCCCTCGACGACGCATCGCACCTAGACTCCCCCATCACGACAGAGGAAGCCCTCATGGCTTTAAAACAACTGAAGGCAGGGAAGAGCCCAGGCCCAGATGGTCTTCCGGCTAGCTACTATAAGACCTTTGTCGACATATTAATCCTGAAATTTACGACAGCTTACAATGACTTCCCGAATTCCATCTCTCTCAACAAAGACCTACTTAAAGCCCATATCTCCCTGATCCCTAAACCAAGTAAAGATGCCACGTTGGTCTCGAATTACCGTCCGATCTCTTTGCTCAACGTTAACGTGAAACTCTATGCTAAGATCCTGGCAAACCGTTTATTGCCTCTCATTCCCAATATAATTTCAGTTGATCACGTTGGTTTTGTTCCCGGGAGGGAGGCCAGGGACAACACCACCAAGGCGATTAATATCCACCACTGGTTGACATCTTCACAAAACAGAGGGTTCCTTCTATCTTTAGACGCCGAGAAGGCATTTGACAGAGTGGCCTGGCACTACATGGCAGCAGTTCTTGGCAAATTGGGACTCCCGACACATGTTATCCAGATGATCATGGCATTATACTCTGTCCCCACTGTCAAACGCCTTCTCTATTACAAATGGAACCTGACATGGTTGCCCTCTATCCCCCATTATTTTTGTTCTCACGATGGAACCGATGCTTCGTAGACTGAGAGAAAATCCGGCTATTAAGGGCATTGATGTTCAAGGAAAAAGGTGTAAGATAGCCGCATACATGGACGATGTTCTTTTGTTCCTCTCCGACCCAATCATCACGATCCCTAATCTGCTTCAGGATTTCCAATTGTTTAAATTTCTTTCTAATCTCCAAATAAACTTTGGCAAGTCTATAGCACTGAATATCTCCCTCCCCAGTTCGCTGGTCTCCCTCTGTAAACAAAACTTCCCGTTCCGTTGGGAAACTCAAAGTATCACCTACTTGGGCATTAGGATCCCCCCTGATCTGAAGGACCTCTACGCTATTAATTTTCTACCAACCCTCCAAAACATCAAAGAGGATATGCAAAGCTGGTACAGGGGTCATTTCTCCTGGTTTGGTAGAGCGGCAGTACTAAAAATTAACATCCTCCCTAGGATCTTATATTTACTGCAGGCAATCCCAATTAGGCTTCCTCAATCCTTTTTTACTGCTTTTAAGAAATGCTGTGGGACGTTCCTCTGATCTGGTCACTCCCTAAGAGTAAGCTGGGAGAAACTGATCCTTCTAAAATTTAAGGGGGGTCTTGGTTTACCAGATATCGCACTCTACCACAAGGCCTACCAGCTTACAAGAATTGTGGACTGGCACCTCCATAAGGGTAGCAAGGATTGGGTGGAAATAGAAAACGCTTTACTCCAATTTCCTATCTCCCATCTCCCATGGATAGATTTGCGCTTGGTTCCTAAACCATGTTTAGATCATCCTCTAATTGGACCTACTGTTCTAAACTTCACGGCAGTTTGCTGTACGCTTAAATTGACCCCTTTACCTGGACCTATGACCCCTCTACGTCATAATCCTGACTTTGCACCTAACATAGCCGTGAGTGACCCGGCGGTAGATCTAGATCCAGCACAGGTTCGGGCTAGTCAATTTTTCCATAACAGCATTCTCCTCGCCCCTTCATAGATGTCCACCGCCTTTCCGCATCTGGCCTTCCCGTTCTTTAAATTCTTACAACTAAGGCCCCATACACACGAGCGGACAGATTTGTTCAAATCTGTCCGTCCGACAGATTTGAACAAATCTGTCTGCTGGGATTTTGGTTTGCTCGCGTGTACACACGAGCAAACCCAAATCCCCGCCAGCAGACGGCGAGCTGACGTGTCGGTGACGTGGCGGTGACGTTGACGCCGCCACGTCACCGCACCAGGAAGTAAAACACTTCCGCGCATGCGCCGAATCCATTCGGCGGCGGGGCGGCGGCGGTGCGGGACGACATGTCTGCTGGTAAGTGTACTAACCAGCAGACATGTCGGGCGGACACATTCCCACCCGATAGATTTCAAAGCATGCTTTGAAATCTGTCAGGTGGACAAATCTGTCCGCTAGCCCATACACACGATCAGAGATGTCTGCTGAAACGGTCCATCGGACCGTTTCCAGCGGACATATCCGCTCGTGTGTACGAGGCCTTAGACATTTCTTCAGCAGTACCCCGACGCCTTCGCTTTGGTCCAGAGGCCTGACCCCTCTTGAGCACATTTGCAACTTTCAAGGGCCCCAACGCCATTTGATTTCCTCTCTTTATTCGTTGTTGCTTTCCAATACGGCCTCCAATGCTGAGATCCGATTATCCTGGAACAAGGATTTGTCTGTAGACTTATCTGGTGAGGATTGGGACTGTATATGGGAACATACGCACAAGGGGTCCATTAACGTGTCTGCCCAAGAAAATAGATTTAAACTTTGCTCTAGGTGGTACCGGACTCCTGACAAATTACATAAGATTTTCCCAACTGTTCCCTCGGAATGCTGGAGATGTGGCTCGGCCACGGGCTCGCTTCCCCACATTTGGTGGGACTGTCCCTTAATACGACCATTCTGGAGAGGTGTGCATGACCTCATTGTTAAGATTACCACACACTACATTGAATTCACCCCTGCACAATACTTGTTGCATCACACGACCCTGCTGAAATCACAGTATCATAAATCACTAGCGCTACACCTCATTAACGCAGCTACACAATGTATCCCTTTAAGGTGGAAATCCACTACACCTCCCACTGTGACTGATTGTCACCACTGAGTGGATAAAATTGAGGAAATGGAATGCCAATGACACTCACGCTAAGTTCAGAGAAACATGGGCCTTCTGGACTCACTACAGAGAGTCCCTGAGTCCTGCGGACCCTCCTGCTCCTACTGATTTCCCTACAGTTATGGCATATAGTCGTTGATATGATTATATCCCTCACGACCACGTTCTGCTTTCCCCCTGGCCCTCCCCTCCCCCCCTTTTTTTGTCTTCTCTGTTCAATACCTAAACCATATCTGGTTCTGGTTTCATGATATCTGGTTCTGGTTCCTGATACCGTTAGCTGTTCTATCTCCCATACCAGGCTGAGATGGTAAAACAAGCTTCCAAGACACATCTTAGGCATTCTCTTCCCTTTCATAAGATAACTGTTGACTACTGTTTATTTACCTTTATGTTGTTTACGAGATGTATCACGCTTGTTACAGTCTGATTTTGTCTGTACCTGTTCTTATGCCTTCCGACATGTACCGCTGGTTGCACCCAGCCTTGTAACGGAATGTCATTGTTTGTTTGATGAATACTCAATAAAATTGTTTTAACAAAAAAAAATGAACAATGACCCAACTCCACCCACACCATCACACAATGTTTACCTAATGAGCCTCAATACACATCCTCCTCAATACATCGTTTAACAGACATCCTGACTCAGGCGCCTGACCTAATTTACATGAGCTAATTATCTACAGCTGATGACTCATATACCTGACCTTTAGGCTGTTTGTTAACCTACAATACACATTATCATCAATAGATCTTCACACAATACAATTGTTCATTTTCCGGTTGAGTACTTTGAGAACAGGTGGGGCCTTCCACAGTGTGTTGGTGCTATTGATGGCTCATACCAATAATAGCACCACAAGAATACCACACTGACTACTTCAACAGAAAAGGCTGGCATTCCATCATCCTCCAGGGAGTAGTGGATGGAAAAGGACTATTCTGAAATATGAATGTAGGAAAGCCTGGGAGTTTGCATGATGCTCAGGTTCTACGATTGTCCACAATTTGGGATTGGGTTTTCACTAAGAACATTTGTGGGGTGAATGTTGGCTATTATGTGCTTGGGGACTCTGCCTACCCTTTACAAAATTGTCTCCTGAAACCATTTCCTGACAATGGCCGCCTAACAACCCAAGAGCAAACCTACAACAATAAAACATCCAGGGCACGTGTCGTAGTGGAAAATGCTTTTGGAAGACTTAGGCCGCGTACACACGATCGAATTTGTCCGCTGAAAACGGTCCGATGGACCGTTTCAGCAGACATCTCCGATCGTGTGTACGGCCGAGCAGACAGATTTGTCCACCCGACAGATTTCAAAGCATGCTTTGAAATCTATCGGGTGGGAATCTGTCCGCCCGACATGTCTGCTGGTTAGTACACTTACCAGCAGACATGTCGTCCCGCACCGCCACTGCACCGCCGCCGAATGGATTCGGCGCATGCGCGGAAGTGTTTTACTTCCTGGTGCGGTGACGTGGCGGCGTCAACGTCACCGACACGTCACCGACACGTCAGCGCGCTCTCTGCTGGCGGGGATTTTGGTTTGCTCGTGTGTACACGCGAGCAAACCAAAATCCCAGCAGACAGATTTGTTTAAATCTGTCGGACGAACAGATTTGAACAAATCTGTCCGCTCGTGTGTACAAGGCCTTAAGGGCAGGTGGCTGTGTCTTATGAAGATGAATGACAGTGACATTAAAGTTGCCAAATCCATGGTGCTAACTTGCTGTGCTCTTCACAATATTTGTGAAAGTCATGGAGAAGACTTTAACCAGGATTGGAATACATTTTCAGAAGAGCCAGTACTAGTAATAGCAGCACAGGATATGGAAGCAGAGTGCAGTGAAATACGTCAGACTCTAATGCGGCACCTCAACATTTAATTTCTTACCAGGATTTTTTTTAATTTTTAAAAAAGTATTGCTATATTTTTATAGCATGAAATCAGACATACTCAAAAAAGTTTCTCATGTTTTCTATTCCACAAAAAACTCATCTTTCTATATATTCTTAAAAGTAACATTTTTAAAAATATATTAATAAAGTTGTTTTTTTACAAAAATGTAACTATTTTTTTTTTTAACAAAAACAAGGGTACAGGTAAAAAGAAAAAAAGTTTGCGCCAACTAGAAAAACCTTAAATATTAAAGGTATAATAATTTGATAAAGTCCAATAAATAAATGAAGTCCAATAAAAAGAAGATCTGTTCAGCACAGATAGCACCCAAGTGCAATACAGAAATCGTGAGCCACCACCATATGGACTGGAGCTTACCAGAAATAAGCTAAATAAAAGCCTGTAGTTGAATCCAATGCAGGATATCACAGAACCAGGTCACACGGCCCCTTGGGAATCCTTGTATCATTCAAAGACAGCTGTTCATAGGATCCTCACCAGGCGATAACAGGATACAGTGTTGGATAATCACCAATGAGCGTGTCATGCAGGGCAGTGGTAAACCATAAACAGAGAAGGAGACCGCAACATGATACCAATGCGATTTAATAAAAAATATATAAAAAGCCACTTACACAAATAATGTGGAATGAAGCAGTAAAATTAAATGCCGGGCCGGCATAAACCAGGAGCCCTTCCTAATTACACGAACACGGTGACGTCACTGCACGCCTTCGTCCCAGACGCGTTTCATCATAGGTTGACGTTATCAATGTTCTTATGCCCCACTGCTGAACCCCCCCTTCTCATCTCTTCCACCACCACTACACATCCGCCCCACTGCTCTTCTGCCTCACAGCTGAACACCCCTTCTCATCTCTTGCACCACTGTACCCCCTGCACATCTGCCCCACTGCTCTTCTGCTTCACAGCTGAACCCCCCTTCTCATCTCTTCTGCCACTGTACCCCCTGCACATCTGCCTCACTGCTGAACCCCCTTTCTAATTTCTTCCACCACTGTACCCCCTGCCTTACTGCTGATTTATTTCAAGAAAATTCACAATTACAAATTTCACTATTATCATCATGTCTTACCATTGTCTCTTTGTGCATTGGGCGTACTCTGTTGTTGGCTACTCTGTTGTTGGCTACTCTGTGGTTGGCTACTCTCTGGTTGGCTTGATGAAATACTACTGGTGCTGCTGAAAGAAGTTGAAGGTCCATCCTCTGAGAAGTTTGAAAATAAACATATGGTTATATCTTTTTTTCAAATTGATAGCAGAGTGATATTCTATGCCAAGTTTAAAAAAATTACTTAATCAAAGGGATCTACCATGGATTTGAGAATTGCAGTTGCAGAGTCCAGACCTCCCTCCCTGCCTTGGTTTGCCAGCCGATAACCGTTAATTGCGTCCATGGAGTCGTACCACCTCCCAGTATTTGGACAGTTACCACTACGGCTGTTGGCATCCTTAATTTTTTTATATTGTACGTTAAGCTTTTTAAGCTTTGCCCTACACTGACCCAGTTCAAATCCCTTAGCTGCCATCCGCTGAGAAATATCTTTATATACCTTTTCATTGCTCACTGATCCATCAAGCTCACGCTGAATAATGTTATCACCAATTATTGCTAGGAAAGTAGATAGTTCCCGAGATAACCAGACCCTGCTGTTGTTTGCCGGAATCCTTCTACTTTATATGGACTGAAAGGTGATGTGGTATTTGTTTGGCGCTTTGCTTTGACGACAGCATTGAAGTTTTTTTGTCCACCAATCAGTGGAATGTACCGTGTGACGCCAGTAGCTCCCCCCTCACCGTACCGTTCCATTTTTTATGGCCCCACATCTGAAGCAGGACCCTGAATGGTTTTATGGCACGCTTTCATAATGGAAACACCCAAAATAGCGTACCGTACCAAAACGTACCAAACCGATCCGCTCAGTGGAAACGAGGCATAAGAATCACAATAATCAATCCTAGTAGTCAGAGTTTGAATTTCAGGAATTTAAGTCAGAATTTAAGAAAAAGTGAAAACGTTGAAGAGAAAGAACTGTAATTGGTGTGAGGAGCTGCAGCCAAATGTTCCAGCATCCCATCCACAACCAGGAGCAGAACTAGGGGAGCTCCTATCACCTAAATCCGCGTACACATGATCCGATGAGAACGGTCTGAAGGACTAACGTAAATGGGCTGGCGTAAGCCCGCCAAATTCAAATGCGTTTGATGTGGGTGTGTTTTATTTAAAATAAGTTAGTAAAATAAATTAGTTAAAATAAGTGTGACCCCACATAAATGATGTTTTTTTTAAACTGTGCATGCGCCGGCCGTGAACGCATCCCAGTGCGCATGCTCCAAATGACGTTGCAAAGAGTCATTGAAAACAACGCGAACAAAATTTACAGTACGTCCAGCCCATTTCACGGACGAGTTACGAAAACGACGTAAAATTTGAAAAATTTGACGCGGTCCCGACGTCCATACTTAACATTGGCTGCGCCATCTTTTTGTTGAAATATCTTTACGCCTGAAAACGCCTTACGTAAACGGCGTATCTGTACTGCGATGGTCGGGCGTACGTTCGTGAATCGGCGTATCTAGCTAATTTACATATTTGACACGGAAATTGACTGAAGCACCACCTAGCGGCCAGCGTAAACTTGCAACTAAGATACGACGGCATAGGAGACTTACGCCAGTCGTATCTTAGCAAGATTTACCGTATTTTTCGGTCTATAAGACGTACCTGACCATAAGACGCACCTAGATTTTAGAGGAGAAAAACAAGAAAAAAAAATATTCTTAACCAAATGGAGTACTAAAATATTTACCAGTGCCCATGAAATGCAGCCAGACCTTTGCCAAAGAAATGCAGACTGACCTGTGCCAATAATGCAGCACGATTTGCAGTCCCATCCAGGCCCCATTAGAGACTGAAAAGGTATATAATGGGACCTGGAGGGGGGCCTGTTCCTAACAGAGTGTACAGTGAACACCTTCATTCACTGGACCCCCTCCTTGTACCATGACTCTCACCCCTGCCCCAACCTCTCACAAAGTAGCGCTCCTCTTACCTTAACTATTGGTACTGTAGCTATGGCTGGCTCCCGCGTCCTCTGTGGCTGGCTGGCTCCCGCGTCCTCTGTGGCTGGCTGGCTCCTGCGTCCTCTGTGGCTGGCTGGCTCCCGCGTCCTCTGTGGCTGGCTGGCTCCCGCGTCCTCTGTGGCTGGCTGGCTCCCGCGTCCTCTGTGACTGGCTAGCACCCTGGCTCTGATGTGGATGGGTCACTGTGGCTGGCTGGCTCCCTGCTGTGGCTGGGTCACCGTGGCTGGCACCCTGCTGTGGCTGGGTCACCATGGCTGGCTGGCTCTTGTGTGTGGCTGGCTGGTTTTCTGGTGTGGGTGCATCACCCTGGGTGGATGGCTGGCACCCTGGCCCTGTTGTGGGTGGGTCACTGTAGGTGGCTGGCTGGCACTCTGCTGCGGGTGGCTGATCTGGTTCCCTGCTGTGGGTCAGTGGGAGGGTGGCTGGCATGGTACACCCTGCTGCAGGTGGCTAGCCTGGCTCTGTGATGTGAGTCAGTGGGTGGTTGGCATGGTGCATCCTGCTGTGGGTGGCTGGCATGGTACACTCTGCTGAGGATGGCTGGCCTGGCTCCCTACTGTGAGTCAGTGAGTGGGTGGCTGGCACTATGCACCCTGCTATGGCTGAGAGAGAGGTGGGCTGACTGACAGAGGGGGAGGAGGCTTATTGAAAGAGGGGGGGGCTGACTGAGCTGTGATCAGAGGGCTGACGGAATGATCAGAGGGAGACCTTTAGGAGACACACAGCCGGCAGGCAGAGAGGCGGGACTCACAGGTGCAGCTGTTCCGGTCGCCATAAAATGCGATCACTCGCAGACCAGCCCCGCCTCCACATGTGACAAGCTCCGCTGGGACCAATCGCGGACGCCCATGTCGGGCGCCCGCAAATTACCCCATTTGGCTAATTACAGGGCGCTCGTTGCCCATCGCTAAGCTAGGCTCACATCGGTCACTGTGTGTGAAATGTGCCGGCCGCTGGGGGCTGCATTTTGTGCGGGGGGTGGCAGTGGGAAGGCTTTTGGCTTTTTCTCGTGCAGGGGGAGTGGGTTCTTTGATTAAAACACAGCACTGAGCGGGGGGGCGTTGCCAGCAGTGGTGGGGGCGTTGCCAGCGTCGGCGGGCATCGGTGCCTGTGAAACATTCGTTCCATAAGACGCAGGGATGTTTTTCCCCATATTTTTGTCGGAAAAAAGTGCGTCTTATGGTCCGAAAAATACGGTAAGCGTATCTCGTTTTGAGAATACGCTTAAAGATACGACGGCTCAGATTCTGAGTAAGTCTATGTGAATCTGGCCCAAGATATTTGATACTTTTTAACCACTTCCTTACTGGGCACTTAAACACCCCTCCTGACCAGACCAATTTTCAGCCTTCAGCGATCTCACACTTTGAATGACAATTACTCAGTCATGCACCACTGTACCCAAATAATTGTGTCCTTTTTTTCATACAAATAGAGCTTTCTTTTGGTGTTTTTTTAAATCACCTCTGGGTTTTTTATTTTTTGCGCTATTAATGAAAAAAGACCGAAAATTTTGAAAAAAAATGTTTTTTTCTTAGTTTCTGTGATAAAATTTTGCAAATTATTACTTTTTCTTCTTAAATTTTGGCCACAATTTATACTGTCACATGTCTTTGAATAACCCAAAGTTTTAGAGTCTACAAGCTATAGTGCAAATCATAAAAAAATGATTGCACAGATGTGCACTGATGAGGCGGCACAGGTGGCACTGATGAGGTGGCACAGATGGCACTAATGAGGCGGCACAGATGGCACTAAGATGGGTTCTGATGAGATGGGTACTGATGTGCACCGATGAGGCGGCACAGATGTGCACTCATTGACTGCGGCACAGGTGGGCACTGATGAGGTGGCACAGGTGGGCACTGATGTGGTGGCACAGGTGGGCACTGATGAGGTGGAACAGGTGGGCGCTGATACTCACTGATTGCAGATGTGCACTGAGGTGGCAGATGGGCACTGATCACAGGTGGGCACTGGTGGCACAGGTGGGCACTAGTGGCACAGGTGGTACTGGTGGCACAGGTGGTACTGGTGGCACAGGGCACTGATTGGGCACTTACGGGGAGGATCAGTATTGATCCGCCTCCGTGTGTCCGTAAGCTCAGAGGGGATTGCTCCGTAAATCCCTGCTGAGCCGTCGGATGACAGGGCGGTCCCCGCACACTGTGCAGGGCCGCCCTGTTTTTTCGCCGCTCTCCCCTATGGGGGAGTGGATGAACTTGGATCCTGTGTCCGTGTTCATCCGATCCGCTCTGCAGACGGAACAAAAAATAGGGTTTTCTTCCATCTGCAAAATCGGATGTTTGCGGATGAGGACAATTATGGGTGTCAGCGGATGTTTATCGGCTGACACCCGCAATCACATAGGGACCAATGTATGTCCCTTTTTCATCCACAAACAGATGGATGAAAAAGCGGACATACGGTCTGTACGTGTGAAAGGGCCCTTATTCTAAAATATTGTTACTTAGTTGTCAGCAAACAGCCTCCAAAACATTTCTATTCATATCTATTAATTTCAGGGCTACTAGAATAGTGTTTTTTTTGTAAACTAGTCATTAGTAATAATTTGTATTTTTATCACAACTTTTGTATTACTGAGAAATAAGAAAAATAAACTTACAAGCTCAAGATATGATCCAAGATTGCTAAATAAAGGCACTTACTATTCTTCCAAACTGCCCCTGATTCATTTTTTAACTGTTGAGAGGCTTGTGTGCAACTTAAAATAGTTAAAAAAAGAAATCCATGTATCCTTCCTACCCAGTTTTTATGTTCAAGTGCAGATAAAAATGAATACACTCCTATGTCCAATACGGTCGATTTATATAAAGAATTGCTTTTGTAGTAGTAGGACTGCAAGCTTATTGATATCCACTATTTCAGTAACAATGCTATTTTAATGGCTCTCTTTATGAAGCACCCACCCAGTGTTGAAGGGCACACTGTGTATCAGCATATCAGTACCACCTATACAGTATCTCACAAAAGTGAGTATACCCCTCACATTTTTGTAACTATTTTATTATATGTTTTCATGTGACTACACTGAAGAAATTACATTTTGCTACAATGTAAAGTAGTGCAGCTGTGTAACAGTGTACATTTGCTGTCCCCTCAAAATAACTCAACACACAGTCATTAATGTCTAAACCGCTGGCAATAAATAAATACACTAGTGAAAATGTCCAAATTGGGCCCAATTAGCCATTTTCCCTCCCCCGTGTCATGTGACTCATTACTGTTGCAAGGGGGAGCAGGCATGTTAAATTTGGTGTTATCGCTCTCAGTCTCTCATACTGATCACTGAAAGTTCAACATGGCACCTCATGGCAAATTACTCTCTGAGGATCTGAAAAAAAGAATTGTGGCTCTACATAAAGATGGCCTAGGCTATAGGAAGAGTGCCAAGACCCTGAAACTGAGCTGCAGCACGGTGGCCAAGACCATACAGCAGTTTAACAGGACAGGTTCCACTCAGAACAGGCCTCGCCATGGTCGACCAAAGAAGTTGAGTGCACGTGCTCAGCGTCATATCAAGAGGTTGTCTTTGGGAAATAAATGTATGAATACTGCCAGCATTGCTGCACAGGTTGAAGGGGTGGGGGGGTCAGCCTGTCAGTGTTTAGACCATACGTCGCACAGTGCATCTAATTGGTTTGCATGGCTGTCATCCTAGAAATAAGCCTTGTCTAAAGATGATGCACAAGAAAGCCCACAAATAGTTGGCTGAAGACAAGCAGACTAAGGACATGGATTACTGGAACCATGTCCTGTGGTCTGATGAGACCAAGATGAACTTATTTGGTTCAGATGTTGTCAAGCGTGTGTGATGGCAACCAGGTGAGGAGTACAAATACAAGTGTATCTTGCTTACAGTCAAGCATGGTGGTGGAACTGGGGCTGCCGGCACTGGGGAGCTACAGTTCATTGAGGGAACCATGAGTGCCAACATGTACTGTGACATACTGAAGTAGAGAATGATCCCCTCCCTTTGGAGACTGGGCCACAGGGCAGTATTCCAACATGATAATGACCCCAAAAACACCTCCATAACGACCACATCCATGCTAAAGAATTTGAGAGTAAAGGTGATGGACTGGTCAAGCATGTCTTCAGACCTAAACTCTATTGAGCATCTGTGGGGCATCCTCAAATAGAAGGTGGAGGAGCGCAAGGTCTCTAACATCCACCAGCTCTGTGATGTCATCATGGAAGAGTGGAAGAGGGCTCCAGTGGCAACCTGTGAAGCTCTGGGGAACTCAATGCCCAAGAGGGTTTAGGCAGTGCTGGAAAATAATGGTGGCCACACAAATAATTGACACTTTGGTCCCAATTTGGACATTTTCACTTAGGGGTAACAGTGGTTTAAACATTAATGGCTGTGTTGAGTTATTTTGAGGGGACAACAAATTTACATTTACTCCCTATTTTACATTGTAGCAAAGTGTCATTTCTTCAGTGTTGTCACATGAAAAGATATAATAAAATATTTACAGAAATGTGAGTGGTGTACTCACTTCTGTGAGATACCGTACGCTTGATATGTTGGACTGGTATCATTTGCAAAAAGGAGTGTCTTTTTTTACTGTAATACAAATTGGCAAATAAATATTTTAAAAAAAATAGTGGTATTAAAAGATATCAGATCAGCAATAGCACTGCTGGAGCAAACAACCTCCTCCAGCAATGACTTCTCCAAGAGGGATGGTAGCAGGCATAAAGGCAAGGAGAGACACATACTGGCAGTATGGGACTCAATTATTAGAAGGACAGACAGGATAATCTGTCCCTAGGACGATGATTGCTGAACAGTATATTTTTTAACAGGCACTTAGGTTGGAAAAGCACATATTTGTACAAATTAAATTTTGGCATAAGTTTAAAGAAAGGGATCTCCACAGTTGTATTTTCTTAAAATTACCTGTGCCATAAACTGAGCCAAACCACAGAGGCAGTGAGATCGAAGGAAACTGAACAATTGGCTGAGAAACTGGTGTGTGAAGGGTGGTATATGTTACAGGAAAACCGGGCTAGCTTTTCAGTTGGCTACTAGCTCTACTGTAAGGACTGACTGAAACTAAACTGGGTGCTTGCAGTTCTGTTGAGGGGGGGGGGGGGGTTAGAAGATTGGAGGAGCTTTTAATAATGATAGAGTTGGGTAGAACAAAGGTGGAATCATGGCTCAAACTAGAACCACAAGTTCCTTATAGAAAATGTTCAGATTCAAATTGTATTTTAAGAGTGAACACTATTATCATATTAAATGCTAATTGTATTATGTATATAGAGGAACTAGTAACTGAAAATAATGATACTATACAGAAGTTTAAAAGGGTGTGGCAGACCTGGGTAACATATAAAGACTCATCAAAGTTCTTGGAATTTTTTTAATTTCTAAGTTGATTGTTGCCGGAGAGTATATATTCAATTTTTGTTTAAAACTAGTAAATGCTGAAGAAGAAATATTCTATATTTCATTTAGTGAGACATCCTTATTATACCGCGTACACACGATCACTTTTTGTGATGAAAAAAAACGACGTTTTAAAAAACGTCATTTAAAATGATCGTGTGTGGGCAAAACATCGTTTTATGTCTTCAAAAAAACTACAAAAAAAAAAATTCCAACATGCTTGAATTTTTTGTGTCGTTTTTCAAAATGTCGTTTTTTGTGTCATAAAAAGTGACCGTGTGTGGGCAAAAATTTGTTTAAAACGACGTTTTTAAACCCGCGCATGCTTAGAAGCAAGTTATGAGACGGAGCTTCAATGGAACAGAGTGCCGTCGAAAGTGTCTTACGTAACCGCGCTTTGCAAGAGCATTGTGGAAAAACGATGGTGTGTATGCAATGTCATTTTTGAAAATGAAGTTTGAAAAACGTCGTTTTGTTTCGTCACATAAAATGACGTTTTTTTTCATCACAAAAAGTGATCGTGTGTACGCGGCATTAGTGTTCCTCCCTTATTTTCTTCCTCAATTAGAGTTGGAGATGTACTATTACGCAAGTTAGTTGTTTTAGTAATTAGAATTAGAATGGACATTTCAGTTATCAATATTCATTCAGGCTGATTGTATTTGTTTGTGTGTGGTTTCCTTTTTGTTGTTCAGTGAAAAAAAACGGAAAATCAATAAAAAATATATTGGAAAATATTAAATGCTAACACAAACGTAAAATATGGGCCAGATTCAGGTAGATGAGAGCATCTTTGCTCCAGAGTAACGCTTCTCATTTACGTTACTCTGACGACCCTTTCAGCGCAAGTACTGTTATTCACATAGCAGTTGCGCGTAAACTTGCGCCAGAGTAACGATAATGCGCTGGCGTAACCCGACGCAAGGGGAAGTGGGTGTGATCATATGTAAATGATGGGCGGAGCCCAGCGCAGAGGCTTACGTTCAGCGCATCAACCACGGAGCATGCGCAGTGAGTGAGGCTCCACTCGCCCCCTTTGTGCGCATGCTCACAACTTCCGTCGGCACCACTTCACGGGAAACGTCAGCGCAATGCCTTCCGTTGGGCGTTTAAATGCGCCCGTAGAAGCGTCATTCCGGCACTAAAGTATATCCTGCTCCCCCTCCCCGCAGTGATGTTACTTTTGTTCTGAGATGGCTGCTCCCGTTCCCCGCAAACACACAGGAGAAAGCTGAACTTTAATGGCCAGGAGCTGTCAGCCGTCATCTCGGCTATGGAGACCTATGATGTCTTCCTCCATGGCTGTAAAATTTGACAGACAAGCATGGACAGAGGTGTTGTCCTGCAAGTGGGGGTGCTCAGCTAGCTCTTATCGTCGGTAACGCTGCTGTAGCTGCTCTCCTGCTGACCTGTGGCCATCTGGAGTAAAGATAAAGCAGCCTTTTGTAGAAATAACTTTGCGCCGGACGGACGAGATATGCGCGGCGCATGTAGCCAGCGTATGGTGCTAATCCGTTCGTGAATTGGGAAAAATCCCTAATTTGCATATTTGCAGGGGAAATCAATAGGCGCGACTGATGCGCCAAGCGAAATTAAGCGCTGACGATACTCTGGCGTCGGAACGTTCCGCCGGTCGCAAATGGGCCGTTATTGGGCGCATCTAGTTTGGTGGGTACGGGCACATAGAAACGACGGCGCATCTTCACAGTTACGCGGCGCATTTCGAAATACTCCAGCGCAAGTGTTGCTGAATCTGGCCCAAAGTGTTTAAGCATGCATGAAGTCTGGAAAACAAAAGGAGCTATAACTTCTTTCTTTTATGAACTTTGTTGTAATATCAGTAACCTGGTAGGACAGCTAAAAATAACTAGAATGCTAATATCCAGGGTGCATGCTATTTCCAAGGAACGGACTAATAGGAAAGATGGAGGGATATGCCTGTATGCCCAAGGCACACTAGTTGACGTGTTATGACTTCCCTGCTGTGCCTTCTTTAGTCCCGTGCCTTGGAGTTTCTTCTCCTGCCAAGAGCCTTGGATACACTGGCATTGTGTACTACACATCTGCACTGGTCTGCTGACCTGGGGTATTTTTTTTTCTTCAATCATATTTATTGGGTTTTACAAAGACATACACGTTTTCAACAGCATACAAGGAGTGAGCACTGTATACAGTACATAACGATCAAGTATGATATCAGCATTACAGCATGTAATATAATTGGTAACAACAGATAACTAAAAGAAAAAAAAAAAAACAACAAAAGAAAGAGGTATGTATAGGGCTCAATGGCGCGTAATTTCTGGAGTACTGGTGATCCCATTTAACTCACCTCGTTAGTGTGCTCCATTCTGGTAGGCCACCCCTAACAGGAACACTTTTGTGACCCACCAGGAGAGAGCACTTCATGACCAGTTACCGCAGAGAAGGCATTATATCAACTATGAAACAGCCACCATATCAAGTACACAACTGGAAGTAACACATGAGAGAAAGAAAACAAGATGATTCACAGTAGAGAAACAGCTTTAGGACTAGATGACCAAGGAAGCCAAGCTTTCCTAATTTTAGTAGTCTGACCTGTAGAGACAGCCATAATGTGCTCGTACGAGAAGTGCAGATTAACTAGGTCTATTACTTGGGCAACCACTGGGGGCTCCTCCGAGCGCCATCTCCGGGTAATGCATAGTCTGGCTGCTAACAAGATATGGGATGTAACACATCTGAACGACGGAGGTATGTCGTCTATCGTTAAGCTTAGCAGTGCCAATTCAGGAGTGGGAGCAATCATAGTTCCAATCGTAGAGGATAGAAGGCCGAATATATCCATCCAAAACAATTGGAGCTTTTGGCACGTCCATAATATATGGAGAAGTGCAACGCCAACAGAGGTTGGAGGTTTTGGGGTCGAAGGTGGCAATTCTGGCTGGAGTCATGTACCAACGAAGTGTGATTTTTTGTGTGAGTTCCCACAGGGCTGAACATTTAGTGGATTTATATGAGGCTTTTAAGGCAGAGGACCATTGATCCATGGAGAAAGAGCGGGAGAGTTTGGATTCCCAGCGGGTATGGGCAGGCATCTTGGTGAAATGCAGTTTATTTTGGAGGGTATTGTAGAAATGTGTTATTCCTTTAGATTTGGGTTTCTCAGCTGACAGGAACTCCAATGTCCGAGTTGGAACTTCATACAGAGGGAGAGGGACTGTTTTCAGGCAATGAGAGATTCTCAAGTAGGTAAAGGACTCCGATACTGGGAGGCGAAATTCTAGTTGAAGTTGTGGGAAAGGTTTGAGGTGTACTCCCTGAAGGATGTTCTGTAAAAGAGAAATCCCTCTAGATGTCCACCTGGAGACGGATAAGTCTGGAGATATGAAATGGAGGGATTCCAAGTGTATTTGTGGGGGGGAGGAGGAGGGGTCCTCCTTTGTGCGGGTAGTAAACTTGCCCCAAGCTAACGCTGTTGCTTTCATGGTTGGAGGGAGGGAGGAAGGGATCTTAGGATTTAATGGGATACTCAACACCCAAGCTTGCAAGTTCTTGTGATATAAAAAGGAAAGTTCTATTTGTGCCCAAAGGGTTTCAGGTTGGGTTCGAAACCATTCTGCCATCTGGGCGAGAATGGAAGCAAGGTAATAGTCGCCAAAGTCAATAGAACCGACGCCTCCTGACAGTTTGTTTTTTACAAGGTTAGAGTGGGCACATCTGGGTTTTTTGCCTTTCCACAGGAGGGCATTAAAGATCGTTTGTAGGGACTTAAAGTATGAAAGAGGAATCGGGATAGGTAGCGTTCTAAATAGGTAGAGAATCTGTGGTAAACATGTCATTTTGAAAGCCGCTAACCTACCTGACCAGGAGAGTTCGTGTTTGGCTATCTGCAAGGAGTCTTGCCGTATTTTGGGAAGTAGCGGGAGGAAGTTGGATGAGAAAAACAGTTTTGTAGACCTGGTTAATTTAATTCCCAAGTAGGAGATATCTTTTTCAGCCCATTGAAAGTCATATTGCATTTGAAGTAAATTCTTAGTAGTGGCATCAAGATGTAAATCCAGAATGTATGATTTGGTTGCATTGATTTTATAGTAGGATACCCTACTAAACCATGTAAGTAATTTGTTTACCTCTGCCAGGGAAGAGATCGGGTCCGTGAGAATCAGTATCACGTCGTCAGCAAACAAGCTGATTTTGTGCGTAGTCTGCTGTATTCGCATGCCTGATATCAACGGGAGGGTCCGAACATGTGTCGTAAGGGGTTCCATTAACAAATTAAAAATGAGGGGGGACAGAGGGCACCCCTGACGGGTACCGTTAGAAATTTTGAAGGGTCGGGATATCATATCTTCGGCAAAAACCTGGGCCGAGGGGTTGGAGTAGAGTGCCATAATGGCGTTAAAGATTAGGCCGGTAAACCCAAATTTATGTAGTACTGAGGCAAGGTAGGTCCAGTGTACCCTGTCGAACGCCTTCTCTGCGTCTAAAGAAAGAAGCAGAGAAGGCGTTCCTGTAGATTCAGCGTAGTGGATTAGATCGATCAGTCGTCTAGTGGCGTCAGACGCCTGTCGGCCTGTAGTAAATCCCGACTGATCCCTGTGGATGAGAGAGGGCATGATTTCTAGAAGTCTTAGGGCTATAGCTTTAGAGTATAGTTTGATATCCAAATTTAGGAGTGAAATCGGCCGAAAATTTTGAGCAACGGATGGGTCCTTCCCTGGCTTAGGTATGGTAACTATAAGTGCTTTGAGCATTTCTGGATCGAAACATGAAGAGGAGGCAGCGCGGGTGAACACTACAACTAGGTGAGGCACTAAATAGTCAGAGTAGTGTTTGTAGTATTCCCCGGAGTAGCCGTCTGGGCCAGGAGCTTTGTTGATAGGGAGAGCTCGTATTGCTCTGCGTATCTCTTGAGCCGAAAAGGGAGCATTTAGTGTCAAAAGCTGGTCTTGAGTGATAGAAGGGAGGTGTACTTTGTCTAGAAAACCATTAATGTCATCCGCGGTAGGTTGGGGTGTCAACTGGTTGGTGTTTAGATTATATAAGTCACCATAGTAGTCACTGAATGCATTGGCGATGTCCTGGGGATTAGTCAATAGAGATTGGGTATGGGGGTGGTATAATTTATGGATTTTGGACTTAACACGTCTACCTTTTATTCGTTGGGCCAAGCGTTTACCCGCCTTGTTGGATGTGGAGTACATGGTAGCTCGAAGTTTACGATGTAAATAATCGTAGGATTGGAGCAGTAGAGATCGTAGTTCCTGACGTAGGGAAAAAGTTGGTCAGAAACAGGTAAGTGTGGTGAGGATTTGTGGAGTGAGTCAAGAGCCTGAATCTTAAGTGTAATCTGATCTATGCGCTGCGTCCTCTTCCTCTTATGTACAGCAGATAATTTCATCAAAATTCCTCTCATGAACGCCTTGTGGGCTTTCCACACTACCGCTGGGTCAGCAACAGATCCCATGTTGATCTCAAAGTAATCTTTGATGTGACTAGCAATTTCGGAGGAGTAATCTTTGTGTTGGAGAATAAAATTGTTCACTCTCCAGAGGAATGGATTATGTTTCTTATTCGCATCTCCAATAGTGATCGTAATTGGGGAGTGGTCTGACCAAGTGGCAGCGTGGATCACCGACGTGATGTTCTGTAACACCCACTTATCCGCTAGTACTAAATCTATACGCGAGTAGGAATTAAAACAAGGGAAAAAGTAGGAATAGTCTCATTCTGATCCATGGTGGCACCTCCAGACATCGTAGAGATCATTCACAGCTATGAGGTGCTGTAATGGGGATGGTCTCCTCTTGGTGGGAGACGTGGAGTCTAGGGAGATATCCGGTACCAGGTTGAAGTCCCCGCAGATCAGGAGTCGACTTCTCCTGAGGGGTTTAGCAACTCTGAGGACCCTTCGTAAAAATCGTATTTGATGGATGTTTGGGGCATAGATATTGATCAGAGTGTACACCTGATCATCTATTGAGCATACCAGTATTATGAAACGACCCTCAGGGTCGACAGATATTTCTAGTTGTTGAAAGTTCAGGGAGTCTCTGACCGCAATCAGAACACCCCTGGATTTAGAGGAGTGAGAGGAGTGATAAATATGTGGAAAGTTGCGATGAGCGCAAAGCTTCCAGTCAGCCTGAAGTAGGTGGGTCTCTTGTATAAAAATCAGATCACTCTGTAGAGCCTCAACAGATCTCCAGAGTGAGTGTCTCTTGACTGGGTGGTTCAGTCCATTCACATTTAGTGAGAGGAGTGAAAGTGGCATGATGGCTCCCAGTGTGTTGGTATGAGGTGAGGACTTACAGTTAGATGTAGCACTCAGGTGCCCGGAACAGGAGGAGCAGCCAGTGGTGGTCAGATATTGGTGGTCTCCAGCAGTCTTGTATTGTAGCTTAGAGTGCTGTGAATCAAAAAAAAAGAGTCAAATTCCTAAAAGAGCTGACATCGTAAAAGAGAAAAAAAATAAAAACAAAAAACAAGAAAAAAAAAAAAACGCTGACCGGAGGTCGATTCACACTAGCGATAAGACAGAGGGTGAGCTAAAAGCTCGGGAAAAAAAAAACCTCTGTGATAGTCCAAGCACGGGTGGACAGTTGAAAAAAAGAACAAAAAAGTTAAACAAAATAAACCAAAACCGATCATCGGGGCCCAGGAGAATGGGCATGTCAGGCATTCCTATGCAAAGCACCTGTGGGGTAAAACCAAGTGAAGCTCAGGACGTTTCAACAGTAGATGTAGCCTTAGTGCTGCGAGTAGGGGTTCCAGTGGATCTTTGCGGAAGGGGTGTAGGTGGATCTGTGATGATACCCCAAGCCTGGAGCAATTTCAGGCCCCTCTCAGGATCGTTGATAGTATGAGATCTGTCATCTTTGGTGACGAGTAGTGTTGCTGGGTACCTCCATTTGTATGGTATCTTGTGGTTCTGCAAACCTTTGGTCACAGAGCTGAGTTGTCTGCGGAGTTGGAGAGTGAACTTAGAGAGGTCAGGCAGAAGTTGCACTTCCGTAAATGGAGATGGGAGAGGTTTCCTGGCCTTGAGGCCTATCATTAGACTTTCTTTGACATGAAAGAAGTGTACTCTCATCAGAATGTCCCTCGGTACTGAGGCTGCCAGATGAGTCGGTTTGGCGATTCTGTGGATTCTATCTATTAGGAGGTCCCTGGGGGATGCGTCAGGCAGTATTAGGTGCATAAGTTCTCTTGCGTACTTGGGCAAGTCAGCGGGTAAAATGGACTCAGGGACACCTCTCAATTTAATGTTGTTGCGGCGGGATCTGTCTTCTAAATCCGAGAGCTTTGCACGCATCCATTTCTGATCCTCTTTAATGTCATCACACATATCAATCACCCCATTAACCGTGGAAACACAATCAGACATGTTCTCTTCTAGCCTTGTCACTCTGTTGTCCAGAGAATGTATGTCTGCATTGACTTTGTAGAACAAGGAGGAGAGATCAGACATCAGGGAGGATTGTAGAGACAACAACATGTCCTTTAGTGTGGAGTCCAGCACTGGCTGACCCGAGGTAGGGAATGAGGCCATGGAGGAGTGTAGGGCCTGGTTCGATGTGAGGGGGTTGAAAGCCGGGGGCCTCAATTTCTGCCTGGTCCGCTCGGCGGGTCGGCGTATCCAGCCGCATTTTCGCTTTGGCCGGGCTACTTGTGAGCGGATCTCTCTCGGGCGAATGATCTATTAGTTCTAAGGGCGATGGGGTAGGTTGATCAGCCGGTATATCATCCGGCAGGTCAGTGTACGAGCGCCGCAGCGCGGCGTGGCCGG
Source organism: Rana kukunoris (assembly GCA_029574335.1). NCBI lineage: Eukaryota > Metazoa > Chordata > Amphibia > Anura > Ranidae > Rana > Rana kukunoris. Next base: position 284,482,654 of record CM056052.1, read on the forward strand.
CGCCATCTTGAGAGTCACTCACCCTCTCCGCCGGTTTGAAGGCAAATGCCGTCAGTTTCTGGGGCTTGTAGTCAGAAAATCATTTCCGCGAGGAGGTCGACATGGTCCGGGAAGGTTCCTGCAGCAGGACGGCCGTGAGTCGGATCCCCAATTAGGCTTTAGTCGCTGTAGTTTTCCCCTGGGCTGACGAGCAGTGTATTCAGGCTGCTGCTTCCATCGCCGGTCGGCCACGCCCCCCCTGACCTGGGGTATTGATTGCACCTCCCGCTCATGGTGGCGCAGTTTGGTGGGACTCCTTTCCAACTGATGGGGTTGCCACATGCACCTCCACCCAGAGACAGTGCTGCTGTCTGAGTATACCAGTGGTGTTGTTGGCACTCTCATCACTATCTTCCATCCGGCTATGTGGTTGAAGCACTGATTTCCTGCATCTGCGCAAAGGGACCAATCACATCAGACGGCAGGTATGGGCGCGAAAGATACAAAGGCCGGCTAAGCGGCAGCCATGTTGACAGAGCCATGTGAACAACAGATGCCTGCTTAGTCTATCTGTAAATCATATGGCTATTGTGCTGTTTGAATGACAAGAATTGTTTGTGCTGTGAGATCAGTGAGCTGTGTTTATAGGGTTCTGGGTAGTAAATCCATAAGTGGTGTTACTACACAAGGGTTCATTGTGCATAGTATTGTGGAACAACTCTATTGCCGCGTACACACGATCACTTTCTGCGATGAAAAAAAACGACGTTTTTTAAAACGTAATTTAAATTGATCGTGTGTGGGCAAAACGTTGTTTTTTGTCAAAAAAAATAAATTCCAACATGCTTGAATTTTTTGTGTCGTTTTTCAAAACGTCGTTTTTTGTGTCATAAAAAATGATTGTGTGTGGGCAAAACGACATTGAAAATGACGTTTCAAACCCGCGCGTGCTCAGAAGCAATTTCTGAGATGGGAGAGCTTGTTCTGGTAAAACTACTGTTTAGAATGGATTAAGCACATTATGCACATTATACACGTTATTTTAAAACTAATGAAGAAAACAATGCGCTGCATTTGCCACAATGCGTTTCGAAGCATTTCCAAGCAACCCAAATTCCTAGTTTGTTGTGGCTCATCTTGTTTGACATATTTCTGTCCACCTTTTGACTTTATTATTTTTTTGGCCCCTTTTTTTAATTTTTTTTTTTTTTTTGGACACATGTAATTTTATTTTTGGGTAATATCTTTTAACAGCTGTTTTGAACTAAAAAAAATTTTTAAGATTTTGGAGGGTGTGAAGTGATCACAACAACTTAATTTTTTGGTTTAAATTACCCACAAGGAGGTTGTTGTTCCTTGTTTAATGCTGTTTTAATTTTTTAAATGTGTCTGCCTACTCACTATAACAATCTCTATATCTGTTTCTAAAAAATACACATGGTCAAAATTTGAAAACCAAAAAAAATATACCTTTATTCAGGTTTACAAATGGAAGAAAAAAAATTAGAAACATCTGGCAAACAAAAAGCAAAACCAAATAAAAACAAAGACGCCAGGAAAAAAACAAAGGAGACCCTGCTTGAAGATGTAAACACAAGGGTCCACCAAGCAAACAATGAAGGCTGTGAAGGCAAAAAACAATTCTATTCGGGGCACCATCTCCTCACTTCTTCCTCCCTGCAGTCTTCCCTGCAGCCTTCCCTGCAGTCTTCCCTGCAGCCTTCCCTGCAGTCTTCCCTGCAGCCCGAGTTCTCAGGGGCTGTGTTCCTGGAGCCGACGTTGTGCCAGGAGCCAGAGCAGGCTCAGGAAGAGGAGGAGCAGGAGAAGGAGCAAGAGCAGAACAAGGAGCAGGAGCAGGAAGAGCAGTAACGACAGGAGTGCCAATCCGCCCAATGCCAATCTCGACATTGAGCTGGCCCAGTGTGGCCATGCTTATGGCCTGGAATATGATGGATTTTCAGCTCACACGCTGGCCCAGCTCAAGATTTTTAAGCTTGGCTGCGATGAGCGCTGCGAATCCCTCTTCCTCACTGGGCGTCTCTCTGATGGCCAAAGTTGCTTCACGGAGCATGGCCTGGGTCTCCTCCTCCATTTGCATCAGCCTTCTGGTCCTTTTTGCTGGATTACGGATAGGAGGGATTTGGGAGATGCAATCACGCCGGCGTGACTCCTGTCTCCCAGTGGGGCCTGCCACCTCCTGGCTCCCAGTGGGGCCTGCCTCCTCCTGGCTCCATGTGGCGCCTGCCTCCTCCTGGCTCCCTGCAGGGCCTGCCTCCCCCTGGCTCCCTGCGGGGCCTGCTTCCCCCTGGCTCCCTGCGGGGCCTGCCTCCTCCTGGCTTTGCTCTGCCTGTGTATAATAAAAAAGGGACATAGTTTATTTTTTGGCTTCATTCATCACACACATTTTTAACTTAATGACATAATATAATTGAATGCCAAAATATATTTACCACAGGCCCTCCATCCCTAATTATGTGGCCCCTTACACAGCTTTAGATATGTGCCCCCTGGAGATGGGGGGGGGGGTTGATGCTGGCTGAAAGGTGGGGGCCTTTACCCAACTGTTTTTTTCCTTTTGGGTGGACAAAATGTTAATGGCCAAAAAGGGTGTTTAACATCTGCGGCCACTGTATGGTGTACCTAATGGCGTACCAGAAAATGGCACACATTCATTATGACCTCTGCATTTATGTATCTTGTCCCCATTCTGTTTTTCCACTATTGCCTAGTGATATGTTCCTAATTTTTTGGGCAATCATTTATATAAATTTGATCACTTGTACCATAAATTACTCTTCATTATTATACTTTGCATTTCAAAAATGAATATGAAAATGCAATACCTGGCTCCATGGCTCAAAATCGGGGTCCTCCAGGAACTCAGGCTCTTCCTCTGAGGTTGCCTGCTCTTGCCTGCAGGGAAGACTGGAGGGCTGACTGCAGGGAAGACTCGAGGGCTGACTGCATGGAAGACTGGAGGAGCAGGGAAGCCTGGACTGACTCCTGGGGGAAAGGGTAGACAGGGATGGCCTGGACTCGATGTGGTCATCCAGGAACTGCAGCTGACCATAGTACCATAGGTTTGGCTTGTAGATGCTGTCACCTGCAGCCCCAGATCTCATCGAGGCCAGGACTTGTGCCCATTGGGTCCTGAAGGTGCCCCGAAGCGAATTGATTTTTGCCTTCACAGTCTCCGTTGTCGCATTGGGGACCCTTGTCTTTACAAATTCAAGCAGGGCCTCTTTTGCTTTCTTCTGGGCATCTTTGTTTTTATTGGTTTTGCTTTTTGATTGCCAGAGCACTGTCAGTAAGAAATTCAGGATCCTTAAAGGCCTCCATTATTTCTGCATGTACAAAATAAAAACCAAAGCCTAGTGTCAGTCAAGCCACTACTACTAATTAGCTTTTAACACCATGGGGGTTATTTATTAAAGGAAAATCCACTCTGCACTTCAATTGCACTGAAAGTGCATTTGGAAGTGCAATCGTTGTATAAATCTGAGAGGGGTAGATCAGAAATGCTGTTTTTTATTTTCCTTGCATGTCCTCCTCAAGATCTACAGCGACTGCATTTCCAAGTGCACTTGTAGTGCAAAGTGGCTTTTCCTTTAAGTAAATAACCCCCCATATCTTCTAGCCCACACAATCATCCACTGTTCCCTAATATTATTAATGTCCATAATCCAGCTATGTACCGTCTTATGATACGATCGTCTCTTCCGCCTTGTTCCGTAGATTGTGAACGGCGCTTGCAATGACGTGGGATCCCTTTAAACGGCCCGAACGTGTGACGCGATGCACGAGATCCCGCCCCTGACGTTCGGTCTCGTCTTTTCCACGCCCCTTTCTCGATCTTTCTTTGTGGGTGTGTTTTATGGTCGAGAAATATGGCAAGCTCAAGCCATCAGGCAGGCCAGGCCCAGGCAACCGGACGATCCCGGCGGAGGTACAAGGCCTCAAACATGGCCTTCCAGGAGATGGTGGAGATGGTCACCATATTACTAAGGGAGGATTATGATGGGAAGCATGGCCATTACCTGCATCCAAATAAGGTCAAGGCCGACATCATGGAGAAGGTGATCAGGAGGCTGCATGAAAATGTTTGCCAACGCAGGACTAGAGAGCAATTGAGAAAGAGGTGGTCAGACCTCAAAAAAAGAGAGCCTGAACAACTCAATCAAATCAAAAGGCTGATTCGGGCAAAAAGTATTTTTTATGTGCCCACATTTGTGGTGTTTGTTAATTGTGCCATGTGCTTTTAATTTCAGGTTGTACTGTATCTATGTTTGTGGGCACAAAAAGTGGTCGGAGGAGTCGTCGTTCATTCGTTGTTTTTCGACCTACTAAACAACAATCTTCGTGCTAAATTGCATCACGCGCCTAGTTCGCATGGACAAAATGGAGTGTATAAACACTATATCATACCAAAAACGTATTTGTATTTTTTCTAATTTGAACAAACGACGACGACTCCCACGACCAATTCATGTGTCCCCAAACAGGAATCTCGTGCCATTTTTGGTGTAATGTGACTTCACTTGTGATCTTTTGTAATGTAGATTTGTACCTAATAAAAGTAGATGTGAAAAGCTTATTAAATATGACCAATAAACAGAAAAAGGAGAGTCTGCTCAGCAGTGGATTTTGCACATGTTTATATACTCTGTACTTGTATTTTTATTTCTCTCTCATATCTCTTTATAATCTTTTACCTTTCTTTTTTCCCTATCTTCAATCTCGTAGGGCGCAGTGAAGCAGCAAGGCAGGACGGAACTTCTCAAGCCCCACCCCCGAGGGATGATGACCCTGCCACCACATCCGGTAAAGTTTCAAGATACCACCCATACACAGGTAATCTAGATGTAGGTCTTCCTAATTTAAATACCTTTTCTGTCCCCACATTTCAGGAGCAAGTCGTGCAGCGACAATGGACAGGAATACTGCCCAGTTCGTGCTGTCTGAAATATGGTCCTGCAGGGAACAAATAGAGGACATCCGGGTCACTGCAAGACAAGTGATTGAAAAAACAAAAGGGGTGGAGCTATGAATTAAACATTTAATTGATTATTTGGGTAGGCTTTGATTTATTTGGTTTTTATTTTGGAAAATAAAAAATGTAAAACAGGTTTTGTTTAGGAAAAAATATATATATAGTGATTTTAATTTTTGATTAATGAAAAAAAAACAAAAAAATGAAAAAAAGTGATTTTAATTTTTGATTAATAAAAAAAAAAAAATGAAAAAAGTGATTTTAATTTTTGATTAATGAAAAAAAAAAAGATTGTATTTTTGGAATAAGGAAAAAAAAAGGGATTTTTAAATACAGCTTACCTGTAAAATCCTTTTCTTGGAGTACATCACGGGACACAGAGCGGCATATTCATTACTATATGGGTTATATGGAGTACCTTAGGTGTGGACACTGGCAATCTCAAACAGGAAGTCCCCTCCCTATATAACCCCCTCCCCTAGAGGGAGTCCCTCAGTTTTGTAGCAAGCAGTATGCCTCCCAAAATGTTCACCCAAAAGAGGGGTGGGAGCTCTGTGTCCCGTGATGTACTCCAAGAAAAGGATTTTACAGGTAAGCTGTATTTAAAAATCCCTTTTCTTTCTCGTACATCACGGGACACAGAGCGGCATATTCATTACTATATGGGATGTCCGAAAGCAATGCTTTAATGAGGGGAGGGAGACATCTTCCAAAGAAGGATTCAATTTAGAGGTATACTCAAATAATAATAATAATTCCAACTTAGTCAAGAAAAAACTTTTTTTTTTTTTTTACAACCAAGGGTGCCCCTGATCCCGAGGATCTTAAACTGCAGCCTGTAGTACTGCCTGTCCAAAGGCAGAATCCGCATTCCTTCTCACGTCTAGTTGATAAAACTTTGTAAACGCGTGGACTGATGACCACGTCGCCGCCTTGCATATCTGAGCCATAGAGATCTGATGGTGTGCTGCCCAGGAGGCGCCCATGGCCCTGGGTAGAATGGGCCTTTACCGACAAAGGAGGAGGCAACCTCTTCAAACCGTAGGCTTGAATGATTAATTGTCTAATCCATCTCGAGATGGTGGATTTTGCAGCTGCCTGCCCCTTCTTGGGGCCATCTGGTAGAACGAACAACACATCTGTTTTCCGGATCTTTTCTGTAGCTTTAAGATAGGCCTTCATGGCCCGGACAATATCCAAGGTATGCAGCAACCCCTCCTTTCTAGATGTGGGTTTCGGAAAGAAGGATGGAAGTACCAAATCCTGGTTCAAGTGAAAATTGGATATAACCTTTGGTAGAAAGGAAGGATGGGGCCGGAGAACTGCCCTGTCCTTATGTAGAACGAGATATGGTTCCTTACACGATAAGGCTGCTAATTCTGACACTCTCCTGGCCGAAACTATGGCGACCAAGAAAACCAACTTTCTTGTCAGTAAAACTAAAGGAATCTCAGCCAACGGCTCAAAGGGTTGTTTCTGTAGAGTGGACAGGACAAGATTTAAGTCCCATGGACAAATTGGTGACTTGACAGGAGGATTAATACGCAAGACCCCCTGTATGAAGGTCTTTACCAGCGAGTGGGTGGCCAGCGGCCTCTGAAACCACACTGACAGAGCTGAAATCTGTCCCTTGATTGTGCTTAATGCCAGGCCTTTATCCACTCCTAGCTGGAGAAAACTTAACACCCTATCAATGGTATATTTGCGGGAATTCCATCTTTTGGATTCACACCAGCCTACGTAGTTCCTCCACACCCTGTAATAAATCACCCTGGAGGCCGGCTTTCTAGCCCTAATCAGGGTAGGAATTACCTGCCTAGACAGACCTCTACCCTGAGAATCAGGGATTCAGCCTCCAGGCCGTCAAATTTAGACGTTGTAATGTAGGGTGGAGGATCGGGCCTTGTGAGAGTAGGTCTGGTCGTAGAGGAAGAGTCCAAGGGTCTCCCACTGCCATCTTCAGGACTAGTGAGTACCATGTCCTCCGGGGCCAAGCTGGAGCTACTAGAATGACTGGCTTGTGCTCCACTCTGATCCTGCGCAACAGGCGAGGAAGTAACTGTAGCGGAGGGAATGCATATAGAAGTTTGAATTGATGCCAAGGGCAAACCAACGCATCGGTTCCGCAGGCCATAGGGTCCCTCGCTCGAGACACGAACCTGTCTAGTTTCTTGTTGAACCTGGATGCCATTATATCTACGTCTGGCATTCCCCACCTCTGGCAGATTGTCTGAAAGACCTGGGGATGCAGAGACCACTCCCCTGGCGACAGAATCTGGCGACTTAAGAAGTCTGCCTGCAGGTTGTCCACTCCGGGAATGAATATCGCCGAAATGCAGGGTACATGAACCTCTGCCCACTGAAAAATCAAGCTCACCTCCCTCTGAGCGGCCTGACTCCTGGTTCCCCCTTGGTGGTTTATGTATGCCACCGCTGTGGCATTGTCTGACTGGATTCTCACCGGGAACCCCTGCAATCTGGAGGTCCATGCCAGAAGGGCTAGGCGAGCAGCTCTGATCTCCAAGATATTGATAGGGAGCTGCCTCTCTGTTTTCACCCAAGTTCCCTGGCGCGAAGACCCCTCGAAGACCGCCCCCCAGCCTGCCAGGCTGGCGTCTGTGGTAACTACCTTCCAGACAACAGGGCTGAAGGATCTTCCCTTTAGAAGATTCTGAGGGTTCAACCACCAGGCCAGGCTTTGTCGGACCCTTGATGATAGCGTCAAAGGGGACTCTAAGGCATGTGCTCTCTTGCCCCAGGCTGCTAGAATGGCTGCCTGTAGGACGCGAGTGTGGATCTGAGCGTATGGTACTGCCTCGAACGTGGCCACTAGCTTGCCTAGTAATCGCATACACAGGCGAATAGTTGGTTTTTTCTTGCTTAGAACCAATTGAACCAACCCCTTGATAGCCTCGATCTTTACAAGGGGCAGGAACACCCTTTGCTGTTCTGTGTCTAACCTCATGCCGAGGTATTCCAACTGCTTTGTAGGCTTGAACGCTGACTTTTCCCGGTTTAGGACCCAGCCGAATCCTTCGAGGTACTGAACCGTGAGGTTTACTGCCTGTTGCAGACACGGCCGTGAGTGATCTATGATTAAAAGGTCGTCCAAGTACGCTAGGACTGTGACCCCTTGGATCCTTAAATTGGCCAGAACTGGGGCTAGGATCTTCGTGAATACCCGGGGGGCCGTGGCCAGCCCGAAGGGGAGCGCCCTGAATTGGAAGTGTCGCTGCCCCACCGAGAAGCGTAAAAATCTTTGATGCGACTGAAAGATTGGTACATGAAGGTAAGCATCCTTTATGTCTATGGAAGCCAGAAAATCGTCCCTCTGAAGCGCGGCGGCTGCTGACCGGATGGATTCCATCCGGAAGGAACGAACCCTTAGGTAACCGTTTAACCTCTTTAGGTCCAAGATTGGCCTGACATCGCCGTTGGGCTTTGGTATGACAAAGAGATTGGAATAGAAACCTAGCCCTTGCTCTTGGGCTGGCACCTCTATTATTACGTCCTGGCAAAGCAGGTGATCCAAAGCTGCCAGCATTGAGGCCTTCCTTGCTGGATCCTTTGGTAGCCTTGACTCTTGAAAATGAGGCGGAGGAAAGTTTAGAAACTCCAGTCTGTAGCCTGCGGTTACAGACGCCCGGACCCATTTGTCGGGGATCTTGGCTTCCCAAACTTCTGAGAAGAAACGAAGCCTTCCCCCCACCCGCGAGAGTGGGGGCGCCCCTTCATAAGGCAGACTTAGGGGCTGTCTTTGTCGGCTTGCGATACCATGGCCTCTTACCCCCAGGGGCCTGTCCCTGCGATCTACTGTTAACGTTGGATCGTGCAGGCGGCCGTCGATACTGCCTGGAATTTGAGGGCCCTGAGACAGGAAAGAGTTGCCTTTTAAATGTAGGACCCCGGAATGTCTTTTTGACCGGTAAAAGGGTACTTTTGCCACTTGAAATAGTCTGAATGTATTTATCCAGATCCTCCCCGAAGAGTCGTCCTCCATGGAAGGGAAACCCTGCCAGAAGCTTTTTGCATGGGGGCTCCGCCGCCCAGTTCTTCAACCATAAGAGCCTTCTCATGTGCACCAAAAATAGTGATAAACGAGAGGCCTGCTGGATGGAATCCTTTATAGCATCTACAGCAAAACACAGAGCTCTGGGAATGTCAGAAAACTCTTCTGCTTGTTGGGTAGGCATGTCCTTTAACATTTCTTTGTCTGGTCCTTTAACGCCTGACAAACTCCAATTGCAGCCACAGCTGGCTGTACCACTGCTCCTGCCGTAGCAAAGGATGCTTTTAAAAGTGTCTCTAACCGTTTATCAACCGGATCTTTAAACATATGTATGTTTTCCACCGGGCAAGTTAGTGATTTATTCACACATGAGATGGCTGCATCCACCACTGGGAGCCTCCACCTCTTGGAGAATTTTTCCTCCATGGGGTAAATGACCGCAAATCTCTTCGGTGGCAGAAAAATCCTGTCCGGCCGTACCCAATCCCGAAAGATCAATTCCTCCAAGAGAGGATGGACCGGAAAAACTGCGTTGCTTAACGGAGCTTTCAAAGAGCCCAGAGAGGATACCGGAGGAACCTGAGGCTCTGGCAATGGTAAACTAAATGCCGAGCGGACCATGTCCGTCAAAGACTGCACCCACAGTCTCTCTGTCTGGGAGTCTGAAAATGGTTCCTCAGAGGTAGATCCCTCAATCCCTGAACCCTCTTGGTTCAGGTCTAGTTGATCCTCCTGCGATTCCAATTCCTCCGGAGAGAGAATCTCAGCATCTGAGGGTACACCTCTTGGTGATGGGGATCTAACCCGTTTCTTGCCAGGAATAGCTCTAGCGATCAATGCTGCTATTCTCTCTTCTAGCCCCCCTAGGGATACAGCTAGCATCTCCTCTGTGATAAACACAGGGCTGGGCTGATCTGGGCCAGCCTCCGCACCAGACCCCCCTAATGGCTCATCCAAGGCGACCTTTATGGGAATAAGTTGCGGGGAAAGTATCGGCATATCATCAGAATCAGAGGGGGAACCCCTTTGTTTTTTGGTCTTTTTTGTACCCTTTGACCCCGAACCTTTGGAAGCCATAATACAAAATCGAGGGACTCCGCCAACAACAACAGACTGTAGTGGCCAGGAGTACAAAACTAGAGCTTAGGGGACAATAGATCACTAATGCCCAAAAACTGATGGGGCCCCGTATGTTTTTTTTTTTTTTTTTTTTTTTTAATATATATAAGTCTCTTTCTTTTTTTTTTTTTTTTCAAACATACAGTGACCCCAAACTTAGTTTGCCAGCCTCCAACCTGCTGCAAAAAGGGGAATTTCTTGGCTTAACAAAAAGGCATTGGAACAAAGTCCAGCATGTACTACCCCTCTTCCGCCACCGGGAGTCACTGTTCTGCCGCTCTGCGTCCTCTCCCTTTGAGATCAGCCTCAGACTGAGCACTGACAATGCCTGCTGATCTATAACAGCACAAGGCGCGCCCCTGTATGACGCTGCAGGCACGCCCCCCCCCCCCGCCCTCCTCTCCGAACGGCGCGAAAAACGTCTATAAGACGTGCGCGCGCGCACGCGCGCGCGTATGCCGGAGCAGGAGGAACATGGAGGAGCCGCGCTGCTGGAGACCCAGGACTGCAGTATCAGGCGGCAGATTCAAACCCCCGGCCAGGTAGGACTCTCCAAAAGGCCCCATAGGGATCCTTACCAGTCCTAGGAAGAAAGCAGCAGGTAGCTAGCAACACCATTCTTAGACAGGGGAACCTAGTGATGGGGGAAATGGGATCATCCTGTCTTTCTCAGACATAGTGAGCAAGGTTGCCAATGCAGAGCATACTTAGGCTACCCCCCTTTTAGGTTACCCCGGAGAGCCTGCTGTCGAACCAAGTCCCGCAGGCTCCCCTCTTACCTGCTCCATGCTGCAGGATGTTTGTCCAGCAAAACGATCCAATCTTCTCCCATCTCCGTGGGTAGCGTAGTAGACCTTCAGGCCCTGGGGTCCTATGAAGGTACCCACTGTCCTGGACCTATATAGCACCCTGGCAAACAGGAACTTATGGTCTTTATGAACTCCAAGTCCTGGGCCCAGGGTCCAGCCCTCCAAAGAGGAGCATTATAGGCAAAACCCCACGGTTTGGGGCCCGGGTACTGTCCACTTTGGCACTGAGGCTCCTTGGACAGATCCGGTTAGCCCGCCCTTAATCCCAAGGATGTGGAGCAAAGCTATTCCGTGACCAACACCTAAGACACTGGCGAAAAAACTGAGGGACTCCCTCTAGGGGAGGGGGTTATATAGGGAGGGGACTTCCTGTTTGAGATTTCCAGTGTCCACACCTGAAGGTACTCCATATAACCCATATAGTAATGAATATGCCGCTCTGTGTCCCGTGATGTACGAGAAAGAAATAAATGTATTTTTGGAATAAGGAAAAAAAAATAGAGATTGTATTTTTGGAATAAGGAAAAAAAAAATAGAGATTGTATTTTTGGAATAAGGAAAAAAAAAAGTGATTGTATTTGTTTTGTAATGAAAAAAAAAATGTATTGTTAAAAAGTAATAATGTTTTTCAAGATGAAAAAAAAAAATATGGACAGTAAAATATGTGTGTCTTGTTATTTAAGCTCAATGATGAATAGAAAATACCTCAAACAAATGTATGCTGAGAACATTAAACAATGATGGATATCTATTTCAGTCCATCACAAACACTTGGCACTATGATAACCTAGGAGAGAAAAAAAAACCTTATAAATTAATTAAAGAAAAAAGAAAAGAGACTGTTTCACGCAAAAAAAGAAATTTATTGATTCAGCCAAGATATGGCATTGGAATAGCCCCCCTACCCATAAAATAGTCAACATATGCCTGCCACACAGCACGTGCGTTTCGGGCGGCCAATTGTGGATGGGCAGCCTCACGAGCCGCCTCTGGAAGCTCAACTGGCTCATCAGGCAATACATTCAAATATGTTGTGGAATGTCTTCGCAAATAATTATGTAGAATGCAGCAATACACAATGATGTAGTTCAATTTATATTCTGCCAGGTTTATGGCGGTCAGAAATAGGCGAAAACGGCTGGCCATGATGCCAAAGGCATTTTCAACGACACGTCTGCCTCTGGCCAGCCTTTAATTAAACACCCTCCTCTCAGGGGTGAGGGCGCGTTGAGGAAATGGCCTTATGAGGTGGGGACCCAATGCAAAAGCCTCATCTGCTAAAAAAACGAAGGGCAGACCCTCTTCATTCTCCTCCACAGGCGGCAATCCCAGGTCCTCCGACTGAAGCCGTTGGGCAAACTCGGTCTTGGCAAAGACCCCACCGTCCGACATCCTCCCATTTTTCCCAACATCCAGGTATAGGAACTCATAATTGGCAGAAACCACCGCCATCAGAACAACGCTGTGGAACCCCTTGTAGTTAAAATAATGGAATCCACTATGGGGTGGTGGCACGATGCGGACGTGCTTGCTGTCAATGGCTCCTCCGCAGTTAGGAAAATTCCATCGCTGGGAGAAGTCCGCTGCCACAGTCTGCCATTCCTGTGGCGTGGTGGGGAACTGTAGCTACAAAAAAAAATAATCAAACAAACATTCCTAAAAGAACATCACAAAACATTCTTGGATCCTAAAAAAAAAGAAGATCATTCATTTGAAGTATTAGTAAAAATGGCAAAAATAATAAGGGATCACTAAAGCAGATTAATCACACCCTCTGATGGTCACAATCCTAGAAAAAAAAAAGGTGAGTGGAGGCCCAAGATGAGTTTGGGACGTCAAAAAAATAATAATAAGGTAATTTATAGAATTCTAAAATAAAGAGGGGGGGGGGGTTGTGATTGCACTACAATAGAGGACAACAATCTAGGGGGATATAGGGACTTATATAGACAGCACTACAATAGAGGACAAAAATCTAGGGGGGTATAGGGACTTATATAGACAGCACTACAATAGAGGACAAAAATCTAGGGGGATATAGGGGACTAGGCTAGGTGGGTTTGGCCCAAAAAAAAATGAAAAATGCTGGACAGGTTGGCAAAACAAAAGATGCATGTAGGAGCAAATATAAAATGAATACAGCATGCATGGAGATGAAAGGGAACATTCCCAGCATATCACAAACAGGTTAATTAGGGACTGTTTAAACAAACAAAAAATTGAAACAAATACAAAAGCCAAAATAAAACATAGTTTGTGCATTTAAAGGACACCACTTACCTTAATATAGTCCTCCTGCAGAACATGAATGATGGCCAAACAGGTCTGGGGAATTATGAGGCCCAGAGCCTGGGGGGAGATGCCCGTCGAGAACTTCAAGTCCTGCAGACTTCTCCCTGTTGCCAGGTACCGCAAGGTAGCAACTAGCCGCTGCTCAGCAGTGATGGCTTCCTGCATAACAGTGTCCTGCCTTGTGATATATGGTGACACCGAAGCCAAAAGCTGCTGGAATACGGGGTCAGACATCCAAAGAAAATTCCTGAAATCATCAGGGTTATTTTCTTGGATCTCCCGCAGCAGAGGCATATGAGAGAACTGGTCCCTGCGAAGAAACCAGTTCTTGGCCCACACAGACCTCCTTGCCCTCCTTGAGGACCTGAGCCGAGATGCAGCACACATCCTAACTAGAAGCACAGCACGATCTCGGCGACGAGAACGTACCCGCAACATGGCTAGAAAACGGTCGTCAAATCAGATCGCACTAAAACACCGCTCTGAAGTACAGAAAGGCCTCTGAAGAACGGACCTGCAAAACAGGAACGTGTAGACAAGAACGCACTGCCAAAACAGATACGATCTGAAAACAAGCACTGTAACACAAATACGACCCCAAAAGCACAAACTGTACGACAGTAAACGATATTTAAAGTGCGAAGACTGAAAATCGCGAATCGTCTCTCACCAAACTTTTACTAACACGCAGCAACACGATATCAGCAAAAGAGGCCGGCTTCCGCATGGAAATTACCCTTTATAGTTCCGTCATACGTGATGGACGTCACGGCGCTTTGCTAGACTTTTTGGGAAAACCGATAGTGTGTACGCAACATCGTTTTGGAAAATGAAGTTTAAAAAAAGTTGTTTTTTTTCATGATTGAAAACATTGTTTTTTTTCATCGCAAAAAGTGATTGTGTGTATGCGGCATATGAGTTGGTTGGTATATTTGGAATTTTTATAAGTTAATTAACATTTACCATCTTTTTACCCTTGTTAGTTAAGCTTCCTTGTTAGTTGATATAGTGACTTATAGATACACAGCAACCCTAAAGATTATGGGCCAGATTCAGAGAGCCATTACGCCTGTCTAACTGGTGTTACACTGGAGTAAATTCAAATTATGCACGTTTTTTAGCTAGTCGAAAACCTCAAACCATGAATAGACGGCTGCGGGCTTCAATTCGACTGAATTACGTGTTCATACGCCTTCGGATCTACGCTGCAATAAAATTGCGGCCACTGGGTGGAGTTCCCGTTGTTTTCCGCGTCGGGGTATGCAAATGAGCTTTTGCCGGCGATCCCCGAAATTACGATCTTCAATCGCAATCTCTTACGGCACCTTTAGTCATCTTTTATTTGCGTAACACTATACCAGCTTTTTGCTGCTCTAATATTAGACAGCCCATGTTAAGTATGGTCGTCGTTACCGCGTCGAATTTCTACGTTTTCTGACGTCTTTTATTATTTTTTACGTAAGTCGTCCGGGAATAGGAATGTTCGTAAACGACGCTACTCAAACAACGAATGATGTAACAACGTGATTTCGCGCAATGCACGGCTAGAAATTTCTGAACGGAGCATGCGCAGTTCGATCGCCGTGGGGACGTGTTTAATTTAAATGCTTCACGCCCCCTAATCGCGTATTTCGATTACGCGGCGAGAAATAGATTACGCCGCCGTATCGTACGGGCAAAAATCTACCAGGTTCGGTGTAGAGCCTGGTAAAATACGGCAGCATAGAGTATTTCGATTACGCAGCTCAATATTAAGTGTATGTGAATCTGGCCCTATATCACTAACCACATCACTTGTTATCAGCTGAAGCAAGGTGTTGTGATGCCTTCCCGTGGTAGACTATATGTATGGCTCTTGTGTAAGTACCTTAGGCGTTCACTTAATTAAAGCTAATTAGTGCCGAAACAGCTAATCGATTCATTGACAACTAATCGATTATGAAATTAATCGACTACAATTTTCATAATCGATGAATCGGCCAGTAACATAATGGGGTTAAAAAAAAACTAAAATTAGCCCTTTATAGTACAAAAAATCTAATTGCTACTGTAAATATTACTTTCACTGTCCCACAGTAAGGGTAGGTTCACACCACGATTTTCTATACAGTTTTTGGATACGTTTTAAAAAAAAAAAATGTATTCTAAAAAACGGACCCAACCGTACTCAACCGTATGCTTCAAAAAGCAACCGGATACGGTTTAAAACCGTAAACGGTTACAAATAAGTAGTACGGTTACGTACGGTTGTATACGGTTGCATCCGTTTTTTAAACTGAATTTTTTTTTTGTCAATAAAGTTTCAGTTGTTCTATTGAAATTTCAAGGGAAGTAGGAGGGGTTTGCCAACTAGCCTTGCCTTGCTAGGTTGGAGAGAGAGAGAGCAGGTTATTTTTACCGTTAGTGTTTTGGTGTGTATTTTCAGTCATTTAACCATGCCTATTGTGCCCATTTTGCGCCTAAAGCTGGTACAGCTGCGGGAGCGTCAGAGGGAGCTTATGTGGAGGAGATTTTCAAGTAGGTTTTGGGTGCACCCGGTGAATGCCATTCGGCCTAGACTTGGTGCTTTTGATTCACTTTTTGTCCAGTTACGTATGTATCCGGAAAAGTTCCATGATTATCTGCGGATGGCCCCTTCCAGTTTTGACCTCCTGTTAGATCTGGTTCGAGAGGACATTCTGCGGCAGGATACACGGTTTCGTATTGCTGTATCCCCTGAACAGCGGCTGGTGGTCACCCTGAGGTAAGATATATAAATATTTCCATTGTTTTTTATAGTAATTTAACATACCGTATGTACTAGAGTATAAACCCCAGTTTTTCAGCACGATTTATCTGTGCGTCGTCATCAAGGCAACGTGACTATTCCTGGTCCGGGCCCAAAGCGCGTAGAAATGAGCCCCCGGTGAAGATGGACAGCCCGGAACGACTATCCCACCGGATGACCTCCCCACCGGACAGTCCTGCAGCACCGGTGGTCTGCAGGTTGAAGACCACTGAACAGACATTGACAAGCGGTTGGGGTTTGGGCGGATGACATGTGGTGATGATGACAAGGGGATGATGAAGGGGGGGGGGTGTGGGATGATGACAGGGGGGATGATGTATTTCCCACCCTAGGCTTATACTCGAGTATATACGGTACTCCATCAGCTGTTTAATTTGGTATGTTTCTTTCTTTCAACATGTTTGTGTTTTTTTCCTTGCTATATTTAATTAAGTGTTTTTTTTATCTGTAAATTGATTAATTTTTATTATTTTTTTATAGATTTCTGGCAAGTGGAGAGTCATTCCAATCACTCCATTTGCAGTTTCGTATGGGCAAGTCTACCATCTGTACCATTGTGGCTGAAACATGTCAAGTGTTATGGATCAAACTACAGCCTCAGCATCTTTCAAAGCCTACAATGAATACTTGGCTAGCTGCAGCTGAAGGTTTTTGGCTTAATGCCAATTTTCCTAAATGTATTGGGGCCCTGGATGGCAAGCATGTTCGGATAAGGAAGCCATCCAGTAGTGGGTCCTTGTTCTATAACTACAAAAAATATTTTTCGATTATCTTAATGGCCATCTGTGACACCACCTACAAATTTCTGGCAGTAGATATAGGTGCGTTTGGTCAGAATAACGACTCGCGCGTATTCAAGGAGTCAAACTTGGGAAAGGCACTGTACAGTGGTAATTTCAACATACCTGAGGCAAAACCACTCCCAGGTACAGAAGGACCTCCTCTTCCCCATGTCATTGTGGCTGATGAGGCATTTCAAATGTGCACCAATCTCCTGAAGCCTTATTCTGGGAGGAGGCTGAATCTTCAATTATCGTCTCACACGAGCAAGAAGATATATAGAGTGTACATTCGGAATATTAACTAGTAAATGGAGGGTTCTAACCACCGCAATGCTACTGAAGCCTGAAAATGTGGTACTGCACAATTTCTTAATAAATACCGAGCCAGCATCATTTAATATGGAAGAAGTGGATGAGTCTCCCCTGATTGGCTTACAGAGAAATCCTCATCGGACATCTGTCACTGTGATACAGATACGTGGCCATTTTGAGCGCTTCTTCAATTCACCGATAGGAGCTGTATCATGGCAAGATGATGTTTAGGTAAGGACTCACCTTTGTGTATGTTTTTGTGGTTTGAAATAAGCAAAAATAATAAATATTGTAAAATTTATCTTTGCAGATACACTGTCCTTCAATCAAGGGAGACCGCAATCAACATGTTTTTTTTTTTTTTTTAAGATTTAACAAAAAAAAGAGGCAAATAATTTTTTGTAAAAGTTTACTCTTGCTTTTATAAAATTTTACAATAACTTAACAAATGTGTCATGTCAGTACACATGAAGGTATAAACCAAGGTATCAAAATATACACACATTCAAGGTATAACCCAAGGTGTCAAACTATACAAACCCAGAAGGTTAATTAACTATCCAAACATTGTTTGGTGACTAAAAACCCAAAACTTTACAATAACTTAACAAATGTGTCATGTCAGTATACATGAAGGTATAAACCAAGGTATCAAAATATACACACACTCAAGGCATAACCCAAGGTGTCAAACTATACAAACCCAGAAGGTTTATTAACTATTCAAACATTGTTTGGTGACTAAAAACCCAAAACTTTACAATAACTTAACAAATGTGTCATGTCAGTACACATGAAGGTATAAACCAAGGTATCAAAATATACACACACTCAAGGTATAACCCAAGGTGGCAAACTATACAAACCCAGAAGGTTTATTAACTATACAAACATTGTTTGGTGACTAAAAACCCCAAATTGACATAATAATGGGCCTATAGAGGCCAATAAACCAACTGATTACCAATCCTTAAGGCTGTAGCCTGGGGTGCAAAAACACCTCTAAATAGTCCCACCTAAAATTAAAATTTTAATAGATATGTATTAAAATAAAATTAATAGCAATCTCACAGATAGTGAAGATAAAGAAAAGGATGTCAAGGAAGGTAGGTATTTGTATACTAAAGCACCATTGCTCCACTTTCTTGGGCTCTGCAGTAGCCTAATCCACCTAAACTGCCACCGGCTTAAAACACAAGATTGCCGCCTCTACATGTTTCACCGTCACCACAGTGTTTTCAAGAGGCAAATTGTGGTTACCACAGTTTGCCTATTGAAATCGCCGTGGTGACAGGGAAACATGTAGAGGCGGAAATCTTGTGTTTTAAGCCAGTGTCAGTATAGGTGGATTGGGCTACTGCAGAGCCCTTGACAGTGGAGCAATGGTGCAATAGTATACAAATACCTACCTTCCTTGACATCCTATTTTTTATCTTCACTATTTGGGAGTTTACTATTATTTCTATTTAAATACATATCTAATTAAAGGTACATTTTATGGGGGGACTATTTAGAGGTGTTTTTGCACCCCAGGCTACAGCCTTGGGGTTTGGTATTCAGTTGGTTTGGTAAGTAAAGACCAAAGAAACAGGCTACATTGTCATATAGACTTGACCCTTCTCAATCTCAAAATATTAATCATAATGTACTGATGTGTCTTGTCAGTACACATGAAGGTATAAACCAAGGTATCAAAATATGCAAACACTCAAGGTATAACCCAAGGTGTCGAACTATACAAACCCTGAACTTTTAAAATATACAAACACTGTTTGTTAATTAAACAGCAAAAAACCAAGCTACATTCTCCTATAGACTTGACCCTCATCAACCTTGAAATTTTCCTCAAAACGCACTGGTGTGAATGTGCTAGGGTAGCTTCTGGGTCTGGCTTGTTGAACCGAAGGTGAAGGTGGAGTATACATCTGAGTTTGTTGAGGGTTCAAAATTGTTTGGGTCATGCGAATTATTCGCACCTTAAAATTTGCAATTTGGTCCTCTGACATTCGGTCCATAGATGGCAGAATGGTCATAAGAAAGTCCCTATTAGGACTCGGAGCTGGGCCAGTTACTATACCCTCTAGGCGGAGAAGGCGAACATCAATGTGTAGAAACTTTGATGTGCAGAAATCCTCTAGTTTCTGAATTGCTTCAAGAATTAGGTTCTCTCTTTGAGAGGACTCTCTATTTTTTTTTTTGAAGAGTGTCTCTGGGAAAGTTTATATCTAATGCCACTAGATATATTTTCTTGATGCTGTGTTTCTGCTTCTTCTTCTTCTGGTCTTGTTACTTCAACAACTTCCTGTACTTCTGATGGCGATGTTGGTAGCGGTTCGATGTTTGAAGTTGTCCTATTTATAATAATTAATACATGTTATAATTCTACTACATGGTAAAACACAAAATTTGCTTTACAAATTGTTTTTGGTTTTATAATGAGATATGTGTTGCAAATAAATTACATATTTATGAGCCATCTGCCTAACACCAGCCAATGATGTGAACAGCAATAGGCTGACGGCTCTTTTAGGTTCAGAGACTAAAGAAGCCATAAAGACCGGCAGCTGTGCACAGATGGCCATAGCAAACAATCTGATAATTTTTCATTTTTCACATAGCCCTACATTTTTTTTATTCTCATAGTAACTATACAATAAAATGCAAACTTACGCTCTAACTTCCTGAACTTTACGCAGGAAAGACAACCTGTCTGCATGCTTATAATGTGTTTTTCGGGACCCAGAGCCACTAGGCAATTTTTGATCACGGAGAAACTTAAAGAAACTGTCACAAACTGATCTCCAGCGCTTTTGGACCAACTCCACTAAATTGTCATAGAAGAATTTTTTTTTATCTCTCTAGATTATATAGATATAGAGAGAGAGAGTAGAGATATATATTATTTTAGAGATATAGTTTTAGAGATATAAATAGAGATATACATATAGATAAATAGTTAGAGATATAGATCGATATAGATAGATATAGATAGAGCAAGCAATACATATAGATAGATAGAGATATAGTTGTCTGCAGTTATACGTTACAACAGGGCCGATCCTAGGGTCACAGGCGCCTGGGTGCAGAAATATTTCTGGCGCCCCCACAAAGGGGCGTGGTCATCTTACCAACTCCTCCCCTTTACAAATGTTTCTGTGGCAATGACTCAAACACAAAGATGCTCCTCTAAGAAGTCTTTGTTGCCTAGGGATCCTCCCATGATCTTTTAACAATAAAGAAAATACTGGAAGAGCGTACACTAATGAGACCTGGAGGGGAACCTCTCTGATACTGTTAGAAAGTGCCCCAAAACATAGTACAGGTGATGGTCAGAGACTGTAGACATGATACAAGAGATGGTCAGAGACTGCAATCATAGTACAGGAGCTGGTCAGAGAGTGTAGACCTATTACAGGAGACAGTCGGTGACTGGAGATATAATACAGGAGATGGTCAGGGACTGCAGACATACTACAGGAGACGGTCAGGGACTGCAGACATACTACAGGAGATGGTCAGAGACTGCAGACATACAACAGGAGATGGTCAGGGACTGGAGAAATAATACAGGAGACGGTCAGGGACTGGAGAAATAATACAGAAGACAGTCAGAGACTGCAGCTATAATACAGGAGATGGTCAGAGACTGCAGTTCCTATTGACATAAGTAGATAATGGCCGATCGGCTCTCACCTGACCAACAACAGTTCCTCTGATCAGGAGTCAGCTCAATCTGAATTGCTCATGGATACTCCACTGGGTAGAGCCCAGATCTGTATTCTGGCAATGACTCCAATCCTTTCTCCGCCAGGGATGGCACTAGGCTGTGTGGATTTCCCTCTGGTGGCGCACGGCAGCGGGGTTCTTTCTCTGATGGTGTTCTCTCAGCACTGTCCTCTCCCTCTGGAGTCCTGGGTGCACTTCCCTAAAAGCTTTCCTGGGGTCCTGGCTCTCTCTCTCTCCCCCATTCAGCTGAACATGCCGTGTGGGCTGCAGTCTCTTTTTTACAGTGGGGCTGCCAGTCCTCGAACTACAAGTCCCACAATCCTCTTCTCTGCTCCTTTTTCTATTCTATTTCTTCCCTGCAAGCATCGCTAGTACAGCATTGCACGTGAAGAGAAGGAGGAGAGAGAGTGGGAGGAGGAATGAAGAGCCCGCAGCTGCAGTGGCGTCACTAGGGTTGTTGTCACCAGTTGAGGTAAAACATGGTGTTGCCCCCCTTCCTCCACCTATAGTCGCCCCTACAGACCCCCTCCACTAAGTATAGACCCCCTCCGTCAGTTCAGACTCCTAACTAAGTATAAACCCCCTCCCTCAGAACAGACCCCCCAGGACAAACCACCCCCCATGAGTACAGACACCCCCAGGACAAACCCCCCATTAGTACAGACTCCCACAGGACAACCCCCCATAAGTACAGACTCCCCCAGGATAACCCCCCATTAGTACATACTCCCCTAGGACAACCCCCCATTAGTACAGACCCCCCCAGGACAACCCCCCATTAGTACAGACCCCCCCAGGACAAACCCCCCATTAGTACATACTCCCCCAGAACAACCCCCCATTAGTACAGACCCACCCAGGACAACCCCCCATTAGTACAGACCCCCCCAGGACAAACCCCCCATTAGTACATACTCCCCTAGGATAACCCCCCATTAGTACAGACCCACCCAGGACAACCCCCTATTAGTACAGACCCCCCCCCAGGACAAACCCCCCCATTAGTACATACTCCCCTAGGACAACCCCCCATTAGTACAGACTCCCCTAGGACAACCCCCCATTAGTACATACTCCCCCAGGACAACCCCCCATTAGTACAGACCCACCCAGGACAAACCCCCCATTAGTACATACTTCCCTAGGATAACCCCCCATTAGTACAGACTCCCCCAGGACAACCCCCCATTAGTACAGACCCACCCAGGACAACCCCCCATAAGTACAGACTTCCCCAGGATAACCCCCCATTAGTACATACTCCCCTAGGACAACCCCCCATTAGTACAGACCCCCCAGGACAAACCCCCCATTAGTACATACTCCCCTAGGACAACCCCCCATTAGTACAGACTCCCCCAGGACAACCCCCCATTAGTACAGACCCACCCAGGACAACCCCCCATTAGTACAGACCCACCCAGGACAACCCCCCATTAGTACATACCCCCCCCCAGGACAAACCAATCATTAGTACATACTCCCCTAGGACAACCCCCCATTAGTACAGACCCACCCAGGACAAACCCCCCATTAGTACATACTCCCCTAGGATAACCCCCCATTAGTACAGACCCACCCAGGACAACCCCCTATTAGTACAGACCCCCCCCAGGACAAACCCCCCCATTAGTACATACTCCCCTAGGACAACCCCCCATTAGTACAGACCCACCCAGGACAACCTCCCATTAGTACAGACCCACCCAGGACAAACCCCCCATTAGTACATACTCCCCTAGGATAACCCCCCATTAGTACAGACCCACCCAGGACAACCCCCTATTAGTACAGACCCCCCCCCCAGGACAAACCCCCCCATTAGTACATACTCCCGTAGGACAACCCCCCATTAGTACAGACTCCCCTAGGACAACCCCCCATTAGTACATACTCCCCCAGGACAACCCCCCATTAGTACAGACCCACCCAGGACAAACCCCCCATTAGTACATACTTCCCTAGGATAACCCCCCATTAGTACAGACTCCCCCAGGACAACCCCCCATTAGTACAGACCCACCCAGGACAACCCCCCATTAGTACAGACTTCCCCAGGATAACCCCCCATTAGTACATACTCCCCTAGGACAACCCCCCATTAGTACATACTCCCCTAGGACAACCCCCCATTAGTACAGACCCACCCAGGACAAACCCCCCATTAGTACAGACCCACCCAGGACAAACCCCCCATTAGTACATACTCCCCTAGGATAACCCCCCATTAGTACAGACCCACCCAGGACAACCCCCTATTAGTACAGACCCCCCCCAGGACAAACCCCCCCATTAGTACATACTCCCCTAGGACAACCCCCCATTAGTACAGACTCCCCTAGGACAACCCCCCATTAGTACATACTCCCCCAGGACAACCCCCCATTAGTACAGACCCACCCAGGACAAACCCCCCATTAGTACATACTTCCCTAGGATAACCCCCCATTAGTACAGACTCCCCCAGGACAACCCCCCATTAGTACAGACCCACCCAGGACAAACCCCCCATTAGTACAGACCCACCCAGGACAAACCCCCCATTAGTACATACTCCCCTAGGATAACCCCCCATTAGTACAGACCCACCCAGGACAACCCCCTATTAGTACAGACCCCCCCCCAGGACAAACCCCCCCCATTAGTACATACTCCCCTAGGACAACCCCCCATTAGTACAGACTCCCCTAGGACAACCCCCCATTAGTACATACTCCCCCAGGACAACCCCCCATTAGTACAGACCCACCCAGGACAAACCCCCCATTAGTACATACTTCCCTAGGATAACCCCCCATTAGTACAGACTCCCCCAGGACAACCCCCCATTAGTACAGACCCACCCAGGACAAACCCCCATAAGTACAGACTTCCCCAGGATAACCCCCCATTAGTACATACTCCCCTAGGACAACCCCCCATTAGTACATACTCCCCTAGGATAACCCCCCATTAGTACAGACCCACCCAGGACATGGCAGGCTGAGGCGCTCAATCTCAGCTTAATCAGGCGGCAGCTCCGCTCAGACAGCGTGCGGGAGCGAGCGCCGAAGTTGGCTGTGGCAGAGGTCATGGTGGGTGGAGCCGAGCGGCCGTGTGACGTCACGTCGTCGCATCCCGCTCGGGTCTCGGATTGCTTCGGCGGCTCGGCGGCTCGGCCGCTCGGGAAAAAAAAAAAAAAAAAAAACAACCTCCTCGGCGGCTCGGCGGCTCGTTTAAAAAAAAAAAAAAAGAACCTCCTCGGCGGCTCGCTCGGCGCCTCGCGCATGACAGCGCTGGGTGCGGGGCACCCACTGCACCCCGGGTAGGATCGGCCCTGCGTTACAATATACTAACTGATTGCTTCCTGCAGTTTTATGTCATAGTCCATGAAGTCTGGAAATAATCCAATATACACTTGGTCCCATTTTTTACGATTATAAAGTCCTTCGCCTCTCTTTATTTTTATGAGACTGCATGGCCAAAGTGCATGTGTTTTTTAAACCAATTTTGTGTGCGTGCAAGTGTGGTGGTTTTTGTGGGGGGGGGGGGGGGTGGGCGTACTAAGCACAGGCGTACCTTGCATAGCACACCCACCGGGAGCCGGGCTGAGACCACCAAACTCAATTCACATGTAGCCGAGACCGGGATCCGAACCCTTGGCTGCAGAGGTGAATGGCTTGTCAGCACAGTGGCAATCACGTTGAGCCACCACAGCTCCCTGTCATTTTCTTTTTTATATACTGCAAATTTAGATGAAAATAATTATTTTTTAATAAATGGGCCAAGTTAAAAAAATCAAATACATAATGGGATATTTATCTAAACAAGTCCAAATGAAAAGTTAATAAGCAACTAATCAAATCAATTCTCTCATTATATAAATGCCTCTGGAAAATGAAAGAAGCAATGTGATTGTTTGCTATGGTCAACTCAGCAACTTTTCATCTGTACTTCTTACATATCCTAATTTAGCTGTGTATCCTAATATTGTTTAATTTTATATTTTTTGATGATTATTAACGGAGTAGTCTTTGTTTTTTACTTGTATCCACTGTGCCTGGGATGAAAATCTATCCAAAAGAAACTACCTCCTTTCTATGCTACCCCATTGCTCCAATATTGGTGTCCCGTTCTCCGTTCGCTGCCTTCTGCATTTCATGCAAGTCAGTGAATCACGGTGCGCTCAGTGTCATCGTTTCAACAGGACATTGATGTGTCAGGAGATATGCTGGAATCAGCGTGACCCACCGACATGAATGAAGCAGAAGAAAGTGAATGGAGAATGGGACACTGATATGGAAGCAACGGAGATAATGTCAACAGTGTTCTTCAAAACCATTGTGGATTCTCATGTACCATATCCTAAAAAATAAATAAAAAAAAAATGTAAATCCTTACTTTGCTAGGAGCTTTGGAGGGGGCATCAGTCTTGCTGGACCGCTTCAAATTTTTTGGTTGGGAATGTCCCTGACTTTGGGTTGTTCTCTAATAAAGAAGGAATTATTGTTTGTACACACATATACATATATATATATATATATATATATATATATATATATATATATATATATAGACACATATATACATATATATACACCCACATATTATTTATATATATATATATATATATATACATACCGTATATACTCGACTATAAGCCAACCCGAATATAAGCCGAGGCCCCTATTTACACCCCATAAACCCTGGAACAATTATTGACTCAAATTTAAGCCTAGAGTGGGAAAAAAATCATTCCCCCCATGTAATCATCCAGACCCCTGTCATCATCCCCCCCCCCATTCATCATCACAGCCTGTCAATCCCTTCATCAGTGGTCTTAAACATGCGGACCTCCAGATGTTGCAAAACTACAACTCCCAGCATGCCCGGACAGCCAAAGGCTGTCCAGGCATGCTGGGAGTTGTAGTTTTGCAACATCTGGAGGTCCACATGTTTAAGACCACTGATGAAGGGTTGGACAGGCGGAAAGTTCACTCGAGTATAGCCAAAGGGGGCAGGTTTTTTCAGCACGAAAAACCGTGCTGAAAAACTCGGTTGAGTATATACGGTATATATATATATAGATAGATAGAGAGAGAGAGAGAGAGAGAGAGAGACATAGCCGAGCCTGATAAAAAAAATGTTTCATTTAAAAGTATATGACATACCTGGCAACATGATGATTCCTGTGTGGGTCCATCAAACTCCTCAGACAATGGGCACATCCTAAATGTAGGCTGTAAGCAATTATGCACAAATTAGTATGGAATGCTAAAATAGTTAAAAATGTTAATTTAAACTTTTTTAAACACTTACAGACAATTGTGGACTATGCAGCTGTTGGGGGCTTGGAGTCTACAAAAGAAAATAAAAGAATGCTATGCAAATACAAACTTAAAAGAAATAAAAACAAAAACATACAAAATACATACCCTATTTGGACTGCCAGTAGAAATGCTGTGTCGTGATGACATTGTGATCTACCTATTTTTGAAAAATATATATATATATATATATATACACACACACAAAAACATCCAAAAAGATCCTGTCCAGTTTGTCCATTTGACAATAGCAACGTATATGCTTGTTTTCAACAAGGAATGTGCAAATTTGCTAAATCATTGTGCACGGTTGCTATAGGCAACTGTGCAACTTTTAATCAATAAATAGGTTATGCAAAAAGTACCTGCAAAATGTTTAGATAATGACCTATCATCATGACTGCCAGTCAGATTATCAATCATTTACACACCATCATCATCTAAAGAAGTATTTCATAGCTTTATTTTATTAATATGAAAAAAAAAATGCACCAATCAATTGCATACTTAAAAAAAGGGTGCCCTTACAAATTGCACTGATTCTTAGTGTATTTCCATCTAAAGTTAAAAAACATTGCAATTTTTTTATTAATAATTACAAGCATATAATGCATTTATATTTTGTACCCCTACAAGTCTGCCACAAATAAAATAACATGTATGAATTGATTAAATGAAAAAAGGATGAGATGCAAAAATAAACATAGCAAGCGATCATGTAAAGGGTTAAATTATGGTACAACTAAGGGTTAAAAACAAGGAGGAAGTGATGTAGAGCAAGGCACTTACTTTAAAATGGCTGCAAAGGGTGCTGCAAGATGTCTTCACTGCAAACTCTGAGAGGAAATGACTTGTCTTGACCTTGAGGAAGAAGGGAGGGGCGTTTCACAGCTCTTTCCAGAAGGTGGGTGGTTATTTACACTCGTACTGCGCATGTGCAAGGTTAAAACCGTATAGAAAAAACAGGACAGAACCGCAACGACATACAGTTCTCATAGAGTCCTATGTTAAAATAACCTAATACGGTTGAAATACGGTTTTTGAACCGGACCAAAAACCGTGGTAGACCACGTTTTTTTTCCAGGCAAAAAAAAGTTAAAAACCGTATGGTTTGAAAACCGGATACAACCGTATGATTTATGGCAAATACGGTTTTCAATGTAAAGTCTATGGCCACGGTTTTCTGTTTGGTTGCATACATTTAAAAAAAAAAAAAACGTATCCAAAAACTGTGTAGAAAATCGTGGTGTGAACCAACCCTAAAAAAATTAACCCCTTACAGTAGCGATTATTTGCTCTTTTTGTACTTATTTTAGTTTTTTAACCCCCATTATGTTACTACACATCTCAGGCCTGGGTTCACACCTCTGTTTTTTGGTGCTTTTTGCAGAAACACACTACAGTTCATTTACATGGTGTCCTATGGGACACGTTCACATCCATGATTTTTTTGGCACTATATATATATATATTATATATATATAGTGCCAGATTCACAGAGCCATTACGCCGGCGTTACAGGAGATGCGCGGCGTAAGTCTAAATTTGCGCATGCGTTTCGATGCGCCGCATCCCCAAAACGAGATACGCAAGAAATCTACTTTTTTTTGACTGGCGTAATTTCGATAGACAGGCGCATCCGTCCGCGAACCAGGTTGTCCCTGCAATCCTCAGATGCATGGCCAACCAAATCATCAAACCCACCACTGAGGAGCTGCGGCTGAAGGCAATGACATATTTCTACAGAATTGCTAGATTCTCACGCACCGTGGGGGCCATTGATTGCACACATGTGGCACTCCAGCCCCCCCATGAGAGAGAGCACATATACCGCAATTGGAAGCATTGGCATTCCATCAACGTACAGGTGATAGTCGATGCCCAAGGCCTCATATGGCACGTCCGTGCCAAACACCCCGGATCCAGCCATGACAGCTACATCTACAATCAGAGCCCCATCCCAATGGAAGTCGAACAGAACGTGTATGGGGACACCTGGCTGGTTGGTGAGTGACATGGGTGGCAGGCGTGACTGTCCCCCCCATGATGCACACATCACAAGGGGCACATGCATGACTAACATCCTCCTGTCTTTTCCCTTACAGGTGACTCTGCATATGCACTGGGACCCCATCTCATGACTCCTATCCGGAACCCCCAAACCCCAGGAGAGGAAAGATACAATGAGGCCCACACCCAAACACGTGCAGTGGTGGAGCGCACCTTTGGCCTCCTGAAGTCACGTTTCCGATGCCTGGATAAGTCTGGGGGTACCCTGTAGTATTCCCCAAACTTTGTGTGCCAGATCATCGGTGCATGTTGCCTGCTGCACAACTTCGCAGTGAGAAAGGGCCTGCAGATTGACCTACGTGATGACCTGACCCCTGAACCAGACAATCCCCCCCTAACCGAGGTTACCCCGTCTTCTGAGGGAAGAGCAGCCAGGAGACAGCTCACATTAGGCATCTTTGCACGTTAAACACACACATTAATCATGGCACAATGAGAATGCATGCATGCACACCACTGTGGACCCTAGCACAGACACATCACATCCTCATCAAATTAGATTAGCACAAGCCCACCATGCTGGACTTGTGAGCAGCAACGCCACGCCACGGCTCCAATTATGTCACTGTACATTCATACACCATTCATACGGACCTGGGGATCATTTCTCCCTGGTCCTGGGGAACCCTTCTCCACCAAAACTGTGGGTGACACCCCTTTTCCGGCAGGAATATCACCCCCACATTCCAAAAACATTCACAGCACAAAAAAAAAAGGAAAAAAAAATTTTCCAGGAAAAAAAAGGGGGAAAACAAATTAATGCCGCTGGCGTGAGCCACGCCTGGGGCGCCCACGGCCATGGCCCCGGCTCCTCAGGGGAGACTCATGGGGAGGGGGGGTAATCCGGGGAAGGAGGAGCAGCCCCTGGTCTCTGCCCACCTGGCGACCTGCCCTCCAAGGCCACAGCAATTCTGTTCAGACCAGCAATTAGTGTTGTCATGTTGGCCTGGATAGCCTGGGTGAGGGCCCTCACATCCTGCCCAACGTCTGCTGTTGTAGTCTGCAGTACGTTTAGGCAGTTTGTAAGAGCCCAGGAGTGGCAGTCCAGGTCCCCAAGCGTATCCTTTATGGAGGACAGGCTCTCCTCCATCCGCACCAAAGTCTGGCTGACCTGTCCCAGATGGCAGGTCTGAAGGCCCTGGTCCCTTCTCAGATTGGCGGGCAGAACTTCGGCCACCCCCCTGGTAGGGATGAGCTTAGAGTTCGAGTAGAACTCATGTTCGACTCGAACATTGCCTGTTCGCCGAACAGCGAACTATTTGGGGTGTTCGCGGCAAGTTCGTGTGAACTTTAGAATCCTGTTAAAGTCTATGGGACTCGAATGTTTGAAATCAAAAGTGCTAATTTTAAAGGCTAATATGCAAGTTATTGTAATAAAAAGTGTTTGGGGACCTGGACCCTGCCCCAGGGGACATGTATCAATGCATTTTTTTTTAAAAAACTGCAGTTTTTTTGGCAGCAGTGATTTTAATAATTCCTTTAAGTGAAACAATAAAAGTGAAATATTCCTTTACATTTCTTACCGGGACATGTGTATAGTATGCCTGCAAAGTAGCGCTTGTTTCCCATGCTTAGAACTGTCCCTTCACAAAGTGTCATTTCTGAAGGAAAAAAAGTAATTTCAAATCACTCGCTGCTATAATGAATTGTCGGCTCCCGGCAATACAGAGAAAAGTCATTCATAAAAAAAAATGTGTGGGGGTCCACGGCATTTTTTTTTTAATTTGGGGTCGAGTTCCCCTTAAAATCCATACCAGACCTGAAGGGGTTTTTTGGGGGAACCC
Organism: Rana kukunoris; assembly: GCA_029574335.1. Lineage (NCBI taxonomy): Eukaryota > Metazoa > Chordata > Amphibia > Anura > Ranidae > Rana > Rana kukunoris. Next base: position 284,512,620 of record CM056052.1, read on the forward strand.
CACATCATTTTTTTTTATTTGACGCAGGGTTCCCCTTAATATCCATACCAGACCCTAAGGTGAATGATTTTAAATTACTTTTTTCCTTCAGAAATTACATTTTGTGCAGGGACAGTTCTAAGCACAGGAAACAAGCGCTACTTTACAGGCATACTATACACACCCCTAGAATTTAAAGGAATATTTGAATTTTATTGTTTCACTTTAAGCATTATTAAAATCACTGCTCCTGAAAAAACGTTTTTTAAAACTTTTTTTGCATTGATACATGTCCCCTGGGGCAGGCCCCGGGTCCCCAAACACTTTTTAGGACAATAACTTGCATATTAGCCTTTAAAATTAGTACTTTAGATTTCAAATGTTCGAGTCCCATAGACTTTAACAGGGTTCTAAAGTTCACACAAACTTTTGGTCTGTTCGCAGGTTCTGGTGCGAACCGAACCCAGGGGTGTTCGGCTCATCCCTACCCCCTGGTCTTCTGGGACGACTTCCTGCATCCAGCTGAGGCTTGTGGCCGGGGAGAAGGGGAGGCCCTTGGGAGGGGAGCCCTGTTGGGGGAGGAGTGGGAGGGGCTAGCCCTTATGGAGGGCTGGCTGCTGCCAGCCAGAGAGGAAGACTCCTCCAAAAACAACAATCCACTGGCTGACATGACATCCTCCTCAAACTCCTCCTCCTCCTCTTCAACCTCCTCCGAGGACTCCGGCCTTGTCGGGGGGTCCTCATCAGGCTGCTGTCCTGGGGATGGTGCGGTCAGCCCAGATGGCCCAGCACCCTCCTGCACATCTGTGGATGACACAAAACATTCACCGGTTGGAGGATCCACATACTTGCCACATATTCCCTTTCACCCCCCCCCCCCACATGCTACACACCTGATAGGGCAAAAAAACCTTACCTGGCATCACGGCTTCATGACTGGAGTCATAGCCAGGCAGGCCCTCCACCTGTTGTCTATGAAAGGTCTGGGCCACCGCACGCTCCTCCGCTGTCAGCCTAACAGGGCATGGTGGGCCCCCTCCTGTGCCCCTGGCATTGGCTGCAATTTTGGCCAGCTTCTTTCGGACCAAACGCCGGAGATCATTGATTGTCTTTTCGATCCCCGTGGTCTCCCCCCCCGCTGCATTCACCTGGTCAGTAATGTGCTGCAAAATCGCACGCCTCCTGGCCGGGGTGGTGTTGGCACTCTCCGGGCCGTGGAGGAAACGCCCATATTGGGTAATGGCCCGGGTAATTATTTGTTTCTCCCCCAAAGTAAAATTCAACTTCCTCTTAGTCTCAGTCATACTCATACAAAAACTCTCTCCCTAACAATCAACAAAAATCACTCACAAAAACAAGCAGGAAAAATCAAGCAACAAAACAAACAAACCAAAATCTATCAACCAAAAAGTCTCACAAGCAGTCACCAAAAAACACTTTCAAATATATTCTACAAAACACTAGATCAAACAGTCAACAAATATAACAAAGACAAGTCACAACGCAACAAACAGAACAAAAGCACCTTGCTGTATAGGGAGGGATACAAAGGGATGTACTTTTGCAAAGGAGGTGCGTTTGTGTCTGTCTATTTATGCTGTCTGCGTAGTTCACAAAGTTGCCCGGGTCCACTTCCAATTTCACTGATTGCGCCGTTCCCGAGTTGTGAGCATGCGCACAGAGGTGCTGACCATGGTCTGCTTCATGCGCGCATGCGCGAGCCGGCCGGCCCATCATTTGCATGGGGTCACGACTCATTTCAATGTAACACGCCCACGTCCTTCCCAATTTGAATTACTCTGCCTTACGCCTCTGAAATTACGTTGCACCGGCGCTAATTTCTGCGCAAATCAAACGAGAATACGGTGATTGCGCCTGTAAGTTGCGGCGGCGTAGTGTAAATAGGAAACGCTATGCCGCCGCAGTTCTACCAGAATCTGGCCCTGTGTATTTTGTGTGCACCTTAAAAGTCCCACTTTATCTATAACGTCTCTATTATTTTTTATGGGACTTAGTGATAGATTTGAACCATCTCCAGTCCATACAAGATAGTATATTTGCATATACCTGTATGTCAAAAGTGACCTGAAAGTGATTGTGAGAGATTATATCACTAATGAAATTGTGGTGGTGCAGAGTCTCTGGTGCCCCATATGAGTGTATCAACTACTGAATTAAAGCCTAAGTTTAGTTAAAATGAGAAAAAATATATCAGCATAAGAGTCAGAGGCACAGCTGTATTTGCATTAATTCACCCGAATATGTGGCCGTTCGGTTCCAAGCCCACCCATCAAAAGGCAGCATAGTTTTGTACGGTCAGCGCCAAGGGGTTAAATATGGATGAATTATTGTATAGTAAGCTCTTAACATTCCAGAAGCTGAACATCACTTTGCTGCTGAAGGAAAGGGTATATATGTTCTGCTTGGAAATCAGATTACAACCAAGCAGTTGCTATTACTTTATCTGCCTGGTATAAAATGAACCCTTGCAATTTCAGCAAAACAAATAGACACAAATGTGCTTACATGATAAAAAATGTTTTTTAAACAGAAGAACGAAGGAGATATGAATCGATAAAATGGTTGTTTTGTAAATGCATGTGTTACTTAAAGAACATATATTCCATTTACCACTGAAACATTGAATGTGTTTTCTTATTAGAAATAGGCTGGTAATTAGCTGAAACCTTTTTAATAACTTCCATAGTGTTAGCTGTTCATTTGATATATATTTGTGCATGAAGGGTGAAGGACTACAGGAAACATTCCAGTCTTTCTGCAAGATTTCAGCCTATCTTTTTTAATGATTAGAAAGTCATGCTTCTTCTGCACTGTTCTTTATGCCTCAACTCCTTAAAACCTGACATGAAGCTTAATAAGCTTTAGATAACATAATCTCCATATAATAGGATTTTTTGAAGCCAGTTGCTAAGTATATGAATTATTACAAGGAAAGAAAGCAAAATGTAATATCAAAGAGCCAACTTTAGAAGTTCAAACAGAGGGCAACACATACTTCTATTGACAAAATTGTTTAATAAGAGACAATCAACAGTTCACAAAGTTAATGACACAGAAATTAGAGGTGGATTGCGATGATGCATTGAGAATTCCTTTACAGGTTGTGACTGATGTCGGTATTGTTAGGGTATAATTCATATGTACAAATATTAAAATGAAGCATCTGAAAATGTTCACAAATTATGACTAACATGAAGGTTTTGTAGATTATACAATACACATTCAAAGAATATTTAAAAACGTAATTTTTTTTGTATAGCCTCAAAGTTATTTCTGAATGTCAAGCTTCAACTAAGCTTGTTACAGTAGCTGACAGAAGCAATAAACATCAAACAATCAATCACATATTTTATATAGAACGATTGTGGATGCATTTCTTTCTTATTTTATCACCAGATAAAATATATAAACTATAACCTGGGTGTGGTATGGGACTATGTTCAGGTAACCCGTAAATATTGCAATAAAAAATGGTGTAACTGTCGCCCTTCCTTCAATGTGACACCACTCAGCGCTTAGGTACAACAACTTGAGGTATTTTGGAATAGCTTATCTGATATGTTTAAAGAATAGCTGCTGCTGAATAAAATCAAACAATGTATACAAAACAGTACAATAGAACAGTGGAACCTAAACAAGTCAAAACTAAAAGAGTCAAGACCTTAAAAGAGTCCATAAGTTGCATATAATACTGTAGCAGCGCTTAATCTCAAAACCAAATCTGAGATTCTTCTAAGGGTCCAGAAGACCTTCTAGGAATAAGATGATAGTGCAGGTGGTATAGACACAAAAAGCAGTCCTTAATTAAGTGCTCCTTTCACCAAAAGAGGGGGTGTTCACCACGTGGGGGGATAATTAGTCCCCAGTTGGGGATGCACTCACCACAAGACTGAATCAAAAAGGGCCTGGATTATATATCTGTGTGTATCCTGGAAGATGCACTCTCCATCGTCAGGAATGTTTAAGATCAAACCGCATACATATAAGGTAAAAAAAACTCATATAGTGTGATAAGCGTCACGCTTATCACTGACCAGAGACGCCGTGCAGCCTCCAGAGCAGGAACAGGAGAGTTTTGTAGCAGTAAACTTACATCTCTACAGACTCACAGGGAGAAGCTGACAGGCACAGTACAGATTTTCGTTTTATGCTTGATGATTTTACATTGTGGTACGCACAATATATGATTTGGGATGTTTTGGGCTCAATAAATGTTTTAAACGGTATCACACTATATGAGTTTTTTTTACCTTATATGTATGCGGTTTGATCTTAAACATTCCTGACGGTGGAGAGTGCATCTTCCAGGATACACACAGATATATAATCCAGGCCCTTTTTGATTCAGTCTTGTGGTGAGTGCATCCCCAACTGGGGACTAATTATCCCCCCACGTGGTGAACACCCCCTCTTTTGGTGAAAGGAGCACTTAATTAAGGACTGCTTTTTGTGTCTATACCACCTGCACTATCATCTTATTCCTAGAAGGTCTTCTGGACCCTTAGAAGAATCTCAGATTTGGTTTTGAGACTAAGCGCTGCTACAGTATTATATGAAACTTATGGACTCTTTTAAGGTCTTGACTCTTTTAGTTTTGACTTGTTTAGGTTCCACTGTTCTATTGTACTGTTTTGTATACATTGTAACCCGTAAATATTGCCAGTATTTTGTCTCTAAATATACACTAACTTGGGGGCGGAGCCAGCAAGTGATCAATAACCTTTTTGGGCAAAGCATAGCACCAGCCTACCCATCTATCAACCATCCAATACAACCACGATATGTCCCACAAGTGAAAAGATCGTGGGAATCTTGGGAGACTGACAGATTTTCTCTCCTCGGGGCAGTCCTGGTGGCCAAAATGATGGTAGCGGATGTCTGGCTTCATAGGTTGATGCTATATATACACAGAGAGGAGAGCACAGCAAGACATGACAGAAAGGCGATCCAGCTACAACAACCACTCATGGCTCTCATCTCAATCTTCTTCCACCAACACAAGCCCTGCTAAGGCTAAATAAAATATGACACAACATGCTGCAGAGGGAGCAGTGGTTAGTGATGCAAACTACTCTTGGAATGATAGCAGAGAGTTGCAAGATTACATCTTAAAGTTCCCCATCAACAACTTACTGGTACTAGTTACAACCCCTAAAGATAGCTTCACAACCCTTCAGAAGCTCTATACATGATAACATCATGTCACTAGGCACCAGGCACCAGTTCAAGTCAGATCATCAGTAGGTGGGAGACAGAGTTACTCATATTGAAAATAAGATTGAGGAGTTTGCAACCATGTTCAATGAGCTTGTGAATGCACACATTGACAGGAAGGATGAAATTACCTGGGTAAGACAAAAAGATTTTGAAGATCACCCCCACCACAACATTAAAATAAAGGGCATCCTAGAGTATTTTTGCTGGAGTATAGATCTATGTTTGTCCCAAGCATGTTTGAAGCCATTTATTATTGACTGACTCACACACCACTGCTGGAAGTCTATTCCAAGAATCAACTTTCCGTTCAGTAAAATAATACTTTCTAAGATTAGTTTTAATTTTTAAATGCTGCCAGTCTACCGGACCATGACAATTCCTGTTTGGGAATGTTTTGGGAGTGGGAATGTAATCTAGTAAGGAGAGGTTTGTAGTTTGCCGCAAAGAGCTGTTTGACTGATCTAGTAAGTTGGATCCCAAGGAACGAGATATTTTTATCTGGCCATGTGAACGTGTATTGGGTCTGTAATAGAATTTTTGTAGTGGCGTTGAATTTGAGATCAATAATATGCGATTTGGATGTGTTTAGTTTATAGTATGAAACTCTGCTGAACCAATTTAGTAGTTCATGGGCCTCTGCCAATGAAGCGGTAGGGTTTGAAAGGATTAGTATAACATCATCCGCAAAGAGACTGATTTTGTGTGAGATGTGGCCTATAGTCAATCCGGTAATTAGGGGATTTGAACGCACATGTTCAGCAAGAGGTTCCATTAATAGGTTGAATATTAATGGTGACAAGGGACATCCCTGACGCGTGCCATTTGTTATATTAAGCGGTTGGCATAGCAAATCCGCTGAATATACGTGCGCTGATGGATTGGAATAAAGTGCCATAATGACTCCCAAAATGTAGCCTTTAAACCCAAATTTAATTAGAACTTTCTGTAGATATGACCAGTATATTCTGTCTAACGCCTTCTCTGCGTCCAATGATAGCAGCAGAGAAGGCATTCCACTCGTCTCTGCATGGTGTATTAAGTTGACCATTTGTCTCATGGCGTCTGGCGCTTGCTGCCCTTTGGTGAAGCCGGCTTGGTCTAAATGAATGAGATTAGTCATAATTTCCAGTAAGCGTCTAGCAATGGTCTTGGTATATATTTTAACATCTAGATTTAGAAGAGATATAGGATGAAAATTTTGTGGAGAGGTTGGTTCTTTACCCGGTTTTAGAAGTGTAACAACAATAGCATTCAAAGATTCTCTAGAAAACATGGAAGAGGAGGCAGCGGTGTTGCAAAAATGTGTCAGATGCGGGAATAGGTGGTCGGAGTATTGTCTATAATATTCCCCTGTGAAACCGTCTGGTCCTGGGGCCTTACCTAATGGCAAGGAGCATATAGTCGCGAGTATTTCTTGGTCAGTAAATGGTGCATTTAAAAAGTCTAATTGTTTTTCCGACAATGTAGGGAGTGTAACACATTGTAGGAATGTGTCTATGTCAGTGTCTGAGGGTTGTGGTATGGACGGGTCTTGGCTGAGGTTACAGAGGACACTATAATAGTCACTAAGTGCGTTGGCTATGTCTTGAGGGTTAGTTAATTTCTGTTTAGTATGCGGATGGTACAAGTAAGCAATCTTTGTTTTAGCCTGTCTACCTTTCAGTCGTTGTGCTAATCTCTTTCCTGCCTTGTTGGATGTAGAGTAGAAGGAGGCTTTCAGCTTGCGTTGCATTCGCTCAAAGGAGTTGAGAAGTAAAGTCCTCAACTCCAGTCTCAGTGACAAAAGTTGGGCCAAATGTGTTGGGTTCGGTGTGTGTTTATGGATTGTTTCAATGTTGGCTATCTGTGAAGTCAAATCGTCAATACGCTGTGTTTTGAATTTGAAAGCATGCTGGGAACCCGTCTGCCCGACATGTCTGCTGGTTAGTATGCTAACCAGCAGACATATCTGCTCGCACACGCGTCAAATGGTTTCGACGCATGTGCGGAAGTGTTTTACTTCCTGGTGCGGTGACGTGGTGGCGTCAACGTCACCGCCACGTCAGCGCGCTGTCTGCCGGCGGGGATTTTGGTTTGATCGTGTGTACACGATCAAACAATACGTCCCAGCAGACAGATCTGTTCAAATCGGTCTGTCCGACCGATTTGAACAGATACATTTACTCGTGTGTACGGGGCCTCAGATTTGTGGTGTGGAGAAAAGTATGTGTAGTCTTTTTCAGAGCCATGGTGGCATCTCCAGACATCGAATAAGTCTTGTGATAGAAGAAAGTTTTTTAAGGGAGACTCCCTCCTTTTCGCTGCTGAAGTAGTGTCCATATGTATGTCAACAGACAAGTTAAAATCGCCACATATAAGAATGTGACCCTGTTTCACTGCTAGAGCTTTGTGAAGTGTCTTCCGAATAAATGACATTTGTTGTGTGTTGGGAGCATATAAATTAATTAAAGTATGTTTAACATTGTTAAGGGTGCAGAGTAGAATAAAGTACCTGCCTTGAGGATCAGATATCATCCGTTGCAAAGAGAAATCTATATTTTTCCTTATGGCAACCATAACACCACGTTTTTTTGATGAGTAAGTGGCATGGTAGATATGAGGAAAGTTGGCATTCGAACAAAGGGTTGTTGATGTGGCCACTAAGTGGGTCTCTTGAATACAGAGTATGTCGCTATTGAGACTTGTGGCCATGTGCCATAAGGAGTGCCTTTTAGCCGGATGGTTTAAGCCTTTGGCATTCAGTAATAAGATTGTGAAAGGCATTGTCTGATTCCGGTGATGAACAATATATGAGAGTTGATATGAAACACTTATGTTTTGGAGTAGGTAAACGCGTGGCGGTAGAAGCGAATTGTATCCAAAATTGTGGAACTATTAGGTAGGTGGGACTGTGATGATCTATATGAGGACCTGGAGCTGCGAAAAAATTCAACAAGTCAGAACAATTATACGAACTGTAATAAAGGTAAAACGTCCCTGTTAGGAGCGGGTCGAACACCCGAGGGAGAGCTGCGGCGTAAACAAACAAAAGAAGGCTGATAACAGCAATGCCGCTTCAGGGGGAAGAATAGTTAGTAACTGAAGAAGAGTAGACACTGAGCAAAAAGCAATGAATAGCATATAGTGAGGGAGAAAATATACATTTAGCTGCAATGTGCCCGACAATCATACATTAGGCCTGGATTGGTTTCCTTTGGAACCTTGATAGCGTCGAGGTGCAGGAGACTTGCATTGTGGTAATGGTGGGAATCTATCCAAAGGGGGTCCAAGATGATACCCCATTCATGTAAGAGGTGCATACCCTCCGAAGGTCTCCTATGGTATGAGTATATCTATTTCTAGTGACAAGGAGAGTCGCAGGGTAACGCCATTTGTACAGGATTTTATGATTAAAAAGACCTTTGGTTATGGGGTTTAAATTCCTTCTAAGCTGCAATGTGTATTTGGACAGGTCAGGAAATTAATGAATTTCTTCATAAGGACGAGGAAGAGGTGATTTAAGTCTGGCTTCGGCCATCAGTTTTTCTTTAATATGAAAGAAATTAATTCGCATCAGCACATCACGAGGTACAGAAGCTGCTAGATGGGACGGTTTCGCTATTCTGTGAATCCTGTCAACAATAATGTCCCTGGGTGAGATATCAGGCAGAATAGTGCGTATGAGTTCTTTAGCATAGTTCTGTAATTCTGCTGATTGGATAGTTTCCGGGACCCATCTCAATTTCACATTATTGCGTCTGGACCTGAATTGGCCAGCTTGGCCCTAACCCAGTCTTGTTCATCTAGCGTGTCAATGATATCATTCACAGTGGTTGTACATTCTGTCATACCCTGTTCTATTGTGGAAACTCTCTGATCCATAACATGTAAATCAGAATTAATTTTGTGAAATAGGGAGGAAAGATCTGACATTAGAGATGATTGAAGCGATATGAGCATATCTTTCAAAACCGTATCCATGACAGGCTGCCCTGAGGTGGGGAATGATGCCATGGAACTGTGCAGGGCCTGGTTGGATAGAAGTGGAGGAAAGGCCTGCGACTCAATTATTGCCTGAGGCAGCTGTGAGAGCGATGGATCCATTCTCATTTTGGCTTTAGCTGGGCTACCTGTGAGGGGGTCTATATCTGTCCCCTGTGCGGGGGGTCCAGGGGTAATGCTGAGGTAAATATTTATTTGTCGCCATTTTGAGTGTCACTGACCTGTTCCTCAGGCGGAAACATGAAGGTGGTCAATTTCTTAGGCTTGTGATCTCCGATCCGTTTGCGGGACATGATCAATCGGGTCTTGTGGTAGCTGTGGGGTAAAGATGGAGTGATTTCTCAATTTTTGTTGGGCAGGAGTCGATCCGTAATTCTCCCTCACTGCAGAGCTAACAGATTAGCTATCCATCTTCGGTGCTGGCAAGCCACGCCCCTCCTTGTAAGTGTTTTTAACCCCTTTAGGGCATATTAAAAGTTTTATACTTCTGCACTTAGAGGTGTCTTGTTTGTTTTTCTGTTCCCATTAGAGATTGCTTGTCTCCCTGAGTGCTGCCTAAAGTGTGTGAAGATCTGCTACCCTCTCCAACACAGACTTTATCTGTCAGGATTCAAATTTCAAATTCTTGGAGCGCCCTGGATATACACATTTTTCTAGGAATGGAAAGAGTTCTACCCCCATCTTAGGCCCATTGTTATGAACACATTACAGTATTTGCTGCAAGGCTGATGATTGTTAGAAATTAGAAAGGCACATCTATCCCCAACCATACTGGTCTTAAAAGGCACTTTGATCTATATTCATGAAAAATTATGGTATATACAGTAAATATGGGAAAGGAGAGACATTTCGGGCCAGATTCAGATACAAAAATGTATCTTTCCGGCGGTGTAGCGTTTCCTCTTTACACTACGCCGCCGCAAATATTATGGGCAAGTGCCTTATTCAGAAAGCACTTGCTCCATAATATGCGGCGGCTTAGCGTAAAGTGCACGGTGTAAGGCCGCGCAATTCGAATTGCTGAAGTGGGTTGCGTTATTCATGTAAATGTAGACGTTCCCAGTACGCATGCACGAAATCACGTTGCTTTTTCTCAATGTAAACGATGTGAACGTAACTAACGTCAAGCCCCATTCCCGAACGATTTACGCAAACAACGTAACCGATGTACAATTCGACGCGGTCCCGACGTCCATACTTAACATTGGCTGCGCCTGCTATAGCAGGGGTAACTTTTCGCCGGTCTAACACTTACGCAAATACGTAAAATACGATGCGCCGTCGCAAGTACGCTCGTGAATCAGCGTAAATAGCTAATTTGCATAATTTACGCAAAAAAACGACGGAAGCGCCACCTAGTGGCCAGCGTAAATATGCAACTTAAGATTTGACAGTGTAAGCGAATTACGCCGCTCGTATCTTAGGAGAAAGCCGGCGTATCTTGTTTTCTGAATACAGAAAACAGATACGCCGGTTATTCTTAGTATTTACGTGGCGTATCTATAGATACGCCGACGTAAATACTTTCTGAATCTGGCCCTTCATATGTACTGGGACCCATGCAAACTAGCTGATAAGAAGTAGCTTTATACTCTTTTCTAATTAGATATTCGTGGTAGGCCTGTTGTCTGAACTCCCTTACTCAAATGTTATACATTCTTTTAGTGCATTCAAATTTGGATGATGTCTTTTTTTTCTCTTTGATAAATAATTCTTAATTTGTCTATGTCTCTGATCACACATTGATACAGGCATTATAGGAAATGTCTTATAAGTTAGCCCACTTTTTCTTATAAAGCCTAAGATTACTTTGTATTTTGTATTCATAGTTTAATTCTGAAACTAAGCCTGATTATTCGGTTTCTAATGTGGAATTTTTTAATCTTCGCACCTTAATTATGTATGTGTTTTTCTATATTTTAAAAACCCAATAAAGATGTATTTGAAAGACAAATATACAATAGTTCATATTAATACTATTTCATTATAGACAGCCTCATTTAAGATTTCTGTCAAACAAACAGAAAACTTTAAAACTATCTTTGTCTGTTGAGTCAGTCAGTTTAGCTAACTCATTGTACTCTGAGAATACTTTGTCATGTATTGAAAGTTTATTTTTGAAACAAAGATATTATATTATCAATTTATTATAAATACAAACATGTAAATAAAAAATGAATAATGTAAAAATAACATAAACTAAAATAAAAATGGTCCACAAACATTATAGTTTCTATTTCAATTGTGTTTTTGACCATGTAGAAAGATAGGTAGAGTGAGGCAAAAAATATACAAACATGCAAGAACAAAAATGGCATATGTTGTAGATTACGGGTCAATCTATGGTAGGTGCGTTCGTTTTAATTTTTCAAGCTTTTTAATACATTTTCTAAACAATTTCTGTACAAAAAATAAATAAATTAAACCTAAAAGAAATCCAATATCCTTGTAATTTGTGTACTAAAATATAATCTCAAACAATGTTATCAGCTTTCCAAGTTATCTTCTGTGACTTACACAACCCATATTGCCTATATAATAATTATGAGTACAGGGGGAGCGATTTCTTACATCAAATTAAGGATAGGATAAGCAAATCAGCTAAAGTTTAGTTTGCCTAAAGAGGGGGTTCACCCTTAAAACTACTCTGTGTGATCCCATCCAGCATACTGGCGTCAGCGCCAGTATGCTGTTTTTTTTTTTTTTTTTTTTTAATCTTCGTACTTACGGTTTAATTGATCATTTTATATTGTGCCTACCGCAGGTGAATGGCGCGTCTATTCAGCGTCACGGCTTGCAAAAATAGCCGACTAGCACTCAGGTATTCCCGGCGCCTGTGCACAGACCTAGGAGCTGACTGCGCAGGCGCCGTATATATCCGAGTCCAATGGCTATGGCGCTTCACGCCCTCCGGCGCCTGCGCAGTCAGCTCCTAGGTCTGTGCGCGGCCGCCGTATAGCGCCGGGAATACCCGAGTACTAGTCGGCTATTTTCGGAAGCCGTGACGCTCCATAGACGCGCCATTTACCTGCGGTAGGCACAATATAAAATGATCAATTAAACCGTAAGTACGAAGATTAAAAAAAAAAAAAAAACAGCATACTGGCGCTGACGCCAGTATGCTGGATGGGATCACACAGAGTAGTTTTAAGGGTGAACCCCCGCTTTAAGGTTTTGGTGAACCAAGTGGGAAGACCATTAACCCCTTTTGACATTTAAAAATATAAAACTCCTTTACAAAACATGCTTTAAAACTTATATTTAAAAAAAAAAACCCAGGGAGGAGTTACCATTAATTTTTCTACCAGACTTTTCTCCATGCTTGCAGCCAAAAAAGGAATGGACATGAGCATGATTATGTCGGAGTTTGGAGGTGGGACTTATCAAAATCTGTAAGTCCACTTTATATAAATGTCAATCATTGTAATAAAAACAAATTGGGACTTAGCTTCTCCAATGTTGCCAATCCAGTTAGCTTGGTTTTCCTGGATCTGGAATTGACACATGAAATGATTTGAAACAAATTGGTAGTAACTCATATTGGCATTATGCTAGTTGCTAGTTGGCTAGGGTCACCAGCAATCATATCAAGCAGGGATTAGAGATGTATAGAACAGTTCGCCGGCGAACATATGCGATGTTCGACCCGCCCCCTATTCGTCATCATTGAGGAAACTTTGACCCTGTAACTCACAGTCAGCAGACACATTCCAGCCAATGTCTCGGGGAGATAATTACCTAAATGTCTTTTAGACTGTGATTAAGGTTCATTGTATGTGTCAAGCTTTGTGGTGCCGAAATGTCTAGCTACTGATTAGATAATTAGCTCAACTGAATGTCATTAGCAAAGGAATGTGTGGGTGGAGAGTTTATTGTTCCTGTGATTAACTGTCACATGCTTGTACTACATAAAAACCTGAGAAGAAACCAATAAAGCATTCATACATTTTGACAACCAGAGAGAACATAGCGTGCATCTTGTCTTTACTCTGGGAAATGGAATGGATCGTGTCTGCCGCATTGTGGAGTGTCGGAGGCTGTCGTGGGTGGATGGAAGTTCGTAAACGGTAGTGACCATTACATTGGTAATTGGCTAGCAGTGGGCTAATTCCATCGCCAGAAGAACAGCTACAAGGGCACAGGACAATGCAGACACCAGTCTCCATAGAAGAGGAATTCCAAAGAAGGTTACAAGAGATGCGGATACAGCACAGAGGACCAGTATCAGAAGAGGTCCTGCTGGGATGGTCGGATGTGATTTGTTGCCAACTCTGGAAGGAAGTCACGTGAAGTGACGCAACGCGTAAGGTCAACCGGAAGTGACGTGATACCCTGACCGTCCAAACCGGAAGTGCCATTTGTTTGGTGTTTTTACCCTTTTTTTTCCTGTAAGTGTGTTCGCTTGAATAAATTTACCTTTTAAGTTGACATACTTCACTATTTGAGCTTTATTTTCTCCTTGAAACATCCGTTACACATTTGACCGGACGTCGAATGTGGCAGAAACTGGCTGAGGGATTCCTTTGAAGAAGGCTATCGTAAGGATCATCACTGCACCTGTTCAATGCCTCTTTCTTCCTTGTGGAAGGTAAGCGCTCTGTGAGCACATTTCCATCTGTGAAGTTCCATTTGGATGAGTTCGCTTATATGGACAGAAGCCTTATCACTGAAATTTTGTTTTTGCTTTCACCGGATCCACACTTTTTTGAGACACACATTGTATTATTTGGACTATTCACTTTACCACACATGTGGGATTATTTCACTGTTGTTTTTGTATCAGTACTATATTGATATCTATTTTCACTTGTTAGATTTTATATTAGTTTAGTTTAGTTTGCGCTCATCATTATACTTTATTATCTATGGCAGGATACCTTGAAATATTAAAAGTTGTTGGCTTATTCTGAACCACAACCCGTCAATAAGAGTGCTCATTCCTCTGTGTAATAAGCTGTTGAAATGCTAAGTGAAGCCGGGCTTGTGAAATACCTTTCCATTATGTTCTGCAGGTGAATAGATGTTGTCAGAGACGGAATGTCTCAGGGAGATAATTACCTAAATGTCTTTTAGACTGTGATTGAGGTTCATTGTATGTGTCAAGCTTTGCGGTGCCGAAATGTCTAGCTACTGATTAGATAATTAGCTCAACTGAATGTCATTAGCAAAGGAATGTGTGGGTGGAGAGTTCATTGTTCCTGTGATTAACTGTCACATGCTTGTACTACATAAAAACCTGAGAAGAAACCAATAAAGCATTCATACATTTTGACAACCAGAGAGAACGTAGCATGCGTCTCGTCTTTACTCTGGGAAATGGAATGGATCGTGTCTGCCGGATTGTGGAGTGTCGAAAGCTGTCGTGAGTGGATGGAAGGTCGTAAACGGTGGTGACCGTTACAGTGGTTTACAGAGAGAGACCGAGAGAGAGAGAGAGAGAGAGAGTGTAATTTTTTGGAGTTAGATAGGGCAGGCAGGCAGGCAGGCAGGCTAGTCAGTTAGAGTTACAGTGTGTAGAGGATATATATGCATTCCAGGTTTTGTATATATATTTATACACTGTATTGAGTTTAGCTAGACTAGAGGTGCAGGGTGCTGTTTAATCTAAAGGGTTCCAGTGTTGAAAGCTGCTGTGTAATATAAAGGGGTCCAGAGGTGCAGGGTGTTGTGTAATATAAAGGGGTCCAGTGGTGCAGGGTGCTATGTAAAGGGGCCCAGAGCTGTGGGGTGCTGTGTAATGCAAGGGGCCCAGTGGTGCAAGCTGCTGTGTAATATAAAGGGGTCCAGTGGTTCAGGGTGCTATGTAAAGGGGTCCAGAGCTGTGGGGTGCTGTGTAATGTAAGGGGCCCAGTGGTGCAAGCTGCTGTGTAATATTAAGGGGTCCAGTCGGAATTGGAAGGCTCCCCTGCTCCTTTCTTCTATCCCATACGCCCCCCATACAGCCATCGTCATCAGAGGCACCCTCCTGCCACCACTCCGCGGCAATTCCGCCATCCCAGGACTTTTCTGGACATCCGCGCCAGACCTCTCTCAAACGCGGGGCCGCGATCCAGGAAAGACCGCAGCTTCACCTGCGGCCTAACGCCGCGCCGCCTCTCACACCCAGAATCCCCTCCAAGTCACCAGAAACTTCCCAGGAGTTCACCCCCAGCCTCTGCAGGACTCATCCACCCCTGGCTTCAACAACCAGTCCCCCCCTGCTCACCAATCCACCCAGCTGGCTACACACCAGCCTGGGTCCCATGTCCTGCTCCTGGTCGGCGGCCATCTTGGTACACCCCAGCAGCAGTGACAGCTCTCACCCCCCTTTTTCACAACTTAACAGCACTTGATCCAGGGGTTTCGCCCGATCGCCGTTCACGGATCAGGAAGGAATTTTTTCCCCTACCAAAGCAAATTGGCATAGCATGGCTAGGGTTTTTTTGCCTTCCTCTGGATCAAGCTGGGAGGATTCACCGAATCCTCTCTCCATCGCCACCAAAAAAAAACTACTTTGCCCCCGGTGAATGGCGACCATGGCTAATCTGCGGTACTCTGCAGAAACAATTTGGTATCTGAGGAGTTGCGCCGCAATACTGCCAGCCATCACCAAAAAGACCCTAAGAATGGAGCAACTTTTGAAGATCGATCGACGATCGACTGTCAAAAATGTTAGCCATTTACCCCAGCTTAAGCACATTTCATGTGCTTTCATCAACACAAGATCGGCAGTAAAACACCGACTTGAAATACATGATTTCATTCTACAACACGATCTAGATTGCCTCTTCATTACAGAGAGCTGGCTCACAGCCGACTGTAACACCATTCTAGGAGAACTGGTGCCAGAAAACTACCGTATTATAACGGAAAACAGAATAGGGCAAAGAGGAGGAGGCCTGGCAGTGATCCACAAGACTCACCTGAAGATCACTAAACCAGTCCTTCAAAACCCTTTTCCATTCATGAAAACCCTTACTCTGCAACTACAGATAAATTCAAAGGAGACCGTCCACATTCTGCTCTGCTATAGGCCACCGGGCCCAAAATCGCAGCTGCTATCATCATGGACGGATTTCTTCTCCACTTACACCCTCAACAGCAAACATCTTTTGCTGCTCGGGGATTTCAACCTCTGGGCCAATTCCCCACAAGACACCGTTGCCGATGCCTATATTGACCACCTGGAAGATTTAGGGCTACAGCAACTAGTATGTGGACCCACACATACTTCAGGTCACACACTTGATCTTATTTTCAGACAAGATCTGGAAATAAAAATTTTGGAAAATGAAAAGTTGCCATGGACAGACCACCATGCAATTAAATTCATTATTTCCACAATCCCCCCCGCAACAAAAACATCAAATCCAGTGACAACACACTGGACTAGATGTCAGAAGAAGCTCCACTCGGAACTCTTCAAAACCACTTTAAGGAAAAAATAGAAACAACTCAGCCGCATCAAACGGCCGCTGAAATACTGGATGCCATAAATTCGGCCATGCTACAGTCAGCCGACTTGGTAGCACCGAAACGTAAAACCTGCAACCGGAAAAACAACCGCAGCTGGTTTAACAACCAGCTGTCGTTACTGAAGCAAGAACGCAGAAGGGCCGAATCTGCCTGGAAAATAAGTTCTTCAGAGCTAAACCTATCCATCTACAAGGGGGCGACAAGAAAATACCACAAAGAAATTTTCCAAGCCAAGAAAAATTATTTTTCTGAGGCTATCAACGGTGCCCTAAACCGCCCCCGCAAACTCTTCAAGCTGGTCACTCAGACCACGAATCCAGGATGTATTAAAGCCCCCAATGAAGACACACAAGAATTTTGCAATGAAATATCGGATTGCTTCATTAATAAAATCGAGGCAATCCGTGAAAGCATTCAGCATAACAATTCCCCCCTCAGTCCCTCCGGCAGCCTCTCACACAACACCCATAGTAACTCTCCTATATCAGGTAAGTTCACCCTGGAACCCATCTCCATCGAGACCACTAATAATGTCATTTGTACTCTGCGTAATAGCACAGCGCCAAATGACATTATCCCCACAAAACTGCTGAAGGAATGCGCCTACATCCTGGCTCCTCCCATCACGCAGCTTATCAACCAGTCTTTTTTGGAGGGCATAGTACCCTCACAGTTGAAAGAGGGTATAATCCAACCCATCCTGAAGAAACCCTCCCTGGACCCCAAGGACCCACTCCACCGCCGTCCCATAACGAGCCTCAATGTACTCTCAAAGGTAATGGAAAAAGTAGTGGTACAACAGCTGCAACAGCATCTAGATACCCACAAGCTACTTGACCCATTGCAATCAGGGTTCCGTCCCGGACACGGGACTGAAACCGCATTGCTCAAAATATGGGACGATGTTCTCGAGGCCGCAGACGAAGGAGAATCTGGTCTTCTGGTTCTGTTGGACCTAAGCGCAGCTTTCGACACTGTAGACCACAAACTGTTACTGACTCGGCTTGCTGAAGTAGCCAGAGTCGCAGAAGGCGATTTATCTTGGTTCTCCTCTTTTCTGGAAAACCGATCGCAAACAGTGAAGTTAGGACACTTCACATCTGAGAAACGCACAGTAACATGCGGAGTCCCTCAAGGATCGCCCCTGTCACCGGTGCTGTTTAACATCTACCTTCGTCCTCTTTTTGAGATTATCAGCAGCCAAAAACTGCTCTATCACTCATATGCAGACGACACGCAACTGTATTTCCGCATCTGCAACAGAAAGGATCACCACCTCAATCTAGAGACATGCCTCTCTTTGATAGAGGACTGGATGACAAAGAGTTATCTTAAACTCAACGGAGCGAAAACAGAACTCCTCCTGTTTCACGCCAAGCGCAGGAATTAACCTTCAGCAGCATGGACACCCCCGCCTATTCTGGGCAAAATTATCACCCCTAGCGCCAAAGTAAAAAGTCTTGGGGTCATTTTTGACTCCTACATGACAATGGACGCACAAATAGGGTCAGTAGTCAGCGGATCTCACCATCTGCTGCGCCTACTACGCAGACTTAGTCAGTTCATCCCCAAAGAAGATTTAGCGGTCGTGGTGGGAGCAATTGTAAACTCCAGGCTGGATTATGCAAATGCCCTTTACCTCGGACTCCCCAAGTACCAAATCGCTCGTCTGCAAGTCGTTCAGAATATGGCCGCCAGACTTGTGACTGGGAAAAAACCATGGGAATCCATCTCACCTTCACTGAGATCCCTTCACTGGTTACCAGTTAAAGACAGAATTGCTTTCAAAGCTCTCTGTCTTACGCATAGATGTATTCATGGGAATGCCCCCCTGTACTTATGCGAAAAAATAAAAGTTCATAATCCCAATCGCATTTTGCGATCCACCAATCAAAACCTGCTCCAGGTTCCGAAAGCCAACTACAAGACCAAAGGAGAAAGAAGATTCGCGATCCAAGGTCCCAGACTATGGAACGCTTTACCAACCAGCATTCGGTTGGAGGAGAACCACCTAGCATTCAGGAAAAAGGTCAAGACTCATCTCTTTTGATATCAAAGGAGACAGGAACAACAAGCGCCCAGAGGCGATTCAGTTCGCATTTGCTGCGCTATATACGTTTTTCATTCATTCATTCATTCATTCATTCATTCAGTCATGCAGGGTGCTATGTTAAGGGGTCCAGAGCTGTGGGGTGCTGTGTAATGTAAGGGGCCCAGTGGTGCAAGCTGCTGTGTGATATAAAGGGGCCCAGAAGTGCAGGGTGCTGTGTAATATAAAGGGTTACAATGGTGCAGGGTGCTATGTAGAAGGACGCAGAGCTGTGGGGTGTTTTGTAATGTAAGGGGCCCAGTGGTGCAAGCTGCTGTGTAATATAACGGGGTCCAGTGGTGCAAGGTGCTATGTAAAGGGGTCCAGAGCTGTTGGGTGCTGTGTAATGTAAGGGGCCCAGCGGTGCAAGCTGCTGTGTAATATAAAGGGGCCCAGAGGTGCAGGGTGCTGTGTAATATAAAGGGGTCCAGTGGTGCAGGGTGCTATGTAGAAGGGCCCAGAGCTGTGGGGTGCTGTGTAATATAAGGGGCCCAGTGGTGCAAGCTGCTGTGTAATATAAAGGGGTCCAGAGGTGCAGGGTGCTATGAAAAGGGGTCCAGAGCTGTGGGGTGCTGTGTAATGTAAGGGGCCCAGTGGTGCAAGCTGCTGTGTAATATAAAGCGGCCCAGAGGTGCCGGGTGCTGTGTAATATAAAGGGGTCTAGTGATGCAGGGTGCTATGTAAAGGGGTCCAGAGCTGTAGGGTGCTGTGTAATGTAAGGGGCCCAGTGGTGCAAGCTGCTGTGTAATATAAAGGGGTCCAGAGTGCTATGTAAAGGGGTCCAGACCTGTGGGGTGCTGTGTAATGTAAGGGGCCCAGTGGTGCAAGCAGCTGTGTAATATAGGATAAAGGGAAAACCGCCGCTCCAGACGACACTCTTCAGTGGTGAGTAAAGTTCAAAAACCCAAATGGGTGCAGGCAATGCGTGGTGCAATATAAGGAAAGAAAAATGGACAGCCGCACTCCAATGGATGAAAAGACTTAAAAATAGTGCCTGTTTATTCCAGTCAAAAAACTAAAACAGCAAAAACAGCAAACAGTGGGGTAACAAAAGCTGACGCGTTTCACATCGACAACCGATGCTTAGTCATAGCTAAACAAGCTATGACTAAGCATCGGTTAGATGGCTTAGGCTATAAGATTGCCAAGACTCTCAAAAACTGAGCTGCAGCACGATGGCCAAGACCATGCAGTAGTTTAACCACTTAAGACCCGGACCAATACGCTGGTAAATGACCCAAGGTGTTTTTGCGATTCGGCACTGCGTCGCTTTAACAGACAATTGCGCGGTCGTGCGACGTGGCTCCCAAACAAAATTTGCGTCCTTTTCTTCCCACAAATAGAGCTTTCTTTTGGTGGTATTTGATCACCTCTGCGATTTTTATTTTTTGCGCTATATACAAAAATAGAGCGACATTTTTGAAAAAAAAACACTATTTTTTACTTTTTGTTAAAAAAAAATCAAATTGACTAAATTTTAGTCAAACATTTAGGCCAAAATTTATTTAGCCACATGTCTTTAGTAAAAAAAAAAAATCGCAATAAAAAAAAATAGCTACCTAGCGGGAACAGCGACACTAATACAGCGATCAGAAAAATGATCGCTTAGTGACGCTGGCAATAGGGAGTGAAAGGGTTAACTAGGGCGGTGATCAGGGGGTTAAAACTTTATTAGGGGGGGTGGGGGGGCTATCCTGAACCTAACACTAACTGTTTTTTACAGTGCCTGTCACACTGACACTAAATGCAGTGATTAAATCACTGCATTCAGTAACACTGTGACAGGGGGGTGGGGGGGGCGATCACAAGGGGTTAATATGCCTATGTGAGTGTGTGTCAGTGTTGTGTTGGTGCACACTTACTTGTGATGTCTTCTCTCATCAGCAGCGCTGGGAAACAGTGCTGCGATGAGAGAATACATCATTTCCTCCTTCCTGTGTAAACACAGGAGGAGGAAGTGACAGGCTGGGAGCGCGCTCCCATTGGCTGGGAGCGATCGCGGGGGGGGGCGGATATCACGGACATCCGCCCGCAGATCCCGGATCGCTCCCAGAGGTAGGGAGACCCCCGCACGCCGCGGAGGGGGTCCCGATGGGACCCCCGAACCGCACTCAGGCGGGGACGTAAATTTACGCCCTTGTGCCTGTACGAGCCATGTTGTGGCCGTATATGTGCGTGCGGGGGTCTTTAAGTGGTTAACAGAATAGGTTCCACTCAGTACTGGCTTTGCCATGGTTGAGCAAAAAAGTTGAGTGCATGTGCCATATCCAGAGCTTGTCTTTGAGAAATGGATGTATGAGTGCTGCCAGCATTGCTGCACAGGTTTAAGGGGTGGGGGATCAGCCTGTCTGTGCTCAGACCATATGCTGCACACTGCATCAAATTGGTATGCATATCTGTGATCCCAGAAAGAAGGAAGCCTCTTCTAAATATGATGCACAATTAAGCCCACAAACAGTTTGCTGTTTTACCAGGCCATTTTTTTGTGATACAGCACTGTGTTACTTTAACTGACAATTGCACGATCATGCAACACTGTACCCAAACAAAATGTATGTCCATTTTCCCACAAATAGAGCTTTCTTTTGGTAGTATTCAATCACCACAATCTGACAATTTTGAATATTTTTTTTTTGTTTACGTTCTGCTATAAAACATATACAATAAAAAAAAAAAAAAAAATCTTCATCAATTTAGGCCCATATGTATTTTGCTATATATTTCTGGATAAAAATCCCAATAATCATATATTAATTGGTTTGTGCAAAA
This sequence comes from Rana kukunoris, assembly GCA_029574335.1. Lineage (NCBI taxonomy): Eukaryota > Metazoa > Chordata > Amphibia > Anura > Ranidae > Rana > Rana kukunoris. Next base: position 284,534,131 of record CM056052.1, read on the forward strand.
GTTATAGCGTTTATAGGAATTTATTTTTATTATTTACTAGTAATGGTGGTGATCAGTGACTTATAGCAAGACATTGCGGTGGACAGTCCAGACACTAACTGACATGTTTTACACTTTTTGGGGACCAGTTACACTTATACAGTGATCAGTGGTAAAAATATGCACTGTCAGGCCTTGTACACACGAGGAAATAAATCCGCTGAACATGGTCCGACGGACCATTTCAGCCGAAAAATCCGCTCGTGTGTAGGGGCAAACGGACCGTTCTGGCCGGATTCCTCTGGCAGAAAAATTTCAAAGCATGCTTTGAAATTTTTGTGCCGGATAGCTGCCCGTCAGATATGTCCGCTGGTTAGTACGGCAAACCAGCGGACATATCTGCCCGCACATGCGTCGTATCCTGTGAATGGATCCGACGCATGCGCGCGGAAGTGTTTACTTCCTGGTGCGGTGACGTGGCGGCGTCAACGTCACCGCCGCGTCACCGCGCTGTCCGCCGGCGAGGAATTTGATCCGATGGTGTGTACAGCCATCGGATCAAAACATCCCGGCGTAAACATGCGCTGTAAACGGTCCGGGGACCGTTTACAGCGGATAAATCCCATTGTATGTACAAGGCCTCACTGTATTAATAACACTGGCTGGGAAGGGATTAAACATCAGGGGTGATTAAAGGGTTAACTGTGTGCCTAACCAGTGTTTGTGCACTGTGTGGGAGGTACTTTTACTAGGGGAAGGCATTGAGTCTTATTCCTGCTTAGCAGGAACATAGGATCAATGCCTTCCCTACTGACAGAATGATGATCTGACTTGTTTACAATGGCAGATCGCTGTTCTAGCTCTCTGCCTAATGATCAGTGGGTGCTGGCAGACATCGAGTCCACCATACCCAAAGATCAGTTCCCACTGTGTACATAAGCCCCCCAGACCCAGAAGTGTCGAATCACGTATTGCCGCAGTATATGTGCGGTGGGTGGTCACAACGTGGTTAAAGGGAAACAGCTGTTTCTTTTCTCCAAGCAAGCCCTTTGATTGGAAACGGAAGGAGAAGCAGAAGACAGAGCTTTTAACTCATTCTGCTCTTTCCTATTATCAGAAAATCTCATCACCTTTACATGCCACTCCTGACTGTCTTACATTGCTGACACTCCCTCTACCAGTCTGAGTGCAGTTATACTGGGGACTTTTATTAGTGGGAATGCTCTATAGCATTCCCAGTATTGTTAATCATTTTTTTATTATTCTTATTAATCAGTGGGAATGTTAAATAGCATTCTCAGTATTGTTATTCGTTTTTTATATTTCTTATTAATTGTATTATTCCGTAAGTTTTTTGCTCTGCGTAACTTCTGCATACTTTCAGCTATTAAGACCATTACATTTTTAAAATGTGCATCTCTTTCAGCTAATGATGGGACTTCTTCAATTTTTTTTTCTACTATTTATACTTTTTAAAATATTAAGCTTTTAGACACTTTTTTTAACATTGAAGTCAATAAGAGCATGCTTCAAACCCTTTAAAATCTTCTCTGCTACCAAAAGTTTCAGCTCCTTCATAGTTTCAGATACAGACACCAACCAAACAATAACATGTTCACAAAATATTCAGCTATCCGGCTATATCTTTTAAGTTTGATATATTTTACAGTATTTTACGGAAAAAAACAACGCTGTCCCGAGGTCCATACTTAACATTGTATACGCCGGACCTACATAACGTTACCCCTCATATAACAGGGGTACGTTTATGCTTACGCAAACAACGTAAACTACGACGAGCGGGTGCAAATACGTTCGAGAATAGGCGTATGTAGCTCATTTGCATATTCAATGCAGAAATCTACGGAAACGACATCTAGCGGCCAGCGTAAATATGCAACTTAGATACGACGGTGTAAGTGATTTACGCCAGTCGGATCTAAGGCAAATCTATGCGTAACTGATTCTAAGAATCAGGCGCATAGATCCGACGCTGCAAAAACAGAGATACGATGGAGTATCTGGAGATACGGCATCGTATCTCCTTTGAGAATCTGGCCCAGTGTGTCAACATGTGCTATCTTCCATCACAGGATTTCTATGTCTGTGCTTCCTGGGTGCAACCCCTTCCTCGCTCTTCAAGTAGGTGAGAGGAAGGGTTTGCACCCCCAATACACATCCATTGATCCCCATGATGGCAGATATCACATGTTGACATTTGGCATGGGATCAGGATAGAAATCCCCATTTTGCTGCACAAAATGTGTGCATCTTCAAATTTTGGCTTGTTCCGGGGTGACATCACCCCATCACATGTGTTTATAATAAGGTTGAACTTTGTAAGTTCCATTGTTTGTAGATATTTACTTGTTTTAAAAAAGCTTGGTTTTAGGCCAAAAAAATGTATTTTTCAACCTGAAAATTTAAAAAAAACACACAATTTTTGTGCACAGAATAAAACCCCCCCAATTTTTTTTTTTTTTGTGTGGCTTCTTCTTTCTATGCTCAATACCAGTTTGTACATTTAAAAGTGAGTGATTACTGTGACAATTGTGGTTATTTACTAAAACAGAGAAATACATTTGGCACTACAAGTGCACTAGGAGAACCAGGGAGACAGATAAAAGAAACACAAGCAAGAATGACAAAACTGGATTTTCAAAGATCAAATTTGGTGTTTATTATTATTATTTTTTTTAAAGAAATATGCTCTGGTATAGCGATGGCCCCCCTACCCGTGAAGTACTGCACGTATCTTTCACAGGGCATCTCGAGCAGTTTGGGGGGGCCAAGCCAGTACGGCCAGTGTCCAGGCCAGTTAGGTTTTCTGAATGTCTGGCCTCAGGTCCAAGGTTAGTAAGGTAGGTCTCAGAATGCATGCGCAAAAAAGTATGCAGCAGCAAAATATTAGACTGTTCAGTTTGTATTCCACCATGTGGATGGCTGTCAGAAACAGGCGGAACTGGCTGGCCATTATCCCAAAGGCATTCTCGACAACCCTCCGGGCTCTGGCCAGCTGGTAATAAAAAACACTCCTCTCCGGGGTGAGGGTCCTCTGGGGAAATGGCCTCTTGAGGTGTGGTCCAAACCCAAAAGCTTCATCCGTGACAAACACAAAAGGGAGTCCCTCCACATTATCTTCATCCTGTGGCAGTGCCAGGCCACCAGTCTGGAGACGTTGGGCACACTTTGTTTGCGCCAATACTCTGCCATCGGACATCCAGCCGTTCTTCTCCACGTCCACATACAGAAACTCGTACTGTGCCGACACCACCGCCATCAACACTATACTATGAAAACCTTTATAGTTAAAATAGTATGACCCCGAACAGGGTGGCGGCACTATGCGGACGTGTTTCCCATCAATTGCCCCTCCGCAGTTAGAGAAGTCCCACCACTGGGAAAAATGGGATGCCACAATCTGCCATTCCTGTGGCGTGGAAGGAAACTGTGGAGTCAAACAAAAAGAAAAATTTGTACTTTGGCACATAAACATTGCAATCAGATTACAAAAATAAATTTTAAGGGGTGGGGGCAGAACTACAATGGAGCAGACTAAAAACAAGTTTGAAAAAGACTAGGCTAGGTGTATTTGGGCCTAGGATAGCATGCTGGAGAGGTTAGTGAAGGGAAATATGCATGTAGGCCAAACAAGGAGCATTAAAAGCTTACAGCATGCATGGGGACAAAGGGGACATTCACAGCATATTACAATCATGGTAATTAGGGACTGATGCAATAAATACAAGACATTAGCATATATTAAAGACATAGATAGTAATGTTAAAGGAGAAAACTTACCTTAATATAGTCCTTCTGCATCACTTGAATGGTGGCAGAACACGTCTCCGGGATGATGATCCCAAGCACCTGAGGGGAGATGCCTGTTGAGAACTTGAGGTCCTGCATGCTTCTCCCAGTCACCAGTAGGGTTGCCACCTCATCCCTTTAAAAAGGAACACATCTGAATTACACAGATTCTGAGGCTAATTTAATACAGATAAGGCACCAAGTGAGTTTAATTACCACCTTAATTGGCCACAGAACCTGTGTAATTAATATATGTTCCTTTTTAAAGGGATAAGGTGGCAACTCTAGTCGCCGTGATGGCTTGGCGCATCACAGTGTCCTGCCTTGTGATATAGGGGAGCAGAATATCCAAAAGACGAAGGTGAAAAACGGAGTCCATCATACAGAGAAAGTTCCCAAAATCATCAGCGTTATGGTCCTGCATTTTCCTAAGCATAGGCATATGAGAATATGGTCACACTGGTACAACCAATTCTTGGCCCATGAACTCCTCCTCGCCCTGTTCACGGCCACAGATCGGGTAACATTATGAACTGTAGAAGACAGCTCATACGCAGCACTTACTCGAGAATGAGAACGCACTTCCAACATGGCTTCAAACCGGTCGGCTGATAAAAACGCACTTAAAACAGAATGCACCCAGGAACAGCAAGGCCTATAAAGAACGACCTGAAAAACAGAAATAGAGCGGACAGGAACGCACTGCAAAACAGATACGACCTGACTGCAAGCACTGAAAAACAGATACGAACCCACAAGCACAAACTGAACACCAGAAAACGATCTGCAAAGCACAGAGACTGAAAAGCGTGAATCGGCTCTATCCAAACTTTTACTAACACGCGGTAACACAGAATCTGCAAAAGCAGCCCCAAGGGTGGCGCCATTGGATTTGAACTTCCCCTTTATAGTGCCGTCGTACGTGGTTTACGTGACCGTGTTCTGACACAATCGTTTTTTTAACCGATGGTGTGTAGGCACGACTGATCATCAGTCAGCTTCATCAGATAACTGATGAAAAAATACATCAGTCCATTTTCAACGGATGGACCGATTGGGTGTACAGGGCATAAGACCTTGTGTGAAATATCATTCTTGTTACAAAAAATGCAGTTAACCTTTAAACACATTTGTAATGTTCAAAAATATGAATGAAGGTTGAGAAAGTGAAGCTGGAGGGCCTACTGTATGACCAGTATGTTCACTACTGTAAAGGTATTTCTTTTAGCTTTGTCATTTTGCAACACTTACCTCATAAAGCATGCATGCTAGTAAAATACAATGCCTAAATCCTTGAAACATTCCGATTTATTGAACCTAGCTTATCAAATTTCTAAATCAAATTATTCCCCTGCTCCAGGCTGAATGTTAGTGCAGGACACCATTGCAAGGTACTAATACCCAAAGCTGTTTTCAATTAAATTAGCTGGCGACTTAGGAGTTGTTTACTGTTGTGTGAAATTAAGTGATAAATGTGTGTCAAACAGAAAAGTGTGACATTCTATATTAGAAACATCAAAGAGCGTTTTCATCAGATGTTATTTATCTCTCCAAAGAGCATTTCAAATTTCTAGGTGGACTATTATTATCAAAGGAGACACACACAATTAAACTTTATGAAGAGATGGATATTTTGCAGTCTCTGTCGTTAACAGACTGGTTCTCTTGTGTTCGTTTCAGCAAGTTCATATCAAGGCTGTGTCAGAGTGGTTCTTGTGGTTTATTCCAACCAGGATCCTAAAGAAAATATATAATTGGTTTCCTTGCGCATTCACCTGATATCACATCAACAAATGGATTTGTGTAAAGAATTGATTTAACTCTATAAAACTATTTTCATAGATCAATGACAACATAAGAAACAGCATGTCAATAATTAAAATTAACAGCTGTATGCTATTATGCATTCATTTGGGAAAGCTCACACAATCATTTAAATCGATATATTAATTTTTTTAATTGACCTGTTGTATTATTTAGAGATCCTCCACCCTTGACTTTATTGTATAACATTTCAGTGATCTAGATGAATATGATGTCCCTCGTTAAAAGCTCATTAATGTAATCAATTACATCATCATGCAATAATATCACACAAGGGACACAAAATGCGTTTGATTATGAAAACTGTGCACATATTTTAATTATACAGCTTAGACTTGAGGACTTCTTCATATTCTGGGAAGACAAATCTTCAAAGCATTGGTAAACTTTCCATGAACCTGAAATGTTGAAATTATCATCAGCCCTCAGGATCTGAATGCAAAATTTTGCTTCCTCTGTATCAAAGAGAATATATGATGTGTAGTCTATGGTGAAAATGCTGAAGTTTAAGACAAAACATAAAATATTTAATGTGATAAATAATTTTGCATTGACTGGTATTAGTTTCACTTCAAAGGCCATTACTCAGTGCAGTCATCTTTACATCTAAGCTATTTGTAGTCAGGTGTATAGTAAGTCAAATGAGAGATGTACTGAGGCATCATTTGAATATAATTTATAACCACTTAATTATATTTACAGCAAAATGTCACTTTCTGAATTGTTTTTGTCATGAAAACTTAATACAAATGTAGAGGATCTCAAGCATTTAAAACAATTGGCTGTTTATACAGTATACCATAGCTGAAAAAAAAACTGTCTAGTTATAGATATAGAAAAGTTTGTAGAAAAAATAGAATGCATCTGTCATTAAAACTAGGCATTTCTAAGTTAAAAGAAGAGTGCACTTGCTTAAAAATATCTATGCTGATTGATGTACAGTACTTGTAAATATACAATAAATCCATGTGAGACTTTTTTTTTATTTCATTGCCATCAGGTAGAATAAGACTAACAACTAAAGTATGTAGAAAACTATGGTAATTTTCTGTATGTCATAATGCCTATTTCACTAAAATATGAAATAGTGCAGCCAGTGTTTTGATATACTGGTCCAAAAAAGATCTGTGCTTCTATTTTCAAAGTTTATATTAATATATCTATCTGTATTATAAAATCACTGCATAAACTTATCTCAAAGTATGACCATTTGCAACATGGGCATTTTTAGAATATCCCTCGTTATTTGAATACCTTCTAATAAAAATCCCTATTTGGTTGTCTTGTTTGTCAATGGCTTGACAAACAAAGGGCATGGAAAACTTAGCATTGACTGTGGATAATGTACCAATGCAAATAAATAAATAAATAAATAAATACCATATGGCTAAGAAATGGCTCATCATTTTGTGCAACTTCAAGGGAAAAACACCAATTATTAAAATGTTATGCTTCAGAGCTACCTTTAAGCTATATGTAGGGCTGCAATACAGTATCATTCTTTGGGACAGCATCAGTGACACCATGTTCTGGCATTACATAATTTGTATGTGTTAGGCCGCGTACACACGATCAGTCAATCCGATGAGAAGGGTCCGAAGGACCGTTTTCATCTGTTAACCGATGAAGCTGACTGATGGTCTGATGTGTCTACACACCATCGGTTAAAAAAAACTATCCTGTTAGAATGTGGTGACGTTTACGTGTTTTAACACAACGACGTGCTGAAAAAAATGAAGTTCAATGCTTCCAAGCATGCGTCGACTTGATTCTGAGCATGCACAGCCTTTTAACCGATGCTTTTGCATACTAACGATCGGTTTTGACCCATCGGTCAGGCGTCCATCGGTCACATTTTAAAGCAAGTTCTCTTTTTTTTGACCGAAGGATAACTGACCGATGGGGCCCACACACGATCGGTTTGGACCGATAAAACGGTCCTTTAGTGGCATACCTTGTGGTCATCAGTGGTGGCAATTCCTAGTGGTCCTGGTGGCATCCCTAGTGGTCTGAAGTGGGCATCCTTAGGGGGGCTGTGCTTATAATCAATCAGAGCAGACCCCCCTGACAGGAGAACAGCCGATCGGCTCTCCTCTAATCGCGTCTATCAGACATGAGTGAGGGAAAAAAGCGATACATGGCTTTTCCTGTTTACACTGTGATCAGCCGGACACGGCTGATCACATGGTAAAGAACCTCCATCAGAGGCTCTTTACTGAGATTGGTGTTGCGGTGTGTCAGACTGACACGCCGCACCACTGTTTGCTGCCCCGCGGTTATCCTGAAAGACATCATATGACGTCCAGTTATGATAACTAAACCACCGCTCGTCCATAATTTTGTTATCGGCTGGGTGGGAAGTGGATAAAAACAACCACAACATCTTTTTGGAGAGCAGCCTGTATTTCTCCTGTGGTTACCTCTGGGTTTTTCTTTGTATCCTCAGAAATTCTTCTGCCAGTTGTGGCTGCAATCTTTCTTGGTCTACCTAACCTTGGCTAGGTATCAAACGAGTCCCTAATTTTTCACTTCCTAATAAGTGATTAAACTGTACTGACTGGCATATTTAAGGCTTTTGATAATTTTTTTATATCCGTTTCCATCTTTGTAAAGTTTAATTTCCTTGTTACACAGATGTTTTGACTGTTCTTTTCTACCTCCTCATGGTTCAGTGTCTAGCCTGCTGTGAGAGTTAACAAACTCATTGAGTATTTATACACAGACACTAATTGTGATTTAAAAAATGCCACAAATGTGGCCACAAATTAACCTTTAATTTCCAGTTTAACCTGTGTGTGCCACCTTCTGTGTCTGTACCATGGCCAAACATTCCAGGGTTTGTAAACTTTTTATCAGGACCACTTGGGTGATTTCTGTTACCATTATTATTTACCACTTCAATACCAGACACTTACACTCCTTTCCTGCCCAAGCCAATTTTCAGCTTTCAGCGCTGTCATTGTTTAAATGACAATTGCACAGTCATGCTACACTGAACATTTTTATCATGTTTCCACAAATAGAGCTTTCTTTTGGTGGTATTTGATCACCTTTGTGGATTTTATTTTTTGCTAAACAAAAAAAATTACCGAAAATGTTGAAAAAAAAAAAATGTTTTCTTTTGTTTCGGTTATAAAAAGTTGTAAATAAGTATGTTTTCTCCTTCACAGATGGGCACTGGTAAGGCAGCACTAATGGTCACTGATAAGATGGCATCAATGAGGTGGCACCAATGAGGTGGCACTGATGGGCACTGACGGCACTGGTAGGCGGCACTGATGGGTGGCACTAATATGCAGCACTGATGGGGATTTATAGGCAGCACTGATGGGCACTCATGGCTGGCACTGGGGAGCACTGATGGGGACTGATAGGCAACACTGATTGGCACTGAAAGGCTGCACTGATGGGTACTTGTGAGTGGCACTGATAGGTGGCACTGCTTGGCACCTACAGGCGGCACTGGTGGACACTGAAACGCTTGTCCTTCTATTTATAAACTTTGGTATCAAGTAATCAGTTTATATAATACTGTTGCAGATTAATCAATCTACAATTCTGTTGATTTAGCTCTTTTTTCTTTTCTACCTCGTTCACTGCATAAAACTAAAAAAATCTCTCCTCTGTTTCTTTCTTTCAGCAGTTAGACAATTGATACCAAGATATTGGAAATCTACTATTGTACTTTCAGTTCCGGAGTGGATTGAGACTCTTAATGGTATTATGCATATGGAGGAATTGGTAGCTAAAAACAATGATACTATTTAGAAGTTTAAAGGGGTGTGGCAGACCTGGATAACATTTAAAGACTCATCAAAGTTCTTGGAATTTTATAATTTCTTAGTTCATTGATGCCTGAGTGCATATATTCTGTTCTGTTTTAAATGAGTAGATGTTGAAGAAGAAAGATTTTATACTTTATTTAGTATATTTGTATGAGACCCCCCCCCTTTTTTTCCAGAGTATAGAAGGTTCTTGTGGAGATGTATTATTATGCAATTTGGTTCTGTATAGCACTTAGAATTATAATGGACATATCAGTTATTGGTATGCATTCAGGTTGATTGTATTTGTTTGTGTGTGGTTTTTCTTTTTCTGTTATTTTGTGTTTTTCCCCTTTTTCTTTTTTTTGAAAATCAATACATATATGTATATATGTTGGAGTTAAAATGTAAATGGCTATGATATTTGCATTTGAAAATGGAATTGGATTATAGCCAGCATAAATAAATAATACATAAGCAGCAAAACACAACAACAACAAACATTTTACTATTCCTGAGGAATAATTTTTTGACAAAACCTGTTGAATGGGCTTAGTCTGTGATGTTCTCACATCTAACAGGACAATATTGGCGACCCTACTCCTGATGCATGAAGGTATTGGTGTCCAGCAAGACATGTGTTAAACAGTGCTGTATAGCTCAAGAATGTGTGAGTTATTTTTATACTGTTTTAAAATACATTTTTAAAATGTTTTATGCTATGCAACCCTTTTCCCTCCTATTCTTCTGAATTGCTACTGAAAGGAGAGTGTGCCCATTGGAGAAGGACAAAGGAATAAAGAGAAAGAGAAAGTGAATCTGGCTAATATGCACATTTTGACCAACTTAAAGATAAGTGGTCAATAACACCTGGTGAGTGCTATGCCTTAGGGTTTGCACAGTGGTGAGTAATTCATGAAATTGGTGGAAGATATAGAGGAGAAATTGGAAACTGTTTAAACACATTTTGCACTGGGCACATAATTTCAAGTTGGCCGGTTCTTGCCAAACCAACCACTTTCGGCTGATTTTCGGCCTGTGTGTTGTACCCAGCTTAACTTTTTTAACTCTCTCAATTAAAACACGTACGCTTAGTTTATTACATATAAGCATATTATTATTTGCTTGTCTTACATTGTCATGTTTTACAAAACGTAGCATCAAACAAAGCAACAAATCTGTGTGTTTCCTTTTGTCTCATTTATAAAACTGCAAAAAAACAAACACTTCTTTATCACCTTTCCTAAGTGTAAAGCTGGCTATACACCAATATTTTTTTTTTTGGTCTGCAGGCTAACTAAAGAGAAAATACATCTTTGTCCTTCCACCCTATAAAGTGCGGATGGACGACACCAAGCCTATTGAAATTTGACAGCCTGCCCTGCCAGCTCTAAAGATGCCCAAACAACAGCTGATTGGATGCCTGCTGCATTTCAGCCAACAATTTTCCACCCAGCACTTTTGATTATTCACTTGAGGGATTGTAGGTAGAAAGCGAGGAAACATCCTCTGAGTGTATGTTTTTTATTTTGCATTTCAGCATCTGTGTTGGAGTAACACAGTTCTGAGTGACAGGTGGGAAATAATTCTACATATACAGTTTTTCATATTTTATTTGTAATTATTTATTTTCTTTATTCTACGTGCAGTTATTAATATTAATAATTGAATTTCCTGGAGTGGATGACATTTGTACAGTGAATGTCCATCTTAAGTATGGTAAATTTGGGTTTAAGAAAACAATTTTATTTTTTGCTGACATGCAGGCCTAAAAGGACAATATAACTCTATTTATAAAGCCTGCTTATAACCGAATGTAACAGCTTTTTCACAGTCCAATTACAAAATCTAGAAATATCTTCGTTGTACAAACATATCTAACTCTCTGAGTTCAGCAGTGAAGTAATAAGAGCCATCTGGGCCAATAATTGAAAATCCTCCAACCTTCCAACAACTAATGTACTGTATACTGCAGAATGCTACCATGCCCTGGAAATAATGAATGTAGACAACAATGAAAGATAGTTTGCAAAGCGATTTTTTGCAACACAGTTAGTATGCAAACTAACACCTTCATGAGTATGCGCTAATAGGTGAATTCCACAATTTTTGTAGTTCATATCTGGGAAGAAGATAATTCACCTGTTAGATTTTTCAACAATATCCCTCGGGCCTGAAATTAAGGACTTATGCACACAGTCAAGTATGGCCCTACAGTGTAAAATTTAAGCAAATTTCTTCACCTTGAAGCCACAAATGCTGAGTACAGTTCCCCATAGACATCAATTGCTTTATACAAGTATATACCAGTACTTGCAAAACATGCATGTGGACATACCACCTCAAGTTCAGACCGTCTGCATTTGTGGTTGTACATCCATTTTTCTGCACATATTCATGCAAGTACTGGTGTGCACCTGTGTACAGTCATTGATGTTTATAGGTGGCTGTACACAGCACCTGTGGCATCAATGTGGAGAAATACATCCAAATGTTATGGCCACAGGCGGCCATGTGCATTAGCCCCTAGGGTAATGACAGATATCCTAATTCTGGCCCAGTCCTGCCATAGAAACAAATATAATAGCTTTGGTTTCTGCAACTGGCATGACCTAAGTACATTAAGATTTTCCCTAGAAAAAAAAAAAACATATTTTTAACTTGCTGATATGTGGTCCATTTATAGGGTGCTACCCACATAGGGCCAGATTCTCAAAAGAGATCCGATGGTGTATCTCAATATACACCGTCGTATCTCTGTTTTTTGGCCCGGGTATCTATACGTGTGATTCCTAGAATCACTTACGCATAGATACGGTCTTACACCTGTTGGATCTTAGATGTAATTCTTCTCTGGCCGCTAGGTGGCGTTTACGTTGTTTTCTCATTTGACTATGCAAATGAGCCTGATATGCCGATTCCCGAACGTTTTTGCGCCGCCTCGTAGTCGTTTACGTTTCCGTAAGCGTAAACCTACCCCTGCTATATGAGGGGTAAGTTTACGAAGGTCCGTCGTATGCCATGTTAAGTATGGCGTTGGGACAGCGTCGTCTTTTTTCGTCGTTTTACTAAGTCGTTTACGAATAGGGCTTTACATCAACGACGCTCACGTCGGCTTCATTTACGTTTTCCCTCGTGAGCTGGAGCATGCGCACTGGGCTAATTGTACGGCTGGCGCATGCGCAGTTCGTTTGGCGCGGAGGCGCGCTTAATTTAAATACAAGCCGCCCCCTTTGATTTACACAGCCATACGCCGGGCCATTTACACTACGCCACCACAAATCACGGAGGAAGTGCTTGAGGAATACGGCACTTGCTCCAGTAAGTTGTGGCGGCGTAGTGTAAAAAGCTTACGCGACGCCGCCGCAGGATCTTAGAGAATCTGGCCCATAATTTTTAAAAGATACATTTATTAGGTTCTGCATATAGAAAGGACAGTAAAAAAACACTGATCATACAATACATATCTAAAGAACTAGTATAGTAAACATGGGGTATAGCAAGTAGTACAATATAATCCACACAGCAAAGCCCCGCCTTAAATGGTGACTAAAGCATCCATGAGTACTATACAGCCCTACATATGAAAAGGAGTGAGGTTATCTATGAATACTAGGACCACTAGTCCCCAAGTACAATGCAGGAGACAAGGGATGAAAAAAAAGGAAAACGGAAGTGGGGGAGCACTGAGAGAGAGGAGAGATCAAAAGTAAAGGAGTAAAAAGGTGAGATCCCGAGCCTTATCCCACGCAGTCCATATCTTATTAAATTTTTTGAGACAGTTACAACTTATATATAAGTTTGTATAGTGGGAGGACATTATTAATCAGGGTGCGCCAACTATAGAAGGGGGGTTTGACATCTTCCACTTAAGCAGGATGGCTTTCCTAGCATAGTAAAAAGCATAAAACAAAAACAATCTGGTATGATGTGTATCACAGATGCCCAATAGAAACATGAGTGGATCCATAGGTATTGTCAACCCGCTTACAGTCCCCACCTCAGATGCCACTGCCCTCCAGAAATCTCATAGATGAGGACAAGACTAAACTATGTAAATAAATGTACCCACTGAAGCCCCACATTAGAGCATTAGAGACGGGTAGGATCAGCATTGCCATATATAGACAACACATCAATAGCTGGGTAAAAAATGAATAAAACCTGAATATGTCAGAATTATATCACAATCAACCAGGCAGCGCTGGACATATGCAACATTTAAACTTTAAACAAATAAATATACAAATATTAAATATTGTCCTTGGAATAGAAAAGTTCTTAAATGAAGAATGGCAGTCTTTAATGCAAATATTGGACTGAACAATCCTTATTCAGACAAAGTCCACTATAGCCCAAGATGATAGGTTTGGAAAGACACCGCTTCACGTCTGTGCTCATAGAAGAAAGAGGGGGGTGTGTGAGAAAAGAGAACCCCCTCTTGAGTAGCCTCTTACCGCAAAGAAAATTTATATCAGCGTGTCACAGGTGCAATCTCAGCCTCAATCACTGCTCAGCGTCTCTGAATGGCTCAGGGTTCATACATGAAAAAGATGGTAGGAAACAGACACATAGCGTGATCCTGCTTAAAAATCTTTAATCGCCCAATAAAAACGTCATCCAATACACTCACATGTATAAAACTTTAAAATGGCATATCTCACTGATTTACCCAAATCGGGTCAGGTTAACCACATCACCAAACGCTCATTGCTGGTCAAGCTGCGAGGAGGGGAGTGATCTCTAATGCCGACTGACAATCAGACTGCTTCACTTGGTTCAGCTGAACCAAGTGAAGCAGTCTGATTGTCAGTCGGCATTAGAGATCACTCCCCTCCTCGCAGCTTGACCAGCAATGAGCGTTTGGTGATGTGGTTAACCTGACCCGATTTGGGTAAATCAGTGAGATATGCCATTTTAAAGTTTTATACATGTGAGTGTATTGGATGACGTTTTTATTGGGCGATTAAAGATTTTTAAGCAGGATCACGCTATGTGTCTGTTTCCTACCATCTTTTTCATGTATGAACCCTGAGCCATTCAGAGACGCTGAGCAGTGATTGAGGCTGAGATTGCACCTGTGACACGCTGATATAAATTTTCTTTGCGGTAAGAGGCTACTCAAGAGGGGGTTCTCTTTTCTCACACACCCCCCTCTTTCTTCTATGAGCACAGACGTGAAGCGGTGTCTTTCCAAACCTATCATCTTGGGCTATAGTGGACTTTGTCTGAATAAGGATTGTTCAGTCCAATATTTGCATTAAAGACTGCCATTCTTCATTTAAGAACTTTTCTATTCCAAGGACAATATTTAATATTTGTATATTTATTTGTTTAAAGTTTAAATGTTGCATATGTCCAGCGCTGCCTGGTTGATTGTGATATAATTCTGACATATTCAGGTTTTATTCATTTTTTACCCAGCTATTGATGTGTTAAACTGGTCCGTGAACCAAGTTATAATGGTAGCAGCTGCAGTCATTTAGAGTGGCTAGTTTGGATTTTTGGCTCATTGAATCACCTATTAGTTTTTTTCTTCCAAAAGCGCTTGTAGTGTGTTTTTGCATGGGGGGTTTGCTTTAATACAACGGTTTGATTATATATAGACAACAACCTTTGAGGAGAGTAGTAAGCTCTATAAAGAAATTTCATTTGGACTCATGTATCACTTCTTTAGCTGACAAATATCTATACACACCAGGGTGGAAAATGTAATCAACTGGGGGCTGCATCAATACTCATTAATACTTCTCTTATAGATGATCAAATCTGTTGCATACTGAGATGAAAAAGCTTTGGGTGGCTCCATCTGCCCATGTTGGACAGCTGCATGTTGATTCTTTCTTCTGGGTTTTATCATGTGTGAATTTTGTGAAAGTTTTTGAGGGTAATAAGATACATCACATTTTATTTGTTTTTAGCAAGAAAATAATCATGATGAATATTAAGCAAAATGCACATGGTTATTTCAGCATTGACTCCTGAAAAAATTAACTACAATGAATGCTAGTGCACGCAGACCCAATATACAGTAACCCACATCTATTGTACAAACCAACATATGTATTTTTGTTGAGTGAATGCATACCAAATATGTTCTCCTTAAAATTGCATGTGTCCCCAAAATTAAGAAAAATTACACAGACTGTGTGCAATCAGCTGTTTACCTGGCTTTAACTTGTTTCTCCTGGTCCTGTCAGCGGGGGAAATGCTGATCTTCTGTTCATACAATGTATGAACAGAAGATCAGTGATTTCCCCTAGTGAGTCCACCCCCCCATACAGTTAGAACACACCCAGGAACACTCTTAACCCCTTTCCCGCCCCCTAGTGTTAACCCCTTCACTGCCAATGGCATTTTTATAGTAATACAATGCATTTTTATAGCATTGATCACTAAAAAAAATGCCAATGGTCCCAAAAATGTGTCAAAAGTGTCCGAAGTGCCCGCCATAATGTCGCAGTACTGAAAAAAATGCTGATCGCCGCCATTACTAGTAAAAAAAGTATTAATAAAAATGCCATAAAAATACCCCCTATTTTGTAAACGCTATAACTTTTGCGCAAACCAATCAATAAACGCTTATTGCGATTTTTTTTTTTTACGAAAAATATGTAGAAGAATACGTATCGGCCTAAATTGAGGAAAAAAAATTTTTTTTAGATATATTTTTGGGGGATATTTAACTACTTGAGATCCGCGCTACAGCCGAATGACGGCTCTAGCGCAGATCTAAATTGTCAACAAGCCGTCAATTGACGGCTTGTCACTAGCTGCTTCCCGGCGCGCGCTCCAGAGCGCGCTGCGGGGAAACACTGTGTTGCCTGTGTCCCTTGGACACAGCCAATCACAGATCGCCACGAACGGCCAATCAGAGTGGCCGTTTGCGATGCGATCTGTGCGGCGAATGAGAGATGATCTCATAGATCATCTCTCATTGCCGTTTTACATAGAGACAGCGTTCTGTCTCTGGAGAGCAGGAGACGGATCTGTGTCTCTTGTACATAGAGACACAGATCGGTCACCTCCCCAGTCACCCCCCCTCCCCCCACAGTTATAACACTATGCAGGGAATACATTTAACCCCTTCCTCACCCCCTAGTGTTAACCCCTTCAATGCCAGTCACATTTATACAGTAATTAGTGCATTTTTATAGCACCGATCGCAGTATAAATGTGAATGACGCCAAAAATGTGTCAAAAGTGTCCGATGTGTCCGCCATAACGTCGCAGTCCCAATAAAAATCGCAGATCGCTGCCATTTCTAGTAAAAAAAAAATAATAAAAAATAATTCTGTCCCCTATTTTGTAGGCACTATAAATTTTGCTCAAACCAGACGCTTATTGCAATTTTTTTTTTTACCAAAAATATGTAGAAGAATACGCATCACCCTAAACTGTTTATAGCGCAAAAAATAAAAACTGCAGAGGTGATCAAATACCACCAAAAGAAAGCTCTACTTGTGGGGAAAAAAGGACATCAATTTTGTTTGGGAGCCACGTCGCACGACCGCGCAATTGTCAGTTAAAGCGACGCAGTGCCGGAAGCTGAAATATCACCTGGGCAGGAGGGGGGTATAAGTGCCCAGTAAGCAAGTGGTTAATATAGCAAAAAGTAAAAAAATATTGAATTTTTTTCAAAATTGTCGCTCTATTTTTGTTTATAGCGCAAAAAATAAAAAACGAGAGATGGTCAAATACCACCAAAAGAAAGCTCTATTTGTGGGAAAAAAAGGACGCCAATTTTGTTTGGGAGCCACATCGCAAGACCGCGCAATTGTCAGTTAAAGCGACGTAGTGCCGAATCACAAAAAGTCCTCTGGTCATTGGACAGCAATATGGTCCGGGGGTTAAGTGGTTAAGCTGGGATTTTGACAGCTCTGTATATGGAAATTCCTGGATATTCCTCAATGACCTCCTATTCACCATCCTAATACATATTTTGTGGTCCTGGGCTCCCAGGAAGTGGGGGATGTGACAAGGTGGGGCATCTCTCCTCAAGTCCTATAAAAGTTTTCGGTCAGTTCTACAGCCACAAGGTTCTTAACTGGTTAATCATATGACTACCATCAGTAGGTCTGCTGTACAGTTTTTTTTTTCAAACTTAGAAACTAGTAAGGATTTTAACAATAACACCTACTGGGAGTGTAGCCAATTCAATAATTAAAAGCATTTACAGCATTTTGGAATGATCAATAAAGGAAAGCTAATTTAATAGATAAACATAGTTAATGCTCTTTAAAACAGATCCTGAAATTAGTCGGTGAATCATGGCAATTGTTAAAAACACATTAGTTTTACTTTTAGCTAATGGATAAACACACATCATAGTGAAATGGGTACTAAAGCTTCTAATAGCTTATTATTTAAATATTTTCAGTTAAAAATGTTAAGTTCCAAACAGGTAAAAGTTGAGAAAACTTTCAGTGATAATTATCAAATAAAGTTTATGCTGTACGTCATAACCTAAGATATTTGCTTTACCGAATGAGAGAGAACGCTTTGCTGAATGAGATAAAATCAATAGATTCTCCCTTCCACAATAAGCATGAATATAGAAATCTGTACTGCCAGTTCTTGTATTTAAAGTGGTTTTCCAGGAAAAAAGACAACTCTGTCTTAAATAATAGTACAACATACCCGCCCCCCTATTTTTGGTAATTTGGGGCTTTTTGGTACCCTTTCTGTCATTTTTCTTTTGGACATTCGTCCTATGTCGCCATAGCGAGATATGTTATTTCCACGATAGCATTGTTCCCTCCACCTTCTCCCGCTGCCTTCTTCTATGTGCAGTATGAAACAGGCTGTTAAGCTTGAAGGCTTACTGCCAGTTTCCCTTACTAGCAATGCCGGTGCCTGCACCCGGAGCCGATGGATGGATCAGGTTGGGGTGCCAACATTGTGGGCTCCCTAGACAGGTAAATGTCCTAAACAGTGACTGTACTGTTTGAAGGCTGTCACTGTTTGGCAGACAATTTTTGACCCAGCTCCGGGTTTCAACCGATTCAGCAGAATTCAGGTGAAATTTGAGGTATGTATGGCCAGCCCAACTCTCCTAGATTCAGTATGTTAAACTGTTGTTTAGTAAGAAAATCATTAGAGCTCAGTCATATTTGAAAATCATTTCTCAAGTTGAATGCATAGGCATTCTAGTCTTTGTAAGTAAGCAGGCAGCTGCATAAACTACTCACCAATCCTCACCATCACATCATCATGCCAATATTGAAATCTTTTGGGGCCTTTTGAAAGCCCTACAGAGTAACCTAGCCGAAGATGTTAAAAGGATCCTGCCACTTTGCAGTCTAAAAAAAGATTGAGACCTTTTGCATCATGTGACTGCAGATTTTAGGTGAGTATTTAGGACATTTAATTATTATTTTTTTAATTGCCGCAGTTCTTTGCTAGAGAGGTATTGTTTTTGGCAATGAGATATCCTGTGGTTTTCCACTAACAATGTTCTTACCCCTTATGTGAACCCCTTAATACTCTCCTTTCCCCTAACTCTTTACTTGTAAAATTAGCCCTTAGCTATCATCCTGTGGCGGCTGGTGCTCTATTTTTTGGGGTTGATCTGCAAACAAACTCTCCCCCCATGACTCGCCTGTCTGCCCACCAGCCCCACACTTACCCCATCCAGGTCCCGGGCAGCTTTGGCGGTTTCCCCCTGCATCTCCTCCTTGGCACCTTCCCCCTTGCTTCTGGTCCCAGTCAATACAGTCGCTTCTCCTCTCGGCCAATCAGGTCTTGAATGAATGAATGAATGAAAACTTATATAGCGCGGCACATACGAACTGAATCGCCTCTTGGCGCTTGTTGTTCCTGTCTCCTTTGGTATCAAAAGAGATGAGTCTTGATCTTTCTCCTGAAAGCTAGGTGGTTCTCCTCCAACCGAATGCTGGTTGGTAAAGCGTTCCATAGTCTGGGACCTTGGACCGCAAATCTTCTATCTCCTTTGGACCTGTAGTTGGCTTTCGGTATCTGGAGCAGATTTTGATTGTTGGATCGCAGAACGCGATTGGGATTGTGAGCTTTTATTTTTTCGCATAGATAATGGGGGGCATTCCCATGAACACATCTATGCATTAGACAGAGTGCTTTAAAAGTGATTCTGTCTTTTACTGGTAACCAGTGAAGGGATCTCAGTGAAGGTGAGATTGATTCCCAAGGTTTTTTCCCAGTCACAAGTCTAGCGGCCGCGTTTTGAACGACTTGAAGACGAGCGATTTGGTACTTGGGGAGTCCGAGGTAAAGGGCATTGGCATAGTCCAGTCTGGAGTTTACAATTGTTCCCACCACGACCGCTATGTCTTCTTTGGGGATGAAAGGAGTAAGTCTGCGTAGTAGGCGCAGCAGATGGTGAGATCCGCTGACTACTGACCCTATTTGTGCGTCCATTGTCATGTAGGAGTCGAAAATGACCCCAAGACTTTTGACTTTGGCGCTAGGGGAGATGATGTTGCCCAGAATGGGCGGGGGGGTCCATGTTGTAGCAGGTTGATTCTTACGTTTGGCGTGAAACAGGAGAAGTTCTGTTTTCGCTCCGTTGAGTTTAAGATAACTCTTTGTCATCCAGTCCTCTATCAAAGAGAGGCATGTCTCTAGATTGAGGTGGTGATCCTTTTTATTGCAAATGCGAAAATATAGTTGCGTGTCGTCTGCATATGAATGATAGAGCAGTTTTTGGCTGCTGATGATGTCAAAAAGAGGACGGAGATAGATGTTGAATAACACCGGCGACAGGGGGGATCCTTGAGGGACTCCGCATGATAGTGTGCGTTTCTCAGAAGTGAAAGGTCCTAACTTCACTATTTGAGATCGGTTTTCCAAAAAAGAGGAGAACCAAGATAAATCGCCTTCTGCGACTTTGGCTACTTCCGCTAGCCTTGTCAGTAGAAGCTTATGGTCAACTGTGTCGAAGGCTGCGCTTATGTCCAACAGAACCAGGAGACAAGATTCTCCTTCATCTGCGGCCTCGAGAACGTTGTCCCATATCTTGAGCAATGCTGTTTCCGTCCCGAGTCTGGGCCGGAATCCCGATTGATATGGATCAAGTAGGTTGTGGGTATCTAGATGCTGTTGCAGCTGTTGTACCACTGCTTTCTCCATGACCTTGGAGAGAGCATTTAGGCCTGTTATGGGACAGCGGTGGAGTGGATCCTTAGGGTCCAGGGTGGGTTTCTTCAATATGGGTCGAATGATGCCCTCCTTCAATTTAGAGGGCACTATGCCCTCCCTGAAAGATTGGTTAATAAGCTGCGTGATGGAAGGTGCCAGGATGTCAGCACACTCCTTCAGCAGTTTAGTAGGGATGATATCATTAGGCGCAGTGCTATTACGCAAAGCACCGATGGCATTTTTTGTGGCATCAATAGAAATGGGTTCCAGCTTGAAATTACCTGGTTGTGGTGAATTACTGCAGGAGTTGTGTAGATATTTACGGGGGGGACTACGGGGGGAATTGTTTTGCTGAATGCTTTGCCGGATCCCCTCAATTTTATTAATGAAGTAATCCGATAATTCACTGCAAAATTCTTGAGTGTCTGAATTGGGGGCTTCAAGACATCCTGGATTCATGGTCTGAGTGACCAGCTTGAAAAGTTCGCGGGGGCGGTTGAGGGCACTGTTGATAGCCTCAGAAAAATATTTTTTCTTGGCTTTGTAGATTTCTTTGTGGTATTTTCTTGTACTTGCTTTGTAGATGGAAAGGTTTTCATCTGAGGAGCGTCTTTTCCAGGCTGCTTCCGCCCTTCTGCGCTCTTGCTTCAGTAACGCCAGCTGGTTGTTGAACCAGCTGGAGTTATTTTTCCGGATGTGGGTTTTACGTTTCGGCGCTATTAAGTCAGCTGACTGTAATAGGGCTGTGTTTATGGCCTCCAGTGTTTCTTCAGCCGTTTGATGCGGCTGAATTGGTTTTATTTTTTCCCTTAACGTGGCTTTGAAGAGTTCCGAATGGAGCTTCTTCTGACATCTAGTCCAGTGTGTTGTCACTGGACTTGATGTTTTTGTTAAGGGGGGAAATTCGTAAATAATGAATTTAATTGCATGGTGATCTGTCCATGGCAACGGTTCATTTTCCAAGATTTTTATTTCCAGATCTTGTCTGAAAATAAGATCGAGCGTGTGACCTGAAGCATGTGTGGGCCCACATACTAGTTGCTGAAGCCCTAATCCTTCCAGGTGGTCGATACAGGCGTCGGCAATGGGTTCTTGCGGGGAGTTGGCCCAGAGGTTGAAGTCCCCGAGCAGCAAAAGGTGTTTGCTGTTAAGGGTATAGGTGGAGATAAAGTCCGTCAATGATGGGAGAAGCTGCGATTTTGGGCCGGGTGGTCTATAGCAGAGTAAAATCCGGACGGTCTCCTGGGAGTTTACTTGCAGTTGCAGAGTAAGGGTTTTCATGAATGGAAGAGGGTTTTGAAGGACTGGTTTAGTGATCGCAAGATGAGTCTTATGGATCACCACCAGTCCTCCTCCTCTTTGCCCTATCCTGTTTTCCGTTATAATACGATAGTTTTCTGGCACCAATTCACCTAGAATGGTGTTACAGTCGGCTGTGAGCCAGCTCTCTGTAATAAAGAGACAGTCTAAATCGTATTGTAGGATGAAATCATGGATTTCAAGTCAGTGTTTTACTGCCGATCTTGTGTTGATCAGAGCACATGATATGTGCTTAGGCTGGGGCTGGGGCAAACGGCTGAGATTTTTGATAGTCGATCGACGATCGATTCTCAAAAGTCGCTCATTTCGAAGGGCTTTTTTGGTGATGGCTGATAGTATTGCGGCAAATCGCCTCAGATCCCAAATGGTCTCTGCCGAGTATTGCAGTTTAACCATGGTCGCCAAACACCGGGGGGGGGGGGTGGTGAAGGATAATCAAGGATTAACTGAATCCTCTATCCTGGGTTGGTCCAGAGGAAGGCAAAAAAACCCTAACCGTGCTAAGCCAATATGCTACGGCAGGGAAAAAAAATTCCTTCCTGACCCCTTAAGAGGCGATCGGGTGAACCCTGGATCAAGAAGTAATGGTGTCAAGAATGGGGAGAGTGTGGCTGGGTGTAGCAAAATGGCTGCTGATCAGGTAGCAGGATCCAGGCTGGTGAACTCCCAGCCAGGGTAGATCGGTGCTACAGTGGGGGCCTAGATCGATGGTCGAGGAGTTGAAGGTAACTTTCCAGAGGTATGAGAGGGTTTCTGGGTCGATTTGGGTGTTTTTGTGGCAGTTACAGGGGATGAGAAGCGGCGCGCCGCTAGGCCGCGGTTGAAGCCGCGGCCTTTCCTAGATCGCGGCTGCCGCGATTGATCACAGGCCGGCGCGGAGGTGCGGAAAAAGCGCCTGAAACGAACGGGAATTGCGGGAGATATGTGGCCAATGGGCGGCTTAAGTGGGGATGGTAGAGGTGGTAATGTGGGGGTATAGGAAGGGAGGTCTGGCGAGGGGGAGAGCCGAGGCTTTGAATCAGCTGCAGTGGCTAGTCCTGAGAAGGACGGCCGCCTGCAACCACAGTGAAAATGGCTTACCTGCTGGTTCCCCTGGATCAGGGGTAAAGGAGGACGCCGGGGGGAGCAGGTAGATGGAGCTGGGGCTGGAGCAGGAGCGGGGAGCTGGTAAAATCCCTACCTATCCAGGAGATATGGGCCACACGTCCTACTCCTAGGAGCGTGCGTCTGTAGCTGCTATCTCCTGGTTCTAGCCCTAGGAGAGAGAGAGAGCTGACACGTCCAGCAGTAGACACCTGGACGTGAGAACAGCACAGATAGGGGAGAGAGCAGGTATTCAGGCCCACTTCCTGATTGGCCAGGAGGAGAAGCAGGAAAACAATAGCTAATATTAATTCACTATTGTCACACAACTGGGTGTGCTTGGGGTGCAGTGCTTCAGCCTCAGGCTCTAATCACGTGCTTAAAAAAACAAAACATTGAAACTCATGCGTCTGGCACCCTGCATGTAGATTAGGGGCCAGGTGCATGAATTAGTGGGGCGACACCCCTGCACCCCTAATGGAGCGGTTGCCACTACTATTAACCCACAACACAATTTAAAGTGGAACTAGTATAACAGTCTTATATGAAAAGTCTGTGAACAGGAAGGCTCTGTATTACAGCAGAGATATGTAATGTATTTTCTGCAATAAACCATTGTAACTTCTCATCATCCTCCAAGGAATGTGCACTAAGCTGTGAATGTACAGCTCAATTTATATTATGGCATATTGCCTATGTGTCGGGATGCCTGCACATGCACATAAATTGCACCATCACACACTGGCCCATTAAATTTGTCAATGACGAGGACCCAGAAGAAGCTGAGGAGATTATTCTGGCACCTGTAAAATAGTGGGTGAAGGACAATGGAAGAAAAGATGAGTATGGCTGAGTTTAGTTCAGCTTTAAAGCTTAACCTGACAACATTACATTTAATCTTCACCCTAACCATAATAGTTAGTTTGAC
Source organism: Rana kukunoris (assembly GCA_029574335.1). Taxonomy (NCBI): domain Eukaryota; kingdom Metazoa; phylum Chordata; class Amphibia; order Anura; family Ranidae; genus Rana; species Rana kukunoris. The sequence continues at coordinate 284,557,954 of CM056052.1, forward strand.
CTCTAAAGGCTTAACCCTAAACCCCACAAGAATTAACCCCTAGAGTGTACACTTAACATGAAAGAAATAAACTTGAACTCCAGGGAAACAGCTACATATACATAATATATATATATATATATATAATATATATATATATATATATATATATATATATATATATATATATATATGGAAGATGTTTCACCTATCAATAGAATTGAATACATTTTCTTCTAGTCAAGAGATTTAAAAAGCTTTTACAGGCAAGATAGGAGACCTGATTTTTTTTGTAAACTCTTGTCTTGTAGGACAACCTATTCAGTTTAAATTAGAAATGAAAGGCAAACCATTTGTGTAAAGATATAAAAACAAATGTAAATACCTTTTTCTCTTTTTTTATAAGTGATCATATTCCATCTGATCTCATTTAGCTAGGAGATCAGAAACAGTAGGGAGCTGATCTTCCCAGTGTATGGCTGTGTGTGGGGGGGGGGGGATTGTCAGGGCAAGTCTGATCATTGAAGGTGTGGATACAAATTGTGTAGCACTAAATATAGACATATATAAAATAAAATACAATACGTCCGTATATTATAAAGAATATAGGTGAATCATGAATAAAGTCAATATACACCAAGTGAAAAAAGTATCCAAATATAAACAGTATGATTGATATCCAATAATGGTGGGCAAAAGTGCTCTATGTAGGCAAGTGTTGTCCTAAAAGGTATCTTGCTTGGTGACAGTGAAAAAAGACCTTCACCTGCTGAAAGAATGGAGGCTTACCGGATCAAATGGACTCTACAAGCAGTATATACTTGAGAGTCATATGGGCTTTAAGACATCCAACATTGGTCAGGGCCTCATCGAATTGCAGGTAACAAAGATGTGCATCTACGCTGATCACACGATCAAACCAAAATCCCCGCGGACAGACAGCGTGGTGACGTGGCGGTGATGTTGACGCCGCCATGTCATCACTCCAGGAAGTAAAATACTTCCACGCATGCGTCGAATCCATTCGGCGCATACGGGAGATTTTTGTCCGCTGGTTAGGCTTACTAACCAGCAGACATGTCGGACGGATGCTTTAAAACTTGTCTGCTGGAAAAACCTGTCTGCTCGCCCGTACACACGATCGGATTTGTCTGCTGAAACGGTCCGTCGGACCGGTTTCAGCAGATAAATTTGATCGTGTGTACGCGACCTTATAGGAAATTTTAGGGATTGGGCTTAAATCTCTAGTATGTACCCCATAAAACACTTGACCTGTAATCTATGATTTGCATAGTGAAAAGTGGATTCCAGGTAGTTAAAAGAGGTGCACAGTGTTACTTTTGATGTCAAGTTTCAATTTAGTTTTAGTCCTAGAATTTTGACTAAAATGCTATTTTAGTCATATTTTAGTCATCTTAATTGTTTTAGTCACATTTTAATCGACTAAAACCACCAGTACATTTTAGTAAACTAAAACCTCCAGTACATATTTATCCATTAAAATCTATAGTAAGTTTCATTTGACTAAAATCTAATGGGTTTAGTTCAAATGTAATGCATTATTTAACCACCTCATTACTGGGCACTTTCACCCCTTTCTTTCCAGACCAATTTTCAGCTTTCCATGCTCTTGCAATTTCAATGACAATGACTTAGTCATGCTACACTGTACACAAATTAAATGTTTATCTTTTTATTTACACAAATAGAGCTTTCTTTTGGTGGCATTTGTTTACCACTGTTTTTTTTTTTTTTTTGCGATATAAGCGGAAAAAAGAGCAAACATTTTGAAAAAAACAACAATATTTTCTACTTTCAGGTTTTAAAAGAATCCAAATAATTCAATGTTGTCATAAATTTAGGCCAGAATGTATTCTGTTACATGTCTTTGGTAAAAAAAATACTCATAAGTGTATGATAATAGGTTTTTGTGAAAGTTATAGAGTCTACAGGCTATGCTATCAGTGAAAATTTATCAATCCTGATGTAATGACAGCCATCTAATTTCTTTTTTTATTCAAAGATTTTTATTTCGTTTTCAAAGGTAATACAGAGTACAAATAAATTGCAGACGTCGTGCAATGACGTTGAGGAATCAAATCAGAAGAAATACATTAGTAAAGTGAAAGTATTCTTAAAAAAGGTGTCAGGTAATACATCGTAGCGTATTGGGCACAGTGGACTTTAGATAGACGTTGGTACCTGCCCTCTGATGTGGCACCCCTTATGGGAACTCTAGTGGCACACGAGAGGATAGGTGATGTAAAACAAGGGTCCACTGTGCGTCATTGTTGGACCTTAACATAACTGGTACGGTACATTGTCCAAAAAGGAATCAGTAAACAGGAGATAATACTGTGAACAACATGGGTACTGCTCATTCAAGAAAAGTGGTAGAAGAGTGCGGTGCCCTATCGTTGTATGGTGGGTACAGTCTCTGTCCAGTCGATCCAGGGCTGCCAGAGGGCCCTAGTTTTGAGAGAGCGGCCGGTGCTGGCTGCCGTGACTGTCTCGTAGCTAAAGTGCAATGTCACAATTTCTATCACCTGTGTCACGGTAAGGATCGTGTCCGATTTCCAATGTCTCGCAATGTTAAGTCTGGCTGCCAGGAGAATATGTGTGGTTAAATGTCTCGCAGGATAGGGGATTTCGTCTATGGTTAGATTGAGAATCGCTAGGGCAGGTGATTTGGGTACCTTGACGTTGGTCACATCGGAAATTAGTTGGAAAATGTCAGTCCAGTAGTTGGTGATATCAGGACATTTCCAGAAGATGTGAAACAGGTCCCCTTTGGAGATTTTGCATCTCCAACAGGTGTTGGGATAGTTATCGCTGAATGAAGCTAACTTTGAGGGGGTGAGATACCACCTGAGGGAAATTTTCTGAGTTAGTTCCCAGAGGGCCGAGGATTTAGTGGCCTTGTAGGCAGATTTAAAGGCATATTGCCATTGGTTTTCCGTAAAGGTGTGTGAAAGGTCAGATTCCCATTTGAGGTGAGGGATCAGTTTGGAGAAGGTGGATTTGGCGTGTAAGACGTTGTAGAAATGAGATATGCCCTTAATTTTTGAGTCGGGATCAGTGAGATAATCCCACGTTTTGAATGGGATACAGTAAAGGGTAGTAGGCATGGTGTTTAAACAGTGACATATTCTGAGATGGGTAAAGCAGTCGAAGTCTGGGAGGTCATATTCTGTCTGTAGCTGGACGAAAGGTTTGGGGCGGTCTTCATGCAACAGATCTTGGAGATGGTGGATCCCTTTGAGGGACCACCTTGTAAGTGGCAAGTCAGGTAGAAGGAAATGCAGGGATTCCAAGGGAATGGGGGGTTGATATGCTGTAGGGTCAGACGTGTGTAAGGAGACCAGCTTTCCCCATGCTTGAGCTGATGCTTTAACAGGCGGCGGCAAGGATGGTGGAACCTGTGTGCCTAAAGGGGTGCTTAGAAGCCAGTTTATTAGATTGGGTTTAGCAAGTGAGTGGTTTTCTATTTGGCCCCAGGTTGGATTCCTGTGTGGTTGGAACCACCCGGGTAGTTGAGCTAAAATGGCTGCTGTGTGGTAGTCTCTGAAGTCTATCGACCCCGTGCCCCCTATGAACTTGTGTTTGACCAGTGTCGAGTGGGCGCACCTGGGTTTCTTCCCGTTCCATAGGAATTTGTTATACAGTGTTTGGAGCGATTGGAAGAAAGAGGCAGGAAGAGGTATGGGGAGGGTCCTAAATAAATATAAAATTTGGGGTAGGCACATCATTTTGAAGGCTGCCAGCCTTCCTGACCAAGAAAGCTCCTGTTTCGCTATAGATTGGGAGGTCTTTTGGACGGTTTGTAGAAGTGGGAGAAAGTTGCAGGAGTAGAGGTTTTTAAGTGTTCTCGGTAATTGGGTGCCTAAGTACGAGATGTCTTTGTGAGCCCATGCGAATGGGTGTTGAAGTTGGAGGAGATTTCTAGTTGTGGCATCAATGTTAATGTCTAGTATGAACGACTTAGTTGTGTTCACTTTGTAGTAGGATACCGAGCTGAACCTTTGCAATAACTTTTGTATTTCCGCTAGGGAGGAGGTGGGGTTAGTGAGGATAAGGATAATATCATCCGCGAATAAGCTAATTTTGTGTGAGTGGGAGCCAATTTGGAGGCCTGAGATGGTGCTACAAGAGCGGACATGGGCAGCCAGGGGTTCCATGAGCATGTTGAAGATCAGTGGGGATAGGGGACACCCCTGGCGTGTGCCATTCGTTATGGGGAAAGGGCAGGAGAGCATGCCTTCAGTAAATACTTGGGCCGTAGGGTTGGTGTATAGTGCTAAGATGGCGTTTCGGATTAGGCCCTTGAAGCCAAATTTATGGAGGACAGCTTCAAGGTACGTCCAGTGAACCCTGTCGAACGCCTTCTCTGCATCCAAAGATAGGAGCAGAGAAGGCGTTCCGGTGGATTCCGCGTGGTGGATCAGATTAAGCATTCTCCTGGTAGCATCGGATGCTTGCCTGCCTTTCGTAAATCCTGTTTGGTCCTTGTGAATGAGGTCTGGCATGATTGCAATCAGTCGTGTGGCTATGGTCTTGGCATAAATTTTAAGGTCAAGGTTGAGGAGGGAAATTGGGCGGAAATTTTGAGGAACATTTGGGTCCTTTCCTGGTTTCGGCAGGGTTATGATCAGTGCCTTTAAATATTCAGTCGGAAAAGAGGCCAAAGAGGCAGCATTATTGAACACAGTGGTAAGGTGAGGTACAAGGTCGGAGGAGAATTGTTTGTAGTATTCTCCTGTCAGACCGTCCGGGCCAGGTGCTTTACCACTGGGCAGGGAGTCTATTGCTCTACTAACTTCTAGTGTAGTGATCGGAGCATTGAGCATTTCTAGATGTTGTACAGTCAAGGAAGGGAGATCAATGGTCTGGAGAAAGTGGTCAATGTCTGTTTGTGTGGGTTGCGTGGTGTTGGGGTCTCGCTTCAGATTATATAGGTCACCATAATAAGTACTGAACGCGTCAGCTATGTCCTGTGGGTTTGTCAGGGAGAGGTTTGTGTGGGGGTGGAGGAGCTGATGTATCTTAGTTTTGGTCCGCCTGCCTTTTATGCGTTGTGCCAATTTCTTCCCTGCTTTGTTAGAGGTAGAGTATGAGGACGCTTTGAGTTTCCTCTGGAGGAACTCGTAGGAATGGAGGAGCAAGGTTTTCAATTCATGTCTAAGTGACAGTAGGAGCTTCGTCTGCGTGTCTGTGGGGTTAGTCTTGTGGGACGTCTCTAATGTCGCTATCTGAGCTGTCAAGTTGTCTATACGTTGCACTCTCTCTTTCTTATGACGCGAGCTCAGGGATAGTAACTGTCCCCGCATATACGCTTTGTGGGCACTCCACACCACCGCAGGGTCAGACACGGAGCCAGTGTTTATTTGGAAAAAGTCAGTGATCTGTTCACGGATCACTGGCGCGTGTTTGTCACTTTGGAGTAGGTAGTTGTTAGCCCTCCAAAGGAATGTGTTTCGTTGCATGTTGGAATCTTCAATTGATATTGAAATTGGGGCGTGGTCTGACCATGTTGTGGTGTGGATCTTAGACATGTATACCTTCTGCAAAAGCCATTTGTCAGACAGAAAAAGGTCTATTCTAGAATATGTGCGGTGTCTGGAAGAAAAAAAGGTGAAGTCCTTCTCAGAGCCATGTTGACAGCGCCAAATATCGTACAGGTCAAATTTTAAAAGGAAAGCCTTCAGAGGCGATTCTCGCCTCTTTGCTGTAGAGGTGGAGTCTAAAAGAATATCCGGGACTAGGTTGAAGTCTCCGCATACTATCAGTTGTCCTTTTTGAACAGATTTCACGGTGGTAAGCACTTTGCGGAAGAACTTCAATTGACGTAAGTTGGGGGCATAAACATTCACGAGGGTGTAGGTGATTTGGTTGATGTCAAAAACTAAAATCAGAAAGCGCCCATCTGGGTCCGCAATGGATGCCGATAAGTGGAAATCTAAAGATTCCTTAATTGCAATCATAACACCTCTGGACTTGGAGATGTGGGGGGCATGGAAGACGTGTGGGAACTGACGATGGGAACAGAGGTGTAGATCAGGTGGTGTCAGATGCGTTTCCTGAATGCACACTATGTCACTGTGGAGAGTCTTAGCGGTTTTCCATAGTGAGTGGCGTTTGGCCGGGTGGTTTAGGCCATTCGCGTTCAGCGATAGAATTGAGAATGGCATTTCGTGTTCGGTAGATTGGGGTGCGATGTGAGATAACACTTACAGTTCTGTGACGGTAATTGATCTGTTGAGGTCCTGGCAGCAGAAACAGTCTCGATAAGGTGCAATCCAGAAGTCCAGGATCAAGCGGAGCAACGACTGTAGGCAGAGCAGTATTGTAGGTTTAGCTATAACAGGAAAAAGGTAAAAATACAAAAAAAAAAAAAAAAAAGAAAAAGAAAAAATACAAGAGCAAAAAAAAGTCAACAACTTGTGGAGGGAGGTGAAAACACTTCTATATCCTCCAAGTGGGGGTATTAAACAGTTAGTAATCCGGGAGAGTAAAGAAACAAAGGTGACAGGCGTCAGGGCCCAGGGGAACTGAGGTACTGTTGATTGGCCGCTTCTTGTGGTAGCATTTACGCCTCTCAAATGTGACTGGAATCCAGGTTGTTACGGGTGGTAGGCACTCTCTTCCCAAGCTGGGCAGCCTGGGGTGGTTCCACCAGTATCCCCCAGTTGTGGAGAAGATGTAGACCTTTAGTTAGCTCAGTGATTATGTGGGTCTGACCATTTCTCACTATAAGGAGGGTAGCCGGGTATCTCCACTTATATTGCACTTTGTGGTTTTGCAGAGCTTTAGTGACTGGGCTCAGTTGCCTGCGGAGCTGAAGGGTGTATTTGGAAAGATCTGGATAAAATTGTATGCCAGCAAAGGGCGCAGGGAGGGGGGGATTTGGCTTTGACCCCCATCATTAAACGTTCCTTAATGTGGTAAAAGTGTATCCTCATCAGGACATCTCTCGGGACAGATGCGGCCAGGTGGGATGGTTTGGCTATTCTGTGGATCCTATCGATGATCACCTCCTGCAGGGATGCGTCGGGCACAATAAGGTGTATTAGCTCCATGGCATATTGTGGTAGGTCCCCAGGTGCAACGTTTTCAGGCACCCCTCTCAATTTAACGTTATTTCTGCGGGACCTGTCCTCCAAATCGGCCAGCTTGGCGCGCATCCATGACTGTTCGTCTTTGAGGTCCCCAAAGTAATCAATTACCTCATTCACTTTGGCTGTGCATTCTGTAATGCCCTCCTCAACATTGACTACTCTGGCGTCCAGGGCCTGTACATCAGAGGTAATCTTGGTAAATAGAGATGCAAGGTCAGTCATGAGGGATGTCTGCAGTGACATTAGCATGTCTTTTAGGGTAGTATCTAGTACTGGTTGGCCTGCTGTGGGGAAGGAGGCCATGGAGGAGTGCAAGGCCTTGCTGGACAGGAGTGGGCCCAAAGCCGGGGCCTCGATTTGCTGCCGCGGCGTCCGCTGCGGCAGCGCGTCCATCCTCATTTTAGATTTGGCAGGGCTGGAGGGGAACATATCACCCTCCTGTGGGTCAGGGAGCTGGTCTGAGGTACCTGCTTTGTGGCGATCTCCCGATCGATCGTCCGGGAGGTCCGTGTAGGAGCCGCGCTGTGCGGCCTGGTCAGCGCCATTTTGTGTGACACCCTGCCTCTCCGCCGGCTTGTAGGCGAATTCGGTCAGTTTGAGAGGCTGGTGCTCCGTGTTCCTCTTCCTGGAGGAGCTCATCGTGTGCCCTGGATTCTGTGGAGTTAGGTTGGGCGGATATAGTGGCGGTTGTGCGGCAATGGCGCGATTTAGTGTCCCCTGGCTGACGAGCTGCAGAGCTAGGCGTCCATCTCCTTCTCCAGCCGGACACGCCCCCGCCATCTAATTTCTTGAGCTTCTAAAATGTCTGGACAGCACAGATACCCCCCAAATGACACCAAGATGATAGTCCAAGGTATTTAGTAAAAGGCATAGTGAGTTTTTTTTTCCCCACAAAATTGTCATATTAACAAGTTATTTCTCACATATGGCATGAATAAACTTGCAATTACACCCCAAAATATATTCTGCTACTCCTCCTGAGTATGGCAATAACACATGTGTGAGACTTTTCCACAGCCTGGCCACATACAGAGGCACAACATGCAGGGAGCACCGTCAGGTGTTCTAGGTGTATTAATTACACAGTTGATACATCAAAAGATTAGGGACCAGGACATATATTCATAGCTCTTGTAAGAGTTAATGAAAGTGACGAGTTCCTCGTCGCCATTTAAGAAACAGCAAACCAACTTACCACAACTTTAACCATTTAATAAAAAGAATGGGACCTCTTTGTTGGGTTGAAGAGGGTCCCATGATATGTAACCAAACAGTGGACAATAGCCTCTAATAATATTAAAATGGAGGTTAACGAACCATTAGAAAATAGAGGAAAAAATTGTAGTAAATTATTGAGAAAAGGCAAACGCTATCATGTATATAATATACCCAATATTATAACTACCGAGATCAATTTAGTCCTAGATGCTTATATGACATAAGAACTAAACATGAATTTAATAACTAACATGCCAATTAGATTGATCATCTAGATAATTTAAATTAAATTGAACAGCAATAAATCATTAGAGACCCTGCAAAAAAGAAGATTTCCACGTTTCAGATGCCAAACCCGGCTAAACGCGGTAACCCGCTTTCAGCAGTGTTTCGTTTACAGCCGTTTTTTATTTTTGCCCGTTTAAAAAAAAAAAAAATTTAAATGCACCAAAATGTGGCAAAACTCAGCTAAACTCAGCTAAACGCGGCATGTAAACGTGGCAAAATGGACGTTTAAAACGTGGGTTACTATCTGTCGAGTTTAATCATTCAGGAGCAGTTGTAAAAATGTCCCGTGTACATGGAACACAACACACAGCATTCTAAGGCTGTTATAGAATATAGCAGGATAAGATTATCTTCTTTAAATAGGAATTCTAATGAGGAAAACTGCTGGGACGATTTTGTAAACCTGTTGCAGGAATATGTCTCCCGTTAGAAACATACTAGGTATCCTTCTTCGATTTTTATTATATGCGTTTGAAAAACAGCCTGTCAGCTAAGCCCATGTCTCTAAAACAGTATTCAGGGAGATTAGTTCATAAGAAACAAACAATATTGTGACAGATCCTGAATACTCCAGGTGGGCACATCCGCCAGACCTGTGTCTCCTGTCCTCCAAACGCACCCGCAGCCTGCAGATTCATCATAACCAGCCCTTAACCCCTCAATCACAAGACAATCCACACAGGTGCTGAGGGTTAAACATGCACTGTTTATCAAATACAAGACATACACTTTTACACACAGTTAGGGACACTCCCCTTAGCTTTGTCATAGAGGGGAGGGGGTAGCGGACAAGGTAGAACCAATAGGAACTGAACACTTGTACATTGAAACAGAAACTACAGATAAACAAAGGGATTATGGTAAGCAGGCACCCTCTCAATACACATCCCCTGCGGAGAGATCTCCTGACCATGTGCCATGAACCAACACAATTAGACACAGCAACAAGAGAGGGGATGGGGGAGAAGGCTTGACCCCAAGTCTCTCAGTCTCTTCTGGACCATAATCTGTGGGTAAGAGGCCCACCCACAGTCCCTTCCAAAACGCACAGTGACAGTGGGTTCTGTCACAGATATATTTTATAAACAAATGCCTTAAACACAGAAAGAAATTATATATACATGTTAAAACCAAGTGGTTATAAGAAAAATAATAACAAAAAGGATAGAAGAAAAAATCTCATATGAATATTCAGTGTAAATTGTAGGAAGAAAGTTCGGCCAATAGCTTGTTGTTAATACCCCAATGCATGGGAATTGCTTAACAAAACTCAACAGGGTAAACTCCCGAAATAACAATGGGCCAGATTCAGCAAGACTTGCGCTGGAGTATATCGATATGCGCCGCGTAACTGTAAAGATGCGCCGTAGTATCTATGCGGCCGTACCCACCAAACTAGATGTGACAGAAAACTGGCTTTTTCCAAACGGCTTAACTTTCTCTCTCGCCAGAGTATCGTAAGCGCATATTTTCGCTTGTCGCATCCGTCGCGCCTATTGATTTGCCATGCAAATATGCAAATGAGGGAGATTTCCCGATTTGCGAACGGATTAGCACCAGACGATGGCTACATGCGCCACGCGTATGTCGTCCATCTGTCGCAAAATTATTCCTACAAATAGCTGCTTTATCTTTACTCCAGACGGCCACAGGTCAGCAGGAGAGCAGCTACAGCAGCAGCGTTACCGACGAAACTAGCAACCTGAACAACCACACTTGCAAGGACAACACCTCTGTGTGACAACATGCCAGGGGCAGCCGTGGTCCTAGCACTACTAATGGGTCCCCCGGAACGGAGGAGGCGGGCACGTGAGAGGATATACCGCACGCGCATGAGCCTCTTTGGCATGGGGGATGAGGAGGTGTATCGCCTCTTCACATTCAGCCCTGATGCAATACTTGAACTAACCACAACCCTGCAGGATGACATCACCAGCCCAACACACTGCTCACAAGCAGTGCAGCCCCTGGTGAAGGTACTGGCAACACTTCATTTCCTTGCAAGTGGATCATTCCAGCGTACAAGTGGAGTGGTGGCTGGGATGTCACAGTCCTCCATGAGCAGATGTGTGCACCAGGTTGTCCCTGCAATCCTCAGACGCATGTCCCACCACTTCATCAGACCAACCACTGAGGAGCTGCGGCTGAAGGCAATGCAGGATTTCTACAGCATTGCCAGATTCCCACGCACCATCGGGGCCATTGATTGCACACATGTGGCACTCCAGCCCCCCAGTGCCACAGAGCACATATACCGCAATCGGAAGCATTGGCATTCCATCAACGTACAGGTGATAGCCGATGCCCAACGCCTCATATGGCACGTCCGTGCCAAACACCCCGGATCCAGCCATGACAGCTTCATATACAATCAGAGCCCCATCCCAATGGAATTCGAACAGAACATGTATGGGGACAGCTGGTTGGTTGGTGAGTGCCATGGGTGGCAGGCATGACTGTCCCCCCCATGATGCTGACATCACAAGGGGCACATGCATGACTAACATCCTCCTGTCTTTTCCCTTACAGGTGACTCTGCATATGCACTGGGACCCCATCTAATGACTCCTTTTTTGGAACCCCCAAACCAGAGGAGAGAGAAGATACAATGAAGCACATATCAAAACTCGTGCAGTGGTGGAGCAAACATTTGGGCTCCTGAAGTCCCGTTTCCGCTGCCTGGATAAGTCTGGGGGGGGCCCTATTGTATTCCCCTACCTTTGTGTGTCAGATCATCGGTGCATGTTGCATTCTGCACAACTTTGCCATGAGAAAGGGCCTGCAGATTGACATACGTGATGACCTGACCCCCCAACCAGACAGCCCCCCCCCCTGCCAGAGGAGACCCATTCAGCTGATGGAAGAGCAGTCAGGAGGGTCCTTGCCGTAGGCATCTTTGGACACTAAACAAAAACATTGATCACACAAACAATGCACGCATGCACACCACTGAGGTCCCTAGATCACACACACCACATCCACATCGCATTGGATTAGCCCAAGTCCCACATGCAGGACTTGGGAGCAGCAACGCCGGCGTCAAGGCCCCAATGATGTCGCTGTCCATTCATACACCATTCACACGTCATTCACACAGCCGTGGGCATAACTTTCACCCTAACGGCCGAGGGTGACACCCCTTACTGGCAGGAGTGCCACCCCCTCACATTCACACACCATTCACACTGTCCCCTGCACTCCTGACCGTGTGCAGTTAAACTTAAAATAGAAAGCTCATAACCTGAGCAAAAATAAAAATAAAAACTCATAACCTGAGCAAAAATAAAAATAAAAAATCCTAACCGGAGCAAAGTTCAAATAAAGAATAAATACTCATAACCTGAGCCAAAAATATACAAAAAAAATGCCCTCATCTGGGCTGACGGGGGCTCTTTCTTGTGGGCCCTCTCTGGCTCCTCAGCTGCCTGGAGTGGGTGGGGGTGGGGGGGCATCTGGAGGTGGCTGATCCCCAGGTGGGCCACTCCTGGCAGGTGTTGGCTGCATGCCCTCCAAGGCCACGGCAATCCGTCTCAGATAGTGGTTGGTCTGGGCCTGCATCCTCAGCTGGCGGGTGACATTATGCCGCTGGTCACGCTGCCTCTGCCTAACCTGTTCCCGGATGGCAGCAGTGTTGGCATGGACGGCTGCAGTGAGGTGCCGAACATCAGCCTGCACCTCCCCCAGGCTGGTCACCACTGCAGCGTAGTTGCAGCTGACGTCCTGCACAGCGTTGGTCAGCTGTGACACGGAGCCCAGGCTGTCAGCCACTCGGTCTAGATGCCCAGCAATCTCCCACATCTGCTGGGTCTGCCTGGCCTGGTCCTGGGGCATTTGGTCATGGACCAAATCTGACACCCCCCTGGTCTTCCGGGTCGCCTTCCTGGGGCCAGGAGATGGTTGTCCCCGGGGGGATGGAGTCGCCCTTGAGGGGCTTCCTAGAATGGGGGAGGGGATTACAGAGGGCCCTGCAGAAGGGGAGGACTCCTCCAAAATTAAAACAAAGTCCTGATCTGTAAAGCCAGGCTCCTCCTCAACCACCTCATCAGGCGAGGTGTGGGCACTCTCCTCCATCTCATGGTGTTCACCACCCAGGGGGTCGGTCTCAGGATGCCGTTGGGGGGTTGGGGTGGACTGGCCGCCGACAGATGATGGCCCAGCTCCGTCATCTGTGGATGACACAAAGCAGACACATGTTGGGTGGTCCCACACACTTGGCACAAGTACCCTCCCCCCCCCCACATGCAGCACACCAAATAGGGGATAAAAAACACTTACCTGTCCTGGAGCCTTCCTCCACGGAATCATATCCCGGGACCCGCTCCAACTGCTCCCTCTCCAGGCTGCGGGCGACCACCTTCTCCTCCGTGGTCAGGCTGACTGCACATGGGGGTCCACCACCCGTGCCCCTCTCATGCCTCCTGATGGTGGCCACCTTGCCCCGGACTTTGCGCCTCAGATCATTAATTTTCTTGCCGATATCGGCAGCAGTCTGGGTGGAGTAGCCCAAATCATTGACCCTGCCAGCAATGGACTCCAGGATGCCCTGCTTCCTATCCCAGCTGGTCTTCCGACTTTTCCTGACGTGGAGAAAGTCGTTATACGTCTCCATAGCGGAGATCACTAGGGTGAGCTCCTGGGCATTAAAATTGAGGTTTCTCCTCTCTTTGGGGGGAACGGGAGCAGCCATCATACAGCAAAAGTTACTTCCCTGGGGTGGGGGAAACGGGATATACTTTTGCGCCGGAAAGGCGCATCTGCAGCTGCTTTTATACGCGCAACGGAAGACATTGCGCTGGCGTTTCCCATGAAGTGGTGCCGACGGAAGTTGTGAGCATGCGCACAGGGGAGCGAGGGGAGCCCTCCCTCACTGCGCATGCTCCGTGGATGATGCGATGAACGTAAGTCACTGCGCTGGGCTCCGCCCATCATTTACATATGATCACACCCACTTCCACTTGCGTCGGGTTGCGCCAGCAACTGGACTTGACTCACTAGTTCGCGTCAGCATAACGTATATGCGCTGCGCTACGCCGGATAAAATATGCGCGCATCTACCTGAATCTGGCCCAATGAGTCATTTGCTGGGGTAAATAATGTTTATTGCAAAAAATAAAAAATAACAGCAGACCTAGAAATATCATATGCCTTTCTACTATATTATAATAAAGCTATGGGTTTTAGAAATGGTACAGTAAACAGTCTGTACATAGATAAGCAACATTTAAATGGTGGATAAAAGTGTAAGTAAACAGGAAAATTAATGTCGAAATCTTAAAGTGTAAGTCTTTAACGATCCCATCTGGCTCTGTGAGTGCAGGTTTTGTTGGGATACATCAGGGGTCTCAAACTCAAATTACTTGAGGGCCACAAGACGAGTTTTCATATCCCATGGGGGCCCGCATGCAAACTTCAAAAACAACAGTACTGGTGTCAGCGAATGCATTATTAACCCCCCAACACTGCACACCGACCCTACACTGCACAGGACCCCTACACTGCACACAACCCCTACACTGCACACCGACCACTACACACTGACCACTACACTGCACACCGACCCCTACACTGCACACCAACCTCTACACTGCACACCAACCCCTACACTGCACACCAATCCCTACTCTGCACACCAACCACTACACTGCACACCGACCACTACACACTGACCACTACACTGCACGATGACCACTACACTACACACTGACCACTCACCATCAGGGCACAGCACATCAGGGTACAGGGCACAGTGTGCATCAAGGTACATAGCCCAACACATCAGGGTACAGGGCACAGCGCACATCAGAGTACAGGGCACAGCGCACATCAGGGTACAGGGCACAGCGCACATCAGGGTACAGGGCACAGCGCACATCAGGGTACAGAGCCCAACACATCAGGGTACAGAGCCCAACACATCAGAGTACAGGGCACAGCACATCAGGGTACAGGGCACAGCGCACATCAGGGTACAGGGCACAGTGCACTTCAGGGTACAGGGCACATGACACAGCACATCAGGGTAAAGAGCCCAGCACATTAGGGTACATGGGGCACATCAGGGTACATCAGAGCACATGGGTCACAATCGGGGCACATGGGCCACATCACGGTACATGGAGCACAATCAGGGCACATGAGGGCACAATCAGGGCACATGAGGGCACAATCAGGGCACATGGGGCACATTAAGGCACATGAGGGCACACTCAGGGTACATGGGGCACATGAGGGCACAATCAGGGTACATCGGGCACATCAGGACACATGGAGCACAATCAGGGCACATTAAGGCACATGGGGCACATGAGGGCACAATCAGGGTACATGGGGCACATGAGGGTACATGGGGCACATGAGGGTACATGGGGAACATGAGGGCACAATCAGGGTACATGGGGTACATGGGGCACAATCAGGGTACATTGGGCACAATCAGGGTATATGGGGGCACAATCGGGGTACATGGGGCACAATCGGGGCACATGAGGACACAATCGGGGTACATGGGGCACATCGCACATCAGGGTACAGGGCACAGCACACATCAGGGTACAGGGCACAGCGCACATCAGGGTACAGAGCCCAACACATCAGGGTACAGGGCACAGCACATCAGGGTACAGGGCACAGCACACATCAGGGTATAGGGCACAGCGCACATCAGAATACAGGGCACAGGACACAGCACATCAGGGTACAGAGCCCAGCACATCAGGGTACATGGGGCACATCAGGGTACATCAGAGCACAATCGGGGCACATGGGCCTCATCAGGGTACATGGAGCACAATCAGGACACATACGGTACATGGGGCACATGAGGACACATTAAGGCACAATCAGGGTACATTGGGGCACATCAGGGTACATGGGGAACATGAGGGCACAATCAGGGTACATGGGGCACAATCAGGGTACATGGGGCACAATCAGGGTACATGGGGGCACACAAGGGCACAATCAGGGTACATGGGGGCACACAAGGGCACAATCGGGGTACATGTGGTACATAAGGGGTACATGGGGCACATGAGGGGAATATGAGGGCACAACCAGGGTACATGGGGCACATGACATCACAATTAGGGTACATGGGGCACATCAGGACACATGGAGCACACTCAGGGCACAATCAGGGCACATTAAGGCACATGAGGGCACAATCAGGGTACATGGGGCACATCTGGGTACATGGGGAACATGAAGGCACAATCAGGGTACATGGGGTACATGGGGCACAATCAGGGTACATGGGGGCACAATCGGGGTACATGAGGGCACAATCGGGGTACATGGGGCACATGAGGGGTACATGAGGGCACAATCAGGGTACATGGGGCACAGGTCAGCGTTTACCTGTGGTTTTCTTCTCATGCAGGAGTAAAGCAGGAAGTGTCTGTCATAAGTTCACTTTTCTCTCTTGTCACGCTGCTCCCCGCCCCCCGGCGGCCCCCCCTCTCTTCTCGTCCATCCCAGGTGATATTACAAGCAGAGGGGGTGGACGAGAAGAGAGGGGGGGCGCCGGGGGGCGGGGAGCAGCCGCAGCGTGACAAGAGAGAAAAGTGAACTTATGACAGAGCAACAGATGCTTCCTGTGCTACTCTGCATATAAATAAAATCTATTCCCCCCACTTCCGCGGCACCCCCCGCCCTGCCTGCGGGCCATTTATAACCGGTACACGGGCCGCAAATGGCCCGCGGGCCAGTACTTTGAGACCCCTGGGCTATATGATCTGGGATAACAGTTCCTGTCTTCTGAGGGTGACCGATGTCTGCGATAGCGAACATCCTGTGTTTCCATCAGTTCTGGTTTGTGTGAAGCCACAGAAGTAGCATTTGTGGGAAATTCCGCATACCATTCTGGTACCTCTGTCATGGGTATTCCTAGAGTCTCACAAACATGCTTAGAGATCTTCTGGTACTCTGAGGAGTGCTGTGCAGCCTTGTGAGGTTGCGGATAGACCAAAGGGAAATTTCCATCGATAGGTGATGTTTTCTTTGCAAAGTACTATTAAGAGAGGTCTAAGTTCTCGTCTTGTTGTAGAGTGATACTTGATAGATCCTGAAAGAGATGGATCTCCGCGCCATTTTAAAGAACTGGTGCAGTAACGTGTTCTCTTCTCAGAACCTCTTCTTTTAAGCGATAATCTACTATACAGCAGATTACATCTCTAGGCAGGTCATCAGCTTTTCCTTTTGGCCTCAGGGCACGGTGAATCAGTTCCATAACTATTGGTACATATTTAGGTCTTTCCAACAGGGCATTAAAGATACCATTTACCTCAGCCTGCAGTTGTTCTTGTTCGATAGATTTAATCAGACCTCTTATATTATGTCTCCTGCCGCGATTATCTAAATCTTCTAAATGCTGGTTTACCTCACACAATTGTCTTGACTGTGTATCTAGGATCAAGTGGGTTTTGCGAATAGCTGACGAATCTCGGGACGCAGTTTTTTCAACCACTTGATCCCTGCCTGTAAGTGCTTGTATATCAATTCGCAGGTCAGCAATGGCCACTGTTAAAGTATCTTTGATATCTGCCGCAACTGAGCGGAGGTCACTGAGGCTGAGTTGTTGGTGTGGTATGAGAATTACAACTCCGTCAGCTGTGCCGTTGAATGTAATAGGGTCAGCCTGAAAGGTTCCATTAGAAACAGCAGGCGTGCTATGAGTATTTTGTGAGGTAAAAACAGGTGTCATATTACCCAACTGGGTCCTGGACAATTCTGGTATATTTTGACCTTGTTGGTCTGTTAAATCTCTCAGTGAACGTGAACGTGATGCTGAAGCGCTTTTGGAAGAGGTTCCCATAGTTTTCGGATTGAAATTATTCAAATAATTTCTGGTAGAAACAGATAATATTTCCTGTCAGCAGGAGCTTTCGAGTTAGGCAGCCATCTTCCTCGAGGTCAAGCCACGCTCCCCCAGGCACAATATTTAAAGGAATTTTTCATTGTTATTGTTTGACTTTAAGTATTATGGTGCCTTTTTTCTGCATTGAAACATGTCCCCTAGGGAGTACCCGGGTCTCCATACACTTTTTATGGCAATATCTTGCATACAATTTTCATATTCGATTTGCATATTTGCTAGACCTTTTTTACCTGTTTGAGGTGTTCTGGTGCGAACCAAACCATGGGGTGTTCAGCCCATCCCTACCCCCACCCCTTCAACCTCTGGATATGACGCTGAGCATGTGCACTCAACCTCTTTGGTCGACCATGGCAAGGCCTGTTCTGAGTGGAACCTGTCCTGGTAAACCTCTGTATGGTCTTGGTCACTGTGCTGCAGCTCAGTTTTAGGGTTTTGATAAACTTCTTTTAGTCTAGGCCAACTTTATGTAGAGCAACAATTATTTTTTTTCAGATCCTCAGAGAGTTCTTTGCCATGAAGTGTCATGAAAAACGTCCAGTAACCAGTATGAAAGAGTGAGAGCAATAACACAACATTTAACACATATGCTCCCCATTTACACCTGAGACCTTGTAACACTAACAAGTCACATGTCACAAAGGAGGGAAAATGGCTAATTGGGCCTAATTTGGATATTTTCACTTAGGGGTGTACTCACTTTTGTTTCCAGTGGTTTAGACATAAATGGCTGTGTGTTGAGTTATTTTGAGGGGACAGCAAATTTACACTGTTATACAAGCTGTACACTCATACACTCACTACTTTACATTGTAGGAAAGTGTAATTTTTTTCAGTGTTGTCACATAAAAAAATATTTAATAAACTATTTACAAAAATGTAAGGGGTGTTCTCACTTTTGTGAGATACTATGTATATATGTAAAATAATGACAAGGACAATTTTAAATTACGGTACTTACCATTGCACAAGAAACTGTCAGAGTTACTAAATGAAAGGAAAGCATTTTGATCAGTAGCATTTGTATCCATTTGCCCTTTTTTTCAATACAAGTAGAACTCTATTCATGACTGTAATTTACTTATTTGACATGCACCAGATCACCTTATATTTATGGTAATTACATAGTAGAATTTCATAATTCCAGTGACCTCTTTATTAAAATCTGTGCTATCTTTCAGTCTTCAGTCACTAAAATGCTTACTGCCTACTGTGCATTGATGAGGCAGTACAAGCTTTTGTGTCAGATAATCATTTTGGTCCAATTAAACTGACAATGTTAGATTTGCAGATAGCTAGCTTGCAATGATGGTAAGGTGACATTTTTATCCGGAAAAAATATATGTTTTTGATGCATACATTGAAAGTAGTGTCTGTGAAGTTTGTATGGTATATGCAGTTAAAGATATATGTGCTACAAAAACATTTTCTTTGGACGCCTTAACAGATGCGTTAATAATTTATTGATTATATAGTAGAAATTATTCATCACATAATCATATTGTGCTCAGTATTATAAACATGTTGATGTAGTATAATTTTTTTTCATGTTGTATTATTTTTCCAGATTCTTTACTGTAGTGCACGCACTTTAAAATTATTTGCACATTTCTTTTTTTTTCAGATTTTATTCCTTATAATTTTATATACTGTACATCCTTGTCCTAGTAAACTGGTAAAATGTTACTGTGGCCCACTTACTTAATCTGTATAAAGCTAAAAATAGCTGGAAAAAAAAACACCTATATCACTGTAAAATGCCATTCTTTAAAATTGTACTATACACTAAGCTTTTCCAATTTATAAATCTCAAAATAAAATAATCTCCTGGGATTTAGTAACATTAGGAACCATGCTCTCCTTTTAAAAGCTGGAAGATATGGAAAAAAAAGTCCACATGTGCCCTGCTAATTCTTTGCCAAATAGAAGGAAAACCCATTGGGACTGTATTCCACAGGAACATTTCTGTTCTGTGGATTGTTTTGTTTCTGTTAAAACTGAAGTCCTGACTAGTGTTGCTCACGAATTTCGCAATTTTTTTATTTTATTTTTTTTATAAAATATAGCAAATATTCGTAAAATATCGAATATTCGTGATATTTTATCCAAAAAAAAAAAAAAAATCGCGAAATTTCGCATTGGCTAAAATTCGCATTGGCGAAAATTCGCAATTTTTTTTTTCTTTTTATAAAATATCACGATAATTCGATATTAACGAATATTCGCGAATATTCTTCTAAATATTCGCGAAATATGGCGAAATCGAATATGGCGTATTCCGCTCACTAGTCCTGACAAACAGCTTAAATAGACAATTGGCAAACATATAAGAGAGCAGTTTTCTTCCTAATGATTTACATTTCTATCCATGTAGTCCAGAGATTTTCACAGCATTGCAAGACATAACAGTGGGGTTGGTGACTATAGTTAGGCAATATATTTTGGTCACTTCCCTGAATCCAGCCTGTGACTAATCAGTAAATAAATACAGGTAAAAATACAATAAATTCAATGACTTTTGAATGTACTGTATAGATAACAGCATTTATATATATATATATATATATATATATATATATATATATATATATATATATATAGCTACTTGAAGTTAAGCTTTAATTAACTAGGATGTTACAACAGCATCACTGTTAATTAACTGCACTTGACTAGTTGACAACATGAAAAACTTAACAGAATAATCTCTCAATGGGTTCTTGCATATGAAAGCCCCATAAATAACTACTTTGTAGAGTTTGCACAGTTAGGATCTTTGCATTTTAACCCTTCATTATGATTTATTTTAACATAAAGCTACAGGGAGCAGCATCACTGGATATACTGGATGTTATGGAATCCAAGTGAATTATTTGTTTACTTTAAATAAACTGAAAAATGGGGAGATGGGGAGTTATTGGAGACTATACTAAAGGTAGGCACGGGGTAAAGAGAGACTGTTGAAGCATCAAGCAGAACTTTAGGAAAGTGCTTACAATTAGTAGGTAGTCTACATAACTATCCCTACAATAAAGAGTAATGTGTGTTGTGTGAGAAACACTGCACAACTGAAATGCTTCTGATATCTTTTCGGTACTTCAAATGCAAATAGAATATCATGTGTATCCTGAAACTTGTTCAGATTCCCCCAAAATGCTCTCACTGGAGTCGTTATTGATGCATCCAAATAAGAAGGCACCCTAAGGGGAAATCGGATCATTCTTTCTGAGCAATTATTTATCATAGCTGGCCTGGAAACCCATTTAAATCCATCGAAGCATCTTGCGAGTCTGTGGCTAAATAATTAGAAATCATTTACCCTGACCCCCTGTGTATTTTAACATAGGATATACATATGCTATACCTGTTTGAAATGGTGATTCTTATTAAAGGGGTAGTTCCCCCAAAAACCTTTTTTTTAACATTTATTCAGGCTCGTTATGTCAAGGGGAATCAGTTTTTTTTTTTTTAGAAATGAAGCCGTACTTACCGTTTTACAGATGCATCGTCTCCGACGCTTCCGGGTATGGGCTCCGACTATAGGCGTGCCTATTTGATTGACAGGCTTCCGACGGTCGCATACATCGCGTCACGATTTTCCGAAAGTAGCCGAACGACGGTGCGCAGGTGCAGTATAGAGCCGCACCGTCGCTCGGCTTCTTTCGGCTACTCGTGACGCGATGTATGCGACCGTCGGAAGCCTGTCAATCAAATAGGCACGCCCAGACCAGACGATCATACCCGGAAGCGACGGAGACGATGCATCTGTAAAACGGTAAGTACGGCTTCATTTCTAAAAAAAAAAAAAATGATTCCCCTTGACATAACGAGCCTGAATAAATGTTAAAAAAAGTTTTTTGGGGGAATTACCCCTTTAAGAACTGAGGCCCAGATTCACGTACATCGGCGCATTATTGGACCGGCGTAGCGCACCACTTTTCCGTTAGACTTGCGTAATCTAGCCGCGTAATCCCGCGATTCACTAAGCTTTTGCGCAAGAGATTGCGCAAGCGTAAGGTTTTTTCCGGAGGCGTAAGGAGGAGTAATACAAATTGGGAGGGACGTGGGCGTGTTACATTGAAATGAGCCGTGACCCCATGCAAATGAAGGGCCGGCCGACTCGCGCATGCGCGCGTGAAGGAAACCATGTCAGCTCCGTTGTGCGCATGCTCACAACTCGGGAGCGGCGCAATCAGTGAAATTGGACATGGACTAGGGCAACGTTGTGAACTACGCAGACAGCATAAATAGACACACACAAACGCACTTCCATTGCAAAAGTACATCCCTTTGTGTCCCTTCCCATTGAATCAAGTGCTTTTGCTCTGTTGTTCGTTAGAGTGTGTTTTGTAGTTGTCAGATTAGTGTTCTGTGTGATCTAGTGCTTGTTGGTAGTTTTGTGAAAGTGTGTTTTGATAAGTGTTTTTTGACTGTTTGTTTGATTGATAGATTTCTGAGCGTTTGTTTTCTTGCTTTATTTTTTCATCTGATTTTTTTGTGTCTGTTTCTTGCTGAGTGCTAGTGTGATTTTTGGGTGTTCTTTTTCTCTTTGTGTGTGTTCTTGTCTGATTGGTTGTGCTTGTATTTGTGACCGATTTTTGGTGACTGCTAGTGAGTTTGTTTGGAAGTATGACTGAGAGAAAAAGAAAGCTTAATTTTACAGTGGGGGAAAAAAGAATTCTTGCCCGGGCCATTACCGACTATGGGCGTTTTCTCCACGGCCCGCAGAGTGCCACCACCACCCGGCCAGGAGGAGGGAGATATTGGATATGATCACGGAGCAGGTCAATTCATCGGGGGAGGGGGAGACACGGACCCGGTCTGGGATTGAAAAGAAAATAAATGACCTCCGGCGTGAGGTGAAAAAAAAACTGGCCGCAATAAATGCCCATGCCAGGGGCACAGGAGGGGGCCCACCATGCCGGGTTAGATTTACAGCGACGGAGCGTGTGGTGGCCCTGACCTTTCACCGGGATGAAGTGGAGGGCCTGCCAGGCTTTGACACAAGTCCGGTCCCCGCGGTGCCAGGTAAGGTTTTTATTTCTCTCAGGTGTGTAGCATGTGTGGGGGAGGGGGTGAAAGGGAATATGTGGCAAGTGTGTGGATCCTCCAACCTGTGAATGGTTTGTGTCATCCACAGATGTGCAGGAGGGTGCAGGGCCATCTGGCCTGACCGCTCCAACGCCAGGACAGCAGCCTAATGAGGCCCCCCCAACAAGGCCAGAGTCCGCGGAGGAGGAACAAGAGGAGGAGGAGGATCATGCGGAGGACGATCATGAGGAGGAGGAGAATCATGAGGAGGAGGAGTCCATGGCAGGCACTGGCCGTTTGGTTTCTGCGGACTCTTCCCCTCTGGCTGCAAGAAGCCTGCCCTCCCTAAGGGTGAGCCCCCCCCCCTCCTCCCCCAACATGGCTCCCCTCACAAGGGCCTCCCCTTCTCCCCGGCCACAACCATCAGCAAGAGCCAGGAGGTCATCCCAGAGCACCAGGGGGGCGCCCAATCTCCTGCCCGCCAGTCTGAGAAGGAACCTGGCCACCCAGACCCGCCTTCTGAGACAGCTCTGCCAGACTATGGGGCGGGTGGATCAGAGCCTGTCCTCCATCAAGGATAGGCTGGGTAACCTGGACTCCCACTCCCGGGCCTCCACAACCTGCCTAAATGACCTGCAAACTACAGCAGCAGGCGTTGGGCAGGATGTGAGGGCCCTTACCCAGGCTATCCAGGGCAACACGGCAACACTTGGTGCTGCCCTGGACAGAATAGCCGTGGCCTTGGAGGGCAGGCCGCCAGGTGGGCAGATCTCAGGGGCTGCTCCTCCTTCCCCGGCTTTTCCCCTCCCCCATGCGTCTCCCCTGAGGGTCCGGGGCCGTGGCCGGGGGCGCCCCAGGCGTGGCTCAGGCAGAGGGCATTAATTTTTTTTCCCCCCTTTTTTTGGTTTGAAAGCATTTTTATTTTTGTTCTCTGCATTTTTTTTTTTTCTATGCATTTTTTTTATTTTTTTGCTGACATTTTTGGCATATTTTGGGTTGTGAATGATGTTTGAATGTGGGGGTGACATTCCTGCTGGAAAAGGGGTGTCATCCTCAATTTGGGTGGAGAAGGGTTCCCCAGGACCAGGGAGAAGTGATTCCCAGGTCCGTGTGAATGGTGTATGAATGTACAGTGACATAATTGGAGCCTTGACGTGGCGTTACTGCTCACCAGTCTTGCATGGTGGACTGGTGCCAATCCAATTTGATGAGGATGTGGGGTGTGTGTGCTAGGGACCATAGTGGTGTGCATGCATGCATTCTCATTGTGCCATGATTAATGTGTGTGTTTAACGTGCAAAGATGCATAATGTGAGCTGGCATGAGATGGGGTCATGAGATGGGGTCCCAGTGCATATGCAGAGTCACCTTGAAGGGAAAAGACAGGAGGATGTTAGTCATGCATGTGCCACTTGTGAGGTGTGCATCACGGGAGGGGATAGTCATGCCTGACTCCCATGTCACTCACCAACCAGCCAGCTGTCCCCATACATGTTCTGTTTGAAATCTGTGGGGATGGGGCTCTGATTGTATATGTAGCTGTCATGGGTGTCATGGGTGGTGCCATGTGTTGGGCTGCTGATGTCCTCCTGCAAGGTTGTGGTAATTCCACGATGGCATGAGGGGTGAATCTGAAGATGCGAGACACCTCAGAATCTCTCATGCCAAAGATGTCTATGCGTGTGTGATATATCAAGTGAAGAGTGAGGGGCTTGTATCAGATAAGAATATTGTATTAGATTAGATTAAATTGTAAATTTTATATAAGCCAAAAAATAAAAAAATAAAACATCTCCCGTGCCCTCCTTAGTGCCATCCTCCGTGCCCTCATCCTTCTTTGTTCATCTAAAGTCAGTAGTATAGCTATGCGCGACGATGCCCCTGGCATGTTGGCATACAGATTGTTGGGCAACACGTGTGACTGCTGAACTCCTCACTAACAGTGTTGCTTTATCTGACAATTAGACTTTTTTTCAAAATTTAGACCAGCTTTTAGGTCCTCTAACTTTAGACAGAACATTTTGCAGTTGCGCACATCGCGTAGCCTGCGCAGCAACTGCGTTTTTTTGTGAATCCCCGTAACTCCCTCATTAGCATATTTGACTAGCAAATCAATGGTGTGTCTAGCGCAGTTTTGCGCGAAGGGAAGCGAAGGTCTAACTCAACTACGCCGGACCAAAAAACGTAGATTTCTGGCGTATATTGTTTTGTGAATCGCGTCCAACTATACGCACGCGCACATTTAGACTTACGCACGCGCAACAGCAGTTGCGCAGGCGTAATCGCTCTGTGAATCTGGGCCAGACATTTTAATTTGAACAAGATGCACTATTTCATATTGTCACAAAAAAACTATCAAAAGTAGTAATGTGTAGTGTTGAGCAGAATATGCCATATTCGATTTCGCGATATATCTCGAATATATAGTCGAATATTCGAGATATATTCGTTAAATGCGAATATTCGCGATATTTTTTGGAAATGAAATGATTGCGAAATTTCGCTATTGCGAATGCGAATGCGAATGCGAATGCGAATTGCGAATGCAAATGAAATTTCGAGAAATGCGGAAGGAGCACTCTGATTGGCTCAGAATATTCGTGATATATTAAAATACAAAATATTTGCGAATATTCGGCAAATGCAGAAGGAGCACTCTGATTGGCTCAGAATATTCGTGATTTTTTATCGTAATTTTGCAAAAATGCGAATGAGAAATTGATTGCGGAATTTCGACAGTAACACTCTGAAATCGAATATATGTGTTATTTTAGCTAAAAACAATATTGCGAATTTCTCGAAAATAATCGCGCGATATCGCTATTGCCGATTAATCGCATTGCGATTTTTCGGCAATATAAAATGATCGCTGCAGCTACTCGGCCCAAGGTCTCTAATCATACCAGCAATGCTTTTAGACGTCAATGAGGATCTCTAGGATGTGATCTGTTCTAAAAAAAAATTGAAAAAATAAGAATATTTGAAATAGCGAATATTCACCGCGAAATTCGGAATATATCGCGAATACTCGAATATGCCATATTCGAGCCGAATATTCGCAATACGAATATTCGTGAGCAACACTAGTAATGTGCACCACATAGCTCAACACATTTATTTTCACTTTCTTATTGTCTCTGAATATGACTTAAGCTGGCCATAGCCTGATTGAATTTCAGACAGTTCAGCAGTAGGAATGAGCTTCGAGTTTGAGTCGAACATGATTTTGACTCGAACATTGGCTGTTCGCCCCGTTCGGCGTACAACAAACAATTTGGGGTGTTCGCGGCCTATACGAAAAACCCTGTAAAAGTCTATGGGAGAATTCTAAAGTGCTAATTTTAACGGTTAATATGTAAGTTATTGTCCTAAAAAGTGTCTGGGGACCTGGGTCCTGCCCCAGGGGACATGTATCAATGCAAAAATAGTTTTAAAAACTTAAGTTTTTTTTAATAATGATTAAAGCGAAATAATAAAAGTTAAATATTAGCGCATGTTTCCCATGTTTAGAAATGTCCCTGAACAAAGTGTCATTGCAGAAGGAAAACAATTTAAAACTACTCGCGGCTATTCATGAATTGTCTGTCCCAGCAATAAAAAATGTGTGACATTTTAAAAGCCCATAAACTCCCCTCTATGTTATCCTTTGTGTCCATGCACACATGGAAGTTTTTGGATGTTTATCAGCAGTGGAGTTACAGTAATGGGCTGTTTTCTGAATGCCCTAAAATTGCGTTCAGGAGTAGTTTTTCTGACCTTAAAAAATGCCAATTGCTCATAAACGTACATTTTTTTTATGCTCATCCTGTGTCATCATTCTGCCCATCTTTCTGTCCGTCTCATGCCAGTAATTTTTTACTTCTTATCTGTGCCTGCAATTCTGTCCACCTCATCAGTGACCACCATTCTGTCCTCCTTATTTGTGCCCACCATTCTGTCCCCCAATATCAGTGTCCTCCACCATTCTGTCCTCCTCCATGCCCACCTTTCTGTTCCCCACCATCAGTGTCCCCTGCCATTTTTTCCTTCTCATCTGTGCCGCTATTCTGTCCCCCGCCATTAGTGCCCAGCAACTTTCCCCCTTACACCAGACATACCAGAGCAGCAGCATTATCCCAGCAGCCATCTGAGGGAAAGTAGGCTAGCAGTATAGACACAGAGCACTGCTCTGCTTTCCCTTCCACTTCTTGTCACATGGGGTGCGGAGCTGTGAGGAAAGAAAATGCAGACATGCTGAATAATACACTGCTCAGCACAGGCTATCACTTCTGTATTTTGGTGTGACCAAGATACATAGAAAATAATTGTTTTCTGTGTGTCTTGCAGAGAGCTGCAGGTTCACGGTTTCTGCAGATGGTGACAATGTGCCATGTATTTACAACTCCCTAGCCTCTAAAGACCAACTCGATTTTGGATCACGCTCCAGAGGCTACTGAGGAAGTGATGTAATATCTTCTCACAACCCTATTTTTGCTGACAAATGTTCTTGAATGTGTAGTGTTTAACGGGCATGCCACCCTCTGGTCACTTTAGGTCTACCGACTTCCACAGGCATGAAGCAAGGTATAGCAACAATGGGCATGTAAACACCCCATCCACTGCCTATTGCAGCTTAAGGGGCGGTAGATTTGCCACCCCACAACTGAACCCGGAAACCAGAAGTTAGACGCACAACTCGTTTGTACCTGTTTGTTTTTACCTAATGTAAGTCTCTTATTACTTTTTATTAAACGTACATACGTACTTCACTATGGCACCATTCCTCTTTATTTGAGTGACACTGGAAACCCCCCCCCCCCTCGTCCAACCTTGGAACACAGGATCTGTACCAAATCATTACACCACCATATTGTAAGGACGGAGTGACACCTGCTTGGGAGCCAGAGCAACACACACTAAAAGGCTATTTTTGCCTTATAAAGGTAAGCGCAATGTGAGCATATTTCCTGAAGAAAAGTCACCCATATCATAAGATCTGCTACACCACCACGGATGGGACAGTTTATTTTATGCATTTGCACTTTTGTTGCATAGATTGTGATTCACCATATGGACTTATTGCGTTGAATTACTCATGCGCTGGGACAGCAATTTTATGCATTTGCACTTTTTTGCACAGATCACTATTTATTTATTTCAGTGTTCAATGAATTATGCGCTAATCATTTTTATTCTATTCACTGTTGTCATATTTATTAGTATTTATCACAATTCAGATTGAGCAGCACTGTCATTCAATTTCACCTTATTTATTTGGTGGCGCAAGAGCCTCATACATTTACTTATATACACCACTCACATGCAGTGCAGCCACTGGTCAAGGTCCTGGCAACACTCCATTTCCTTGCCAGTGGCTCTTTTCAGCGTACAAGTGGAGTGGTGGCTGGGAGGTCACAGTCCTCCATGAGCAGATGTGTGCACCAGGTTATCCCTGCAATTCTCAGACGCATGGCCAACCAAATCATCAAACCCATCCAGGAGGACCTGCGGCAGAAGGCAATGACAGATTTCAACAGAATTGCCAGATTTCCACGCACCGTGGGGGCCATTGATTGCACACATGTGGCACTCCAGCCCCCCCCCCGAGACAGAGCACATATACCGCATTCCATCAACGTACAGGTGATAGTCGATGCCA
The DNA here is from genome assembly GCA_029574335.1 of Rana kukunoris. NCBI lineage: Eukaryota > Metazoa > Chordata > Amphibia > Anura > Ranidae > Rana > Rana kukunoris. Next base: position 284,586,092 of record CM056052.1, read on the forward strand.
AATGCCTCATATGGCACATCCGTGCCAAACACCCCGGATCCAGCCATGACAGCTACATATACAATTATAGCCCCATCCCAACAGAATTCGAACAGAACATTTATGGGGGCAGAATTTATTCACTCTTGAGAAGAGGAGAATAAGGGGGGATATGATCAACATGTACAAATATATAAGAGGTCCATATAGTGAACTTGGTGTTGAGTTATTCACTTTGAGGTCAACAATGAGGACAAGGGGGCACTCTTTACGTCTGGAGGAAAAGAGATTTCACCTTCAAATACGGAAAGGTTTCTTCACAGTAAGAGCTGTGAAAATGTGGAACATACTCCCTCCAGAGGTGGTTCTGGCCAGCTCAGTAGATTGCTTTAAGAGAGTCCTGGATTCTTTCCTAAATGCACGTAATAACTGTGTACTAAGATTTGTAGGTAAAGTTGATCCAGGGTAAATCCGATTGCCTCTCAGGGGATCAGGAAGGAATTTTTTCCCCTCCTGTAGCAAATTGGATCATCGTTCTGCTGGGGTTTTTTGCCTTCCTCTGGATCAACTGTGGGTATGGAGTTGGGTGTATGGGATTGTACTGTGTTTTATTTTGTTTGTTTATTTTTATTTTTTTATGGTTGAACTGGATAGACTTGTGTCTTTTTTCAACCTGGCTAACTATGTAACTATATACAATCATAGCCCCATCCCAACAGAATTCGAACAGAACATGTATGGGGACAGCTGGCTGGTTGGTGAGTGCCATGGGAGTCAGGCATGACTGTCACCCCTCATGATGCAGACATCACAAGGGGCACATGCACTACTAACATCCTCCTGTCTTTTCCCTTCCAGGTGACTCTGCATATGTACTGGGACCCCATCTCATGACTCCTTTCCGGAACGCCCAAACCCCAGGAGAGGAAAGATACAATGAAGCACACGCCAAAACCTGTGCAGTTGTGGAGCGCACCTTTGGCCTCCTGAAGTCAGGTTTCCGATGCCTGGATAAGTCTGGGGGTACCCTGTTGTATTCCCCAAACTTTGTATGCCAGATCATCGGTGCATGTAGCATGCTGCACAACTTTGCAGTGAGAAAGGGCCTGGAGATTGACATATGTGATGACCTGACCCCCGAACCAGACAATCCCCCCTAACTGAGGCTACCCCATCTTCTGAGGGAAGAGCAGCCAGGAGACAGCTCACATTAGACATCTTTGCACGTTAAACACACACATTAATCATGGCACAATTTGAATGCATGCATGCACACCACTGTGGTCCCTAGATCACACACACCACATCCTCATCAAATTGGATTAGCACAAGCCCACCATGCAAGACTTGTGAGCAGCAAGGCCACGCCACGGCTCCAATTATGTCACTGTACATTCATACACCATTCACACGGACCTGAGGATCACTTCTCCCTGGTCCTGGGGAACCCTTCTCCACCACAAATGAGGGTGACATCCCTTTTCCGGCAGGAATGTCACCCCCATATTCAAAAATAATTCACAAACCAAAAAAAATTGGCCAGCACCCAAAAAAATGACCAGCAAAAAAAAAACAGAAAAGAAAAAAAAAACTACCGCCGCTGGCGTGACCCACGCCTGGGGCGGCCACGGCCACGGCCCCGGCTCCTCAGGGGAGACTCATGGGGGGGTAATCCGGGGAAGGAGGAGCATCCCCTGGTCTCTGCCCACCTGGCTGCCTGCCCTCCAAGGCCACGGCAATGCGAGTTAGGCCAGCATTGATTATTGCCGTATTGGCCTGGATATCCTGCGTGAGGGCCTGCACATCCTGACCGAGGGCCCACACATCCTGACCAATGCCTGCTGTGGTAGCCTGCTGTTCATTTAGGAAATTGATCAGAGCCAGGGAGTTGCAGGCCATATCCCCAACTGTATCCTTTATGGAGGACAGGCTCTCCTCCATCCGCCCCAAAGTCTGGCTGACCTGTCACAGATGGCGGGTCTGAAGGGCCTGGTACCTTCTCAGTTTGGCAGGCAGAACCTCGGCCACCTCCCTAGTCTTGTGGGTTGCCTTCCTGCCTCCAGATGAGGCCTGTGGCCGGGGAGAAGGGGAGCCCCTTGGGAGGGGAGCCCTGTTGGGGGAGGAGTGGGAGGGGCTACCCCTGATGGAGGCCAGGTCTGCTGCCTCCAAAATTAACAAGTCATTCCCTGACATGACCTCCTCCTCCTCCAACTCAAACTCCTCCTCCTCAACCTCCTCAGAGGACTCCAGCCTTGTCTGGGGGTCTTCCTCCGACTGTTGTCCTGGGGATGGTGCGGACAGGCCAGATGGCCCAGTACCCTCCTGCACATCTGTGGATGACACAAATTCACAGGTGGAGGATCCACACACTTGCCACATACTCCCTCCCCCCCACACATGCTACACACCACATAGAAAAAAAACGTACCTGTCCTCACGGCCTCCTGACTGGAGTCAAAGCCAGGCAGCCCCTCCACTTGCTGCCTGTTGAAGGTCTGGGCCACCGCACACTTCTCCTCAGTCAGCCTAACAGGGCATGCTGGGCCCCCTCCAGTGCCCCTGGCATGGGCTGCAGTCTTGCCCAGCTTCCCACGGACCACACGCCGGAGATCATTAATCTTCTTTTGGATCCCCTGGCGTGTCCGGGTCTCCCCCCAACGAGTTTACCTCGTCTGCGATCTCCTGCAATATCTGAGCCTTCCTGGCCGGGGTGTTGTTGGCACTCTCCGGGCCGTGCAGGAACCGGCCATATTGGGTAATGGCCCTGGCAAGAATTGCCTTCTCCCGCAATGAAAATTTTAATTTTCGCTTCCTCTCAGTCATGTTCTCACAAACTCTAACCAAAACAATCACCAAAAATCACTCAACAAAAATCACTCACCAAAAAGTATCAAAAACAGTCACCAAAAATCACTCACCAAAAAGTCTCAAAAACAGTCACCAAAAAACACTCTGAAAACCACTATCCAAAACACTATACAAAACAGTCACCAAATATCTCAAAGACAAGTCACAAACCAACTAACGCGAACAAACAACAGAACAAAAGCACCTTGCTGTAGGAAGGGGAACAATTGGATGTACTTTTGTAAAGGAAGGGCGTTTCTCTCTGACTATTTAAGCACTGTGCGGAGCTCACTAAGTTGACCGGGCCTAGTTCCAATTTTACTGATTGCGTCGTGCCCAGTTGTGAGCATGCACAGAGAGGTTCTGACCATAGTCTGCTTCATGTGCGCATGCGCAATCCGGCCAGCCCTTAATTTGCATGGGGTCACGGCTCATTTCAATGGAACACGCCCACGTTCTTCCCAATTTGAATTACACCGCCTTACGCCTCGGAAATTGCGTTACACTGGTGCAAATTTCTGCGCAAATACTACGAGGATACGGTACTTGCGCCTCTACATTGCGCCGGTCTAATGTAAAGGAGGTGCGCTATGCCGGTCAATATATGCGCCAATGTACGTGAATCTGGCCCAACATTTTTTAAAACGACTTTAAAAATGCAGCATGCTCAAATTTTGTCCCTTATTTAGAGTGCCTGTCCCTCTTCTGGAATCAAATCCATTTGTCCCTCATTCCAAAAGGTTCCTATTTTAGACCTGAAATAAATATACTGTCAATATAGTGTAGTGTTTCAGTCAAGGGAAAGGGGTGCTGTGTAATGTAAAGGGGTCCAGTGATGCAGGGTGCTGTGTAATGTAAAGGGGTCCAGTAATGCAGGGTGCTGTATAATGTAAAGGGGGGCAGTGATGCAGGGTGCTGTGTAATGTAAAGGGGTCCAGTGATGCAGGGTGCTGTGTAATGTAAAGGGGTCCAGTGATGCAGGGTGCTGTGTAATGTAAAGGGGGCCAGTGATGCAGGGTGCTGTGTAATGTAAAGGGGTCCAGAGATGCAGGGTGCTGTGTAATGTAAAGGGGGCCAGTGATGCTGTGTAATGTAAAGGGGGCCAGTGATGCAGGGTGCTGTGTAATGTAAAGGGGGCCAGTGATGCAGGGTGCTGTGTAATGTAAAGGGGTCCAGTGATGCAGGGCATTGTGTAATATAAAGGGGTCCAGTCATGCAGGGTGCTGTGTAATGTAAAGGGGTCCAGTGATTCAAGGTGCTGTGTAATGTAAAGAGGGCCAGTGATTCAGGGTGCTGTGTAATGTAAAGGGGTTCAGAGCTATGGGGTGCTGTGTAAGGTAAAGGGGTCCAGAGTTGTGAGGTGCTGTGTAATGTAAAGGGGTCCAGAGGTGCAGTTGTGGAAAGGGGCTACACAGTAGTGACAAAGATATATTGAAAGATGCAGGGGGCACAGTCGGGTGTTTTTACATTTTAACATGGGGGGGGGTGCTTTTAACCCCCACTAGCGGTCAAAGAAAGGGTAAAATGTGACTGTGTATCGCCGCTGCCAAAGCACCCCCACTCCAAAAAAAAATAAGCGAACGCCCATGGAGGCACACTGAGGATCCAGCCGATGTCACCCTCAGAGGGCACTCAGTCCAACCCCAATGAATCTAATAATGTAAATATAAAAAGATACAGGGAGTTGTCAAAACATCATTAATACAATTTGTATTACGTTGCTGATTGCTGACATGTGCAAATGTGTATTATCTATATATTTTGGACTATATCAGTCCGGATTCTTTTGTAGTTTGATCATTCCAATATTATGTCCTGTCACTCCTCCTCTCCCCCCTTTTTTCAGGCTAACAGCACTATAAATATATGTGCTGTATGACCACATGACACCTAATTTTTTGACCAATTGAGGATTGGAGCTCGCTTTCTTCTGACCATAAGGGAGTAGAGGTGTGTACATTTACAGACCACTTGACGGTGCTATGCAAATTGTATTTATTGACATTTTGACAAATCTCTGTATCTTTTTATATTTATATCATTAGATTCATTGACCCTACCAGTGTATGGTGTGGTGCTCTCCCTTTGGGGTTGGACTGAATGCCCTCTGTGGGTTACATTGGCCGGATCCTCAGTGTACCTTGCCCGTGGATTCTTTCTGACTGGCTTAGGCAACAAATACTCCTTAAAATAGAATAAAGATACAGCGCTTCTAAACTAATAATTACAACACAAAAAATTAATAACCAAATGTAACAAGCTGCATCAAGTGAAAGGTGCACAAACCAAGTGTAAAAATGAAAAATATATAGGATGCGCTATAATTACAACTAATAATTGTGAACCGTGCAGTGAAGAACACTATAAGGGCTAACAATCAATTGCCGACAGCCAAGCAGTGTTAATTGCTCAGTGAATCCTGCTGCAGGGCAGGTCCACACCTAAGTGACAAATATATATGCAATACACATAAACAGTGATAGAAAAACTGAAATTAAATGTCCAGGAATGTAAATAAAATGTACATAAACCGTGATTCCAAAGACTGAATTATCCAGACATATGTTCAGCAACTATAAATAACAGCGTATTGGCAAGTTCATCAAGAATCCTGTCTTCATCCTAACACTCATATAGTCCGCAGAACATGTAGAACATGTAATGAAAAAAGAACATATCATAGTGCAATAATGTATGATAGGCTGTAAACAGCAAAGGTACGTGTTGAGTCAAACTCACGGATTCCCCTTAAGATAAAGCCGCTCAGTATTGCTGAGTATCGTATGAGACCTCCGTTGGTTCCCGTACGTATGGCTCCTCCCCCTACGCGTGATCCGTGAGTTTGACTCAACACGTACCTTTGCTGTTTACAGCCTATCATACATTATTGCACTATGATATGTTCTTTTTTCATTACATGTTCCGCGGACTATATGAGTGTTGTCTTCATCTGCAAGAGTTAGGATTCTTGATGAACTTGCCAATACGCGGTTATTTATAGTTGCTGAACATATTTCTGGATAATTCAGTCTTTGGAATCACAGTTTATGTACATTTTCTTTACATTCCTGGACATTTAATTTCAGTTTTTCTATCACTGTTTATGTGTATTGCATATATATTTGTCACTTAAGTGTGGACCTGCCCTGCAGCAGGATTCACTGAGCGATTAACACTGCTTGGCTGTCAGCAATTGATTGTTAGCCCTTATAGTGTTCTTCACTGCACGGTTCAAAATTATTAGTTGTAATTATAGCACATCCTATATATTTTTCAACAAATACTCCTTGTTTTGATGATGAAGATGCAATTTTCTGTGATACCCTACATAACCACATGGTCAGTGCATACTGTTATTGTTGTTGAATATTTTTTCATTATATGACAGTCAATGGCTTACAGCTTTTTGTATTTGCCAATTATAGATATTAATGCTTTGCCCATAACTACTTACCCCTGATGAAGATCATAAACGATTTAACTCGAAAAGTGTTGGATGTTCTCTGTTGTGTGTGGTCCACCAAGCAGCGCAAGCGGTTTTATGTATGGTATTAATTTATGTATCCTGGTCAATATTCACATCAACTGTAGTCCAACCACTACACACTTTTTCCTGTATTTTTTACTTTTCCAATAAAATGTACATTCTTTTCTAAACAATTGTTGTTACTTTTGACAAGGGAGATCTTGCCATACACAGTCCCATTAGGCCACGTACACACGATCAGACTGGTCCGATGAAACTGGTCCGACAGACCGTTTTCATCGGACCAGGCTGAAGTGGTCTGATGGTCTGATGTGTGTACACACCATCGGACCAAAAATCCGATCATACCAGAACGTGGTGATGTAGAACACACCGACGTGCTGAAAAAAGGAAGTTCAATGCTTCCAAGCATGCGTCGTCTTGATTCTAAGCATGCACAGGTTTTTGGCCTGATGCTTTGGCGTACTAACCATTGAATCTGTCCGACGGACTTTTGTCCGATGGACAACGGTCCGATGGGCCATACACACCATCGAATTGGTCCGATGAAACTGGTCTTAAGACCAGTTTCATCGGACCGGTCTGATCGTGTGTACACGGTCTTAGAGGAACATTTTCCATAGCTTATTTAATCCAGGGATGTGGCCTCATCTCATCTCTCCTCTTAACAGACAGCATATCTCCAAATAAAAATACCTTTTGGCTACGGTCAGCAGGGATACAGTGGCAGCAATGGGTGCTTTGATTTGGGCCAGCCAATTCACACAAAAAAGCTGCTTCAAGAAGCCATTTGTCAGTGTGGGGAGAGCTAATAGTTTGTGTAGGGTGAGTGAGTTGCTTTTGCTTTACGGTGCTGTATGTATGTTAGATAGGGACCTTAGATTGTAAGCACCTTGAGGAAGGTACTGATGTAAATATAAGGTATGTAATACCTTACCTTGCATAAATTGATAGTACTATATTAATATTTACATACCGTAAATTCCTTTTACAAATAAAAATAAATATTGCACTAACTTTCTCTGGATTCCAGTATGGTGTGCTACATATATTAATATGAACCACCCCTATGCCCACATTTTAAACAGCCAACAGTCCTTTTTAGGACTACCATTTTGGGTGTGATGGAAACAAATGTAGTTGGTGTAACCTGGTGGGCTCCCTTTTGTGTTTTTTATTATTTTATTGGGCTTGCATTTACTTTTATTTCATATGTATCTTTTTTTTTTCTTTTTTAAATTTTTGAGTTTCATTCTTTTGGGGGGGGGGGGTGTATATTTTCTGCTGCTAGGGCTTTTTCACACAAACTCCTTCCCTGACATACAGTGTTTCCTCAATCTTTGGTGCAACAGTTCATTACAAAATACCCTTGTTTCCAAAAAATCCTACCTCAGGCCAGGAGGATTTCTGGGAAATTTACCTGGTCCTACTTTGCCATGGCTCACTTGGCAGAAATGCAGAGCCAGCATCAGCTGATTTCAAACTGTCTAATCTGTGCATCAGCAGCAACATTGCATCAGGCCCGGTTCACACTGGTCTGACAAAAGCTCTGACATTAGGAGCTAATGTCGCATGATGTATGAGAATCAATGTTTCCCTATGAGAGCTGTCTTAACTGGTCCGACACAAGTCGATCCGACTTTTAAAAAAGTTCCTGCACTACTTTGGTCCAACTTTGATCCTACTTCAGGCCATTAAATATCATTGAAGTAGGATCAAAGTAGGATCCTTGTCCTAACCATCCGAGTTGTGTCACCCGACATGGTGATTACAGCAGCAGTAAAAGGAATTTATCTCACACTGGGATTGTTTTGATTGGTCAAAGAACCAGTTAGACTATCACGAAGTCGGATCAAAGTAGTATCCTGTTCATGAAAGTCGGATGGATGTCAGACCAATGTAGGATCAATGTAGGACTGATGTCGCAGAGCAAAGTAGGATGAAAGTCGTATCACTGTCGTGTAGTATCAGTGTGAACCCAGCCTCAATGCGTAACTCTGTGATTATGACATGAAGAAAGGTGCTTGAGAGCCAACAGGAACATTTGCCTTCTATCTCTATCACTATGAAATAGAGGCAGCAGGACTCTGAGGAGGAGCACGATGGGGAATTAGATGTTAGAGGTGATAAACAAATGCAATTAGAGAAGGCTTCAATGGGGAGATATCACCATCTTAAATCCTGGGTGTTGTAGATGAGGTGAGATTGTTCTGAACAGTTGAAGAAAAGAGGAGGGGGTGGAGACACCAACTCAAAAAATTAACTTTAAAAGAGCATTCTACTAAAATGTGAGTATAAAAGTGTATACTCACAGGTTCGCTGGGAGTAGTAGTCCATCCCCGATGCGCTATAAACAAAAATATAGCAACAATTTTGAAAAAAATGCTATATTTTTTACTATAATAAATATCCCCAAAAAATATATAATTTTTTTCCCTCAGTTTAGGCTGATACGTATTTTTCTACATATTTTTGGTAAAATATTGATTGTTTTGCATAAAAGTTATAGCGTCTACCAAATAGGGGACTGTTTTATTGCATTTTTATTAATATTTTTTTTTTACTAGTAATGGCGGCAATCAGAGATTTTTATCGTGACTGCGACATTATGGCGGACACATCAGACACTTTTGACACTATTTTGGGACCATTGTCATTTATACAGCGAACAGTGCTATAAAAATGCACTGTTTACTGTAAAAATGATACTGGCAGTGAAGGGGTTAACCTGTAGGTGGCGATGTAGGGGGTTAAGTGTGCCCCGATTTGTGTTTCTTACTGTGGGGGGCATGGCTTAGCGTGTGACATCACTGATCGCCGTTCCCTATGACAGGGAACAGACGATCAGTGTCAGTCTCACTAGGAAGCACGGGGAGAGGTTTGTTTACACTTAATAGGAAAGACACTACAGCGCTACTGTGGTAAATTACAAAAAGAAAAAAACAATAAAGATAACCAAATGATAGAGCTGCATACATATAAAGTGTACTAGACCAATAAATAGTGATGTGATGTAACAATGCGCTACAATCAACCCTTAATTCTGTACAGCACACAACGTGCATAAACTGTAGACACTCCAGGTGCTATAATTTTTTACGTGCAAATATAAAGTGAAATAGATGTGATCCAAACCAAAGCGTATTGAAATGTGAATCAGTGCCAATGAACAATAAAGGCAACAATGGGCAATTCACAATCCGTGCATCTAGATTGAATCAGTAATAGAAGACTCCTATGGTATGCTCATTCCTTCACAACGCTTCCCACCACAGTCTATTGCTGACACTTGCTAATCCAGAAAAAACGGCTCATGAGAAAAGAGACAAAGACAAGAAAATGCTCATAGTGCAGTATGTAAAGCCAAACAGAGAGAACGGGGACTACAGCGATGTAATCACACTCACAAATCCCTGGACAGAAAACATGTGCAGCCTCTGATACAGCTCAGTGTGGCGATCTCCTCATACGGATCTGGTTCGATCACGTCACTCGGCTCCTCCCCCACATGTTATTTCACTCGTCATGTGATTTAGTCATGGGTAGCCTGTTTACGTGGGACACCGGCGGCGATTGGGTCTTCGGTTCCTGTGGGGATGGTCACAGAGCTTAGGACCTGTGCTGTGCGACCCATGGCTGGGCTCTTATAGGGGACGTACATGTACGCCCTTGTGCCCAGCCGTGCCATTCTGCAGACGTATATCTGCGTGTGGCGGTCCTCAAGCGGCATAAGGACTCAGGGTTGCAGGCAACTTGTGTGGCAAATGGGATATTTTAAGCGTAAATTCCTGTGCAAGGACCTCAGGATTTATGGCCTCAAAGACAGAAACTGCTATTGGTTGGCCATCTTTTTAGATCCGCAATTATTATCTCAGAAAACATGTGGCACTTTGGGGAGGTGCTGAAAAAGAACCTCTTTGCTGCACTCTGATTTTTGCACCGACTGCCACCATTACCAGTTCCTTCCACTTCTCTTGCCTTAATCCAGTGCTCACACAGTGTTTCAGCAGCTCAACCTCAGCTTCAAAACGTGTTGGTGTTTGCTGCTGGGTAAATCATGTGTTGTGAATCACAATTAGCAGTCTTTTTCAAAGCTTCAGCACTGTAAAGGTGTCACACAATATTTCCAAAGCTCAGCTTCATTGTTTCATTGTTCCAAACTGACCATAATGTGCACATGAGGAAGAATCTTGGCTTGCATGGTCAGTGTGCTTCCTAGGGCTTTCCTTTTGAGGGAACACAGAGCCATGCCAATGCACAGCATGCCTGTACCTTTTGTTGTCTCTCATAATATTCTGGATTGGCTGCTAAAACTATAAATATCCTTTTTTGTGACAGAACAAGAGCCTTTTAGCAGTAAAGTAATTATTTATATCAGACAGATTTTCCAATTACCTTACACACAGTTGAACTTTTCACCATGCAAAAGTCCCCCGTGAGTCCGTCAGAAGTCCGACGGAAAGATAGAGAACGGGTTCTCTATCCAAGGTCCGTCGGACTTCCAGGAAAAAAAGTCAGATGGAGGCTACACAGGGCCGGACTTTCCTAGAAAAAAAGCCTGTCTGACTTTTTTCCTTGGAGAGTCTGGCCGTGTGTATGGGGCAGAACACTCAGTACAGTGTCTTAGCCCTGTGCAGTCAAAGTCTGCCATAGATTTTAAACTTCCTGCAGAAGCATTGGACATTGCACCTGTTCCTCCTAAGCACACCAAAATTCCAGGAGAAATGCGTTGCAGCTGGAGAGCCCTGAGTTCAGTGTGCAGAGCTGAGCTGAGCACTGAGAATGAGTTATAATATAGTTACCACACTGAGGGAAGAGGACAAGAAGATACATGGACTGACAACAGGGGCAGAAACTTGTAGATCACAAAAACATGACAAACAGTGGAAGCATTACATTAACATGAATTAAAGTTATGTGATATGACGGATAAAACAACCTAATTTTTAATGAAAAATAAAGCCTGCCTTGTCGCTCTTTTGTGAGTAATTGAAGATAAGGGGATGGAAGGGGTTTTGAGGCATATGGTCCGACTTCAATGAACAGCGATCCAACTTTGATCCCCGACAATACCAGGCACTGTGTCTGGTTTAAAGTGGATGTAAACCCCCCAAAAAATGTTTTTTTATTTTTTCTGTCACAATGTAGAGTATAGGATTTCCTATCATCTGTGCCCAGTCTTGCCACACAGAGTTAATCCAGATCCGAGAAATCCTTTTTTAATGTTCAGTGAAAATGAACAGAATTCCAGATAAAAACCTGTCTAAATAAAAAGTCTATTTTCTCTCTTCTTGCTTTGAGTGACAGGTTATTTACATATCTAGCTGAACATGTTTATCATATGTTATGTTTATCATAACATGAGGTATAAAAAGTGAGAAATCCACCCCTCCCTCACATAACACATCCTGGTAATATACAATGAACTTTGGATCACCTCATGTTATGATAAACATAACATAACATATGATAAACATGTCCAAGCTAGATGTGTAAATGACCTGTCACTGAAAGCAAGACGAGAGAAACGGACTTTATAATTTGGCAAGTTTTTATCTGGAATTCTGTTTATTTTCACTGAACATTAAAAGAGGATTACTCAGCGCTGGATTAACTCTGTGTGGCAAGACTGGGCACAGATGATAGGAAATCTTATACTCTACATTGTAACATCAAATTTTTTTTGGGGGGGTTTACATCCACTTTAAATCTTTAGGAAGAACTCTACGCCAAATAAAAAAAAATGGCATGGGTTCCCCCTCTAAGAGCATACCAGGTCCTTTGGTCTGGTATGGATTTTAGGGGGAACCCCCCATACGCTGAAAAAACGGCATGGGGTCCCCCCAAAGACCATACCAGACCCTTATCTGAGCACGCAGCTCGGCCAGTCAGGAAAGGGGGTGGGCACAAGTGAGTGCCCCCCCTCCTAAACCATACCAGGCTCCATGACCTCAACATGGAGGGTGGGTGCCCTGCGCCCCCCACCCCAAAGCACCTTGTCCCCATGTTGATGAGGACAAGGGCTTCTTATGTGAATGAGTATGGGGTACATTCACTGGAAAAAAATGTGTCAAAAATAAAACACACTACACAGGTTTTAAAGTAATTTATTAGGCAGCTCCAGGGGTCTCTTCTGATTTCTTCTCCCCTTTCTGGCTCTTCTCCGCTCTCTCTCCGGTTCTTCTCCCTATGTCTTCTGCCAGGTCTCCGCCGCTATCTTCTGCTCTTTTGCTCGCTCTTTCCTGCTCTTCTCCGTCGTCTTCTTCCCTCTGCTCTTTTTCCAATGTTGACACAAAGCTCTCTCCCGCTCTAATGTCCAATGTGCTGTGTGCCACTACTTATATTGACATGGGGCGGGTTCACCGGAGGCCCACCCCTTATGACATCACCCCCCACCATACCCTGGCTGGTGACATCATAAGGGGTGGGGCCTCCTTTTGACATCACACGGTGACCCTGTCCCATGCCAATATAAGTCGGAAGAGATCCCTGGAGCTGCCTAATAAATTACTTTAAAAACTTGTGTAGTGTGTTTTATTTTTGACAATTTTTTTCCATATGAATGGGTAGGGGTATAATGTACCCCATACTCATTCACATAGGGTGGGGGACCAGGATATAAAGGGAGCTCCCAGATTCCGATAAGCCTCCTGCCCGCAGACCCCAACAACCAACGGCCAGGGTTGCCGGGAAGAGGCCTTTGTCCTCATCAACATGGGGACAAGGTGCTTTGGGGTGGGGGGCACAGGCCCCCCCTGCCTCAAAGCATCCAACCCCCATGTTGAGGGCATGTGGCCTGGTACAGTTCAGGAGGAGCACTCGCTCCTCCCCACCCCCTTTCCTGACTGGCCATGCTGTGTGCTCAGATAAGGGTTCCCCTTAAAATCCATACCAGACCAAGGGGCCTGGTATGCTCTTAGAGGGGGAACCCATGCAGTTTTTTTTTTATTTGGCGTAGTGTTCCCCCTTAAGATCATCAGAGCACAAGTCGCATGCCAAAGTAGGATCAGTCAAGACGATAATCTGACTTTGATCCGGCTTCAATGATATTCAATGAGCTGAAGTAGGATCAAAGTTGGACCAAAGTAGTACAGGGAGCATTTTCAAAGTCGGACCGACTCGTGTCAGACCAGTTAAGACGGCTCCCATGGGGAAAAATTCTTTTTCACACTTCATGCGACATGAGCTCCCAATGTCGGAGTGTTTGTCGTACCAGTGTGAACCCACCCTGAAGTGTTTGTGTGCTCTCTGTCTTGGCATTTTATAAACATTTTAATCCAATGCTGTGTGCTACTGTGAAAACAAGAACAACACAAACTATAGTATATTAATAACTTTTCATGTCACCGGCCAATTTATAAGAAGTTGAGGGCTTAATATTTTTTTTTTTTTTTTAGGAGGAAACTTTTTTTATAGCTTTAAGATTTGTTAAGGCTTGTACTTTCACTGGTGAATTCAGACCTATTAGGCCGCGTACACATGATCAGACATGTCCGATGGACCATTTTCATCGGACCACGCTGAACTGGTCTGATGTGCGTACACACCACCGGACCAAAATCCCATCGGACCAGAACGCGGTGAGGTAGAACACAACGACGTGATGAAAAAAACGAAGTTCAATGCTTCTAAACATGCTCCGACTTGATTCTGAGCATGCGCGGGTTTTTGGTCCGATGATTTTGTGTACTAACCATCGAACCTGTCTGACGGACAGGTTTCCAGTGGACAGGTTTCAAAGCATGTTTTGAAACTTTGGTCGGCTGGAAAACGGTCCGATAGGCCGTACACACGATCGAACATGTCTGCTAAAAATGATGCCAATAATCAGGTGTTACAGCCAAAACTACCTAAACATATAGGCCCGTATTCACAGAGAGTGGGCGCACATTTGCGCCGGCGTAGCGCACACACAGTACGCTACGCCGATGCAGCGCAGAGAGGCATGCGCTGTATTCAGCAAGCTATTGCTCACCAAGATACGCCAGCGTAGCGTATTTTCGAAGGCGCAGCCCAGCGTAAGTGGAAGTGGGAGTGACCCCATGCAAATGATGGTCTGAGCATGGTGCAGTGATTTACGCCCGGCGTATCACAAACTGCGCATGGGCCGTGACGTAGTCGTGACGTGGACGCATGAAACTGCACCCTTATGCGCATGCTCACAACTACGCCGGCACAACTGCCTAAGCTACGCCGGATCACTACGTACGCCGTGAACGTAACGTACGCCCAATACGCTGGCCTGTGTTCTCTGGGGCAGACCTTTGCACGTCTATTGCTGGGTTGCGCCTCATCTATGGGGAATAACTTTACGCCGGACGTACAACTTACGCAAATATCGGGTACGCTGGGTTCATTCCCAATATCTTGTACATTTTTTACATACTCCTACCCATTCCACTGGGGTAGTGGAGCGATTGTGCATTTATTATTCTGAGTTGTGTATTTTTATTGTGACCAGTTTTCTCAATTTTTGGATTGGAGTGAGACATATTGCTGTGAGATTGCTCATTTTTTATAATTTTAATTAAAACTTTTTTACACTATGAGAGTTTTTTTCTCTCTTTTCTTTGGGTATGATAACCTATTGATTGGTTACATCACTTTTGGGTTCACGGAGTCATAACTTTGCACCCCTGGATTGCGAGTACCATTTGATACCTCTGAAAGCCTCTCAGATCTTGGAAAGCCCGTTTGATGACACCACACAGAGGATAAAGGGAAGACAGCCTTCAATCTGTCCATGCCTTTGAGACCCTCCACCGTATGGTGAGTTACGGGTCCACAGAATCTGGTAAGAGTATTTCACCATTTTCATATTACCAAGATGTTGGATTGTATTCTCTGAAGTATCTGAAATTGTGTCTACTGAGAGAGGAATTGACACCATTGTGACCCACAGCGTTGTCTATTCAGAGGACTAATTTCTACTCGCAACCTTATACACTGTGTTATATATTTTGTTTAAACGTTAGTATTGTGATTACAGACTAATATTTATACTTTAGCCCGAGTTTGGAAAAGCTTGCGACCTTGATTCACATTGAATGTATGTTATATTCACGTATATGTTCACATTTTGGTTTGGCTGACCATCACCATCTATAGTGTTATATATACAGTATATATATATATATATATATATATATATATATATATATATATATATATATATATATATATATATTTTGCACTTTTTTGATTATACAGATCATTTGAATACGAGACACCTTTGTCACTATTGGGAAGTGGGACACTCAGCCCCTGTCTCCAATATCCACCTCACAAGTGGAATTATTTCACTTTTGGCGCTACACTTACCTTTTTTACGCATACATCGCATACGTTTGCGAATCGCCGTATTTCCCTCATTTGCATATTTGAATGCCTAATCAATGGGAGAAGCAACATGCGTCCAAAACATATTTGCGCCCACGATACGCCGGCGTAAGCAAGATACGTCGGGGTAGGATGGCCTGTTTTCGGACGTATGTTGGTTTGTGACTCTGGCGCACACATACGCCGGGCGCACATTTGCACTATGTCGGCGTAAAGGGATTTACGTCGGCGTAAGTGCTTTGTGAATACGGGCCATACTTTTCCTATTTGAAATTAATCAGATTGGGGTGCTGCTGCTGTTTTTCTGTTCAAAATTTTTTATTCGAGAATAAAGAACACAGAGTACAAACAATAAGCAGTTTTGATCGGAACAATAAAGGAAATACAATGGTATATCACAGAAAAAATGAGTGCGGTTATAGCAGCTGGAATACCTGGACACAGGTAAGTAGTAAACCAATGGTGTATAGTAGGATGAAATAACATAGCGAAAAACAGCAAGGCTGTGTACACACGATCAAATTTATCTGCTGAAACTGGTCCGCCGACCAGTTTCAGCGGACATATCCGAACATGTGTACGACCTAGCGGACAGGTTTGTTCAGTGGACAAATTTCAAAGCATGGACAGAAATCCCCCGCATGCGAGAATGGATTTGATGCATGCATGGAAGTATTTTACTTCCTGGATTGGTGAGGTGGCGGCGTCAATGTCACCGCCACATCACCGTGCTGTCTGTCCGCGGGGATTTTGGTTTGATGGTGTGTACAACCATCAGACCAAAACAGCCCAGCAGACATATCCGATGAAAACGGTCCGTCGGACCGTTTTCATCGGATAAGTTTGATCGTGTGTACGCGGCCCGAGGGATATCACATCATACACTTATAGATTTAAAATGACAAAAGGCAGGGCTCCAATTCAAAAGCAAAAGCAAACAGAAATAAATACTCTGCATGTTCAGGGCCTATAAACCGTAAGCTAAACATTGGCAGAAAGGGACAATATTGCCATAATACAATCAAGTTTTTTAAGAACAGGGAAAACCCAAAGAGAGAAGTCGACAAAAGAAGAGCTAGAAAGGAAAAAAACAGAGAGCAAGAAGAAGAGAAGAGAGAGAGAGAGGATAGGGGAATGTCGGCAGGGGCACACTGACCCCTGGGGGTCGTATAAGTAGGGAAGTGAAACACTTCAGCATTCACGGTTTAAGTAAGGTCATACCAAAATCAGGAGGAAGAAAATTTTCAGCCCAGGGGGTCCAAATCTTGTCATGTTGGGGAACATGGTCTTGAATTATTGCTTTGATTTTGCTATGAATCATAGCTTGGGTCACCTTATTTTTCACTTCAGATATGCATAAGTTGGGAGTTTTCCAAGCCCTGGCTATAGTTTGTTTAGCTGCAGTGGTTAACTGAAGGAGAAGATGAATCTGGACTTTAGTGTAGTCTTTTTGGACATGGTTTAGGAAGGCCAAAGATGGGTCAGGGGAAAGGGGATCATTAAGTAATGTAGAGGCCATATTAAATATCGTTATCCAAAATCGTTGTACAATAGGGCAGGACCACCATATGAGTACCCCCCTCTCCACAGCCTCAGAAACATCCAGAAGGATAGGACGGCAAAAATGTGGATATTCTGGCAGGGACAAGGTACCACCGCATAAGAACCTTATAATTAGCTTCCAGGGCCACAACATTCTGAGTGGAGGATTTAGTGCAGGCCCATATATTTGCCCAATCATCCTTATCCAACGATACCTGTAGGTCCTTAGACCACTGTGCAGCGTATAGGAGGAGCTCCACAGGGGGGGGGGGTAGTAAAATGGTTGTAAATCCGCGAAATTACACCAGGGGCATGCGTATCCGAATTACAGATTTTTTCATAAAAGGACAAACTGTCTAAGGTGAGGCAGTCACCGATCGTTAACCGGGTGAAATGTGCTGTTTGAAGGTAGCGAAAGTATTCAGTAGGGGGCAGGTTGGCCTGGGTTTGGAGTTCCAGAAAGGATTTGAGGGAAGTCCCATTGACTAAGTCACAAATACGATGTAACCCGGCCCGAGACCAGTGCCGAAAGGAACCAGGTTTAGAAAAAGCAGGGGGGAAAAGTGGATGGCCAAAAAGAGAGAGTAATGGGGCATGGGGGGAAACTAATTTATAAGGGCCCCTAAGGCTATCCCAAAGCTTAAGCGAATGGCGAGTGACCGGGTTCAAGATAGGAATACGAACTGATGGGGTAACCACAATATGTTGGAAACAAGTAAAGGAAAAAGGTCGATAGCCTCCAGACTGACCCATAGTGGAAATTTAGTGGAGGCATGCAACAAAGTAATCTGGGCAAGCTAAGCGGCTTGGTAGTATCTAAGAAAATTAGGAATCTCCAGGCCGCCGCTAAGTCTATTACAAAGGAGGATGGATCTAGACACAATAGGTTTAACAGGGCCCCATATATATTTAAAAAAAGGGGACAGTTATGGGGAGGACTCTATAAATGTATAGCAATTTAGGGAGTAGGGACATTTTGACAGCAGCAACTCGCCCCAACCATGAAACACACAAAGGCCTCCAGGAATCTAACAAGGACGATAAGTGTGATAACATAGGGAGGTAATTTGACTTGTAAAGAGAAGCCGGGTCACTAGTTAATTTAATACCCGAGTATGGCAGGGAAGAGGCAGACCAAGTATAAGGAAAATATTCCTGAAGATGGACCACCTCCTGGGGGGGAAGAGACACATTGAGAGCCTTCAACTTAGCATGATTAACTTCAAGGCCAGAGAATTTAGCAAACTCCTTCAAAATTCGCATCAGAGTCGGAAGGGAGAGAAGGGAAGGGAAGGGAGAAGTTACAAATAAAATTGCATCATCTGCGAATAGGCAAATTTTGTGAGCGGTGGATGCTAAGTCCAATCCCCGAACATCCGGACTGGTCCTGATCAGGGCCGCCAAAGGTTCAATCGCCAGAGCGAAGAGGGGAGACAGGGGGCAACCCTGCCTGGTGCCCCTGCCTATCTGGAAACTATCAGAGCAAAATCCAGAGTACTTAACATATGCCTGTGGCTGGTTGTATAGAGAACTCACCAATTGTAAGAAATTCGGACCAAAACCCCATCAATTAAGTATAAAAGTTAGATAAGGCCAGGAAACCATATCAAATGCTTTCCTAATGTCTAAAGACAATAAGTGCATAGGGATTTTGCGAGTTCTGGCTGCGTGTTGAAGCAGAACGACTCATCGGATATTATCACTAGCCTGACGGCGGGGAATGAAACCCACCTGGTCCTTGTGTATTAGTCCACCAATAATGGGATTAAGACGCATGGCCATAATCTTCGCCAAAAGCTTGATATCTAGGTTGAGTAGTGAGATGGGTCTAAAGTTGGACCATAGAGTATTATCCGAGTTGGGTTTGGGTATCATAGCTATAATGACAGTCAATGTGTCCCGACCAAAGGAGTGTTGCTGCAATAGAGCATTGAAAGATTTGGAGAGAAGCAGGGCTAGGGTGACTGCAAATTTTTTGAAATAGGTGCTCGAGAGCCCATCAGGACCTGGCCTCTTATGGGGTTTAAGGGTTTTGATAGCCAAAATAACCTCTTCGACTGTGATGGGTTTCTCCAAGTTCTGACGATTAGCATCAGATAAAACGGGTAAGGGGACATTACGGAAAAACTAATTAGCCTCAGAGGGGGAGAAAGAGGATTGAGCTCTATATAATTCCTCCAATTTCTGACGAAACACCGCCAAAACCCTAACTGGATTACTGGTGTGTGAATTTTTGTCTATCCTAAGCCGAATGGGGATGTGTGCCCGATCTGGGCGACGGAGACGCAACGCTAGGAAAGTATCAGGTTTATTAGCCTTAGTATAAATAGTGTGATTAGACCTGCGGATGGCCTTATCAGCCGACTCAGCCAATAACAAGTTCAATTCTGTTTTTGATTTCTCCAAAGCTATCCTGCGGGATTCAGTAGGGGATGATTGAAATTGGAGGAAAGATTGGTGGTATTCATGTTCCAACTTAGCCAACAGGAGTTTTTTGTCACGGTTTAAGTGGGAAGACAACGAAATACACGTACCCCTGATCACCGGTTTGTGGACCTCCCAGTGACGCACAGGGGAGATATCAGGTGTAGAATTGTGTTTTACATAATCCGCAAGGGCTATCTGGATATCAAGACAGTAGGACTGATTAGTGAGGTGGGCTTCATTTATACACCAGGTTTGGTCTTTGGATCGGGGGATTAAAGAAGAAACTGTAGTGAGCACTGCACAGTGGTCTGACCAAGTAATGGGTTGGATAGTAGAATTGAGCAATATAGGGGAGGAGGCAACCGAAACAAAAATATGATCAATCCTAGAAAAGGATTTATGCGGGTAATAATAAAACGTATAATTTTTCTTCGTCGGGTTGCATTCCCGCCATTAGGGATGAGCCGAACACCCCCGCGTTCGGTTCGCACCAGAACCGTCGAACGGTCCGATCGTTCGCACGAACATTTAGAACCCCATTGAAGTCTATGGGACTCGAACGTTCGAATTCAAAAACGGTCATTTTAAAGACCAATTTTCAAGTTATTGTTGGAAAACGTCTTTCAGAACCCGGGTCTTGCCCCGGGGAACATGTATCAATGGAAAAAAGTCTTAAAAATTTTCGTTTTTTCAGGAGTAGGACTCCTGAAAAAACGACCGTTTTTAAAACTTATTTTTTTCCATTGATAGTAGTATCAATGGAAAAAAAAAGTTTTAAAAACGGTTGTTTTGTTTTACTCGAATTTGCCGCGAACGATCGTTTTTGTTCGAAATTCGAAGGAACGGTCGAACGGACGATGTTCGAGTCGAACATACGTTCGTTTCGAACGCAAAGCTCATCCCTACCCGCCATGTTTCGAGCAAGGAGGCCTGTTGAAGAAGCTTCCAAAAGCATATGGAGGGGGAGTATTGGTCAGGTCATATGGAGATTTGTCGAGGTGAGGTTGCAAAATTACATTGGAGTCACCACACAAAAATAATGTACCTTTACAATGAGCTTATGACTTGAAATAGATAGGAAAAAAAGGAATTGGATTACTGTTCGGGGCATAGTAAGAAACAAGCGTAGTTTCTATTTCTTGAAGTAGGCCTACCAGAATAATATAACGGCCCTCAGGATATTTAATTTCTGAGGTCACTGAAAAGGGGAGAAAGCGGTGTAGAGCAAATAGAACACCCTGTTGTTTTGTGGTAGCCGAGGCTGTGAACACCTGAGGATACCGAGGGCTAAAATATTTTGGGGTTGAACAGGCTGAAAAATTGGTTTCTTGGAGAGCCACTATATCAGCCTTCAAAATTACAAATGTTTGGAAGGCCTTAACCCTCTTATTAGGGGAATTAAGACCTTTAACGTTCAGGTAGAGAATATTCAAGGGGGCCATTAAAATTGTGAAGGAGGATATTAGAGGACACTCCCACGACTCCGCCGACTGGAGAAAAGCAGAGAGAGAGGGAAAGAAAAGCAGAAGAAAAATAAAAGACAGAGAAGAAGAGAGACCTTGTAGGGCAAACCAAAAGGCATGAGGAGGGAGAAGAGGTAAACTCTGTCGCCCGACCAAATAGCGCACCGTCTCATCGGCCAGCCAGCTAGCACAAGAGTGGGTGCACCGTAGAAAGGGGGAGCAATGACAGCTCCCCGCCACAAACAGGAGATATAAAATTTACATATAAAGAGGCAGTTTGAGTAGGCGAGCAAATCACAAGTGGCGCCTATCTTGCGAGCAGTGAAAAGAAAAAAGAAAACCAGGAGAAGAACTCCTGGTAGACAAAGTTAACATTGTCAACAAGCACACTAGAACATACTTAGTAAAGGGCACCTAGGAGTGGACATCCAAAGTTAGATTTGCATGGAAAGCTAAAGGGGAGAGGAAGGGGTGGGATAAAGAGAAAAGGAAGGGATGGGAGGAGAAGAGGAAGGCAGTGAGGTACATAAGGAAAAAGAGGGGAGGGGAGGTTGGAAAAAAAGGGGGGAACAGGGGGGGACACAGGTAAAAGAAGAAGGGGAAGGGAGGAAAAGAGAGAGTGAAGGAGGAAAAAAAGGAAGGGGAGGGGGGAAAGGGGAAACCTAGGAAGAGAAAATAATCACAATTCGGAATATCATAGACCCTGAGAGGGGGCAACCTCCAAGGTGGACGATAATCCCAGGATGTCAACCATGGGTGAACAAGGTAATCACTAAAACATATAGGGCCATTATCATAGGAAGAAGCGATAAGGGGAAAGGGAAATAATTATCCATGTAAGAAAGTACACAATCAGAGCAGACATAAAGAAAGTTCCGGGATGAACTCAAACTGCATAAAGCAGCACCATGAAACGTAATAAAAAAAAAAAAAAAAAACAAGTGTCTGTCACCTCCTCTTTATCTCTAAAACAAAAACAATATAAAACAAAAATGAAAAACTGGACCTGAGCAACCCCTACAGGTAGTAAGGGCAACGATGTTTACCCCCAGGTTCGGGGGAAGTCCCTAGATGTACAGTCCCATTATACCTTGATAGAAGAGTCTTCCTCAGGCAGACGTATTATAACAAGCGCTGCAAAACAGGATACTGGACCGGCACTGGGGAAAAAAAATAAACACGAAAGGAGAAAGAGAGACCTGCAAAAGCAAAGGTAGTTAAACACACTCAACGAGGTGAGTACAGTTGACAGTCAGAAGCTCCATTCCTAGTTGAGCGAGCAAGGGTCCCCTTATGAACAGAATGCGGACCCGGCTGGGACCTCTTCGGGGTGAAAGCATCCAGATGGGCTGCGTTACGAGCAGGGGTGTGAGGTATGGTAGTCTCAGGAGGTGGTGCTGGATTGGCCAGATGGAGTGATTCCAAGAGACATTGAAGAGATTCGGGTGAGATGCAGGAATGCTGCTGCCCCGGTAAGAAAATTGCAAGGCAAATGGGAAGCAGCAGGTATATTTCAAATGGTGCTATTAAAGAAAAAATGTGCAGTTACAGCAAATGTGTTTATTTGCTATTATACAGCAAACGTGCACTAATAGCAAATGCGTTTAGTTGCTTTTAAACAGCAAACGTGCAGTTACAGCAAATGCATTTAGTTGCTATTAAACAGCAAACGTGCACTAATAGCAAATGCATTTAGTTGCTATTAAACAGCAAAACGTGCAGTTATAGCGAATGCGTTTAGTTGCTATTAAACAGCAAACATGCAGTTACAGCAAATGCTTTTAGTTGCTATTAAACAACAAACGTGCAGTTACAGCAAATGCATTTAGTTGCTATTAAACAGCAAACGTGCACTAATAGCAAATGCATTTAGTTGCTATTAAACAGCAAAACGTGCAGTTATAGCGAATGCGTTTAGTTGCTATTAAACAGCAAACGTGCAGTTACAGCAAATGCTTTTAGTTGCTATTAAACAGCAAAGGTGCAGTTACAGCAAATGCGTTTAGTTGCTATTAAACAGCAAATGTGCACTAATAGAAAATGCGTTTAGTTGCTATTAAACAGCAAACGAGCAGTTACAGCAAATGTGTTTAGTTGCTATTAAACAGCAAACGAGCAGTTACAGCAAATGTGTTTAGTTGCTATTAAACAGAAAACGTGCACTAATAGCAAATGCGTTTAGTTGCTATTAACTTCTTAAGGACCGCCTCCTGCACATATACGTCGGCAGAATGGCACGGCTGGGCACATCCACGTATATTTACGTCGGTACTAGTACCCAGCCGTGGGTCACGGGCGCGCGCCCGCGGCGTGCTCCCATGACCGGGACTCGTGGACCCGATCACCGCTGGAGTACGGCGATCGGTCCCCGGATCTGAAGAACGGGGAGAGCTGTGTGTAAACACGGCTTCCCCGTGCTTCACTGTGGCGGCAGCTTCGATCGTGTCATCCCTTTTATAGGGGGGACGCGATCGATGAGTCACACCTACAGCCACACCCCCCTACAGTTGTAAACACACACAGGGAACACATAACTCCTACAGCGCTCCCTTGTGGTTAACTCCCAAACTGCAACTGTCATTTTCACAGTAAACAATGCAATTTAAATGCATTTTTTGCTGTGAAAATGACAATTGTCCCAAAAATGTGTCAAAATTGTCCGAAGTGTCCGCCATAATGTCGCAGTCATAAAAAAAATCGCTGATCGCCGCCATTGGTAGTAAAAAAAAATAGTTAATAAAAATGCAATAAAACTATCCCTTATTTTGTAAACGCTATAAATTTTGCGAAAACCAACCGATAAACGCTTATTGCAATTTTTTTTACCAAAAATAGGTGGAAGAACACATATTGGTCTAATCTGAGGAAAAAAAATTATGTAAATATGTATTATAGCAAAAAGTAAAAAATATTGCATTTTTTTTTAAAATTGTCGCTCTATTTTTGTTTATAGCGTAAAAAATAAAAACCGCAGAAGTGATCAAATACCACCAAAAGAAAGCTCTATTAGTGGGGAAAAAAGGACGCCAATTTTGTTTGGGAGCCACGTCGCACGACCGCGCAATTGTCAGTTAAAACGAGGCATTGCTCATTAGTCAAAAAAACGGTCAGAATTTAACAGCAGGGTTCAACCTGTATGGACTTCAAAGGGATTTCTAGCATAATTCAGGTTTCCCAAACTATGAAACAAATTATCCCAAATCTGGGCAGATGGAGCCCAGGAAGACATACCCTTCACTACTCTTAAATACTGCAAGAGTGTTTAGAGAGGACTCCCTAAAAATGGGTAATCATTTAAAAAAAGGGATTCTACAGCTTGTGACCAATAGGAGTAGCAAGAATTAGGGAGTTTATGTGCAACTTAAATGCCCAAAGCTGCAACCCTCTGCCTTATTATTATTATACAGCATTTATATAGCGCCACCAGTTTGCACAGCACTTTACAATATGAAGGGAGACAATACAGCAACAATACAATTCAATACAAGAGGGTTAGGAGGGCCCTTCAACTGGGAGCATACAATCTAATAGGGAGGGACTGGTGGAACAAAAGTTAATAACTGTAAGTAGGGATGAGCTTTCTGCTTGAGTCGAATATAAGTTGGAGTCGAACATTTGCTGTTCGATCGGTCACCGAATTTAGAACATTATGGGGCGTTCGCCAAATTCGAGCGGTGCGTCACCCCCCATAGACACAGCAGGAATGAGAGAAAATCTCTTCAAAGTGATGAAAACAGTTGTCACTAGAACAGATGTGTTAATTTGAAGATTTAAAAACAAGAAAAAGAGGCACCTCTGGGTGCAGAATGTGTGGTAGGTTTTAATCAATAAAGAGTTTAAGTAGTAACAATTCACATTTAAGTTGTAAAAACTGGCATAGTATAGTCCCAAACAATGTGGGTCTTCAGTGTGGTCAATCCCTTGGTCAGCCTGTGAGTGTGCTCTCTCAGCAGTCGCCTCCTGGACCGTTAGATGGTTCTCGGCCAGCTGCGGTGGATGGATGTCAGAACGAGGCTTGAGGTGTAAGCTGGAATACAGGCGAAGGGGGATGACGTCACTGGAATATGATGTGTTTCTGAGCGTACTGGCCATAAATGGCGTGACGGTCGCGCTCCTTTCTCAAGATGAAAATTCCCCACAGTTGTCACTGGAACAGATGTGTTCATTTCAAGATTTATCCTGATCTTCTATTCTGGCAACAACTGTATAAGTTTGTTCAAATGCAGGTCATTTAGGGACTAGAAAGCTACAATATATTAGATTAATGATCTTGGGTTTACACTTTAGGTAGAAGTCTAATGCCGCGTACACACGATCACTTTTTGTGATGAAAAAAAACGACGTTTTAAAAAACGTCATTAAAAATGATGGTGTGTGGGCAAAATTAGGAGATTTTGTGTGGTGCGTATGCACTATCATTTCCTTCAGTGGTTCTGTTTAAATGTGTTAAAGGGGCACCATCATTATAAGATCATGGAGGATTCTATTGATGACTTCTTCTTCCAGAATGCTAGTTCCCTGGCTGCCATGTTGATACTGTCATGTTCAGATTAAATGCTGTCTGAGCTGCTGACTTGAAACAAGTATATATAGTTATAGATCTTGTTTGAAATTAACTGCTTCGCTGTGACTTTAAATGCAATCCATCGTTGTTCACGCCAACCTTTGTCTCATGATTTTCCACCCAGATTGTGCTAACACCTTGTTCAAATGAAAAAGGAGAAAATCAACTGCGCTAAGGTGAAAAAAGAACAATAGTGAGCAAAGCAACAGGGTGCTTGTGGTCTAGAGTAACTAAAAACTCAAAGGAAGCTGCACCTGACTGTAGTGACAAACACAGTAAAACAAATGGCAAAAAAAACAGGATGCGCTAAAATATGAAAGAACAAACAAAATTACTGTCCATGAATGATAGTCATAAGACTAATAAAACAAACCAAATAAATGTCCATGAGTAATAGTCAAAGGACTAGTGTCCAACTGATCCTATCCGGACCAGAATGAATCTCATAACAAGTTCTTGAAAAAAACACCAGTGAAGAAATTGTGATATTAACAATAAACGTGGTGACATTCAATGAGTAGTGCTGATAGTAGATCCTCCACCTTGCAGAAAACAATAACTGCTTACCAGAAATCCGGTGGTCTCTTAATGAAAAGAAGACCCCAGATCGCATATGTATATCCACTGGAGGGAGGTAGTGAGGCCAGGTCAATTGTCAATCCCCTTCAGGCTAAGCATTGATGTTCCCAGGATTTTTAGTTACTCTAGACCACAAGCACCCTGTTGCTTTGCTCACTATTGTTCTTTTTTCACCTTAGCACAGTTGATTTTCTCCTTTTTCATTTGAACAAGGTGTTGGCACAATCTGGGTGGAAAATCATGAGACAAAGGTTGGCGTGAACAACGATGGATTGCATTTAAAGTCACAGCGAAGCAGTTAATTTCAAACAAGATCTATAACTATATATACTTGTTTCAAGTCAGCAGCTCAGACAGCATTTAATCTGAACATGACAGTATCAACATGGCAGCCAGGGAACTAGCATTCTGGAAGAAGAAGTCATCAATAGAATCCTCCATGATCTTATAATGATGGTGCCCCTTTAACACATTTAAACAGAACCACTGAAGGAAATGATAGTGCATACGCACCACACAAAATCTCCTAATTTCTCTTCATTCTGTCTAAACAATACCACACATTAACATGCATGTATTATAAACCAAAATGTGCACGTTTAAGATAAAGATGTTCCAGAATTGTTTCCATAAAAAGCCTAAATTAAGGCACTGGCAGAAGTGTTGCAGATCACAACCTTATGCCGCGTACACACGATCACTTTTTGTGATGAAAAAAAACGTAATTTTATCTGACGAAACAAAACGAAGTTTTTCAAACTTCATTTTCAAAAACGACATTGCATACACACCATCGTTTTTCCACAATCCTCTTGCAAAGCGCGGTTACGTAAGACACTTTTGACGGCACTCTGTTCCATTGAAGCTCCCATCTCATAACTTGCTTCTAAGCATGCGCGGGTTTAAAAACGTCGTTTTAAACGACGTTTTGCCCACACACCATCACTTTTTATGACACAAAAAATGACATTTTAAAAAACGACACAAAAAATTCAAGCATGTTGGAATTTTTTTTTGGTCGTTTTTTTGAAGACATAAAACGACGTTTTGCCCACACACCATCATTTTTAATGACGTTTTTTAAAACGTCGTTTTTTTTCATCACAAAAAGTGATCGTGTGTACGCGGCATTAGACTTCTACCTAAAGTGTAAACCCAAGATCATTAATCTAATATATTGTAGCTTTCTAGTCCCTAGATGTGGTGACTGGTGACTACATTAGTTTCCCCTTTTCAGACTAAGTAAATTTTTTTATATCGAAATAGATACATCCATGCCTAATAGAGACAACGATATATACAGTATACAGTAGTATACAGTGCTGTACAAAAGTGCCAAAAACAATAGAAATGAAAAAACAGCACTTTAAAATAAAGCTCAAATGTCCAAATAAAAAGTCTTTCCAGAAACAAAAAAGTGCTGTAATTAACATAAAACTTTGCTCTGCTCCATCGTGTCCAGAAAGTCAACACACCGCACTCACCAGATATTTTTGAGGTCTTGTAATGAAACAAGAAATTAAAAGAAAAAAAGCACTTGCTGGTGTAATCATACCCACTGGTTCAATGGGGAACTTGAACACCACACAGTCAAGAGAGAATGTTGTCACCAATGTTGTCACCATTAATCCCACCTTGTTTCAAATTGGTCCTCTTAGGTACTCTGTATTGAAAATGTTCATACAAATACCCATATGAATATTCATACAAATGTTCTTCCAATGTATGGTGAGTATTACAGAGACTCTGTCCTTAGAAACGAAAACCTACTGCATGTTTACAGCAATGGTATACAATATACAGGAATGTAGGGATGAGTATCAAGTGCAAACACTGCTTAAAAGTGTTGAAACTATGTCTATCAGAATGGCCCAGGATAGCTGGAGCAATTTGACTCTCAGAAAATAAATAGATTTTTTTTACATTTGTTCTGGGTGGAGACTCTTTAATAAAACGATGTAAAAGATGAATGCATGAATGGCATTTTTCCAAGTTCACAAGTAGCGTAGCACCCCCGTAGCAGCCTCAGGGTTTGTGGGGAATCCCTGAGTCCCCTAAGTCTATATTAGCGTAGCACCTACAAAATCTGTTGAAGTCTCAAACTGCAGTATATTTACCTACAGTATGGCTTTGCTCACAATTTCTTATGAAAACCATTATATGAGAAAATTCATGGATAAATCAACTTTTGTTCATGAACTCTATATAATAGTAATATAAATCTTAAAAATAAATAAAAATACATTTGTTCACATTCATCAAGCATTTAATACAATACCAATCTATGCAAGCATGGATATTTGTTTATTTACATAATAAAATATTTACAATACAATAAATCATGTCCCAGTAAATTAAATATTTATTAGAAATCAAAAATGTGGCTTATTACTGCAATGTTGTAGTGGTTATATTTAATTCAAGAATCGCTAAGTCTTACAGATTAGTAAATTGCAAGAGATAATGATAACATTCTATTCAGCACAGGGGGCTTATGAATAATCACCAGGGCTTAGTATATGACCTATTTGTGGAGGTCAGAAAACATGTAAAAATCTACATTTCCTAACTACTCTTTGACCTGTTATTATCCATAAAATTAGATAGTGTATTAGGAACTCCACACGACTCCAGAAATATAACCTCAGGACAATTAAAGGATTATAGGTCTCAGACAGAGATTGTATCTGCATAAAAAAAACATGACTTGTACCGTCAAATCGACTGCTGTGCCTAATTTGTAAATAATCAATTTTGGAAAGTGAACAGAATTTGTACAGAACAGTGACCATAAAACATAATTCAACTTTAATCATGAAATAATATTGGTACAATATGCAACATACTTCACTATGCTAGTTGTGTCTTATGCCTGATTATAGATGTTATATAATTTGCTACTCATTATAACATGCTTATTAGAACCATAATATATAGAAAATAGATCTCCTATCCTGTAATAAACAAGGCTTTTCATGGTTCAACGATCTTAAAGAATGTTCTAATGCTTAGTACATTATTCTGGTTTAGGGAAATGTTACTGTTTGTATATTAACAAATATCTCTGCTTTATTTTGGCTTTGATTGAAAATTATAGACAAAAAATAAACTAGTTAAATACCATTTTAATAGCACATGTACAAAATAAATTCACAAAATTTAGAAAAAATTGGCTACAATAATACTCCTTTATACATGGTGTAACTATTTACTAATGTTGTTTTATTATAGCCATGTCGAATGCATTTTCTTACAAATTTCGGGTATTTTCAATATTGTTTTAACCTAAAGGGCCTGATATGGAATTTGGGGGGACCCCCACGCAATTTTTTTTTTATTTTGGTTCAGAGTTCCCCTTGATATTCATACCAGACCCAAAGGGCCTGGTAATGGACTAAGGGGGAACCCATGCTGTTTTTTTTCAATTACTTTTATCTGTATTGCTGGGACCCGACAATTCATTATAGCCGTGCGTACCTTTAAATGACTTTTTTCCTTTAGAAATTTCATTTTGTGCAGGGACTTTTCTAAGCACGGGAAACATGCGCTACTTTACACGCATACTATAGACACCGCCCAGGTATGAAATTTAAAGGAATATTTCACTTTTATTGTTTGCTTATCCCTAGTCCTTAGGGAACTTAGTCAAGTAGTTGCCAGACCATTGTTCTTAATTTTTACTGACAATTTACTGACTGGAATGGTACCAGTTGATTTGAGAGAAGCCAATGTAGCTCCAATACGTAACCACTTAAGGACCTTGCCTGTTTTTCAGACTTGGTGTTTACAAGATGAATACAGATTTTTTGCTAGAAAATTACTTAGAACCCCAAAACATTATATATATTTTTTCACCCTAAAGAATTAAATGGCGGTTATTGCAATACTTTTTGTCACACCGTATTTGCGCAGCAGTCTTACAAGCACACTTTTTTTGGAAAAAAATCAGTTATCCCAATTTTTTTTATATTGTAAAAAGATAATGTTACGCCGAGTAAAATGATACCCAACATGTCATGCTTCAAAATTGCACCTGCTCGTGGAATGGCGTCAAACTTTTACCCTTAAAAATCTCCATAGGTGAAAAGTTCTATAGGTTGCATCTTTCGAGTTACAGAGGAGGTCTAGGGCTAGAATTATTGCTCTCACTCTAATGATCACGGCGATACCTAACTTGTGCGGTTTAAACACCATTTTCATATGCAGGAGCTACTCACGTATGCGTTCGCTTCTGCGTGCAAGCTCGTTGGGACGGGGCACTTTTAAAAAAAAATGCTGTTTTCTTATTTATTTTAATTTATTTTATTAATTTTTACACATTTTTTTATTTTATTTTTTTAAATGGGTCACTTTTATTCCTATTACAAGGAATGTAAACATCCCTTGTAATAGAAAAAAGCATGACTGGTCCTCTTAAATATGAGATCTGGGGTCAAAAAAACCTCAGATTTCATATTTAGACTAAAAAATTGTCATTTGAAAAAATGTCAACAGGAAAATATGCCTTTAAGAAGCATGGGCAAAAGTCACGTTTTGACATCGCTTCTGCCCTGCTATGCTATAGAGACAGATTGGGGCCATCTTGCCCTCACTCGTATCCCAGCCATGCAGGATGAAGGACCCGATCGCCTCTGCCATTGCCGGCGACTACGGTAAGCGGTGGAGGGTGCGGGAGAGCGGCGGGAGGGGGCACTCTCCCACCACCGCTAATGGTGATCTTGCGGAGACCACAGGAAAGATGGATATTTTGGTTGTGGCAGCTTTCCGCATTTGCAACAAAAAGGATCACCACCTCAATCTAGAGACATGCCTCTCTTTGATAGAGGACTGGATGACAAAGAGTTATCTTAAACTCAACGGAGTGAAAACAGAACTTCTCCTGTTTCACACCAAGCGGAGGAATCAACCTGCAACAACCTGGACCCCCGCCCATTCTGGGCAAAATCATCTCCCCTAGCGCCAAAGTCAAAAGTCTAGGGGTCACACTTGACTCCTATATGACAATTGACGCACAAATAGGGTCAGTAGTCAGCGGATCTCACCATCTGCTGCGCCTACTATGCAGACTTACTCCTTTCATCCCGAAAGAAGACATAGCGGTCATGGTGGGAGCAATTGTTAACTCCAGACTGGACTATGCAAATATCTTTTACCTCGGACTCCCCAAGTACCAAATCGCTCGTCTGCAGGTCGTTCAAAACACGGCCGCCAGACTTGTGACGGTGAAAAAACCCTGGGAATCAATCTCACCTTCACTGAGAGCCCTTCACTGGCTGACAGTAAAAGACAGAATCACTTTTAAAGCACTCTGTCTAATGCATAGATGTATCCATGGGAATGCTCTCCATTATCTATGCGAAAAAATAAAAGCTCATAATCCCAATCGCGTTCTGCGATCCACCAATCAAAACCTGCTCCAGATTCCGAAAGCCAACTTCAAGTCCAAAGGAGAAAGAAGATTCGTGATCCAAGGTCCCAGACTATGGAACGCTTTACCAACCATCATTCAGTTGGAGGAGAATCACTTAGCTTTCAGGAGAAAGATCAAGACTCATCTCTTTTGATATCAAAGGTGACAGGAACAACAAGCGCCCAGAGGCGATTTAGTTCGCATGTGAGGCGCTATATAAGTTTTCATTCATTCATTTATTCATTCATAAAGTGCAGACGTATATATACGTGAGCGGGTCCTTAAGTGTTTAAAAAAGGGCCAAAATACATCCTGTGAATTAAAGACCAGTTAGCCTAACATCAATAGTATGTAAGCTCTTGGAGGGGGTGATAAGGGACTTTATACACAATTTTAGTAATGAAAACAGTATCATTAGCAGTAATCAGCATGGATTCATGAAGAATCGTTCTTGCCAAACCAATCTATTAACATTCTATGAGGAGGTGAGCTGCCATCTAGATAAAGGAACGCCCATAGATGTGATGTATCTAGATTTTGCAAAAGCATTTGACACAGTTCCCCATAAACTTTTACTGTACAAAGGCCTGTTGCCATGGATCATAGAGTAAGTACATAGATTGAAATCTGGCAACAAGGGCGAGTTCAGAGGGTGGTGATAAATGGGGGGTACTCGGAATGGTCAGGGGTGGAAAGTGGGATCCCACAGGGTTCTGCCCTAGAACCAATCCTATTTCATTTATTCATAAACAACCTGGAGGATGGAATAAACAGCTCAATCTCTGTATTTGAGGATGATACTAAGCTAAGCAGGGCAATAACTTCTCTGCAAGATGTGGAAATTTTGCAAGAAGATCTGGACAAATGAATGGGGTGGGCAACTACATGGCAAATGAGCACTGAACTCTATGGAGAAGAGACGCTTGAGAGGGGATATTATTATTATTTACAAATACCATACAGGTGACCCCACAATAACAATCTAGGGACTGATTGACTGCAATATATTAAATTTTATTGCTTCAGTAAATCTCTTTTTAATATATCCCTTTTAATACCGTTAATTTTCTGGTAGTGAAACATCACCTTTCTTTATTCTAAAGCTAAGTTTCTTGTATACATTGCTGTAATCAACACTGATGTGTTAGAAATAGACAGGAACAAATTAAAGTTGAAATTTAATTACAAGTCTATCTAGTACTAATTGGAACCTTAGAAAATGTTCACCCTTCTAATTCATTAATCAGCTTTGTGACTAGCATTAAATTAATAAATGGAATTAATAACCATATATTTAAATGGACAGTTTTGTATATTAGATACGTTTTTTTGTGTAGTAACTCCAGTTCAAAATGGATTTTGACTATGTATTATTTTTGTTGTCAATAACTATTCTGGTAAATGTTTTGGTTGCAAACACTTAGTAGTGTATTTATAAAAAATTGAAAATATGAAGCAACTCACTCAGTGAAGTACGTGTTCATTTGTTCTGTGAAAATGGGGCAGGCAAACAAAAAAAAAACAAATGTTATTAGGTTATTTTCTGTTTTGGTTAAATAGTTGTATTGATTTAAAATGGAAAATACTACATGTGCCTTTTAGATATCACTAAGTATCATAGGAATTTTCTGTGATACATAGAGCAATTTAGTGGCAAAATACCACATTTCCATTTTAAATCACTGGAAATCATTTGACCAACACAGGAAATAGACTAATCATTTTTTTTCGCCCCCATTCACATAGAACAAATGTACATGCACTTTCACTATGTGAATGTTCATTGTTTTTTAATAAATGCATCCCTAAGATGCATTTAGCAAACCTTCAGGATGTTGAAGAAGTTTGTATACTTAATAAGTCATTGTGCAAATAATTTTTGAGCCTACTTCATTAATATATAGTACAATAAACTGAAGCAAAATAAAGTAGTACAACATTCAAATGATAGTATAACACAAAAAAAAAAATACAGAAGCTGCAGAAAACATATATTGTAAACAACGTGCTGCACTACATAAACAAAATAAATGTCTTTCAATAAAGTCCAAGTGCAGATTAAATCTCAAGTGAAAGATAAAATGCAAAAATTCTTCTTTAAAACAAACAAAAAAAAAACCATGAAGAACCGAAGAACCTTCACCTAATGGGTTCAGACTACCACCAAAAGAGTCAGATATCCTTACCATGTGTCAAGGACCTTTTAAATAAATAAAGGTCAAACAGGCTGTTGGTTCATATCCCCATACAATATCTGCATTCTTTCAAGCAGCTTTTGAATGGACGTCCAATACTCCCACAGGAGCATATAGAGAAGAAGGCACTAGATAATGTAAAACCTTCTAAAATGCTGTTTTATTATGATAAAATACCACTCACATGGAATAAAATATGATACACATATTACAGTAACAAACACGGCAGGTCACTTTCAGTATACGTAATGACGTGGGCACACCTCTCCTCTCTACGCATTTCGTCACCAAAATACTTTTTATGAGGCACTGCCGTGGGGACAAGGTTCACACTAAGCTTTCTCTAACCTGTATGTAGGCTTGTTTGATGAACAGTTTGGGCCAGATTCATAGAGCAATTACGCCTGTCTAACTGGTGTTAGACAGGAGTAATTTCAAATTTCGCGCGCCGTATCACTAGTTTGAATCCTCAAACCATGATACGGCGGCTTCGGGCTTCGATCCGAGAGGCTTACGTCTTCGTAAGCCTTCGGATCTACGCTGCCATCTATTTGCGGCCGCTGGGAGGAGTTCGCGTCGTTTTGATGCGTCGGGATATGCAAATGTTTTTTTACGGCGATTCCCGAAGATACGAGTGGTCGTCGCAATCACTTTCGTCTATTTTTGTGTACGTAATGTTAGAGCAGCTTTTTGCTGCTCTAACATTACGTAGCCCATGTTAAGTATGGCCGTCGTTCCCGCTTCGAATTTATTTAATTTTTTTTTTGTTTACGTAACTCGTTCGGGACTAGGATCGCCGTAAACGACGCTACCTAAAACAACGGTGACGTCACGACGTTGATTTCGCGCAATGCACGGCGGGGAAATTTTGCGAACGGAGCTATGCGCAGATCGATCGCCGCGGGAACGCGCCTAATTTAAATGATTCACGCCCCCTACTCGTCTATATGGATTGCGACGGGAGAAATACACTACGCCGCCGTCGTTTACTGGACAAAATCTACCTGAATTCCACGTAGAGCCAGTTAAAAAACGGCGGCGTAGTGTATTTTTGATACGCTACGATAATCCATTTCTATGTGAATCTGCCCCTATGTCTTTGACAATGTGGAGCCTAACATGAACCTTGTCCTATGTTATAGATTTATAAATGATGTTATTTGCATTTGGAAAAGTTGATCCATCATACATTTATAATTTTGTTTCTCAGTTGAATGGAAATTACAAGGGTATATGTTTTACAGTGAGCTATAACGATACTACAACTGAGTTTTGGAATATTATCTCAAAAGGCACCCCAAGTGAGAGAATTGTCACAAATACATATTTTAAAATTGTTAATACTAATAGTTACTTGCATGTTCATAGAGAACATTATAAACTATTGAAAGCAAACATTCCTTTTGGACAGCTTAAGGGCATCTAAATGAATTGCACAGGCAATGTTGATTTTGAGAGAGATGCTCAAATTCGAAAGCAGAGACTTTTGGCTAGACAATATCCTAAAGTTCCAGTAGAGAGAGCCTTTAATAGAACAAAACATCTTATTGAGGATCATTTTTAAATTCCAAGTGATCAAAAGAAGGATAATAAAAAGATGAATATTCAGAAAATACATATTATAGGCTACAATTTTCAACCACCTCTAGCATTTGTTACTCCATGATCCCTTTTTGAAGATGATCATTCCCAAAAATCTGACTTTTGTCTTCAGGAAAAAATAAACGCAAACTTAAAGTCAAAACAAACTCCCCCTACATAAGCAGCTCAGCAACATGATGTTCACTCACATCAAAAAAAGTGCAGCACAATAAGTGAGACTACCTAACCCAGTGATTAATTGTATATGATTTCAAAACTCATAAATAGTGTAATATAGCAAACAATGTAGATAAACATCAAAGCATAATGACAGTGTTGTTACAAAACAAATCCCCATCTGTGAAAATGAATCAGTCCCACATCCTTCAGTGACGTGTAACAAAATAAAAAAAACATGACATAAGCAGATTCCACAATCGTTCTTCCACCAACAACAAAATATATATCGGCCACTCCTCTACAGACCTCCAAACTATAAGGCCGCGTACACACAATCTAATTTATCTGCTTAAACTGGTCCGACGGACCGTTTCAGCAGACATCTCCAATCGTGTGTACGGGCTAGCGGACATATTTTCCCAGTGGACAAATTTCAAAGCATGCTTTGAAATTTGTCCGCCGGAGACATGTCCATCGGATATGTCCGCTGGATAGTACACTAACCAGTGGACAGAAATCTCTGCACATGCGTCGAATGGATTCGACGCATGCGTGGAAGTAATTTACTTCCTGGAGTGGTGACGTGGCAGCGTCAACGTCACCGCCACATCACCGCGTCCTCAGATCGAGGGGATTTTCGTCCGATGGTGTGTACACACCATCGGATCAAAATCCGATGAGACATGTCCGCTGCAAACGGTCCGTCGGACATGTTTGAGCGGACATGTCTCATCGTGTGTACGTGGCCTAAGAGGATTGCCGCAAGCTCCATGTCCATGGGGCCTGCGGACTTGATGTCTGCCAGTGTCCTGTAATCATGACGCGACAGAATGAGGAGATGCCTGTGTAAACAAGGCATTTCCCTGTTCTGCCTTGTGACAGGACACTGATCTACTGCTCCCTGTCATCGGGAGCAGTGATCAGTGTCATGTCACAGGTAGTCCAACCCCCACACAGTTAGAATCACTCACTAGGACACACTTAACCCCTTCCTCACCCCCTAGTGGTTAACCCCTTCCCTGTGAGTGTCATTTACACAGTTATCAGTGCATTTGTATAGCACTGATCGCTGTATAAATGACAGTGGTCCCAAAATAGCGTCAAAAGTGTCCGATGTGTCCTTCATAATGTCGCAGTCACAAAAAAAAAAATTGCAGATCACCATCATTACTAATAATAAAAATGCTATAAAACGATACCCTTTTTTGTAGACGCTATGGGCCAGATTCACGTACATCGGCGCATTTTTGGACCGGCGTAGTGCAACTCCTTTAAGTTAGACCGGCTTAATTTCGAGGCGCAAGTACCGTATCCTTGTAGTATTTTCGGCCAAATTTGCACCGGTGCAATGTAAATTCCGAGGCGTAAGGCGGTGTAATTCAAAGTGGGAAGGACGTGGGCGTGTTCCATTGAAATGAGCCGTGACCCCATGCAAATGAAGGGCCGGCGAGACTGGGCATGTGCACATGAAGCAGACTATGGTCAGCACCTCTCTGAGCATGCTCAGAACTCGGCACGGTGCAATCAGTTAGATAGGAACTAGGCCCGTCAGACTTAGTGAGCTATGCACAGTGCTTAAATAGACCGAGAGAAATGCCCTTCTATTGCAAAAGTACATCCATTTTTTTTCCCTTCCTGAAGAAAGGTGCTTTTATTCCGTTGTCTGTTGCTGTTTGGAGGTTTGTGTCGTGTCGGTGTGTATATATATATATAAAATATTAAATAAGATAATTATAATAATATTAAAATTAGTAATTTTATATTAGTTAAAAATATATATTTATTATATTAATTATTATAAAATATATACTAAACAGAAAAAAATGTATATAAAATATATATTTACCCATTAGGGTGAAAAGAGCCACTGGCAAGGAAATGGATTGTTGCCAGTACCTTGCCCAGTGGCGGTCGGCAGATTCTCTCCCGTGTAAGAACAGGGGAGTCCGCACTATGGTGAATAAAGTAGCTGCTGCCTCCCAGTAGGATCCCTATGTGGGGACCTAATATAAATATGGATAGGAGAAAGGGAAATGGTGCTGCTAAATTAATACCTTTGTCGGGTATATCCGTGGGGTGAGCCCAATGGTAATAGGCCCCCCTTTTGGCTGGAATTAGGGTGCAATTGGAGAGATACCCTGTGTTAATAGGAGGGTAGATGTTGGTTCCTCAGCTTCCACTAATTTCAGTAAAATTGAGTAAAGGTAGATTAATTAGGTCAGGAGCCTGTGCAGGCCAGCAGGCCCAAAGATTGCTAAAGTAAAATGATCCTATGCTGCTATAAGGATGCCAGTTGTGACCGATGCACCCTAAAACATATAAAACAAAGAAAAACATGTGTCTCTAGAGTCTAATAGGTAAGAATCCCTACTAGTGTGGTTACTAGTGTAATCAACCTCACTAGTTGGGATTCTCAGCTCGGCCCTAATGGTGTTGCTTTTGCTGACATGTGGACCGATTGTCTAATTTTAAGCAAGCTTTTATATGGTCTAATTTTAGACCGGCCCTGCAGCTGATAAGCACATCGTGTAGACTGCACCACACAAACTTACTTTTGTGGATCGGCGTATCTCCCTCATTTGCATATTTGCATAGCAAATATAGGTGTGTCTAGTTCAGTTTTGCACGCACGCTGCGCCGGTCTATCCAAATTACGTTGGTCTAAAAAATGTGGATTTCAGGCGTATATCGTTTTGGGGATACGGTGCATAGATAAGCGTGTGCATTTTTAGACTTACACGTGCCTAACTCGTGATACTTCGGAGAGGGTGCTTTGTGAATCTGGCCCTATAACTTTTGCGCAAACCAATCAATATACGCTTATTGCGTTTTTTATCAAAAATATGTAGAAGAATACATGTTGACCTAAACTGAGATTTGTTTTATATATATATTTTTTTTGGGGATATTTATTATAGCAATAAGTAAAAAATATTGGGCCAGATTCACGTACATCTGCACATTATTGGACCGGCGTAGCGCACCGCCTTTACGTTAGACTGGCGCAATGTAGCGGCGCAACCACCCTATTCTCG
The DNA here is from genome assembly GCA_029574335.1 of Rana kukunoris. Taxonomy (NCBI): domain Eukaryota; kingdom Metazoa; phylum Chordata; class Amphibia; order Anura; family Ranidae; genus Rana; species Rana kukunoris. The sequence goes on from CM056052.1 coordinate 284,624,720, forward strand.
TCGGTTTTACGCAGAAATTTGCGCCTGCGCAACGTTATTTCAGAGGCGCAAGGCGGAGTAATACAAATTGGGAAGGACGTGGGCATGTTACATTGAAATGAGCCGTGACCCCATGCAAATGAAGGGCCGGCCGGGTCGCGCATGCGCGCTTGAAGCAGACCATGGTCAGCACCTCTGAGTGCATGCTCACAACTCGGGAACGGCGCAATCAGTGAAATTGGAAGTGGACTAGGGCAAATTAGTGAACTACGCAAACAGCATAAATGAATGAATGAATGAATGAAAACTTATATAGCGCAGCACATGCGAACTGAATCGCCTCTGGGCGCTTGTTGTTCCTGTCTCCTTTGATATCAAAAGAGATGAGTCTTGACCTTTTTCCTGAATGCTAGGTGGTTCTCCTCCAACCGAATGCTGATTGGTAAAGCGTTCCATAGTCTGGGACCTTGGATCGCGAATCTTCTATCTCCTTTGGACTTGTAGTTGGCTTTCGGAACCTGGAGCAGGTTTTGATTGGTGGATCGCAAAATGCGATTGGAATTATGAGCTTTTATTTTTTCGCATAAATAATGGGGGGCATTCCCATGGACACATCGATGCTAAGACACAGAGCTTTAAAAGCAATCCTGTCTTTAACTGGCAGCCAGTGAAGGGCTCTCAGTGAAGGTGAGATGGATTCCCAAGTTTTTTCCCCTCCAAGTCACAAGTCTGGCGGCCGTAATCTGAACGACTGCAGACGAGCGATTTGGTACTTGGGGAGTCCGAGGTAAAGGGCATTTGCATAATCCAGTCTGGAGTTAACAATTGCTCCCACCACGACCGCTAAATCTTCTTTGGGGATGAAAGGGGTAAGTCTACGTAGTAGGCGCAGCAGATGGTGAGATCCGCTGACTACTGACCCTATTTGTGCGTCCATTGTCATAAAGGAGTCAAAAATGACCCCGAGACTTTTGACTTTGGCGCTAGGGGTGATGATTTTGCCCAAAATAGGCGGGGGTGTCCATGCTGTTGAAGGTTGATTCCTTTGCTTGGCGTGAAACAGAAGAAGTTCTGTTTTCGCTCCGTTGAGTTCAAGATAACTCTTTGTCATCCAGTTCTCTATCAAAGAGAGGCAAGTCTCTAGATTGAGGTGGTAATCCTTACTGTTGCAGATGCGGAAATACAGTTGCGTGTCGTCTGCGTATGAGTGATAAAGCAGTTTTTGGCTGCTGATAATCTCAAAAAGGGGACGAAGATAGACGTTAAACAGCACTGGTGACAGAGGCGATCCTTGAGGGACTCCGCATGTTACTGTGCGTTTCTCAGATGTGAATGGTCCTAACTTCACTGTTTGCGATCGGTTTTCCAGAAAAGAGGAGAACCAAGATAAATCGCCTTCTGCGACTCTGGCTACTTCAGCAAGCCGAGTCAGTAACAGTTTGTGGTCTACAGTGTCGAAAGCTGCGCTTAGGTCCAACAGAACCAGAAGGCAAGATTCTCCTTCGTCTGCGGCCTCGAGAACATCGTCCCATATTTTGAGCAATGCGGTTTCAGTCCTGTGTCCGGGACGGAACCCTGATTGCAATGGGTCAAGTAGCTTGTGGGTATCTAGATGCTGTTGCAGCTGTTGTACCACTACTTTCTCCATTACCTTTGAGAGTACATTGAGGCTTGTTATGGGACGGCAGTGAAGTGGGTCCTTTGGATCCAGATTGGGTTTCTTCAGGATGGGTTGGATTATACCCTCTTTCAACTGTGAGGGCACTATGCCCTCCAAGAAAGACTGGTTGATAAGCTGCGTGATGGGAGGAGCCAGGATGTAGGCGCATTCCTTCAGCAGTTTTGTGGGGATAATGTCATTTGGCGCTGTGCCATTACGCAGAGTACCAATGATATTCTTAGTGGTCTCAATGGAGATGGGTTCCAGGGTGAACTTACCTGATATAGGAGAATTACTGTTGGTGTTGTGTGAGCGGCTGCAGGGGGGGCTGAGGGGGGGATTGTTTTGCTGAATGCTTTCACGGATTGCCTCGATTTTATTAATGAAGCAATCCGATAGTTCATTGCAAAATTCTTGTGTGTCTGTATTGGGGGCTTCAATGCATCCTGGTTTCATGGTCTGAGTGACCATCTTGAAGAGTTCGCGGGGGCGGTTTAAGGCGCTGTTGATAGCCTCCGAAAAATAATTTTTCTTAGCTTGGAAAATTTCTTTGTGATATTTTCTTGTTGTCGCCTTGTAGATGGATAGGTTTAGTTCTGAAGAACATCTTTTCCAGGCAGATTCTGCCCTTCTGCGTTTTTGCTTCAGTAACGACAGCTGGTTGTTAAACCAGCTGCGGTTGTTTTTTCGGATGCGGGTTCTTCGTTTCGGCGCTACCAAGTCAGCTGACTGTAGCATGGCCGAATTTAAGGCATCCAGTGTTTCAATAGACAGAGACAAACGCACTTCCTTTGTATCCCTCCCTATACAGCAAGGTGCTTTTGTTCTGTTGTTTATTAGCGTTTGTTTGTTTGTTTGTGACGTGTCTTTGAGAGTGATGTTTGTCTTTTATGTGTTTTCTTTGTTGTTATTTCGTTTAAATTATATTTTTGCTGGGCATTTTTTATTTTTGCTGGTCAAATTATTATTTTTTGGTTCTGTTTGTGTATGATTTGGGAATGTGGGGGTGACATTCCTGACGGAAAAGGGGTGTCACCCTCATTTGTGGTGGAGAAGTGATCCCCAGGTCCGTGTGAATGGTGTATGAATGTACAGTGACATAATTGGAGCCGTGGCATGGCGTTGCTGCTCACAAGTCCTGCATTGTGGGCTTGTGCCAATCCAATGTGATGAGGATGTGATGTGTCTGTGCTAGGGACCACAGTGGTGTGCATGCATGCATTCTCATTGTGCCACGATTAATTTGTGTGTGTTTAACGTGCAAAGATGCCTAATGTGAGCTGTCTCCTGACTGCTCTTCCCTCAGAAGACGGGGTAGCCTTGGTTAACCTCTTCAGGTCCGCGCTATTAACAAAATACGTGAACAGCGCGGACCTGAGGCGCCGGGGTCACGTCTTTGGACGTGATTTGCTTGTAATTCCCCCCGCGCGCCACAGGGTGGCGCGCGGCGGGGAAAAACAGTCCCGACGCATCACCGAGGATCCGATGCGTGTACCCGGCGGCCGCGATGTCCGTCAGGTACACGCGATCGTCGGTGAGAGAGCAGGGACGTGGAGCTCTGAGTGTAAACACAGAGCTTCACGTCCTGTCAGTGAGGTGACAGATGCTGTTTCTCTTGTACATAGGGAGACAGCATCGGTCACCTCCCCCAGTCACCCCCCTCCCCACACACAGTTAGAACACACCCAGGCAATACATTTAACCCCTTCCTCACCCCCTAGTGTTAACCCCTTCAATGCCAGTCACATTTATACAGTAATTAGTGCATTTTTATAGCACTGGTCGCTGTATAAATGTGAATGGCGCCAAAAATGTGTCAAAAGTGTCCGATGTGTCAGTCGCAATATCGCAGTCCCAATAAAAATCGCAGATCGCCGCCATTACTAGTAAAAAAAAAATATAAAAAAAAAAATCATAATTATGTCCCCTATTTTGTAGGTGCTATAACTTTTGCGCAAACCAGTCACTTATTGTGATTTTTTTTTTTTTTACAAAAATACGTAGAAGAATACGTATCGGCCTTAACTGAGAAAAAAATATATAAAAAAAAAAAAAAAAAAATGGGATATTTATTATAGAGCAACAAGTAAAAAAATATATATATTTTTTAAATTGACGCTCTTTTTTTCATTATAACGCAAAAAATAAAAACCGCACGGGCGATCAAATACCACCAAAAGAAAGCTCTATTTGTGGGGAAAAAAGGGACGCCAATTTTGTTTGGGTGCCACGTCTCACGACCGCGCAATTGTCAGTTAAAGCGACGCAGTGCCGGAAGCTGAAATTTCGCCTGGGCACGAAGGGGGTTTATGTGCCCAGTAAGCAAGTGGTTAAGGGGGTTCCGTATAGGAGTCATGAGATGGGGTCCCAGTGCATATGCAGAGTCACCCTGAAGGGATAAGACAAGAGGATGTTAGTAGAGCATGTGCCCCTTGTGATGTGTGCATCATGGGGGGGCCAGACATGCCTGCCACCCATGTCACTCACCAACCAGCCAGCTGTCCCCATACATGTTCTGTTCGAAATCTGTGGGGATGGGGCTCTGATTGTATATGTTAAATAAAGAAAAAATAAGTGCAGCGCTAGAAAAAGTAAAATTGCGTGAAGCAGTTTACATAAGTCTCATCCCAATTGGTGATATAATATTGTGATGAGTAAACAGAAAACACAATATAAAAATGCACAAACAGGATGGTGAAACCCTTTGCAATACAGACAATGAAATATAAAATATGGAGGGAGTCCTTCAAAAACAATTTATAGGTACAGATAGGTCTTCCTATGAAACACTCCTGTGGGACACTCCTGTGTTACTGGGTATTCAAATGATGTGCGTAATCCACTTTAATAAACATGCAGGATAGCCAGACTGATAGATTGAGAGAATGGGTACTCTTACCGCATAGGGTGGACACATATGCTGGGGGCACTGTGTCAGATAAGCTTGTAAGAGCTCCTCGGATGGATGGCTCTATGAAGAGTGATAATTGAAGGAATTGTAGATCCTTCCCAGGGATCTCAAGGTCCAAGATAGAGGGTGGCTCCAGGCTTTCAGATGGAACAACACTTGTAGGTATCCATAGAAAAAGCTATGTACCCGACATGTTTCGAGCTAATGCTCATCGACAGGGGCATTAGCTCGAAACATGTTGGGTACATAGCTTTTTTATACCCAACTACCACGCTCTTTTTATATTCATGTGATCACGTGTGCCAGATCCTTTCCTGAGTACTGGCATTTTTTTGTTATTTTTATTGCTTTGTATTTTACCAGCCTAATAAAGGCTCCCCTTTTTCAAACAAACTACACCATGTGGAGTTTTTTTGTTTCTTCTATGGATACCTACAAGTGTTGTTCCATCTGAAAGCCTGGAGCCACCCTTTATCTTGGACCTTGAGATCCCTGGGAAGGATCTACAATTCCTTCAATCATCACTCTTCATAGAGCCATCCATCCGAGGAGCTCTTACAAGCTTATCTGACACAGTGCCCCCAGCATATATGTCCACCCTATGCGGTAAGAGTACCCATTCTCTCAATCTATCAGTCTGGCTATCCTGCATGTTCATTAAAGTGGATTACGCACATCATTTGAATCCCCAGTAACACAGGAGTGTCCCACAGGAGTGTTTCATAGGCAGACCTATCTGTACCTATACATTGTTTTTGAAGGACTCCCTCCATATTTTATATTTCATTGTCTGTATTGCAAAGGGTTTCACCATCCTGTTTGTGCATTTTTATATTGTGTTTTCTGTTTACTCATCACAATATTATCTCACCAATTGGGATGAGACTTATGTAAACTGCTTCACGCAATTTTACTTTTTCTAGCGCTGCACTTATTTTTTCTTTATTGTTCACTCACAGGTTGTTTCACTGTTAGTGCTGGCAGCTTTATTCTATATTATTAGCAGCGCAACTTTCTTTTGTTTTGTTTGTTCTCTGATTGTATATGTAGCTGTCATGGGTGTCATGGGTAGTGTCATGTGTTGGGCTGGTGATGTCCTCCTGCAGGGTTGTGGTTAATTCCATGATGGCATATGAGGGGTGAATCTGAAAATACAAGACACCTCAGAATCACTCATGCCATAGATGTCTATGCATGTGCAGTATATCCTCTCCCGTGAAGAGTGAAGAGTGAGGGGCTTGTATCAGATAAGAATATTGTATTAGATTAAATTGTAAAGTTTATATAAGCAAAAACAATTAAAAAAAAAAAAAATCCCGTGCCCTCCTCAGTGCCCTCCTCAGTGCCCTCCTCCTTCTTTGCTCATCTAAAGTCAGGAGTATAGCTATGAGCATGGATGCCACTGGCATGTTGGCATACAGTTTGTTGGGCAACATGTATGACTGCTCAGCTCCTCACTAACAGTGTTGCTTTATCTGACATGTAGACGAATTGTCTAATTTTATATCAGCTTTTATATGGTCTAATTTTAGACAGGGCATTTAGCTGTTGCGCACAGCGCGTAGCCTGCGCTGCACCAACGTTCTTTTGTGTATCCCCGTAACTCCCTCATTAGCATATTTGAATAGCAAATCAATGGTGTGTCTAGCGCAGTTTTGCGCGGACGGATGGGCCTGTCTAACGAAATTACGCTGGACAAAAAAAAATTTGATTTCTTGCGTATCTCGTTTTGGGAGTGCCGTGCATCGAAACGCACGCACACAATTAGACTTACGCCGCGCATCTCCTGTAACGCCGGCGTAATCACTCTGTGAATCTGGCCCATTGCTTTTTTTCCTAAATTGTTGCTCTTTTTTGGTTTATAGTGAAAAAAAATAGTTCACCAGATATTCTTTTAATAAAAGATGCAGATTTAAAAAGACTGAAAATAACTTTTGAAATTACATTAACACATTGAAATTTAAATTAGACATTTGTGATGTTTGTGATTATTTTTTTATTTCCATGATATAAAACTGTTTCTATATTTGCATAAATTTAGTAATTATGTTGAAGTTCACAAGAACTAATGTAATACGTGTTTTACAGTATGTTTCTAATACTTCTTTCATTTATTTGTGGAAAAAAAATCTCATCTCTATTAGTGTGGTAGGTTTCACATTCTGAAACTTTCCAAGCCTTTTGTATAGCTACAGCTGGAAAGATTGAGTGTGGAAATAATAAGACATTGACAGCATGGGCAGCATAATCATAAAAGTCAGCCACAAGATAAGAGCTGCCTAAATCAAGGCTGTGTCAACAGTCTTCCACAATATCACACTAATTATTATTCTAATCAGTAGCAGTGAAGAAGTACTTTGAATGTAAAAGTATAAAATGCTAGAAAAAATTAATAACAACTTGAAACTACGATAATTTACCTAAGAATCTTAAGAAAGCTTTTCATCTTCCTTGCTTCCTCTAACAACAAATGTAGGGTCAGGCAAAAGGTTTTCTTTGCTCTTTACTCCCTAAATCAGAGACTTAAAAAAAAAATCAAATCTCTGTACATCATTAAATGTAGATTGAAGAAACCTAAGGGAGTTGCAGACGCTTACCCAGCAGAGAAGTGTCCTCCCTTTGTCCTTGCTGATAAATGTTCTTTGCTGTATTTATCTTTGTCAGGCCACTGTATCCCTGAACATTCATACACCTTTAAAGTGTAAACAAACTATGAGTGCTAGCAGGGCCACTTATGTACTACTCAATACCTTGGGGACTTAAAAAAAGGAAGCTTTATGAGAATTTTCTGACATGATATTGGTAATGCCTTTGACAATCATAAACTTTACAGACATTAAACATTTTAGAAATCATTATGCCTATCCTACATGCAAAATCATGGAGAAGAATAATATACAGTATTAAAATGTAACATAAACTTATATCTAGTATTTAAAGCGCTGACATATTTAAAATCATTGCATTATAAATAATTTTTAGATTTTTTTTTTTAAGCTGAATTCTAAGAAAATAGCTAAATACACAGATGAAATACTGTATAAGCCGACCCAAATACAGTATAAGCCGAGGTACCTAATTTTACCACAAAAAACTGGGAAACCTTATTGACTCGAGTATAAGCCTAGGGTGTCCATCTGCATGCCTCACTGTGCCTCACTTTGCCTGTGTCCATGCCTCACTGTGTCCATGACTAGACTGACGTTTAACATGGGAGTCTATGGAAGGAGTGTGCGGCTTTGAAAAATCGATGCTCCCAGCCGTAGATCCCTTGGACAACAAACTTTGCACACTTTCATGAATTCGGCAAGATCTCCAAAAATGGAAAAACAGCATTTTTGTGGCTCAGTCATTTTGCAGTCATAAGAAAAAAAAAACATTTTACCCTATTTGCTAGACATGTTTCAAACAATTCGTAGTCAGATTCCCTTATCCTGTTTGACAGTTTTATCTGTTAGGAAAAGGACCACACATCCATAAATCCATTTTATGCTTTCTCAAATTCAAAGAAGGTCTATTGCTGCATACATACGATCGGTTTGTCTGATGAAAACTGTCTGATGGACCGTTTTCATCAGACGAACTGATCGTGTGTGGGCCCCATCGGTTTTGTATCCATTGGTGAAAAAACTAGGAACTTGTTTTAAAATTATCTTATGGTTAAAAAAAGATTGGTCCATCGGTTAAAAATCCATGCATGTTCAGAATCAAGTCCACGCATGCTTGAAAGTATTGAACTTCATTTTTCTCAGCACGTCATTGTATTGTACGTCACCGCATTCTGACATGATCGGATTTTTAACTGATGGTGTGTAGGTATGACTGATGAAAGTCAGATTCATCACATATCTGATGAAAAAAATTCATCGGATGAACAGGGCATGTACAGGGCATAAGTCTACTAAATCCCAAACATTATACTACACATGTCATCTAGTGAGAATAGTGGATGATGCTAAAATGACAACATTAAGACATGGGTAAAAATTAATAATCTCAGACAAAGCCAATGTATACACTCTTCAGATACCCTGATTAGCACACACAAAGCTAGACAAAGCCTTAGGGCCCTTTCACACGGGCTGTCCAATCAGGTCCACCTGTCAATTTATCAGGCAGACAGTGGCGTAACTAGAACCTTCAGGGCCCCGATGCAAGAAATCATGAAGGGCCCCCCCCTGACCCCCAGATAGGGCTCTTTTCTCCAAGCCCGGTGGCGTTACAGGACCCGGTCGCAAGTAGGCGGCTGCATATAAATGAACTGATTACTCTAGTTCCCCTTGCTTTTTTTCCTCTCCCTCCCGCAGGCATTCAGCGGCTGCAGGAGGAAAATGGAGAGATCGATTCTTCTATGTCGGTGTTTCTCAATCTTTTTCCAGTCAGGGCACCCTTGAAGTATACCCCTAGGTGAATGTGGCTACACTACAACCCCCTTGCAACTGTGTGCATTGCATACAGTTGCAGCATAGTGATGATGTATTTAAGGGGTTAAAACAGGCAGTCAGGAAGCAACATGTTGCCTCTTCACCGGCTGTCAAATGTCTCTGAAAAACGATCCAAGCATGGATCGCTTTTCGGAGGCATAGCATTTTTTTAAGATACTATGAACAAGCAAAAATAAATAAATAAACAAATAGGTTCTGATTGTACACAAATAGGGGATCGGGATTAAAAGTGCATACATAAAATGTGCATACATACATGTAAACACACATATAAAAACACACACACACACACATATATATATATATATATATATATATATATATATAAATGCACATATGCACACACATATAAACCAGTGGCAGCTGGTACTCCAAATTTTTAGGGGGGCGCAAGCAAACGGAAAAATGCTTAAAAAAACATAATTTGCAGTGCAAATCAAAAGCTCTCACTGTGCCCATCAAATGCTGCCACTGTGCCCATCAAATGCCGCCACTGTGCCCATCAAACGCCACCACTGTTTCCATCAAATGTTGCCACTGTGCCCAGCAAATGCTGCCACTGTGCCCAAACGCTGCCACTGTTTCCATCAAATGCTGCCACTGTGCCCAAACGCTGCTACTGTGCCAAAATGCTGCCACTGTGCCCATTTAAACACTGCGCCATCAAATGCCGCCACGGTGCCCATCAAACTCTGCCAGTGTGCCCATCAAACTCTGCCACTGTGCCCATCAAATGCCGCCAGTGTGCCCAGAAAATACTGGTGTGCCCATTAAATGCTGCCAGTGTGCCATCAAATGCTGCAACTGTGCCATCGAAAGCCACCACTGTGAATCCCCCCTCGCCCCGTCCGACTCTTACCCTGTCTCGTGGAGCTGTGGGTGACTGCCAGGGTCCTCCATGCATCTCCTGCCGTCCTCATCTCCTGTCCTCTCTTCCTGATAAGTGTCCAATAGCCGCTCCTATTGTTTCAGCCAATCAGGTGATGGGTAACAGACCCGCACACCTGATTGGTGGAGAGGTGGTTCAGTGTTAGCAAAGTGAATATTAATTCGCCTTTCTAACACACCTGGGTGGACTGTGAGCGCCCAGCATGGCGCTCGCGGTTCACCTATTTTGAAGCCTATTAGAGACTATGGCTCTAATCAGGTGCTTCAACACCCCCCCTGTGATTCAGGCGCCCGAAAAGGAGCCGGACACCTAAATATGGGGGTGGCATAGAGGGAGTGACTGGGGAGAGGGATCGGCACACATGCGCCCTTATGGACGCACTGCCACTGATAAACACATGCACATACATGCACACTCACACACATACAGTACATACATATACACACACATACATACAGTACATACAGTACATACATATACACACACATACAGTACATACAGTACATACATATACACACACACACATACATATGCATACACACATGCATCCATACATACATGCACACACACACACATACAGTACATACATATACACACATACATACATACACATACACACACACACAGTATATACATATACACACACACACAGTATACACATATACACACACGCAGTATATACATATACACACACAGTATATACATATAAACACATACAGTAGATAGTCATAAAAAAAAAAAACGGGAGACATTTACCTTGGCACTTCCTGCCGGGTACTGCACTCTAGGGGGAGACCAAGAGCACAGCACACACTACTTTCACTTTTGACAAGCTCCTTCCCTGCACACTGTGCACAGTTCGCTGACGATCGTGAAACTCATCTCAGCCGCCCCTGCCGCCGCTCCTCCTATCAAAGAGTAGAGGGGGCCCTCAAGGGCCCCCTGCAGCAAACGGCCCGGTCACCATGGCGATCTCAGCACCCCTATAATTACGCCACTGCAGGCAGACCTGATCGGACCTTGCATGCTCGCATATGGAGTGGTGGATGTCAGTGGTGACATGTCCGCTGAAATCCACCGCTATCCGATCCTGTCCGCAAAATCCAGACGGATGGTGGTCCTATTTTCCATCCATCTGGTGAATTGGAGAGGATCAGTTGAAAACAGACAAGCGGTCTGTTTCCATCTGATTTCCGCATACAGTGAGCGGAGCAGTCGTCATTGAATCCTCCAATCAGGCTGTGCTTAATAGACATTTTCCAGGTACAGTGGCCAATTAGGGGGCATTATATTAGCCACTGTACAGAAAGGAAAGGGAGAAATAATGGATTGTTACTACCAAGCTGTACTTACTCTTTGTCCTAGGACACACAAGCACTCAGTATGGCCAGACCTGAAGCTGAGAGGTAAACTAACTCCAGACTTGTACTAAACATTGCATTGTAAATATGTTTTTATGTGTACTTTGTAAATATCATGTAACCCAGTGTACCTACAGTGTACGTTGTTTTGTAAATGCTGTTTAGTGTGTAATTTGTATATATTATGTATTATTTTTATGTATATTGTAGATTGAACTACCTCTTTTGTTCAAAAATCCTCAGATCTAGCTGTGTACTATATATGTAAACACTCATGTAGTGATTGGAGTGTACAGTATTAACATATATACTTAACTAAACAGTAACAAGACACTCTGTTGGTGGGAGATTTATTTAACCGAGGAAACTTTTTATCTAAAACAGAGACACTAACTCAGGTAGTCACACCAACTCTTTCTTGATGGGTTTACCTTCAAATTTGTCTAGAATAATCCATACTTCATACACAATTATACCTGTCCTTTAACACTGTTTGAAAAACTCTGTTTAAAGAAAGACCTTCACACTCACTTAATCTCCTGGATTTATTTCACACTAAGGCCGCCTACACACAATGAGACATGTCCGCTCAAACATGTCCGATGGACCGTTTCCTGCGGACATGTCTCAACGAAAATCCCCTCGGGCTGAGGACGCGGTGACGTGGCGGTGACGTTGACGCCGCCACGTCACCACTCCAGGAAGTAAAATACTTCCACGCATGCGTCGAATCCATTCCCCGCATGCGCGGAGTTTTTTGTCCGCTGGTTAGTGTACTAACCAGCGGACATATTCGACGGACATGTCTCCGGCGGACAAATTTCAAAGCATGCTTTGAAATTTGTCCGCTGGGAAAACATGTCCGCTAGCCCGTACACACGATCGAAGATGTCTGCTGAAACGGTCCGTCGGACCACATCAGAAATGCGTACGGTATCATGCGGAGTCCCCCAGGGATCTCCTTTGTCACTGGTACTGTTCAATATCTATCTCCGTCCTCTCTTTGAAATCATCAGCAACCAGAAGCTACTTTACCACTCCTACGCAGACGACACTCAACTGTATCTCCGCGTCAGCAAAGAACAGGATCACTCTCTTGAGTTAGATAGATCACTCACTCTAATAGATAACTGGATGACATCCAGTTATCTAAAACTCAATGGTTCGAAAACAGAGCTTCTCCTGTTTAACGCAAACAGGAAAAGTCACCCCACCTCAACCTGGACACCCCCGCATATTCTCGGAAAAATTATCACCCCTAGCACCAAAGTCAAAAGTCTCGGAGTCATTTTCAACTCCTACATGACAATGGACGCACAAATAGGGTCTGTAGTGAGCGGATCCCATCATCTGCTGAGCCTCCTACGCCAACTCGCCCCCTTTATCCCTAAAAAGGACATTTCAGTAGTGGTGGGAACAATCATCAATTCCAGACTCGACTATGCAAATGCCCTCTATTTGGGACTTCCCAAATACCAAATCACTCGTCTGCAAGTCGTTCAAAACACGGCCGCTAGATTAGTGACTGGTAAAAAAAGTAAAACATGGGAGTCAATCTCCCTTTCGCTGAGATCTCTTCACTGGCTACCAGTGAAAGACAGAATCACTTTTAAGGCACTCTGCCTTACAGACAAGTGTATTCAAGGAAACGCTCCCCAATATCTATGCGAAAAAATAAAAGCCCATAACCCCAATCGCATTCTGCGATCCACAAATCAAAACCTACTACAAATACCCAAGGCAAGATACAAATCCAGAGGAGATCGGAGGTTTGCTGTCCAAGGACCTCGACTGTGGAATGCACTATCAACCACCATCCGACTGGAGTCGGACCACTTGGCCTTCAGGAGAATGATTAAAACTCATCTCTTCTGAGGCAAAGGGTTTCCTTACCGAAGGAATGGAAACAGCGCCCAGAGGCGATTCAGTTCGCAAGTGTTTGCGCTATATAAGTTTTTCACTCACTCACTCACTAATAAGGTACCCTTGATTCATTTTGGAAGGCAGACCAATAACTATGTGGTTCTTCTTTTCCAGACACCTTGGTCCTGAATTTCCTCTCTCATTCCCTATTTATTACCTACCTACCCTACCAGCTCTTACCCCTTCCATTAATTTCTACTGCCCCCCCAATATGATCCAATACCAGATAATCCACTGTTCTACCTGATACACAAGACAACTAAAACAGAGAACGTACCTGCATTCTCTGGACAATGTTGCAGGACTCAAGAGGTTAGACATTTTGGTGATTATGTTTTTTTCATTTTTAGTTCCCTCTCTCTCATTATCCCACCCCCTTCTTCTTCCCTTTCCCTTGTTTTCCTTTTTGTATACTTAAATTCAGTTGGAAAGTATCTGAATAATTTTGTAATCAAGTACATCGGAGTTCTCATCTCTGCATGTCATATTTTTTCTGTATCTTGTCTGGTCAAATATTTCACATCTAGCATGCTTAACCAACCTAATGTGAGATTTTATATTGTTACCATAGTTTTCACAATTTTATTGCACAAGATCCATCTTAATTGCTGTAAATTTCTTATACATTTTCTGTCCGTATGTGGTTAGGTACATTAGTGTATGACTTGACAACTTATAAACAATACAGAAAACATAAAGCAACTTTCGGATTTTATGTATTTCTCACATTGCAGCTTCCTACATTTTTATGTGGGGAAAGCTGTTTGAACCTTGAGTCCTCTATTGCCACTCTGACACAGTGGCGGTGGTATTATCGAATGTGCGCAATATTTATGTATTGCTTTATTATGACACGTTAATCATATTTCCTGGTGCCATTTTTTAAATAACCAACTTCAGTCTTTATCTTTTTTTATGTGCATTGGCTGGCCCTATGTGATGTAACAGCGCTTTGCTGTTGCTTAACAACCATTGGGCTGAATCTACATGCCATGCTTAAAGCAGAGCTCCACTTAAAAGGAGAATCTCCACTTGTTTCCAACCTCCCCCCTCCACTGCCACATTTGGCACTTTTTTATGGGGGAGCAGATACCTGTCAAAACCAGGTACCTGCTCCCACTCCCAGGTAGGATCACCGCGCGGCGATCACAGTGATCTATGAAATTTCCAACCCCTCCTTCCTCCCTGCTGCTTTTTGAGAGACACATAGGTCCCAGAAGACAGCAGGATCATTCAGAATGCAAGCAAAAGTGAAGCATGGTTGAGGTTCCATCATCACCACTATTCACAAACCCGGCAAATCACCTCATGACTCAGCCAACTATCACCCCATTTCCCCCCTTAATACAGACCTTAAACTGTATACCAAACTGCTAACTACTCACCTTGCTCAGCAAATGCCCCACCTCATACACCCAGGTCAGGGGGTATTTATTCCAAAGTGCTAGGCCTTGGATGGAACTCACCATTTTTAGGTTCTTATCCACTGGGCCGAACACCATCAAACACCTTCTCTACTGATCCCACTTGACACAGAGAAGGAATTTGATAGAGTCCATTGGGGATTAGGGATGAGCTTCGCATTCGAGTCGAACAAAACGGGTCGTTCGTGCCAAATTCGAGTGACGTGTCACGGCCCATAATTCACTGCGGCATTGCGCGTTGATGATTGGCCAAGCATGCACTATGACCCGCATGCTTGGCCAATCACAGCGCGCAAAAAACGGAGAGCCATAATTGGCCAAAAGCCAGGGTGGCTTTGGCCAATTATGGCTCAGGGGGTTAAGTACACGCCCCACACTATAAAAGGCTGCCTGCAAGGCAGCCTCGTGTAGTGTGTTGCAGCGTTGTTAAAGAGATCAGTCCAATAGAGAGAGAAAGAGAGACTGTTTTTTTATTACTAGATAGATAGATAGAGCAGGTAGGCTACTCAGTTTAGTTAAATTTTCAATGTGTAGAGGATATATATACATCCCAGGAGTTGTACATATATTTATACACTGTATAACTTAGCTAGATCAGTTCTTCCTAATTTACTGGCAGGCAGGTGATTGTGCTATTTAATCACTTAACCCCCGGACCATATTGCTGCCCAATGACCAGAGTACTTTTTGCGATTCCGCACTGCATCGCTTTAACTGACAATTCCTCGGTCGTGTGACGTGAATCCCAAACAAAATTGGCGTCCTTTTTTTCCCACAAATAGAGCTTCCTTTTGGTGGTATTTGATCATCTCTGCGGTTTTTATTTTTTGCGCTATAAACAAAAATAGAGCGACTATTTTGAAAAAAAATTCAATATTTTTTTACTTTTTTCTGTAATAAATATCCGCCAAAAATATATAAAAAAATGTTTTTTTCCTCAGTTTAGGCCGATACGCATTCTTCTACATATTTTTCGTAAAAAAAAATCACAATTAGCGTTCATTGATTGGTTTGCGCAAAAGTTATAGCGTTTACAAAATAGGGGGTAGTTTTATGAAATTTTTATTATTTTTATTTTTTTACTAGTAATGGCGACGATCAGCGTTTTTTTCAGTACTGCGACTTTATAGCGGACACTTCGGACACTTTTGACACATTTTTGGGACCATTGGCATTTTTTTAGCGATCAATGCTAAAATAACGCATTGGATTACTATAAAAATGCCATTGGCAGTGAAGGGCAGAGGCGTCGGGAGGCACTGGCTGGGGAGGCTGGAGCCCCGAATGTGCCCCTGAAAAGCCCCGAGTCTCGATCATCACTTCTAACATTATTAGCCCCGAGCTGTTTCCACGGGCAGCAGGGAAGATTTTTTTTTAACGCTGCCGAGGCTAACTAACAAATAGTCCCGCCTCCGAGACCCGGCTCCTTTGATGGATGTCCCACTCGTTCAATGCCGAGAACGCGGGACGTGTGACGTCCATCATAGGCGCCGCCGGGTCCAGGAGGATGAGGGAATGACACTGTGGCCGCCGGGCACGCTGGGCATGGAGATCCCCACTCACGGCTGTGTAAATGGCTGGGCAGCGGAGCGGCTTACACGTCATGCTGGCTCAGCTCTCTCTCCCTGATGCATGCCGTGCAGCCTGCTGTGAAGTGGTCGGTTGGGCTACACTGCGAGTACAGCAGGTAAGGCTGAGCTGAGCTACAGAGGTCACATGTCACAATGGGGGGTCTTTGTATGTGTCATCATGGGGGGGGGAATCAGTGTATGTGTCATCATGAGGGGATCAGTGTATGTGTCATCATGGAGGGGATCAGTGTATGGGGGATCAGTGTATGTGTAATCATGGAGGGGATCAGTGTATGGGAGTTCAGTGTATGTGTCCTCATAGAGGGGAGCAGTGTATGGGGGATCAGTGTATGTGTCATCATGGAGGGGATCAGTGTATGGGGGATCAGTGTATGTGTCATCATAGAGGGGATCAGTGTATGGGGGATCAGTGTATGTGTCATCATGGAGGGGATCAGTGTATGGGGGATCAGTGTATGTGTCATCATGGAGGGGATCAGTGTATGGGGGATCAGTGTATGTGTCATCATGGAGGGGATCAGTGTATGGGGGATCAGTGTATGTGTCATCATGGAGGGGATCAGTGTATGGGGGATCAGTGTATGTGTCATCGTGGAGGGGATCAGTGTATGGGGGATCAGTGTATGTGTCATCATGGAGGGGATCAGTGTATGGGGGATCAATGTATGTGTCATCATGGAGGGGATCAGTGTATGTGTCGTCATGAGGGGATCAGTGTATGGGGGATCAGTGTATGTGTCGTCATGAGGGGATCAGTGTATGGGGATCAGTGTATGTGTCATCATGAGGGGATCAGTGTATGGGGGATCAGTGTATGTGTCATCATGAGGGGATCAGTGTATGGGGGATCAGTGTATGTGTCATCATGGAGGGGATCAGTGTAGGGGTCTGGTAGGTCAGTTTAGTGGTCAGCATGAATGGGCACTGGTGACCCAGGCAGCATCCAACAAGTGAGCCTAAACCCCCAACCAACTATACCCACCCCAGGCCCGTGTGCGCAACGCCGTCGGGATCGGACTTCGGGCTGAAGTCCCTGGTCTTTTTCACACCTAGCAACGCCCTTAGTGAAGAGGTTAACACTAGGGGGCGGGGAAGGGGTTAAGTGTGTTCCTGGGTGTGTTCTAACTGTATGGGGGGTGGCCTCACTAGGGGAAATCACTGATCTTCTGTTCATACATTGTATGAATAGAAAATCAGCGTTTCCCCCGCTGACAGGACCGAGAGCTATGTGTTTACACACATACCTCCCAGTCCCCGCTCTGTAATGAGCGATCGCGTGTGCCCGGCAGCGATCGTGCCCGCCGGGCACGTGCACAGAACTCGGGGGCAAGCGGGGGGCGTGCGCACGGGCCGCTGGCGGCACGCACGCGCCCCCTAGTGGCCGCAGAAGTGCCGACGTAGAGCTACGGGCTCTCGCCCAGGAGAGCCGACCTGCCATCGTATAACTGCGGTGGCTGGTCGGCAAGCAGTTAAAGACGTTATCACAGGTAAAGACACCAAGCAGGTACAATATTTAAAGGAATATTTCATTTTTTTATTTAAGCATCATTAAAATCACTGCTCCTGGAGCAGTGATTTTAATGATGCTTAAATAAAAAAAAGAAAAATAAAAAGAAAAATTCCTGCTGAGTGTCTATAGTTTGCCTGTGAAAACGTCTTTGAGAACCCGGGTCTTGAAAAAACTACCGTTTTTAAAACTTTTTTCCATTGATATATATTCCCTGGGGCAAGACCTGGGTTCTCAAAGACGTTTTCTGACAATGACTTGCATATTAGGCTTTAAAATTAGCACTTTTGAATTCGAACGTTCAAGTCCCATAGACTTCAATGGGGTTCTAAATGTTTGTGCGAACGTTCGGTCCGTTCGTCGGTTCTGGTGCGAACCGAACGCGGAGGTGTTCAGCTCACCCCCATTGGGGATATCTAGAGGCAGTCCTTAAGAAAATTGGCAGCGAAGGTAAATTTCTACATCTTAGCCCTTTATTCTACCCCTAGTGCTAAAGTTAGGACATCTGGCATCTTCTTTGATTTATTCTTAATCACCAATGGCATCCACCAGGGAGGTCCACTCTCAATCCTGATCTTTATCTTGATTGAACCTCTGGCTCAAGCAATTCGTTCTAACCCCCTTATATGCAGGATTTTAGTTGGGGACACACCAACAAACTATGTCTGTATGCAAAGGAAATAATCATTGCGCTCGCTGACCTGCTTTATTCTGTCCTTCCCCATTACCGCTTCCTCAATTACATACTTGCACATTCACCTTATATCTCCTTCCTCCATGTTTCTCACAAACCTCACTTCTATGCTCCAGAAACTTCAATCCATTAAGCTCATTCATGTCATCCATTAACCACTTCAGCCCTGGAAGATTTGGCTGCTCAATGACCAGGCCATTTTCTGCATGGCCATGCAACGCTGTACCTAAACAAAATAGATGTACTTTTTTCCCCACAAATAGAGCTTTCTTTTGGTGGTATTTTGTGCACTATAAACAAAAGAAGAGCGACAATTTTGAAAAAAAAAACACAAAATCTTTTACTTTTGCTTAAATAAATATCCCAAATTGAATATATATATATATATATATATATATATATATATATTTTTTTTTTTTTTTCAATAAGCGTATATTGATTGGTTTGCGCAAGTTATAGTGTCTACAAAATAGGGGATAGAGTTATGGCATTTTTATTATTATTGTTTTTTGTTCTAACTGTGGGGGGCATGGGACTAACTAGATTAGGAGAGATCGGTGTTCATACTTAGTATAAACACACAATCTGTCACTTCTTCCTTGAGAGAACTTCTTCAGGACCTTGCCATTACCACAGCTACCAGCTGACCTAACCAAAATTCAACAAATTTTCAGCTCCTTTATTTGGGCACTTCACTTTTAGGCACTTTCACATCCTTCACTGGTCTGGGAGCACCCAATACAAAATGGTACTACAAGGAAGTCATCTTATACTAAGCAAAACAGTGGTGGTCCTCTAACCCCACAACTCCATGGCTTCAAATTGATTTATCTCTTGTGCTCCACACCTCCTATTTCCCTATTGCCAGCAGCTTGGATGTACTTTCATGCACTACGCTCCTCCTTACCTACTATTAATGCCACCACCACAGTGTGGAAAGCCATATATCAAACCTCACAAGGTTTGCTGCTACTCCCACTCCTCTCTCTGCAACTCCTCTTCCCAGATCTATTAATGCAGCAATGGTCTTCAGCAGGAATCAATACAATTTGGACTTATTTCATCAACAAATCTTAAAAGTTTCCGGGGCGTGGCCGGACCTAGCTGGAAGATGGATGCCTAATCCCTGAGCTCCCGGCACCTCAGAGCAACTACCGGTGAAAACCTGAGAACCCAGCGCGTTTACTCACCAGCTTCGACCATGGGTACAGCCTCGAGAGCCTCCTCGACCTCCCGGTCTCGCTCGCCCAGGGAATCCGTAGGTCCCGCGGCTCAAAACATCCCGGACATGTTCCGTTCGCAGCGAGGCAATATGGCGCCTTCCCGCCAGAGCCCTGATACGGCTCTTTCCCAGCCTTCTTCCCAGGCCCACTCGGACATCGTCCTTCGGCCGTCACCACAGCCACTACCGCCGGCCGTAGATCTGCCGATGGCGGGGACGGGCGCCCCTCCGTTGCAGCGGCCCCTGACCTTAGACGACTTGAGGTCCATTGCGACGGACATTAAAGACACTTTGGCCACAGCCATTTCGGAGCTACGACTGGAGGTCAGGGCGCTGCATGACAGGGTCGCTCGAACGGAAACAGCGGTAGGAGACCTCGACGTTGTTCTCAAGAAGTCCACCTGGAAGGTGGACGACCACACGCTGCAACTGAGGGATATGAATCGCCATCTTGAGGACCTGGACAACAGGGGGCGCCGCCACAACCTCAGGGTACGGGGATTGCCCGAAACAGTTGAGGGGGCACTTATAGCTCAATCAGTGACTGGCATATTCAACTCTGTCTTGGGCAGACCCCCTCAAACACCTATTTCTATGGATCGGATCCACCGCGCCCTCCGCCCCAAGGGTAGAGAGACTGATCCCCCCCGGGACGTAGTCTGCTGCCTCACAGACTACAGGTTTAAAGAGGATATTCTGCAACAAGCTAGGGGCAAGCGTCTGAGTTATCAGGAAGCCACGGTCCATATATTTCAAGACCTGTCCGGGATTACATTGAAACACAGACGTGACCTTAGACCTTTGCTGGAGGTGTTGCGGGCCAATGACATTAGATACAAGTGGAAGTTCCCCTTCTGCCTGACTGCATCGCGCCAGGGACGCACCGCTTCATTGAAAGTCCCTGAGGACCTCCCGCGCTTCTGCGACGTCTTGGGCATACCCCTAGTTGCCGTTCCTGAGTGGTACGCGGAGTACAGGCAATCGGTGAGTCGCTGGCCTGCCTCACGCACGGAACCGATGGAAACACAGACGACCGGACAACGTCGCCGTCGATCCCAGTCAAAATCCAGATCTCATCATGGCGCACAAACCACCCGACCTGACCGCTTAGGCTCCCCTCTACCGGCGGCTAGGAGAGCACGGCAAGATTACTGAACCCTGATGTTACTTCCCTGGGCCTGCTCTGCACTGTTTGTGGTTAAACTTTATTAGACGTAACTTGTTACGCTTGGGCTATGGACACTCGGAACGCTCTCTTTTGCTGGCTGGGAAGCATCCAGCCTGCTCTCCTCTCAACTGTTTTACTGCACACGGATCTCCCGCGAGATGCCTCACATTCTCAGTACTGACTCGTCCGCTGTCTAACTATCCATGCACCCAATTGTTCGATCCTGGCAAGCCCAACAACAAAGACCAGAATTCACCACGGGCTCCGCCCGCCATTGGGAGATCCTGCTGATTTGCCGCCCGGAAGCCCCGCCTTGAACTATGACTCCCAAAATGCTAAGCGGCAATCACCCCCCGCCGCTCAGGAACTGCGTCATTCCTCATCGTCTGAGTTCCGGTCCCGCTGGCATGTTCTTCACGAGCCGCGATGCCCGACGACCAGTGTTGAAGGGCACGTTGACCCTACCCTTACATCAGCCCCGCTGACGCTGACAGCTCCGGATGACAGCAATGACCTGGACAGGTCTCACACATCGTAACCCAGCTGATCCGCAGATCTCCCCTCCTCCCCTCCCGCGCCGGAACTTTTTGAGGCACTCTTTTAGCTCCTGCTTAGAGGAGACATTAGGAGGCCGGCCTGCTCCCGAGTGTACGGTCCTTCACGATGCAGGTACGCTGTGGGTCCTTGCTGTTGTGGACTGCCACAAGTGAATCTGGACGCTATGCAGCCCCATGAGTGGTGGGGAGGGCTGTCGGGGGTCGTCCTCCCCGCCGGTCCTGGGATAGATCCCTTGAATTGAGGGGCCTCTGGTTACGTTACTATGGCTGGTGGGGGGTACATGGGTTGTCCTTGTTGGGTGGTGCTTCTGTGTTGATGGGCTTGGTTGAGAGGTAATGCCTCCACTGCGACCCCATCACGGGCGGCTCCAGAGCAACTGCAGATCGTATGTCCAACGCCTACGCTATTATTCTGAGACCTTGTTAACGCGCTCCAGCAATATGGCGGCTACTATACTGGTTCCATCCTCATGCCTATGGATGGTACCTTATCCCAGGTCATGCCTCCGGGCTCGGGAGTTGCTACTTGCTTCTGCACTCTGGCGACACCCCGGGTGACAGAAGCTTTGCCCACCACCGCTTGACCTTCAAGTTTTTATCGCGTTTTGAATGTTTAATTTTTTTTTTTTTTTTTTTGCCTTAAGGCGTCGTGCCCTAATGATACGGGTTGAAAGTTCACGCCCTACTCTCTGTTGCTCTGGGGTGCCTTATCCTCAATAGTTTACTGGACTTATTTGTTTGGTGTTATTTGTTAGTTGTTGCTTGATTTATTTTGACTCACTGTGTTCCCTGGCCTGGTCCGGTCCATCCCCACACGTCTGCACATAGGAGCCGGAACGCCGGCTGGTATTAATTTACCTGTCCTAGGTACAGCGCCCCTCCTTAAAGTCATAACTTTGTTCGGATGGGAATATCCTTGCTATAGCCATACTCCCTGGTTACTCTTCCAATTTCACCTGTATGGCCCGACCTCCGAGGTCACCTTTTTAACTCGTACGCTTACGAAGGCGGCTCCCGAGGTTTGGGCTGACTTCCCGCACACTCGCACACCATATCTTACACCACACTCCGACCCATCCTCCCTACTCGTGCCCCTACCGCTTCCCCCCTTCCCCTCCACCTCCGCTCACCTCGGTCTCCCTTTTTTTTTTTTCTGCTCTACCACTTCACACCATCATGGCATACTCGCACCTTGGCAGGTCCCCGACCGTAGTCTCCCACAATGTTAATGGACTCAACGTCCCAGAGAAACGTACTAAGCTCTTGAGGGAACTCAAGCAAGCTAACCCCTCTATAATTTTTCTCCAGGAGACACACTTTAAGGGACAAAACATTCCCAGGCTAACAGATAACCATTTTACTAGGGCCTTCCATGCCACAAACCCGCTAGCTAAAACTAAGGGGACTTCTATCCTTCTGAGTAAACATTCCCCATTTGTACTCTCGCAACAACTGGCAGACCCTGAAGGGCGTTACATTTTCCTCAAGGGTACATGGGGGGGCTCCCCTATTACACTGGCCAACGTCTACTTCCCCAATAAATCCCACATCACATTCTGTAGTAAGATTATCTCGGAACTGAAGTGGTTCGCTGAAGGTTGTATAGTCCTGGGTGGGGACTTCAACATCCCGCTCTCCCCAACTCAAGATGCCTCTAACGGCCAGTCACACATCTCATATAAGATATTGAAACGCATTAAGGCCCTCTTGCACTCCATGATGCTCGTGGATGTGTGGAGGACCCTGCATCCAACCGGTAAAGACTACACTTTCTTCTCCCCGCCCCACAAAAAGTACTCCAGGATAGACATGATCTTTGTCTCCCAGAGAAATCTCTCTGCCCTCTCCCAAGCTGAGATTGGTATCATGGCCCTCTCTGATCATGCACCCGTGGCTGTGACACTGTCACTGGATGCGCCTCGGAGGTTCCCCTTTGCTTGGAGACTTAATTCGGCCTTATTAACTGACCCTACGATCCGAGATGACATCCTTGCCTCCATCCAGTCCTTTTTCTCTCTGAATCTGGACGCCGATACCAGCCCGCTCAACAACTGGGAGGCTCACAAGTGCGTGATCAGAGGCCACATGATAAAGTGGGGGGCTAGGAGGAAAAAGGAGAGGTCAGCGGAAATCGCCTCTCTGTCAGCTACTATAGCTCGGCTAGAGACGCAACACAAAAAATCCCTCTCCGATCAAGTTGCGATAGATCTCTCCCGACATAGGGACTCCCTGAAACAATTGTTGAATTTTCAAACTCAGAAGTCCCTGTTCTTTAAAAAGCGGATTTTCTATGAACAGGGGGATAAATGCGGCAAACAGTTGGCCAGAGCTCTGAGGGACGCCACGTTTGCAAACCAGATATATGCCATCCGCAACAAATCGGGCTCCCTCGAACATACACCGGAGAAAATAGCCGAGGTCTTCCATGATTACTACACCAAATTATATAACCTTCCCCCACAAGCCAGGCCCCCACACGTCCAGACCTCCAGGGAAGAGGCACTGCAAAGCTTCCTGACAGATAGCAAATTACCGCTCCTCCCCATGGACGATCTGGCAGCCATGGAGACCCCCATCACTACTGACAAACTCCAATCCGCAATCAAAAGCCTGAAACCGGGGAAAAGCCCGGGCCCTGACGGCTTTACATCGCAATACTATAAGACCTTCACTTCGCCTTTGATGGACCCCCTGCTTAAAGCTCTAAACCACCTAGCCAACGATAGACACTGCTCTAGCTCCCTCCTGTCCGCTCACATAACCGTACTCCCCAAACCAGACAAAGACCCTCTAGACTGTGCAAATTACCGGCCCATCTCCCTTTTAAACATTGATGTAAAACTCCTCGCCAAGGTCTTGGCTACTAGATTGATGCCCCTCCTCCCGAAGATAATAGGTCCTGAACAGGCGGGCTTCATGCCGGGCAGAGAGGCAAGGGACAATATAGCAAAATCCCTGGATCTCATTCACCATGCCAACTCCTCCAAACTCGAGGGCCTTCTCCTGTCTACAGACGCGGAGAAGGCTTTCGACAGAGTCTCCTGGGATTATATATTCGCAACATGCTCCCACATTGGGCTACAGGGTAAGATGCTTAACTGGATAAGAGCTCTTTATGCTAACCCCACAGCACAAGTTAAAATTAATTCCACCCTTTCTTCCCCCATATCCATTTCTAACGGTACGCGCCAAGGGTGCCCGTTATCCCCCTTGCTTTTTATTATTTCCCTCGAACCCCTTATCAGGACCGTCAATCTCTCCCCTGATGTCAGGGGTTTTCCGATATCGGGGAGAGAATACAAGGTCGCTGCTTACGCGGATGACCTTCTGTTCTATATCACCAGACCACACATCTCTATCGCCAACCTTACAAAGATCTTTAGGACGTTCGGCTTCATTTCCAACTTTAAGGTCAACCACGCCAAATCGGAAGCTTTGAATCTCACCCTCCCCCCGAGTGCGTTTGACCCCCTCAAGGCCAACCACAACTTCAAATGGGAAACAGTTTCCCTGAAGTATTTGGGGGTTAAGCTCACGGCTAGCCTGGATTTATTATATAGAACCAATCTTGTTCCACTGCTAAACTCGATCTCTAAAGACCTCAAAAATTGGACCCCCAAACATTTTTCCTGGTTTGGGAGGGCGGTTATCCTAAAGATGGTAACTCTTCCCAGACTGTTGTATTTTTTCAACGCGCTTCCAATACAGATCCCCAACTCATTTTTCTCTAAACTCCAATCTGCCGCACGGAAATTTCTATGGGCTGACAAAAAACCTAGAATATCCCTAGAAATGCTTTGTCTACCCAAGAGAAGTGGAGGTATAGGACTTCCAAACTATAAAAAATATTACCAGGCCTCACATGTTAAAAGGGTTATCGATTGGCATTGCCACGGTGCTAACAAGGATTGGGTCCAACTTGAACTCAACGACCCCAATCAACAGATTCTGTTCTACCCCTGGACGCTTCACTCTAAGTCCCCCAAACACATCTCTAACCCCCTCATAGCCAACACCCTTAAGGTTTGGCACTCAGTAGCTCGCCATCACTGCCTTGCCTCCATCCCAGGGCCCTTGACGCCGATAGAGGGGAATCCCGATTTCATACCAGGCTTAGACAGGAGTTCCCTTCCCGCCACTGAGCCTGCCCTTAAGCTGCTAGCTACACACTGCGTGTTGGCTGGCGGAATAAAACCTTTGGGGACCCTCCGAAACGAGCTAGGTGAATCATTCCCAGGTTTTTGGTATTACTTCCAACTCCGGGACTTCCTTACCAATAGTAAACATAAACACATGTTCCATCGAGACCTGACAAGTCTGGAAGCGCTGTGCCTCAAGAGGTCTGTGGTACCCCACTCGACGTCCTTGGTATACTCTTGGCTGACTATCCCGAGTTCCGAGGTCAGGAATCACCATAGAACCCGGTGGGAAAGAGACTTAGGTATCTCCATTAGCGATCCTCAATGGGAGAAGGCATGCATACTCGCACATAAATGTTCATTGAGCACGAAGCACCAAGAGACGTCGTACAAATTACTTACACAGTGGTACATCACACCACAAAATATTAAGCACTGGTCCTCTTCGGCCTCAGACCTCTGTTGGCGTTGCAACGCAGACATCGGTTCGTTTATACACATTTGGTGGGAGTGCCCCTTGATTTCAGGTTTTTGGGATGAAGTCTCCAAGTGGATTAAAACTATCACTGAGACCACACTTGTCCTGAACGCTGCTGCATGTCTGCTTCATATCCACTCTTTCTCGCTACATAAGTATAAGAAATCTTTGACTAGGCACCTACTTAATGCGGCTAAAACACTGATCCCACAGTTCTGGAAATCTACCAAGGTTCCGGACGTTAGGGATTGGTTGAACAAAGTTCAGTACATTCATAAGATGGAAGAGCTCGTGGCCATGTCAAATGACCTGAGTGATTGCTTTATTGAAACTTGGCAGCCATGGGTTTCTTTCACTTACTCCGATGACTATAAGTCTCTGTTGGCATGATGGTTCTTTGTTTCTTGTTCTCTGCCCCTGTTCTTCTTTCTCTGGTTTACGTACCTGCAACGCCCCCCATCCCGCCAATATCGGCTAACAAGGGCATGCCAGTGTTACCTGCGGTAAAGATGCGATGTGAGCTTGGCCCACTAGCACTCCCACACTACTGGGGTCCTCACTACGACTTAATCCCTTGTGCCTTCCCCCTCCACCCCTGTGTTCCCCCCCCCCCCACGCCCCTTCCCCTCCCTTTGCATCTTCTCCTGGTTACTTTTACTCCACTAACCATTACATGCATTCACAGGTTTCACAGGTTAACTGTCAATGTGATCTCTATTACATTATGGTATTTGTTTGTTTTCTGTGCAGTTGATAAAGGCCCTGTTACCCTTGTATTGCTCATTATCTTTCAATAAACTTTGGATTGTGAAAAAAAAAAAAGTTTCCAACAACTCTCAGCGTCCTATGGTCTATCTAGTGAAGATGTCTAAATTTTTCTCAGAATCCATTATACACTGCCCACATCTAAACAAATGGTTCCTAAAGACTTGCTCTCATTCTGCATCCAATTATCCACCAAAACCAGGGGAATCTCCTTCATTTTTTTAACCTCTTATCCTGACCTGCATCCACATGTAAACTTACCGGTAGGGTCTACTGTGAATCAAAACAACAAACCTCCCTCCCACCAGCAATGTTGTTTCTTGCCCTTCGGCTCTCTACTACCCTCTCCAGAAATGTATCCCACTGGAAAACCCTTATAAAAATTTACCACAAATGGTAGTACATGCCTGACAGACAAGCATGCATCTTCTTATCCCACTTATTGAAATGTTGGAGGAACTGTGACACTACCGGGACATATTTCATATCTGGTGGGACTGTCCTATCATAGTCCCTTTCACAAAGAAAGTATCTACCTTAATTATGGGCACAACTCACATCACCCAACAATTAACTCCACAAATGGCTCTCTTTGGTGTAGACTTCCACCCCTGCTCTATGGCCTACATCCCAGTTATTCAACATAATTTAATCGCAGCACGTATAGCACTTGCTTGTGCCTGGAAGGACCCACTATCACCATCTTCCACCTCTCTCATCTCTACTATAAATGAGCATTGCCATATGGAATACCTCTTCTCCAAATCTCATGGGATATAGGCTCAACGAGCTTTGGTCCCAATGGTTAGCTCATCCTAGAAGTATCAAGTTAAAATAACAAGAGTAATGCTCTGCTCCGACTAATATCATCCATAGGAATCATTTTCCATTGCCGTTCAGACCAAACAAGGTGAACATCTATGTTTCTTTGAAATTTTGTATAGCTTCATTACCAAATAATTGCTAAGTCTCTATTCCTATATCTAGGCATTTCTTCTAATCCTTACTCCTCCCACACTTGCCTTACCTTCCTGTATCCACCCTCTCCTATTCGGCTTCGACACTGTCCCTGACAGATGCCGGGACCCTTAACTACTTTACTGTATGCATTTCATAGTCTATGGTATATCCATTGTTTGTAACTACCAATATGTTAATTCATCATTATCAGTTCTGTAGTCTTATATGTAATATGTAGCATGATATACCTCCCTCTCATGTAATATTTGTATTTTGGGCTTCTTTTTTGCTTTAATAAAATTATTTATCTAAAAAAAAATGAAAGAACGAGAAAGTATTGTAAGTGATGGCCCCCACAGAGCTCTGATCTCAACATCATCAAGTCTTTCTGGAATTTCATGATGAGACAGACAAATTTGAGGCAACCTACATCCACAGAAGATCTGTTGTTAGTTATTCAAAATGTTTGAAACAACCTACCTGCTAAGTTCAAAAACTGTGTGCAAGTGTACTTAGAAGAATTGATTCTGTTTGAAGGCAAAGGGTGGTCACATCAAATATTGATTTGTATTTCTCTACTGATCATTTACTTTCCATTTTGTTAATTGACAAAAGTAAAATATTAACACTTCTATTTCTGAATGCATTCTTATTTTACATCATTTTTTCACACCAGCCTAAAACCTTTGCTTTGTAATATATATATATATATATATATATATATATATATATATATATATATATATATATATATATATATATATATATTGTGACAGCAGGCAGGTTAAATTCCCTGGTTGCATCCGGGATGCAGTGTATATATCCCCTAGGTTCAGGCTTTATACCAGTTTATACCTCTAGGGGGAGTGCTGGGAGTCCTGGTGGGAAGACTTGATGAGCCCAGCTGAATTAGGTGGGCTCGTTAGGTCCTCTACAAAAACTCCCAGCATGCAGAGAGATATGCTACAACCTGGAACCAGATCTGTGTGGATAGTCTGGGCAGTGTGATGTCTGGGCATTGTGATGTCTGGGCAGTGTGATGTCTGTGCAGTGGGACCAAGCCTGTGTGGCTATTGTTAAGAGATTTAAACAGCAGGGAGTCAGGAACTGGGGCAGCACAAGGATGTACCCAGTTGTTAGTTAGGGACATCAACGTTTATAGCGAACAGGACAAGTTGACCAGGATTTATTTTTGTATTTCTTTTGTTTTCAATCATATTTTTATTTGTATATAGTTCAAATAAAACCGCACCTTTTTGTTTTCCTCCTACCACTGTCTGCAGTGCCTAATGTCTTTTGTGTGCTGAACCCTTCCAGGGGGTCACACACACCCGCTGCCGGGCTAACCCCTCACACTAGATATATATATATAGTGTATACCATGTGATTAACCACTTGATGACCAGCGTATAGTCATATGACGTCTGCAGGAACCTTTTGTCCCTCCAGGATCATTGGATGTCCTAGGTCTCCTGCCGCATTGCTCAGGGACCCAGTGCACGTGCCCAGTGCACGTGCCCGGTGGCTGCGATGTCCGCCGCGCTTCCATGATTGCCCGCAATCACGGCAGAACCATGTATGTGCGTGTGTGTTAACACACAGATCTATGTCCTGTCAGAGGTGAGGAGACCCATATGTGTTTCCAGTACAGAGGAACACAGATTGGTCTCCTCCCCTTGTGAGTCCCCGCCCCCTACAGTTAGAATCACTCCAAGGGAACATATTTAACCCCTTCAGCGGCCCCTAGTGTTAACCCCTTCTCTGACAGTCACATTTACACAGTAATCAGTGCAGTTTTATAGCACTAATCGCTATATAAATGTGAATGGTCCCAAAAACGTGTCAAAAGTGTCCGATATGTCAGTCGCAATGTCACGGTCACAAAAAAATCACAGATCGCTGCCATAGTAAAAAAATAAAAATAAATAAAAATGCCATAAAACTATCCCCTATTTTGTAGCTGCTATAACTTTTGAGCAAACCAATCAAATATGCCTATTGCGATTTGTTTTTTCAATAATATGTAGAAGAATACGTATTGGCCTAAACTGAGGAAAACATTTTATTTTATTTTAATTGTGATATTTATTAAATCAAAAAGTAAAAGATATTGGGCCAGATCCACAAACAATTACGGCGGTGTATCTCCAGATACACCACCGTAATTTCAAATCAGCGCCGGTGTATCTTTGTTTTGTATCCACAAAACAAGATACGTCGTTTTTTTGCGTAAATACGCCGTCTTACGCCATCCTATTTAAGTTTAATATTTACGCTGGACGCTAGGGGCGCTTCCGTATATTTTCCACGTCGAATATGCAAATAAGCTAGATATGCCGATCCACGAATGTACATACGGCTGGCGCAGTGTTTTTACTTCGTCCACGGACGGCGCATGCGCCGTTCAAAAAATACGTCATTTATGTGGGGTCAAGCTGATTTAAATTAAATCACGCCCACAGCTTTGTAATTTGAACTGCACGGCCTTACGCCGCAACAATTACACTATGCCGCCGTAAGTTACAGCAGAAATTGTTTGTGGATAAGGATACGTCTCTGTAACTTACAGCGGCGTAGTGTAATTTAGCGCCAGTTCTTTGTGGATCTGGCCCATTGTGTTTTTTTCAAAATGAACGCTCTTCTTTTGTTTATAGTGCAAAAAAAACCACAGAGGTTATCAAATACCACCAAAAGAAAGCTCTATTTGTGGGGGAAAAAAAGATATACATTTTCTTGGGTACAAAATTGCACTTGTAATTGTCAGTTAAATTGATGCAGTTCCGTATCACAAAAAAAAATCTATGGTCATTAAGGGGGTAAAACCTTCTGGGGCTGAAGTGGTTAAAATTGCTGTTCTCTTCCAAACTGTTTTTTTTATTTTTTTTATTTGGTGATGTCCTCCAGGGCAGTACCCAGCCCAGGGGCGGATTCAGAGTCTTGCCTCGGGAGGGGTACTGCCAGAAAATATGTTTTTTTTTTGTGGGCAAATTGTCGGGGCAATGACTGGTGTTGGCGCTTCATTCATCACGGTACCATGGTTGTTATGGTGTCAGGATGATTGAAGAGCATTATTTCTATTATTACATTTTAATATAAAATGAAACTGTTCAATTCACCATAATGCAGAATCAGTGGGAGCCCTGAGCGTGTCACTTGCCACCGTCACCTGCCACCAGATGCAGATTGTAGCTTGCCATGTCACCTGCCACACCTTGTGGATTGTCACTTGCCACGTCACCTGCCACACATTGCGGATTTGTCACTTGCCACGTCACCTGCCACACATTGCGGATTTGTCACTTGCCACGTCACCTGCCACACATTGTGGATTGTCACTTGCCTGCTAAGGTGGTGTTTTGCTTGTCTCTTGCTGTCACAGAGTCAGGCAGCAGAGAGATAATGTAATCTCTCTGCTGCCCACGCTGCATGCACAGTGAGGGCGGAAGTTACTGCCCACCCCTGGCTAGCTGATTGGCCAGCTGCACGCTCACACGGAACCTGCTTTCTCACTCTCACCCACACACACACACTAAGCCACCCAGCAAACTGGCCCGCCCGCCCACAAACCGTGTTGACCGCCGCAAACCGCGCTGCCCAGCACGCCTGCTCTCTCATCCACCAGTGGAGAAGCCCCTGGAGCCGCCCACCTTTGCACGCCCGCAGGGCCACCAGCTCTCTCACCCGCCTGGCAACACATTTCTCAGGGGTAGCAATTGCCTCGTTGCCCTACCTGGATCCACTTCTGACCCAGCCTCATGCCCTTAGTTTGAAAATGCCTTGCCTATTACTCTATAAAATTGCCATTACTGATTTCTAAGATTTAGCTCCCTTTGATTTCAATTTGGTTTGGATTGAAAAAATAAAACAATTGCTTTACTGCCATCAGCTGTTTACATTTAGGCAAGGAATTTAATCCTGTAGTTTATAAAGTGTTTTGGATAATAATTTAAAGTATGCTCCCTCTTTTTGAGGGGAATCTGGCAGGTGTGTTGCAGTTGTTATTATTGAGATTATTGAGATTTATGGCTCTTCTCTAAGCATAAAATTATTTTAAGTAGATACAGGCAGAAAAACACAGAAAACACTGTGGTACCCTTCTTCAATAATTTGATTGTTCCTCTGAGGCTTAACTGCTGTAGGAGCCTCATGGAATTATAGCTGGTTAGCCATCATGTCTTTATACATCCTGGAAGTCAATGACAGTTGGCAAACACAATATTTAGTTAAACTTAGATTTCGGAATTCCGGTTTAACTTTAACTGCTTTTCGCAAACAAAGTGATCTATTAATTTTCCTTTTAAAGCTAACATCCAGGAATGCAGGCACTCTGTGAGTAATGTCCAAATAGGTGCATGACATCTCCTGGACTTTTCTCTAATAATTACATCTGGCAGGTTTAGGGCTCTGCTAAGGATAAATTCTGGGCTGTGAGAGCAGAGAAGCACACAGATCAGTTATACTCACCCCTCCCCTCCCCTCCATTTATTTATGTATTACAGGTATTTATGTAGTGCCAACAATTTTATGCAATACTTTGCAAATATACATTATGTGATAGACCAGCACAAAGTGGCGCATAATTGTAAAGTGGAAGGGAAATTATAAATGGTTTTAATTTTTTTTTTACAAATAAATATCTGAAAAGTGTGGCGTGCATTTTTATTCAGCCTCCCTGAGTCAATACTTTGTAGAACCATCTTTCGATTTTACCAGCTTTGCACATCTAGATGGAGACATTTTTGCCCATTCTTCTTTGCAAAATAGCTGAAGCTCTGTCAGATTGGATTGAGAGCGTCTGTGCACAACAATTCTCAAGTCTTGCCACTGATTCTCAATTGGATTTAGGTCTGGAATTTGACTGGGTCATTCTAACACATGAATATGCTTTGATCTAAACTAATCCATTGTATCTCTGGCTGTATACCACAAAAATCCTCCTGCGCTCTGGTGTATCGCCAAACTGGGTGTATCAGTATGGTATAAAGGCAAAGTCTTAAGTCTTGCAGCCCTCCACAGAACAAAGGGTGTTCATATGGCTAAAATGAAAAAAGAAAAGAAAGGAGGGCGCACCGACCTTGTGCATTACCACTTATACATTTTAATATACACAAAATAAAAAGCAATGGCTAGAGCCACATTGGTGTTTAGGGTCTGACTGGCAGGTGCCGTGAGGTCCAGGTTCAGCTGTTTTTAATGCGCTTACTACTGAATGTTTGTAAGTAGGACCATTGCTTTTTATTTTGTGTATATTAAAATGTATAAGTGGTAATGCACAAGGTCGGTGCGCCCTCCTTTCTTTTCTTTTTTCATCTCTGGCTGTATGTTTAGGGTCGTTGTCCTGCTGAAAGGGGAACCTCCTCCCCAGTCTCAAGTTCATGTTTTTGGTTGTAACATGGCAAAATGTGGAAAATTTCAAGGGGTATGAATACTTATTCAAGGCACTGTTTTGTACATTCACATCAATCCCTGCCCTCAAGGAACTTAAAACCTAAGGTCCCTAACTCACATTCATACATACACATTCTAGGGCCAATTTAGATGGGAGCCCATTCACAGAAGCCTTTTCATTTGGTAAATTAATTAACATAATAACATAATGAAAGACTTCTGTGATTGGGCAAGAAAATAATACATATGTTGTATTTTCCTGTTATTAACCTATTATGGCACTTAAGTACATTATATAGGGATACATAATGCAAAAATTACAATGGTCTTTGCTTTTTGTTTTATTATTCCAAAAAAATACATATTTTAAATCACTTTGACAAAATAGTAAAGTATCAGCATGACTGAAAATCAATCCTTTCCCGATGTACAGATCATTCCATCTTATTTAATAATTGATGCTAGTTATATCAGCATGTTTTAAATC
Organism: Rana kukunoris; assembly: GCA_029574335.1. NCBI lineage: Eukaryota > Metazoa > Chordata > Amphibia > Anura > Ranidae > Rana > Rana kukunoris. Next base: position 284,658,269 of record CM056052.1, read on the forward strand.
CTCAACTGATAAGAAATAATTAAGTTAGCAGCAATCAGAGTGATATGTAATGTCTCAATCAGTAAGAATTTTAAAGAAGGGAGAAGCAGAATAAAATTATATAAAAATAGCCCCTGAAGATTCCCTTTTACTTCTGAATACCTAACTCAATGTCATATTTAGACAGATGCAAAAGTAACCAGTGTTGTTCTGTGAATTGTTGGAATAAGTAGCTTCTGGCAACATAATGAAGTCTCTCTGGGTTCTCATCTTTCTCCTTCAGCACACTCCATGAAGATAAGAACCTGTAAGCATTTAGGCTGGTTTACATCTTGTGACTATTTCATACCATAACGTATAAATCTAAAATCTTTCTATACTATTATAGAATATTTGGATCTCTGTTTCAATATGTTTATTAAAGTTTTCCATAAAAAGAGCAAAGACCATAACAGGCACATTAGCATTGATTAATTATAGAAACAGGTAATAGTCCGCAGTGCAGGCGGAATCTACAACAAGCAAACAAATAAAAACAACAATGGAAGAATGAAGTTGCAAGCTTGCATAGGTCAAGACATGGGTAAAGAATAGCACCAACTTTTCAAATAATGAAAAAAAGTGTAATATAAATTGTGGGCATACTCCAGTTGAGGGAAACAAATGCCATGCAAAAATTACTCACTAAGAAGAAGAGAACATAAAAAAACAGAAAAACAGAAAACCATCAACTGAATAGATTGTTGATATATTGTAAAAGGCATTTAAAGACAGCAACAGAAAAGAGGAGAAAATAAAAAAAAGATGAAGAATGGGTAGGGGGAAAGGTAACTGAGAAAAAGAGCTATGGCCCACCCAGACACCCTGCGCCGGGCACCACAACAACCATCATGAAGGGGGATGAAGATATTGTATCCATGGATTTCAAACTCTCTCAAATCATGGGGGAGGTATCTAGTAGTATGCTAACCAGCTTTCCATTAGTCATGAGCCAATTGAGTGCCTCATCATCGCCAGGTCAACCATTGATTTTTTCCAAGTGGCTACAAAGTCTATCTTGGCCACAAGGAACATAAAATAAATCAGAGTCTGAGTGTGTCCGGGCTCCCCTGCTACATGTTTATTAAGTAGGGTCTTTAAAAATGTTTACCATATATCAGAGCACCAGGCCGGAGCCAAAGTGGGAAGTGGCACAAGGTGCGTTCGATTACGTCAAAGGATGCACTAGACTTGGTTGAGTGGCTCACCACCACCACCACCATATACCCTCCACTTGAGTCACAAGATTTATTTTCCGATACATCAGAAGACATTTCTGATGCATAGCCATTCTTGGTATTGGATCAGGAAGAGGAGGTAGCAACAGCCACCACTCAGCAGTCTGACAAAAGTACTCAGATCAGCCCAAGGAGGTTGGTCCCCGCTGTTGATGCCTACTCCGAGATCTCTAATGTTCCTGGTGGGGAAGGTGACATTGATGATGAAGTGTCTACAGACGTCACATGGGTGCCCACAAGAGAGGAAGAGGAGGGGAGTTCAGATGGAGAGATGGACCAGCAGATAGGGAGGAGAAGCAGGCCGATCTTACATTGCACAGGAGGGAGAAACCAGACTGCTAATGTATCAGGAGCAAGTCATCAACCATGTACGGAGCTCCCAGGATGTTGGCCCATGGCTCCGCAGTGTGGGCTTTTTTAATGTGTGCTGACAATAGTGTTGCCATCTGCAGCCTTTGCAGTCAACGCATAAGTCGCGGTAAGCCCAACACTCACTAGGGGACAACCGCCTTAAGAAGGCACCTGGCCTCCCATCACTGAGCCCAGTGGGAACAACACCATCAGAACCCACAAAGCCACACTCCAGGCTCTCACCGTCCAGCCTCTTCTCCTTCTCCTCTATACTCACAATTGTCCTCCACTCCACCTTCCATCATGCCGTTCTTGAAGAATACATAAATTCATTATATTCAAATGTCTTCATAGCTCCTCAGGAAGTTATTGCACATTAAAAAGACTGAAAATTACAGATTTCAGGTGTAACTTTTTGGTACCTAGCAGTAGTAGGATCCCAACGATCTACACTCTGCCTAAAATCCATAAGGATGTAAACTTTCCTCCAGGCAGACCAATCGTGAACAGTATTGGATCTCTTTCATCACGTTTGGGGCAATTCTTAGATCACTTTCTACAAAAAAGCGTGGTCCAGACTAAGGCCTATCTAAAGGATACAAAGGACTTACTTATACTCCTACAAAGCATAGATCTGTCAGGAAAAGGCGATGACGTGTTTTTAGTCACAGCTGACGTATCCTCCCTATATACTGTGATCCAACATGATGATGCACTATTGGCTCTGAATTGGGCACTATCAAAGAGAGACGATCTATCCCATAATTTAAAAATGTTTTTACGCAATTCATTGGACTTCTGCCTCGGTCATAATTACTTTTGGTATGATGGACAATTTTATTTGCAAAAAACAGGTGTTGCCATGGGAGCAAAGTTTGCTCCGAGCACAGCAAACCTTTTTATGGCAGAATGGGAGGATAAGACCATTTTTAACACCAAGAGAGATCAACTGATTGTATATAGGAGATATATCGATGACCTATTTTTTATCTGGGCGGGATCCACTTTATCACTAGAAGAGTTTTTAAAGGAACTCAATGCCAATAAGTGCAATATTAGTCTGACAAGCGAATTTAATCGAGACAGTATTCACTTTTTAGACTTAAATATCTATCGTAATGGCGATAAATTGGGAACCAAGGTTTATTTTAAACCCACAGACTCAAATAGCTATCTGCCCACTTTAAGTGGCCACCACCCTATGTGGCTACGTAATATTCCAAAAGGACAGTTCTCAAGAGTTAGGCGGAATTGCACTAATGATGACGACTTTATCTCTCAGTCATGTATATTAAAAGATAAATTCCTGGAAAAAGGATATAGAGATAAACAACTAACAAAAACTATTGAAGATCTTTTATTGGTACCTAGAACTGACTGTTTAAAATCAAAACCACCTTCCACCAATGGAAATATGCATGAATGGAGTTTTCTTTCCGGCTATCACTCCCAGTATAAAGAAGTGGAAACAATCTTTTTATCACATTGGCATGTCCTGTTCCTAGACAAAATACTAAGAACTGTCATCCCCATCAAACCCAGCTTTATTTATTCAAAAGCACAGAATTTTGGGGATAAGGTCGTAAGGAAAATCCTAGACCCCCCCAAAAAAACCTCACACATTTTGGGACAAAGATGGATTCTTTGCATGTCGCAAATGTCTTCCTTGCAGGGAGGTTGAAAGACCAATGAGAGGTGTTGAAAGCATTACATCTACAACCAACAACATTACTTTCCCCATAAAAGAGTTCATCACGTGCAACACTTCGTATGTAGTCTATATTTTAGAGTGTCCCTGCAAGCTCATGTATATAGGCCGCACAAAGAGAGAATTGAAAGTTAGGGTAGCAGAACATATAGCTAACATTAAACTGGGGTACAAGGACCATAATGTCTCCCTACACTTCAAACTCTTTCACGATCAAAATCCAGCAGGCCTCAAATTCTGGGGTGTCCGCCATTTAAAACCATCCTGGAGGGGCTCTAACCGAGTGAGAGAATTATCCAAGCTTGAAACTGAATGGATATATTCTGCTGATACTCTGGTACCCAAAGGGTTAAACGTGGAACTAGTGATCAACTGCTTCATTAGTGATCACTAACGTTGCATGGATATATTCTAGCCCTCCCTCTCTCTCTCTCACTATATATATATCTATTTTCTTTATTTTATATTATTTTACTTTAAAATAAAAAAAATTGAAAATATTTTTAATATATATTTTTTAATAGATATTTTTTAGTAATTTTCTCCAACCTTAGATGAATTTATAATGAATTTTAATACATTTTAAGAAATGTGATTAATTTTAAATATTCTATCCCACATAGAACCCCTAATTTGTAGCGGTTCCTTAATCTTTTCAATTTATATGTTAATATTCTGATTATGTGGTTCGATGTGGTTTATATATGAGTGTATAAATTTAAACATGTACCGCTATATGATATAATTTCTATTGACCCGAAAGCGTTAATGGATGTTCTGACATTTAAATGGTCAATCACGGTCAAGTCCATGACTGTTTGGCTTTGACCTATTCGCTGCAATGTCACGGAGATCTTTAAGTATATATTTTTTTGTGCCAGCCGCCTACGGGTTAAACACAGTTTCTCTGTTCATGCAGTGACACTTGTGTTACACAAATGGAGGCGTGTTTTAAAATGTAAGCCTCCATTTGGTATATAATCTTGCGGTAAAAGATCAATAAGGTTTGCCATTCTAGTATGTATTTTGTGCAGTATTAATTTATTTCATCTTATGCATTTACGTCTGGTGTTGTTGTCCCGGCGATCTGACACGGCTGACGTCCGTTGCTTGTTCCACTCCCTGATGCACCAATGGGAGCGGGAGAGTGCGGAGGAAGTATCCAATGGCCATCATTGGGGGACTTCATATAGACGTGATGTACGCCGAGTAGCCACGACCTCTGTTGAAGTCGGATGTGACGAAACGCGTCAGTGCGTGGGTACGACGGCGTATCCAGGAAATACTAGCAGTGCGTTCCACCGCTGCATCATCGCTACCAGGATAGGAGTCTTCAGCAGCGTGCAAGCGCGACCCCTGTGCGGCGGAGGAGAGAGGTGAATTACACTCTTTATGTTCATTTTTCAGTGTTTTAATGTACGTAGATAGGAAGCGGGGTGCTGTTACACGGGAGTGTCTTTTATTTATTAAAAGCAATATTACACTATTTGGTGCTTTTTGCTTTTTTCTATGATCCATATATTGGAGTTTGACTCATTAACCCTTGCTGCTTCTGGAATGATGTTGGAGGTTTGATCAGGACGTCTTATACTTAAGGCCTGTTTCTTTTTGTTTCTGGTGAGTTTGAACCCCTGTGGGGAAGTGTGCCTCACGTTTGGTGGAGATTGGAAACCGGTGGAGGGTGTGCTACCATTCTATGAAGCTTTCCTCAAGTCACTTTGAAATTTGCCTAAATATACTGATCTATTGACTTTCTTCCAACATCTTTTATCTATATTGGACTTTTATGTTATGCGCTGTTTTATCATTTTTAACCAGAAAACTGTTTTAGCTATTTTTTTGATACTTCGTTTTATACCTTGAATAGATGAATGTATTCATTTATTTTTAAACAGCTGCTCAAATATATATATTGCTTAATTACTCTCAGTGGGATTAATATTTCATTTAATTTTGAGATTTTATATATATATTATTTTATTTAATTTTAAGACCTATTCAATCCTCTGATTAAGTAATCTTTGTCCTTGGCGCCGGGAAGTGTACTGCTTATTCCCTCTGACTGTGGCTCCCCTTTTTTGTGCACTCTTCTCTAGGTAACTTTTATTGTGTACAAGCTAGAAGACAATTACAGGCATTTAATCAAGTTCATTTACCCAGATCCAAAAACCTACCAATATCCATCTTTCTCTAATATTTCAGATAATAATAGCTCAGGTTTTATGACTTTTTGGCATTGTTAAACATAAGAGTAACATTTTGATAACCATTAACTGAACAAAATGCAAAATAATAGCATTTTGAAAAAGGTATTTTATTTTTTATTTTTTTTAGATAACTGTTACAAAATTAAAATTGAATGTACTGCACATTGTTATCTAGGAGAACTGCAATTCATGCACCATGTTAGTACATAAAACAATGTCCAATTTCTTATATGTTTTTCTTCATTACTTGCTATAAAGATTTTATTGCTGAAAAAAGTTTTGAGATTTAATAAAAAAAAAAATCTCAGTAGTGCATCTTGAAATTAAATAAAATAGAGCCATCATGACAGAACAAAGTGAAAAAGGAGTTTTCTGGTAGAGAAATAAAGATATCTTAAGACTGACTTCAAACGATATCCATAACAAGTAACTGCAATGAAAGTGTTTCATCTTTGCCTCTGGGATATTATTAAGTCTTTCTAGTAGCACTAACAGCAGAAGCCAGGATTACAGAAGTTACTACGGTACAGCTGCCTGCCTGCCATACAAATACAAGATCTTGCCCAGTTATGTAGGTTATTTCTCTATAGAACATTGTCTCTAGAACATTAGCATTTTCCTATTTTTAAAAATGGACAGAGATAGGGGCAATAAACAATAACAAGACCAGGCCTAGCACAAGATATATTTTTTTCTTGTCAAATGTATATATTCTATGTAATGTGTAAGTGTAACACATACTGGTATTTATACAGAGATCACAGTACTCCCCCTGATAATGTCCTAATCTGTCTTTTTCTCCAGGTGGATGGATCTATCTTTGTTTAGGAATCATTCAGACTCAGCATCTACTTTTTGGATTTCAACTCTGAGATGACAAAATCATGGAAATCCTTTTGCCTGTGTAGGTCTTAACTAGGGATGAGGCTTGGTTTGTCATATCGTGGGTTCAAGAGAATCCTGCAGGTTTGAGATTCATGGTACAGGCAATTCTTTTGAAGATTCTCCGGTAATATTTGAATAAATATTTGACCTTTGAACTACAGAAAGCATTCTTGAAAAGGGCAAAAAAGGAGACGGTTGTAGGCAAAGTATACGAAAAGCTGAAAAACTGCTTAGGGAGAGATTTTATTCAGTCAGGAAACTACTTTATTCTGTTTGGTAGCACATTGGGTATTCAACACCTTTGCTGCCTTTTTGTTATTATTGGGGAGATTTTTGTCTCTCATTTTTTTTTGTGATTAAACTTGAGGTCAGAGGTAATTGTTAGCTGTCCCATCCATAGCAAACATTTTCCTTTGCTTCAAGACTTCTTTTGGTCTTTTGTTTTAGAGGGTGGCATTTTGGGGTTTGCACTTATTTTAGAGGTATTCTGGTTTTCTTGTATGTTGATAGGGCCTTTTTTGGGGGTTAAATTGCTTCTTTTTTTTTTTGCTACAAGTCTTCCCCTAAAATTGGACTTTGTTTCAGGGGTGGTATTTAGATTTTTTGAATTTCTTTTGTGAGATATGTCGATAGGGTTTGAATGTTTAAAGCAGGGCATATGTGAACCCGTGAATTATGGCTACACTACTGTGTAATTCAACTGTATTCATCTGTTTGCTTAAAATTCAGCTCTTAAGTAAAAACAAAATTGCTTAGAAAAGGAATATTGCATTATGCCATTTCATTCCAGGTTTAGCTACTCACCTCATATTTATTATGCATAAACATATTTTAGGATTTGGGGTTTTCTGCTGCTGTTCATTGTAATCTTTCCAACACCAGCAGGAAAAGTTTAGTTACATGCATAGTATCAGATTATATTATAATAATACCACTTTTATGTTGTGATTCTTTTCAACCTTTAATGTTTATTGTCTACAGGGTGCAAGATTTAACTGTTATTAGATACCATCATGTTATCATCACTGGTTTTAAATTTGTTGCATGCATATTGCAATGCACCTTGGTGGAATAAACTCTTAATTTGCCAAAAAACATTTTCTGTGTATAAAAATATAATTCAGTTCAAATATGTATGTGTTTCCAGGTGATTTCATAATTATGTGTAGTTTTCTTCAATTTCACCATATTGCAGCACAGCACTAATCCCACTTAATAAAATGAGTAGAACAATGGGGGATGAAAACAAAATCTTATTCCAATTTTTCTTTTGAAAATGAATGCTTTTAGTCTGAAAGACTTAACCTTTTCACTGCTTATAACTTGTATACTTCATTAACTAATTAATCCTGCATTATAAACTAGAACCTAAAATTCGCCATAATACCAATTTAGTGATGAACTTAATGTTAAACTAATGTATATTATTACAATGTAAATCTTATAATACATTTAGGGCCAGATTCACAGAGCCATTACGCCTGTCTAACTGGTGTTAGACTGGAGTAATTTCAAATTACGCGCGTTTTCTAGCTAGTCGGAAACCTCAAACCATCAATAGACGGCTGCGGGCTTCAATTCGATTGGATTACGTGTTAGTACGCCTTCGGATCTACGCTGCAATAAAATTGCGGCCACTGGGTGGACTTCCCGTTGTTTTCCGCGTAGGGGTATGCTAATGAGCTTTTGCCGGCGATCCCTGAAATTACGATCTTCATTCGCAATCTCTTACGGCACCTTTAGTCATCTTTTTTTTGCGTAACACTATACCAGCTTTTTGCTGGTCTAATATTAGACAGCCCATGTTAAGTATGGCCGTCGTTCCCGCGTCAAATTTCTAAGTTTTCCGACGTCTTTTATTATTTTTTACGTAAGTCGCCCGGGAATAGGAATGTTCGTAAACGACGCTACTCAAACAACGAATGACGTAACGACGTGATTTCGCGCAATGCGCGGTGGGAAATTTCTGAACGGAGCATGCGCAGTTCGATCACCGCAGGGACGCGCTTAATTTAAATGCTTCACGCCCCCCAATCGCGTATTTCGATTACGCGGCGAGAAATAAACTACGCCGCCGTATCGTACGGGCAAAAATCTACCAGGATTCGGTGTAGAGCCTGGTGAAATACGGCAGCGTAGAGTATTTTGATTACGCAGCACAATATTAAGTGTATCTGAATCTGGCCCTTAGTGTTTATACTGTGATAGCACAATAGAAATTATATATTTTTTATTCTATAAGTATTAGTAATTTTATGAGTGGTCCAATACAGTACAAAATTCTACTTCCATGCTTTGACTTTAACTGGTGAAAGATATAAGGACAAAATATAAGATTTGAGGCTTCTTATTGTTCATGTAAGAATGTTACAACCTCAAGCTGCTCATATACAGAGGGATTTAATCATTCCGAAACCATCAGTCAAGCCCTTGGGTGAGCTTTCCTGTACCGCTTTACCTGACATGCACTTGTAGTATTATGGGCTAACTCTTTTTTCTTATCTTCTTAGGCCACGACCAAATAAATCTGTTCAAATCGCTCTGACAGACCAATTTGATCAGATTTGTCTGCTGAGCTGTTTTGGTTTGATCGCTGTACACACGATCAAACCAAAATCCCCGCGGGCAGACAGCGCGGTGACGTGGTGGTGACGTTGATGCCGCCACGTCACGTCACCAGGAAGTAAATTACTTCCACGCATGCGTCGGATCCATTCGACGCATGTGCGGGCAGATATGTCTGCTGGTTAGCGTACTAACCAGCAGACATATCGGACGGATGGGTTCCCAGCAGACAGACTTTAAAGCATGCTTTAAAATCTGTCTGCTGGCAAAATCTGTCTGTCCGCCCGTACACACGATCGAATCTGTCTGCTGAAATGGTCTGTCAGACCGTTTCCAGCAGATAGATTTGATCGTGTATACGCGGCCTTACTCGGCAGTTTTAACACCTTGCATGAAATTAGCCAGCTCAAGTTATGTCCAAATGGTAACTCCCAATACAAGCATTGTATACAATACAATACAACACAATACAATACAACCCAATACAATACAACACAAGATTAAATAACTGCACACAAATGTTAAAAAATATAATAGGCTCTAATGGAAGCAGACATTATGTACCAAATTCTAATTAGTAAGGTTAAACTGTTTTACTGCATAACTGCTCTGAAAATATGGTGACTGTGAGTACCTTTAACAATAGAAAAAGGAGAGAGTGGGAGTAGGGATACAGTTGCTGAAGCTATACCCCGTATGACCCACTCGATTGGTTGGAGGGGACTGTCTTGGTACTGATAAAATAACAATAGGCAAAATAGTATAAAAAGTTTATTTAAATATAAAATTGCAAAACAATTGTACAATTCCAGGATTGGTCGAAGTCTACTAGTTTCGCGGGGTTTCCGCTTCATCAGGACAGCCAATCTATACAAAAAATGATGCAATAGAAACATGTAACATACATCAGCAATGCACTACGCAATAAAATAATTAGAAATGTATATAGACTTACCCAATGAATCAATTGTTAATGTGCGGAACCAGACAACCAAGGGGGGGTTTTCCCGGCAGCATTCTGGGGTCCCTACTGGTGCACTATTCTTTATCCTTAGTCCTTGCATTACCCTGCAATTGTCAGACATACGGATACCTCCGTCTGATGACACATCGCTGGTTTCACCAGCACTGTTGGACACCCCCAGTTATGCATCGCTGTACTTCCCCATAATTATGCTCCATTCCACGGTCTCCCTTTTATCTGCCCATGCCACCCAGATCATCCTCCATCTTGACCTGGCTTCATCTCCTAAGAACCATATCATGGTAAGCTTACTAACCTCTTTTCAAACCCCCCCCCCCTCCTCCTTGACACTACGCCTGGCCATCCTGTATCTTTCCCCCTCCCTCCCACCCCTTTTCCTTTCTCCCCCCCTCCCCTCTTCTCTCCTCCCCCCCTTCTCCCTTTCCTCTTCTTTCCCCTCCCCTTTCACTCTTCCCCCCCTTCCCTTGCTCTCTTTCCACTCCTTTCCTTCCTTGCCTTTCCTTTCCCCTCTCTCCCCCACTCCTCTTTGTCCCCTTTTCTCTCCCCCCCCCACCCTGCCATGACATGATGCTTCAGAGCTAAGTGTATCTGTTATATGGTATACATCATATATTTATACACACTGCTAGTACCACACACTTATCTCTGTTTACACTTAGAACTCCACGGCTTATTATCCCCCTGTCCGCCGCCGGGAAAACCCCCCCTTGGTTGCCTGGTTCCGCACATTAACAATTGATTCATTGGGTAAGTCTATATACATTTCTAATTATTTTATTGCGTAGTGCATTGCTGATGTATGTTACATGTTTCTATTGCATCATTTTTTGTATAGATTGGCTGTCCTGATGAAGCGGAAACCCTGCAAAACTAGTAGACTTCGACCATTCCTGGAATTGTACAATTGTTTTGCAATTTTATATTTAAATAAACTTTTTATACTATTTTGCCTATTGTTATTTTATCAGTACCAAGACAGTCCCCTCCAACCAATCGAGTGGGTCATACGGGGTATAGCTTCAGCAACTGTATCCCTACTCCCACTCTCTCCTTTTTCTACTGTAACTGGGATGATGGTACATTTTTAACTTTACTACTCCCCTTAAATGAGGCTATACTCGCCCTTTTGTCATAATTATTGGGTGGACAACACACCCGTTTCTCTCTCTCCCTGAGTGCCTCTAATTTGTACCCTTTTTTTCTCATTATTAACTACTCTTTTGATTGCTTGGTGACCCTAGCATTGATATTCCCTCACGACCGACTGGATAATGGACTGTCTTGGCATTGACTGGCTAGACCGTATCTATGTCATGCAACTTATTACATTCTCATTTTATGTACTTATGTATAGTGATAATTATGGCTCCTTTATGTGGTACACCCCAATTAGACTAACCACTTCCCGTTTAGGGTTGATTGATCTAAAACCCATTACATCTCTATTTGGGGTCTTTGACGCCCATACGGACTGGATACCCCCAGCCGTACTGGTATTATTATGTGTTATCCGCACATTTAATCCTACTATGGTAGATCAAGCTAGGTTCCTCCACGCTTTATTGTTTGGCCAACAATTGATTATATCATATAGGGGTATACCTCTAGGGCTATATATCTACTTATATATTACTTATCTTCTCTACTCTAATTTACTCTTATGTTCCTTTTCTTTCTACCTTTAGGCACCGTGTAATTATGTATCAGCACTATCTTGCCCCAACATTGGGTTCATTCACTTTCATTCACATCCATCTCCATTTAAGACCACACGTCCTTGTCACGCACCCCTCTACATTTTTTTATATCTATTCCTTCACCTCGTCACCTTTTTACCTTTTTACCTCCTTGCACCCATTGGCTGTCTTAAGTACAGCCCCTTTTTATCTTTTCCACCCCCCTTTTTAATTATTTTATCTGAGCGCGGACTTTGGTGCTTTGGGGTACACCCATTCTGGGGTCCCCTTTTTGACCTATCTCCCTATCTCTTCAGCATCACCTACTTTCTTTCACTTTTCATCCTCCCAACCTCATTAATCTCACGATCACCTGATCATTGGCATGAGTTCTCTCTATGGGTTTAATTCATTCCTTACCGATATGCCCTTCTTTTCCTTACTGTTTGTTTTGCAGTCATTAGTGAGGTAACGGTATTCTATGTCACCATTTACTAGCAAACAACCTAGTGGGATTTATTCCCCCACTTATTATCATTTATCTTTTATGTATTTTATGTTTACTGAATTCTATCTCCCTTTTAATCTAGTACCCCGTGAGTCAATTGGTGCAGTCCCAGCGACCTCTACTCCCCTTTGCGGCGGACTTGTGTCTCCCCTGGTGGGGGTGCCTTAATTGAGTCACACCCCCCCTTGTTCTTCCTCGGTTTGGGGCTCCCCACCCCTTCGCTGAGACTGATCGCACACGCAGAGCAGTGCGGCTTTCGCACTTGCGTTGTGCGGGGAGACTGACCCGGTGACGTCATGACGCGGCCACCCCGTGGCGTCTACGGCACTTCCGGGTTGGGATAGCTCAATTAAGGACCCTCCGGTCCTTTGTTCAGCAGCGTGGACCTGTCTCCTGGCGGTCTGGTGGACGGTTTGGTTACAGATCGGGACATGTTTTGGCAGCATTCTGGGGTCCCTACTGGTGCACTATTCTTTACCCTTAGTCCTTGCAATACCCTGCAATTGTCAGACATACGGATACCTCCGTCTGATGACACATCGCTGGTTTCACCAGCACTGTTGGACACCCCCAGTTATGCATCGCTGTACTTCCCCATAATTATGCTCCATTCCACGGTCTCCCTTTTATCTGCCCACGCCACCCAGATCATCCTCCATCTTGACCTGGCTTCATCTCCTAAGAACCATATCATGGTAAGCTTACTAACCTCTTTTCAAACCCCCCCCTCCTCCTTGACACTACGCCTGGCCATCCTGTATCTTTCCCCCTCCCCCCTTTTCCTTTCTCCCCCCTCCCCTCTTCTCTCCTTTCCCCCCCCCCTTCTCCCTTTCCTCTTCTTTCCCCTCCCCTTTCACTCTTCCCCCCCCTTCCCTTGCTCTCTTTCCACTCCTTTCCTTCCTTGCCTTTCCTTTCCCCTCCCTCCCCCACTCCTCTTTGTCCCCTTTTCTCTTCCCCCCCCACCCTGCCATGACATGATGCTTCAGAGCTAAGTGTATCTGTTATATGGTATACATCATATATTTATACACACTGCTAGTACCACACACTTATCTCTGTTTACACTTAGAACTCCACGGCTTATTATCCCCCTGTCCGACGCCGGGAAAACCCCCCCTTGGTTGCCTGGTTCCGCACATTAACAATTGATTCATTGGGTAAGTCTATATAAATTTCTAATTATTTTATTGCGTAGTGCATTGCTGATGTATGTTACATGTTTCTATTGCATCATTTTTTGTATAGATTGGCTGTCCTGATGAAGCGGAAACTAGTAGACCCCGCAAAACTAGTAGACTTCGACCAATCCTGGAATTGTACAATTGTTTTGCAATCTTATATTTAAATAAACTTTTTATACTATTTTGCCTATTGTTATTTTATCAGTACCAAGACAGTCCCCTCCAACCAATCGAGTGGGTCATACGGGGTATAGCTTCAGCAACTGTATCCCTACTCCCACTCTCTCCTTTTTCTACTGTAACTGGGATGATGGTACATTTTTAACTTTACTACTCCCCTTAAATGAGGCTATACTCGCCCATTTGTCAGTACCTTTAACAAGCTTTTTTTTTTAAATACAGTATATCCCAAAAGAAACATGTATGTTGCCATTGCTAATCTAAGTTTCTAGAAATGCTATCTGCTTTTGTGTTCATGCTGATCCAAAGGTTTTAATACTTCAAAATCACTGACCTGGGACAAGTCTTTAGATCAAGAGAAACTGAAGGAATTCTTTAACTGTTTACAAAAGTTCCAAAAATGCAAGAATAGCTAAAATAAATAAACCTGTCAAAAATTATTAAAGACATGATTATGTAGAAACATAACAAATACTCAATAGCAAAAAGACAAGGTCTGATCAACCTTTGTGTTCACGCTGATCCAGTGATTTCAAGACTCTACTTTAACTAGTTAGAAATGTTTTACGAAAGAAAACAGAAACGCTAAAATAAATAAAGCTGCCCAAAATTCTGAAAGACATGATTCTGAAGGGAGTGAGACAAATGCCACATAGCAAAAAGACAAGGTCTGATCAAATAAAATAAAACACTTGGGAATGGTTAATGAGGGCAAAGAACATGTCTATTAAAATAGATAAAATATTTTGGGTACCATTGATGAGCTTTCCTTCTGAAAATGTCCATTGCCTGGATTTTAATCCAGCCTATTGGCTTTAGCACTTTTGGGGATATTAACCCAGAACAAACATTCAGATTTAAAGGTTCTAACTTCACTCAGACCCATCTTTAGGCATGTTTAGTAACAAAATATATATATATTTAAAACAGAGGCAAAACATTTTTTTTCAGAAGGTCTAAATATTTCCTTTAGTAAAGGTTTTTAAAAAATCCAGTTTGTTCTACCCAAAGGATCACAGAGGTACTAAAAGTCAATACAAATACAGTTCACAAAGAATTAGCAAATGGCATAATGTTCAAATGGTCTAGAAAACTAAATGTTTAAAATAAATGTGAATGAAGCACCAGAACCAAATGATATACATGCACATGCCTAAGAACTGAGCTCTGTTATTTCTAATCCAATGTTAAATACAATGTTAAAACCTTTGGAGGATCGATTTCATTGGGTCACCGCTGATGTGGCCTGATGGTCCGATGTGCGTACACACCATCAGTTCAAAAACCGATCGTGTCAGAACACGGTGACGTAAAACACAACGATGTGCTGAAAAAAATTAAGTTCAATGCTTCCGAGCATGCATGGACTTGATTCTAAACATGCGCAGGTTTTTGAGTTTTGCGTACTAACGATCGGTTTGAACCGATGGTCAGGCGTCCATCAGTCCATTTTCATCGGTTTGTGTGTACGCAGCCTGAAGAATGAAAAGTGGTTGTAAACCTTAAACATGAAATATGAACAAATTATATATAGTGTGTACTTGTCTCTATCCAGAGCACTAAGGCCGCGTACACACGATCAAATCTATCTGCTGGAAATGGTCGGCCCGACCGTCCCAGCAGACAGATTCGATCGTGTGTACGGGCGAACCGACGGATTTGGCCAGCCGACAGATTTTAAAGCATGCTTTAAAATCTGTCGGCTGGGAATCCGTCCACCCAATATGTCTGCTGGTTAGTACGCTAACCAGCAGACATATCTTCTCGCACATGCGTCGAATGGATTCGACGCTTGCGCGGAAGTAGTTTACTTCCTGGTGCGGTGACGTGGCGGAGTCAACGTCACCGCCAGGTCACCGCCACCTCACCGCGCTGTCTGCTGGCGGGGATTTTGGTTTGATCGTGTGTACAGAGATCAAACCAAAACGGCCAGCAGACAGATTTGCTCGTGTGTACGGGGCCTAAGAGTCTTATTTGCCTGCTGCCACATTCCTCTGGTATCTGTATAATTCACATTTGACACATTTTTCTGACCCCAAGATAAAAAAGGTGACAGGGAAAAGAGCTCCAGTGCACATGCTGTGATTGACAGCCTCATGTCTGTTCCTCTGTGCTGTGTGAAGGGGGTGTGCCCCTCTTCTGCAATCATCTCTCTCACTGGAAGCTCAGACAAGATGTATAAATTTGACAACTGTAGAAGAGAGTTGTCAGGGATACTGACTGCAGGAATGGCCAAATCTGCCCAGCTACACTTAGGAAACTGAGACCAGACCATATATAGTTTAAGCATGCTTATTACCAGTAAAACAAACACATCCAAACACCAGCAAACAAGATACACAGAAAATGTGATCCATAACCATAACCAAGCAACCTAAGTAACAGAAAGCCTAACTAGTAATCTAACCATATACAATATATACCAAATGGAAAACTCTAAAAACAGGGTAATACTGGAGATTCAAGGAAGGGGGGGGCGGGACTGGGATCACGAAAAAGGGGAGCAAATATGAGGCAGCAGGGTACAAGGTACAGGTCCGGACCGTCCACAGTATATATACGTCATTGCTTTGCCGTTATATTGCGTTGCTTTGGCAGCACCACAATTTAAGTATTGGTAAGCTGCAATATAAAAAAATGTTTGCTTTTAAAGACAGCATGCAGAGAAATGTTTTTTATGGTTTATTATCTAAATGGTCTATGATTTTGAGTGGTACATGACAAGGTTTTAAAGACCATTCATTTTTAACTAGCTTATTAATTATTTGGAGTTTAAAGTAAAAGTACTGTGCTTGAAGATGACAAAAAGGTATGTAGTGAAATTAAACCCTTGCAAAATTTCTCCAACTTGACTTGGATGCCATGTTGAACTGGCCAAATGCTTGGCAAATAAGGATCCATATGAATAACAGTAAAGTTATGCACTTGAGGCTTCAACTATGCATGCATCATTCAATCCAGGGGATCTAAAAACAAAAGATAGATTTTGGCAAAGTATGTAGGTTTTTATGCAGATCATAGATCTAAAGTGTATGTAAAGGCATTTTTAGGTTCACACTGAATACGGCTTTTAAATTGTGCGACATCACTTGAAATTGTCAGTGCGACATCTGTTGCGACTTGGCTGACATATGTGCAACTTTATGCACAGATTTCTACGCAAGTCGCACCTAAAATCACCAAAAGTAGTGCAGGAACTACTTTTTCAAATCGGTACCACACAGCAAAGTTGGCGTTGCACTGATTTGAACAGTTCTATTGCTAAAGTAAAAGCCAAAGTAAAAGAAGTTCAACGGGTTACCATGATAAAACTCTAGGATGGAAATTCCAAAAACTTTGGATATATTTCCACTGAATTCCTTCTCTGTCTCCAGGACAGTGAAGGGAAACCTCTTGAGCTGGACACATGTAGCGAAAATAACCTTATACACTAATAACAGCAGACAATGCAAGTTTGCTTCTAGAATGCCAAGAATACTAACTCGTATTCAAAAAGATCCCACTAAACAAGAAAGGTTGCATAGGAAGAAAGCTAAACTAGCAGACTGCATTAAAAGGTAAACTGAACTGAATGTATTTACTCTCTAGAAAAGTTGATTATACACTTAAGACCCAGGCCATTATGCAGGTAAACGACCTGGTCCCTTTTTGCAATTCGGCACTGTGTCGCTTTAACTGACAATTGCGCGGTCGTGCGACGTGGTTCCCAAACAAAATTGGCATCCTTTTTTTCCCACAAATAGAGCTTTCTTTTGGTGGTATTCGATCACCTCTGCGGTTTTTATTCTTTGCGCTATAAACAAAAATAGAGCAACAATTTAGAAAAAAATTCAATATTTTTTGCTGTAATAAATATCCCCCCCCAAAAAAACATGTTTTTCCTCAGTTTAGGTCGATACGTATTCTTCTACGTATTTTTGGTAAAAATCTCAATAAGCATTTATTGATTGGTTTGTGCAAAATTTATAGCGTCTACCAAATAGGGGATAGTTTTATTGCATTTTTCTTAATAAGACACATCGGACACTTTTGACACTATTTTGGGGCCATTGTAATTTTTACAGCGAACAGTGCTATAAAAATGCACTGGTTACTGTAAAAATGACACTGGCAGTGAAGGGGTTAACCACTAGGGGGCGTTAATTGTGCCCTAAGGGAGTGTTATTACTGTGGGGGCGTGGCTGTGCATGTGATGGCACTGATCGTCGTTCCCTAACACAGGGAACAGATGATCAGTGACAGCCACACTAGGAAGCACGGGGAGAGGTTTGTTTACACTTACCTCTCCCCCTTCTTCCTCTCTGTGACCCGATCGCCGCGGGTGCCCCACAGCTGCATGCAAGCAAAGATTGTGTTTATGCTGTGTGTGAAATGCCTTTGCTGCCTATGTTTGGCTGTTTGTTTAACAGCTTCCCAACATGATAGCTCAGGAGGGTTTGGACACCTGAGCTCATCGCTGATCCTAATAATGGCAAAAAAAAAAATGAAATGTCAGCAGCTACAAATACTGCAGCTGCTGACTTTTAATATATGAAAACTTACCTGTCCAGGTCACCTGTGATGTCGGCACCCGAAGCCGATCTGTCCCTCGGCTCTCGGGTGGAGGCACCGCTTTAAAATCTGTCTGCTGGGAACCCGTCCGTCCGACATGTCTGCTGGTTAGTACACTAACCAGCAGACATATCTGTCCGCACATGCGTCAAATGGATTTGACGCATGCGCGGACGTGTTTTACTTCCTGGTGACGGTGACGTGGCGGCGTCAACGTCACCGCCACGTCACCACGCTGTCTGCCGGCGGGGATTTTGGTTTGATCGTGTGTACACGATCAAACCAATATATCCCAGCAGACATATCCAATCAAAACGGTCTGTCAGACCGATTTGATCGGATTTATTTAATGGTGTGTACGCGGCCTAAGGGTTTTGCAATGCCCATTTTGTATATATATTGAACTTTCAATATACATATTCTTACCCCCTCCTTTCCCAGGTATTTAGTCTCGCAACTTTTAGAGATAGTTGCTGATTTCTGAAATATGGAATTATCCAATTTGCTGATTTTTAACAAAATCTCATACCACCCCCTTTTCTTATCTCATATTTAAACACTTTAGCCCTGGAAGGATTTACCCCTTTAATGGCCAGGCCCGTTTTTGCAATACAGCACTGCGTTGCTTTAACTGACAATTGCACAATTGCATGGTTGTGAGACGTTGTACCCAAACAACATTTTTCCCACAAATAGAGCTTTCTTTTTGATCACCTCTGCGGTTTTTTTTTTTGCACTATAAATAAAAAAAGAGCAACCATATTGAAAAAATATATATATTTTTAACTTTCTGCTATAATACACATCCCAAAAAATTATTAAAAAACAAATAATTTCATCAGTTTAGGCCAATATGTATTCTGCTACATATTTTTAGTAAAAAAACGCAATATGAGTATATTGATTGATTTGCGCAAAAGTTACTACAGCGCCTACAAAATTGGGGATACATTTATGGACTTTTTTTTTTCTTCTTGTAATGGCAGTGAACTGTGATTTTTAGCAGGACTGCCACTTTGAGGCAGAAAAGTGACACTTTGGGAACCAGTGACATTATTACAGTGATTAGTGCTAAAAAATGCACTGATCAATGTAAAAATGACACTGGCAGGGAAGGGGTTAACACTGGTGGGTGATCAAGGGGTTAAATTTGTTCCCTGGAAATGTTATAACTGTGTGGGGGATGGGCTTACTGAGACAACACAGAGATCGATGTTCCTGATCACTAGGAACAGTAGATCCGCTTCGTTTCTGAACGTACCTTTGTTGCAGAAAATAAAAAAAACATCTTCATATTTTAGGGCAGGCATTGCCCCAACATTCAGTGTCTGAAAACATCTTCATTACCTCTCCGTATTCATTCTGGTATTTGGTACGTGGAAACCGTTAGAAGCTTTACTTAAGCAGCTGACCCCATTAACACACAATCTTCACCTGCCCTCCCCTTCCAGGAGATGGTTCCTGCCCATCTCTGCAGTTACATGCATAATTATTAGTGAGCACTTTTTTTTTTAACACACAACCAGTGTCTTCCGCCGATGATCAGTTGTTTTGTACTGTTCCTTCTTCTTGGATAGAGCGTTTATTTGGCAGAGTGTGCACAAGCCAAGCAATCACATAACAGCCAATGTGGGGCAAAGCTGTAATATTAAAAAAGAGGAGATGTTTGTCCTGACTAGGGATGAGCCGAACAACCCCCTGTTCGGTTGGCACCAGAACCTTCAAATGGACCGAACGTTTGCCCGAACATTTAGAACCCCATTGACGTCTATGGGACTCAAACGTTCAAATTCAAAAGTGCTCATTTCAAAGGCCAATATGCAAGTTATTGTCGTAAAACGTCTTTGAGGCCCCGGGTCTTGCCCCAGGGAATATGTATCAATGGAAAAAGTTTAAAAAAAACTGTTGTTTTTTCAGGAGCAGGACTCCTGAAAAAATGACAGTTTTTAAAACTTTTTTTCCCATTGATACATGTTCCCTCGGGCAAGACCCGGGTTCTCAAAGAGGTTTTCACAGGCAAACTATAGACACCCAGCAGGTACAATATTTAAAGGAATTTGTCATTTATTTTATTTTTTAATTTAAGCATCATTAAAATCACTGCTCCTGCATCAGGAGCAGTGATTTTAATGATGGTTAAATAAAAAAAAAAAAAAAATCTTTAAATATTGTACCTGCTGGGTGTCTATGCCTGTGTTAACGTATTTAAATAGCACAATCACCTGCCTGCCAGTTAATTAGGAAGAACTGATCTAGCTAAGCCAGGGTTTTTCAACTCCAGTCCTCAAGGCACACCAACAGGTCAAGTTTTCAGGATTTCCCTCAGATAAAATGGCTGTGGTGATTACTAAGGCAGTGAAACTGATTAAATCACCTGTGCAAAATAATGGGAAGCCTGAAAACATGACCTGTTGGTGTGTCTTGAGGACTGGAGTTGAAAAACACTGAGCTAAGCTATACAGTGTATAAATATATGTACAACACCTGGGATGTATATATATCCTCTACACACTGTAACATTAACTGACTAGCCTGCCTGCCTGCCTGCTCTATCTACCTGCAAAAAATGACACTCTCTCTGTCTCTCTATGTTCTCTGTTAACTGCCACAACACACTACACAAGGCCGCCCTGCAGACAGCCTTTATAGTGTGGGGCGTGTACTAAACCCCCTGAGCCATAATTGGCCAAAGCCACCCTGGCTTTGGCCAATTATGGCTCTCCATTTTTTGCGCGCTGTGATTGGCCAAGCATGCGGTTCATAGTGCATGCTTGGCCAATCATCGGCGCGCAGTGCCGCAGTGAATTATGGGCCGTGATACGCCACTCGAATTTGGTGCGAACACCCCATAACGTTCGAATTTCGACGAACGGTTGAACAGATGATGTTCGAGTCGAACATACGTTCGAATCGAACGCGGAGCTCATCCCTAGTCCTGACTACCTGGAAGTCTGTAAAGCTCACCATACAATATGACTGTACAATCTCTCTTAGATCTACCATCAAAAATGTAGTGCAAGGATCTGCCTGTTTGGATACAGAGTGATTGGAAGCGCACAGCTCCAGTGTGAAAGCACTCAGGCTTTCACACTGGAGTGATAGGAGAGTTGCTTTACAGGCGCTATTTTTAGAGGTAAAATGCCTGTAAAGCACCTCAGTGTGAAAGTGGCCTTAACAAATTTGTCTTTTCATAATCCTGCAAAAAAAAAAAATTGACTATGGATTTTAAAAAAAGGTGATAATCATTGATTAATAAATCAAAAATACCAATTATTATGACAGAGATAGTGGTAGGAATTGTAAACAATTACAGAACCCCTACAAACAACATTTTCGCCTGCATGAAAGCTACACTGTGATTCTCATTATAAATTTTTAATGTCATAATGTGATAGTATGCATTGCATAATAGTATGTTATGAAAGACTTATCTGAAAACAAACCCCTCAGTGGCGTGCTGTCACTGCTGACAGGGCTTCCATCTTCGCTTGGTCTTCTTTCCGTGTTGATATTTACTGTACCTACAGGTAAGCCTAATTTTAGGCTTACCTGTAGGTATATATTTTAAAAAAAAGCCTTTACTATTACTTTAAGGTAGCTCACCTAAAGTACTCATTAAAGTATAAAAATAAAATGTTTCTGAAAGATTTTTTTTCTACTAAATAACCCTTTAGAGGATGACAACATTATATTTTCTAGTCTTTGGAAAATGAGAACTCCTGATTCAGTCATGAAACAAGATCTGTTATCCCTGCATAAACCTCACTGTCTCACTTTAATGACCAATAAACTTAACTTTATTATGTGTTAAAATTGACTGTAACATTTGTAATAACTTCTTAATAAATGTTAAAACGTGACCATGTTCATTTTAATAATAGAACAATATCATTAGAATGGATTTCTTTGTGTATAAACCCAGAGTGCACTGCAGAATGCATTTAAAAGAATAATATGAATATAATTAAACCTATTCAATAAAGCAATGCAAAGAACAGTAAAGATATTTAAATTCCTGTAACATATAGCAAGCAAATAGAAATCATCCCTAAGCTGAACTTGCTGTAATAATTTGAAGTCTGATTGATGCTTATTGTTGCTTTCTATGACACATCTTCCCTTTTGTAATGTGTTATTGAACAAGTCTCATAATGTGAAGATAAAAGAATAACTTTTAACAAATCAGTAAGCATAGAAGAAAATTGAAGGGCAATTCCCTATGAAGATAAGCGGGGGTCGATGTAAATATTGTTCTCTAAAATCATAGCTAGCCGCCTACAACCACTATTACCCCAACTTATTCATTTAGACCAAGTCGGCTTTGTTAGCGGTCGAGAGGCAAGAGACAATACGCTCAAAACTCTTTTGCTGACGGACTATGCTCAAACTCAAGGTATTCCTCTATGTTTACTAACTGTCGACGCCGAAAAGGCGTTCGACCGGGTAAGCTGGGCGTTTTTATGAGCCTCCCTTATACAGATTGGTTTGGGTCCACATATGTTAGCAAGGATTATGTCTCTATACCAATCACCCTCGGCTAGAGTTAGGGTGAATGGTTCGCTGTCCCCAGCTTTCCCTATTTCCAATGGAACGCGCCAAGGGTGCCCTTTATCCCCATTGTTATATGTTATAATAATGGAACACCTTGCAAATGCATTGAGACAAAATGAAAATATAACGGGTATTCAAATAGGTCCTATACATGAAAAATTAGCTCTTTTTGCTGATGACCTTTTAATATTTGTGACAAAACCACACACTTCCCTTCCATCTATACTTCGGGAATTTCAGAGATTTGGCGAAGTCAGCAACTTTAAGGTTAACTGTAATAAATCAGAACTTCTTAATATATCCATACCGCGAACAAAAATGAAGCGTCTATCAAAGGATTTTTCGTTTAAGTCTTGTTCTGATTCGATTCGGTACTTAGGGATTAGTATCCCAGCTTCAATGGCACAACTATATTCGTTAAACTACCTTCCGCTATTTAATAAAATCCAAAAGATACTAGCATCTTATGCATTTAAGAGACTCGCATGGTTTGGTAGAATCAATACTCTCAAGATGGATATACTCCCTAGACTAATATACTTGTTCCAAACAATTCCAATCCATATTCCAGCTACATATTTTCGTAAAATCCACCAGATCTTTTCTAAGTTTATATGGAATTCAAGCCAGTCAAGAATTAATTACGCTACATTATCTCTTCCAAAAGATAGAGGTGGAGTGGGAGTACCAGATGTCTCTATATATCATAAGGCATCTATATTAACACGTATTATTGATTGGTTCCATCACTCTGAATCTAAGTTATGGGTTCAATTGGAAGGGCATATGAGTCCTATAGACTTACGGGCACTTCCATGGACCTCACTTAATCTTAGAAAAGGACATCCAATACCGGTAGATCTTACTAGACAAACACTGTACATATGGGATCGCCTGATACCTATTTATAAAATATCAAAGCAACATAGCCCTATGACCCCCTTTTTTGGAACGCCA
The DNA here is from genome assembly GCA_029574335.1 of Rana kukunoris. Classification (NCBI taxonomy): domain Eukaryota; kingdom Metazoa; phylum Chordata; class Amphibia; order Anura; family Ranidae; genus Rana; species Rana kukunoris. The sequence goes on from CM056052.1 coordinate 284,681,830, forward strand.
GACTTCCTACCAGCCCTACACTCAATTACGTTTGGGCCTTGGCACAAAGAAGAACACAGAAGAATTGTTCAGGTTCTACAGACTGACTCGGTTCCAATGGTAGATTTTACATCAACAAGGACAAACCATAATCCGACACAGTGGTTGCAGAGACACCAAGCGCTAGGGTACATAAGATCAATTCCTTCAAAGCAAGATATCTGTGCTGATCCAACCACATTCGAAGCTTTGCTTCTGCAAGAAGAGCCAATAACACACTCAATTTCTGTATTATACTCTCTTCTTTTGCTAGCATCTCGATCAAATCTCCCTCCGTATACACGGAAATGGGAAAAAGAACTTCAAGAGAATATAACTATATCAGATTGGGAAAGAGGATTCACTTTGACTCTTAAGGCGCCAACAGATACAAGAATGCAAGAAAAATCATATAAAGTGATGAGCAGATGGTATAGGTGTCCCTCTACCATGCACCAAATTAACCATGAAATATCTGATATCTGTTGGCGATGTAATAAGTCAAAAGGTAACATGATACACATCTGGTGGGAGTGTCCTCAGATAAGAATGTTCTGGAAACAAATCTTTGATCTCTATGAAAAAATAGGAGAAACACCAATTTGCGCCTCCCCAAAAATAGCTCTCTTAAATATGATCCCAGGACCTTTAAAGAAAGTAAAAGAAGATGTGATCAGGTACTTTATTACAGCAGCCAGAGTAGTTATTCCTCGATATTGGAAAACAGAGACAATACCTTCCCTGGGGGAATGGGCAAAGGAACTAGAATATATTAAAGAATTGGAAGGTTTACTGGCACGGGAAATGGGAAGGGAGGAGCAGTTTTTCGATATATGGTTTAAATGGTCTGAATTTCGAAAATCAGATGAATTCCCTATTTGGGCTACAAGTAATCTTAACGTTGTGTAGCCATGAATAATTAATTGCTTTTTTTTTTTTTTTTTTGTTTTTTTTTGTTTTATGTACTACTTATATAATTAATAAGGTTAGTGTGTTTCCGTTTAATATATATATTTTTTTTATTTTTTTCCTTCTATTGGTCTATTCTAGGGTGACTCAAACTTATGTTGTTAGGACAAGCAAGAATGTACAATGTAACCAAATTAATATAAGACGATATATTATATTTATGTAACTTTGTGTGATGAATATATAATAATAAAATAATATTATAACATAAAAAAAATAAAAAAAAGATAAGCATTGTGTATTACTAACCTGTATTGTTGTAAATTATTCTAAGCATAGATCATGAACTGAATATTTTACAATATTTTTATTATTTTCATATTGTGTTAGAGGACTGAACATTCTTCTGTTAATGTGGTAGATGCCCTATTGCCTTGTCTCAGTAAAGGTGCAACTACTCTCCTGTCCCTCCTCCTAAGCACTGCCCAACACTTCCAAGGGCCGCAACTTCAGTCTTTTTTTTTTAAGAACAAGAAAGAAACATATTAGTAATTATTAGTCTTACAGCACTATATTGTAAAGCATTGGACTATAGACACAATTGGGGTTACTTACTAAAGGTAAATCCACTGTGCACTAAAAGTGCACTCCAAAGGCATTGAAAGTGCACTTAGAAGTGCAGTTCCTATAGATTTGAAGGGAAAAATATAAAAAGAGGGGAAGCATTGCTGATTTTATCATTCAATCATGTGCAAGCTAAAATGCTGTTTTTTTTTAATTTCCTTGCATGTCCCCCTCAGATATATAGGATATTGGATTTTACTTTAGTAAATAACCTCCAATGCTTTATGATAAAATATATGGATGTGACAGTGCATAAAAAGAGAATTGGGGTAGAAAAGATGGACTTTGTAGGCACTTATATAGAAAATTAGAAAAAAGAATTTAATATTTTTTACAAATAAATACAATTCATCAGTAACACAAATGTCTGATGAAACATATAAAAACGTTAAAAAAAAATATTAATTTAAAATATATATTTTTTAATGTTTTATATGTTTCATCAGACATTTGTGTTACTCCGCTGTGCGATAGAGGCGATCAATGTCCTGGGCTGGGTAATGCTAAGTGTGGCGCTGTATTAGGCTATACATGGGGTAGGCAGATCTCGCCGCCGACATATGTTTTGTGGGGTGTCACGTCATCACGCCCCCCTGATGACGTGACACCACACGAAACATATGTCGGCGGCGAGATCTGGCTACCCCACGTATAGCCTACTAAAGCACCCCACTTAGCATTACCCAGCCCAGGACATTGATCGCCTCTATCGCACAGCGGAGCGGACCTCCACGCCAGAGCGATACACAAGCAGTCCCAGTGCCGGACGGGCACATTCTAAGTAAGAGGCCACTTGGCTGTATTTTTTATTTGAATTTTTTAATAAATGGTAATACACTATGGGATCCTCCGCTTTTTTTGCTTTCTTTGAGTTCTAATTGGTTCAAGATATGGTTCCTGCTTTTGCCGCACAGTGAACAGTCGCTCATCCTGCCCAGCTTGTATGACCAACTTTTGTAAAGAGGTTCCATCTTTGTGGTAAGCGCATTTGGTGTGCAAGGCACTTTGGGTGAAGCTGTAACTAAGTGGTGAAGGCTATCTACACACCTGATGATTAACTGCATGAATCCATTAACAACATTCTGGACAAATTTTAAAGCATGTTTAGTGATCCCTGTCCCTGGTAGTTGACATAGGACCACTATCCCCCACTGATTGTTTGCAGTAGTTTCTGCACATTGAGCCCATTGTTAAAGGGCTCACCTTTTTTAACCAAGACCTCACACCTGACCCTGGCACCAGCCGACAACCACACACCATTCAACCAAACTATTCCCGGACCCCTCCTTCATTGAACAGGCACTATCTCATTCTGCCCACATAACAGAGGGACAGCATACCAAACCACCCTAAACCTACTCGTTACCACCCTCACCTGGGGACAATCTATCCTACCTTAACTCTCTCAAAATGGCGTTCAAAATGGTTTCCATTAATGCCAGAGGCCTGAACTCCCCACAAAAGAGATATGCACTTCTCAAGGAGGCCACCAGTCAAACAGTTGATTTCCTCTTGGTGCAGGAGACCCATTTTTGCTTCCGCTAAAACCCCCACATTTACACTGAAAAACTATGATCTATTTTTTTTAGCCTCAGGCCAAAAGAAGAAAAATTGAGTCCTCAGGGCAATACGGAACTCATTACATTTTAAGCTACATCAATCTGTGACTGACCCCCAAGGTCGATTCCTGATTCTCATATGCGACAATAACCAATTCACCTACACACTGGTCAACGTATACGGACCAAAAAAGCAACAACTGCGATTCCACAAACGACTATACAAGAAGTTTACCCACATCTGAAAAGGAAGGCTTCTTATCGGAGGCGACTTCAACATAATTGGTGACCCAAACCTGGACACTACATCCTCAGCGACCAAACACTGACACAATACTCCTTTCTTCAAACGAATGATCTCTTTGATCCGTGGAGATGCCATCATAGCAATGAGCGAGACTACTCGTATTTCTCCTCCTCTCAACTATCTTACTCCCACATAGACTTCTTCCTCGTTGAAAAAAATCACCCTCCAAGATGTGACAAAATCAGAGACTGGATCCATCACATGGTCGGACCATGCACCTATCTCCATCACCATAGGTAACTGTAGACCCAGAACATGTCGTCTATGGAGACTTGATGCCTCTATCATCTCTGACCCGAGCAACATCCAAAAACTGACTACCGAGCACCATTCCTATTTTAAATCAAATGACCTACATGCGTGGACTCCTAATTAAACTCCATAGTCATGTTAAGAACCGGAGGTCAAAGCAAATTGATGGGATAATTTCCCAAATTTCCCACTTAGGCCGTGTACACACGATCGAATTTGTCTGCTGAAACTGGTCGACGGAACGTTTCAGCAGACAAATCCGATCGTGTGTATGGGCTAGCGGACATGTCTGACCGGCGGACAAATTTTAAAGCATGCTTTAAAATTTGTCCGCCGGAGACATGTCCGTCGGATATGTCCGCTGGTTAGTACACTAACCAGCGGACATATCTGCCCGCACATGTGTCGAATGGATTCGACGCATGCGTGGAAGTTTTTTACTTCCTGGTGTGGTGACGTGGCGGCGTCAACGTCACCGCCACGTGACTGCGCTGTCTACCGGCGGGGATTTTGATCCGATGGTGTGTACACGCCGTTGGATGAAAATCCGGAGGAGACATGTCCACTGGAAACAGTCCATCGGACAGTTTCAGCGGACATGTCCCTCCGTGTGTACGCGGCCTTAGCAGAACCAAAATAAACTGAATCCCTCCCACAAACTTGCCAGTGAACTCCTAGAACTACGGCAAAAACTCTGCTCACTTTTACTCTATAAATTCGTACAAATCATCATTCTTTTGCTAGAAAATTATGCAGACACCCTAGGGAATAAAACTGTCATTGCAACGTTTTAGCTTGCACGGTATTTGCGCAATAATTTTTTAAACAGATTATGTTACACTGAGTAAATAGATACCTAACATGTCACGCTTTAAAATTGCGCACATTCATGGAATGGCGCCAAACTTCGGTACTTAAAAATCTCCATAGGCGACACCTTGAACATTTTTATAGGTTACCAGTTTAGATGTACAGAGGAAGTCTAGTGCGAGAATTGTTGTTGGCACTCTAACGCACGCGGCAATACCTCACATATGTGGTTTGAACGGCGTTTACATATGTGGGCGGGACTTACGTGTGTGTTTGCTTCTGCACGCAAGCTACCGGGGACAGGGGTGTTTTAATTTTATTTATTATTGTTATTTTTTTTATTTTTACTTATTTATTTTTTTACACTTTTTTTTTTATTATCACTTTTATTCCTATTACAAGGGATGTAAACATCCCTTGTAATAGGAAATATGTGTGACAGGTCCTCTTTATGGAGAGATGCGGGGTCTTATTGACCCCGCATCTCTCCTCCAGGCTGGAAAGCATGAGATTGTAAAAAAAAATTCACTGATCCAATGCTTAGTATTGCTTACTAGCCACAATCGCGGCTTTGTCTACTTCCGGGTACCCGGGCTTGACGTCATCACATTGTGCCCCGGGCCTCCGACGGTCATAGAGATGACTGGTGACCATCTGATGACCTGTACCATACCAGGCCATATGCCCTCAACTTGGGGATGGTACCTTGTCAGGGGTAACCCCCTGGAAAACACTTTATCCCTGTGTTAAGGACAAGGGCCTCTTATAACATTGGACTAGTGGTTGTGGGGGTCTTCAGGCAGGGGCTTATTGGAATCTGTAAAATCAGAGAGTCCCCAGATATCGGCCCCCTATTTAAATTGTTATTGAATTAGATCTACATCACTGGACAAGGTGATTAACAGCAAGGATATTTACTCAAAGTGTGTCTCAGTGTTATTTACTTTACATTTTGGTAATAAGTATAAGTACTATATACTCATTCAAATGAGGGTACCCTTATTTGTAAAAGGGTTTACAAATTCCAATTAGCCTCCCACGCACAGACCTCCATATATGCCAGGCCAGGGTTGTGAAAAGAGGTCCCTCCCTGTTTTAATGGAATGTAGCTTAATATGGTTTCCTAGCCAGCCAAACAGCATGCTCAGATAGGGGTCTGGTATGGATTTTGGGGGCCTAATAAAATTATTTGGATGACACAACTTTTGTACATATTTCAAATTCACCAGTTTGAGACCCAAACAATGGTTTCAGAAAATAGATATCATTTTTTGAGAGATAATTTGGAAGAAAAAGCAAGCTAGGCTATGGCTATGGATACTCCACCCCCCATCCCCATCAGTATAATAATAAGCACAGGGCCGATCCTAGGGTCACATGCGCCTGGGTGCAGAAATATTTCTGGCGCCCCATACAAGGGCGTGGTCACCTTACTACCTTATCCCCTTTACAAATGTTTCTATGGCAACAATTCAAACACAGAGGTAGGGCTGAGAGAGAGAGAGAGAGAGAGAGAGGTTGGGCTGAGAGAGAGAGGTGGGGCTGAGAGAGAGAGGTGGGGCTCAGAGAGAGCGAGAGTAAGAGAGAGAGGGGTGGGGCTGAGAGAGAGTGGGGTGATTCTGAGAGAGAGAGGTGAGGCTGATAGAGAGAGAGAGAAGGGTGAGGCTGAGAGAGAGAGAGATGAGGCTGAGAGAGATATGAGGCTGAGAGAGAGGTGAGGCTGAGAGAGGGTAGTGGACAGAGGGGGCTGAGAGAGAGAGGGGTTCAGAGAGGGTTGAGAGACAGAGAGAGAGAGAGTGGTGGGGCTGAGAGAGAGGGTAGTGGACAGAGAGGGGGCTCAGAGAAAGAGGGTAGTGGAGAGAAAGGGGTTGAGAGAGAGAGGAGCTCAGAGAGAGAGGGTAGTGGACAGAGAGGGGGCTCAGAGAAAGAGGGTAGTGGATAGAGAGGGGTTGAGAGAGAGAAAGGAGCTCAGAGAGAGAGAGGGTAGTGAACAGAGAGAGGGGCTCAGAGAGAGGGGCTGAGAGAGGTGGGGCTAAGAGAGAGAGGAAGAGAGCGGTGGGGCTGAGAGAGAGAGGTGGGGCTGAAAGAGAGAGAGGTGGGTCTGAGAGAGAGAGAGGTGGGGCTGAGAGAGAGAGAGGTGGGGCTGAGAGAGAGATGGGGCTGAGAGAGCGGTGGGGCTGAGAGAGCGGTGGGGCTGAGAGAGAGGGAGAGAGAGAGCAGTGGGGCTGAGAAAGAGAGAGCGGTGGGGCTGAGAGATTGAGAGAGAGAGAGCAGTGGGGCTGAGAGAAAGGGTGGGGATGAGAGAGGGGTGGGGATGAGAGAGGTGAGGCTGAGAGAGAGGTAAGGCAGAGAGAGAGAGAGATGAGGCAAAGAGGGAGAGAGATGAGGCAGAGAGAGAGGGATAGGGCTGAGAGAAAGGGTGGGGATGAGAGAGGGGTGGGGATGAGAGAGTGAGAGGTGAGGCTGAGAGAAAGGTGAGGCAGAGAGAGAGAGAGAGAGAGATGAGGCAAAGAGGGAGAGAGATGAGGCAGAGAGAGAGGGATGAGGCTGAGAGAGAGGGATGAGGCTGAGAGAGAGAGTAGTGGACAGAGAGGGGGCTGAGAGAGAGAGGGGCTGAGAGAGAGGGTAGTGGACCGAGAGGGGGCTGAGAGTGAGGGGGCTGAGAGAGGATAGTGGACAGAGAGGGGGGCTGAGTAAGAGAGGTTGGGCTGAGAGAGAGGGGGGCTGAGAGAAAGGGTAGTGGTCAGAAGGTGGACCTGAGAGAGAGGGGGGCTGAGAGAGAGGGTAGTGGACAGGGAGGGGGCTGATTTAGAGAGGTTGAGCTGAGAGAGAGAGAGAGGGGGGCTGAGATAGATGTGGGTCTGGGAGAAAGGGTAGTGGTCAGAAAGTGGATCTGAGAGAGATGTGGGGCTGAGAGAGAGAGAGAGAGAGAGAGAGAGGACACCTGGGAGAGAGAGAGGGGACGGCTGAGAGAGAGAGAGGGGACGGCTGAGAGAGAGAGAGAGGGGACAGCTGAGAGAGAGAGAGAGGGGACAGCTGAGAGAGAGAGAGGAGACGGCTGAGAGAGAGAGTGGGGACGGCTGAGAGAGAGAGTGGGGGCGGCTGAAAGAGAGAGAGAGAGTGGGGACGGCTGAGAGAGAGAGAGTGGGGACGGTTGAGAGAGAGAGTGAGGACGGTTGAGAGAGAGAAAGGACGGCTGAGAGAGAGAGAGAGAGGACGAATGAGAGAGAGGACGAATGAGAGAGAGAGAGGACAAATGAGAGAAAGAGAGAGAGAGAGAGAGGACATCTGAGAGAGAGAGAGAAGGGACGGCTGAGAGAGAGAGAGGGGACAGCTGAGAGAGAGAGAGGGGACAGCTGAGAGAGAGAGAGAGAGGGGACGGCTGAGAGAGAGAGGACGGCTGAGAGAGAGAGTGGGGACGGCTGAGAGAGAGAGTGGGGAAGGCTGAGAGAGTGGGGACGGCTGAGAGAGAGAGTGGGTACGGTTGAGAGAGAGTGGGGACGGCTGAGAGAGAGAGTGGGGACGGCTGAGAGAGAGAGTGGGGATGGCTGAAAGAGAGAGAGAGTGGGGACGGCTGAGAGAGAGAGAGTGGGGACGGTTGAGAGAGAGAATGAGGACGGTTGAGAGAGAGAAAGGATGGCTGAGAGAGAGAGAGAGGACGAATGAGAGAGAGGATGAATGAGAGAGAGAGAGGACGAATGAGAGAGAGAGGGGACGAATGAGAGAGAGAGAGAGAGGACGAATGAGAGAGTGAGAGGGGACGGATGAGAGAGAGAGGAGGGATGAGAGAGGGCAGATGAGAGAGAGAGGGCAGATGAGAGAGAGGGCAGATGAGAGAGAGGACGGATTAGAGAGGATGGATGAGAGAGAGAGAGAGGATGGATGAGAGAGAGGACTGATGAGAGAGAGAGAGGGTGGATGAGAGAGAGGGCGGATGAGAGAGAGAGAGGGCGGATGAGAGAGAGAGAGGGCGGATGAGAGAGAGAGAGGGTGGATGAGAGAGAGAGAGAGGGCGGATGAGAGAGAGGGCGGATAAGAGAGAGGTGTGCCGGGTAGAACTGTTTTTGAATAGTGGTCATACACACACTTATTTATGAGTGAGACAAACCTTGGTTCATCACTTATAAATATATTTCTCCTGTGAATACCCATCACATGATGTGAATTCATTCAGCACCTCTGTGCTTGATATTTTTACTGTTTAAACAGTGAAGCCGCGTACACACGGCAGAGAACCTCGACGGGCAGAACACATCGTTCCGCCCGTCGAGGTTCTCTGCCGGCCGCCGAAATCGGCGACCCGCCCGTCGGGAATGGCAACCAGCCATTCATCCAGGCGGGCCATCGAGAAAATAGAGAGCCTGCTCTCTATTCGCTCGACGGGATTCCCGACGGGCGGGGCAAGCCAGGAGCGTACACACGGTCGAGGTTCTCGCTGGAATGCAGCTCCCAGCGAGGTTCTCGCTGGTTTCCAGCGAGAACCTCTGTCGTGTGTACGCCGCCTAACACTTATTCACGTATTCCAGTGCAGGACATTAACCCCCCTGCCATGCTGCATATTAAAAAACAAAATCACAGTCAAAGTTAATAATCTTCAGACTGCAGTCAGGTGGCTGTCTTCCGTATAGCGGCAGCCACCTGACTGCAGTCTGAAGATTACTGTAAAGTGCTTTCTTACTTGCAAAGTTGAGATTCTACACTGACAGTCTGACACTGTGCTGCTGTCTGAACTTGGCGGCGCTGGCTCGGCTCCTCTCGTTTGCAGCAGGCAGGCAGCTCTTTACACTCCTCCCATGACCCCTCCCGCCTCCGGCCGTGAGGACGGCGCTGTAGTTGTAAACTTAGTGTGAGGGAAGTAGTGGGCGGCACGGTGGCAGCGATGATGTCTATTGGCTGGCGCCGGCCGGCCGGGTGCGGGTCAGATCGAGCGCGATCTGTCCATGTCCTGACTCCTCGGAAGACACATCGAGGGAGCTGCTGCGGCAAAGCACAACGGTGCTTCGAAAACTTTGGCGCCATCTCCCCTCTGGCGCCTGGGTGCATTGAACCCAGTGCACCCCGCCTGGGATCGGCACTGAATAAGCATCCTTTGGGGGAGGCATTGGCAAGGGGCACATTTGCAGCTGGGGCTTTTTCTCAAAGTGGGTCTATTTCTATAAGTGAAAGAACTTCTGACTCTGCACTTCAGCGAATGCACAAAATAAAGGAACACAAAACACTTTTGTTACGCAGGTTTACTTGTTCACACTTTCTGCTCTTCCTCCCCCTTCTAAAATGCACTGTCTAGCACTCCTTCTAACAGCTATGTCTTTTCTTCCTAAACTGTCTTTCATTCACCCCTCTTCTCCACCCCACACCTTATATATCAACCCACTTCTATCCTCTCCCTATTACTGCACTCACCAACTCTGGCTAATTCTAAATTCCAACGCCCAATACTCCAAACCACTGGGGCATGTCCCTTCATATAAATCAAATTTCCACATTACCTCCCTCACCCTTTTGCTTATCCTATCCTCTGGTGATGTATCCCCAAACCCTGTGCCTACGTCATCTTACCCTACACCCTCTGGCTGCAGCCGCAATGCACACAATGTAGTTCCCATTTCTCTTCTTCCCAAGACCAGACTCCCTTTCCCTTGCGCCCTTTGGAACGATCACTCTGTCTGTAACAAGCTCACCTTCCTCCACGATCTCTTTATCGCTAACTCATTTAACCACTTTAGCCCCGGACCATATTGCTGCCCAATGACCAGAGCACTTTTTGCGATTCGGCACTGCGTCGCTTTAACTGACAATTGCGCGGTCGTGTGATGTGGCTCTCAAACAAAATTGGCGTCCTTTTTTCCCCACAAATAGAGCTTTCTTTTGGTGGTATTTGATCATCTTTGCAATTTTTATTTTTTGCGCTATAAACAAAAATAGAGCGACTATTTTTAAAAAAAGTTCAATATTTTTTACTTTTTTCTGTATTAAATATCCCCCAAAAATATATAAAAAAATCTTTTTTTTCCTCAGTTTAGGCCGATACGTATTCTTTTACATATTTTTCGTTAAAAAAAAACGCAATTAGCGTTTATTGATTGGTTTGTGCAAAAGTTATAGCGTTTACAAAATAGGGGGTCGTTTTATGGCATTTTTATGGCATGACACATTTTTGGAACCATTGGCATTTTTATAGCGATCAATGCTATAAAAATGCATTGGATTACGATAAAAATGCCATTGGCAGTGAAGGGGTTAACACTAGGGGCGGGAAGGGGTTAAGTGTGTTGCTGGGTGTGTTCTAACTGTATGGGGGGGGTGGACTGACTGAGGGAAATCACTGATCTTCTGTTCATACATTGTATGAACAGAAGATCAGCGTTTCCCCGCTGACAGGAACGAGAGCTATGTGTTTACACACTTAGCTCTCGTTCCCCGCTCTGTACCGAACGATCGCATGTGCCCGGCGGCGATCGTGCCTGCCGGGCACGCGCAAGGTAGTCGGGGGCGAGCGGGGGGCGCGCGCGCGGGCGGCCGGCGGTGCGCACGCACCCCCTAGTGGCTGCAGAAGTCCCGACGTAGAGCTACGGGCTCTTGCCCAGGGGAGCCGACCTGCCGCCGTATAACTGCGGCGGCTGGTCGGCAAGCGGTTAATCTACTTGCCATTATGCAAACCTGGCTTCACGAACTTGACACTGCGTGTTCTGCTGCTCTATCCCTCGGTGGTCTCTTTGCACTCACTCCCCCAGACTCAGTGGTCACCCCAGATGATGCCTTATTAGGAGAAACGCGTCGGGAAGGGCTCTGCTGATGCCACTGCGTTATTTTGATTCTATTTGCTTTTACTTGTCTGACCATTTTATATTTTATTTAATAAATGACCACTTTTTAAACTGAATTATACTATGTGGCCCAATTTCTCTCCTTAACATATGTTATACTGGGAGGATTTGTGTATGAAGTAACGTTGCTTAAACCTATGGTGGAAACCCATTGATGTCAATACAGTGGTATATCGTTGCCTGGCCTCACTACCTGGCCCCATTGGAAGCTGGGCTTGCTGTACCTCTCCCTGAGAGAGTTACACCAACAAGCTCATTCGATCATTTAGGCATATGCCCTGTTGGGTCCATCTTGTCTGGTAAGCCTTTGATCTTCATGGATTGCCTACAGACAACTATATACAGGGTCAGGCGGCGTACACACGACCAAGCTTCTCGGCAGAATCCAGCGAGAAGCTCGCTGGGAGACATATTCTGCCGAGGTTCTCGGTCGTGTGTACACTTCCGACGAGCGTCCCGTCGGGAAGCTCGTCAAGCCAAAAAAGAGAGCACGCTCTCTTTTTCCTCGTTGTTCAATGAGGACTTTGGCTCGACAAGCTTCATCGGGAACCTCGTCGGGCGGAACGATGGGTTTAGCCAGACGAGGTTCTCGGTCGTGTGTACGCCGCCTCACTTTTATCACAGTGGATCAATTTTGAATTTTATATTTCATATGTTCACTAGCACTTTTTTGGTTTAATTTCCATCTTTGGTGCTTCACTTTGTATTTATAATATTATTTATATAATATTGGTTATTTATTCACTATATTCATTTAGTGAATTTTCAACCTACACATATTATTTTGTATCATGTCCAAATTTTGAAGAACACAATTTTGTTCAGTCAATGATTGCATTATATTATCACGTTGATTAATCATTTGTAGAGTTGAGTGGACACCTGAATGTTCAGGTCCGGCCTATCTAAATCTCTCCCTGAGAGCAGCAGCAGCCTTTTCCTAACCTAACTAAAGCAGAGTGCAGAGTGACGAGCTGCGCTGTGTGCCTCTAGCTTATATAGAGGCTGGGTCACATGCTGGGTCACATGCTGCACTGGCCAATCACAGCCATGACATTAGTAGGCATGGCTGTGATGGCTTCTAGGTCACACAAGTAAAAAAAATAGCGAATGGCTGCCATGCAGCGCGCCATTACATTCCCGAACTCCGAACCCGAACTTTCAGCAAATTATTCGGGTTCGGGTCAAAAAAAAAAAAAGTTCGGGTTCGCTTAACCCTAATTATTTGCATAGTTTTCATATTATGTGTGCAATTAATTTTTTTTATTAAGTATAACACGGAGGTTATATGTACACTTATATCTTTTGAGCATACCGAGAGCAATATTTTGAGCGCCACACTTTCTCTTTTCCACTTGCTTTATATACAGTATATCTGTTGTGCAGGCAGCTACTTACATTCATTATTGGAAACATAATAAAAAATCCCACGCTTAGGAAAATAATGGTTGCAGCCCCCTCAAGAAATTCTCCCTAAGGGTTTATAAATGTGAAAATAGGGTGTAATAAGGTTATTGGCACTACCAGATTAAAGTAAATATGTGGTAGGTAGGTGTGTACTTCTGACCAATAATATGATATCGGTGAATTACACAAAACAAATCAGATAAGTGAATGTGAAACACACTATGTAAATTAGAATAAAAAGTGGGTACCTGTACAAGTGTTAGACACTCAAATAAGGTCTAACGTGGTCCATCAGCAAATATGTGTGGAGGATACCCCCCAACCATTATTTATATATTAAATATAAGCTGACCATATGCCAAATAAGTAGTGTGACCAAAAAATTATAGTTAGATTACACCCAGCTAATCAGCTAAGTGAAAATCATAACATAAACACCAAAGTATGTACCACAAGAAATAATAAACAATAAATAAATCCAGTGACAGGTGTAGCAAACCAAGCTACTAATTATATAAATTAGAAAAATAATTTGGACTTATCACCCTAGGATTAATCTCATATATGCACAAGCCCTATGAAGGGAGTTCATATATAATTAATCATGTGATTGAACCCCTGTCAGCACGGAGCACCCACCACTGCATGGACTGTCTATGCTTACCTGCATCCCAGCTCTTTTATTATCCCAACCTGCATTTGGAGATCTCTGGGATTTTTTATAAACTGATATACTTTCTGAATTAATTATTTATGGTTAAGAAAAATGGGCAGGAGAATTAATTTTTGAAGGATAAACAATATACAGTATGTTCACAGTAATATGGAATGGAGGGTTCAATTATTCAATGAATGTAGAATGCCCACTATGGGCCTGAATGGGTGAAAAGGAGGGAGGGAGGGAGGGCAAAATAAATGGATGGGTGGGTGTGACTATGTGGGAAGGCATGGGAAGGAGAAAGGAAAATGAAAGAGCAAAAAAAAGAAGGAAATGTATTCTCTTTTTCTTCTTCTTTAACCACTTAAGACCCGGACCTTTATGCAGCTAAAGGACCTGGCCAGGTTTTGCGATTTGGCACTACATCGCTTTAACAGACAATTGTGCGAACGTGCGAACAAAATTTGTGTCTTCTTTTTTCCCACACATAGAGATTTCTTTTGGTGGTATTTAATCACCTCTGCGGTTTTTATTTGTTGCGCTATAAACAAAAATAGAGCGACAATTTTGAAAAAAATTTAATATTTTTTACTTTTTTGCTATAATAAATATCCCCCAAAAATATATATAAAAATATTTTTTCCTCAGTTTATGCCAATACGTATTCTTCTACCTATTTTTGGTAAAAAAAAATCGCAATAAGCGTTTATCGGTTGGTTTGCGCAAAATTTATAGGCCCAGATTCACAGAGCGATTACGCCTGCGCAACAGGAGATGCGCGTGCGTAAGTCGAAATGTGCGCGTGCGTTTCGATGCACGGCATCCCCAGAACGAGATACGCAAAAAATCTACTTTTTTTGTCCCGCGTAATTTCGATAGACTGGCGCATCCGTCCGCGCAAAAGTGCACTAGACAGACCATTGATTTACTAGTCAAATATGCTAATGAGGGACTTACGGGGATCCACAAAAGAACGTTGGGACAGCGCAGGCTACGCGGTGTGCGCAACAGCAAAATGTCCTGTCTAAAATTAGAGCATATAAAAGCTGGTCTAAAAAGAGAAAAAAAGGCTACTTGTTAGATAAAGCAACACTGTTAGTGAGGAGCTCAGCAGTCACACGTGTTGCACAACAATCTGTATGCCAACATGCCAGGGGCATCGTCGCACATAGCTATACTACTGACTTTAGATGAACAAAGAAGGATGAGGGCACGGAGGATGGCACGGAGGATGGCACGGGAGAGGATATACCGCACCCGCATAGACCTGTTTGGCATGAGTGATTCTGAGGTGTATCGCATCTTCAGATTCACCCCTCATGTCATCCTGGAATTAACCACAACCCTGCAGGAGGACATCACCAGCCCAACACACCGCTCACATGCAGTGCAGCCACTGGTCAAGGTCATGGGAACACTCCATTATCTTGCCAGTGGCTCTTTTCAGCGTACAAGTGGAGTGGTGGCTGGGATGTCACAATCCTCCATGAGCAGATGTGTGCACCAGGTTGTCCCTGCAATCCTCAGATGCATGGCCAACCAAATCATCAAACCCACCACTGAGGACCTGCGGCTGAAGGCAATGACAGATTTCTACAGAATTGCCAGATTCCCACGCACCTTAGGGGCCATTGATTGCACACATGTGGCACCCCCAGGAGACAGAGCACATGTACCGCAATCGGAAGCATTGGCATTCCATCAACGTACAGGTGATAGTCGATGCCCAAGGCCTCATATGGCACGTCCGTGCCAAACACCCAGGGTCCAGCCATGACAGCTACATATACAATCAATGCCACATCCGAATGGAATTCGATCAGAACATGTATGGGGACACCTGGCTGGTTGGTGAGTGACATCGGAGTCAGGCATGACTATCCCCTCCCATGATGCACACATCACAAGGGGCACATGCATGACTAACATCCTCCTGTCTTTTCCCTTACAGGTGACTCTGCATATCCACTGGGACCCCATCTCATGACTCCTATCCGGAACCCCCAAACCCCAGGAGAGAAAAGATACAATCAAGCACATGCCCAAACACGAGCAGTGGTGGAGCGCACCTTTGGCCTCCTAAAGTCACGTTTCCGATGCCTGGATAAGTCTGGGGGTACCCTCTTGTATTCCCCAAACTTTGTGTGCCAGATCATCGGTGCATGTTGCATGCTGCACAACTTCGCAGAAAGAAAGGGCCTGCAGATTGACCTACGTGATGACCTGACCCCTGAACCAGACAATCCCCCCCTAACCGAGGCTACCCCGTCTTCTGAGGGAAGAGCAGCCAGGAGACAACTCACATTGGGCATCTTTGCACGTTAAACACACACATTAATCATGGCACAATGAGAATGCATGCATGCACACCACTGTGGTCCCTAGCACACACACCCCACATCCACATCAAATTGGATTGGCACCAGTCCACCATGCAGGACTTGTGAGCAGCAACACCACGCCAAGGCTCCAATTATGTCACTGTACATTCATACACCATTCACACGGACCTGGGGATCACTTCTCCCTGGTCCTGGGGAACCCTTCTCCACCAAAATTGAGGGTGACACCCCTTTTCCGGCAGGAATGTCACCCCCACATTCAAACAGCATTCACAACCCAAAAAAAAAAATTACCAGCAAAATCAAAAAATTTCCAACAAAAAAAAAAAAAAAAGGGGAAAAAAAATTATTGCCCTTTACGTGAGCCACACCTGGGGCGCCCCCGGCCACGGCCCCGGCTCCTCAGGGGAGACTCATGGGGGACGGGTAAAACCGGGGAAGGAGGAGCAGCCCCTGATCTTTGCCCACCTGGCGGCCTCCCCTCCAAGGCCACGGCTATTCTGTCCAGGGCAGCACCAAGTGTTGCCGTGTTGGCCTGGATAGCCTGGGTAAGGGCCCTCACATCCTGCCTAACGCCTGCTGATGTAGTCTGCAGGTCGTTTAGGCAGGTTGTGAAAGCCCGGAGTGGGAGTCCAGGTTCCCCAGCGTATCCTTGATGGAGGACAGGCTCTCCTCCATCCGCACCAATGTCTGGCTTACCTGTCCCAGATGGCGGAGTCTGAAGGGTCTGGTCCCTTCTCAGAGTGGCGGGCAGGAGATCGGCCAACCCCCTGGTGTTCTGGGATGAAATCCTGCCTCCAGCTGATGCTTGTGGCCGGGGAGAAGGGGAGGCCCTTGGGAGGGGAGCCATGTTGGGGGAGGAGGGGGGGGCTCCCCCTTAAGGAGGGCTGCCTGCTGCCAGCCAGAGGGGAAGAGTCCTCAAAAACCAAACGTCCAGTGCCTGACATGGACTCCTCCTCCTCATGATTCTGCTCCTCCTCATGATTCTCCTCCTCCTCTTGAACCTCCTCCGCGGACTCCGGCCTTGTTGGGGGGGCCTCATTAGGCTGCTGTCCTGGGGATGGTGCGGTCAGGCCAGATGGCCCTGCACCCTCCTGCACATCTGTGGATGACACAAAACATTCACAGGTTGGAGGATCCACACACTTGCCACATATTCCCTTTCACCCCCTCCCCCACACATGCTACACACCTGATATTAAAAAAAAATACTTACCTGGCACCACGGGCTCCAGACTTGAGTCAAAGCTACGCAGGCCCTCAACTTCATGCCGATGAAAGGTCAGGGCCACCGCACGCTCCTCCGCTGTCAGCCTAATACGGCATGGTGGCCCCCTCATGTGCCCCTGGCATGGGCATGCATTCTGGCCAGCTTCTGTTTGACCAGAGGCCGGAGGTCATTGATTTTTTTGTCAATCCCAGACCGGGTCTCCTCCTCCCCTGCTGAATTGACCTGCTCAGTGATCATATCCAAAATCTCCCTCCTCCTGGCCAGGGTGGTGTTGGCACTGTCCGGGCCGTGGAGGAAACGCCCATAATCGCTAATGGCCCAGGCAAGAATTCTTTTTTCCCCCACGGTAAAATTGAGCTTTCGCTTTCTCTCTGTCATACTTCCAAAAAAACTCACTCCCAGTCAACAAAAATCACTCACAAAAACAAGCACAACCAGTCAAGCAAGAACACACACAAAGAGAAAACTAACACCCGAAAAATCACACTAGCACTCAGCAAGAAACAGTCACAAAAACAAACAGCCACAAAACAGCAAGAAAACAAACGAACAGAAATATATCAATCAAACAAACAGTCTCTCAAACACTTATCAAAAAACACTTTCAAAGATCTACTAACAAACACTTGATCACACGAACACTAATCTGACAACTACAAAACACAACGCAATGAACAACAGGACAAAAGCACTTGGTTAAATGGGAAGGGACAAAGGGATGTACTTTTGCAATGCAAGTGCGTTTGTGTCTGTCTATTTATGCTGTCTGCGTAGTTCACAACGTTGCCCTAGTCCATTTCCAATTTCACTGATTGCGCCGCTCCCGAGTTGTGAGCATGCGCACAGCGGAGCTGACCATGGTCTCCTTCAAGCGCGCATGCGCGAGCCGGCCAGCCCTTCATTTGCATGGGGTCATGGCTCATTTCAATGTTACACGCCCACGTCCTTCCCAATTTGTATTACTCCGCCTTACGCCTCTGAAAAAACGTTGCGCATGCGCAATTTTCTGCGCAAAAGCTACGAGAATAGGGTGATTACGCGGCAAAATTGCGCAAGTCTAACGTAAAGGCAGTGCGCTACGCCGGTCTAATAATGCGCAGATGTACCTGAATCTGGGCCATAGTGTTTACAAAATAAGGGATAGTTTTATTGCATTTTTATTAATTATTTTTTTTCTACTAATGGCAGCGATCAGTGATTTTTTTCGTGACTGCAACATTATGGCGTACACTTCGGACAATTTTGACACATTTTTGGGACCATTGTCATTTTTACAGAAAAAAATGCATTGTTTATTGTGAAGATGTTAACCACAAGGGGGCCCTGAATGGGTTATGTGTGACCTAATATGTGTTTACAACTGTAGGGGGGTGTGGCTGTAGGTGTGACGTCATCGATTGTGTATCCCTATAAAAGAGATCACACAATCCATGATGCCACCACAGTGAAGAACGGGGAAGCCGTGTTTACACACGGCTCTCCCCGTTCTTCAGCACCGGGGACCGATCGCGGGACTCTAGCAGCGATCCGGTCCGCAAGTCCCGCGGTCCCAGTCACGGAGCTTTGGACCGGGTCACGGGAGCGGCTGGGTACTAGCACAGGACGTACCTATATGTGCATGTGCCCAGTCGTGCCATTCTTCCAATGTAAATGTGCCGGAGGCGGTCCTTAAGTGGTTAGATATCATGATTGGATTGTTTTTTTTTTATTCTTAACACATAAAGTAGGTGGTGGATGGGAGGAATAATGGAAGGTAGAAGGGGGGAAGAAAGAGGGAATGAGAGAGGAAAGGTGAGAAAGAGAGGATGCGGTCAACAAGGTTTAGATAGTAGGGCCTTGTAGTCACTAGATCTTTATTAGTGTAGATTAGTCTGATCACATATACTCAGATTCAGGGGACCCCCACCTCTCCTGTTGTCCCTTTTCTACTTCTGGGAAATAAATATGGTTGTTGTGATAAATGAACAGTGTGCTACAATACAAACCTTTTTATATCTCTGATATAGTTTTCTATTGTGCCATATATGTGCAATAAATAGACAAATTTCTCACCGCTCCAGGTGAGCCCCGTGTGCAATCAAGGGTTCTTGAACCACCAAGGTGCTGGCAATGCTAATGATAGCAAATTGAAGGACGAAAACTGGACAGCCGCACTCCGAAATCACTTAAAATAAGTTGTCTTTTATTTTTCAACTGTACACACAGTCACTGCAACCAACAAAATACAGTATTGCCGACGCGTTTCGCACTTACAATCAGTGCTTAGTCATGGCTTGACTAAGCACTGATTGTAAGTGCGAAACGCGTCAGCCATACTGTATTTTGTTGGTTGCAGTGACTGTGTGTACAGTTGAAAAATAAAAGACAACTTATTTTAAGTGATTTCGGAGTCCGGCTGTCCAGTTTTCGTCCTTCAATTTGCTATGTGCAATAAATGTTCTTTTGCTCCTTCTTGATTGCCTTTTGTTGTGTATTTATGTAAATTATCTAAAATGATTAAAAATAATCCAAACAAAGGCCTTTCTCAAATACTTGTCCCCACAAAATTCTAAAATGTACTTAAACCTATTCCCTAAGTTCACACTTTAAGAAGAAATTGATGACCTTGTTTTGCATCAGTGGTTTCAGATGGAGAAATAGTCAGAGAAAGGCAAAGAGAAGGCGGTAACTTTTGTTTTGTAGATCACAGACCTAATTTGTATTTCCAGAATAAGCTACAGAAACAACAAGGCTTATTCCCATCGTATGATGCATTTTAAATAATATTTTTTCTTTCATATATGTTTATAATGCATCTGTTTTAACATTATATAAACCTGTTTACTATGTATAGATTATCATAATATGGGTTGCAAATGTGAGATCCTAGCTGTATTGAAATGAGGAACTCCGGTGTACGGAGTTTCAAGGTAGTTAAAAACCCTTAGCCAATGATGTGGGGTAAACTTTCCCAAATCATATATTCTAAGAAGCGCCAGGATGTCTGAAGGTAATTGACGCGTGTTTGACAGTTTTTGACAATTAATGGTGTTTCACTAAGCCGAAGGTCAATTTTATTTTATTTTATGTTAACTTTATTTTAGACATAGATGACAACAACATTATAAGTCATTTCTTATACTATACTGCCCCTAGAGGTGAAAATGGTTATTATTCAAGATGGATGCTGAACTTGGTTGTTATGACAACATATAAACATATCGTCATATGACATCATCAATTACATAGTAATGAGACACACAGACACGTTTGGGGTGGGTTAAAAAGGTGTTACAGAGAGGAGAGAGGGGATTCTCAGGAGGAATGGAGGCTCACTATGTCTGGTTATCCAAAGCAGGAAGAGATGCTAGGCTGAAGGAAAAAGATCTCTTGATCTCTCGCTATCTCTTGGGATGCTCAGAAGGAGATCTTGAAATGCAGAGATGTAGCAAGGTTGATTGGAGCCCCTTGGGGCTCATCATCTCACGTGAAGCTTCTCAAAATGACAGAGATTCTTAAAGTCCTGGTAAAGTATTATTCTGTTTATTTTACCTTTTTAGGTAATTGAAGTTTGTTTGAGCATATGCTTGACTAATCCAATCAATTGTTAGTTCACTTTTGAAGTGAAGAGAATTTGTTTTGCTTCTAAAACAAGGGAGATACACATATTGTCATATCTCACAAAACTGACTTTAAAGTATTAGAATTGGATTGGTTATAGTATGCGTTAAACCATTGATTCATTCTAAATGTAACTTAAGTCTTAATCACATTATCAAGCTGTGCATAATATGACATTTTATCTGTGCATGTTTAAGGCCCTGTACACAAGATCAGACATGTCTGATGAAACTGGTCTGCAGACCAGTTTCATCGGACCAGTTCGATGGTGTGTACGGCCCATCAGACCGTTGTCCGTCAGACCCAAGTTTTAAAACATCTGATGGACACCTGTCCGTCAGACAGGTTCGATGGTTAGTACACAAAAGCATCGGACCAAAAACCTGCGCATGCTCAGAATCAAGTCGACGCATGCTTGGAAGCATTGAACTTCGTTTTTTCATCACGTCGTTGTGTTCTACGTCACCGCGTTCTGCTCTGATCGGATTTTGGTACGATGGTGTGTACGCACATCAGACCATCAGACAAGATCAGAGTTGTCTGATGAAAACGGTCTGTCAGACAAGTCTCATCAGACATGTCTGATCGTGTGTACAGGGCCTTAGAGTGTAAGAAGGTCTGTTTGTTTTGAGAAAGCATCACATCATAGTGTTAGGGTAAACAAAATTGTTTATACAAATCCGCGAAACCACTAAAGCCATTTACTAAGAATTACCTAAAATGTCTAAAATGTATTACTCAAGTATTGAAATGTGGTAATTTGTAATGGAGCTTGTCTAGGAAATGTGAATTATCTGAATCACCATTTATCTTTGATATGTAGAAGTATATCCAAAGTATTATCATAAAGTATGATATTAATATGCATTGTATTTTTAGTTAATAAATATATATTTCAAGCATATCATTTGTTTCACTTGTCTTCAAAAAAGAACGGATCGAACTTGAATTTCTTGTTAATATTTATGGAAAAATGGAAAATCTCCCAAAACAAGATTTGCATAATTTAATTAATACAATACTGTTTTATTATTTCAATATAAACTTTCTGACAAATTGATTATTCATATTCAAAATCAGTGAGACCCAGGTAAGAACCTCTTACACCATAAGCTACTTTAGAACAGTTGGAGGGACATTTCCCTCATTGGAGTTTACACAGGGTCTCACAAAAAGAGTTGGGTTGACCACTGCAACACAAGATAGTCTAAGGTAATTAATAGATCCATGGAATTAGGTATAGAAGTTTATTCAGGCAGCATCAAAGCAGAGTAGCTATGGCTACTGTATACATAGACACTTAACCACCATTTATAGATATTACAGCTATGCATTAGAAAGACGATTGAAACTTGGTTACATGGCAGTTCAGGATTAGAGCACTGGTAGCAGCTGCTTGTTTACAGGTGACAAAGCCAAAAAGTAGATGAAGTTACACAACTTAGGACAGAGTCATAGTCATCCATAAGACAGGCAGGCAGGCATCAGAAACAAGTAGTCAGGAATCCTGGCTGAAAGTCAAATTGGGTGATTGACAAACAGTAACCAGGATCCAATCTCATATATATAGCAAGTACTCAGAGATCAGAAGTGTAAAGCTGTGTAATAACTGAAGAGACAGATCAAGATAGTCGAATGATAGGTTCCCTAAGGCCCTGTACACACGATCAGACTGGTCTGCAGACCAGTTTCATCTGACCATTTTGATGGTGTGTACGGCCCATCAGACCGTTGTCTGTCGGACCAAAGTTTTAAAACATGCTTTAAAACCTGTCTGATGGACACCTGTCCGTTGGACAGATTCGATGGTTAGTACACAAAAGCATCGGACCAAAAACCTGCGCATGCTCAGAATCAAGTCGACGCATGCTTGGAAGCATTGAACGTTTTTTCAGCACATCGTTGTGTTCTACGTCACCGCATTCTGGTCTGATCGGATTTTGGTCCGATGGTGTGTATGCACATCAGACCATCAGACAAGTTCAGAGTTGTCTGATGAAAACGGTCCATCAGACCAGTCTCATCAGACCGGTCTGATCATGTGTAGAAGGCCTAATAGTAACAATCACTTTTGCTGTCTTCTGTTTAAAATTATGAATTGAAAGAATCACCTTACTAAAATGAACAACAGTTGCAAATGTAACATTTTATAATTTGCTAGAGCTGATTTGAAATCCACTACTGGCTTGATGTTTGAGTGAAGAGATTACTCATGGCAAATGTTCATTGTATAGTGTAATTTAGGTGTATTTATTATTTGACAAAATGTATTCAATGCAGGAGGACAATGCATTTAAATATCCTGCTTTAATTCAATTGTAAATAATACATCCTATTATGTCCTGGTTATCATGTTAGAAAACTACGTCCTACTAAAGGTAATTTGCATTTCCTATCAACTTTTGTCCTTTGCCCTTTTACAGAATGACATTCTCAGCTATATAAAATGGCGTGCTAAACATTTAGCTAATAGAGGACCATTTCATTCACATTGTAGTGACACATGGAACATTGATCAGATGGGCAATTACATTTCTGTCAGAGTATATTAGTCATTGTTAGACTTTCAAGCATTCATACTGTCAGGCTAAAACAGTCATTCAAATATACAGTAAATTATCATACATTTCCAATTATCACACGGAAATTAACCTAGTGTTTAGATTGTATCTGTTATTGATTAAATATGTTTAAGGATTTTGATATTCATAGAAAACTGTAAGCAATTACCTTTTCATCCCTATTACACTACTGTTAATCTGTCAGGCATTAAGCACATACCGTAAAGATAATACAAAAAATAGAAAAAGATCCTGGACTGCCGCACTCCTTAAAACAATGGGCCAGATTCACGTACATCGGCGCATTTTTTGACTGGTGTAGCGCACCTCCTTTACGTTAGACTGCCGCAATGTAGCGGCGCAATCACCGTATTCTCGATTGATTTGCGCAGAAATTAACGCCTGTGCAACGTAATTTCAGAGGTGTAAGGCGGAGTAATTCAAATTGGGAAGGACGTGGGCGTGTTACATTGAAATGAACCGTGACCCCATGCAAATGAAGGGCCGGCCGGCTCGCGCATGCGCACATGAAGCAGACCATGGTCAGCACCTCAGTGAAATTGGAAGTGGACCCGGGCAACTTTGTGAACTACGCAGACAGCATAAATAGACAGACACAAACGCACTTCCTTTGCAAAAGTACATCCCTTTGTATCCCTCCCTATACAGCAAGGTGCTTTTGTTCTGTTGTTTGTTGCGTTGTGATTTGTCTTTGTTATATTTGTGGACTGTTTGATCTAGTGTTTGGTAGAATATATTTGAAAGTGTTTTTTGGTGACTGCTTGTGAGACTTTTTGGTTGATAGATTTTTGTTTGTTTGTTTTGTTGCTTGATTTTTCCTGCTTGTTTTTGTGAGTGATTTTTGCTGATTGTTTGGGAGAGAGTTTTTGTATGAGTATGACTGAGAGGAAGAGGAAGTTAAATTTTACTTTGGGGGAGAAACAAACAATTGCCCGGGCCATTACCCAATATGGGCGTTTCCTCCACGGCCAGGCGAGTGCCAACACCACCCCGGCCAGGAGGCATGAGATCTTGCAGCACATTACTGACCAGGTGAATGCAGCGGGGGGGGGGGGGGAGACCCGGACACGGCCGGGGATTGAAAAAAAGATCAATGACCTCCGGCGTCTGGTCAGAAAGAAGCTGGCCAAAATGGCAGCCCATGCCAGGGGCACAGGAGGGGGCCCACCATGCCCTGTTAGGCTCACAGCAGAGGAGCGTGCAGTGGACCAGACCTTTCATAGACAACAGGTGGAGGGCCTGCCTGGCTATGACTCCAGTCATGAAGGCGTGATGCCAGGTAAGGTTTTTTTGCCCTATCAGGTGTGTAGCATGTGGGGGGGGTGAAAGGGAATATGTGGCAAGTGTGTGGATCCTTCAACCTGTGAATGTTTTGTGTCATCCACAGATGTGCAGGAGGGTGCTGGGCCATCTAGGCTGACCGCACCATCCCAGGGACAACAGCCTGATGAGGACCCCCAGACAATGCCGGAGTCCTCGGAGGAGGTTGAGGAGGAGTAGTTTGAGGAGGAGGAGGAGGATGTCATGTCTGCCAGTGGACTGCTGTTTTTGGAGGAGTCTTCCTCTCTGGCTGGCCCCTCCCACTCCTCCCCCAACAGGGCTCCTCTCTCAAGGGCCTCCCCTTCTCCCCGGCCACAAGCCTCAGCTGGAGGCAGGAAGTCGTCCCAGAAGACCAGGGGGTGGCCGAGGTTCTGCCCGCCAATCTGAGAAGGAACCAGACCCTTCAGACCCGCCATCTGGGACAGGTCAGCCAGACTTTGGGACGGATGGAGGAGAGCCTGTCCTCCATAAAGGATACGCTTGGGGACCTGGACTGCCACTCCGGGGGTCTTACAAACTGCCTAAACGTACTGCAGACTACAACAGCAGACGTTGGGCAGGATGTGAGGGCCCTCACCCAGGCTATCCAGGCCAACACGGCAACACTAGGTGCTGGCCTGAACAGAATTGCCGTGGCCTTGGAGGGCAGGCCGCCAGGTGGGCAGAGACCAGGGGCTGCTCCACCTTCCCTGGATTACCCCCCCTCCCCATGAGTCTCCCCTGAGGAGCCAGGGCCGTGGCCGTGGGCGCCCCAGGCGTGGCTCACGCCAGCGGCATTAATTTGTTTTCCCCCTTTTTTTCATGTTTTTTTCTGGATTTTTTTTTTTTTTGCTGGACTTTTTTTTTAATTTCTTTTTTTTTTAAATTTCTTTTTTTTTGTGTTGTGGATGTTTTTGGAATGTGGGGGTGATATTCCTGTGTCACCCTCAGTTTTGGTGGAGAAGGGTTCCCCAGGACCAGGGAGAAGTAATTCCCAGCTCCGTCTGAATGGTGTATGAATGTACAGTGACATAATTGGAGCTGTGGCGTGGCGTTGCTGCTCACAAGTCCAGCATGGTGGGCTTGTGCTAATCTAATTAGATGAGGATGTGATGTGTCTGTGCTAGGGACCACAGTGGTGTGCATGCATGCATTCTCATTGTGCCATGATTAATGTGTGTGTTTAACGTGCAAAGGTGCCTAATGTGAGCTATGTCCTGACTGCTCTTCCCTCAGAAGACAGGGTAGCCTCGGTTAGGGGGGAATTGTCTGGTTCAGGGGTCAGGTCATCACGTATGTCAATCTGCAGGCCCTTTCTCACTGCGAAGTTGTGCAGCAGGCAACATGCACCGATGATCTGGCACACAAAGTTTGGGGAATACAACAGGGTCCCCCCAGACTTATCCAGGCATCGGAAAGGTGACTTCAGGAGGCCAAAGGTGCGCTCCACCACTGCACGTGTTTGGGCGTGGGCTTCATTGTATCTTTCCTCTCCTGGGGTTTGGGGGTTCCGGATAGGAGTCATGAGATGGGGTCCCAGTGCATATGCAGAGTCACCTGTAAGGGAAAAGACAGGAGGATGTTAGTCATGCATGTGCCCCTTGTGATGTGTGCATCATGGGGGGGACAGTCATGCCTGCCACCCATGTCACTCACCAACCAGCCAGGTGTCCCCATACACGTTCTGTTCAAAATTCCATTCGGATGGGGCTCTGATTATAGATGTAGCTGTCATGGCTGGATCCGGGGGGGTGTTTGGCACGGACGTGCCATATAAGGCCTTGGGCATCGACTATCACCTGTACGTTGATGGAATGCCAATGCTTCCGATTGCGGTATAGGTGCTCTGTGTCATGGGGGGGCTGGAGTGCCACATGTGTGCAATCAATGGCCCCCACGGTGCGTGGGAATCTGGCAATTCTGTAGAAATCTGTCATTGCCTTCAGCCGCAGGTCCTCAGTGGTTGGTTTGATGATTTGGTTGGCCATGCATCTGAGGATTGCAGGAACAACCTGGTGCACACATCTGCTCTTGGAGGATTGTGACATCCCAGCCACCACTCCACTTGTTCTTTGAAAAGAGCCACTGGCAAGGAAATGGAGTGTTGCCATGACCTTAACCAGTGGCTGCACTGCATGTGAGCGGTGTGTTGGGCTGGTGATGTCCTCCTGCAAGGTTGTGGTTAATTCCAGGATGGCATGAGGGGTGAATCTGAAGATGCGATACACCTCAGAATCACTCATGCCAAAGAGGTCTATGCGGGTGCGGTATATCCTCTCCCGTGCCCTCCTCCGTGCCCTCCTCCTTCTTTTTTTTGTGGATCCTCGTAACTCCCTCATATATGAATAGCAAAACAATGGTGTGTCTAGCGCAGTTTTGCGCGGACGGATGCGCCTGTCTATCGAAATTACGCCGGACAAAAAAAAGTAAATTTCTTGCGTATCTCGTTTTGGGTATGCGGCGCATTGAAACGCATGCGCAAATTTAGACTTACGCCGCGCATCTCCTGTAACGCCAGCGTAATCGCTCTGTGAATCTGGCCCAATGTCTTTATTGTACAAATAAAATCCAAAAAAACAACCAAAGCGATGTAGTCAAAATGAAGTGAACAACAGGAAAAAGGTGGCTGACACGTTTCACATCATGTGATGCTTATGCCGCGTACACACGATCACTTTTTGTGATGAAAAAAAACGACGTTTTCAAAAAACGTAATTTAAAATCACTGTGTGTGGGCAAAACGTCGTTTTATGTCTTCAAAAAACAACCATTTTTTTTTCGAACATGCTTGAATTTTTTGTGTCGTTTTTTAAAACGTCGTTTTTTGTGTCATAAAAAGTGATGGTGTGTGGGCAAAACGATGTTGAAAACGACGTTTTTAAACCCGCGCATGCTCAGAGGCAAGTTATGAGATGGAGCTTCAATGGAACAGAGTGCCGTCGAACGTGGTGTATGTCACCATGCTTTGCTAGAGCATTTTGGAAAAACGATGGTGGGTATGCAACGTCGTTTTGGAAAATGAAGTTTGAAAAACGTTGTTTTGTTTCATCACATGAAATGTCGTTTTTTTTCATCACAAAAAGTGATCGTGTGTACGGGGCATTACTCGTAAGCAGCACATAAAGTATATTTCTACCACTGTTATACCAGAATATACTGTATGTCGAGTAGATGTCCAACTGATAAATTTGGTCATTGTTTAAATAACTAATGTGACTGACTGCACATTATCTTCACAAAACCTAAGGAAAAGATGTAAACATTTGTGTATGTCTTCCAAATGCACTGGGACTTTATTGAAACCATTGAAAATAAGTAGCAAATTGAAGGACGAAAACTGGCTAAGCACTGATTGTAAGTGCGAAACGCGTCGGCCATACTGTATTTTGTTGGTTGCAGTGACTGTGTGTACAGTTGAAAAATAAAAGACAACTTATTTTAAGTGATTTCGGAGTGCGGCTGTCCAGTTTTCGTCCTTCAATTTGCTATCATTAGCATTGCCAGCACCTTGGTGGTTCAACAACCCTTGATTGCACACGGGGCTTACCTGGAGTGGTGAGAAATTTGTCTGATTGAAAATAAGTAGCAACAATTCATGACAAAGGTTTGAGAATTTCTCTACTATACTAAATGGGAATTTCTAGTATTGCCTATATTTACTTTGGAAAAATTTGGCCTTATTTCCTACTCTGTTACAAGGATAGGAACTGGGGAAAACATCCTTTCCTATTGTCAAATATCAAATTAATATTACTATAGATGCATGTTGTGACGGAATGACTTTAGCCAAATTATTTTTTAGATAAAAGGGTTAATACGATCCCTTTAGTCTAATGTACATAAGGAGCCCTAACTGCCATGCATTCTAAATTAGGGGTCTCCCTCCAGTCTGAATCACAATTACGCACTGAAATTTGAATCCTTTAATCATAATAGGAAAGAAAATTGTTGACAAATCAAAAGCCAGAATATGTTTGTTAAAGTAAGGTACTGTATTTATTGGCGTATAGCACTCACTTTTTTACCCTGAAAATAGAAGGTAAACTGTGCCTGCGTGTTATACGCAGGGGGCTGTGGCAGTTTTTTTCCCCTGATACTGCCCTCTTAACCACTTGCCGACCAGCCGCCGTCGTTCTACGGCGGCAGGTCGGCTCTCCTGGGCGAGAGCCCGTCATTCTACATCGGCACTTTCGACGGCCGCTAGGGCGCGCACGCCCCCCGCTCGCTCCCGAGTCCCGCGTGCGTGCACAGCGGGTACAATCACCGCCGGGCACCCACGATTGCTCGTTACAGAGCGGGGAACGGGAGCTATGTGTGTAAAACACATAGCTCTCGTTCCTGTCAGCGGGGGAAACGCTGATTTTCTGTTCATACAAATGTATGAACAGAAGATCAGTGATTTCCCCTAGTGAGTCCACCCCCCATAAAGTTAGAACACACCCAGGAACACACTTAAACCCTTCCCTGCCCCCTAGTGTTAACCCCTTCACTGCCAATGGCATTTTTATAGTAATACAATGCATCTTTATAGCATTGATCGCTAAAAAAAATGCCAATGGTCCCAAAAATGTGTCAAAAGTGTCCGAAGTGTCCACCATAAGGTCACAGTACTGAAAAAAAAAAACGCTGATCACTGCCATTACTAGTAAAAAAAAAAAAAAAATGCCATAAAACTACCCCCTATTTTGTAAACGCTATAACTTTTGCGCAAACCAATCAATAAATGCTAATTGCATTTTTTTTTTACGAAAAATATGTAGAAGAATACTTATCGGCCTAAACTGAGGAAAAAAACATTTTTTATATATATTTTTGGGGGATATTTATTACAGAAAAAAGTAAAAAATATTGCATTATTTTCAAAATAGTCGCTCTATTTTTGTTTATAGCGCAAAAAATAAAAACCGCAGAGATGATCAAATACCACCAAAAGAAAGCTCTATTTGTGGGAAAAAAAGGACGCCAATTTTGTTTGGGAGCCACATCGCACGACCGCGCAATTGTCAGTTAAAGCGACACAGTGCCGAATCACAAAAAGTGCTCTGGTCTTTGGACAGCAATATGGTCCGGGGCTAAAGTGGTTAAAGTTAGGGTGCGTGTTATACGCCTGTGCATGTTATACGCCGATAAATACGGTATTTAGAAACATTGGGACATCACAAAACATGGATTGCGTGGACTCATTTCATTTTTCCATTTTCTAGCAAGGAAAAATTAACCAGTTCTTAAAATACATGTTTTAGGTACTGCTTTTTTTTCTATTTGACTTGTTTTTCTTTTATTTACATTTGTGGTTTATTTTTTTATTTTCTGAACTTATTAATACCTCAAACATTACATATAGGTGTCCCCAAAAAGATCACACCTCTCTCAAAGCACCAATACCATGGACCTGGCTCTGTAGTTCTTCCTCTAGTTCTTCCGAGCTTTATGTAGCAGTGCCAACGTGGGAGTTTATGAGCAACCTAGCAGACACACAGGTGCATATAAGTTGTCACAATACTCCTGTTACCAGGTACTAGGGACTGTATGACTTTTCTTAGTTCATCATGGCACAACAGGGATTTATAAAATAGCAAGGAAATCAGAATTTTTTATTTTTTTTATCCTATTTTTTTTAGAAAACATGACAGAAACTGAACAGCCATGAGCTAATAAAAGCTCATTAATATGTCTCACAAATAAGCTTGCCTAAACCAATGAATATTAATAATAAAAAAAAAAAAAAAAAAAACATCTCGCCTCCAAAAAGGAGGTCAAGGGAGATATCATAAATATCACATGGCATATCGTAAACACAATAAGCAAAGCATGTTCTAAAAGATAAAAAAAAAAAAACAGATTTAGTTTATTTATGCAATAGAAACCTTTATGATGCATATTAAATTGCAATTTAAGTCATATTAGCTCTTATTGGATGAATTCACTACTTAATTTACTATTGTAGCACTAGCAAACGTTTGCTGATTCCTGTTGGATAATTTTAATTTTTTTAAATAAATAAATAAATGCACATTTTTGCAGGTATTTTTTGGAGCCGGTAAAGCATTGCACCTATGATGAGCAGATCACTGGTGCCATGCATGTCTTCTGTAGATCAGTCAGTGAATCAGTGTGCCCTGTGATGGTTTGGGTCTGTCTTACCTGAATGATGGCGGGTTTTCGCCAAATTTTGGAGAGACAGACACCTTAATTATACAGCTGTATGGCCAGCTTTTTAAGTCTGACCTGAACATCATTCAGGGCCCCCACCCCACAGACAGGAGGTCTGTGCTAAGGAGTCAGATGACTCCCAAAAGCTCTGTGAGCGAAGTCACAGAGTGGACGTGTCTCTGCAGGAGGCAGAGGTCATTGATGTTGGAGCAGCGAGATGTAAGCTAGATGTGTGCTTACCTTTGAAACTGGTAGTTCTGAGGAGCAGAACTTGGGGCCTAAGCTAAAGGCCTGAAACAGCAGAACGGCTAATGTGAAAGCCGGGAGGCTGAACTGTTGACTCTTTTTCAAGAAACAGGAATGATGGAACCCCTGCGAGGGCTGCTAATATATGTGAACTTTTGATGCTTTTAAATAAAAGTGGGCTACCAAGCCCTTAAAAACACAGTTCTGGAATGGTCTACTCACTAAAAAGTGCACCTACCATTGGAGTCTGATTCCCCAATCTTACATATGGTGGAGAATGCGGGCAGTTTAAAAGAGTTCCAGATCCGCATACCAACAAAACAGTGAGTAGAAAGCAACTGTGCGTTTTTGCAGCAATGCTATGATGAACAGCCAATATGAACTGAAAGTAAAAGTTTTCTGCTGTGAACTTCTGTTAGCTGTGTGTGACAGTCAGGAGAACTGCATTACACAGGAGTTCAATTAGTGGACTGTGTTGCATACAGGTGGCATACCTGTGGAAGTAAGCTCAGTGTGGCCTGAGAAGACATATCCATTTTGGAAGGCCCAGTGAATGGATGATTCAAGTGGAATCACAGAGAGTGAAGTCTGCGTGTGAAAGTGTGCTGTTTGCAAGTCTTGGAGACAATACACCAACATTTTCCTGTGTTAAGGAACTGTGTTAAAAACCATTGTCCTGTTTGCAGCAATAGGGAGGTCAAATCGCCAACAGAAAGCAATATTTGCTGAAATGAGAGACAGGACTTTGTGGCTGGAGGGTTTGTTGCCGACAGAACAAGCCCCAGACTCGTGCAAAAAGCACTTGGCTGCGCTGAATCAAGCCAAAGGGAAAGTTCATGCTGTTGCCCCTAGCAACGCTGGTGCAGGCCGGCTAGCTATCAAGGTGAAAAGGTGAAAGCCAGGTGCGCTGCTTACAATGCAGTGAGTGGGGGCATGAAGTTTCCAAATGCCCTTTGTCCCAAGCTTCAACAAAGTAAAGATATGAGAAGCCTGCGCTGAATGTAAAGAGTGAGCAGATGGGTGCAGTTGCCCATAGCAACGCCTATGATGTCAGGTCAGTGAACCAAACTAAAGAGTCGGATGCGGTACAAAGGGCTGAGATAGTGGCATCTGATTATATGCAACCCATGCTACCTACAGAGGAGGTTGGGGACTTCCTAGAGAAATTTGAACAAGTGCTGTAAGGAGGAGGTGGCCTAGAGACCGGTGGCCAAAATTTCTGCAAACCTTATTATTGGTAGAGTACCGGTCTGTTTACCATTTGATGGACGGTGACCACGACGATTACTGCCAGTTTAAAGAGGAAATCCTTCTTAGAGGAGAGTTCCGTCGCATCATGAACCGCAAGACAAAGATATTGCCTACAGAGAGTACTGGCAGGTTTAAAGCAACGCCGCTTCATGGATAGAGAAGTTTACGTGGGTTAGAGAGCCAGCAATGTGCAGCTGGGAGAGCACCATTTCCGTTGGCAACCGGAGAAGATGTGTCAGATGCAAGGGAAATTCTGCGGGTGGGGAGAGTGTCATCTCCCTTAGCAACAGGAGAAAGTCGCCAACCGCCATGCCTGGAATGTGGTCAGCTGGGGCATGGCATATTTTCTTGCCCTAGATTCTGGGGTGCAATTGAAAGCGATGTTCCCGAGCAGAACTCTTTATCGGTGGGCCAAGATTCCTTTGCAGATATGTTTGCAGTCACCCCTGGCAACAAGAAGTCTTCTTTTGTGTCTGCAGGGGGTGCTAAACAGTGGGAGTTGCCTGCTGTGATTTCATCCTGTGGCCACCAGGGGGAGTTGGCCAGTAAAAGTGCAACGGAAAGACAGCGCCCTCAAATGAAGACAGAGTTAGGCGGCGTACACACGTACGAGAATCTCGACGGGCGGAACACATCGTTCCGCCCGTCGAGGTTCTCGCCCGGCCGTCGAAATCGGCGACCTGCCCGTCGGGAATGGCAACCAGCCATTCATCCCGACGGGCCGTCGAGCAAATAGAGAGCCTGCTCTCTATTCACTCGACGGGATTCCCGACGGGGGGGGGGGGGGCGAGCCAGGAGCATACACACAGACGAGGTTCTCGCTGGAATGCAGCTCCCAGCGAGGTTCTCGCTGGTTTCTAGCGAGAATCTTGGTCGTGTGTACGCCGCCTTACCTGCTTTAAGAAATGGTAAGACTGTTGCAAGTTGTGATCCACGTGAAATAGCAGTATGTCCGGTGAGGAGATCTGCAGAAAGTGTAAAGATGGACTTGCTGCAGTGTGCTACCCAGATCAGTGAGGAGCCACAGGTTAAAACCCTGCTTGCAGCAAGGTCAGTTATTGAAAAGGACATATGGACTTTGTGTGCACCTAAGGTAGTCCAGCAGAGTGCTGAGAGTGATGTGTTAGGGGTGACCAAAATGGTTGGTGTGTCATGTTCCCTAGCGATAGAGACAGATGTTGCAGGGTTGCCAAGGGAAACTGCTAAGGAGCCTGTATTGGTAAGGCAAATGGTTTCCCAGGACAACTGTGAAGCCGTCCTAGTGGGCAAAATAATTCCTTTAGAGAGGAAGGGTGGTGTGCTGAGTCACATGCAGGGTGTCATGCGTTCTGATAAAAGTCAATATGATCGAGATTATAAAACTGCTATGTTTATGAATGCTGATGTTGAAGATGTTGATGATACGTGTACTTATGGTGATGTGTTCACTAGTAATGAGGTAGGGGTGATCGCTGAGCAGGATATGCGATTCCCCTTAGCAACCGTGTATAAGGCTGCAGAGTTGTCCTTGGAAACCTTCATGGAGCTCTGTGTGTTGGAGCCAGAGGTTGCCGAGGATAACTGTGGTGCCGCTCTGATGGTTAAGAGGGTACTTGACCTTGGTGATGAGAAAAATGGTAAATCTAAAATGTCTGAAATTACTTGTAGTAATAATGAGTTACTGTGGTCTGTCACTGCTGACAGAAAAGGTCCTCATGAGTTTATTGAAGCGCCACACAGTGGTCAAGTTACGTTATTGCAGCCTGCTCTGTTTAAAAATGTGTTTGCGGTGGACACAAATTCTGCAATGCAAAATGGAGAGACTGCAGGGCCGGTAGACATGGATGTGTTGGCTTTTGTGGAAGTTAACCCTCTCCAGTTGGAAAGATCTGAAAAGGGCGCATACATGGCAGAAGTTGTGTCTTAAGCAAAAGAGATGAGGAATGTTGAGCTTCAGAATGATATGGTAATGGATAGCAATTTGGAATCACTCAGTATTGCGGAAAGTGAGCGGATGAGTGTCGCACATGCGATTTGCAGTGCTCAAGGGGAGTCGCAAGTTTTGTCAGTTACCTCTTAGGTAGAGGTCTCTTTAAGTGACTCAGCCTCTCACGCCTTAGCAAATGAGCCCCTCCACATCATTGGTAAAGAAAAAGTTCCTAAAGTTCTGTGTTTAGATGTGGCGTGTCTAGAAATAACTGAGATGTTGTTGAAATTGGTGAAAATATTTCCAATGTACACCTGCGTGTATCCACAGCAGAGGGGTGACATGGTACTGCCTAGTACCAATCAGTGGACACAGGTGGTACCGGCGTTGTTAAGCAATATTAATGGAAATTGGTTGCTCTACTGTTGGTTAATTTTGTGCAAAGTTGTCTCACAGTTCTCGTTGAGAGTGCTTCCAGCGGCGGTTGTGCGCAGAAGGCGCTCAGGGGAATTGTTAGAGAAATCAGAAATAATAGACATAGTGGAAGTCTCTCCGTCTGCTAATGTGATCGAGTGTATTCCTACTGGTGCGGTCCGAGGTACGGCTGAGCAGTGGTTGGTACATGGCGCGCACACTGTCTCACCCTCTAGACCTCATGTAAAGGAAGGGCTCAGAATGGACATGGCAGTAGTGGGAATTCAGTCCATCACTCGCAGAGAAGTACAGTTTGAGGTACCCGGAGACACTTTGATAGGAAATAACGGTAATGATAACTGTAACAAAGTGTATGAGAAGCACTGTAGACCACTGTCAGAAAATTCTGAGCTACTGGTTGAGGTACCAATGAATACAGATATGGTTAAAGAGATTGGTGTGGAAAAATGTGCGTTGGTAGGACAATTGCTATTGGAGTGTTGGACAACAGGGGGCGATGTGAAACTGCGGGACTGTCCCATAGGGAGTAACTGCTTGCCAGTAGGTAGTCCCTCCATAGACTCTGTCCTAACAAACAAGGGGACCAGAGGTCCCAATGACAATGTTGAGTTGAGTAACCCACTGTGGAACAGTGCCAGTATGGTTACACAGAAGCGTGTGGTGTTGATTCTAGATGGTTTGGTTGCCAAAGGTAACCACATAGGGGTTAGTGAACCTGAGAAACAAATGTTGTTGGTTAATGTTGAGTCAGGTAGTGAGAGCGGTCAGTCCCTGACAGACCCTGTCGAAGTAGGTCCCCAACAGTCCCAGGAGTGTAGGTCCGTGGGAGGGAAAAGAGGAATCCTGAGGCCAGAAGGTAGAAGGGATAGAGGGATTAGTGGGAGCCCATGGTTTAGGAAGAAGTGCTGGTGGAAGCACACCCGGAAGAGGATGTGGGTAGAGTGCCCCTTTAGAGGAAAGGTTGGGCAGATTAGGACTCCTGCTGCTCATAGTTGGCACCAAGGAGCCATGGTGAAGTGTTGGTGGAAACATACCCGGAAAAAATGGGCCTGTGCAGCCAATGGTTGGCACAGAGGTGACCCATTTGTGATGATGGTTCGAAACAGAGGGGGAGGGTATGTGATGGTTTGGGTCTGTCTTACCTGAATGATGGTGGGTTTTCACCATATTTTAGAGAGACAGACACCTTAATTATACAGTTGTGTGGTCAGCTTTTTAAGTCTGACCTGAACAGCATTCAGGGCCCCCACCCAACAGACAGGAGGTCTGTGCTAAGGAGTCAGGTGACTCCCAAAAGCTCTGTGAGAGAAGTCACAGAGTGTATATGTCTCTGCAGGAGGCAGAGGTCATTGATGTTGGAGCAGCGAGATGTAAGCTAGATGTGTGCTTACCTTTGAAAATGGTAGTTCTAAGGAGCAGAACTTGGGGACTAAGCTAAAGGCCTGAAACAGCAGGACGGCTAGTGTGAAAGCCGGGAGGCTGAACTGTTGATTCTTTTTCAAGTAACAGGAATGATGGAACCCCTGCGAGGGCTGCTAATATATGTGAACTTTTGATGCTTTTAAATAAGCCCTTAAAAACACAGTTCTGGAATGGTCTACTCACTAAAAAGTGCACCTACCATTGGAGTCTGATTCCCCAATCTTACAGCCCGTACATCCCATATGGGCAAGCAGATACACTGACAGGAAGAATCAATGAACTACCACAGCACTCCACAAGTCGACAAATATGTCGTCAAAATATGTCAAACAGAGCTCTGTAGATGAATGATGCAGCCCTGTAGACAGAGCTCTGCACAACCGTGGTGGTTTCAAAAATTTACAGCTAATATGGAGAACTTCTTCTAAAAATGGGTGGAACATGTAACATGTTCCCAAAGATGATTAACGGAAAAGGAAAAGGCTTTAGCTAACACCCTCCAGTCCAGCAGTAAGCAACTAGAAAAAGCTTTTGAGGTTGATCTAATAAAACTATAGAGTGCAAGAAGAAAGCCATTGTTGAAAAAAAGCCATAAGAAGTCCCATTTGTAGTTTGCGATAAGCCATATGGGGGACACAGCAAACACGTGGAAGAAGGTGCTCTGGTCAGATGAGACTTGTAACATTTTGGCCTAAAAGCAAAATGCTGTGGGTCAGGAAAAAAAAAAACACTGCACATCACCCTGAACACAACAATCCCACTATGAACCATGATGGTGGCAGCTTCACGTTGTAGGCATGCTTTTCTTTAGCAGAGACAGGGAAGCTGGTCAGAGTTGATGGGAAGATAGATGGAGCCAGATACAGGACAATCTTAGAAGAAAACCTGTTAGTGTCTGCGAAAGACTTGAGACTGGGGCGAAGGTTCATCTTCTAGCAGGACAACAGCCCTAAACATACAGCCAGAGCTACAATGAAATGATTTAGATCAAAGCATATTCATGTGTTAGAATGGCCCAGTTAAAGTCCAGACCAACTGTAAATCCAACTAAGTATCTGTGCCAAGACTTGAAAATTGCTGTTCACTAGACATGTGCATTCGTTTTCGTCCGAATGCATTTTCGTCCGAATTTCAGGTATTTTCGTTATCGTTTTTTTTTTAAATATGTTTTTATTGAGGAAGTTACAATACAGAGTATATAAGAAAACAGAACATATGAACATTTTTAAGGACGTTCAGGGTAAAAGAACAGTATATGGCGGGGTCATCAAGGAAAAGCAAAGGGGAGGGTATAAACTTAGGAGTACATCGAGTAGATGACGTAGTCCAACCAAAAAGAGGGGGGGGGGGCGTTTAAGAGATCGTCAGTCCCGCGAGGGATCCTGGTAAAGAAAGGACATTTTCTCAAAGTTCAATCTCTCCGTGGGAGTAAAAGTGTGCGACATGAAAGGATTCCATAGGTAATAGAAGCGATTCTTGCTCCCTTCGTGGGTCAGGTCCGTGTTGAGCTTGTCCTTGTACAAAAGCTGCAATAGTTCCTTTTTGACTTGAGAGGTAGTTGGGCAGTCGGTAGAAATCCACTTCTGGAGGATGGCTCTCCTGGCGAGCAAGAGACAGATCAGGATCCAATTCCTGCTCGGGGGTGTGGTAGGATATGACCAGGGGAGCAGTAGGGGGTCCCAGTAGCCGAAAATAAGTAGTAGCGGGTCCTTGGGTATGCGCAACAGGGTGATGTCAAAAATGTATTGGATGACTTTGTCCCAGAATCTGGCTATAAGGGAGCATGACCAGAACCTGTGATCTAGGTTAGGTTTGGGTTGTTTACAGAGGGGGCATTCAGGGGTGGCATGGGCTCGGCTAAAGGGAATATGGGCCCGGTGAACAATTTTAATCTGCGTCTCTCTCCATATCTCGTTGTGAATAAGTTTATGGACGGTGGTAAGGCCGTGAAGGAGTTTTCCCACCAGGTCAGGGTCAGGGAAGTCTTTCGACCAGTTGATGTTGATGCCAGGGGGGGGGGTGTTGTGCAGGAGGAGGGAGGGTAAATGTCTGATATCTTGTACGAGTCCCGGGAGACAAGGGTGTCGGTGAAGGAGCCCTGGAACCTTTTACTATCATCCCGGCAGGTATTTTTCAGAAAACTGATGCACTGATTA
This sequence comes from Rana kukunoris, assembly GCA_029574335.1. Taxonomy (NCBI): domain Eukaryota; kingdom Metazoa; phylum Chordata; class Amphibia; order Anura; family Ranidae; genus Rana; species Rana kukunoris. The sequence continues at coordinate 284,719,824 of CM056052.1, forward strand.
TACAGGAATACATGTGAGGGAGGGAGAGAGAACTTGTCTGCCAGGGCTCTAAAGCCCATGGGGGGGCCTGAAAGGGGGTCACACAAGGAATAAAAATTGTTGATACCCCTGACCTGCCAGACGAGGTAAGGCTGGTTATCTAGGCCAGGTGGAAAGCTTGGGTTACCCAAGATTGGAAGGTACCGTGAGATAGATGATGGGATATTGAGGGCTTTCCTAACCTCTCTCCAGGCAATGACCGTATCTCGGAGAAGGAGAGGGATATTGAGGGCTTTCCTAACCTATCTCCAGGCAATGACCGTATTTCGGAGAAGGAGATTGTGTTGGAGGGGAGGGGGGACAGATTTCCAGTGGCAATGGAGAAGGGGCGTTAGGGAGAAGGGGCGGACGATTGCTGATTCCAAGGGGTAGCTCGAGCATCTGGAGGACTGGGTGATCCAATCCAGACTCGTTCTCAATAGACATGCCAGGTTTTAAAGCCTGATGTTAGGTAGGGCAATGCCCCCCTCGTGTCTGGGAAGATGCAGTTTGGCAAATGCTATGCCATTTGCCACGCCAGAGGAACTGGAAATGGCCGAGTTTAGGGATTCGATGTCTTTGTGGCGAAGAAGTAGTGGGATGGTTTGTAGTGGGTACAATAGGCGTGCAAAGCTGACCATCTTTGCCAGGTGGCATTTTCCCAGCAGCGAGAGAGGCAGGTCCATCCAGTTTCCCAGTTCTTGGGATATTTTGGTAAACAGGGGGGGATAGTTGAGATGATATAGGGAGGAGGGCAATTTACCTATTTTTATTCCCAGGTAGGTGATATGGGACTTCGCAACAGTGAACAGCGAGTTCTGGGACCAGGAAGGGACAGATAGGGAACCTATGGGGAGGATTTCACTTTTATTATAATTAATACGAAGACCAGAGCATTGCCTGAATTTGTCAAAAGTGGTCTTGATCATGGACATGTCAAGTGAAGGGCTGGATGTGAAAATGAGGACGTCGTCGACGAACAGTGACGTGCGAAGGTCGTGGTCTCCAACCCGTATGCCATGGAGGGGGGAAATCTGGGTCAGGTGGCGGGACAGGGGTTCAAGCGCTATGTTGAAAAGGAGCGGGGAAAGCGGGCATCCTTGCCTCGTGCCTTTGTGCAACCTGAATTCCTCAGAGAGAAAGCCCGCGGCAACTAATCTCGTGGCCGGGGCAGTGTACATGGACTCTATGAGGTGCGTGAAGGGGCCAGAGAAACCCATTGTGGACATGACCATGGAGAGACATTCGAAACTGACATTGTCGAAAGCCTTCTCCGCGTCTAAGGTGATGATGGCATGGTCTCCTGTCCGGTCATTTTTTGCGTGTTTGAGGGCCAGGATTACCTTCCTGATATTCATGGTGGCTGTCCTGCCTTTACAAAGCCTGATTGTGCGGGGTGGATCAGGGAGGGTATAATGGATGCCAACCTAGTGGCCGCTATCTTGGAGAGGATCTTAACATCAAGGTTTAAAAGTGAAATGGGCCTATAAGAGCCAGGTTCTAGGGGGTCTTTGCCCTTTTTCTCCAAGAGTTTTATGATGGCCTGGTTGCCTGTGGGCAGGTAAGTCCCACCTGACCATATATGCTGGTAAACGTTGTGGAGGGGGGGACACAGTTGAACTAAAGGATTTATAGAATTCTCCCGTGAAGCCATCCGGACCTGGGGCTTTAGAGGGGGCAAGCTTTTTAATGACGGCTTGGACCTCCAGGATAGAGATAGGGGCATTAAGGGCTTCAAGTTGGGTGGGGGTTACCCGATCCAAGGAGATACGTTGGAGAAAGTTGAGGGTTGAGGGCCGTTGGTTTATCAATAGGGTCTGAGGCATACAGGGAGGAATAGAATTGGCGCATAGCATTATTGATACCTTTCGGGGTGCTGTGTATAGAGCCCGTCGAATCTCTCAGAGACGTAATATGTGTCGGGCGGTTGGGGCCTTTGCTTAATCTGGAAAGGAGTCTCCCGGCCTTGTTGCCAAACTTGTGGAGAGAGGCGTCTAAATTATGCAGCCCCTGAGGAAGGCCTTACCCGCTTCCCAGAAAAGGTTAGGGTTGTCGGCGTGTAGCGCATTATCCGACACGTAGCCCGACCAGGCTTTTTCCAGGTGTTGTTGGAAATCAGAGTTGTTGTGAAGGTAAGAGGGAAACCACCAGATTCAGGGGCTGGAGGTTAGGTCAGGATCTTCTAGCGTGGTCGAGACCGGGGCATGGTCTGAAATTGCAATGCCGTGTATGTCAGCTTCCTAAATCACTGGGAGGAGAGAGTCAGAGCAGAATAGATAGTCCAGTCTCGTGAAAACATTGTGGGGGTGAGAATAGAACGAGTATTCCCTGTCAGCTGGGTGTCTTAGTCGCCATAGATCGTGAAGGTGCAGTGAGTCTATTGTTGATGCCAACAAGGTCTGGGTGAGAGGAGCCAACGAAGGGCAGGAGTGTCTGGTGGAGGATCTGTCACCTGTCAGGTGCATAATAGAGTTGAAGTCCCCTCCTATCAGGTGTGGGCAAGCTGGGTCTTGAAGCACCCAAGAAGTGAGATCGCTAAAAAAAAGTACTTGTGGGGCTGTTTGGAGCGTATACATTAGTGATGTTTACAACCCTGGATCCCAGTTGGACACGAGCAGAGGCGAATCGCCCCTCAGAGTCTGAATCTGAGGACAGTATCTTGCAGGGAAGGTTTTTGTTGACTAGGATTGACCGCATGAGTCAGAGCCGAGGACCGTGCCCACCCAGAGTTTCCGCAGTCGCAGGAAGTCGGGAGTGGACAGATGGGTTTCCTGGAGGAGGGCAATGTCGGTCTTGAGCCTTTTAAGAATGCAGAACTTTCATTCTCTTATTGGGGGAACGGAGCCCTTTAACATTCCAGGAGACTATTTTCATGTTGGGAAAACTATCAAAGGGGTGTAGGCAGGATGTGGAGGCGAAGTATATGGGAGCATGGAGTGTGGCTGAAGTGAGGTACAAGGACAGCAGATGGAATAATGGTTGACTGGGAGAGAGAACGGAGGTGTCAACGGATCCCATGAAACGGGGAGAGTGCAAAGAAATAGGGGGGGGATGGGGAGGAAGGATGGGGATGAACATAGTGAACAACAGCAATCAGGAACTTCACTTTTTTCCGCATGAAGCCACTGAATAGGCCAACTCCCAACCCAGGGCTCACTATGCTGCACTTCACCTGTATAGGCAGCAGGAGCAATGCGTGGGGGGCAGGATCTAAACAGGTAACCCTGCGGAAGAACCGAAGGGCCCTCACGTATCACATGAATGTATGCGATAACCTAACATAAGACACAAGCAAAAAGCTAGAACAACTATTACCAATTGTGCAAGAATAACAGAAAACAATATAAAACAAAATAGCATTATAAAACAAGATAGCATTGGGCCTACAGGGACCCTCCCGGGTGGGGGTGAAGGGGAGGCACAGTGGGGGAGAGGGACCCACGAGGGGGTCTGAGACGATCAGGGCGCATCAAAATTACACCAAGATAGTACGGTCCTCAAAAAAAAAAGGGGGGGGTTCAAGAGGAGGAGGTTTGTTGTCGGTCGGATCCAGAAGCCTTGAATCTTTTAGGAGATTCTTTTCGTGGGCTCCCGTGTTCCAGGGCCCGGTTGGAGGGTGCAGCTCTGGGAGACAGTTTGTGGTGGGTGCCTGAGCGGTGGGATCTCAGAAAGAACTCTGCTTCAGATGGGTCATGGAAGGAGAGTTGGTCTCCGTTAGGTGCTCTGAGCCGAAGCATGGCCGGGAAGGCCAGAGTGAACTTGACTTGCATTCGGTGGAGCTCTGAGCAGATCTGCTGGAAAGCCTTCCTCTTTTTGGAGACGTCCACGGAGTAGTCCGCAAAAACCAAGATATTCATGCCGTCTATCTGGAGGGTTCTGGACTGCCTGAACTTCTGCAGGATGAGGGCCTTATCCGAATAGTTGATAAATTTTGCGATCACTGGACGTGGTGATTTGCGTTCAGAGTTGAAGAGGCCCATACGGTGGGTGCGCTCAACCGTGCAGGGGCCGGGCAGGCCCAAGGCCTCAGGGATGCGTCTTAAGCAGAGCTCCAAAAGTCCCGGGGGTTGCAGCGATTCGGGGACGCCAATAAAGCGCAGATTGCTCCTCCTAGATCTATTCTCAAGGTCGTCCAGCTTGTCGAGTATATACTTGTTCGTCTTCTCTTGCGCATGTTCAAAGGATTGGGCCTGGTATAGTCCCTCTTCTATGTGACCGATGCGGCTCTCAGCTTCATTCAGCCGGGATGCATGTTCCCCTAGTTGAGCCTGGATTTTCTGTATCCCTGCATTGATGGTCTTTTCAACTGAAGTTGCTATCATGGGCTGGGCCATCAGCTCAATGCTGTGCATATCCCCTGTTTGTGGGGGAGGTGAGGAGATGTGGACAGTCTGAGGGGTGGTTGGAGGGGCTGGTGTTACGCTCACCTCCATAGCAGGCGTCGTTTCCACGATCGGATCCACGACCGGGTCCGTGTAGGCCGAAGCCAGGGCCTCAATTTGCGGCTGCCCCGTCCGCGCCGCGGCGGTGGCGTACGATCGCGCGCCGTTTTTTTCAAGGAACCTGTCCATCCTCGTCTTTTTTTTTAAGATTCTGTCAAATCTTTTTTTTTTTCTTAGAACATTCGACAGACACCATAAGCCTTCAATGATAGATTCGACATAGGGCCAGATTCAGGTAGATTGGAGCATCTTTGCTCTGGAGTAACGTTTCTCATTTACGTTACGCTGGCGAAATTTTAGGAGCAAGTGCTGTTATTCATGAAGCACTTGCTCCTAAAGTTGCGGCAGCGTATCGCAAATGAGCCGGCGGAATTCAAATTGGGCGGGTACGGGGCGTGTATTATTTAAACTAAGCGCGATCCCGTGGCGAACGTACTGCGCATGCGTCGACTGTCAATGCATCCCAGTGCGCATGCTCCAAATTCTGTCAGTGAACGTCAATGACGTCAAATCCCCATTCATGGACGTTTTACGCAAGCGACGTGATTTTTTTTTTTCGACGCGATGACGACGGCTATAGTTAACATAGGATACTCCACTAGGGGGCTGCTTTATCTTTACGCCGCGTATCGCTTACGGAAACATCGGAAAGTCACTGCGTCGCGCCCGAATACGATCGTGAATTGCCGATTCCCGCTGATTAACATATTTTTTCAGCGTAAATCAGCGGGAACGCCCCCGGCGCCATTTTTAAATTAAAGTTGCGATGCGATGGCGAAATTCAATTGCGCCGATCGCATCGGAACTCCAACCCGGCGTTTCTTGTTTTCTGGTTACAGAAAACAGAAACGCCGGCTTAAAGTGACAGTTAGGCTGGAGTATCACTGATACTCCAGCCTAACTCTACCTGAATCTGGCCCAATGAGAGACATGAAGATTCGACATTAAGAGACATGAAGAGTCAAATTTTTTTATTTTTTTTATTTTAAGATTCTGTCAAAACTTTTTTTTTCTTAGAACATTCGACAGACACCATAAGCCTTCAATGATATATTCGACATAGAGAGACATGAAGATTCGACATAGAGAGACATGAAGATTCGACATAGAGAGTCAAATTTCATATTTTTTTAAAGATTCTGTCGAATCTTCTTTTTTCTTTTTTTCTTAGAACATTCGACAGACACCATAAGCTTTCAATGACAGTTTCGACCTTAATTTGTATTTTCGGACGAATGCATTTTTTTAACGAAAAACAAAATAAATAAAAACGAATTTCGGGATTAACTAAATACATTTATTTTTTGGACGAAAACGAAATTACGAAACAAAATATTTCAGTGTGCACATGTCTACTGTTCACCATTCAATCTGACAGAGCTCCAGCTATTTTAAAAAAAATAATGGGCAGAAATTTTACTCTCTAGAAGTGCAAAGCTGGTAGTGACATCCCCAAAAAGACTTGCAGCTGTAATTGCAGCAAAAGATGGTTCTATTAAGTATTGAATCGGGGGGGGGGGCTAAATAGAAATGCATGCCACACTTTTCACATATTTATTTGTAAAAAAAAAACCTTTATCATTTTCCTTCCACTTCACAATTATGTGCCACTTTGTAGAAATAGGTGCAGCGCTTATATGGGAACTAAATCACTCATAACATTAAATGTAATTGAATAATAATAAAGTCCATATACAAATTCTTATTTAGATCACTGGTTCGGACACTGCTACCAACACCCAAACACACTGCTTCTTACCAAAATGAAGATAAAAACTTGCAAGACAATATATCAATAGCGGCTCTTCAACAGCAAAGGGTGTAGAGAAAAGGCAGCAGCTCCTTTGGTACAAGTCAGCAATCCTGGATGCCTCCCAAGATAGGATCCTCAGCAGCATGAGCATAATCAGGCCCTTAATCAACCTTGTTAGGCTGGGTTCACACTACGATTTTCCCATCCGTCAGCCGCATACGATTTATATGAAAAAACGTATGCGGCTGAAACGGATTGAACCGTACGTAAACGTATGCGTTTATAAAACGTATACGGTTTCAAAAAGTGTGTACGGTTCCATCCGGTTTTGATTAAAAAAACGCATACGTTTTTGGAATTAGTGTCATTTAATAAAAAAAGATTTTCTTGTTTTGAAAATGCGCATGCGCAGACGAAAAACGCATACGGTTTATACGTATGGAACCGCACATATGTGCGTTTTCCATTGACTTTAATGTTAAAAAAAAACGTATGCGTTTGCCATACGGTTTCAAAAACTGACTCAAAACCGTGGTCGAACACGGTTTTGTGTACTGTTAAAAAACGTTTTGCCAGCAAATCGTACGCACCCGGATGCATCTGAGTGCATACGATTTGCAATGCATTATCTATGTATGCGTTTTCCCGTACGGGCCCGTACGTTTTCAAAACTGAAATCGTATGCGGCTGGCGGACGGGAAAATCGTAGTGTGAACCCAGCCTTAGTGGAGAACCCAGCAAAGAAAAGAAAACATAGTGCAGACATCCTCAGGTGCGAATTCAGTCCCATTATCTTCTATGGGTACGCAGCTGATTCACAGATGTGTTCAGTTCTCTTCAGGAATTTCTGTCATTCAGCTCAATACATTTCTCCCCCACTCTCCTCTCATTCGGAACTTCTCCCAGGTCTCCAAATTTGCAGCAAAAACGGAGCTAATCTGCTGAACACTTCCCTTATCTATCTGCAGAGATAAAAGAGCTGAAATACGCACCGCACAAGTGTGAACCCAGCCTTAGGCTGGGTTCACACCTATGCGAATTGGTTGCGGTTTCAACCGCATCCAAAACGCAGAACATTTCTAAAGACATTGTTTTCAATGAGGCTGGTTCACATATGTGCGATGCATTCGCACTGCGCATTGCCGGAAATCCGTATGCGTTGTGGAGGCCTTGCGGTGCGGCTCAGGTGCGAATTCAGTCCCATTATCTTCTATGTTCAGTTCTCTTCAGGAATTTCTCTCATTCAGCTCAATACATTTCTCCCCCACTCTCCTCTCACTCAGAACTTCCCCCAGGTCTCCAAAATTCGCAGCAAAAACAGAGCTAACCTGCTGAACACTTACCTTATCTTTGCAGAGACATTACAGAGCTGAAATTCACACCGCACAAGTGTGAACCCAGCCTAAATGTTATGAGTGATTCAGTTCCCATATAAGTGCTTCACAATTTTATACATATCTCTAGTGTGCTTTTCCTGCATTTTGTGTCAGCTGCTTTTTATTCATCTAATTTATTTCATTGCTTCTTTGTTCCCAGTGCAACAAAGTTGTGTTTTTTTTTTTATATGTGCCACTTTGTGTTGGTCTATCACATAAAATCTCAATAAAATACATTTACGTTTTTGGTTGTAACATGACAAAATGTGAAAAATTTCAAGGGGTATGAATACTTTTTTCAAGGCATATATATATATATATATATATACACACACATATAAAAATGGCGCTTACTATTGTAATATGTGAATAAATTAAATACAGGTGCTGTGCTTAATCAATTCTTCTTATAAAAAATAAATCAACCATTAATCCCTTCCCTTATTTCCTCATTCATAAAGTAACACTTCATATACATATACATATAATAATCCACGTTCCAGCAAATTTGTACAATGGTGAAGTGCAAAAATTAAAGTGCTCCAAGTATTTGTGCAATATGAAATATACAATATCTGCCGTTAAACCAAAAATGAATTATCAACTAAAGGCCACTGTGACAATACTTTTGACAACAATATGTAAATCCCTATATAAGTGTCTGCTGCATAAACAGTTCATGCAGAGATTTATACTATATATATAGTTCACTTACACACATGGGGACACATGAAATGAATGTAAGCAGCTGCACCAATGAATACATTATCATTAATCTGGAACTAATTTAAAGTGGTAGCACATAGGATTTCATATTATAGTCAATCAAGTTAGTAAATGGTTGTGTATAGATGCAATGTTTTAACCACTTCCTTACTGGGCACATATACCCCTTCCTGACCCAGGTGAAATGTCAGCTTGTGGCACTGCATCACTGACAATTGCGCAGTCGTGCAACGTGGCTCCCAAACAAAATTGGCGTCCCTTTTTCCCCACAAATAGAGATTTCTTTTGGTGGTATTTGATTGCCTCTGTGGTTTTTATTTTTTGCGCTATAAACAAAAATAGAGCAACAATTTTGAAAAAAAAAAAATATTTTTTACTTGTTGCTGTAATAAATAACCCAATTAAAAAAAAAAAATCGCAATAAGCGCCTGGTTTGCGCAAAAGTTATTGCGCTTACAAAATAGGGGACAGAATTATTATTTTTTATTATTAAATAACACTGAGATCCACGTCTTGTCCCTGTAGCTGCCGTTCCCGAGTGCCTGGCGGACATCACGGCCGCCAGGCATGCGCATCGGCATGTCAGCGATGCGGCAGGCACACGCCCCCCAGTGGCCTGGCGAAGCGCAGGCCATAAAAACACGGCCAGTCAGAGATTCTGGACATCGCTTCGGCCGTACAAAGTCGTACGGCCGTAGGGTAGTGGTTAAAAGATGCCGATGTTAGTATTTTCAACTTTAGTAAGAATATGAATAGGAATAAATATGTTTGATACTAAAAATATTTGTTTTTGTATTTACTGCTAATTAAAAATGAGAGATTTATTTTGTTATGTCATGATAAATATATTTTATTGGTATCCCTGAGCAGAATTTTTTCTATAATTCCCAGTGACAGCATTGCTTGTTTCCCAAGATTTCTCAGTAGATGTCAGGAAGTCACAATGGTAGATTGTTGTTGAACAAATTCAATTTGAACAATTTCCTGGTAATGTCAATTTAAAATAATTAGGATGTATTCTGAACATTAAAAGGGCAGCTCCTGGCTGACATCAGAATGTCTTAGTAAATCAAAGAGATAAATCAACAAAGCTTGGGGATCAAAAACAGAACAGTGCAAAGCAAATTACCTAAAGAATGAAAAAAATGAATTGTCTTATCACAAGAGTATTTAAATAATAGATCATGTATGTCCTAAAAGTAACTTCAGGCAAAATGGTAAATCATTTACTAAAAACATACTGCTTTCCAGGAAACATTGCTTCTGTACTAGCAGCATTTTTTATCAAAGATGTATGCAATCTATTGTTTTAGATGTGCTGTGTAACTTTTTTTCATATTTGAAAGACAGCAAAGTACCAACAATAGTAATCTCTAATGCTAGGCCTACATGACTAAGTAACATGCACTTCCAGAACACCTATGCACCTGCAAAAATGTAAACTGAAAGTGGAATTCCAGTTGAAACCTGTTCTAATTTTGGGCAGTGTTAGGCCGCGTACACACGAGGAGACATATCCAATGAAAACGGTCCAACGGATCTGATGTGTGTACACTAGGGATGAGCCAAACACCGCCGGGTTCGGTTCGCACCAGAACGTTCGAACAGACCGCGGGTTCGCGCAAACTTTTCAAACCCCATTGAAGTCTATGGGACCCGAACGTTCGAATTAAAAAAACGATCATTTTTTTATTTTTTTATTCCAATAGTCTTTATTAAAAGTTTTTCAAAGGGTAACAACAGTCTCAATGGCAATGGTTACAAACATACAAAGAGTATAAGAAGGCGGGAGCAGAGAGTTGAGGCAATCGTCCAAGAGCTGCGGTATGATGTAATGGGAGTTAACAACAAACATAAACATTGCATAACAAACCATTAAACGTGGTAGGTGGTGGGTCAACTGAGCGAGACTTCTTGTTCGATTTGTCGTAGCTAACGTCCTTGTATGGAGGGGAGTACAATCCGGGTAGTAGAGTCATTACGGTCTCCAGGTATGAGTGGCTCTCTACCGTTCAGTCTTCTTTAGTAAGCAGGCCTCTCTAGAATCAGGCCATTGCGCCAAGAAGTAAGGTGTGTCAGTGGTTGTAGGCTAAGCAGTATATTCCTAGCTATATGGGAGGGTTGTGGGGTCAGGTTATAGAGGGGGGAGAGGAGGGGGGAAGGGGGTCACTTCACTGGGAGATGGAGCGGTTCCGGGGATAAAGGGGGGGTCAGTCCGCCACAGCTTGGTGTGGGAGTGGGGTGTGAGGGTCCTTGGTCAGTGTCCCCTGAGTCTGGCATTTTTATATTCGTCCATTGAAGTAAAATGTATCCAGCAGGCCCAAGTCTCTACAAATCTAGCGGGAGTGTCGTTTGCTTGATGTATCAAGTCTTCCATCTCCATTATCTTCTGGAGGCGGTTAAACCAGTCAACTATCGTCGGCGGGCGGGGCGAGAGCCAGGCAAGGGGAATGCACATCCGCGTGGCGTTCACCATGTGCATGGCTAAGGATCTAAGTAGCCTCGTGGGAGTGATGTGGCGTGGTGGAGGAGGAACTGCGCAGGAGTAAACTCTAAGGCCGCGTACACACGGCAGAGAACCTCGACGGCTGCCGGCCGTCGAAATCGGCGACCCGCCTGTCGGGAATGGCAACCAGCCATTCATCCAGGCGGGCCGTCGAGCAAAAAGACAGCGTGCTCTCTTTTCGCTCGACGGGATTCCCGACGGGCGGGGCGAGCCAGAAGCGTACACACGGCCGAGGTCCTCGCTGGAATGCAGCTTCCAGCGAGGCCCTTCACGTCCGTTAGGGAATGGATGGTCGTTTTGGCCTTTTTAGATTGTAGGGCTTTCGCCAGTAGTTTACTAGCTTTGTCGCCGTGCTCATAAAACGATCTTTTAGCTAAAGTGTAGTTACGTCTAATTTTCTTGTCTACGAGTTCCAGGAGCTTGGCCCTTGCTTGGCCCAGATCTTGGAGTACCGCCAAGGCCTGCGAGTGTTTGTGTGCCGTTTCCAGCCGTCAAATCCGCTCCAGGAGCGCGTCGTAGTGTTTGCGCCTTTCCTTGTTGCGCTTGGCAGCAGCTGCTATCAAGGCGCTTCGGACCACGCAGTTATGGGCCTCCCAATTAATGATGGGGGCTGTGTCGTCTGATCTGTTTTCCTGGAAATAAGATCCGAGCGTTTCCTCCAAATCTTTAGCTATAACCGGGTGAGCAGGGAGGGATCTAGCCTCCACGTTTGCGATCACGGGTGTCCCGGGGGGAATGACAGCGTCGCCGAGATCGGGTTATGGTCCGACAGAAACGTGGGCTCAATAGAGGTGGAGCGTAGTAAGGGGAGGTCCTCTTGGCTAACCAGCAAGTAGTCAAGTCGCGAATGGCGGTCGTGGGGTGACGAGTAAGGCCTCGTACACACGATCAAATCTGTCCGCTGGAAACAGTCCGCTGGACCGTTTCAGCAGACAGATTCGATCGTGTGTACGGCCGAGCCGACGGATTTGGCCACCCGACAGATTTCAAAGCATGCTTTGAAATCTATCGGGTGGGAATCCGTCCGCCCGACATGTCTGCTGGTTAGTACACTTACCAGCAGACATGTCGTCCCGCACCGCCGCCGCACCGCCGCCGAATGGATTCGGCGCATGCGCGGAAGTGTTTTACTTCCTGGTGCGGTGACGTGGCGGCGTCAACGTCACCGCCACGTCACCGACACGTCAGCGCGCTCTCTGCTGGCGGGGATTTTGGTTTGCTCGTGTGTACACGCGAGCAAACCAAAATCCCAGCAGACAGATTTGTTCAAATCTGTCGGACGGACAGATTTGAACAAATCTGTCTGCTCGTGTGTACGAGGCCTAAAATGTAAAATCTTTACCCATAGGATTCAGGGTTCGCCACGTATTGTGGAGGAGGAGGTCTTGGAGGAGCAGTTTAATTCTCCTCAGGGCTGCATAAGGGAGGGAGGAGGTGCCTGTGGACGTGTCCAGGGCGGGGTCGAGCGGGACATTAAAGTCGCCTCCCAGCACCAGCGTCCCCTCCTTGAAGGGTGTCAGTAGGTCCAAAACAGATTTAAAAAAGGGTACTTGGCGCTTGTTTGGTCCGTATAGGTTAGCGAATGTGATCTTTCGGTTGAAATACGATCCTTTTAGAAACAAGAACCTCCCGTCTGGGTCTACTAACGTGTCCGTCAACTGGAAGGGGCAACGTTTGGCTATCAGCGTGGATACCCCTTTAGTCTCAGTTTGTGAGTTCGTAGCATGGTGAACCGTCGGAAAGTGAAAATTGTGCAACTTGGGTGTAGAGTCCGATTTGAAGTGTCTTTCCTGTATAAACACAATGTCGGCTCTAGCCCGATGCATTGCAAGTAGGAGTTGGGCTCGCTTCTCTGGTATATTGAGACCCCTTGCGTTAAGAGAGATAATTTTCAGTCCTGGATCAGTGGGTATCGGAGGCGTGGGCACTCGAGCTGTGGTGGAGTTGGGTGGCTACAAAGATAGGGGGCTCCCAGGAAGGTACCCGGGGTCAGAAGGAGGGTGGGGAGGAGACCGATCAGATGAGTGTCTTGACCGGCGTAGGAGGGGGTAGGGGCGCGTTGAGCGAACGGGGGGTCTTTAACAAGGGTTACAGGTTCTGGCCTGCGGCGGGGGAGAGGTACGAGTATGACCGATTAGGTAGAGGGACTGAGTCCCGTCACCTGATATGGGTGGTGGGTAATCGTAGTGGTGCGGTCGTGTGGGGCGCTCGTCACCGAAATTGGGTGCGAGCACCGGCTCACGTTGCCGCTTGTGGGTTGGTCTGGGCTACACCAGCAGACGACCAGATCAGGGTATAAATAAGTCCGAGTGGTGTGCCACCTCAGAGCGGCACGATAAACACAGTGTGGGGTTCGCTTATCCCCTAGGCTTATGGTCTACGGTGGGTGGGGAGATCTGACAGTCAAGGCGTCCACTTCCCTACAGAGAGAGGAGGGGAGGCCCAGTCGAGTAAACAGAAAACAATAAAAACCGTAACGTTAATAATATAAGAGTATAACAACCTCCCTCTTGCATCCATGTACTGGAGGTTTTGGTGGGATCACTATCGTCCCCCAAATGCCGTCAGGAGGGCCCCTGCCAACAGGGGGGGCGCCTCGGGCTACTGGAAGCCCACTTGGCGAGGTGAGGCGGCATTCCGGTGGAGGGAAGGGGGAGAGGTCTGCAGGGCAACATGCCGTCGTGCATAGAAAAGTCCCTTACCCAAGCACCACGCCATGCGAAGCATAAGTGAACTGGTCCCCTGACGCGGTAGTCCAATGGCGGGACGGAGGTAATCAATAAGCGTGACAATAGTAGGCCAGAATTGTTAACCCCTACTCATACTAATACTCATACTTATCCAGGGGCCAGTGGCCACGACGTGGAGTGCAGAGTCCGGGGTAAGTAGATGTGCAGGCAGGGCAAGCCCCAAGGGCAAGTACAAGTCTGACCGCTTCAAGGTCCGCCGTGTAGTCAGCAGTTCAATGTCCGGGGTGGCTGGATTAATCGAAGCTGTGAGTCTATGAAGTGGGAATCGTGGAGTGTCACATCTCCAGAGAGGCACCCCGACACAAGTATTGCAGAAGCGTGGGCGTACCGCCGGTGGTTCTCTGCAGACAACCAGATGGAAATCGACCGGGTGTTAACCGCTGTTGACGGACCACGATCTTAGGGTTAGAGGTTAGAGAAATCCGGGCATCTGGTCTGGGGCTCATGATCCTTCTGTGATATCCGGCCGTTAGAGAGTGACGGTGGGAGTCAACGCCTACGGGGATAGCGCCGTGTCTGGGTCGGGACTTGTCATTGTTGGTTAGGTTCCCGTCACCTGATAAGCTTGCGTCTCCCAAAACATGACGTGTACATGACGCCGGGAGAGGTGGGGTTACTCGGGTTCTCTTCTGTGTGCAGGATCCTGGCAAGGTGCATTTTGGGAATTGTAGTTCTCAGTCCAATCGGGTCGTGTAGGCTCCCAATCACAACATGGGAAAGACCAATGTCCGTTGCTTAGCGCCAGGAGTGGTCGACAGCCTCGGACTTAGTGTGTGTAGCACAGAAGTCTTCCGGGGGAAGCACATCCAGTCTGAGGCACGGAGAGAAAGCGAAAGACTGTGTATAGTCCAGAGAAATAAAAAGTCAAATCAACATTTTCAACTTACAACCAGGGGGTAGGCGCAGAACAGTCGCCAACAGTGTGTGGGAACGCAGATCTTTAGAGGCCACCTCAACTGGCTAGAAATCTCTCCGGGCCCTCATGGTCCCTGGAGAGGAGAGGGCATCTCGGTCCCTCCTTGAGCCTGTGGCTGTGGCCGGATGGCGGGTGCCCGAGGAGGACCGCTTTCTGTGGGACCGAGCAGGCTGCGTCTCCATTTTGTCTTCCTGGGGTCCATGCCAGCATCCTACCGAGCGGCGATAGATGGCATACCATTCCGGGACCAGTACAGGCTGAATGCCCAGGGTTTCAAAAAAATGTGGTAGATCCTCAGGCACTTTCAATAGCGCAATGCGCCCGTTGCGGGATGCTGACAAGCAGAAAGGGAACTTCCATTTGTAACGGATGTTCTCGGACCGGAGGACATCCAGCAGGGGTTTGAGATCTCGCCTGTGTTTCAGGGTGATACCAGACAGGTCCTGAAACAGCTGAATTGGGGATCCCAGGCGCTGGTCCCTAGCTTGTTTCAAGATTTCCTCTTTTAGCCCAAAGTCAGTCAGACAACATACAATGTCTCTGGGGGGGGTCCGTGTCTCGGCCTCTGGGGCGCAGCGCCCTGTGGATTCTTTCCATAGCAATGGCTGCGTCGGGGGGCGTTTGAGAATTGAATTAAAGATTTTCGTCACCTCTTGTGGAATCCGGTCACCCTCAACGTCTTCTGGTAACCCCTGTACGTGAAGGTTGTGGCATCGTCCCCGGTTTTCCAAGTCCTCCAAGTGGCGGTTAATTTCCCTCATCTGGAGGGTATGATCGTCGATTTTCCGGGTGGAACGCTGGAGGACAAGGTCGTGGTCTTTGAGGGTTTTCTCCGCAGTTGCAACTCTACCGTCCAGCGCTCTCATGTCGAGGCAGATCTCCGCCATGGCCGCCATGAGCGTGTCCTTAATGTCGGTGGCTACTGCCTTCAGATCCAGTATGGTCAGGTGTGGAAGTGGAGACGCGGGTGTCAGAGACATCACCTATTCCCAGGCCGGGATCGGGGCAGGAGCAGGTGGGGTAGCCAAAAGGACAATGTCTTGCCCCTGAGAGGGTGAGGTTTGCGAGCGGTTCGCTCCTTGGCGGGAACCCGCCATGTTTCCCCGGCCGGTCCGGAAAATCTCCGGGATGTGCTGGATGAGCGATTCGTTTTGCTCCCTGGGAGACCGGGATCGGGATGCAGAAGATTGTCTCGATGCTGTTCCCATCTTCAGGCTCTAAAATAGGGGTCAAGTACTGCAGCTAATGGTGAAAATCGCTCTGAGGTGGCAGGAGCTCAGCGATCAGGCAGCCATCTCCTAGTACAGCTCAGCCACGCCCCCCAAAAACAATCATTTTAAAGACCAAAATTCAATTTAATGTTGGAAAATGTCGTTCAGAACCCGGGTCTTGCCCCAGGGAACATGTATCAATGGAAATTTTAATGATGCTTAAAGTGAAAAAAAAAATTCCTTTAAATATTACACCTGCTGGGTGTCTATAGTAGTGGCACGTGTTTAGAAATGTCCCTGCACAACATGAGAGGACTATAAAAAAAAGTAATTAATACTGCTTGCGCACGTGCTGTGTGGCAACAATATGTCAAATATTTTAGCGGTGGTAGGGGGGCCATTATTGTTTTGTGAAAGAAATGTTTTTGAAAAAAGGGCACCCCTCAAACATACTGTAATTGGAGCGCAACAAGAAGCCACGTGCAAAGTATTGCATCAAAAATTGTTATTAGGCGCCCCTGTTAAACAGAGGCACAAAAATTGTGCCTTGGGCACAACACAACACTGCAACCCCTCCCAATAACTCCAATTGGAGCGCAATAAGGAGCCACGTGCAAAGTATTGCATCAAAAATTGTTATTGGGCGCCCCTGTTAAACAGGGGCAGAAAAATTGGGCCTTGGGCACAACACAACACTGCAACCCCTCCCAATAACTCCAATTGGAGCGCAACAAGGAGCCACGTGCAAAGTATTGCATCAAAAATTGTTATTAGGCGCCCCTGTTAAACAGGGGCAGAAAATTGGGCCTTGGGCACAACACAACACTTGCAACCCCTCCCAATAACTCCAATTGGAGCGCAACAAGGAGCCACGTGCAATGTATTGCATCAAAAATTGTTATTAGGCGCCCTTGTTAAACAGGGGCTGAAAAATTGGGCCTTAGGCACTGGTGGCGGAGCCCAGAAACACAACATTTCTTACTAGCTAATAGCAAGAAAAGTGAGGAGGAGAAGGATATTCCATCAACAGCATAAGAGGACAGTCACTCAGCATCAGTATACGCAGTCTAAAAGGGATCCGACATTTCAACAAAAAAATATTATTCAGTAACATCAGCATCAGGTGCTTAGTAGCTGGTGTTGATCCAAGCCTGATTCATTTTGATTCAGTCGTGGAGAGGCGCACCCTGTGATCAGTCACAAAGCCTCCAGCAGCACTGAATGTCCGTTCTGAAAGAACACTGGATGCAGGGCAAGCCAGTAGCTCAATTGCGTACTGTGCAAGCTCTGGCCAGTGATCCATCCTCAAGACCCAGTAAGCCAGAGGATTTTGGTGGGGAAGGTGTCCAAGTCGGATCTTGCCCCTAGGTATTCCCGGACCATGTAAACCAGACGCTGGCGATGGTTGCTGGAACCGGTCAGACCTTGGGGCTGCGGACTAAAAAACTGTCTGAAGGCATCGGTCAGACGGCCACCTTCTCCACCACTCCTTCTGTGACTCACCGAAGCCTCAGCAAGACGTTGTCCAGAGCCAGGTTTTGGTAATCCCCCCGATTCTGGGAACGCATTGCAGAGACCCTTCTGCAAGGCCTCCCGCAGAAGTTTCATCTTCTGCTCCCTCTGCGATGGCAAAATAAGGTCCGCAACCTTACTCTTGTAATGTGGATCAAGGAGAGTTGCCAGCCAGTAATGATCCCTCTCCTTGATAGCACGTACACCAGGATCCTTACGCAGGCTTTGCAGGATCAGGGAGGCCATGCAGCGTAGATTTGCAGAGGCATTCGGGGCACAGTCCTCTGGGTCACTGGGGATGACAGGATCCACAGGCACCTCATCCCAGCCACGTAAAAGTCCATGTGTTTCTTGGGACTGTAAATGATCCCTTGAAGACTGCTGCTGCTGATGCTGAGTGCTAGGCTCCACCTCAATGCTGCTGATACAATCATCCTCCTCCTCCTCCTCCTCTTCCTGTGCGCTAGGTGGGCAAGCAGGCCCACTGTATGGGTAAAGGGGGCCTTGAGAGGTAAGGAAGTCCTCCTCTTCCTCCCTCTGTTCTGCCTTAAGGCCCCTGTCCATTATTCTACGTAGCGTGTACTCCAACATGTGAATAAGAGGGACAGTCTCACTGATGCATGCACTGTCACTGCTCACCATTCTTGTGGCCTCCTCAAATGGTGACAGGACAGTGCATGCATCCCTGATAAAGGCCCACTGGCGTGTGGAAAAAAAACTAGCTCCCCTGACCCAGTTCTGCTGCCATATTGGCACAGGTACTCATTGATGGCCCGCTGCTGCGTGTGCAGCCGCTGCAGCATGGCCAAAGTAGAGTTCCATCTGGTGGGCATGTCACAAATTAGGCGGTTCTTGGGCAGGTTGTATTCCCTTTGGAGGTCAGTCAGCCGAGCAGTGGCATTATATGACCTCCGGAAATGCACACTGACTTTCCTGGCCTGCTTCAGGACATCCTGTAAGCCCGGGTACCTGCCCAAGAACCGCTGCACCACCAAATTCAAATTCGTCCCTGTCCATGGCTGCTGGACCATGAGTCAGTGGTAAGATGCACCTTACCACTGACCGCCCTGTCCAGCAAGGCATGGACATTGCCTTCCACATGCCGGTAGAGAGCCGGAATCGCCTTCCGTGAGAAAAAGTGGCGTTTTGGTACTTGCCACTGAGGTACTGCACATTGCACAAACTCACGGAAGGGGGCAGAATCCACCAACTGAAAAGGTAGCAGTTGAAGTGCTAGCAATTTTGCTAAGCTAGCATTCAACTGCTGGGCATGTGGATGGCTGGGATTGTACTTCTTTCGGCTCTGCAGCAGCTGGGGCAGGGAAATTTGCCTGGCACTATCAGTAGATTGACCGCTACTACTAGCTTGTGACACACCTATTTCTACACCTTCACTGCAGGCTTCAGAGAGGACTGGAGGTCTAGTGGGGTTGGAGGTCCCAGAAGGGCAAGGGGGGGTACGCTTTTGTCTTTGGTGTGGGTCTTTCTGGTGTGCTTGCCAACGAGCTGCATGGCAGGTCGACATATGTCTGGACAAGCATGTGGTACCCAGGCAGTTGATGTTTTGGCCACGCGTGATACACTTGCGACATATGTTGCAAATAGCAAAGGTACGAACTTGTGGACATGTTTCAAAAAAGGTACACCAAAGAACTTTTGCTGTACCGGTCAGACACAGCAGCGCCATGCACAAGCGCCGTAGATGTGTGCTGTAATGCAGTTGGTGTGCCCTTAAGCTGACCCCTGGAGGACATCCTGCCTCTTTGGAGATGTGCCTGTGCCTCGTCCTCCTCCTCCTCTTCCTCCTCCTCCTCTCTCCTATCAGGCACCCAGGTAGAGTCAGTGACCTCATCATCCCCTCCCTCCTCATCACTGTCAAAAACCTGGCAGTATGCTCCAGCTGGGTGAACATCACTGCCAGATTTCTGTCCCTCTCGGCCATCCCCTGATCGCCTGTCTTTATAGGCAAAAAACACCGCAAACGTGAAACGTGCAGTATGATCGCCTGTCTTTATGGGCAAAAAACACCGCAAGTATGAAACGTGCAGTATGATCGCCTGTCTTTATGGGCAACAAACACAGCAAACGTGCAACGTGCAGTATGATCTACTGTGTTTATGGCCAAACACACCGCAAACGTGAAACGTGCAGTATGATCGCCTGTCTTTATGGGAAAAAACACAGCAAACGTGCAACGTGCAGTATGATCGCCTGTCTTTATGGGCAAAAAACACCGCAAACGTGCAACGTGCAGTATGATCGTCTTTATGGGCAAAGACACAGCAAACGTGCAACGTGCAGTATGATCGCCTGTCTTTATGGGCAAAAAACACCGCAAACGTGCAACGTGCAGTATGATCGTCTTTATGGGCAAAGACACAGCAAACGTGCAACGTGCAGTATGGTCGCCTGTCTTAATGGGCAAAAAACACCGCAAACATGCAACGTGCAGTATGATCACCTGTCTGTCTTTATGAACAAAACAAAATAAAGTTGCGCTGCTGAAATGTGAAGAAAAAAAGAAGCAGCCAGCACTAACAGTGAAACACCCTGTGAGTACACAATAAAAGAAAAATAAGTGCAGCGCTAGTGGGCATGGGATTGCATGAAACAATATAGACCAATCCCATTTACATGGGTAACATTATAATGATGTAGTCCAAAAACAAGAAAATATATAAAGGGTGGTAAAACCCTATATGCAAACAGGTGAAGTGAAAATAACAAAACAAGTCCTTCAAATCAAAGCAGGCAAGTCTTCATATGGAGCACTCCTGTCCACCGCTCCTGTGTTAATGGAGAGACTGATGGTGTCCGTGGTCAGCACGGATGGGCATACAGGTAAACCAAACAGATATATAAAAAAAGATGGGTACTCTTACCACAAATGTTGGACACATATGCCAAGAGCAATGTGTCAGATGCGCGTGTAAGAGCTCCTCAGATGGACGGCTCTATAGGGAGTGATGATTCAAAAGGTTGTGGATCTTTCCCAGGAATCATAGGGTCCAAGATGGAGAGTAGTTCCAAGATTTCAGATGGAGTAACACTTGTATGTATCCAAAAAAAGAGAAAAACTCCACATGGTGTAGTTTGTTTTAAGAAAGGTAAGCCTTTATTAGGCTGATAAATGGTAAAACAATAAAAGCAGAAATAAAAATGTAGATGCCAGTACTCTGGAGAAGATCTGGCACACGTGATCACATGTGTATAAAAGCGCGTGGTAGTTGGGTATAAGGAAGCTATGTACCCGACATGTTTCGAGCTAATGCTCATCGACAGGGGCATGGCTCCTTCGCCCACTCCACGCCATATATATAATGAAAGGGACAGTTCACTGTGTCCAAAAGCAGCTGCAATCAATTCATTAGAATTAACCATACTGATTAACTACGCCCACTGGTGTCTGCAGACAACAGCTATAGTTAGGCTTGTCCAGCGGTGTGATGAACCCATTGTGTGCATTCATTGGTCAAAATGAGTGGGAGTGACCTGACTAATACGGATCATGAGAAGTGGCCATTGCGTCAGGCAAAACATCAGCCTATGGGAGATCTACTACGAGTGTGTGTTAATGCGTCCCTACGTGGGGATGCGACGCGATGCGTCATCAGCCTGAGTAGCCTGTGGAAACTAGACAGGGAGGCGTGAACGAGGAGACGTACGTCCGCGCGACTCCACGACGCGATGAATAAACAACACAGCAACACGACGCAATACGTCACCATCACGTCCCCGCGTGAGGGCGCGACGCGGTGCGTCATCAAACGGTGCGACCTATAGGAAATAGGAAGAGGGATGTGAACAGTGGTTGACGTGCGTGGAGAGGCGTGCGTCAGCGTGGCAACCCGACGCGATGACGGAACAAAGCGACGAGTTGTTCAATTCGCTCAAATTATGACTCTATATTGGAAAGGCAATTTGAGCGAGCAAATAAACAGGGGGACCCGCGTTCAATATACCTCAATGACCCAAAAAGTCATGAGAGAAAAAAAATGGATGTTTAATCATGTGCTTCAAAGAAGGTGGACGTATGTGATCCGATGACATTACTAGGGGAATGAGCATGTGTATTCGGATCCTGTTAATGGAATGTGTGTATATAAAAATGACATGTTATACTGCATCTATGGGTAATTAACCCATGATTAGGGCAATATTATTAGGTCAAGCTGTAAATCATGTTTAATGAGCAAAAAGAATAAAAAATTTGGTGTGTGGCAGAAATACTCCACATGTTAGGCCCATTGATAATAGGAGGGTCGAATCATTCCCATCAATAACTCAGAATTTATCAATTGCAGTGCGTGACACAGTCAATTGTCAATATCAGGTCTTAACACACATTTAGGAGATACATAAAACAAGTACATAGATATACATGAATTATACATATAATCTCAACTCCACAAACTTATGTACAAAAACACAGTGGAAAAAATATTAATCAAGTCCACTGAGATCAGGTAATATTAAGATCTGTTAATAAAAGCGTTAATGTCCCACTCTATATTTAACCCATGAGGTGAGAAGCAGCGAAGCTGGTATATCCAGAACATTTCTAGTTGGGATACTCCTCTAACCCTTGATTCACCTCTCCAGTGAGGGGTGAATTTATCTATGACCTGAAAGCTGGTTCCTGTAGGGTTTTTATTATGGCATTCCAAGTAGTGTTTAGGCACACTGTGATTAGTTTTGCCTTTCCTGATACGAGTGATGTGTTCATTCACTCTAATTGCAAAGGTACGTATGGTCCTGCCTACATACTGTTTCTTACATGGACATGTAAGAAGATAGACTATGTATTTAGTGTGGCAGGTGACAAAAGATTTGATCTGGTAGGTGGTGGCCGTTACAGTTGAGGTGAAGTTATATATCTTTCTATTTGTTAAAGTGTTAAGCAAACAGACATTGCATGTTCTACAGGCATGGAAGCCTTTCACTTCCGGAAAAAACAAGGGTTTAGTCGGAGGGTCTGACACGTTAGGGGCTAACTGGTTTCTCAAAGACTTTGCCCCTCTGAATATTACACTCGATTTATCAGGTAATGCCGGGCCCAAAAGGGGGTCACATTGGAGCACATTCCAGTGACGATTTAAAATCCCTTTTAGCTGTTTGTGTTGTACAGAGTATTGAGTAATAAAGGCCCATTTGAACTTATTATCAGGCGTTCGTTTCAGCTTTTCCTTAATAATAGATGCCCTATCAAGGTTGGAGACCCGTTCTATATCACTGTCAATGGCTGTGGGTAGATATCCTTTCTCAAGGAATCTAAGCCTGAGTGTTTGTGCTTGTGTATGGAAATCAGCTATGTCTGTGCAATTCCTCCTGATCCGAAGTAGCTGGCTATAGGGGACAGATCTAAGCCAAGAACTGTGATGGCAACTGTCGGTGGAGATGTAGCCATTCCTGTCAGTTGGTTTAAAGAATGTTTTCGTCACAAACTGATTGTCTTTTACTGAAATCTCCAAATCAAGAAAGTGAATGCTGTGAGTACTTAAATCGTAGGTTAAAATAATACCCATCTCATTGTCATTGAGAGTCACCATGAAGTCATGGAGAGATTCCTCATCTCCCTGCCATAGGAGGAGGATGTCGTCTATATATCTTGCCCACAGCATCACCTCAGGTCGCTGTAGGGCATAGACGACATCCTCCTCCCACTGAGCCATATAGAGATTCGCCAAACTAGGGGCAAACTTGGCCCCCATGGCGACACCTCTTGTTTGAAGGAAGAATTTTTCATTATACCAAAAGTAATTACTCTGGGTCGCAAATCGCAACAAGTCCATAATGAACTGTTGTTGGATCTTAGGGATTAAATCACTAGTGGATAGATAACGTTCCACTGCTTGAAAACCCAAATTGTGCGGAATGCACGTGTATAACGATGTTACATCCGCAGTTACCAGAATACATCCACTTTGGTAGTCTATGGATTGTAGTCTGCGTAAGGTGTCACCCGTGTCCTTTAAAAAGGAGGGGACCCGTTGTACCAAAGGCTGGAGATAGAAATCAATGTATCTACCAATTCTGGATGTGACAGAGTTGATTCCACTTACAATTGGGCGGCCAGGAGGGTTTGTGATGTTCTTATGAATTTTCGGAAGATAGTATATGACAGGTATGCGAGGTACAACGGGTACCAAGTATTCTTTTTCTTTTTTATCTATAATCCCATCCGAGAAACCTTTATTTATTAGGCCCAACAGTCCAAGTTTGATGTCAGGATGATCGTATGTGCGTTTTTTGGGCAAGGTTTCTAGATCTTTGAGAACTAGGTCTCTAAAGACCTTAATTGATGAAGAGGTAGTATTGGATGGGTTAAATAGGGAGGGATTAGACAGACCTGAATGAATGGGTGCTCCAGGTGGATTTACAATTTGTTTAGATTGGCTTGGGTTTGATAGGAAAAATCTTTGAATGTTTAACTTACGAACACATTTTTGAACATCGACAAAGGTGTCGAACTTGTTCAACTGCTTAGAGGGGGCAAATTTTAGTCCCTTATCCAAGGTTCTAATTTCTGCCTCTGAAAATTCTCCTTTACTAAGGTTAAAAATGCCATTGGCATCTAAGGTTTGCTTCTTTTTCCTGGTGCGCCTCCCCCCTCTAGTGCCTCGTTTCCGTCTGCACATCTTTTGATACTCATGGGGACCCTGGGAAAATCCCCACTCTGGGAAGGCATAGGTCGTGAATGGTTGTATGAATAGGGGGATCTATTGTATTGGTCATACTCTTTTTCTATGTAGGAGTGATGTCTAGTGTTCTCATCATTAAAATGAGCATCTCGTAATGGTGAAAACCTGTTGTACGTACGAACCGGGGTGCGATTATGGTAGTGATGTTCATGATGATAACCATACCATTTGTCCCTTGAATCAGGCGGGGACCTATCACGAGTGGGGGCATCTCGGGGGGATCTGTCCCTCCTATAGTGAGTATTGTCACCCCCATGATAGTCTGTATAACTATGATTGTCATTTGATGTGTGGTATGGCCCCCTC
Organism: Rana kukunoris; assembly: GCA_029574335.1. NCBI lineage: Eukaryota > Metazoa > Chordata > Amphibia > Anura > Ranidae > Rana > Rana kukunoris. The sequence continues at coordinate 284,744,041 of CM056052.1, forward strand.
CCTCTACCCCTCCCACCTCTACCTCTAGAGTTACCTCTAGATGTATTTCCTGAAAAGGTCTTTTTAGAAGTGGAGGGTATATCAGGTTTTTTGGGGATGAGGGGCAGAGGAGTTGGTAATAGAGTCCTGGGTGTAGGACCTGTACCCGTTGGGATTGTCGTATCCATTTGACTGGAAGTCGTATCACCTGGTGGTACTAAGGTGTCTTTTTTTTGCCAAGTAAAAATTACTCCTGTTTTATAATCATTGGTGTCTCTGTTATACTTTTTTTGTTTTTTAAAACGTTGATCACGTTCCTCCTTTTCCAGTGAAGACTGTAAATTGGAGGAAAGTGTTAAGTATTCAGAGGTTGATTTGTGCGGGCGTAATAGATCATGAAGTGTCTTGATCTCTTGGTCTATGGTAAGTAGTTTTGCCTTTTTTTTTGGTCATAAGAAAAGTCAAAAGATTAAGCCCTGCCTCATTAAAAAAATGTGACCAGGCCTGTAATTCAGTTTCACCTTGGTGTGGATGAACATCCCACCTTAAGCCTCTCGGGACCAGTCCTTCTTTGTGGTACTGGTCAAGAAAGACAATATCCCACTGTAGGTGTATTTCTGTGGTCATGAGATTTTTTAATCAAAAAACACCGCAAACGTGCAACGTGCAGTATGATCGCCTGTCTTTATGGGCAAAAAACACTGCAAACGTGCAACGTGCAGTATGATCGCCTGTCTTTATGGGCAAAAAACACCGCAAATGTGCAACGTGCAGTAAGATCGCCTGTCTTTATGGGCAAAGATATAGCAAACGTGCAACGTGCAGTATGATCGCCTGTCTTTATGGGCAAAAAACATCGCAAACGTGCAACGTGCAGTATGATCGCCTGTCTGTCTTTATGGGCAAAAAACACCGCAAACATGCAACGTGCAGTATGATCGCCTGTCTTTATAGGCAAAAACACCACAAACGTGAAACGTGCAGTATGATCACCTGTCTCTATGGGCAAAAAACACCGCAAACGTGCAATGTGCAGTATGATCGCCTGTCTTTATGGGCAAAGACACAGCAAACGTGCAACGTGCAGTATGATCGCCTGTCTTTATGGGCAAAAAACACCGCAAACGTGCAACGTGCAGTATGATCGCCTGTCTTTATGGGCAAAAAACACCGCAAACGTGCAACGTGGAGTATGATCGCCTGTCTTTATGGGCAAAGACACAGCAAACGTGCAACGAGCAGTATGATCACCTGTCTTTATTGGCAAAAAACACCGCAAACGTGCAACGTACAGTATGATCTACTGTGTTTATGGCCAAACACACCGCAAACGTGAAACGTGCAGTATGATCGCCTGTCTTTATGGGCAAAAAACACCGCAAATATGAAACGTGCAGTATGATCGCCGTTCTTTATTGCCAAACACACCGCAAACGTGAATCGTGCAGCATGATCGCCTGTCTTTATGGGCAAAAAACACCACAAACGTGCAACATGCAGTATGAACGCCTGTCTTTATGGGCAAAAAACACCGCAAACGTGCAACATGCAGTATGATTGCCTGTCTTTATGGGCAAAGACACAGCAAACGTGCAACGTGCAGTATGATCGCCTGTCTTTATGGGCAAAAAACACCGCAAACGTGAAACGTGCAGTATGATCGCCTGTCTTTATGGCGAAACACACCGCAAACGTGAATCGTGCAGTATGATCGCCTGTCTTTATGGGCAAAAAATACCACAAACGTGCAACGTGCAGTATGATCGCCTGTCTTTATGGGGAAAAAACACCGCAAACGTGCAACGTGCAGTATGATCGCCTGTCTTTATGGGCAAAGACACAGCAAACTTATAGCACAGCACAATCTCCTGCCTAACAAAAACTAATAGCAGATCTAGCTAAGCTATACAGTGTATAAATATATGTACAACTCCAAAGGATGTATATATATTCTATACACACTGTAAAATCAACTATACTGACTACTAGCCTTCCTACTCTATCTATCTATCTATCTATCTATCTGAAAAGACACTGTGAGGTAGATTCACATAGAGATACGACGGTGTATCTACTGATACACTGACGCGCCTGATTTAAATAGTAAACTCCCCCTAGCCGCGGAATTTGCATTCCGCCGGGGGATTTACGATCCGCCAGGGCAACTTACGAGGCAAGTGCTTTCTGAATACAGCACTTGCCTCAAAAACTGGCGCTGGCGGATCGTAAATAAGATAGATCACGCAGATCAAAAGATCCGCTGATCTATGTGAATCTACCCCTGTTTATCTATCTATCTATCTCTCTCTAACTCACTGTCTGTCAAACTTGACTGTAAGGCAAGCCAGAACACACTACAAGAGGCCGCCCAGGAGGCGGCCTTTTATAGTGTGGGGCGTGTGCTAAAGCCCTGAGCCCTAATTGGCCAAAGCACCCAGGCTTTGGTCAATTAGGTCTCTTCGTTTTTGGGAGCTGTGATTGGCCAAGCATGTGGGGTCATGGTGCATGCTTGGCCAATCATCAGTGCGCAACGCCGCAGTAAATTATGGGCCGTTGCGCGTCATTCGAATTAGGCGTGAATGACCCGTTTTGTTTGTTTTCGACGAACGATCGAACGGGCAATGTTCAATGCGAACATGTGTTCGCATCGAATGCAAAGCTCATCCCTAGTGTACACACGATCAAACCAAAATCCCCGCGGACAGACAGCACGCTGACGTGGCGGTGACGTTGACGCCGCCACATCAGCAAACCAGGAAGTAAAATGCTTCTACATTGTCTATATACCTGTTAGGGAGTTTCAGTGTTATGTGACATTCATTGTACAAGGGGCATGGGGGGCTGGGCACTACCATGTAGGACATGTAACATGGATAGATAACGTTCCACTGCTTGAAAACCCAAATTGTGCGGAATGCACGTGTATAACGATGTTACATCCGCAGTTACCAGAATACATCCACTTTGGTAGTCTATGGATTGTAGTCTGCGTAAGGTGTCACCCGTGTCCTTTAAAAAGGAGGGGACCCGTTGTACCAAAGGCTGGAGATAGAAATCAATGTATCTACCAATTCTGGATGTGACAGAGTTGATTCCACTTACAATTGGGCGGCCAGGAGGGTTTGTGATGTTCTTATGAATTTTCGGAAGATAGTATATGACAGGTATGCGAGGTACAACGGGTACCAAGTATTCTTTTTCTTTTTTATCTATAATCCCATCCGAGAAACCTTTATTTATTAGGCCCAACAGTCCAAGTTTGATGTCAGGATGATCGTATGTGCGTTTTTTGGGCAAGGTTTCTAGATCTTTGAGAACTAGGTCTCTAAAGACCTTAATTGATGAAGAGGTAGTATTGGATGGGTTAAATAGGGAGGGATTAGACAGACCTGAATGAATGGGTGCTCCAGGTGGATTTACAATTTGTTTAGATTGGCTTGGGTTTGATAGGAAAAATCTTTGAATGTTTAACTTACGAACACATTTTTGAACATCGACAAAGGTGTCGAACTTGTTCAACTGCTTAGAGGGGGCAAATTTTAGTCCCTTATCCAAGGTTCTAATTTCTGCCTCTGAAAATTCTCCTTTACTAAGGTTAAAAATGCCATTGGCATCTAAGGTTTGCTTCTTTTTCCTGGTGCGCCTCCCCCCTCTAGTGCCTCGTTTCCGTCTGCACATCTTTTGATACTCATGGGGACCCTGGGAAAATCCCCACTCTGGGAAGGCATAGGTCGTGAATGGTTGTATGAATAGGGGGATCTATTGTATTGGTCATACTCTTTTTCTATGTAGGAGTGATGTCTAGTGTTCTCATCATTAAAATGAGCATCTCGTAATGGTGAAAACCTGTTGTACGTACGAACCGGGGTGCGATTATGGTAGTGATGTTCATGATGATAACCATACCATTTGTCCCTTGAATCAGGCGGGGACCTATCACGAGTGGGGGCATCTCGGGGGGATCTGTCCCTCCTATAGTGAGTATTGTCACCCCCATGATAGTCTGTATAACTATGATTATCATTTGATGTGTGGTATGGCCCCCTCCCTCTACCCCTCCCACCTCTACCTCTAGAGTTACCTCTAGATGTATTTCCTGAAAAGGTCTTTTTAGAAGTGGAGGGTATATCAGGTTTTTTGGGGATGAGGGGCAGAGGAGTTGGTAATAGAGTCCTGGGTGTAGGACCTGTACCCGTTGGGATTGTCGTATCCATTTGACTGGAAGTCGTATCACCTGGTGGTACTAAGGTGTCTTTTTTTTGCCAAGTAAAAATTACTCCTGTTTTATAATCATTGGTGTCTCTGTTATACTTTTTTTTTGTTTTTTAAAACGTTGATCACGTTCCTCCTTTTCCAGTGAAGACTGTAAATTGGAGGAAAGTGTTAAGTATTCAGAGGTTGATTTGTGCGGGCGTAATAGATCATGAAGTGTCTTGATCTCTTGGTCTATGGTAAGTAGTTTTGCCTTTTTTTTTGGTCATAAGAAAAGTCAAAAGATTAAGCCCTGCCTCATTAAAAAAATGTGACCAGGCCTGTAATTCAGTTTCACCTTGGTGTGGATGAACATCCCACCTTAAGCCTCTCGGGACCAGTCCTTCTTTGTGGTACTGGTCAAGAAAGACAATATCCCACTGTAGGTGTATTTCTGTGGTCATGAGATTTTTTAATCAAAAAACACCGCAAACGTGCAACGTGCAGTATGATCGCCTGTCTTTATGGGCAAAAAACACTGCAAACGTGCAACGTGCAGTATGATCGCCTGTCTTTATGGGCAAAAAACACCGCAAATGTGCAACGTGCAGTAAGATCGCCTGTCTTTATGGGCAAAGATATAGCAAACGTGCAACGTGCAGTATGATCGCCTGTCTTTATGGGCAAAAAACATCGCAAACGTGCAACGTGCAGTATGATCGCCTGTCTGTCTTTATGGGCAAAAAACACCGCAAACATGCAACGTGCAGTATGATCGCCTGTCTTTATAGGCAAAAACACCACAAACGTGAAACGTGCAGTATGATCACCTGTCTCTATGGGCAAAAAACACCGCAAACGTGCAATGTGCAGTATGATCGCCTGTCTTTATGGGCAAAGACACAGCAAACGTGCAACGTGCAGTATGATCGCCTGTCTTTATGGGCAAAAAACACCGCAAACGTGCAACGTGCAGTATGATCGCCTGTCTTTATGGGCAAAAAACACCGCAAACGTGCAACGTGGAGTATGATCGCCTGTCTTTATGGGCAAAGACACAGCAAACGTGCAACGAGCAGTATGATCACCTGTCTTTATTGGCAAAAAACACCGCCGTGCAAACGCAACAGTACAGATCTACTGTGTTTATGGCTGTGTTTATGGCCAAACACACCGCAAACGTGAAACGTGCAGTATGATCGCCTGTCTTTATGGGCAAAAAACACCGCAAATATGAAACGTGCAGTATGATCGCCGTTCTTTATTGCCAAACACACCGCAAACGTGAATCGTGCAGCATGATCGCCTGTCTTTATGGGCAAAAAACACCACAAACGTGCAACATGCAGTATGAACGCCTGTCTTTATGGGCAAAAAACACCGCAAACGTGCAACATGCAGTATGATTGCCTGTCTTTATGGGCAAAGACACAGCAAACGTGCAACGTGCAGTATGATCGCCTGTCTTTATGGGCAAAAAACACCGCAAACGTGAAACGTGCAGTATGATCGCCTGTCTTTATGGCGAAACACACCGCAAACGTGAATCGTGCAGTATGATCGCCTGTCTTTATGGGCAAAAAATACCACAAACGTGCAACGTGCAGTATGATCGCCTGTCTTTATGGGGAAAAAACACCGCAAACGTGCAACGTGCAGTATGATCGCCTGTCTTTATGGGCAAAGACACAGCAAACTTATAGCACAGCACAATCTCCTGCCTAACAAAAACTAATAGCAGATCTAGCTAAGCTATACAGTGTATAAAATATATGTACAACTCCAAAGGATGTATATATATTCTATACACACTGTAAAATCAACTATACTGACTACTAGCCTTCCTACTCTATCTATCTATCTATCTATCTATCTGAAAAGACACTGTGAGGTAGATTCACATAGAGATACGACGGTGTATCTACTGATACACTGACGCGCCTGATTTAAATAGTAAACTCCCCCTAGCCGCGGAATTTGCATTCCGCCGGGGGATTTACGATCCGCCAGGGCAACTTACGAGGCAAGTGCTTTCTGAATACAGCACTTGCCTCAAAAACTGGCGCTGGCGGATCGTAAATAAGATAGATCACGCAGATCAAAAGATCCGCTGATCTATGTGAATCTACCCCTGTTTATCTATCTATCTATCTCTCTCTAACTCACTGTCTGTCAAACTTGACTGTAAGGCAAGCCAGAACACACTACAAGAGGCCGCCCAGGAGGCGGCCTTTTATAGTGTGGGGCGTGTGCTAAAGCCCTGAGCCCTAATTGGCCAAAGCACCCAGGCTTTGGTCAATTAGGTCTCTTCGTTTTTGGGAGCTGTGATTGGCCAAGCATGTGGGGTCATGGTGCATGCTTGGCCAATCATCAGTGCGCAACGCCGCAGTAAATTATGGGCCGTTGCGCGTCATTCGAATTAGGCGTGAATGACCCGTTTTGTTTGTTTTCGACGAACGATCGAACGGGCAATGTTCAATGCGAACATGTGTTCGCATCGAATGCAAAGCTCATCCCTAGTGTACACACGATCAAACCAAAATCCCCGCGGACAGACAGCACGCTGACGTGGCGGTGACGTTGACGCCGCCACATCAGCAAACCAGGAAGTAAAATGCTTCTACATTGTCTATATACCTGTTAGGGAGTTTCAGTGTTATGTGACATTCATTGTACAAGGGGCATGGGGGGCTGGGCACTACCATGTAGGACATGTAACAAAAAAAATCAATAAATTCTGCTCAGCAGAGAAGGAGGACCTCTATTTTTTACAACTTTGGCAATTCAATATACATGCTTGGTAGGTGCCCTAAACACGTGTTAAAATCTGGCTAACCTAGCTACATGCTCAAGAATGATCACAAATCCTCACTCATCACCAATTGGGGGGCTTTGATATCCAGCATTCAGGTACTGTTCTCTTCTTCATTTTACCTATTTAAAGGGGTTGTAAAGCTACCAGCTGAAAAGGCAGCAGTTGGAGTGCTAGCAATTTAGTCAAGCTAGCATTCAGCCGCTGGACATGTGGATTCACCGTTTTAGCAACTGGGGTAGGGAAATTTGCCTGCTACAATCGGACATTGGTGTAGCGATAGCAGATTGCTCGCAAGTACTTGGCACACCTCTCAGTGCAGGTTTCTAAAAGAGAACTGAAGGTATAGTGGGGTTGGAGATCCCAGCTGATGAGGAGCAAGGAGAGGTCTGCCTTGATCTTTGGTGTGGGTCTTTTAAGTATGCTTGCCAACGGACTACATGGTGCGATCTGCAGCACATGTCTCAAAAAAGGCGCACACCAAAGAACTTTTGGAAAAACGTGCAGAGTCAGCAGCACCCTGCAAATGCGGAGCACTGCAGTGTGATGCAGTCAGTTGCTGCCCCTAAGCTGGCCCTTGGAGGGCATTCTGCCTTGTTTGAAATGTGCCTCCTCCTCCTTTCTCCTATCAGGCACCCACATAGAGTCTGTGACCTCATCATCCCCTCCCTCCTCGTCACTCTAGCAAACCTGACAGTATTCTGCAGCTGGGGGAACATGACTGTCAGTTTCTTGTCCTTCTTGGGCACCCCCTCTCTCTGGGCTCACGTTACTACCTTCCTCAAGCTGGGTATCATCATTGGAGCCTTCAAAATACTGCGGATCCTCCTGCAGCATGTACCCAACACTGTGGTCAAACAGTGCATGATGGTGGGGCTAGGGAAGGAGTAACTGATGACCTGGAGCCAATGGAATAGGCCGCTTTGGCAGCCAAGGTACTCTGAGCCGGGGTGACAGAGAATGAGGAGGATGAGGACGGCTTGGTCATCCACTCTACCAACTCTTCTGCATGTTGTGGCTCCATGGCCACATGCTGAGGATGCACTGTGTCCACAACCAGCACTTTTGGCTGTAGACACAGAGCCTGCTTGCTCTCTTTTAGTGGCTTGTGAGCATATGCCTGTCCTTGTTGGCCTTCCAGACATACTGTATTTGATGTATTTGTAATTTATTTGAATAGGTACGCCAGGAATGGCCTGCAGTCAGGTATAGCCTTGGCTAGACTAGAATGCAGTGGATATATGTGTAGGAGACAGTATATATTTTATTCACTGCAGATCACTGAATCACCTGCCTGCCTGAAAGTGTATTTGAATAGGTACACCAGGAATGGCCTGCAGTGAGATGTAGCTGCATGGGATATAGTGTATATATATATATATATATATATATATATATATATATATATATATATATATATATATATATATATATACAGTGATTTAAGTGGGCCAAAAGAGGTGCCGGTACTCTATTAGGTGCCGGTGAACCCCCCCCCCCCCCCCCCCGGGGGGGAACGTTTTTTTTTTTTTTTCGCCCCCCCCCCGGCGCTAGCGCATGACCACATACGCCCAATCACAGGGAGCCATGCCATCAAATGCAGCCACTGTGTCATCAATTGTCACCACTGTGCCATGCCATCAAACGCAGCCACTGTGTCATGCCATCAAATGCAGCCACTGTACCATCAATTGTCACCACTGTGCCATGCCAACAAACGCAACCACTGTGCCATCAATTGTCACCACTGTGCCATGCCAAACGCAACCACTGTGCCATGCCATCAAATGCAGCCACTGTGCCATCAATTGTCACCACTGTGCCATGCCAAACGCAACCACTGTGCCATGCCATCAAATGCAGCCACTGTGCCATCAATTGTCACCACTGTGCCATGCCAACAAACGCAACCACTGTGCCATGCCATCAAATGCAGTCACTGTACCATGCCATCAATTGTCACCACTGTGCCATCAATCGTCACCACTGTGCCACCAATTGTCACCACTGTGCCACCAATTGTCACTGTCCAGACATCTATCCACCTCGGAGCTTTATATTATAACCTGCTGGGACTTGTAGTTCTCCATCGTCTCCCTGGGGCTCAGGTGCATGCGATCCACCATCTTTGTTTAGTTTTTCTTACTGCTGGGACTTGTAGTCCCATAGATGGTGGATCGCATGCACCTGAGCCCCAGGAGATGGAGAACTACAAGTCCCAGCAGGTTATAATATAAGGCTCCGAGATGGATGGGTGTCCGGACATCCATCCACCTCGGAGCCTTATATTATAACCTGCTGGGACTTGTAGTTCTCCATCTTCTCCTGGGGCTCAGGTGCATGCAATCCACACCCATCCACCTCAGAGCCTTATTGTATGTATAACCTGCTGGTACTTGTAGTTCTCCAATCTCCATGAGCCCCAGGAGAAGATGGAGAACTACAAGTCCCAGCAGTCTTACTAAAATGACAGGCTCTGAGGTGGATAGGTGGGGATCAGGCAGTGCACCCCTTTAGATTTACACCGACCCCCCTTCTCTCTCTCCCCTGTGGTACAGGAGAGTGTTTTGCTTACCTTGCTGGAGATGGAGAAACTTGCCGCCACGCTGTAAACACATGTTCCAACTTCCAGGCCAATCAGCGCAGCACAGAGGTACAGCGCCTCCCAATTCCACCTTACATTTTTTATTATATATTTCTTTTTGCATAGTTCCCATTTTTATTGACAAAACAAACGTCCAATTTATTTGACATTATTAACCACCTACTTACCTGCAGTATAGTAATGATTGGACGTGTGAAATACAGACGTTCTGTTTAATTGTAATTCTCACAAGGTTATTGAGTCTACTAAGAAATTATCTTAAAAATTTCTGAGGTCGTCCTCTGTGTAAATAGATCATTTTATAGATCATTTTCCTATAAGGAAGAGTGATGTTCACCTCTCTCTTCCATTCCTCTAGGGTCGGGGCCCTTTCCCTCATCCAAGCCTTAGCTATCAATTTCCTGGCCATAAACAGTGTTTCGGAAATAAAAATGGTCTGGTATTTGTCTGCCTCTACATCTGGTAGTAGTCCCAGGAGACATAACTTTGGGTCCATGCCCACCGGGGAACCCATGTTGTCATGGAGAAATCGGGTCACTTGTAACCAATAGGCCTGTATGTCCGGGCAGTGCCATATTAAGTGAAAAAAGGAGCCCTCGGTTGCCGCACATCTTGGGCAGAGCTGTCAGCCTGTCTGAAAGTTTAGGGGATGACGTCGTAACACCCTCCAGTATCTCTCCCTAGTCTGTGTCGTCTATTTGTCCCAAGTCCTGCTCCAATGCCCCTTTAGCCGTCTGTGTAATCCTACCAACCCTGTGCTGTCGGACAGTGAAATACAAGTTGGAAGTAAGTTTGGCAGCGGCTGCACCGAAAATAACGTTCAGTACTTGTGGGCCTCTGAGGTCTAACGCGGACACGCCGATCTGCGATTTAAGCGCATGTCTCAGCTGCAAGTATCTAAACAGAAATTGCGAAGGGAGGGAGAATTCCTCCCTAAGAATTGCAAAGGACTTGGGGCCGGCAGTGGTCAGTACCTGTGACAAATATACTATTCCGTATGCTGCCCAGAGTCCCGGATTAGGCACCGTGCTTAGTTCAGATAAATCTCCATTACACCACAACGGAGTGTGGGAGTGCAGGCATATCCTATCTTACTTTTTGAGGGCTATGTCCCATATTTTATGATGGTGTTGTAGCATGTCTGCGCTAAAGCGCGAGGTCTTACATCCTCCGTGCCCTTTTCTAAAGATTGCCTGCGTAGGGGTATGTAGGTGACTGCCTGGTTTGTTACACACTAATGATCTATACCTCTGTGCCTCTGATGTATTAAAGTAGTAGACATGAGACAGTTGCGAAGCAACATAGTAGTCTTGCAGATCTGGTAAGGAACAACCCCCCTCCAGTGTAGAATTCTTAAGGACGTGCCAAGCCATTTTATGCCTACCCGAGCCCCAAACAAAGGAATTCAAAATCGCTTCCATCTGCTTAAACACCTTTAATGTTATGTAGAGTGGAGCGTGCCATGTCAGGTACAAAATTTTAGGCAGTATGATCATTTTGACCAAGTTAATTCTACCCATAACCCCCAGGGGCAACTTGGCCCACGCCTGAGTCCTAGCTTTAATGACGGCAAACAAGGGTTCTATATTTAGAGAGATGTAGTCTCTGAGGTTTCTTGTAACCCGCACCCCTAGATATTTAATTTCTGCCACTCTCTGTAAAGGTAATTCTGAAGACATCTCCGGGGGGGAAGTGGTCTAGCGAGAGTATGCAGGACTTATCCCAGTTAATCTTAAGGCCCGAATATTTGCTTATCTCCTCTATGATATTCAGTGCCGTCCGCAGCGACGGTCCTTGGTCAGCCAGATACAGGACTGTGTCATCAGCATATAGCCCTATTTTTTCCCAAACGTCCCCTTTTCTGAGGCCTACCACTTCTGAACTATTTCTAATGGCTATGGCCAAAGGGCACCCCTGCCTCGTGCCCCGTTCCAAGGCGAACTGTTCCGATAGCCACCCATTTACAAAAACCCTGGCTCAGGGGGTCTGATATAACAGCTGCACCCACTTCACAAATTTTGGGCCAAGGCATTCCCATAAATATGGCCATTCGACTGAGTCGAAAGCCTTGGCTGTGTCGAGGGCGACTACCACCCTTGTCCCCCCATTGTCGTGTTGGGCTTGGATGTTCATAAACAGCCGTCTGATATTCATGGCCGTATTTTTTCCGGGCATGAACCCAGTTTGATCCGTGTGAATCAGGGAGAGAATCACTGCATTCAATCTGGAGGCTAATATCTTTGCGAGAATCTTAATATCGACTGGCAATAAAGATATAGGTCTATACGATTCCGGATATCGCGGGTCCTTGCCCGGCTTGGGGAGAACTATAATTTGGGCCTCTTGCATAGAGGAGGGGAGAACCCCCTCTTCAAACATGGAGCAATACACAGCCAGTAGTTTGGGAACTAAGGTCTCAGAGTAGGTAGCGTTAAATTCCAGGGGTAAACCGTCCAGACCTGGCGCCTTGGATTTAGCTAATTGTGATATGGCATTAGCAATGTCTTCGGTAGTGATAGGGGCCTCTAACAACTGCATTTGGTCTATTTTTAACTGCGGGATCCGCAGGGTATGCAGATCCGACCGCACCTCCCGCGGAGTGTATCTACTTTGGGAACTATACAGCTCTCCATAATATTTCATAAATCTTTTTGCCACCTGCAGAGGGTCAGTGACCAGCGAGCCATCTGCCTCTGCCAGGGACACCACCACTGGTGGTCTATCTTCCAGATGTGCCAAATAGGCCAACATCTTCCCCGCCTTTTCCCCGTGCTCGTATATCCACGTTTTACAAAAGAAGATGCGCTGCTTGGCCTTTTCCATATGTAACTGTGTAACCAGTCTAGTCTGGAGTTTCACTTTGTTAAGGTTCTCAGGAGTGGGATGAGTGTTATAGTCCTCCTCTAGCTTCTGCAAGATGCCCTCTGAGTCACTGACCACTATCTTCGATGTCGTCTTTAGCATTCTAATCCTATTATCCAGAAGTTTACTCGCATGTAACTTAAACGCATCCCATTGGGAGCTATACGAGGCTCGCCCCTGACCTTTTCGAGAAAAAATATTGCAGCTCCCTTTCAATACTGTCATGGTCCTGTAACGCAGTCAGCCAGAACGGGTTAAGTCTCCACACCCTCCTGGGGGCATCCCCCAGAAGGGACATCTGTATCCAGCATGGGGATTGGTCAGACAGCGTGCGCGGCGCGAATCCGCCCCCCCCCCCACTCTCGACATCAGTGTGGCTGACACCAATACATAGTCTATGCGAGACATAGTGTCGTGGCTAGTGGAATGACAGGTGTATGCCCGAGTCATTGGGTGCATTTGCCTCCATACGTCCGTCAGTGCAAACTCTTTCATCAGGCGGCCCAATCTAGTCAGCCTAGGTCCCCCTGAGTCCCCTCCAGTCTGTGCCGGGCGGTCCATAAATGGATCCATGGTCATATTGAAGTCCCCCATCCATACTGCAGGCACAGTCTGGTGTTTGGCCATAAAGGCCAGCCCTAGTGTGACTACTTCCGAGCTATACGGGGGGGGGGATATAGCAAGCAATCAATAACATAGGTGAACCGCCTATATGGGCATGTACAAAAAGATACCTCCCCTGCTGGTCAGATTCCAGGGATAACAATTCAAATGGGGTGGCCTTCGTTATTAGGAGCGAAACTCCTCTGGAGAAGCTAGAGTGGGTGCTGTGGTACGCCCATCCTATCCACGGGCGCTTCAATGCTGACTGCAAGTGGCCCGTAACATGTGTCTCAGTTAAGGCAATAATATTTGCCTTCAGGGATTTCAAATAAGCTAGAGCCGCCGTACGTTTAATTTTATTTCTTACTCCCCTGACATTCCATGTCAGAAATTTAATGGAGGTCATGGCGTCACCCAAGGGAAACTATACATTCGGACCAGCAGGGTATTGTATCCATCCAACATCAACCATTTTTCCTTAGCACACCGCCCGTCACTACTGACATTGATATACAGTGTAATCCCCATCACATTTCTACAACATCCAGAATTAAACATTTGCAATCTTGAGTCACAACGGTGACCCTGCCTCAAACCACCCCCCTCCCCCCTCCCAGCCCAGCACCTCCCCAACCTGGTGTGAGCATTGGATCCCCAAAAAAAAGTCTCATTGAAGTATAAGAAAAGTTAACAACTGAATCTTCCAGTGTAAAAACTTGACTGGAGGTACATTTCTTAAGTTCCTTATCACACTCATTATCTCGAACACAGACTGTCTCTCGAGGGCGATTATTCACTGAAACGCGTGTGGGTTTAGAGCGGGAAGTAGTCATATAAAAAGGGATCCCCAGAGATTTAAAGGGGACCTGTGTCACGCTCCTCCCGCCGTATAGTAGTTCTCAGTTTGCCAGCACGCCCCAAAAATTGTTTGCGGGTCTCCCATCCATTTCCAGCGGCGCCATAGCAGGCAACTGATAAAAAAAACCTGCAGCAGCCCCCCCTTCCCGATGAGTTGAATCTTTGCCGCCCCGCCCCCACTCTAGTCCGCACGTTCAGTTGAAGCGACAGTTATACAGGCTGGGGTCAAGGGGAGCACAGGGGGGCATCTAAAGAAGGGATGTGCCCGTAGTCCAGGAGCGTGAAGACAAAAAATAAGAGCAGGAATAAAATAAAATAAAATTAAAGGGGGGGGGAGCCGGCCGCACAAACTGGTAGAAACAAGGCAGGGATGGGGGGGAAGGCAATCCTCCGGGGTTATCACATCCCGGCGCTGGCCAGGTGGCTCCCCCAAGTAACTCCCCCCACACACCCAGTCACAGCGCGGGGGGGAAGGCATCCCCACCATGCCCCCAACAGAAACAAAGGGGGGAGAGAAGCAGCCCCCAACAGTACTCACGAGTTAATGCATTCGCCGCCTTCCTCATCTCCCCTTGCGATCAAGCCATGCCGCAGCCGCGGCTGGTGTGTCAAAAAACTGTGCCCAGCCGTCTTCCTCCACTCTGAGCCTGGCCGGGAATAGCATTGCATACTTGAGGTGCAGCCCCCGCAGTCGCCGTTTCACGTCCTAATACTGGGATCTCTTCCTCTGACCTTCGCTGGAGAAATCCGGGAATACCGCCACGTGTCCATTCCCCATCTGGATGTTTCCTCTCTCTCGGGACAATCGCATAATCTTGTCTCTGTCCCTAAAATTCAGGAACTTAGCAATAAATGTTCGTGGGGGTGCTCCCTCAGGCGGGGGTTTTGCAGGGATCCGGTATGCTCTTTCCACCGCGAACATCACCGAGAACGCCTCTCTCCCATATGTGTCGATAAGGAGTTTCTCCAGGAATTCGGCCGGTTCTCTCCCTTCGGCCCGCTCCGGTATACCGACGAAGCGCAGGTTACAGCGGCGGAGCCTGTTCTCCATGTCGTCCTGGTGGGAGTGCAGGAGGTGAAGCTGGTGCTGCATATCCTCACCATCTCGTTGAAGGGGGTGTAGTATGTCCTCTATGGCGCCAATACGGGTCTCCGTCTCCTTAACCCTCTCCCGGACTGTGGATAAGTCTTGCCTCAGGAGGGAGATATCTATTTTCACCTCATCAATCTTTGCCGTCAGGTTGCTCTGTAACATGGCAATGGCTTCCAGCACTTTCGCCGTGCCCTCCGCGTGGCTGTCCTCCTCCGGATCTCCCTCGGCGCCATCTTTGGACTGCCCCTTGTCCCCTCCGTGCCGGTATTTGGCTAGCTTATCCACCGCTGTGGACGTCTTTTTCGACGGCGGCATCCTCCACTCTGATCCCAGAGTCAGCAGGCAGAATTGTGGGCACTTTTTACACCCGGTCCATCTCTCAGGCTGTATAGCAGGATAGTCGGCGAGAGGAGCACTCACAACCCGCGTCTTACTCCATCGCCAGTCAGGCCACGCCCCGTGCTCAGAAGTTTTACTCTTTATATTGCCCAGCCACTAGTTCATGGAGCCCCTAATACATCCACAGGTGAGCAGGGACAGAGCCACTTCCACTCTCCCACACCATCTCCAACTTACAGTTCTCTGCTCTCTGCATGATCAACCTCCAAGTGCAGTCTATATCTCTTTCTTTCCAGCTCTGGAGACTCATCTGCACAGACCTTCACCGTCCACCCACTGGCTCTGGACACCAGAGGAAAGACAGGATTCCAGAGCATGAGGAAAGCTACATGCTCCCACTCACATCAGCACTGGGTCACACCAAAATGTAGATGTCTTATTATGTTTTCATAGGTTGTTTATTACTTGGTTTATATTCTGGGAGATTCAGGCTACAGGGATTTAGTCCAGATGATCCTGCTTATGATCAGATTCCCCAGGTGAACACCCCTCTAAGAAGGCCTCAAAGAGAACACAGGCAGA
Source organism: Rana kukunoris (assembly GCA_029574335.1). Classification (NCBI taxonomy): domain Eukaryota; kingdom Metazoa; phylum Chordata; class Amphibia; order Anura; family Ranidae; genus Rana; species Rana kukunoris. Next base: position 284,759,965 of record CM056052.1, read on the forward strand.
TGTGGAGACCACAAATTGTATCCCCCAATCCTGTTTTCTCTGTTTAGCCCAGCCTGGTGGTAAATTGCTATGTTTTAGTTGGACGGCTTTCACGATTTTTGCTGCTTGTTGTTTGCTATGCATGGAAAAACCTAGCCTAAAATCCAACACCATAGGCTGGATTATAGGAATGAAAAATGTATATTGTGCTCTTCTGGTTTAAGGAGTGAAAAATTTGTAGAGCAACACAATAGTGACTGGGGATTTTTTTTTAATGTAAGAATGGTTTAGGATGAAAGATCAAACACGTGGCTGTTAATGTCATTTGTCAAACTGTCCAACAATCATGGAGTGTGTCACATCCTGACAAGCAGAGAAAAGTCATGAAAAATACATGTGTCAAAAACAATATCCCTGTGGCAATAAAGTATACTATACATGAGATACACCTCTACTTCCATTACGGGTAAAGAATTTTGATTACAAGCATTTTGGAATAACTATATTCCACCATTAGGGATGAGCTTCGTGTTCGATGCGAACACATGTTCGCATTGAACATTGGCCGTTCGATCGTTCGTCGAAAACAAACAAATCGGGTCGTCCGCGCCAAATTCGAATGACCCATAATTCACTGCGGCGTTGCGCGCTGATGATTGGCCAAGCATGCACCATGACCCCGCATGTTTGGCCAATCACAGCGCCCATAAAACAAAGAGACCTAATTGGCCAAAGCCTGGGTGCTTTGGCCAATTAGGGCTCAGGGCTTTAGCTTTAGTGATAAAGGGCCGCCTCCCGGGTGGCCTCGTGTAGTGTGTTCCGGCTTGCTTAGAGAAGTGAGACAGACAGACAGAGAGAGAGAGATAGATAGATAGAGACACAGGGGTAGATTCACATAGAGATACGACGGTGTATCTACTGATGCACCGTCGTATCTGTGAGATCCGACGCTCGGATCTATGCGGCTGATTCCTCGAATCAGGTTCTGCATAGATCTCCCTTAGAGCCGACTGGTGTAAGTGGGTTACACTGTCGGATCTTAGGCTGCAATCTCCCGCCGTCCGCTAGGTGGCGCTTCTGTTATTCTACGCGACGAATATGCAAATGAGGAGAACCGTCGATTCAGAACCGGCGGATAGTTACCCCTGCTATATGAGGGGTAAGTGCGGCGTATCCTATGTTAAGTATGGCCGTCGTTCCCGCGTCGAGTTTTGAATATTTTACGTCGTTTACGTAAGTCGTTCGGGAATACGGCCATACGTTGTAACGGTCACCACCGCTTACGATCTTCCATCCATCCACGACAAGCTTATCTGACACACTCCGACAATATTGCATACACAATCCATATCCTTTCCCAGAATAAGACGAGACAGAGCTCCGTTCTTGCTTCCAAAGATATGACCATGTATTGGTATTTTTCTCAGCTTCTTATACAGTCTTAAGCATAATGCAGTTTATCACAGGACAATGCAATCTCCACCCCCCTATTTACTCACTGAGGATAATTCTTTAAATGGTAGCTAGACATGACGGCATCGTATCATCAATAGGGTTCAATTAACCTTGAATAATAACACAGACATCTAGTTGAATAAGTTCTCTAGACAGCTTTATCACACAATGGCAGAGTCTTGTGAGAGTGGGTGCAATCCACACCTTCAACGGAATGTCTTTACAGTGAATAGCCAACACCTTAAGATATTTCAATAGCATATTATACAAAGGTGTGACTCACTCTGGTCTTGTAGACCTGAATTAACACCTTTCAAAAGCATGTGTGCCCAGATTGCATAGCTAACAGCTTTTGATATTTGAAGACATCCTGCAAACATGAATTATTATTAATGTCCCTTATTAATGTCTTCTGTAATATATGAATTATGATTCTTTGTCACCCTATGGCCCTAGTGGACATAAGGTGACCCTAGACATAGGAATATCTCAGTCTGTCACGGGCCATTCCGTTACATCTCTCCCCTTTCGGTGGGAGACGGACACAGGTGGTAACCCCAAACGGGTTGACTCTGAAGTCCGTCAGTAGGTCCAGTCCTCCAATGCTGGTCTCCATACTGTACCCCAAATAAATGGCTCCAAACTGAGCATTACTCACCCCGCCAACCTCTGCCTCTCTCAGATAACACGCCTGCCGCTGGGGAGAAGGCAGGGTGGCTGGGCTCAGTCCATCATGCTGTTGGGGGTCTGGGCCAACTGCCCCCCCTTCCTGGGGTGTACCAGTGGAGACTGAAGTTCCATGCACTGGTGCTTGGTGAAAACCCCCCGGTGCTTGCAAAGCAAAGCCGACATCCTCCTGTCCCAGTCCTGTACCATTTTCTGGGGTTGTGCCAGTGGAGACTGAAGTCCCATCCACTACCCCAGGAACCCCCTCTTCTGTTAGTGAGGAGCAGAGGCCTATGACACTCTGCTCTGTTGCCAGCTCTTCTGCTGGGTTGCTGTGAGTGGAGACCACAGTCCCATCCACCACCACAGGGTCCCCCTCTTCCGTTAGTGGAGAGCAGAGGTCCGTGACCCTCTGTTCTGTTGCCAGTGATTCAGCTGGGGGTAAAAGCTTTACCACCTCAGCTTGTTGTTGGAGAGAGGGGCCAACCGCCCCGGCTCTCTGGAACTCCACACCATCCGCTTCGGCTTTAGGGATGAAAATCTCCATATTTTCCACTGCCGATTCATCAGCCATGATTTCACAGTTATCTGACCTTTCCTCATAGTCCCAGGCAATGGGAGCCCCACCCTGCTGCTGAGCCGAGTCTAGCAGCTGTCTGTAGGCAACCTCCAGCTCCCATTCTTGAATGGCCAGAAATTCTAAATCTTCCTGTGACCAGTAGCCTCCCGAGATATTTAATTTTTTTTTCCTCTCTGTGCTCCATTATGTCCTCCAAGCGCCACTCCCGATCATCCCCAAAGTCGGGATCACTGGACATCCTCCAATACAACAATCCCAGGCCATCATAGTCATAGCCTTCTGTGGGGCTGTCATCCGCTGACCACGGGCACTCTTGGGCTACATACCACCGGAGGGCTATGTAGCTCTCATCCAGCTGCATCTCTGCCCGGATCAGCCTGCTTAACTCTGCTATCCACTCCTGCTTCGGTTGTTCCCCCCAACAACAGCATTCGTATGTCATACTGCGGCGAGTACCTTGCATAGATGGAGGGCAGGACCTTTCCTTGGTGTTGCTGCTCCAGAGCTAACGCTTCCTTCCAGAGTTGGCATCGAATCACATCCGACCATCCCAACAGGACCTCCTCTGATACTGGTCCTATATGCTGTATCCGCATCTCTTGTAACCTCCTTTGGAATTCCTCTTCCATGGAGACTGGTATCTGCACCTCTCCTCTCTCTTCAGCTGCTGCAGCACTTCTTCGCTGTCGCAAGGTGGCATCCACAGCCGCTATAACCCGGTCTATGATCTCCGGCGGAGAATTAGGACCATATTGTGCCAGTCCATGTTTAACAGCCCGATCAAAAAATTCTTCCTCAGGTGTCCTGTCTGTTACGCTGGGCCTCTTAGCTCTATTCATTTCGACAAGTTCTGCGATAATGTCCCTTTTCTTACGGTTGCTGGTCGGTCTGCCCCGGCTCTCCAGTAAGTCCATGAGGGAAGAGAGCTTCATCCGTTCATACAGCGTCTCCATTGTCATGTGTCCTTGTAGCCGTCCTTCTGAAGATGGAATCACACCACTGCTGTGCCACCAAATGTAACGGTCACCACCGCTTACAACCTTCCATCCAACCACGACAAGCTTATCTGACACACTCCGACAATATTGCATACACGATCCATATCCTTTCCCAGAATAAGACGAGACAGAGCTCCGTTCTTGCTTCCAAAGATATGACCATTTATTGGTATTTTTCTCAGCTTCTTATACAGTCTCAAGCATAATGCAGTTTATCACAGGACAATGCAATCTCCACCCCCCTATTCACTCACTGAAGATAATTCTTTAATTGGTAGCTAGACATGACGGCACCGTATCATCAATAGGGTTCAATTAACCTTGAATAATAACACAGACATCTAGTTGAATAAGTTCTCTAGACAGCTTTATCACACAATGGCAGAGTCTTGTGAGAGTGGGTGCAATCCACACCTTCAACGGAATGTCTTTACAGTGAATAGCCAACACCTTAAGATATTTCAATAGCATATTATACAAAGGTATGACTCACTCTGGTCTTGTAGACCTGAATTAACACGTTTCAAAAGCATGTGTGCCCAGATTGCATAGCTAACAGCTTTTGATATTTGAAGACATCCTGCAAACATGAATTATTATTAATGTCCCTTATTAATGTCTTCTGTAATATATGAATTATGATTCTTTGTCACCCTATGGCCCTAGTGGACATAAGGTTACCCTAGACTTAGGAATAACTCAGTCTGTCACGAGCCATTCCGTTACATACGTTAATAGCGTTAACGTCGAAAACAATGACGTCCTTGCGACGTAATTTTAGGCAATGCACACTGTCTTTTCACATAGATAGATAGATAGATAGATAGATAGATAGATAGATAGATAGATAGATCAGAGGGGGCTACTAGTTAGTATAGTTAAATGTACAGTTTGTAGAGAATATATTGACATCCCTAGGAGTTTTCAATATATTTATAAACTGTATAGCTTAGCTAGTTCTGCTATTAGTATCTGTCAGGCAGGAGATTGTGCTTGATGCTATAACGTGTTAGTGTACACATGTTAGTTAATTGCACATAGACGCATTAACTGTTACTGCACGTGTGCTATTTATTTGCACAGAAAGGCAGTTGCTGTTAATGCAAGTGGGCTATTGAATTGCACAGAAACGCAGTCGCTCTGACTGTGCATGTGCTATTTAATACCACCTTAGCGCATTTGGTGTCACCGCACGTGTGCTGTTACATACCACCTTAGCGCATTTGGTGTCACCGCACGTGTGCTGTTACATATCACCTGAGCGCATTTGGGGTCACTGCACGTGTGCTGTTACATACCACCTTAGCGCGTTTGGTGTCACCGCACGTGTGCTGTTACATACCACCTTAGTGCATTTGGTGTCACCGCACGTGTGCTCTACATACCACATTAGCGCATTTGTTGTCACCGCACGTGTGCTGTTACATACCACCTTAGCGCATTTGGTGTCACCGCACGTGTGCTGTTACATACCACCTTAGCGCATTTGGTGTCACCGCACGTGTGCTGTTACATACCACCTTAGCGCATTTGGTGTCACCGCACGTGTGCTGTTACATACCACCTTAGCGCATTTGGTGTCACCGCATGTGTGCTGTTACATACCACCTTAACGCATTTGGTGTCACCGCACGTGTGCTGTTACATACCACCTGAACGCATTTGGGGTCACCGCAAGTGTGATGTTACATACCACCTTAGCGCATTTGGTGTCACCGCACGTGTGCTGTTACATACCACCTTAGCGCATTTGGTGTCACCACACGTGTGCTGTTACATACCACCTTAGCGAATTTGGTGTCACCGCACGTGTGCTGTTACATACCACCTTAGCGCATTTGGTGACACCGCACGTGTGCTGTTACATACCACCTTAGCGCATTTGGTGTCACCGCACGTGTGCTGTTACATACCACCTTAGCGCATTTGGTGTCACCGCACGTGTGCTGTTACATACCACCTTAGCGAATTTGGTGTCACCGCACGTGTGCTGTTACATACCACCTTAGCGCATTTGGTGTCACCGCACGTGTGCTGTTACATGCCACCTTAGCGCATTTGGTGTCACCGCACGTGTGCTGTTACATATCACCTGAGCGCATTTGGAGTCACCGCACGTGTGCTGTTACATAACACCTTAGCGCATTTGGTGTCACCGCACGTGTGCTGTTACATACCACCTTAGCGCATTTGGTGTCACCGCACGTGTGCTGTTACATACCACCTTAGCGAATTTGGTGTCACCGCACGTGTGCTGTTACATACCACCTTAGCGCATTTGGTGTCACCGCACGTGTGCTGTTACATATCACCTGAGCGCATTTGGTGTCACCGCACGTGTGCAGTTACATACCACCTGAGCGCATTTGGTGTCACCGCACGTGTGCTGTTACATACCACCTTAGCGCATTTGGTGTCACCGCACGTGTGCTGTTACATAGCACCTTAGCGCATTTGGGGTCACCGCACGTGTGCTGTTACATATCACCTGAGCGCATTTGGGGTCACCGCACGTGTGCTGTTACATACCACCTTAGCGCATTTGGTGTCACCGCACGTGTGCTGTTACATACCACCTTAGCGCATTTGGTGTCACCGCACATGTGCTGTTACATAACACCTTAGCGCATTTGGTGTCACCGCACACGTGCTGTTACATATCACCTGAGCGCATTTGGGGTCACTGCACGTGTCCTGTTACATACCACCTTAGCGCATTTGGTGTCACTGCACGTGTGCTGTTACATACCACCTTAGTGCATTTGGTGTCACCGCACGTGTGCTCTACATACCACCTTAGCGCATTTGGTGTCACCGCACGTGTGCTGTTACATACCACCTTAGCGCATTTGGTGTCACCGCACGTGTGCTGTTACATACCACCTTAGCGCATTTGGGGTCACCGCACGTGTGCTGTTACATATCACCTGAGCGCATTTGGGGTCACCGCACGTGTGCTGTTACATACCACCTTAGCGCATTTGGTGTGCACGTGTGCTGTTACATACCACCTTAGCGCATTTGGTGTCACCGCACGTGTGCTGTTACATACCACCTTAGCGCATTTGGTGTCACCACACATGTGCTGTTACATACCACCTTAGCACATTTGGTGTCACCGCACGTGTGCTGTTACATACCACCTAGCGCATTTGGGCGTAGCGGGTGTCACCGCACGTGTGCTGTTACATACCACCTTAGCCATTTGGTTCACCGCACGTGTGCTGTTACATACCACCTTAGCATTTGGTGTCACCGCACGTGTGCTGTTACATACCACCTTAGCGCATTTGGTGTCACCGCACGTGTGCTGTTACATACCACCTTAGCGCATTTGGTGTCACCACACGTGTGCTGTTACATACCACCTTAGCAAATTTGGTGTCACCGCACGTGTGCTGTTACATACCACCTTAGCGCATTTGGTGTCACCGCACGTGTGCTGTTACATACCACCTTAGCGCATTTGGTGTCACCGCACGTGTGCTGTTACATATCACCACGTGTCACCGCTGTTACATACCACCATATCACCTAGCGCATTTGGTGTCACCGCACGTGTGCTGTTACATACCACCTAGCGCATTTGGTGTCACTGCACGTGTGCTGTTACATACCACCTAGCGCATTTGGTGTCACCGCACGTGTGCTGTTACATACCACCTTAGCGAATTTGGTGTCACCACACGTGTGCTGTTACATACCACCTTAGCGAATTTGGTGTCACCGCACGTGTGCTGTTACATACCACCTTAGCGCATTTGGTGTCACCGCACGTGTGCTGTTACATACCACCACGCATTTGGTGTCACCGCACGTGTGCTGTTACATATCACCTGAGCGCATTTGGTGTCACCGCACGTGTGCTGTTACATACCACCTAGCGCATTTGGTGTCACCGCACGTGTGCTGTTACATACCACCTTAGCGCATTTGGTGTCACCGCACGTGTGCTGTTACATACCACCTTAGCGCATTTGGGGTCACCGCATGTGTGCTGTTACATATCACCAGCGCATTTTCACCGCACGTGTGCTGTTACATACCACCTTAGCGCATTTTCACCGCACGTGTGCTGTTACATACCACCTTATCGCATTTGGTGTCACCGCACGTGTGTGCGTTACATATCACCTGAGTGCATTTGGTGTCACCGCACGTATGCTCTACATACCACCTTAGCGCATTTGTGTGTTACATACCACCTTCATTTGGTGTCACGCACGTGTGCTGTTACATACCACCTTAGCGCATTTGGTGTCACCGCACGTGTGCTGTTACATACCACCTTAGTGCATTTGGTGTCACCGCACGTGTGCTGTTACATACCACCTTACATTTGGTGTCACCGCACATGTGCTGTTACATATCACCTGAGCGCATTTGGTTCACCGCACGTGTGCTGTTACATACCACCTGAGCACATTTGGTGTCACCGCACGTGTGCTGTTACATACCACCTTAGCGCATTTGGTGTCACCGCACGTGTGCTGTTACATAGCACCTTAGCGCATTTGGGGTCACCGCACGTGTGCTGTTACATACCACCTTAGCGCATTTGGTGTCACCGCACGTGTGCTGTTACATACCACCTTAGCGCATTTGGTGTCACCGCAAATGTGCTGTTACATAACACCTTAGCGCATTTGGTGTCACCGCACGCGTGCTGTTACATATCACCTGAGCGCATTTGGGGTCACTGCACGTGTGCTGTTACATACCACCTGAGCGCATTTGGTGTCACCGCACGTGTGCTGTTACATTCCACCTTAGTGCATTTGGTGTCACCGCACGTGTGCTCTACATACCACCTTAGCGCATTTGGTGTCACCGCACGTGTGCTGTTACATACCACCACGCATTTGTCACCGCAAGTGTGATATTACATACCACCTTAGCGAATTTGTGCTGTTACATCTTACATTTGGTGTCACCGCACGTGTGCTGTTACATACCACCTTACCATTTGGTTCACCGCACGTGTGCTGTTGAATACCACCTTAGCGCATTTGGTGTCACCGCACGTGTGCTGTTACATATCACCTTGAGCGCATTTGGTGTCACCGCACGTGTGCTGTTACATACCACCTGAGCGCATTGCACGTGTGCTGTTACATACCACCTGAGCGCATTTGGTGTCACCGCACGTGTGTGTTACATACCACCTTAGCGAATTTGGTGTCACCACACGTGTGCTGTTACATACCACCTTAGCGAATTTGGTGTCACCGCACCGCACGTCACCGCACGTGTGCTGTTACATACCACCTTAGCGCATTTGGTGTCACCGCACGTGTGCTGTTACATATCACCTGAGCGCATTTGGTGTCACCGCACGTGTGCTGTTACATACCACCTGAGCGCATTTGTGTGTCACCGCACGTGTGCTGTTACATACCACCATTTGGGGTCACCGCAGCGCATTTGGTGTCACCGCACGTGTGCTGTTACATACCACCTTAGCGCATTTTCACCGCACGTGGCTGTCACCTTATCGCATTTGGTGTCACCGCACGTGTGCTGTTACATATCACCGTATGAGCGCATTTGGGGTCATTTGGTGTCACGCACGTGTGCTGTTACATACCACCTTAGCGCATTTTGGGGTCACCGCACGTGTGCTGTTACATACCACCTGTTTATCGCATTTGGTGTTACATACCACCTTCACCGCACGTGTTACATACCACCTTGCATTTGGTTACACGTGTGCTGTTATACCACCTTAGCGCATTTGGTGTCACCACAGTGCAAATTTGGTGTCACCGCACGTGTGCGTATGTCACCACACTCTACATACCACCTTAGCGCATTTGGTGTCACCGCACGTGTGCTGTTACATACCACCTTAGCGCATTTGTGTGTTACATACCACCAGTGCATTTGGTGTCACCGCACGTGTGCTGTTACATACCACCTTAGCGCATTTGGTGTCACCGCACATGTGCTGTTACATATACCTGAGCGCATTTGGTTCACCGCAGTGCATTTGGTGTCACCGCACGTGTGCTGTTACATACCACCTTAGCGCATTTGGTGTCACCGCACGTGTGCTGTTACATAGCACCTTAGCGCATTTGGGGTCACCGCACGTGTGCTGTTACATATCACCTGAGCGCATTTGGGGTCACTGCACGTGTGCTGTTGCATACCACCTTAGCGCATTTGGTGTCACCGCACGTGTGCTGTTACATACCACCTTAGCGCATTTGGTGTCACCGCACGTGTGCTGTTACATATCACCAGCGCATTTGGTGTCACCGCACGTGTGCAGTTACATACCACCTAGCGCATTTGGTGTCACCGCACGTGTGCTGTTACATACCACCTTAGCGCATTTGGTGTCACCGCACGTGTGCTGTTACATAGCACCTTAGCGCATTTTCACCGCACGTGTGCTGTTACATATCACCTGAGCGCATTTGGGGTCACCGCACGTGTGCTGTTACATACCACCTTAGCGCATTTGGTGTCACCGCACGTGTGCTGTTACATACCACCTTAGCGCATTTGGTGTCACCGCAAATGTGCTGTTACATAACACCTTAGCGCATTTGGTGTCACCGCACGCGTGCTGTTACATATCACCTGAGCGCATTTGGGGTCACTGCACGTGTGCTGTTACATACCACCTGAGCGCATTTGGTGTCACCGCACGTGTGCTGTTACATTACCACTTAGTGCATTTGGTGCCACCGCACGTGTGCTCTACATACCACCTTGCATTTGGTGTCACCGCACGTGTTACATACCACCTGCATTTGGGGTCTACATACCACGAATTTGGTGTCACCACACGTGTGCTGTTACATACCACCTTAGCGCATTTGGTGTCACCGCACGTGTGCTGTTACATACCACCACCTGAGCTGCATTTAGCGGGTGTCAAGTGTTACATATCACCTGAGTGCATATTACATACCACCAGCGCATTTGGGGTCACCGCAGCTGAATTTGGTGTCACCGCACGTGTCACCGCTGCTTACATACCACCTTAGCGCATTTGTGCTGTCATTTGGTGTCACGCACGTGTGCTGTTACATACCACCTGGTGTAGCTGCATTTGGTGTCACCGCCGTTACACACCACCACGTGTCACCGCTGTTGTTAATACCACCTTAGCGCATTTGGGTTTGTGCTGTTACATACCACCTTAGCGCATTTGGTGTCCGCACGTGTGCTGTTACATACCACCTTAGCGCATTTGGTTTGTGTGTTACATCAGCGCATTTGGTGTCACCACACGTGTGCTGTTACATACCACCTTAGCAAATTTGGTGTCACTGCACGTGTGCTGTTACATACCACCTTAGCGCATTTGGTGTCACCACACGTGTGCTGTTACATACCACCTTAGCGCATTTGGTGTCACCGCACGTGTGCTGTTACATACCACCTTAGCGCATTTGGTGTCACCGCACGTGTGCTGTTACATACCACCTTAGTGCATTTGGTGTCACCGCACGTGTGCTGTTACATACCACCTTAGCGCATTTGGTGTCACCGCACATGTGCTGTTACATATCACCTGAGCGCATTTGGTGTCACCGCACGTGTGCTGTTACATACCACCTGAGCGCATTTGGTGTCACCGCACGTGTGCTGTTACATACCACCTTAGCGCATTTGGTGTCACCGCACGTGTGCTGTTACATACCACCTTAGCGCATTTGGGGTCACCGCACGTGTGCTGTTACATATCACCTGAGCGCATTTGGGGTCACCTGCACGTGTGCTGTTACATACCACCTTAGCGCATTTGGTGTCACCGCACGTGTGCTGTTACATACCACCTTAGCGCATTTGGTGTCACCGCACGTGTGCTGTTACATATCACCTAGCGCATTTGGTGTCACCGCACGTGTGCTGTTACATACCACCTAGCGCATTTGGTGTCACCGCACGTGTGCTGTTACATACCACCTTAGCGCATTTGGTGTCACCGCACGTGTGCTGTTACATACCACCTTAGCGCATTTGGGTGTCACCGCACGTGTGCTGTTACATATCACCTGAGCGCATTTGGTGTCACCGCACGTGTGCTGTTACATACCACCTTAGCGCATTTGGTGTCACCGCACGTGTGCTGTTACATACCACCTTAGCGCATTTGGTGTCACCGCAAATGTGCTGTTACATAACACCTTAGCGCATTTGGTGTCACCGCACGCGTGCTGTTACATATCACCTGAGCGCATTTGGGGTCACTGCACGTGTGCTGTTACATACCACCTTAGCGCATTTGGTGTCACCGCACGTGTGCTGTTACATACCACCTTAGTGCATTTGGTGTCACCGCACGTGTGCTCTACATACCACCTTAGCGCATTTGGTGTCACCGCACGTGTGCTGTTACATACCACCTGAGCGCATTTGGGGTCACCGCAAGTGTGATGTTACATACCACCTTAGCGAATTTGGTGTCACCGCACGTGTGCTGTTACATACCACCTTAGCGAATTTGGTGTCACCGCACGTGTGCTGTTACATACCACCTTAGCGCATTTGGTGTCACCGCACGTGTGCTGTTACATACCACCTTAGCGCATTTGGTGTCACCGCACGTGTGCTGTTACATACCACCTTAGCGCATTTGGTGTCACCGCACGTGTGCTGTTACATACCACCTTAGCGCATTTGGTGTCACCGCACATGTGCTGTTACATAACACCTTAGCGCATTTGGTGTCACCGCACGCGTGCTGTTACATATCACCTGAGCGCATTTGGGGTCACCGCACGTGTGCTGTTACATACCACCTTAGCGCATTTGGTGTCACCGCACGTGTGCTGTTACATACCACCTTAGTGCATTTGGTGTCACCGCACGTGTGCTCTACATACCACCTTAGCGCATTTGGTGTCACCGCACGTGTGCTGTTACATACCACCTTAGCGCATTTGGTGTCACCACACGTGTGCTGTTACATACCACCTTAGCGCATTTGGGGTCACCGCACGTGTGCTGTTACATATCACCTGAGCACATTTGGGGTCACCACATGTGTGCTGTTACACACCACCTTAGCGCATTTGGTGTCACCGCATGTGTGCTGTTACATACCACCTTAGCGCATTTGGTGTCACCGCACGTGTGCTGTTACATACCACCTTAGCGCATTTGGTGTCACCACACGTGTGCTGTTACATACCACCTTAGCGCATTTGGTGTCACCGCACGTGTGCTGTTACATACCACCTTAGCGCATTTGGTGTCACCGCACGTGTGCTGTTACATACCACCTTAGCGCATTTGGTGTCACCGCACGTGTGCTGTTACATACCACCTTAGCAAATTTGGTGTCACCGCACGTGTGCTGTTACATACCACCTTAGCGCATTTGGTGTCACCGCACGTGTGCTGTTACATACCACCTTAGCGCATTTGGTGTCACCGCACGTGTGCTGTTACATACCACCTTAGCGCATTTGGTGTCACCGCACGTGTGCTGTTACATACCACCTTAGCGAATTTGGTGTCACCACACGTGTGCTGTTACATACCACCTTAGCGCATTTGGTGTCACCGCACGTGTGCTGTTACATACCACCTTAGCGCATTTGGTGTCACCGCACGTGTGCTGTTACATATCACCTGAGCGCATTTGGTGTCACCGCACGTGTGCTGTTACATACCACCTGAGCGCATTTGGTGTCACCGCACGTGTGCTGTTACATGCCACCTTAGCGCATTTGGTGTCACCGCACGTGTGCTGTTACATAGCACCTTAGCGCATTTGGGGTCACCGCACGTGTGCTGTTACATATCACCTGAGCGCATTTGGGGTCACCGCACGTGTGCTGTTACATACCACCTTAGCGCATTTGGTGTCACGGCACGTGTGCTGTTACATACCACCTTAGCGCATTTGGTGTCACCGCACGTGTGCTGTTACATATCACCTGAGCGCATTTGGTGTCACCGCACGTGTGCAGTTACATACCACCTGAGCGCATTTGGTGTCACCGCACGTGTGCTGTTACATACCACCTTAGCGCATTTGGTGTCACCGCACGTGTGCTGTTACATAACACCTTAGCGCATTTGGTGTCACCGCACGCGTGCTGTTACATACCACCTGAGCGCATTTGGTGTCACTGCACGTGTGCTGTTACATACCACCTTAGCGCATTTGGTGTCACCGCACGTGTGCTTTTACATACCACCTTAGTGCATTTGGTGTCACCGCACGTGTGCTCTACATACCACCATAGCGCATTTGGTGTCACCGCACGTGTGCTGTTACATACCACCTGAGCGCATTTGGTGTCACCGCACATGTGCTGTTACATAACACCTTAGCGCATTTGGTGTCACCGCACGCGTGCTGTTACATACCACCTTAGCGCATTTGGTGTCACCGCACGTGTGCTGTTACATACCACCTTAGTGCATTTGGTGTCACCGCACGTGTGCTCTACATACCACCTTAGCGCATTTGGTGTCACCGCAATGTGTGCTGTTACATAACCACCTTAGCGCATTTGGTGTCACCGCACGCGTGCTGTTACATATCACCTGAGCGCATTTGGGGTCACTGCACGTGTGCTGTTACATACCACCTTAGCGCATTTGGTGTCACCGCACGTGTGCTGTTACATACCACCTTAGTGCATTTGGTGTCACCGCACGTGTGCTCTACATACCACCTTAGCGCATTTGGTGTCACCGCACGTGTGCTGTTACATACCACCTGAGCGCATTTGGTGTCACCGCACATGTGCTGTTACATAACACCTTAGCGCATTTGGTGTCACCGCACGCGTGCTGTTACATACCACCTTAGCGCATTTGGTTTGTGTGTTACATCACCTTGAGCGCATTTGGTGTGCACGTGTGCTGTTACATACCACCTTAGCGCATTTGGTGTCACCGCATGTGTGCTGTTACATACCACCTTAGCGCATTTGGTGTCACCGCACGTGTGCTGTTACATACCACCTAGCGCATTTGGTGTCACCGCACGTGTGCTGTTACATACCACCTTAGCGCATTTGGTGTCACCGCACGTGTGCTGTTACATACCACCTTAGCGCATTTGGTGTCACCGCACGTGTGCTGTTACATACCACCTTAGCGCATTTGGTGTCACCGCACGTGTGCTGTTACATACCACCTTAGCGCATTTGGTGTCACCGCACGTGTGCTGTTACATACCACCTTAGCGCATTTTGGTGTCACCGCACGTGTGCTGTTACATACCACCTGAGCGCATTTGGTGTCACCGCACGTGTGCTGTTACATACCACCTTGAGCGCATTTGGTGTCACCGCACGTGTGCTGTTACATACCACCTGAGCGCATTTGGTGTCACCGCACGTGTGCTGTTACATACCACCTTAGCGCATTTGGTGTCACCGCACGTGTGCTGTTACATACCACCTTAGCGCATTTGGTGTCACCGCACGTGTGCTGTTACATACCACCTGAGCGCATTTGGGGTCACCGCACGTGTGCTGTTACATACCACCTTAGCGCATTTGGTGTCACCGCACGTGTGCTGTTACATACCACCTTAGCGCATTTGGTGTCACCCCACGTGTGCTGTTACATACCACCTAGCGCATTTGGTGTCACCGCACGTGTGCTGTTACATACCACCTTAGCGCATTTGGTGTCACCGCACGTGTGCTGTTACATACCACCTTAGCGCATTTGGTGTCACCGCACGTGTGCTGTTACATACCACCTTAGCGCATTTGGCGTCACCGCACGCGTGCTGTTACATATCACCTAGCGCATTTGGTGTCACTGCACGTGTGCTGTTACATACCACCTTAGCGCATTTGGTGTCACCGCACGTGTGCTGTTACATACCACCTTAGCGCATTTGGTGTCACCGCACGTGTGCTCTACATTAGCGCATTTGGTGTCACCGCACGTGTGCTGTTACATACCACCTGAGCGCATTTGGTGTCACCGCACCGCACGTCACCGCACGCGTGCTGTTACATACCACCTTAGCGCATTTGGTGTCACCGCACGTGTGCTGTTACATACCACCTTAGTGCATTTGGTGTCACCGCACGTGTGCTCTACATACCACCTTAGCGCATTTGGTGTCACCGCATGTGTGCTGTTACATACCACCTTAGCGCATTTGGTGTCACCGCACGTGTGCTGTTACATACCACCTGAGCCCATTTGGGGTCACCGCAAGTGTGATGTTACATACCACCTTAGCGCATTTGGTGTCACCGCACGTGTGCTGTTACATACCACCTTAGCTGTCACCACAGCTTAGCGAATTTGTGTGTTACATCAGCGCGTCACCGCACGTGTGCTGTTACATACCACCTTAGCGCATTTGGTTTGTGTGTTACATACCACCTCATTTGGTGTCCTGCACGTGTGCTGTTACATACCACCTTAGCGCATTTGGTGTCACCGCACGTGTGCTGTTACATACCACCTTAGCGCATTTGGTGTCACCGCACGTGTGCTGTTACATATCACCTGAGCGCATTTGGTGTCACCGCAGTTACATACCACCTGAGCGCATTCACCGCACGTGTGCTGTTACATACCACCTTAGCGCATTTGGTGTCACCACACGTGTGCTGTTACATACCACCTGACGCATTTGGTGTCACCGCACGTGTGCTGTTACATACCACCTTAGCGCATTTGGTGTCACCGCACGTGTGCTGTTACATACCACCTTAGCGCATTTGGTGTCACCTCGGCACGCAAATGTGCTGTTACATACCACCTTAGCGCATTTGGTGTCACCGCACGTGTGCTGTTACATACCACCTTAGCGCATTTGGTGTCACCGCACGTGTGCTGTTACATACCACCTTAGCGCATTTGGTGTCACCGCACGGTGTGCTGTTACATACCACCTTAGCGCATTTGGTGTCACCGCACGTGTGCTGTTACATACCACCCTTGCACGTGTGCTGTTACATACCACCTTAGCATTTGGTGTCACCGCACGTGTGCTGTTACATACCACCTTAGCGCATTTGGTGTCACCGCACGTGTGCTGTTACATACCACCTAGCGCATTTGGTGTCACCGCACGTGTGCTGTTACATACCACCTAGCGCATTTGGTGTCACCGCACGTGTGCTGTTACATACCACCTTAGCGCATTTGGTGTCACCGCACGTGTGCTGTTACATAGCACCTTAGCGCATTTGGGGTCACCGCACGTGTGCTGTTACATATCACCTGAGCGCATTTGGGGTCACCGCACGTGTGCTGTTACATACCACCTTAGCGCATTTGGTGTCACGGCACGTGTGCTGTTACATACCACCTTAGCGCATTTGGTGTCACCGCACGTGTGCTGTTACATATCACCTGAGCGCATTTGGTGTCACCGCACGTGTGCAGTTACATACCACCTGAGCGCATTTGGTGTCACCGCACGTGTGCTGTTACATACCACCTTAGCGCATTTGGTGTCACCGCAAATGTGCTGTTACATAACACCTTAGCGCATTTGGTGTCACCGCACGCGTGCTGTTACATACCACCTTAGCGCATTTGGTGTCACCGCACGTGTGCTGTTACATACCACCTTAGTGCATTTGGTGTCACCGCACGTGTGCTCTACATACCACCTTAGCGCATTTGGTGTCACCGCGTGTGCTGTTACATACCACCTTAGCGCATTTGGTGTCACCGCACGTGTGCTGTTACATACCACCTGAGTGTCACCGCAAGTGTGATGTTACATACCACCTTAGCGCATTTGGTGTCACCGCACGTGTGCTGTTACATACCACCTTAGCGAATTTGGTGTCACCGCACGTGTGCTGCTTAGCATTTGGTGTCACCGCACGTGGCTGTTACATACCACCTTAGCGCATTTGGTGTCACCGCACGTGTGCTGTTACATACCACCTTAGCGCATTTGGTGTCACCGCACGTGTGCTGTTACATACCACCTAGCGCATTTGGTGTTGCACGTGTGCTGTTACATACCACCACCATTTGGTTCACCGCACGTGTGCTGTTACATACCACCTTACATTTGGTGTCACCGCACGTGTGCTGTTACATATCACCTAGCGCATTTGGTGTCACCGCACGTGTGCTGTTACATACCACCTGAGCGCATTTGGTGTCACCGCACGTGTGCTGTTACATACCACCTTAGCGCATTTGGTGTCACCACACGTGTGCTGTTACATACCACCTTAGCGCATTTGGTGTCACCGCACGTGTGCTGTTACATACCACCTTAGTGCATTTGGTGTCACCGCACGTGTGCTGTTACATACCACCTTAGCGCATTTGGTGTCACCACACGTGTGCTGTTACATACCACCTTAGCAAATTTGGTGTCACCGCACGTGTGCTGTTACATACCACCTTAGCGCATTTGGTGTCACCGCACGTGTGCTGTTACATACCACCTTAGCGCATTTGGTGTCACCGCACGTGTGCTGTTACATACCACCTTAGCGCATTTGGTGTCACCGCACGTGTGCTGTTACATACCACCTTAGCGCATTTGGTGTCACGCACGTGTGCTGTTACATACCACCTTAGCGCATTTGGTGTCACCGCACGTGTGCTGTTACATACCACCTTAGCGCATTTGGTGTCACCGCACGTGTGCTGTTACATATCACCTTAGCGCATTTGGTGTCACCGCACGTGTGCTGTTACATACCACCTTGAGCGCATTTGGTGTCACCGCACGTGTGCTGTTACATACCACCTTAGCGCATTTGGTGTCACCGCACGTGTGCTGTTACATACCACCTTAGCGCATTTGGTGTCACCGCACGTGTGCTGTTACATATCACCTGAGCGCATTTGGTGTCACCGCACGTGTGCTGTTACATACCACCTTAGCGCATTTGGTGTCACCGCACGTGTGCTGTTACATACCACCTTAGCGCATTTGGTGTCACCGCACGTGTGCTGTTACATATCACCTGAGCGCATTTGGTGTCACCGCACGTGTGCACGTGTGCTGTTTACATACCACCTGAGCGCATTTGGTGTCACCGCACGTGTGCTGTTACATACCACCTTAGCGCATTTGGTGTCACCGCACGTGTGCTGTTACATAACACCTTAGCGCATTTGGTGTCACCGCACGCGTGCTGTTACATATCACCTGAGCGCATTTGGGGTCACTGCACGTGTGCTGTTACATACCACCTTAGCGCATTTGGTGTCACCGCACGTGTGCTGTTACATACCACCTTAGTGCATTTGGTGTCACCGCACGTGTGCTGTTACATACCACCTTAGCGCATTTGGTGTCACCGCACGTGTGCTGTTACATACCACCTGAGCGCATTTGGTGTCACCGCACGTGTGCTGTTACATAACACCTTAGCGCATTTGGTGTCACCGCACGTGTGCTGTTACATACCACCTTAGCGCATTTGGTGTCACCGCACGTGTGCTGTTACATACCACCTTAGTGCATTTGGTGTCACCGCACGTGTGCTCTACATACCACCTTAGCGCATTTGGTGTCACCGCATGTGTGCTGTTACATACCACCTTAGCGCATTTGGTGTCACCGCACGTGTGCTGTTACATACCACCTGAGCCCATTTGGGGTCACCGCAAGTGTGATGTTACATACCACCTTAGCGCATTTGGTGTCACCGCACGTGTGCTGTTACATACCACCTTAGCGAATTTGGTGTCACCACACGTGTGCTGTTACATACCACCTTAGCGAATTTGGTGTCACCGCACGTGTGCTGTTACATACCACCTTAGCGCATTTGGTGTCACCGCACGTGTGCTGTTACATACCACCTTAGCGCATTTGGTGTCACCGCACGTGTGCTGTTACATACCACCTGAGCGCATTTGGTGTCACTGCACGTGTGCTGTTACATACCACCTTAGCGCATTTGGTGTCACCGCACGTGTGCTGTTACATACCACCTTAGCGCATTTGGTGTCACCGCACGTGTGCTGTTACATATCACCTGAGCGCATTTGGTGTCACCGCACGTGTGCTGTTACATACCACCTGAGCGCATTTGGTGTCACCGCACGTGTGCTGTTACATACCACCTTAGCGCATTTGGTGTCACCGCACGTGTGCTGTTACATACCACCCTAGTGCATTTGGTGTCACCGCACGTGTGCTGTTACATACCACCTGAGCGCATTTGGTGTCACCGCACGTGTGCTGTTACATACCACCTTAGCGCATTTGGTGTCACCGCACGTGTGCTGTTACATAGCACCTTAGCGCATTTGGGGTCACCGCATGTGTGCTGTTACATATCACCTGAGCGCATTTGGGGTCACCCACGTGTGCTGTTACATACCACCTTAGCGCATTTGGTGTCACCACACGTGTGCTGTTACATACCACCTTAGCGCATTTGGGGTCACTGCACGTGTGCTGTTACATACCACCTTAGCGCATTTGGTGTCACCGCACGTGTGCTGTTACATAACACCTTAGTGCATTTGGTGTCACCGCACGTGTGCTCTACATACAACCTTAGCGCATTTGGTGTCACCGCACGTGTGTTGTTACATACCACCTTAGCGCCTTTGGTGTCACCGCACGTGTGCTGTTACATACCACCTTAGCGCATTTGGTGTTACCGCACGTGTGCTGTTACATACCACCTTAGCGCATTGGGTGTCACCGCACGTGTGCTGTTACATACCACCTTAGCGCATTTGGTGTCACCGCACGTGTGCTGTTACATACCACCTTAGCGCATTTGGTGTCACCGCATGTGTGCTGTTACATACCACCTTGGCGCATTTGGTGTCACCGCACGTGTGCTGTTACATACCACCTGAGCGCATTTGGGGTCACCGCAAGTGTGATGTTACATACCACATACCACCTTAGCGCATTTGGTGTCACCGCACGTGTGCTGTTACATACCACCTTAGCGAATTTGGTGTCACCACACGTGTGCTGTTACATACCACCTTAGCGAATTTGGTGTCACTGCACGTGTGCTGTTACATACCACCTTAGAGCATTTGGTGTCACCGCACATGTGCTGTTACATAACACCTTAGCGCATTTGGTGTCACCGCACGTGTGCTGTTACATACCACCTGAGCGCATTTGGTGTCACCGCACGTGTGCTGTTACATACTACCTGAGCGCATTTGGTGTCACCGCAGGTGTGCTGTTACATACCACCTTAGCGCATTTGGTGTCACCGCACGTGTGCTGTTACATACCACCTTAGCACATTTGGTGTCACCGCACCTGTGCTGTTACATATCACCTGAGCCCATTTGGGGTCACCGCAAGTGTGATGTTACATACCACCTTAGCGCATTTGGTGTCACCGCACGTGTGCTGTTACATACCACCTTAGCGAATTTGGTGTCACCACACGTGTGCTGTTACATACCACCTTAGCGAATTTGGTGTCACCGCACGTGTGCTGTTACATACCACCTTAGCGCATTTGGTGTCACCGCACGTGTGCTGTTACATACCACCTTAGCGCATTTGGTGTCACCGCACGTGTGCTGTTACATACCACCTGAGCGCATTTGGTGTCACTGCACGTGTGCTGTTAAATACCACCTTAGCGCATTTGGTGTCACCGCACGTGTGCTGTTACATACCACCTTAGCGCATTTGGTGTCACCGCACGTGTGCTGTTACATATCACCTGAGCGCATTTGGTGTCACCGCACGTGTGCTGTTACATACCACCTGAGCGCATTTGGTGTCACCGCACGTGTGCTGTTACATACCACCTTAGCGCATTTGGTGTCACCGCACGTGTGCTGTTACATACCACCCTAGCGCATTTGGTGTCACCGCACGTGTGCTGTTACATATCACCTGAGCGCATTTGGTGTCACCGCACGTGTGCTGTTACCTACCACCTGAGCGCATTTGGTGTCACCGCACGTGTGCTGTTACATACCACCTTAGCGCATTTGGTGTCACCGCACGTGTGCTGTTACATAGCACCTTAGCGCATTTGGGGTCACCGCATGTGTGCTGTTACATATCACCTGAGCGCATTTGGGGTCACCCACGTGTGCTGTTACATACCACCTTAGCGCATTTGGTGTCACCACACGTGTGCTGTTACATACCACCTTAGCGCATTTGGGGTCACTGCACGTGTGCTGTTACATACCACCTTAGCGCATTTGGTGTCACCGCACGTGTGCTGTTACATAACACCTTAGTGCATTTGGTGTCACCGCACGTGTGCTCTACATACCACCTTAGCGCATTTGGTGTCACCGCACGTGTGCTGTTACATACCACCTTAGCGCCTTTGGTGTCACCGCACGTGTGCTGTTACATACCACCTTAGCGCATTTGGTGTCACCGCACGTGTGCTGTTACATACCACCTTAGCGCATTGGGTGTCACCGCACGTGTGCTGTTACATACCACCTTAGCGCATTTGGTGTCACCGCACGTGTGCTGTTACATACCACCTTAGCGCATTTGGTGTCACCGCATGTGTGCTGTTACATACCACCTTAGCGCATTTGGTGTCACCGCACGTGTGCTGTTACATACCACCTGAGCGCATTTGGGGTCACCGCAAGTGTGATGTTACATACCACATACCACCTTAGCGCATTTGGTGTCACCGCACGTGTGCTGTTACATACCACCTTAGCGAATTTGGTGTCACCACACGTGTGCTGTTACATACCACCTTAGCGAATTTGGTGTCACTGCACGTTTGCTGTTACATACCACCTTAGAGCATTTGGTGTCACCGCACATGTGCTGTTACATAACACCTTAGCGCATTTGGTGTCACCGCACGTGTGCTGTTACATACCACCTGAGCGCATTTGGTGTCACCGCACGTGTGCTGTTACATACTCCCTGAGCGCATTTGGTGTCACCGCAGGTGTGCTGTTACATACCACCTTAGCGCATTTGGTGTCACCGCACGTGTGCTGTTACATACCACCTTAGCACATTTGGTGTCACCGCACCTGTGCTGTTACATATCACCTGAGCGCATTTGGTGTCACCGCATGTGTGCTGTTACATACCACCTGAGCGCATTTGGTGTCACCGCACGTGTGCTGTTACATACCACCTGAGCGCATTTGGTGTCACCGTATGTGTGCTGTTACATACTACCTTAGCGCATTTGGTGTCACCGCATGTGTGCTGTTATATACCATCTGAGCGCATTTGGTGTCACCGCACCTGTGCTGTTATATACCACCTGAGCGCAGTTAGTGTCACTGTACGTGTGCTGTTACATACCACCTGAGAACAGTTAGTGTAACCGCACCTGTGCTGTTATATACCACCTGAGCGCAGTTAGTGACACTGTACGTGTGCTTTTATATACCACCTGAGCGCAGTAAGTGTCACTGTACGTGTGCTGTTACATACCACCTGAGCGCAGTTAGTGTCACTGCACCTGTGCTGTTATATACCACCTGAGCGCAGTTAATGTCACTGGACGTGTGCTGTTATATACCACCTGAGCGCAGTTAGTGTCACTGGACGTGTGCTGTTACATACCACCTGAGCGCAGTTAGTGTCACTGCACCTGTGCTGTTATATACCACCTGAGCGCAGTTAGTGTCACTGGACGTGTGCTGTTATATACCACCTGAGCGCAGTTAGTGTCACTGGGCATGTGCTGTTATATACCACCTGAGCGCATTTAGTGTCACCGCACCTGTGCTGTTATATACCACCTGAGCGCAGTTAGTGTCACCGCACCTGTGCTGTTATATACCACCTGAGCGCAGTTAGTGTCACTGGACGTGTGCTGTTATATACCACCTGAGCGCAGTTAGTGTCACTGGAAGTGTTCTGTTATATACCACCTGAGCGCATTTAGTGTCACCGCACCTGTGCTGTTATATACCACCTGAGCGCAGTTAATGTCACCGCACCTGTGCTGTTATATACCACCTGAGCGCAGTTAGTGTCACTGGACGTGTGCTGTTATATACCACCTGAGCACAGTTAGTGTCACTGGGCGTGTGCTGTTATATACCACCTGAGCGCAGTTAGTGTCACCGCACCTGTGCTGTTATATACCACCTGAGCGCAGTTAGTGTCACTGGACGTGTGCTGTTATATACCACCTGAGCACAGTTAGTGTCACTGTACGTGTGCTGTTATATACCACCTAAGTGCAGGTAGTGTCACTGTACGTGTGCTGTTACATACCACCTGAGCGCAGTTAGTGTCACCGCACCTGTGCTGTTATATATCACCTGAGCGCAGTTAGTGTCACTGGACGTGTGCTGTTATATACCACCTGAGCGCAGTTAGTGTCACTGGACGTGTGCTGTTATATACCACCTGAGCGCAGTTAGTGTCACCGCACCTGTGCTGTTATATACCACCTGAGCGCATTTAGTGTCACCGCACCTGTGCTGTTATATATCACCTGAGCACAGTTAGTGTCACCGCACCTGTACTGTTATATACCACCTGAGCGCAGTCAGTGTCACTGGACGTGTGCTGTTATATACCACCTGAGCGCAGTTAGTGTCACTGGACGTGTGCTGTTATATACCACCTGAGCGCAGTTAGTGTCACTGTACGTGTGCTGTTACATACCACCTGAGCGCAGTTAGTGTCACCGCACCTGTGCTGTTATATACCACCTGAGCGCAGTTAGTGTCACTGTACGTATGCTGTTATATACCACCTGAGCGCAGTTAGTGTCACTGTACGTGTGCTGTTACATACCACCTGAGCGCAGTTAGTGTCACTGAATGTGTGCTGTTACATACCACCTGAGCACAGTTAGTGTCACCGCACCTGTGCTGTTATATACCACCTGAGCGCAGTTAGTGTCACTGGACGTGTGCTGTTATATACCACCTGAGCGCAGTTAGTGTCACTGGACGTGTGCTGTTATATACCACCTGAGCGCAGTTAGTGTCACTGTACGTGTGCGTTATATACCACCTGAGCGCATTTAGTGTCACTGCACCTGTGCTGTTATATTCCACCTGAGCGCAGTTAATGTCACTGGACGTGTGCTGGTATATACCACCTGAGCGCAGTTAGTGTCACTGTATGTGTGCTGTTATATACCACCTGAGCGCAGTTAGTGTCACTGCACGTGTGCTGTTATATACCACCTGAGCGCAGTTAGTGTCACTGTACGTGTGCTGTTATATACCACCTGAGCGCATTTAGTGTCACCGCACCTGTGCTGTTATATACCACCTGAGCGCAGTTAGTGTCACCGCACCTGTGCTGTTATATACCACCTGAGTGCAGTTAGTTTCACTGTACGTGTGCTGTTATATACCACCTGAACTCCAAGGCATCCTCTTCCCTCTGCACAATGGCTTCACACAATACTTCCCTAGTACCACCATGTCCTCCTGAGGAGTCCCCCGAACTGTTTCAACACAGTGTTGGGTACATGCTGCAGGAAGATGTGCAGCGTTTTGAAGACTCCGATGATGGAACACTGATAGAGAAAGGCATTGATGTGAGCTCAGGGAGAGGGGGTGTCCGAGAGGGACAGCAATTTGTCAGTGATGATGTTCCCCCCATACTGCCAGGTTGTTGACAGTGATGAGGAGGGAGGGGATGATGAGGTCACTGACTATACCTGGGTGCCTGATAGGAGAGAGGAGGAGGAGGAGGACGAGGCACAGGCACATCTCCAAAGAGGCAGGATGCCCTCCAGGGGTCAGCTTAAGGTCACACCCACTGCATTACAGCGCACATCTACGGCGCTTGTGCATGGCGCTGCTGTGTCTGACCGGTACAGCAAAAGTTCTTTGGTGTGGGCCTTTTTTGAAACATGTCCACAAGATCATATCTTTGCTATTTGCAACTTATGTTGCAAGCGTATCTCGCGTGGCCAAAACATCAACCGCCTGGGTACCACATGCTTGTCCAGACATATGTCGACCTGACATGCAGCTCGTTGGCAAGCACACCAAAAAGACCCACACCAAAGACAAAAGCGTACCCCCCCTTGCCCTTCTAGGACCTCCAACCCCAGTAGACCCCCAGTCCTCTCTGAAGCCTGCAGTGAAGGTGTAGAAATAGGTGTGTCACAAGCTAGTAGTAGCGGTCAATCTACTGATAGTACCAGGCAAATTTCCCTGCCCCAGCTGCTGCAGCGCCGAAAGAAGTACAATCCCAGCCATCCACATGCCCAGCAGTTGAATGCTAGCTTAGCGAAATTGCTAGCACTTCAACTGCTACCTTTTCAGTTTGTAGATTCTGCCCCCTTCCGTGAGTTTGTGCAATGTGCAGTACCTCAGTGGCAAGTACCAAAACGCCACTTTTTCTCACGGAAGGCTATTCCGGCTCTCTACCGGCATGTGGAAGGCAATGTCCATGCCTCGCTGGACAGGGCGGTCAGTGGTAAGGTGCATATTACCGCTGACTCATGGTCCAGCAGGCATGGACAGGGACGTTACCTGTCTTTTACGGCACATTGGGTGACTCTGCTGGCAGCTGGGAAGGACGCAGGGCAAGGTCCAGTAGTTTTGGAGGTTGTTTCGCCACCACGCTTCCAAAACAATACTACTGCTTGTGACACACCTCTTTCCTCCACCCCCTCCTCTTCTTCTTCCTCTGTGGGCTCTTCCTGTGGGGATGTTTTCTCTGAACCAGCCGTGCTCCATAGGCGTACGAGGGGATACGCAGGAATGCAGGCCAAGAGATGCCATGCGGTGCTAGAGCTGGTGTGCTTGGGAGACAGGAGCCACACTGGGGAAGAGGTTTTGTCAGCTCTTCAGGGTCAGGCTGAGAGGTGGTTGACGCCACACCAGCTGAAGCCTGGAATGGTGGTCAGTGATAATGGCACCAACCTCCTCTCTGCCCTGCGACTGGGAAAACTCACCCACGTGCCCTGTTTTGTGCATGTCCTCAATTTGGTGGTGCAGCGGTTCTTGGGCAGGTACCCGGGCTTGCAGGATGTCCTGAAGCAGGCCAGGAAAGTCTGTGTGCATTTTCGAAGGTCATATAATGCCACTGCTCGGCTGACTGACCTCCAAAGGGAATACAACCTGCCCAAGAACCGCCTAATTTGTGACATGCCCACCAGATGGAACTCAACGTTGGCCATGCTGCAGCAGCTGCACACGCAGCAACGGGCCATCAATGAGTACATGTGCCAATATAGCAGCAGAACTGGGTCAGGGGAGCTAGGTTTTTTTTCCCCACGCCAGTGGGCCTTGATCAGGGATGCATGCACTGTCCTGTCACCATTTGAGGAGGCCACGAGGATGGTGAGCAGTGACAGTGCATGCATCAGTGAGACTGTCCCTCTTATTCACATGTTAGAGCACACACTACGTGGAATAATGGACAGGGCCCTTGAGGCAGAACAGAGGGAGGAAGAGGAGGACTTCCTTACCTCTCAAGGCCCCTTTTATCCAGACAGTGGTCCTGCTTGTCCACCTAGCACACAGGAAGAGGAGGAGGAGGAGGAGGAGGAGGAGGATTGTATCAGCAGCATGAAGGTGGAGCCTAGCACTCAGCAGCAGCAGTCTTCAAGGGATCATTTACAGTCCCAAGGAGCACGTGGAGTTTTACGTGGCTGGGATGAGGTGCCTGTGGATCCTGTCGTCCTCAGTGACCCAGAGGACTGTGCCCCAAATGCCTCTGCAAACCTACGCTGCATGGCCTCCCTGATCCTGCAAAGCCTGCGTAAGGATCCTCGTGTACGTGCTATTAAGGAGAGGGATCATTACTGGCTGGCGACTCTCCTTGATCCACGTTACAAGAGTAAGGTTGCAGACCGTATGTTGCCATCGCAGAGGGAGCAGAAGATGAAACTTCTGCGGGAGGCCTTGCAGAAGGGTCTGTGCAATGCGTTCCCAGAATCGGGGGGATTACCAAAACCTGGCTCTGGACAACGTCTTGCTGAGGCTTCGGTGAGTCACAGAAGGGGCGGTGGAGAAGGTGGTCATCTGACCGATGCGTTCAGGCGGTTTTTTAGTTCGCATCCCCAAGGTCTGACCGGTTCCAGCAACCATCGCCAGCGTCTGGTTTACATGGTCCGGGAATACCTAGGGGCAAGATCCGACTTGGACACCTTCCCCACCGAAAATCTTCTGGCTTACTGGGTCTTGAGGATGGATCACTGGCCAGAGCTTGCCCAGTACACAATTGAGCTACTGGCTTGCCCTGCATCCAGTGTTCTTTCAGAACGGACATTCAGTGCTGCTGGAGGCTTTGTGACTGATCACAGGGTGCGCCTCTCCACCGGCTCTGTTGATCGACTGACCTTCATCAAAATGAATCAGGCTTGGATCAACACCAGCTACCAAGCACCTGATGCTGATATTAATGAATAATATCTTTTTGTTGAAATGTCGGATCCCTTTTAGACTGCTGATGCTGAGTGACTGTCCTCTTATGCTGCTGATGGAATATCCTTCTCCTCCTCACTTTTCTTGCTGATAGCTAGAAAGAAATGTTGTGTTTCTGGGCTCCGCCACCAGTGCCTAAGGCACAATTTTTCAGCCCCTGTTTAACAGGGGCGCCTAATAACAATTTTTGATGCAATACTTTGCACGTGGCTCCTTGTTGCGCTCCAATTGGAGTTATTGTGAGGGGTTGCAGTGTTGTGTTGTGCCCAAGGTCCAATTTTTCTGCCCCTGTTTAACAGGGGCGCCTAATAACAATTTTTGATGCAATACTTTGCACGTGGCTCCTTGTTGCGCTCCAATTGGGTTTTTTGTGAGGGGTTGCAGTGTTGTGTTGTGCCCAAGGCCCAATTTTTCTGCCCCTGTTTAACAGGGGCGCCTAATAACAATTTTTGATACAATACTTTGCACGTGGCTACTTGTTGCGCTCCAATTGGAGTTATTGGGAGGGGTTGCAAGTGTTGTGTTGTGCCCAAGGCCCAATTTTTCTGCCCCTGTTTAACAGAGGCGCCTAATAACAATTTTTGATGCAATACTTTGCCCGTAGCTCCTTGTTGCCATCCAATTGGAGTTATTGTGAGGGGTTGCAGTGTTGTGTTGTGCCCAAGGCCCAATTTTTCTGCCCCTGTTTAACAGGGGCGCCTAATAACAATTTTTGATGCAATAATTTGCACGTGGCTCCTTGTTGCGCTCCAATTGGAGTTATTGTGAGGGGTTGCAGTGTTGTGTTGTGCCCAAGGCCCAATTTTTCTGCCCCTGTTTAACAGGGGCGCCTAATAACAATTTTTGATGCAATACTTTGCACGTGGCTCCTTGTTGCGCTCCAATTACAGTATGTTTGAGGGGTGCCCTTTTTTCTAAAAAATTTCTTTCACAACACAATAATGGCCCCCCACCACCGCTAAAATATTCAACATAATGTTGCCACACAGAACTTGCGCAAGTAGCATTAATTACTTTTTTTTATAGTCCTCTCGTGTTATGCAGGGACATTTCTAAACACGTGCCACTACTATGGACACCCAGCAGGTGTGATATTTAAAGGAATTTTTTTTCACTTTAAGCATCATTAAAATGGCTGCTCCGCAAAAAACGGCCGTTTAAAAAAAAAATTCCATTGATACATGTTCCCTGGGGCAAGACCCGGGTTCTGAACGACGTTTTCCAACATTTAGTTGAATTTTGGTCTTTAAAACGAACGTTCGGGTCCCATAGCCTTCAATGGGCTTCGAAATATTTGTGCAAACCCGTGGTCTGTTCGAACGTTCTGGTGCGAACCGAACCCGGGGGTGTTCGGCTCATCCCTATCCACCATCTATATTAGTAAGACATTTACAAACACTTCCTGCTAACTATCACTGCACATTCAATTCAATTCTCCTGTTATTTTTAATCTTATTAAACATACAACTACAAACCTTCCACCCCCCCCCCCAAAAAAAAGGGGGAAATATTAAGCAACCCTCACTCCCATCACCCAGGAAGGAGGTAGGGGCCCCCTGTCCAAGTTCCTCTTTAACTACCAATGGAGGTCTCAGTCTACTCCCCAATCTCCAAATAGTCTCTTCCCTTCTTCCAACTGCACAAAGGCTACCCACAGGGACCAAGTTTCAATAACTTGTTTCTTTCTATCCAATGTTATTCCTACCCTTCTCACTTTATTGATCCACATAGAGATGGGAGGTGGCCGTTGGTCCTTCCAGCACAGGGTGATGCAGCTTTTCTCTGCATTTACCAAGTGGCATATCACTGAATTCTTATATTTCTTGAGTGGCACTTGTGGGCACTGTAATAAGAATGCTGGGTCATCCAGGATCTGATATTCAGTGAATTTTTGAGTAATCCTTTGTGCTTCCTGCTAGTATTTTCTAATTATTGGGCATGACTAAAAAATATGGCGTAGAGTCCCTTGTTCCTCACAGCCTCTCCAGCAGTGATCTGAGGCATCTGGGAAAAATGTATTGAGGGCCTGGCATTTTTTTTATACATGTCACTGATACATGATTATCATCAAAAGGTATGATGAGAACAGTAGATAAGTAAGTCAGTGATTAGTGCCCAATACCAGAAAAACCCATTAAACCTGTAAATTAACTTGCTGTTGCCCCTTAAAGTGTTTTGGCACACTATAAACATGTTTAAAAATGAAATAAACTTCATGTTGTGCCACTAGCAGTTGGACGTGAGTGGAAGGAGTCACAAGAGTCACTTTTATTCAGGTGTGGGGGAATCACTCATCTTTCATCAGTCTTAAAGCTACAAACTTTTTATATGCATGGACCGCTCATTTTTATTTATGAGTATTAACTTTTATAATGTGATTATTTCAAGCGCATACCTTTCATTTTTAAATATGCAAAATATTTACTCAAACAGGGAAATAAATTATGTGTTTTTAATTGAAAATAAAAGTAAAACATCAAACATAAAGATACAGAATAGTCATAAATGTTGTGTACCAATTAATTTAATTATGAAATGAATAGTGTCTCAAGCTTGTTTTGCAATGTAAATTTAGAATTGAAAAAGAACAAAACAAAATCTTTCTTGACATTGTAGAGATAAAAAAAAAATGATCATTTGATTTTAAACAAAATTTCCTATAGGAAACGTAAGGTTTGCCTACAGAAAAATGTAAAGAAAAATGTGTTGATTAAACTGATAAATATTATTGAAGTCATCCACACTTCATAAATGTTCCCTGGAAAACATATATTAATTCCTAAATACTTTTCAGCTGATATTGCTTTGTTTACCTTGCATAATATATAAATGACCTTTATGAGCATTCAGAGTTTGATTTATCTAATCAAAGAAAAGCTAAAAGCATTCAGCACAATATGGTTCCCAAGCAATATCATTTGTTGATTGAATCACCTAGAGACAATCATAAACCATACTAGTTGTGAAAAGAATGTAGGTTAACAAGAGTGGCAATGAATTAGATAAACATTCAATAGAATATATGAAACATTACATTACCATGGTGTATTAGATTTATATACATTTTTGGTTTAGAATCGGTAGTTAATTTTTGCTGTTGTAGGTAGATGCAGATGATTATTAGTACTTTTTCATCTCGCAAAATCTACATATAAAGTTTCCTTTTAGGCTTCACTGACTGTATGACCATTTAGGTAGCAGTTAATTTGTCTGCAACCTTAGTCCATCTCCCTAATGATACAGCTCTACTGAACTTTTTGACTATCACCATGTAGGGCAGGTCACCCAGGATTGGTCTTTGTTCTCTGTTCTTTTAGGTTGAATAACATTTTTAGGGTGAATACCCTCAAGCCCGCTCTGACATTTTGGTTCTGTAGAGATTATTAGGGGACCCTCCATCCATCCATTTTTACCAGTGTTTTTCTATTGCTTTTATTACAGATATTAGGTACTAAACAAGTACTAGTGTCCTATTATGAAGCAGGAATATCATATGAGGACCATAAAACAAAGCTTAGATCATGGGATTTATTCTGTATTTGGTTGCTCTAATTAATATAGGTGGCAGCAGTGCTGTTTTGTCTCTCACTGGCCTATGTGGGATTTACACATTTAAATACGCTGCTTGACTTGATAAGCACCAATAAAATGTAGTAAAAATGTAGTAAAAATTTATACTTTTGGTCATTAGGAAATACAACTGGTACTTGTAGTCTATTCATTCACAGTAAATAGTGAATAAATGATCCAGCCTTGTGGGTGGAACCCTAATCAGCCACACTGTTTTCAAGTTGTGACAGCGGGTGCGGGGAGAAGATCCCCTGCCCGCTGTCACAGAGGTGGCCGGATAGGAACATGTTACACCCTATTTTTTTAAGTATTTCTTGTAAAATGTGTCATTTATAAGCATTTTTGTGTGTTTTGTTGTGCATTTAGGCCCATTTTTTCACTCAAATGCAAGTTACCTCCCAAATGATTGCCAGAAAATAAACACATCTCCATTTTGTTCTAAAGCCAAGAAGAGCAATAAGGATGAAGCAGTAGGATTATTTACTAAAGCTGGAGTGCGCAAAATCTAGTGCATAAAACCAATCAGGTTTTATTGCCAAAGATTATTTGAACAAGCTGAAATTGGAAGCTGATTGTCTATCATGCACAGCTGCACCAGATTCTGAGTGTATCAGCTTAAGCAAATACCCTGGTTAGAGCAGGTCCAGTTGTTTCCGGCAGTTGTCTATATTCAGGAAGGTACAGTCTTTTTGAATGTAACATATTTCCAAATTAAGAATAGCCAACACACAGCTCCCGGTCCTGTCAGGGGGAGAAATGACGGATTGTCTGTTGATACAATGTATGAACAGCCGTCAGTCATTTCCCCTAGTCAGTCCCACCCCCCTTCAGTTAGAACACACACAGGGAACATAATTAACCCCTTCCTCGCCCCCTAGTGTTAACCCCTTCCCTGCCAGTTGCACTGATCGCTATAAAAATGGCAATGGTCTCAAAAATGTGTCAAAAGTGTCCGATGTGTCCGCCATTAGGTCACAGTACCAATAAAAATCGCTTTTTACTAGTAAAAAAAAATATTAATAAAAATGGCATCAAACTATCCCCTATTTTGTAAACGCTATAACTTTTGCGCAAACCAATAAATAAACACTTATTGCAATTTTTTTTTCTACGAAAAGTGTGTAGAAGAATACGTATCGGCCTAATCGAGGAAAAAAAAAATGTTTTTTTTTCTATATATATATTTTTGGGGATATTTATTACAGTTAAAAGTAAAAAATATAATTTTTTTTTAAATTGTCGCTCTATTTTTGTTTATAGCGCAAAAAATAAAAACCGTAGAGGTGATCAAATACCACTAAAAGAAAGCTCTATTTGTGGGAAAGAAAGGACGCCAATTTTGTTTGGGAGCCACGTCGCACGACCGCACAATTGTCAGTTAGAGTGACGCAGTGTCGAATCGCAAAAAGGGGCCCGGTCATTGACCAGCAATATGGTGCGGGGCTGAAGTGGTTAAGTTGAATCTGTTTGTAAGTCAGAACAGGTACATTTTTTAAGTGTAGCTCCAGCCAAAAAAAAATATTGGATAGCATAAGGAAGGGTTAACACCCCTGTAACATTTGTTTTACTGTCAGTGCCCCTGTTCAGAAGATTTCACCTCACTTACTGAAAATGTGGGTTGGTGATAAAGCATCAGTGTAGGTACATTTTTCCCATAATAATTCTTACAGGAGTGAACTTCATGTTGTCTCCCTCAGTTTGTAAGTAGGAGTCGTTTGTGCCGGTTTCCGCCAGCAGGTGTCTTCTTGCAGCATGGATCTGTGTTGGGGGATCTTACCTGCTGGCAGTGCTGTCAGATCCATGGGCCGTAGTACCAGTGTCCACCAGCGGGTGTATTCCGAAAGTATGGGGCAGGCAGCACCTCCTGCCTGCAGGTGTTACCTAAGGACAATTACCACAGTCTTATAAATACCTGGCAAGCCCTCACATGCTTGCCTTGGTATCTCTGTTACTGACCTTGAGCCTGCATCTGACCCAAACCGACCTGACCTTATCCCTATGCCAAACCCATCCTGGACCTGCCCCATCTGTTACCTGTTTACCTTGAATCCCTGCCCTGCAGCCTGTTCATCCATCCTCTCCCTGTCCTGCTGCTTTCCTGTCCATACCCATCTGCTGATATCCCCTTGTGTATGACCTCACCTGGCTTTGTTTACGATTCCGTATCTCCCCTTTATTTGTATATGGTATTTGTTGTTTGTGGTTGGTTGTGCACTTGTTGTATTTACTTGCTTGTCACCTTTTTAATAAACACCTTTTTCTTTCACTTACATGCATTTTTGGTCCCCTCTATGCAGTCACACAGTTTGGTCTACTAGTTCCGTGACAATAGTTCATAAGCCATAAGCCATAAGCCACAAGCCATATTGTAAAAAGTCCTTAAGGCAAAGCAGCGCTTAGATAAGGCCCCTTTCACACTGGGGCGGTGGGTGCCTCGGCGGTAAAGTGCCGCTATTTTTACCGTTAATTTTGTGGCGCTATTCGGCTGCTATTTGGCAGCTGGCAGGGCACTTTTACCCCCCTGCTAACGGCCGAGAAAGGTTTAAAACTACCGCAAAGCGCCTCTGCAGCGGCACTTTGACTCGACTCGAACATAAAGCTCATCCCTAATGAGCACATAGGTCCATGTATCTGACCAGAAATGACTTAAAATAGTGCCCTAATGCCACAAAACATGCCATCTTCTCATCACTAATGTTTGCAGAGCACTAAGAAACACACACCACAGCAACACCAGGAAGAAGAGATATGATCCAGGAAGCAGATAAAAAAGCTGTAAAACATAGTAAATGATGAAACAGAAAAGTACTCAAATACCCAAAAACGCAATGTTTAGGTGTGAATGCAGCCTATGCAGACTATGTACTACTTGTTTAAGCCCACTTCAGTCTCTTATACACAAGGTAATTGTGTTTTCTTTTTGCATCTCTGCTGATATATAAATGTTACATTACCGCGCTTTACATTAGAGCTTGTAATATGAAAATATGTTTTGAATTCACTAAGACCACAGAGTTTAGGGATACATGGGTGAATTTTAAATAACAATTAGCCACTCTGAACCAAAAATTAACAGTAAACCAAAAACCCAAACATGAACTTTTTTGCTTCAAATGCTCATAAAGCACCCTAAAATTCCTCACATAGCCATACTCTTCTCTCAATGTTTAATGTCTGTTTTCTTTGCAAGAGTTACTATGAGTATAAGTGTAATCTAGGTCTCATATACAATGGATACCTGCAGATCTTTAACATGGGATAATACCAACACATAAATCTCTCTTTACCTTGCAATACTGCCATTTTGAAAAATTAACATATATCTAGAAGTTGAAGAGAATTTTAAATGTACTGTTATAATTTTACCCAGAATACAAAGCTGATAGTTTTCTGGTCAGTTGGCATCTACCAATTACAAATTGATTATTCTACTGCTTGACCCAATCTTTTTTCTTCTTTTCTCACAAAGATAAGGCCTAATCTATACATCCTCATAAAAATTCAACAACCTAAACTTAAACTCTTGAGAATTAAGCACTTGATCAGCCTAGGAGTTTCAATACAGAA
This sequence comes from Rana kukunoris, assembly GCA_029574335.1. Lineage (NCBI taxonomy): Eukaryota > Metazoa > Chordata > Amphibia > Anura > Ranidae > Rana > Rana kukunoris. Next base: position 284,795,014 of record CM056052.1, read on the forward strand.
ACTAGTGTTAAAAGTTTATTCATTCAGTGCACTCTTTAGAGATGATTAACTGTCTTTATTATATTAAAGTAAACCCACAGCCATCTGCCAAAGGCGATTCTGTCCAAGCACTGAAACCATTTCATGCGAAAACTCATTTTCAGGCTCCTAATTATTTTTCATTATAGTGGCAGTGTGGAATAGATTGGAATTGGACAGTAATTGCCAGGTCTGAGCAGTGTGGACCATTGCAATGTATCAGTTTAGATGAAGTGTGACAAGGATACATCTAGCTACTATATAACTTCCATTAAGCAACTTCCCTGTCCCTGATCATGTAGCACTTCATAGAATGTGGTCAATGCAAGGTCATAATAATGGCTTTCAGACTAACTTGAAGTGTATCTTGCTGCTACAAGCTGTGAAACTGATCTTCCCGGGAAAGCGTAATCATTTAAATTGGTAGAAGATTTTGTTTTACTCTAAACATAAAAAAAACAGTCTGGGTAAATATTTGTATATTACAAATTGATTATATTTTTCTTAAGTCAAAGAGCAGCAAAAATTGAACAAAGGAATGCAATCAATTTAAAAATGACACGATTCTAAATGCAGACATTTAAACAATGAATATTTTGTATGAAAAAAGACAATGAATGAGAAATTATTTTATATTTTTTTGGATCAAAAGTCAGAGCTTGTCCATGTGACCAAAAATGTGGTTAATGGCCTTTAATAAAAACCTGAAGAATAAGGCTGAACTAGGCACAAATGGGAAAATACTTTATTAACAATTTTTGCTCTACCAAACGTCAGTATATACTGTATGAAAACTAGCTGCCATCAGAACCCACAACACAAAAAGGTAATGGGGTTGACTTATTAAAGGCAACTAGGCCATTAACTTGGTAAATAAATTTGCAATTTGCAAGATAAATTGCCCCAGAGCTTAGTGAATGTGGTGAAATTTCACCTTGAAAAAATAACCATGGAAAAAAAAATGTTTTGCTTGTACATGTTTGGATAATGGAAGTCAGCAGAGTTTAACCTCATTCCTCATTCGTTGAGTTCTAGGACACATTTCTAGCAAAGTGTATATATATATATATATATATATATATATAAAAACACCGTTTATAGTCACTTTGAGAAATATATTCAGCTAATTTGTCTTCTGAACCATTTCCTGGCCTTCATACCTCTCAAAGATTATCTTGTCCTGATGCATGCTACATCTATATTATTAAAAGGGCTTATTTATTTTTTATTTTTTTATTATTTATTTTTTGGTTACACAAGGTAAAGTAACTAACAGTCAACAACAAAAATGGTATGGTCAAAACGTAAAGTAGTAAACATGATGCACCACAGAAAAAAGTTACACAAAGCTGAATTGGTTAGTCTCATATCATCCACACAAATAATAGAAAAATAGTAGGTAAGACAATCCTGAATGGAGTAAAGACCAGAGAAAGTTGATAAAGGGCAGGAGTGGGGAGGAATGGAAGAACTTAGAGAGTGACCAGGAAAAAAAAATGACTAGTCAGCAGCCAAAACGTTTCATACTTCCCAAGGCAATTTCTTTTCATATATATATAAGCTTATACAAAGGCAAACCAGCAATAATTGGCAACTCCTAGAAGGACACAGTGGGTGGTCAAAATGAGTCCCACTTACAAATGATTTCTTTCTTAGCATAATACAGATGATAGGAAATCAGCATTTTAGTTGGAAGAGGTCTTTAAATATGACATCAAAAATATCCATCTAGTCAAAAACATATGGAGATATCATGCATGGGTTACTAGGCAGTGAGGGCAAGCTGGTAACCTTTTGGCATAGATCCTTTGGGGAGTATAGCACACTCTATGCAAACATTCAGTGGATTAGTTTATCCCTAGATGAAATAACAAGTTTAGGAAAATCTTTGAGAAAGCCCTCCCAGCAGGGCTGTCTTATCCACCGGGCACACCTGGACACAGCCCAGGGGCCCCAGATGAACAAGGGGCCCAATCAGTGCCAGTCAGATTTAGAGCGAAGCTTCTGGCAGTGCTAGGGTGGAATTGTATGCTGCACTGCACACTAATTAAGTTCCAGAAACTTTGTTAAAAGCAGTGCAGCATGAGGGTCTGGCATGTTATGTGACAATCCACCCCCTTCCCTATAGGTGCTGTTGGAACAGGCCGCTGAGTGGAGGAGGCAGGTCATCTGCTAAGGGGCCGTTCTCTTGCTTAGAATGACACTGCCTCCCAACTCTCTCCTGTCCTTCCTATTCGCGCAGTCGTGCACCTCCGCGATTAGGCTCCGCCCCTTCGCTATCAGGTCCCGCCCCCTCCGCAAGCTGGTCTTCACTCTCCTCACCCGGCTCCACTGATCTCTCCTGGCCTCATTTTTCCCCTCCCTCCCCCACCTGTCCTCAGTAATATTGGGGGATTGATACTTGGATACCCTGGATTCCCCCTGGAGTGACAGGAGCTAGCATAGGAGGGGTAAGTTCTGATCATGTTTCAGAAAAATCTAATGCGCTACTGTGAGTAAACAGTGGTGGATAGGTGGGTAGCAACCACAAATTTGGGGCAGCTCAATCTATAGTGTCCACAAAACACAAAATAGAAAATAGGTGAAATAAGTGATAAGCGCTACAAATGGTGGTGCATGGGCCCTACAAAGACACAATACATAATATCAAAGGCAAAACCTCAAAGTGCTGTGTGAATAACAGAGCTATAATTATACTAAAAGCAAATTAGAGTGAGGAAAAAATGATAATCATAAATAAAGTTCCATGTGTCAGACACTGTTGAATGATCAGGGGATGAAGTCACGAGGTACGTGACGTAACGTCGTAGGGATAGTCGAGATCACGTCACATCCGCATTAGCCGGAGACCATTAGAATACAGGCGGCGGTACGATCGCTCTGTCTCTATTTTTCATTGTTGAATTTTTACTTTTATTTTTATTTGTATTTCTATTTTTGCACCACCATTTGTAGCGCTTATCACTTATTTCACCTAAGTTCTGATCATGCTGGCACTTGTAGTGTGCAGGCAGCATAGTGCTGGGCCTATGCTCCAGGGGCCCATTCCACCTCCCTGTCACATTATGTCAGGGGTGCTCAGCTGGAGCCCGTCTGTCCCCAGATTTGTCCCTGGATTCAGGACCTATCCTGTGCGGGTGCACTGCAAGCTGGGGCTGAGGAGGGGCGCCCAGGGCCGGCCCTACCATGGGTCCCAGATGGGTGGGGTGGGGGGGGGCGAGCACCGCCAGATTATACAGAGCGGGGATCTCCCGCTTACTCGGCTGTCAGACATCTATTATAAGAGGCGGAATTTGTCTGAGGACAGTGGCTGCTCGGGATAAACAGGAGATCCCCGCTCTGTATAATCCGTCTCCTCTCCTCGCTCGCTATGCACTGATGGGCACTGAACAGGCTGAGCTGATGGGCACTGAACAGGCTGAGCTGATGGGCACTGAACAGGCTGAGCTGATGGGCACTGAACAGGCTGAGCTGATGGGCCCTGAACAGGCTGAGCTGATGGGCCCTGAACAGGCTGAGCTGATGGGCCCTGAACAGGCTGAGCTGATGGGCCCTGAACAGGCTGAGCTGATGGGCACTACATATGGGCACTACATATATGTCCCCTGATTTCATAAAGAAAATCTGGTCACCTTACCCTAGAGGGCAACAGCAGCAGTCGTCAGCCATGCCCACCCTAGAGGACAACAGCAGCAGTTGTCAGCCATGCCCACCCTAGAGGGCAGCAGCCGCCAGCCATACCCGCCCTGGAGGACAGCAGTTGCACCCATCCTGGAGGACAGCAGAAGCTTCCAGCCGCCAGCCATACCCACCCTGAAGGACAGCAGCAGCAGCCGACATCCATACCCGCCCTGGAGGACAGCAGCAGCTTCCAGCCACCAGCCATACCCGCCCTGGAGGACAGCAGTTGCACCCATCCTGGAGGACAGCAGAAGCTTCCAGCCGCCAGCCATACCCGCCCTGAAGGACAGCAGCAGCAGCCGACATCCATACCCGCCCTGGAGGACAGCAGAAGCTTCCAGCTGCCAGCCATACCCGCCCTGGAGGACAGCAGCAGCAGCCGACATCCATACCCGCCCTGGAGCACAGCAGCAGCAGCCGACATCCATAGCCGCCCTGGAGGACAGCAGCAGCTTCCAGCCGCCAGCCATACCCGCCCTGGAGGACAGCAGCAGCAGCCGCCAGCCATACCTGCCCTGGAGGACAGCAGCTGCTGCCAGCCGCCATCCAGTGAAGATTGAGGTCAGTTTTTATTCAAATCAAACAGCAATGGACATGCCTGTTTACTACACTGGTATACTAGCTACACTGGGTTGCTTTCAAACTGATCCACAGGTGCAGCTGTGGGTTACCTGCACTGCGCCATAGACTTCTGTTTATTACCTGCAGGTTTGGTGCACTTTCAGTGCATCCATCACAACTGCAGTATATAATAGAATTCTATGGCAACTAACTCGCAGAAGTATGTAAACCTTTGTTGATTAGTGTGAATACAGCCTTAAGTCCCTTTCATACGATCAGTCCAATCGGGTCCACCTGTCTGTTTTTCAGGTGGGCCTAATCGGACCCTCCATTTACTTCTATGGAGCAGCAGATGTAAACGGATTTGTGTCCATGTACATTTGCCTACCTCCAATCTAATCCGCTAAAAAAAACACAGAAGGGGATACATCCCCTTCCTTCTGGGCGGATCAGATCGGAGGGTCCATAGAGTAGAGAGGGCTGTGTCAGTTTCTGCTCTGCATATGTGGAGTGGACCTGTCATCTGCCCTGGCCACTCATTGTGGCCCACAAACGGTTATTAAGTTGCTGAAGTGGCCATCGCTCTTCAAAAGGTTGCGCACCCCTGCATTAAGGTCCTACACCTGGGCAGGAATGGCAGCATATACAGGAAGTGACCCCTTAATTTTCTTCTGCAACAGCTGAAGCCTGCAGGAAAGGAGGAGACAGCTTTCAGAGGCTGCAGGAGGAAAATGGAGGGGTCAATTCCTGTATTTGCTGCCCCCCTGTCCAGGTTACTCTTATTTCTGCTACCCATGCCCTCTGACTCCCCTTAACCCCCACAGTGCTGATGGCTTCCCCTCTCCTGCAGCAGCCTATGGCTTCTGCGGGGGATGTTTCAGGATAATGAACTCTGTTTGCTAGGCTTCAGTGTGTGAATGAACTGGAAGACAGTGCACAGCTCTTCCTGTTCATTCATTCTGTGTAGCTGAAGCTGCAGAGATGGAGATTGAGGTCTGTTTCTTTAATTACTTTCTCTGTTTCAAAAGAGAGGCATCAGGGGTCTGTTTAGACCCCTGATGTTCGACCAGAGCCCCCCCCAACAGGACTGCTAAAAAACAAACAAACAATAAATAAAAAATAAAATAAACTACTCACCCTGTCCTGACACTGTCCTCTGCCCTACTGACACTGTCCTCTGCCCTACTGACACCGTCCACAGCCCCACTGACACCGTCCACAGCCCCACTGACACCGTCCACAGCCCCACTGACACCGTCCACAGCCCCACTGACACCGTCCACAGCCCCACTGACACCGTCCACTCTGTTTCACATCTTCCACATATGTTCCACAACTGACGCAACACACACACAGGGCCAGATTCAGCAAGACTTGCGCTGAAGTAATTCGATATGCGCCGCGTAACTGTGAAGATGCGCCGTCGTTTCTATGTGGCCGAAAACGGGCCATTTCCGATCGGCTTAACTTTCCGACGCCAGAGTCTCGTCAGCGCATAATTTTGCTTGGCGCATCAGTCGCGCCTATTGATTTCCCCTGCAAATAAGGGAGATTTCCTGATTCGCGAACGGATTAGCACATGTGCCGCGCGTATCTCGTCCGTCCGGCGCAAAGTTATTTCTACAAATAGCTGCTTTATCTTTACTCCAGACGGCCTCAGGTCAGCAGGAGAGCAGCTACAGCAGCAGCGTTACCGACGAAACTAGCAAGCTGAACAACCGCACTTGCAAGGACAACACCTCTGTGTGCCAACATGCCAGGGGCAGTCACGGTCCCAGCACTAATACTGGGTCCCCAGGTACGGAGGAGGCGGGCACGTGAGAGGATATACTGCACGCGCATGAGCCTCTTTGGCATGGGGGATGAGGAGGTGTATCGCCTCTTCAGATTCAGCCCAGATGCAATACTTGAACTAACCACAACCCTGCAGGATGACATCACCAGCCCAACACAACGCTCACAAGCAGTGCAGCCACTGGTGAAGGTACTGGCAACACTTCATTTCCTTGCAAGTGGATCATTCCAGCGTACAAGTGGAGTGGTGGCTGGGATGTCACAGTCCTCCATGAGCAGATGTGTGCACCAGGTTGTCTCCGCAATCCTCAGACGCATGTCCAACCAGTTCATCAGACCCACCACTGAGGAGCTGCGGCTGAAGGCAATGACAGATTTCTACAGCATTGCCAGATTCCCACGCACTGTGGGGGCCATTGATTGCACACATGTGGCCCTACAGCCCCCCAGTGCCACAGAGCACATATACCGCAATCGGAAGCATTGGCATTCCATCAACGTACAGGTGATAGCCGATGCCCAACGCCTCATATGGCACGTCCGTGCCAAACACCCCGGGTCCAGCCATGACAGCTTCATATACCGTCAGAGTCCCATCCCAGCAGAATTCGAGCAGAACATGTATGGGGACAGCTGGCTGGTTGGTGAGTGACATGGGAGTCAGGCATGACTATCCCCTCCCATGATGCACATCACAAGTGGCACATGCATGACTAACATCCTCCTGTCTTTTCCCTTCCAGGTGACTCTGCATATGCACTGGGACCCCATCTCATGACACCTTTCCGGAACCCCCAAACCAGAGGAGAGAGAAAATACAATGAAGCACACATCAAAACTCGTGCAGTGGTGGAGCAAACATTTGGGCTCCTGAAGTCCCGTTTCCGCTGCCTGGATAAGTCCGGGGGACCCTATTGTATTCCCCTACCTTCGTGTGTCAGATCATCGGTGCATGTTGCATTCTGCACAACTTTGCCATGAGAAAAGGCCTGCAGATTGACATGCGTGATGACCTGACCCCCCAACCAGACAGCCCCCCCCTGCCAGAGGAGACCCATTCAGCTGATGGAAGAGCAGTCAGGAGGGTCCTCGCCATAGGCATCTTTGGACAATAAACCAAAACATTGATCACACAGACAATGCATGCATGCACACCACTGATGTCTCTAGATCACACACACCACATCCACATCACATTGGATTAGCCCAAGTCCAGCATGTAGGACTTGGGAGCAGCAACGCCAGCGTCAAGGCCCCAATGATGTCGCTGTCCATTCATACACCTTTCACACGTCATTCATACAGCCATGGGGTTAACTTCACCACCACGGCCGAGGGTGACACCCCTTACTGGCAGGTGTGTCACCCCCTCACATTCACACACCATTCTCACTGCAACGTGTGCAGTATAAAAAAAAAAAAAATCTCATATCCAGAGCATAATCACAAATAAAATAACTCATAATCTGAGCATTAATAATAAAATAAAAATCTCATAACCTGAGCATTCAGAAAAAAAAAATACAAAACTCATGTCCTGAGCATCAATCAAAAAAACAAAAAATACATCATCTGGGATGCCGGGGGCTTCTTCTGGCGGCCCCTCTCTGGCTCCTCAGCTGCCTGGATGGAGTGGGTGGGGGTGGGGGGGCATCTGGAGGTGGCTGATCCCCGGGTGGGCCACTCCTGGCAGGTGTGGCCTGCCTGCCCTCCAAGGCCACGGCAATCCGGCCAAGATACGAACTGGTCTGGGCCTGCACCCTGAGCTGCTGGGCCTACATCCTGAGCTGCCGGGTGACCTGATAATGCTGGGCCCGCCGACTCAGCCTCCCCTGGTCCCGGATGGCAGCACTGTTTGCCTGGATGGCAGCAGTGTTTGCCTGGACGGCTGCAGTGAGGTCCCTTATGTCACCCTGCACCTCCCCCAGACTGGTCACCACTGCAGCGCAGTTGCAGCTCACATCCTGCACTGCCGAAGAAATCTGGGCCACGGAGCACAGGCTGTCAGCCACTCTGTCCAGGTGCCCAACTATGTCCCCCATTTGCTGGGTCTGCATGGCGTGATCCCTCGCCACCTGGTCCTGGACCAGATCAGACACCCCCCTGGTCTTATGGGTGGCCTTCCTGGGGCCAGTAGCTGGTTGTCCCCGGGGGGATGGAGTCGCCCTTGAGGGGCTTCCTAGGATGGGGGAGGGGATCTGAGAGGGCCCTGCAGAAGAGGAGGACTCCTCCAACAATAAAATAAAGTCCTGCTCTGCCCCAACAGGCTCCTCCTCAACGACCTCTGCAGGTGTGGTGTGGGCACTCTCCTCCTTCACCTCGGTGTCTTCACCACCCAGGGGCACAGGCACTGGGTGCCGTTGGGGGGATGGGGTGGACTGGCCGCCGACAGATGATGGCCCAGCTCCGTCATCTGTGGATGACACAAAGCAGACACATGTTGGTGGTCCCACACACTTGGCACATGTACCCTCCCCCCCCACATGCAACACACCAAATAGGGGATAAAAAACACTTACCTGTCCTGGAGCCTTCCTCCACAGAATCATAGCCTGGTACCCCCTCCAATTGCTCCCTCTCCAGGCAGCGGGCGACCACCTCCTCCTCTGTGGTCAGGCTGACCGGACATGGGGGTCCACCACCTGTGCGCCGCTCATGGCTCCGAATGGTGGCCACCTTGCCACGGACCTTGCGCCGCAGGTCATTGATTTTTTTTGTATATCCCCAGCAGTCCGGGTGGAGTACCCCAAGACATTCACCCTGCCAGCAATGGTGTCCAGGATGGCCTGCTTCCTCTCCCAGGTGGTCTTCCAACTTTTCCTCCCATGCAGGAAATCATTGTAAGTCTCCATAGCAGAGATGACCACAGAGACCTCCTGGGCATTAGAATTGAGGCTCCTCCTCTCTTTGGGGGTAGCGGGAGCAGCCATAACAGAGCAAAAGTAAATTCCCTGGGGTGGGGGGAAACGGAAATACTTTTGCGCCGGAATGGCGCTTCTGCTGGCGCTTTTATACGCCGAGTGAAGCCTCACTTACTGCGCATGCTCCGTGGATGATGCGCTGAACGTAAGCCTTTGCGCTGGGCTCCGCCCATCATTTACATATGATCACACCCACTTCCACTTGCGTCGGGTTACGCCAGCGCATTATCGTTACTCTGGCGCAAGTTTCCGCGCAAGTGCTATGTGAATAACAGTACTTGCGCCGAAAGTGTCGGCGGAGTAATGTAAATGAGAAACGTTACTCCAAAGTAAAGAAGCGCCCATCTACCTGAATCTGGCCCATAGTGGTAGATCCTGGTTGGAGAATTGGTGAGTGTGTCTAAACCTCCCCCCTTGTTAATTGCAGGTGTCCCTCCCTCTGCTCTGAGTCTCTGATTGAGGTCGAGGGTTACATGCACACCAGTGATAAGGGATGGTGTGAATAGTAGCAGCAGTTCCTCCTGCGGCTGTCAGTGGATACATGCTGCCTCTTGCCCTGTTCACTATAGTGATTGCTGCTGCATGCACTTTGTGTCCAGCAACAATCACCACAGATAATCGCTAGCTGTGCAGAGAACAACAAATAGGTTCAGCCACTGGTGACCTGTAGTTATAGTGAACAGGGCCGGTGGAGGCACCTACCTGCAGAGAGCTACAGGAGGAACTACAGCTTCAATTTGTTCTGGCCCCAATCACCAGTGTGAACGTAGCCTAATGTGCACTATATGCAGTGACAGATATTTTACTCCACTGTAAAACATCTATCACATCAGGAACACTCAGGAAACAATTGTTTCCTATGTGTCCCATTCACACTGCAACACAGCATATGGCTGCGTTTCAGCATGCTGCAATGTCAGCTCCTCACCACTTATTTTAATTCCAAAAATGCTGCATCACCCCACCACAATCGCATGTATTGCACACAGTTGCGGGGAAGTTGCAGCACAGCTCTACCCATTCCAATAAACAAATAATCTGATAACAAATCTATCAATTATTTATACTTTAATTCTTGAGAGTAGGTGCAAAAATTGTCACAGGTTCGTAGGGGGCCCAGAGCATTACTTTGCCCAGGGGCCCTTGATGTTGTTAAGATGGCCCTGCCTCTCAGTCCTCCCGGTCAATAGTTGGAAGATTATCCTTTCATTGTTCCCACAATCTTTTCAATCTTAGTTTAATCTCTATAGAGAAGGGCTACACGCAGGGAGAAGAGAGGCTTCTGAAGAGTATTTGAGCTAAGAAACTCTTTATTGGACAACCTTGGAGCACATGTAAATGTGGAATCTGAGACTGAGCAGCGTGACCTAAATGGAGGTAGTAGGACATCATCCAACCAAATAAATTATACAATATTTAGAAGATAAATTCTGAAATCAAAGCAATGCACCATTGGACATAATGGGCCAGATTCTCAGCGGCGATACGACGGAGTATCTCAGATACCCCGTCGTATCGCCGTTTTTTTTGTCTCGTATCTATGCTTAGCATCACTTTGGCATAGATACGCTTCAACATCCGACAAGTGTAAAACCATTACACTTGCGGATCGTAGTTGTAATGACAACTCCGGCCACTAGGTGGCCTTTACGTTGTTTTCTCATTTGCATATGCAAATGAGGCTCGTACGCCGATTCCTGATCGCTTTTACGCTGCCCCGTCGTCGCGTACGTCGTTTTCGTCCGCGTAAGGTTACCCCAGCTTCTATGTGGAGTAACCTTACGAAGTTCCGTCGGATGCCATCGGGTGCCGTCGGATGCCATGTTAAGTATGGCGTCGGGTCAGCGTCGGCTTTTTCCATTGCTTACGTCGTTTTACTAACTCGTTTGCGAATAGGGCATTGTGTAAGTGACGATCACGTCGTTTTGACGTCGGTTTCAACAACGCTTTCCGACGTTAGCTGGAGCATGCGCACTGGGCTTTTTCCCCGGCTGGCGCATGCGCAGTTCGTTCAACGCGGGGGCGCGCTTCATTTAAATACAAGCCGCCTCATTTGAATTACGCAAGCTTACGCTGGGCCATTTTCGCTACGCCAACTGGTTAGAGAATACAGCACTTGCTCTAGTACGATGCGGCGGCGTAGTGTAAATGGCTTACGATACGCAAGCGAAATTCTATGAGAATCTGGCCCAATGTCTTGTAATATTTGAATTTTAAATCATACATACAGCTGAGGGCCCAGAATAGTTCTTAAAGTAGACAGGAAGAGATTCCCCAGCAGGGGGAGTCTGAGCGAATACCCATCTAACTGTAACTAGAACAGCCGCCCAAAAAAAGATGTGAAAAATAGGCAACGCCAATCCTCCCCTCTGAATAAGCAGATATGGTGTTGATTTTGCTAATATTGGAAGGGCACCATTCCATACAAAAGAACACACACACTAATAAAACTCCCTAAAGAATAAACTATGTATCCAGGTGGGACAGTAATGAAAAACATTATATTGATGGAGAAATAACATTTTAAGAAAATTAACGTGGCCCATAACATTAAGTGGGAGATTAGACCAACATGCATATTTCTCTTGGAGTTGCAAAAGAAGAAGATGTAAATTTAGGTTATAAAAAATAGATGGTACCAATACCTAAGTATCAAAATTCATCCACCCATTTTAGAGGGAAAGAAATTGCCAGTGCCTGAGCCTAAGAATCTAAATTAAAAAAATTATTTAGAGAAGAAATTACAGATCCCAGAAAAAAACACCTAAAACATTAAATATGTCCAGGGTAACTTGAGGAGAGGGACTCATATCATGCACATGCAGGAGAGTATCATCTGCACATATAGGGCCAGATTCAGGTAAGACTTACGCCGACGTATCTCGAGATAAGCCGCGTAAGTCTAAATATGCGCCGTCGTATCTATGCGCCGTCCCCACAGAACTAGATACGCCTGAAAATAGTATTTTTCTGACCGATGTAACTTTCCTCCGACGGCGTATCGTGGGCGCATATTTACGCTGAACGCATCTGGCACACCCATTGATTTCCTATGCAAATATGCAAATGAGGGAGATACGCCGATTCCCGAACGTACGCGCGTCCGGCGCAGGCTACAAGAGGTGCGCGTAAGTAGTACGCCTGGCCTAAAGTTACCCCTCATAAAGCAGGGGTAACTTTGCACCAGACTTGCTCAAGTCAGCTGGAGAGTAGCTGCAGCTGTACCATTACAGATGAGCTGAGCAACCACACTTGCAGGACAACACATCTGTATGCCAACATGCCAGGGGCAGCCGTGGTTCTAGCACTACTACTGCATCCACAGGCACGTAGGAGGGCACGGGAGAGGATACACCACACGCGCATTAATGTGTTTGGCATGGGTGATTCGGAGGTGTATCACATCTTCCGATTCAGCTCTGATGCCATCCTGGAAATAGCCACAGCCCTGCATGATGACATCACCAGCCAGACACATCGCTCACAAGCAGTGCAGCCACTGGTCAAGGTACTGACAACACTGCATTTCCTTGCAAGTGGCTCTTTTCAGTGTACAAGTGGAGTTGTGGCTGGGTTGTCACAATCCACCATGAGCAGATGTGTGCACCAGTTTGTCCCCGCAATCCTCAGACGCATGTCCCACCACATCATCAAACTCACCCATGAGCATGTGCGGCAGAAGGCAATGCAGGATTTCTTCAGAATTGCAGGATTCCCACGCACAGTGGGGGCCATTGATTGCACACATGTGGCACTACGGCCCCCCCCGTGCCACAAAGCACATGTACTGCAATCGTAAGCAGTGGCATTCCATCAACATACAGGTGATAGCCGATGCCCAATGCCTCATATGTCACGTCCGTGCCAAACCCCCCTGGGTCCAGCCACGACAGCTACATATACCGTCAAAGCAACATCCCAACGGAATTCGAAAAGAACATGTACAGGGACAGCTGGCTGGTTGGTGAGTGACATGGGAGTCAGGCATGACTGTCAGACCCCATGATGCAGACATCACGAGGGGCACTTGCATGGCTAACATACTCCTGTCTTTTCCCTTCTAGGTGACTCGGCATATGCACTTGGGCCCCATGTCATGACTTAATTCCGTGATCCCCAAACCAGAGGCGAGAGAAGATACAATGCTGCACACATACGTACCCGTGCAGTGGTGTAGCAAACTTTTGGCCTCCTGAAGTCCCGTTTCCGATGCCTGGATAATTCCGGGGGGGCCCTGTTGTATTCCCCAAACTTTGTGTGTCAGATCATCGGTGCATGTTGCATGCTGCACAACTACGCCATGAGAAAGGGCCTGGAGACATACGTGAAGACCTGACCCCCGAACCAGACAGTCCCCCCATGTTCGAGGATACCCCGTCTGCTGAAGGAACAGCAGTAGGGATGAGCTTTGAGTTCGAGTAGAACTCATGTTCGACTCGAACAGCGAACTATTTGGGGTGTTCGCGGCAAGTATGTGTGAACTTTAGAACCCTGTTAAAGTCTATGGGACTCGAACGTTTGAAATCTAAAGTGCTAATTTTAAAGGATAATATGCAAGTTATTGTAATAAAAAGTGTTTGGGGACATGGATCCTGCCCCAGGGGACATGGATCAATGCAAAAAAGTTTTAAAAACGGCAGCAGTGATTTTAATATTTCCTTTAAGTGAAACAATAAAAGTGAAATATTCCTTTAGATTTCGTACCTAGGGGGGGGTGTATAGTATGCCTGTAAAATAGCCCTTGTTTCCCATGCTTAGAACTGTCCATGCACAAAGTGTCATTTTTGAAGGAAAAAAAGTAATTTAAAATCACTCGCGGCTATAATGAATTGTCGGCTCCCGGCAATACAGAGAAAAGTCATTCATAAAAAAAAATGTGTGGGGGTCCACGGCATTTTTTTTTAAAAATTTGGGGTGGAGTTCCCCTTAAAATCCATATAGGACCTGAAGGGTCTGAAATGAATATTTGGTTGGAATCCCACATAATTTTTTTTAATTTGACGCAGGGTTCCCGTTAATATCCATACCAGACCCTAAGGTGAGTGATTTTAAATTTCTTTTTTCCTTCAGAAATTACATTTTGTGCAGGGACAGTTCTGAAGCACAGGAAACCAGCACTACTTTACAGGCATACTATACACCCCCCTAGGTACCATTTTTTTCTAGGTTACAATTTTATTGTTTCACTTTAAGCATTATTAAAATCACTGCTCCTGAAAAAAACGTACGTTTTTTAAAACTTTTTTTGCATTGATACATGTCCCCTGGGGCAGGACCCAGTAGGGTTGCCACCTCATCCCTTTAAAACAGAACACCTATTAATTACACAGGTTCTGTGTCAGATTAAGGCTGTAATTAAACTAAAGTAGTGCCTTATTTGCATTAAATTCGCCTCAGAACCTGTGTAATTAATAGGTGTTCAGTTTTAAAGGGATGAGGTGGTAACCCTAGGAACCAGGTCCCCAAACACTCCCCTGGGGCAGGACTCGGGTCCCCAAACACTTTTTAGGACAATAACTTGCATATTAGCCTTTAAAATTAGTACTTTAGATTTCAAATGTTCGAGTCCCATAGACTTTAACAGGGTTCTAAAGTTCACACAAACTTTTGGTCTGTTCGCAGGTTCTGGTGCGAACCGTACAGGGGGGTGTTCGGCTCATCCCTAAACAGCAGTCAGGAGTTGCCTCGTGGAACGCATCTTTGCACGTTAAACACACACATTCAGCATGGCACAAGGAGAATGCATGCATGCACACCACTGTGGTCCCTGGATCACACATACCACATCCACATCCATGGTGGTTTGCTGCTGGTGATGCCTCCTGTGCCTCCCCTCCACCGCAATGGCAGCACTATTGGCCTTTACAGCCACTGTCAACCTCTTCACCTCTGTCACGAGGCATGATGTTGTGGCCTGCAGCTCACCAACGCATATTACTATCGCACCACTGTTCCCACTGATGTCCTGCAGACTGTCAGGAATCTGTGCTGCGGATGTCAGGCTGTCTGCGACACGCCGCATGTGACAGACAACATCACAAATATGTCTGGTCTGGCGGGCCTGATCTCTGGCCAAATTTTCATGGATCGCATCAGGAACACCCCTAGTTTTGCCGGTGTCCTTCCTGGGGGCAGGAGAGGCTTGGGGAAATGTATACTGTATGGGGAGGCCCTGGAGGAGCTTCCTCTGATGGTGGAGGAGGGTGAGGGGCTTCCTCTGATGGAGGAGGATGGTGAGGGGGTTCCCCTGATGAGGGAGGAGGGTTGGGAGGGACCAGGGATGATGGGATCCTCCTCAATGAGGTAGAACACTTCCTCCAGGTTCCCCTGCTCCTCCTCTATTTCCTCCAGAGGTGAGGTGTGGGCACTCACATCCCTGGATGGCGTGGGTTGCCCAGCAGACAATGACGGCCCAGCTCCCTCCAGCACATCTGTGGATGACACAAAACATTCACATGTTGGTGGACCCACACACTTGTCACATATTACTTTCCACCCCCTCACATGCTACACACTGGATAGGAGATAAAACACACTTACCTGACCTCAAGGACTGGTCACCGGAGTCGAATCCCTCCATGCCCTCCACCTGCTCCCGATGCAGGCATTGGGCGATCACCTCCTCCTCATCCGTCAACCACATAGTACAGGCTGGTCCTCCTCCCGTGCCCGTGGCATGCTTCCTTATAGTGGCCAGCTTCTCCTTGAACAGACGTCTCAGGTCATTTTTTTTTTGCACATCCTCGGGGGTCCTCTTCGCAATCCCCACAGCACTGACCTGCAGGCTGAGCTCCCCCAAGATCTCCTTCTTCCATGCCTTGCTGGTCTGTGAACTGAGGTAACTATGGAGGTACTTATCATATTTAGCTATCCCTGCAACAATGATAGCCTGCTCCTCGTTGCTAAAGTTTTTCTTCCTCCTCTCCTTGCCTGTATTTCCAGCAGCCGCCATCGCTCTACAAAACTACCTTGCTTAGGGGGGGAAAAAAAGCAGGATGTACTTTTGCGCCGGACGGGCTCATGTCTGGGCGTATTTATAGGCTCAGCGTAACCCGATTGGCCGGCGTTTCCCAGAAAGTTGCGCCGGCGCAGTTGTAAGCATGCGCAAGGGGAGCGATCTCACTGCGCATGCTCCATTCATGATACGGAAATCACTACTCCACGATCAGACCATTATTTGCATAAGGTCACACCCACTTACACTTACACCGGCTTACGCCTAAGAAATTAAGTTACGCAGGCACAACGTTAGGAGCAAGTGCTTTGTGAATACTGTAGTTGCCTCTCGTTACGTCGGCGTAGCGCACATGAGCTACACTACGCCGGTATAAAGATGCGCCGATCTACCTGAATCGGGCCCTTAGTTTTTCTTCAAGTGTGCCAACTTTCAGATCCTGAACTTATATTGAATTCCATACCAATATGGCCAGAAGTTCCAAGACCAAGGCAAATAGAATAGAAGAGAGAGGGCACCCATGACAGGTCCCTCTGCAAATAGATGACCTCTGAAATTCTAACATTGGTATGGCCCCCGGCACTGGGAGACTGGTTAAACATTGGCAGCCATAGGAGAAATTTAAGCCCAAGCCAAAATAACGCATCATCTCGCAGTGATAAACCCACTTTAACAAGTTAAAGGCCCCTTTGGCATCTGAGAAGGCAATAACTCTTGTACAGTACCACTGCTAGTATGATCTATCGTCAGATTTAAAATCATCTGGAGTTAATGTTGGTGCCCTTACCAGGAATTTGGTTCACATGAAGCAGAACATCCAGAATAATAACATAGTAGTTAAGGTTTCTGACTTTAAAATGATTCCTAACCTCCACCTTAACCCCATCTCTGGGAAAATTCATACACATCTTAACAGACTTAAATGTCTCTATATTCAAATTGTCCTTGACATTTGGCATTTTCTTAATCCTACTCCTAAAAATTACACCTTGTACTCTTAGGGTCCTTTCACACGTCCGCGTCCGTAAACAGACTTGTAATGCATCCCTATGGGATCGCGTCCGTTAGTGGATGATGCATCCTCTAACGTCCGCAAAGATCCGCGTCCGTCTGAATCCGGTTTTTCGGACGAAAGAAAACCCTATTTTTCTTCCGTCCGGCAGATTGGATCGGATGAATACGGACACACGGCCCGTATTCATCCGATTCCCCATAGGGGAGAGCGGAGGAGAGACAGGGCGGTCCATGCACAGTGCGCGGGGACCGCCCTGTCCGCCGACAGCTCAGTGGGGATCCCCGCTGAGCTGACGGACACACACGGAGCGGACCGAAAAACGGTCCACTCCATGTGAAAGGACCCTTAAACCCACATCTCCTACAATGGAATAGACTATTTTCTTACCTTACAACTCATACTAGACTGGAATCCTAAATCACCTAAATCTATTCTGAACATGCTTCAATCTCTATGGGCTCTTTCACACGGATGTTCCGTATGTCCGTTTTTCATCCATCCGTTGTCAGATGAAAAGCGGACATACATGTATCCCTATGGGATCGCGGAGACATGTCCGGGGAGCTTGGCTTAACAACAGAATCACCCCCAAATCAATTTATTTATTATCACCTGATTTTTTTATACAGCTCTAGTAGGCATGAATTGATTGTTGTAAGTAGTAGCTACAGCAAATTTAAAAGCTAAAGAAAGGTTTACTCATAAAAATAACTCTAAACCCTCAATTTCATACAAAATGACCAGTGGTAAACCAGTTTAACCACTTAAGACCCAGACCTTTATGCAGGTAAAGGACCTGGTCAGTTTTTGCGATTCGGCACTGCGTCGCTTTAACCACTTAACCCCCGGACCATATTGCTGGTCAAAGACCAGAGCACTTTTTGTGATTCGGCACTGCGTCACTTTAACTGACAATTGCGCGGTCGTGCGATGTGGCTCCCAAACAAAATTGGCATCCTTTTTTTCCCACAAATAGAGCTTTCTTTTGGTGGTATTTGATCATCTCTGCGGTTTTCATTTTTTGCGCTATAAACAAAAATAGAGCGACTATTTTGCAAAATGTATAGCGTTTACAAAAAAGGGGGTAGTTTTATGGCATTTTTATTAATATTTTTTTTTTACTAGTAATGGCGGCGATCAGCGTTTTTTTTTTCAGTACTGTGATATTATGGCGGACACATCGGACACTTTTGACACATTTTTGGGACCATTGGCATTTTTTTAGCGATCAATGCTATAAAAAAGCATAGGATTACTATAAAAATGCCATTGACAGTGAAGGGGTTAACACTAGGGGGCAGGGAAGGGGTTAAGTGTGTTCCTGGGTGTGTTCTAACTGTATGGGGGGGTGGACTCACTAGGGGAAATCACTGATCTTCTGTTCATACATTGTATGAACAGAAGATCAGCGTTTCCCCCGCCGACAGGAACGAGAGCTATGCATTTACACACATAGCTCCCGTTCCCCGCTCTGTAACGAACGAGCGTGGGACTCGCCCCCTAGCGGCCGCTAAAGTTAGGACGTAGAGCTACGTGCTCTCGCCCAGCAGTGCCACCGTCCGGCGGTGCGGTGGGCGGTCGGCAAGTAGTTAACTGACAATTGAGCGGGCGTGCGATGTGGCTTCCAAACAAAATTGGCATCATTTATTTTTACAAATAGAGCTTTCTTTTGGTGGTATTTGATCACCTCTGCGGTTTTTATTTTTTGCGTTATAACCAAAAATAGAGCGACAGTTTTGAAAAAAAATGCAATATTTTTTACTTTTTGCTATAATAAATATCCCCCAAAAAGATATAAAAAAAACTTTTTTCCCTCAGTTTAAGCTGATACGTATTCTTCTACCTATTTTTGGTAAAAAAAAAAAATCGCATTAAGCGTCTATCGGTTGGTTTGCGCAAAATGTATAGCGTTTTACAAAATAGAAGATAGTTTTATTGCATTTTAATTATTATTTATTTTTTTACTACTAATGGCGGCGATCAGCGATATTTTTGTGAATGTGACATTATGGCGGACACATCGAACAATTTTGACAAATTTTTGGGACCATATTTTAAGTCTAAATATGAGATCTGAGGTCTTTTTGACCCCAGATCTCATATTTAAGAGGACCTGTCATGCTATTTTCTATTACAAGGGATGTTTACATTGTAATAGGAATAAAAGTGATATATTTTTTTTTTATTATTTCAGTGTAAAAAATTATAAAATAAATAAAAATAAATCCGAAAACCCCCCAAAAAAATGTTTTAAAGCGCCCCGTACCGACGAGCTCGCACACAGAAGCGAACGCATACGCGAGTAGCGCCCGCATATGAAAACGGTGTTCAAACCACATAAGTGAGGTATTGCAGCGATCATTAGAGCGAGAGCAATAATTCTAGCCCTAGACCTCCTCTGTAACTCAAAAAAATGCAACCTATAGAATTTTTTAAATGTCGCCTATCGAGATTTTTAAGGGTAAAAGTTTGACGCCATGCCACGAGCAGGCACAATTTTTAAGCGTGACATGTTGGGTATCATTTTACTCGGTGTAACATTATCTTTCGCAATATATAAAAAAAAATTGGGCCACATTTATTGTTGTCTTATTTTTTAATTCAAAAAAGTGTTTTTTTTTCCAAAAAAAAGTGCGCTTGTAAGACCGCTGAGCAAATACTGTGTGACAAAAAGTATTGCAATGACTGCCATTTTATTCTGTAGGGTGTTAGAAAAAAATATATAATGTTTGGGGGTTTTAAGTAATTTTCTAGCAAAAAAAAATGTTTTAGTTTTGTAAACACCAAATCTGAAAAACAGGCTCGGGGCTTAAGTGATAACAACATAACCTGGGGAATGCCCAGGAAAAAAACAGACCTCCTTACCGACCAGCCTGCAGAGCAACCAAATTAACCTGTCTAACAGTATGCGTTAAAAACAGGGGTTTTGTCCGCACGCATTTGCAAACGCATGCGTAAGCCACAGAGCCGCACCAAGGCACCCTAAAATCTGTGGTCCTAACACTAAACAGTGAGTGTCCCCATAGAAGAGGCACATGCATTTTAATGGATAGATGAGGGCAGGTGGACTGAAGGGGAGCCACCCCTCCTAAAAGGTACAGGAGCACACCAAACACCCAGCATATAGCACAATGGCTGCATAGGTGCTGGTGTACTGCTGGACCAATATAAACACCACAGGTGAAACAAAAACGTGTCCACCGCCCCATCTATTGCTGGCAATCACAGTAAGTGGCATTGGTAGGCTAAAACAGATAACATAACCTGGGGAATGATTGAAAAAATATTGGTGTCTGCGCTGTGCTAGGGGTATGTGCCACAATAGTGCACGAACCAGGGAAGGGTCCTAGGAACTAGGTAAATAATGAACAAGTGTAAGCAACATGTGAAAAGTGAATACTGAAACACACACATAAGGATAACACCATAAAACGTTATGACATCCAGACATCAAATGATTTCACGGAGTGAATAATACAAAAGTGGAATAGTGAATAGTCTGTGGTACAAGTCCAAAAAAAATTAAAAATATATTCTGTGAGTGAAATGCCCAGAGCAGAAAGAAAACTTCCAACATAGAAATGATGCAGATAGAGGCTTCGGTGCAGACACCCCTAGTGCTCTCTAACCGCTCACCTTCCGGCTATGTGCAGATCCACTCCAGCAGAGAAAATGCACAGCATTAAGGGATCCACTCCAGCAGAGAAAACGCACAGCAGTAAGGGATCCACTCCAGCAGAGAAAAACGCACAGCAGTAAGGGATCCACTCCTTTCACATAACCTGGGGAATGCCCAGGAAAAAAACAGGCCTCCTTACCGACCAGCCTGCAGAGCAACCAAATTAACCTGTCTAACAGTATGCGTTAAAAACAGGGGTTTTGTCCGCACGCATTTGCAAACGCATGCGTAAGCCACAGAGCCACACCAAGGCACCCTGTAATCTGTGGTCCTAACACTAAACAGTGAGTGTCCCCATAGTAGAGGCACATGCATTTTAATGGATAGATGAGGGCAGGTGGACTGAAAGGGAGCCACCCTTCCTAAAAGGTACAGGAGCACACCAAACACCCAGCATAATCAGGGCTTAAGTGGTTAATAGGGACTGAAGTTGACTTCAAATTATTGGCTATAAGCCAGTGTATAGCAACACATATGGTATGGATAAGTCTCTTATAGGGGCAGAGATCTCTGAAATAGGGGTGAATAGAAGACAATTGGATGAAGTAAGGTGGATAGGATTACCTACTATAGTTGTAGATTTTTTTTTTTAATTTACACCAGATATAGGATATTTTCTTACATTCCCAAACACTATGGGGGAAGGAACCTTGGGAAAGGCACCGCCTAAAACATGTGGGAGAAACCGATGGAAATAATCTTTTTGTAATCTTTTTTCAAGGCCTTATGTTTACAGTACGATGATCCTGACCGTGCCCATTCAGATGAAACTAACCTTAGGTCATTTTGTCAGGATAAACGCACCACTGTTTTGTTTTCCACCACTGTGCACCTGACTCAGGGGGAATTATCATGGTCTGAGGAAGCCAATTCAGGTAAGGCTTATCAGACTTCATCCTTAGAACCTTTCCCCAAACCAAAGTTGTTGAATAAAGCCATGCAAGTAATCATCCATATAGACAAGTGTTTATGGGAAAGGCGTACAGAGAAGTTTATTTTCTTTACCCCCTAGTACGTTACCAACTTCTTCTTCATCAAGCCACTTGATAACATCTCCTGCTTATCCCCTTATGTTAGGGTATCCCTTGCTTAAACTTCATAACCCGCACATATATTGGGCTACAAAGAATAGAAGAAGTCAAGCCCTCTGGATTACTCTTACCTTTGCCTATCCCTAAACTCTCTTGGACACACATCCAGGCTAACTTGTCCTCAAGTTCGGCAGTCGCTACACCTGGCAATGCAATTCAGTCAGTCGTCACTCCTGGCAATGCAATCCAGTCAGTCGCTTACACCCGAGGTGATGCGATCCAGTCATTGTTACACCTGAATATGCAGTTCAGTCAGTCGCTACACCTGTTGATGTGGTCCAGTGAGTCACTGCACCTGGAAATGCAGCATTTAGTGCATTTGCTCCTCATTACAGCATCTGGGGTTTTGGCTACGGCACTCTCCCTGTCTCTCTGTCCACCTGCAAGTTGATTAATGTGATCAGTCTCTGGGTGGAAATAGTGTTGCTCACGAATATTCGCTACGAATATTGCATATTCGAGTATTCGCGAATAACTCGAATATTGCGGCGAATATTCGCTATGGCGAATATTCGTATTTTTTCAAATTTATTTTTAAAACAGATCACATCCTAGTGATCTCCATCGACATCTAAAAGCATTGCTGGTATGATTAGAGAGAGACCCTGGGCCGAGTAGCTGATGCGATTCTTTTATGTTGCCGAAAATTCGCATTGCGAATTTTCGGCAACATAAAAGAATCGCATCAGCTACTCGGCCCTTCTTTTGCATCAGAGCCAATCAGAATAACTCGAATATTCGACAAACAGAATATTGCGCGATTATCTTCTCCGCCCTTCTTTTGCATCAGAGCCAATCAGAATAACTCGAATATTCGGCAAAAGGAATATTGCGCGATATTCCTTTTGCCGAATATTCAAGTTATTCTGATTGGTTCTGATGCAAAAGAAGGGCGGAGAAGATAATCGCGCAATATTCCTTTTGCCGAATATTCGAGTTATTCTGATTGGCTCTGATGCGCCCTTCTTTTGCATCAGAGCCAATCAGAAATTTTTTTTGGATAAAATATCACGAATATTCGATATTAGCGAATATTCGCGAATATTCTTCTATATATTCGCGCAATATCGCGAAATCGAATATGGCGTATTCCGCTCAACACTAGGTAGAAACCAAAAACCTGTTATAAGCCAGCCAAACCCCTACTTGCATGCTTGTGATAGAGAATGATACGTGTGTTATTCATGATCAAGCCTCCCGTTGTCTGCCCTGCTCTGCTAGATTGGATTTCCCTGTATATAACCTTTTACCAGATTTTAGATTATTCCCTGAACTCAGCCTGCCTTTTACTAGGACTGTCATTGAACCATTTGTTGTATCTGCCAACCGCAAGTACCTGTTTGCTTTGCTCAGTTTGTACCTGCCCTGGCGTGGTGGCCAATCACTATAGCATTGTGTATAAGTCCTGGGGCAATTGAGTACAGGTAGGCCTGCTTGCCTTATGGGAAAGAGGGCTGCTATAGGTGAAGAACACAGTAGCCAGCTATAGTGTCTGACCACCTGCATTGGGGTAGACGTGACAAACCGGTAAAGAATAGACACGTGCATTCACTTTCGTTCTAATACATTTTTGTCTGAATTACAGCTATTTTCCTTAATGTTTTAACAAACGAAACAAAAGTGCAGAATACGAAAACCGAAAGATCCAACATAAACAAATGCTTTATTTTCATTTTCATCGGTCGAATGTGCCTAACCTTAACTCTATTACTCCAAGATTATTCGACACAGAGAGAAATGATTCGACAGAGAGAAAAGATTCGACAGAGAGAAAAGATTCGACAGAGAGAAAAGATTCGACCTTATTACGAGAAAAGATTCGACCTTATTACGAGAAAAGATTTGACATTATAGAGATAAAAGATTTGACATTATAGAGAGAAAAGATTTGACATTATAGAGAGAAAAGATTGCTGCTGGAATTGGGTGGGGGAAGTAAAATAAAAATAATGATGATGATGAATGTTATTGGCTCATTGTAATCAAAGAGAAGGAGCAGTAAAATAGCTAGAACTAACTTGACAATTCAACATGAACAACAAAGTTTTGACAAAGCATCGAAAAACATAAACACGTTGAATCTGTCATTGAAGGCTTAAGGTGTCTGTTGAATGTTCAAAGAAGATTCAAAGGAGCAGCTAAACTGTACGTAAAATCGTACATTTCTGGTCAAATGTTCGGCCCATAGGCTATAGAAAAATTCTAATGTTGGTTGACTAGTAATACAAATTAATAAATATAATTATTACTAGTCATACAACATTAGAATTGTTCAATAGCTTGTAGGTGGAACATTCGACCAGAAATGTACGATTCGACGTACAGTTTCGCTGCTTCGTCAAATCTTCTTTGAACGTTCGACAGACACCATAAGTATTCAATGGCAGATTCAACCTTAATTAATTTGGATTTTCAGACAAATGCAATTTCTAACGAAAAACAAAATAAATAAAAAAGAATTTCGGGAGTAACTAAATACATTTATTTTTCAGACAAAAACGAAATTCAGAAACAAAATATTTCAGTGTGCACATGTCTAGTAAAGAATGCCCTCTATGGGCCAAAATAGGTCATCGCTAGGAGGGAGGGATAAAGGCGTAGGGTAAGGAAATATAGGGAGGGATAGTTAGGGCAAAATTGTGGAGACATAGGGCCAGATTCACAGAGCGATTACGCCGGCGTAACAGGAGATGCGCGGCGTAAGTCTAATTGTGCGCATGCGTTTCGATGCACGGCATCCCCAAAACGAGATACGCAAGAAATCTACTTTTTTTTGTCCAGCGTAATTTCGTTAGACAGGCACATCCGTCCGCGCAAAACTGCGCTAGACAGACCATTGATTTGCTAGTCAAATATGCTAATGAGGGATTAACGGGGATCCACAAAAGAACGTTGGGGCAGCGCAGGCTACGCAGTGTGCGCAACAGTAAAATGTCCTGTCTAAAATTACTCCTGTATTTACACTGTATTTAACAGAACACATTACATCTTCATAAAATACATCCTATATTTAAAAAAAAAATTGTCTCAGACATATATATACCTACATATATATAAAAGGTGTATCTCCCTGAACCTTATCATACTTACTTAAGTATAACAAGATTTGTGAGAGGCAGAGACATGCAAAAAAAGACAAAAACTCTGTCAATTCTTCCCCATAGGGACAGATATAGTGGGTTATCCAACTTATTCACCTGGTATATGCTCCCCATATGCCCCATCCCCTCACCCCCGTTCATTGCCCCCTATCAACCCATCCTCCAATGTGACTAAATCAATGATGTGATAATTAAGGGGGAAGATCTATTCAGAATTATGGGCCAGATTCAGGTACATCTGCGCATTATTGGACCGGCGTAGCGCACCGCCTTTACATTAGACTTGCGCAATGTAG
Source organism: Rana kukunoris (assembly GCA_029574335.1). Taxonomy (NCBI): domain Eukaryota; kingdom Metazoa; phylum Chordata; class Amphibia; order Anura; family Ranidae; genus Rana; species Rana kukunoris. Next base: position 284,820,126 of record CM056052.1, read on the forward strand.
CCGCGCAATCACCCTATTCTCGTCGCTTTTAAGCACAAAATTGCGCATGCGTAACGTTATTTCAGAGGCGTAAGGCGGAGTATTACAAATTGGGAAGGACGTGGGCGTGTTACATTGAAATGAGCCGTGACCCCATGCAAATGAAGGGCCGGCCGGCTCGCGCATGCGCGCTTGAAGCAGACCATGGTCAGCACCTCTGTGCGCATGCTCACAACTCGGGAACGGCGCAATCAGTGAAATTGGAAGTGGACTAGGGCAACTAAGTGAACTACGCAGACAGCATAAATAGACAGACACAAACGCACTTCCTTTGCAAAAGTACATCCCTTTGTATCCCTTGTTCCTATACAGCAAGGTGCTTTTGTTCTATTAGCGTTTGTTTGTTTGTTTGTGACGTGTCTTTGAGATATTTGGGGACTGTTTTGCAGAGTGATTTTTGTCTTTTATGTGTTTTCTTTGTTGTTATTTTGTTTAAATTATATTTTTGCTGGGCATTTTTTATTTTTGCACGTCATTTATTTTATTTTTTTGGTTCTGTTTGTGTATGATTTTGGAATGTGGGGGTGATATTCCTGCGGGAAAAGGGGTGTCACCCTCATTTGTGGTGGAGAAGTGAAACCCAGGTCTGTGTGAATGGTGTATGAATGTACAGTGACATAATTGGAGCCGTGGCATGGCGTTGCTGCTCACAAGTCCTGCATGGTGGGCTTGTGCCAATCCAATGTGATGAGGATGTGGGGTGTGTGTGCTAGGGACCACAGTGGTGTGCATGCATGCATTCTCATTGTGCCATGATTAATGTGTGTGTTTAACGTGCAAAGATGCATATGTGAGCTGGCATGAGATGGGGTCATGAGATGGGGTCCCAGTGCATATGCAGAGTCACCTTGAAGGGAAAAGACAGGAGGATGTTAGTCGTGCATGTGCCCCTTGTGATGTGTGCATCATGGGGGGGGACAGTCATGCCTGCCACCCATGTTACTCACCAACCAGCCAGCTGTCCCCATACATGTTCTGTTCGCAATCTGTGGGGATGGGGCTCTGATTGTATATGTAGCTGTCATGGGTGTCATGGGTAGTGTCATGTGTTGGGCTGGTGATGTCCTCCTGCAGGGTTGTGGTTAATTCCATGATGGCATGAGGGGTGAATTTGAAGATGCGATACACCTCAGAATCATTCATGCCATAGATGTCTATGCATGTGTGATATATCAAGTGAAGAGTGAGGGGCTTGTATCAGATAAGAATATTGTATTAGATTAGATTAAATGGTAAAGTTTATATAAGCAAAAAAAAAGTTAAAAAAAAAAAATCCTGTGCCCTCCTCAGTGCGCTCCTCCTTCTTTGCTCATCTAAAGTCAGTAGTATAGCTATGCGCGACGATGCCCCTGGCATGTTGGCATACAGATTGTTGTGCAACACGTGTGACTGCTGAGCTCCTCACTAACAGTGTTGCTTTATCTAACATGTAGACTTTTTTTCTCTTTTTAGACCAGCTTTTATATGGTCTAATTTTAGACAGGACATTTTGCTGTTGCGCACACTGCGTAGCCTGCGCTGCCCCAACGTTCTTTTGTGGATCCCCGTAAGTCCCTCATTAGCATATTTGACTAGCAAATCAATGGTCTGTCTCGCGCAGTTTTGCGCAGACGGATGCGCCTGTCTAACGAAATTACGCTGGCCAAAAAAAAGTAGATTTCTTGCGTATCTCGTTTTGGGGATGCCGTGCATCGAAACGCACGCGCACAATTAGACTTACGCCGCGCATCTCCTGTTACGCCGGCGTAATCGCTCTGTGAATCTGACCCTATGTCTCCACAATTTTGCCCTAACTATCCCTCCCTATATTTCCTTACCCTACGCCTTTATCCCTCCCTCCTAGCGATGACCTATTTTGGCCCATAGAGGGCATTCTTTACTAGACATGTGCACACTGAAATATTTTGTTTCTGAATTTCGTTTTTGTCTGAAAAATAAATGTATTTAGTTACTCCCGAAATTCTTTTTTATTTATTTTGTTTTTTGTTAGAAATTGCATTTGTCTGAAAATCCGAATTAATTAAGGTTGAATCTGCCATTGAATACTTATGGGGCCAGATTCTCTAAGAATTCCGGCGGCGTAGCGTAAGCCAGTTACACTACGCCGCTGCATCGTACTGGAGCAAGTGCTTTATTCTCTAAGCACTTGCTCCGTAGGTTTCGCTTACGTCGCGTAAATCGCGCAGCGTAAACCCGCGCAATTCAAATGGGGCGGCTTGTATTTAAATTAAGCGTGCCCCCGCGTCGAACGAACTGCGCATGCGCCGGCCGGGGAAAAAGCCCAGTGCGCATGCTCCAAAGGACGTCACATTTTCTCAATGTAAACAACGTAATCGCAGCGTACGCCAGCCCCATTGAGAATCGACGTACGCAAACGACGTAAACGACGCACAACACGACGCGGTCCCGAGGCCATACTTAACATGGCATCCGACGGGACACGACGGCATCCGACGGGACCTCGTAAGGTTACTCCACATAGAAGCTGGGGTAACCTTACGCGAACGAAAACGACGTACGCGACGACGGGGCGGCGTAAAAGCGATCGAGAATCGGCGTACTACTTCATTTGCATATGCAAATGAAAAAACAACGTAAAGGCCACCTAGTGGCCGGAGTTGTCATTACACCTACGATCCGAAAGTGTAATTGGATTACACTTGTCGGATGTAGAAGCGTATCTATGCAAAAGTGATGCACAGCATCACACGCATAGATACGACTAAAAAAAAAAGGCGATACGACGGGGTATCTGAGATACTCCGTCGTAACGCCTCTGAGAATCTGGCCCATGGTGTCTGTCGAACGTTCAAAGAAGATTTGACGAAGCAGCGAAACTGTACGTCGAATCGTACATTTCTGGTCGAATGTTCCACCTACAAGCTATTGAACAATTCTAATGTTGTATGACTAGTAATAATTATATTTATTAATTTGTATTACTAGTCAACCAACATTAGAATTTTTCTATAGCCTATGGGCCGAACATTTGACCAGAAATGTACGATTTTACGTACAGTTTAGCTGCTCCTTTGAATCTTCTTTGAACATTCAACAGACACCTTAAGCCTTCAATGACAGATTCAACGTGTTTATGTTTTTCGATGCTTTGTCAAAACTTTGTTGTTCATGTTGAATTGTCAAGTTAGTTCTAGCTATTTTACTGCTCCTAAACGCACGCGCACATTTAGACTTACGCACGCGCATCTCCTGTTGCGCAGGCGTAATCGCTCTGTGAATCCGGGCCCTGATGTTTGCAGCTGCTTTAAATGTCCAGTTTATGGACAGGCTTTTTTTTTTGTAATTTACTTGGTCGCATCTTTTTTTCTACGGTATAATAGCATTACAAATTTTAAGAACAAATATACTGTATACTTATATGTATTTTAATAATAAGTTTTCTACCGCCCTACACTTAATTTTAGAGACGTTTTATATTCTTTGACTGAAACAAAACTAAATGCATTTCTTGTAATCTGATCTACATTGTATATCTGTTAACATGATATGTTGTTCATATCATATTTAAGGAGTTTTCAATGTCATCACACTGGAGGATCCCTTATCAAGCTTTTTAATGTCTGATTGATTTCTAGTTAAAGCATCAAATAAGTCATATCTGAGACTAAGGCCGCGTACACACCATCAAATTTGTCCGCTGAAAACGGTCCGATGGACCGTTTCAGCAGACAAATCCGATCGTGTGTACGGGCTAGAGGACAGGTTTGTCCATCGGACAAATTTCAAAGCATGCTTTGAAATTTGTCCGCTACAAACCTGTCCGTCGGATATGTCCGCTGGTTAGTACGGGAAACCGGCGGACATATCCTCCCGCACATGCGTTGTATCCTGTGAATGGATCCGACGCATGCGCGCGGAAGTGTTTACTTCCTGGTGCGTGACGTAGCGGTGACGTGGCGGCGTCAACGTCACCGCCGCGTCACCACGCTGTCTGCCGGCGGGGATTTTGATTCGATGGTGTGTACACGCCATCGGACCGAAATCCGATGAGACATGTCCGCTCTAAACTGTCCGTCGGACAAGTTTGAGCGGACATATCTCATCGTGTGTACGAGGCCTTACAGATACAGAAGCCAACATGATATTAGCTTGATTAAACACGATACACTAAAATTAATTTTTTAATCCTAAATTGTCAGGCCGTGTACACACGGCAGAGAACCTCGACGGGCAGAACACATCGTTCCGCCCGTCGAGGTTCTCTGCCGGCCGTCGAAATCGGCGACCCGCCCGTCGGGAATGGCAAGCAGCCATTCATCCAGGCGGGCCGTCGAGCAAATATAGAGCGTGCTCTCTATTTCTGCTCGACGGGATTCCCGACGGGAGGGTCGCCGAGAGCGTACACACGGCCGAGGTCCTCGCTGGAATGCAGCTTCCAGCGAGGTTCTCGCTGGTTTCCAGCGAGAACCTCGGTCGTGTGTACGCCGCCTCACTCATGTAAATCTGCAATATTCTACTATGCCTCCTAGACTTAATAATAGCTTCTAAAGCCCTTAAAATGTCATCGTTACCTATCCATCAAATCAAGGCCAGTTGTGGAACTTCATTTCCTAAAGGCCGTGACATTACATTTCTTACTGTTTGTTCTGCTTCTCAGCACTTTTATTGTTTAATAGACAAGTATTCATGGTAAATAACCATTTTGTAGTAACCTGATCTTCTTCTTAAGATGGCCATCAATATCGAAGGGCAGTCATACATGCAGATGCAATCAAACTGCTGGCAAATGACTTGTGCAATAGTTTTATTTATAAATATATCCAAATATGCATATTTTCACAATGCAACATTTGCATTATTGCATTATTACACTGCATTATTATATTGAATTTAGCATTTTACTGTGCAAAAGCTTAGAAATGTTTATTTTAACATTTGATAAATATACATCTTAGTTTCCAATGGTGGTAACAGAGGCCATTTAGAAGGCTCCATCATATTGCAATTTGCTGCAGAAAATAATGGCCGGGATTTACATAATTCATATAATTGCTCAATGTCCAGTCCATTCAGAGCAATACTGCCAGGTTTATTATCCATATTGACAAAAGGAGATTGCAGCAGACACACAATGTATAAATATACAGTACATAGGCCGTAAAGAGACCCTGACGTTGATTTACGAACAGCAAATAGGCTGTTTACTTTGTTAATAAAGTTGCAATTTGCACAGGAATTTATCCCACAGCTTAGTAAAAGACAATAAGCTCTGTTGACTTCCATTATCCAATCATGTGCAACCAATTTTTTTGCATGTAATTGGGTATTTTTTGCAAAGTGAAACTTTACCCCATTAACTGTTTATGACCTTAATAAGCTCTGGGGCAAATTACTTTGAAACTTCACTTGCAAAGTAAATAGCCTATTTGCTTTTTACTAAATTAACCCTGCTGTTAATTTAGTAAAAGGGGCTACCCCTTATGGATGGCTGGCTGCTGCCAGCCAGAGGGGAAGACTCCTCCAAAAACAACAATCCACTGGCTGACATGACATCCTCCTCAAACTCCTCCTCCTCCAACTCCTTCTCCTCCAACTCCTGCGTGGACTCCGGCCTTGTCTGGGGGTCCTCATCAGGCTGGTGTCCCAGGGATGGTGCGTTCAGGCCAGATGGCCCAGCACCCTCCTGCACATCTGTGGATGACACAAAACATTCACAGGTTGGAGGATCCACACACTTGCCCCTATTTCCTTTCACCCCTCCCCCACACATGCTACACACCAGATAGGAAAAAAAAACCTTACCTGCCATCACGGCCTCCTCACTGGAGTCATAGCCAGGCAGGCCCTCCATTTGTTGTCTATTAAAGGTGTGGGCCACCGCACGCTCCTCCACTGTCAGCCTAACAGGTAGACATGTGCAATTTTTTTAGTTACGAATACGTTTTTCGTCATTATTCGTTATTTTCGTTGATTCATTAACCTACGAATGAACAAACGTTTTAGCGCAAATAATAACGAATAACGATATTTCCAAAATGAACGAATATGGAAAACTACGAAGATACGAAACTACTAAATGTAAAAGAACCACACAACGAAAGTAAAAGAAACAAAAACATAGAAGTAACGAAAATACCAAACACCCCAAAAAAAATCATGATTACGAAAAATAAACGAAAATGCAAACTTACTAATATTCGAAGAACGAAAAGAAAACAACCGAAATGCCAAACAAAGAATAAAAAACGAAAAGCAAAACTAACGAAAAATAAATTACGAATCTTCGGAAAACGAAAATGAAAACAACGAATATACAAAATAATGCAAATTCACTTTCATTAGTACTGTGACCAATAGCCACTCAGCGCTGTCCCTTACCCTGAAGAGGTTTGTTCCTTCCCCCAATGAGCTTCTTTCTTATTACCTAGTGGCTCCTTGACCTTGTGTCTTTATCTGTGTTAGACTGCAGTGCATTCCATCCAGAGTCCAGATAGGGTGTGTTTGGGTAGGTTGCACCGGTTTTGTGGATCTGTCAAGTTAATCGCAATAAAGTATGATTTACAAAATTACGACGAGTAGTGTGTCGAATAAACGTAAAATGTATTTTAACAGAATTACGAATGCAATAAAATCTACAAAAGAACGTTGTTACAATCAAATGGAATTAGACACGAAAATACGAATGATCATAAAGCAACAAAGATTTATTTCTTACGAAAAAACGAACGCGGCATGATGAAAATATAATGTAAATACGAATATCAAAACAACAAAAAATAAACCAACGTAAAAACGAATGAACAAATAAATTAATTGTAAAAATACGAACGAGGCAGAATACAAAATTTAACGAAAAAACTGATCTCAAATCAACGAAAAATAAACTAACATAAAAAAATGTAAATGGAAAAAAAAGTGTTACGAAAATACTAAAGAGTACGAATACGATAACTAACGTCTTACGAAACTACGACTCGTTATGAATCACGATAAACGAACAGAAACGAATAAGAAATAAACGAAAAATGTTGCTGTGCACATGTCTACTAACAGGGCATGGTGGGCCCCCTCCAGTGCCCCTGGCATGGGCTGCCATTTTGGCCAGCTTCCCACGGACCAGACGCCGGAGATCATTGATTTTCTTTACGATCCCCTTGCGTGTCCGGGTCTCCCCCCCCCCAACGCATTTACCTGTTCGGTAATGTTCTGCAAAATCTCCTTCTTCCTGGCCGGGGTGGTGTTGGCACTCTCCGGGCCGTGAAGGAAACGCCCATATTGGGTAAGGGCCCGGGCAATAATTTGTTTCTCCCCCAAAGAAAAATTGCTCTTCTGCTTCCTCTCAGTCATACTCATACAACAACTCTCTCCCAAACAATCACCAAAAATCACACACAAAAACAAGCAGGAAAAATCAAGCAACAAAATAAACAAACAAAATCTATCAACCAAAAAGTCTCACAACCAGTCACCAAAAGACACTATTAAATATATTCTACAAAACACTAGATCAAACAGTCAACAAATATCACAAAGACAAGTCACAACGCAACTAACAACAGAACAAAAGCACCTTGCTGTATAGGAAGGGATACAAAGGGATGTACTTTTGCAAAGGAAGTGTGTTTGTGTCTGTCTATTTATGCTGTCTGCGTAGTTCACTAAGTTGCCCTAGTCCACTTCCAATTTCACTGATTGCGCCGTTCCCGAGTTGTGAGCATGCGCAGAGAGGTGCTGACCATGGTCTGCTTCATGTGCGCATGCGCGATCCGGCCGGCCCTTCATTTGCATGGGGTCACGGCTCATTTCAATGAAACACGCCCGCGTCCTTCACAATTTGAATTAATCCGCCTTACGCCTCGGAATTTACGTTACACCGGCGCTAATTTCTGCGCAAATACTACGAGGATACGGTGATTGCGCCTCTACATTGCACCGGTCTAACGTAAAGGAGGTGCGCTATGCTGGTCAAAATATGCGCCAATGTACGTGAATCTGGCCCTGAGTGTTTTGTTTGCACATATTTAAAAATATATGCATAAGCTGCAGTGCCCACGCAAAAGGACCTCTGTACATACTGCAGTAAATTTCCAGAGCCTCCATAGTAGGAACAGATATAACAATGGGTAGATTAAGGGCAGGTATGCCTGGAGGGAGTCCACCTCTCCTTAAAGGCACAGGGACTTACATGATGCCTACTAAGAGCACAGTGGCAGTGAAGGCACCGAGTGCGTCCCTGCACCCAATTCATCTAAGCCTTTTAGAAGGGGAGGGCTCCCTCCAGGGCTGCCTTCAGGCATACCTGCTCTTTATCGGCTGTGATTACAGGGTGAACAGGCTGTGTGTATTGTCGCTGAGAGACTGAGTGCCACCAAATGTGAGTATATATAATTTTAAAACATAGATGGTTACTTTTATTCAAACAATACAGCACAATGATAACTTTCTTTTTTTGGTGCATATTATTTATATTTTGAGGGAGAGTTGCAAGTTACACTGGAGAAAAATTCATTTATTTATTTATTTCAGATACTTATTTAGCGCAGTCAATTTATGCAGTGCTTTACATATACATTGTAAATTCACATCAGTCCCTACCCTTAAGGAGGTTACAATCTAAGATTGTCCTCAGAGAGGGAGAATTATCTCCCAGCCAAACCAGTTGAGATCCAATCCAAATCTTTGAAAAAAGCACTTTTTGTTAAGTTAAGGAGTCATATAATTATGGGAATGAAAAAGAAGAGGGAAGATAATTATTATAGAGCACCTTTTTTCACACAGAATGGTATTGTAATAAGATACTGTATTTGATAAAAATGTTATGTCAATTGTTTGGATTTAAGCACTTTTTATATGATTTATAGAGTAAAGTGCCAGACCTTTTTTAAGTAATATTGCATATTTGTAGATACCACGACCTCCTTCTACAAAATTTAAGGGCGTGTCATCTTTTTGCATATCACGCTATGGAGCTTTATTTCTTTCCTACACATGAATGAGCTAAATTGCGGATGATCATATCACCTGGATATTGAGGAGTGTGTCAAACAGCCATTCATTTCATCAGGGAGAAGACTGCCATCACGACAGATTGATCCGACGTTAAGGGCTTACTATCAGCTTGTATCTGTAAGAGTTTTATCCTTAGGGGCTGTGTTTACCCTCAAAGAAATTTAAGGAGGGAGTGAAGATTAAGCAATACTGAACAGTTTGTCTGACCAACTGATGTGAACACACTTTTACACTGAACAGTGTCCTTTTAACCCAATCATTCGCTGAAGAGTGTTATATATTTTAGCACTGCCTGGATGATTTTAGATCGTCTGGTTGTGAATATTGTATATTTACTGGATATCAATCACTTCAGCTCTGCTACAGTATGGCTGTGTTTATTCTGCAATTATTTCATCATTACTTAACCACTTGCTTACTGGGCACATATACCCCCCTCCTGCCCAGGCGAAATTTCAGCTTCCGGCACTGCATCGATTTTACTGACAATTGTGCGGTCGTGCAGCGTGGTTCCCAAACAAAATTTACATCATTTTTTCCCCACAAATAGAGCTTTCTCTTGGTGGTATTTGATCACCTCTGCGGGTTTTATTTTTTGCTCTATAAACAAAAAAAGAGCGACTATTTTGAAAAAAAATATATATAACTTTTTGCTATAATAAATATCCCCCAAAATATATATATATATAAAAAAAAAATTCCCTCAATTTAGGCCTATACGTATTCTTCTACATATTTTTGGTAAAAAAAAAAAAAAAAAAAAAAAAATCACAATAAGCATCTGGTTTGAGCAAAAGTTATAGCGCCTACAAAATAGGAGACAGATTTTTTTTTTTTTTTTTTTTAGTAATGGCGGCAATCTGCAATTTTTATTGGGACTGCAACCTTATGGCGGACACATCGGACACTTTTGACACATTTTTGGGACCATTCACATTTATACAGCGATTAGTGCTATAAATATGCACTAATTACTGTATAAATGTGACTGGCAGGGAAGGGGTTAACACTAGGGGGCGAGGAAGGGGTTAAATGTGTACCCTGCATGGTGCTTCTAACTGTGGGGGGAGGTGACTGACTGGGGGAGGTGACCGATCTGTGTCCCTATGTACAAGGGACACGGCATCAGTCTCCTCTCTCCCTGACAGGACGTGGATCTGTGTGTTTGCACACACAGATCCACATCCTTGTCTGTGTAACCACCGATCGCAGGTGCCTGGCGGACATCGTGGCCACCAGGCACGTGCATCATCATCTCAGTGAAATACGGCGGGCGCCCCCCAGTGGCTGGAGGAGCCGAGGAGTAAAGACGTTCTCCCGGCAATTGAGAGCCACCTTGTGGCCATCTTTAGAGAATAGGCAGGATCCCAGGTGGTTAAGATACCACGGTAGTTCATATAATCATTGGCCCGGATTCACAGAGCGATTACGCCTGCGCAACAGGAGATGCGCGTGCGTAAGTCGAAATGTGCGCGTGCGTTTCGATGCACGGCATCCCCAGAACGAGATACGCAAAAAATTTACTTTTTTTTGTCCCGCGTAATTTCGTTAGACTGGCGCATCCGTCCACGCAAAAGTGCGCTAGACAGACCATTGATTTGCTAGTCAAATATGCTAATGAGGGACTTACGGGGATCCACAAAAGAACGTTGGGGCAGCGCAGGCGACGCAGTGTGCGCAACAGCAAAATGTCCTGTCTAAAATTAGACCATATAAAAGCTGGTCTAAAAAGAGAAAAAAAGTCTACTTGTTAGATAAAGCAACACTGTTAGTGAGGAGCTCAGCAGTCACACGTGTTGCACAACAATCTGTATGCCAACATGCCAGAGGCATCGTCTCACATAGCTATACTACTGACTTTAGATGAACAAAGAAGGATGAGGGCACGGAGGATGGCACGGAGGATGGCACGGGAGAGGATATACCGCACCTGCATAGACCTGTTTGGCATGAGTGATTCTGAGGTGTATCGCATCTTTAGATTCACCCCTCATGTCATCCTGGAATTAACCACAACCCTGCAGGAGGACATCACCAGCCCAACACACCGCTCACATGCAGTGCAGCCACTGGTCAAGGTCATGGCAACACTCCATGTCCTTGCCAGTGGCTCTTTTCAGCGTACAAGTGGAGTGGTGGCTGGGATGTCACAATCCTCCATGAGCAGATGTGTGCACCAGGTTGTCCCTGCAATCCTCAGACGCATGGCCAACCAAATCATCAAACCCACCACTGAGGAGCTGCGACTGAAGGCAATGACAGATTTCTACAGAATTGCCAGATTCCCACGCACTGTGGGGGCCATTGATTGCACACTTGTGGCACTCCAGCCCCCCCAGGAGACAGAGCACATGTACCGCAATCGGAAGCATTGGCATTCCATCAATGTACAGGTGATAGTCGATGCCCAAGGCCTCATATGGCACGTCCGTGCCAAACACCCAGGGTCCAGCCATGACAGCTACATATACAATCAATGCCACATCCGAATGGAATTCGATCAGAACGTGTATGGGGACACCTGGCTGGTTGGTGAGTGACATGGGAGTCAGGCATGACTATCCCCTCCCATGATGCACACATCACAAGGGCCACATGCATGACTAACATCCTCCTGTCTTTTCCCTTACAGGTGACTCTGCATATCCACTGGGCCCTCAACTCATGACTCCTATCCGGAACCCCCAAACCCCAGGAGAGGAAAGATACAATCAAGCACATGCCCAAACACGAGCAGTGGTGGAGCGCACCTTTGGCCTACTAAAGTCACGTTTCCGATGCCTGGATAAGTCTGGGGGTACCCTCTTGTATTCCCCAAACTTTGTGTGCCAGATCATCGGTGCATGTTGCATGCTGCACAACTTCGCAGAAAGAAAAGGCCTGCAGATTGGCCTACGTGATGACCTGACCCCTGAACCAGACAATCCCCCCCTCAACCGAATTGAGGGTGACACCCCTTTTCCGGCAGGAATGTCACCCCCACATTCAAACAGCATTCACAACCCAAAAAAAAAAAATACCTGCAAAAGCAAAAAATTTCCAGCAAAAAAAAAAAAAAATAATAAAAAAAGGGGAAAAAAAAAATTAATGCCCTATGCGTGAGCCACGCCTGGGGCGCCCCCGGCCACGGCCCCGGCTTCTCAGGGGAGACTCATGGGGAGGGGTAAAACCGGGGAAGGAGGAGCAGTCCCTGATCTCTGCCCACCTGGCGGCCTGCCCTCCAAGGCCATGGCTATTCTGTCCAGGGCAGCACCAAGTGTTGCTGTGTTGGCCTGGATAGCCAGGGTAAGGGCCCTCACATCCTGCCCAACGCCTGCTGATGTAGTCTGCAGGTCGTTTAGGCAGGTTGTGAAAGCCCGGGAGTGGGAGTCCAGGTTTCCCAGCGTATCCTTGATGGAGGACAGGCTCTCCTACATCCGCACCAATGTCTGGCTGACCTGTCCCAGATGGCGGGTCTGGAGGAACTGGTCCCTTCTCAGAGTGGCGGGCAGGAGATCGGCCAACCCCCTGGTGTTCTGGGATGAAATCCTGCCTCCAGCTGATGCTTGTGGCCGGGGAGAAGGGGAGGCCCTTGTGAGGGGAGCCATGTTGGGGGAGGAGGGGGGGGCTCCCCTTTAGGGAGGGCTGCCTGCTGCCAGCCAGAGGGGAAGAGTCCTCAAAAACCAAACGTCCAGTGCCTGACATGGACTCCTCCTCCTCATGATTCTCCTCCTCCTCATGATTCTCCTCCTCCTCTTGAACCTCCTCCTCCTCTTGAACCTCCTCCGCGGACTCTGGCCTTGTTGGGGGGGCCCCATTAGGCTGCTGTTGTCTCGGGTTGGTGCGGTCAGGCCAGATGGCCCTGCACCCTCCTGCACATCTGTGGATGACACAAAACATTCACAGGTTGGAGGATCCACACACTTGCCACATATTCCCTTTCACCCCCTCCCCCACACATGCTACACACCTGATATTAAAAAAAATACTTACCTGGCACCACGGGCTCCGGACTTGAGTCAAAGCCGGGCAGGCCCTCAACTTCATGCCGATGAAAGGTCAGGGCCACCGCACGCTCCTCCGCTGTCAGCCTAATACGGCATGGTGGGTCCCCTCCTGTGCCCCTGGCATGGGCATGCATTCTGGCCAGCTTCTGTTTGACCAGACGCCGGAGGTCATTGATTTTTTTGTCAATCCCAGACCGGGTCCGTGTCTCCCCCTGCCCCGCTGAATTGACCGGCTCAGTGATTGTTATACCTGAAGGGTTCCACATGTACTGGCACTTTAAGGCTGGCTCCACCCAGCAGTGATGACAAGGGTCAAGGGGTACGGTGGCCATCTTAGAGTGTGCTCATGTAGGAAGCAGATAAGATGTAATGTCCTGAGATGCATGTTGCAGTGTACAGCCTGTACTGAATAAACATCCATTGCTCCAGATCAGAGTCTTGTGTCTCTCACAACACACAGGACATCACAGTGGCGACGAGAATAGAATTTACAAAGTGTCTATCAGTCTGAGAGATAGAGAGAGACAAGGACATTGTGGATTGTCACCTGGATAAAAGCAATCACAGATCCCAGCAGGAAAATGTCATTAATCGGGACATTAAGTGAATTTGATGGAGAACAGACATCCTGGAGTTCCTGGGTTGAGAGGCTGGAACAGTATTTTAATGCAAATGACATCACAGACAACAGGCAAGTGGCAGTTTTTCTTACATTGGTCGGATCCAAAACGTATGACACTCTTAGAGATCTGCTTTCCCCTGTAAAACCTTCAGCTAAGACATTGGCAGAGCTGCTGACACTGCTAGAGGATTACTTCCAGCCCAAACCACTAGAAATAGCAGAAAGATTTTGCTTCTATCAGAGGCAGCAGCAGACAGGTGAAGAGATTAAAGCTTATGTGCTTGCCCTTCGCAGACTAGCCTCTACCTGTTCTTTTGGGGACTACCTACCTACTGCACTGAGAGATAAGTTTGTTATGGGACTGAATTGTGAGTCGACACAAAAGAGACTGTTAACAGAGAAAGACCTTACCCTTACAAAGGCAATTGAGATAGCTTCAGTGATGGAAATGGCTGTGAAAGATACAGAGCAATTGAACCCCCAGAGCAGAAGGGAAGAGGTGAAGCAGGAAGTTTTCAGAACAGCAGTCAAGCCAACTGCCGCAAACTGGAAATACCGACCCCCACCAACCCGGGAGTCAGCTTGTTACCGTTGTGGGAATACAGACCATGACCACAAAGTCTGCCGGTTTAAGGATCAGACCTGTCATAATTGCGGTAGGACCGGCCATCTGAAACGAGTTTGCCGTAGCAAGAAGGTGCGAGATAAACAACCTCTGAACCCCAAGACAAAGACATATATGGTGGGAAGATATACATCATCATCTGAGTCAGAGGATGAAGAAGTGCTCCACAGATTAGACATACATCATATGCATGCAGCACCCTCCGCAATGACTGTAGATGTAACCATTGAGGGAAAGAAACTCAAGATGGATGTAGACACAGGAGCAGCAGTTTCAGTTATCACCCAGAAACAATGGAGACAACTTCAGACCCGAAGAACTGTCCGCCCAACACCAATCAAACTGCAGACATACTCAAAGCAGATACTCCACCCACTGGGTTACGCAAAAGTAAAGGTATTGTACAAGGGTCAGACAAAGAGACTGCCATTATATATCCTGAAAAATGGGGGACCCCCTCTCTTTGGGAGAGACTGGATTGCTCACTTTGGTATGCCAGACATCGCCATAAGTCCCTGTAATGCCGTCACCATTCCATTAGGAGATGATGAAGGATGGGTGGTGTCCCTGAAGCAGCGGTTCCCAAAGGTTTTTGATGACCAGTTGGGAAAAATAAATCATGACTGTGTGAGACTCAAGCTGAAACCCAACGCTCAGCCTAAGTTCTTCAAAGCTCGGACAGTACCTTTCGCACTCCGAGCAGGTGTGGAAGCAGAACTAAGTCGGCTGGAGGAACAAGGTGTCATCTTAAAGGTAGAGCACAGTGAGTGGGCATCACCAGTTGTACCGGTAAAGAAAGCGAATGGGGACTTGCGCATTTGTGGCGATTTCCGCATGGCACTGAACTCTCAACTTGAAATAGACCAGTATCCCCTACCCAGAGTAGATGACATTTTTGCCTCTCTTGCAGGGGGTGAAAAGTTCACCAAGCTTGATCTCAAACAAGCATATTTACAGTTTGAGGTCCATCCTTTTTCCCGCAAATTTCTGACCATCAACACCCACAAGGGACTATATGAATACAATCGGATGGTGTTTGGGGTAGCCTCTGCCCCAGCCATTTGGCAACGAAAAATGGACGAGATTTTGGCGGACATTCCTTTTACGCAGTGCCTGCTAGATGACATGCTCATCACGGGACGGACTGACCAGGAACACAAGCAGAATGTGGAGCTTGTGTTGGCGAGACTCCAAGAACAGGGTCTGAAAGTGAACTTAGCAAAATGCCAATTCATGGTGCCTGAATTGGAGTTTTGTGGCCACCTTGTGGATGCAGAAGGTATTCACACCACGGAAGCCAAAGTTGATGCTTTAGTCAACGCTCCAGCCCCAACCAACGTCCAGCAGCTGCGATCATACCTGGGCTTGCTGAACTATTACCAAAAATTCCTGCCAGATCTGGCACACACCTTGTTTCCATTGAACAAGCTTTTGGAGAAACACTCCAGATGGGACTGGTCGGCTGCATGCCAGCGTGCTTTTGAAGTTTCTAAGCGGAAGCTGTTGGCGTCACGCATGCTCGTGCACTATGACCTCCAGAAGCCTCTCACCTTGGCTTGTGATGCCTCACCCTATGGTCTGGGGGCGGTACTATCCCACATCTTACCAGATGGGTCAGAAAAACCAGTGGCATTTGCCTCCAGGTCTTTGACAAAAACAGAAAGCAATTACTCACACATTGACAAAGAGGCTCTTGCGCTGATATGGGCAATTAAGAAGTTTCATCTTTACCTGTATGGTAGGGAATTCACCATACTGACGGACCATAAACCACTCCTTTAGATCTTTAGCCCTGACAAAGGCATCTCCCAGACTACTGCGGCCCGCCTCCAACGCTATGCCCTATTCTTGGGGGCATACAGCTACAAAATTCAGTATCGTGGTAATGATGCCAATGCTAATGCGGACGCAATGTCCCGACTGACAGGGAGGTCCATGGACTCTTCTCCACCGGTCAAGAGTTGTCGTTATACCAGCCTGTCCTTCTTGTCTTCTGGAGAGATAGCAGCCCATACAACCAAGGATACCTTTCTGAAAACAATACTCTCCTGGGTACGGTCCGGTTGGCCTGCAACTGTCACACAGGAGTATGAACCTTATTTCCGTAGGCGTATGGAATTAACTGTGGCTGGCAACTGTGTTTTATGGGGAGACCGAGTGATCATTCCACAGACCCTCCGGAGACACATTCTGGACTTGCTACATACTGGTCATCCCGGGGGCACTCGTATGAAACAAAAGGCCAGAGGCTATGTGTGGTGGCCAAACCTAGACTCAGATATCGCAACATATGTGAATGCTTGTGCTGGATGTGCACAAACGGCAAGAGACCCTCCTCGAGGGTGCGTCCAGCCCTGGACTTGGCCCACGGTTCCTTGGTTTCGCCTACACTTGGACTTTGCAGGCCCGATCAGAGGACACACCTTCTTGATCATAGTGGACGCCCATTCAAAGTGGCCTGAGGTCATTCCTGTTACTCAGCCAACGACTAAGGCAACGGTTTCCATACTGTTACATCTCGCTGCTACGTTTGGATATCCCAGAGAGATCGTCACGGACAACGGTGCACAATTCACCAGTCAGGAGTTTCAGCTTTTCCTGACTGCCCACAACATCAAGCACAAGTTGACCGCACCTTACCACCCAGCTACAAATGGTCAAGCAGAGAGGTTTGTGCAGACTTTCAAAGCTATTTCAAAGCTACAGTGACTGCAAGTAAACAACAGTCTCTGTCACCCCAGCAGCTGGACTCCTTCCTTTCTGCTTACAGAAACACACCACATGCAACCACTGGGAAAACTCCAGCAGAACTCCTTCTGGGTCGGCAGCCATGGACTGTTTTGGATATGCTCCGCCCTCAAACAGTCCAGGAACATGTATTGCAGTCCCAAGACAAGATGGTCAAAACACCATGAGCTTCCCGGATTCACAGCCCAACAAAAGGTATGGGCCCGATCTTATGGGTCTTCCAACACCCGTTGGCTTCCTGCTGTCATTGCAGAGACTTTGGGACCCAAGATGTACAAGGTCCGCCTGGAAGATGGTTCCATTTGCAGACGTCATGCGGACCAACTGCGTCCTCGTTCTCAACTGCCCGAATCCCTCATGCCGGCTGAACCACCAGTGTCTCAAGGATCTGCTCCCAGCGAATCAGGATGCACAGAGACTGATGATTGTAGGGACTCTGAACTTTTGAACTCAGCTCCAACAGAGCCCTCCAGCTCTGGTCCGGAGGTCTGTTTACCCTCTGAGTTGGGGGATCCCTTCTTGGCCCCGCCGGTACCCATTCCGGCCAGCCCTGTTTCCTCCGGTCCCGAATCGCTGGATGCCCGGCCTCAACGACACTGTCGCCCTCCTGACCGGTTGCAGTTGCAAGAGCGGTTACGAGACTTTCGACGGGGCCGACGGAAGTGATTCAATGACATATTAACCGCAACTGTCCCTGGAAGCTTGAAGTCCTGTAATATTCCTGTGTTTGGAGGACTGTTACTGGACAGTTATCAGTTAATGTTTTGTTTCTGTTATGGTTTTATTGTGTTTTTTTTTTGTTTTTGTTTTTGTTTTTTGAGGGATGGATGGAAGGTGTTATACCTGAAGGGTTCCACATGTACTGGCACTTTAAGGCTGGCTCCACCCAGCAGTGATGACAAGGGTCAAGGGGTACGGTGGCCATCTTAGAGTGTGCTCATGTAGGAAGCAGATAAGATGTAATGTCCTGAGATGCATGTTGCAGTGTACAGCCTGTACTGAATAAACATCCATTGCTCCAGATCAGAGTCTTGTGTCTCTCACAACACACAGGACATCACAGTGATCCTATCCAAAATCTCCCTCCTCCTGGCCGGGGTGGTGTTGGCACTGTCCGGGCCGTGGAGGAAACGCCCATACTCGCTAATGACCTGGGCAAGAATTTGTTTTTCCCCAACTGTAAAATTGAGCTTTCGTTTTCTCTCTGTCATACTTCCAAAAAAACTCACTCCCAGTCAACAAAATTCACTCACAAAAACAAGCACAACCAATCAAGCAAGAACACACACAAAGAGAAAACTACTCAGCAAGAAACAGTCACAAAAAAAATAAATAAAAAAAAACAGCAGGAAAACAAACGAACAGAAATATATCAATCAAACAAACAGTCTCTCAAACACTTATCAAAAAACACTTTCAAAGATCTACTAACAAACACTTGATCACACAGAACACTAATCTGACAACTACAAAACACACCGCAACGAACAACAGGACAAAAGCACTTGGTTAAATGGGAAGGGACAAAGGGATGTACTTTTGCAATGCAAGTGCGTTTGTGTGTGTCTATTTATGCTGTTTGCGTAGTTCACAACGTTGCCCTAGTCCATTTCCAATTTCACTGATTGCGCCGCTCCCGAGTTGTGAGCATGCGCACAGCGGAGCTGACATGGTCTGCTTCAAGCGCGCATGTGCGAGCTGGCCGGCCCTTCATTTGCATGGGGTCACGGCTCATTTCAATGTAACACGCCCACGTCCTTCCCAATTTGTATTACTCCTCCTTACGCCTCTGAAAAAACGTTACGCATGTGCAATTTCCTGCGCAAAAGCTACGAGAATAGGGTGATTACGCGGCAAAATTGCGCAAGTCTAACGTAAAGGCGGTGCGCTACGCCGGTCCAATAATGCGCAGATGTACCTGAATCTGGGCCATTGTTTTTAATGTAAACAAAGCTTTATTTGGGTCATTTGTTCTTGCAAAATAATTTTTAATACAACGTGTAGACAAAAATCATAACATGTTTTTGTCAGTGTTTGTATAAAATATATTAGTGTTACTGTAGATAAAAATGATACATTTTATTATATATATATAATAATAATAATAATATTATTATATAATAAAAAGATGACTCTGGTCTAATTTTTGCACTTTTAATGTGATGCAAAAAAAATAATTTAACCACTTGGCGTCTGCGCTATAGACAAATGATGGCTACAGCGTGGACCTGAATTGCCAGGAGGACGTCAATAGACGTCCTCCCCTTTGCATGCTCCCCGTGCGCCCCCTGCACTGAAACTCGGGTGATCACAGATCCGAGTAAGGGGCCAGTCCCAGTCCCTTACCATGCTGACAACGTGAGGAGAAAAAAAAGCCAATCACCGGCTTTTGTGTAAGGGACATCAGTCCCAAGTAAAAGAGGCACATTCACCTCGTTAGTGCCCACCAGTACTGCCTGTACAGTGCCCCCTGCCAGTGCCGCCTGCCAGTACCCCCTGCCAGTGCCACCTGCCAGTGCCACCGGCCAGTGCCCACAGTGACCCCCAGTGTAAAACAGTACCACCTATCAGTGCCTACAAGTATCACCTATCAATGCCCACCAGTGGTGCCAATCAGTGCCACCTAGCAGTGCTGCCTATCAGTCTTACCTAGCAGTGCTGATCAGTGCCCATCACTGCCACCTATCAGTGCCCATAACTGCCACTAATCAGTGTCACATATTAGTGGAAATTCTCAGTGGCACCTATCAATGCCCTTTAGTGCCACCCATCAGTGTCACCTCTCAGTGTTACCTTGCAGTGCCCTCCAATGCCACCTCTCAGTACCCACCAGTGCCACTTATCAGTGCCCACCAGTGTGGCCTTATCGGTGTCCATCAGTGCAGCCCATCTGTGACCATCAGTGCAGCCCATCAGTGCCCATCAGTGCAGCCCATCAGTGCCCATTAGTGCAGCCTATCGTGCCCATCAGTGCAGCATCATCAGCGTACATCAATGAAGGAGAAAAATTAACCATTTGCAAAATTTTATAACAAAATATAAAATGGTTTCGGATTTTTTTTTTATTCTGTCTTTTTTTTTAAAAAATTACAAAAAATAAAAACTGCAAAGGTAATCAAATACCACCAAAAGAAAGCTCTATTTGTGGGAAAAAATATAAAAATGTAATTTGGGTACAGTGTAGCATGACTGCGCAATTGTCATTCAAAAAGTGAGAGTGCTGAAAGCTGAAAATTAATCTGGACAGGAGGGGGGGTTAAAGTGCCCAGTAAGCAAGTGGTTAAATACTTTTTATTTTACTTGTAAATGTGCTCTAACTAGTGATAAAAATGTGCAATACACCAAACATATTAAACAAACCAACAAAAAAGAGTCAAACAAAAATGTTTTAGAGACATTGAAGGTCTTTTTGCTTAAGTTAACAGATTAAACAGACAACAAATATTTTGCTCCCTGAATGCTTTTGAGTTTTTTTTTTATAGATTTTTGACTGCTAACCATAAAAAAAACGAATTTAACCTATCATGTCCATTTTATATAAATTGTTACAAGATGCTTTGTGTAGTTCATGCATGTCCAGGCATACACTCAGGGCATATTGCATAACATTTGTAGAACTGGTACAGGTTGGGAATGCCTAGGCATGCTTAGGCTGGATGGATTCTGCCTGGAAAGGTTGTAAAAATAGCTTGCATGCACAGATGCTCTTCATTATATTGATATAAGTTTCCATGTTTTTTAATGCAATTGTTTTAAGGCATAACATTGTCAATGGGTATGTAATTTATGTAATAAATAAGCCAGTTATAGACTTGCTATAGGATGATTGATGAGAGCAGAAAGTTCCACCAATGTCAGAACCTCCATAATATCTGTGGTGTCCTGCTACATTTGAGTATACACTTACGCCTCAACGACGTACCATAACTGGACTTGTTAAGAAAGCGTATGAACTGTACTCTTATTGTAAGATTGGTAATCAAGGGTTGGGCATCTCATATTTGTTGTGCAAGATGTGTTGTCGATATTAGAGCTTGGCTGAGAGAAACTTGTAAGTTGATGCCGTTTGCTCTACTGATAAAATGGTGAAAACAGAATGATCACATGTCAGATTGTTACTTCTATCTGAAAAATTTTAATGGTTTCGCTGCTAAAATATAAGAAATCAATTAGTTGGCTACCCTAACCTACCAATGTGCCAGTACTGAAGCCTCCAGAGAAATAGAGCTTAGTTGAAACAGACCAAGATGCTGCAATGCACCAGCCAGGCCGGACAGTGACAATGATCAGGATTTTCAACTGTGTATGTCTAATAAGCCACATTTCATAACACAGTGAGAATTAAACATCCTGGTCAGGGAAGAAGAGAGTAACCGCTCAGTAGTGATTAAAGATTCTCCTTACCGAAACCAAACCACAGGTGCTGGCAATGCAATAGCAATGCAAAAATACAAAAGAAACTTGGACAGCCGCACTCCAAAAATGTTCCTTTAATTAAAATCGATCACAAAATGAACACGCCGCAGCAAAAAATGGGACAAAAGCTAACGTTTCGCACTGTAGCTTCAGTGCTTAGTCATAGCTAGTACTTTCAAATGCCACGCAGTCAAGGCTAGACTGGCTGGATCAGGATGAAACTGGCCATCCTGGAGAAGCAGGTCTCAGGTCTGAGGCAACCTGATTGGAGGGCACATTGCTAGGTGACAAAGGAGGCCTTCTCGGCCAGAATGGAGCAATCACTATGGCCGAGACCTCCTTCTCCACAATCTTCAACAACGTTCTAAGAATCTAGACCATTGGAGGGAAGCTGGACTAGAGCCTGGAGATAGAAGAAGCAGGAGCACAATTGAGGAACCTGACAATTGTCTGTAGTTCCATGAGGTCCACCTTAGGAGTCCCCCACCCTGCAAATATCTCTGATAGATACTGCGGATTCAGCATCTATTCCATGTGGCTGAAAAATTTGCAGCTCAAGCAGTCTGCCAGAGTGTTCCAAGAACCCAAAAGGTATGCTGCTGACAGGTCCAGCAAATTAACTTTGGCAAATTCAAAGATTTCTGAAGAAGCAGACTCCGCGTACCTCCCTGCTTTATCACATAAGAAATTGCAGTCTTGTTGTCCATCAGAAGTTTGAATCTCTTGCCTGAAAGTCACACATTCCCCAAGTTCTCAATCTCTGGCAATAAACATCTCATCTCTGAAGACTTGCATCTGAGGTGATCGTGACCCAGTTCACAGGGTTGATTGGCTTTCCCAGGGAAAGGTTCTCCCTGCGGCTCCATCACCTCAGGTCATTTTGAATAAAGAGCGGTATATGGACTTTCTGATTGTTAAAGGGTGCTTCCAGATTCCAATAAGCCCGCCACACGCAGACCCCAACAACCACAGCCCAGGGTTGTGGGAAGAGGCCATCCAAGAGCCCCTTCGCTCCAAAGCACCCACCCCCCATCTTGAGGGCATGTGGCCTGGTATAATTCACTTGTACCCCCCTTTTCTGACCTTCCAGGCTGCATGCCTGGACAAGAGTCTGGTATGGAATTTGGGGGGTACCTTGAAGAGGAACAGGTAATACAACCACCAGGGCCGATCCTACCCGGGGTGCAAAGGGTGCAGTGCACCCAGGCGCCACAGAGGTGAGGGCGCTGCAGTGCCAGAGTGCTTCCCTCAAATCCCTCTCCTTGTTTGTGTAGCGCGGCGCCGGCGGCTCTCCCCGCCGCCGCCGCGTGTGTCCTATACGGCTCCTGTGTCCTCCCTTCCTCCTCCTGTTAGAGAGGGGAGTGAAGAATCCGGAGATTGGAGCGGCTGTCTGTGGTGAGTCGCTCAGTGACATCGCTTAGGGGGCGGTCCATCATGCCTGACACTGCTCTCTCTGTGTGTGTCATACGAGGACTCCTGTCTGCGGCGATCTGTGATCCACCCGGGCGGCGCGGCTGCACACTGTCCCCTCCTCTGCAGCTGCCGCCCAGGTGGATCACAGATCGCCGCGGTCAGGAGTCCTCTTATGACACAGAGAGGAGCAGAATGTCAGGCACGATGGACCATGTGTTTTTATGTAATGGGGGGGGGTTTGTCCTGGGGGGTCTATAGTAATGTAGGGGGCGTTTTTTTGCCTGGGGGGAGTCTGTACCAATGGGGGGGGGGGTTTGTCCTGGGGGTCTGTACTCATGGAGGGGTTTGTCCTGGGGGTCTGTACTAATGGGGGGTTTGTCCTGGGTCGGTCTGCACTAATGGGGGGTTTGTCCTGTGGGTCTGTACTAATGGGGGGTTTGTCCTGGGTTGGTCTGCACTAATGGGGTGGTTGGTCCTGGGGGGGTCTGTACTAATGGGGGGGAGTCTGTACTAATGGGGGGCTTGTCCTGGGGATATGCACTAATGGGGGATTTATCCCCGGGGGTCAATACTAATGGGGGGTTTATCCTGGGGGGTCTGTACTAATGGGGGGTTTGTCCTGGGTTGGTCTGCACTAATGGGGTGGTTGGTCCTGGGGGGTCTGTACTAATGGGGGGAGTCTGTACTAATGGGGGGCTTGTCCTGGGGATATGCACTAATGGGGGATTTATCCCGGGGGGTCAATACTAATGGGGGGTTTATCCTGGGGGGTCTGTACTAATGGGGGGTTTGTCCTGGGTTGGTCTGCACTAATGGGGTGGTTGGTCCTGGGGGGTCTGTACTAATGGGGGGAGTCTGTACTAATGGGGGGCTTGTCCTGGGGATATGCACTAATGGGGGATTTATCCCGGGGGGTAATACTAATGGGGGGGTTTATCCTGGGGGTCTGTACTAATGGGGGGTTTGTCCTGGGGGGTCTGCACTAATGGGGTTTGTTCTGGGGTCTGTTCTAATGGGGGGTTGTCCTGGTTGGGTCTCTACTAATGGAGGGGGGTTGTCCAGGGGGGTCTGCACTACTGGGGGGTGGTTTGTCCTGAGGGAGGTCTGTACTAATGGAGGGGGTGTTTGTCCTGGGGGGAGTCTAATGGGGGGGGCTTGTCCTGGGGGAGTTTATACTAATGGGGGGGTTTGTTCTGGGGAAGTCTGTACTAATGGGGGGGGGTTGTCCTGGGGGAGTCTGTACTAATGGGGGGGGTTTGTCCTTGGGGGAGTCTGTACTAATGGGGGGTTTGTCCTGGGCGTCTGTCATGGGGAGTTTGTACTAATAAAGGTGGATTGGTTTGTCCTAGGGGTCTGTACTAATGGGGGGGGGGGGTGTTCTGGGGCGGTCTTTAATACTGGAAGGGGGTCTGTACTAATGGGGGGTGTTTTGTCCTGGGGTCTGTACTAATGGAGGGGGTGGTTTGTCCTGAGGGGGTCTGTACTAATGGAGGGGGTCTGTACTAATGGGGGGTGTTTTGTCCTGGGGGTCTGTACTAATTCAAGGGGATGGTTTGTCCTGGGGGTCTGTACTAATGGGGGTGGTGGTGGTTTGTCCTGGGGGGTCTGTACTGAGGGAGGGGGTTTATACTTAGGAGTCTGCACCGATGGAGGGGGTCTGTACTGAGGGGCAACTATAGGTGGAGGAAGGAGGGTGACATCATGTTTTACCTCAACGGGTGACGAGACGGGGTTGTGGGACTTGTAGTTCGAGGACTGGCAGCCCCACTGTAACAAAGAAGCTGCAGCCCACACGGCATGTTCAGGAAAGCTTTCAGGGAAGTGCACCCAGGAATCCAGAGGGAGAGGACAGTGCTGAGAGAACACCATCAGAGAGAGAACCCAGCTTTCGTACGCCACCAGAGGCAAAGCCACACAGCCTAGTGCCATCCCTGGCGGAGAAAGGATTGGAGTCATTGCCAGAATACAGATCTGGGCTCTACCCAGCGGAATATCCATGGGCAATTCAGAGTGAGCTGACTCCTGATCAGAGGAACTGTTGTAGCTGTATCGCTGGGTCAGGTGAGAGCCGATCGGCCATTATCTACTTATGCCAATAGGATCTTCAGTCTCTGACCATCTCCTGTATTATATCTGCAGTCTCTGACTGTCTCCTGTATTATTTCTCCAGTCCCTGACCATCTCCTGTAATATGTCTGCAGTCTCTGACCATCTCCTGTATTATATCTCCAGTCACTGACTGTCTCCTGTAATATGTCTACACCTTTTGACCATCTCCTGTACTATGATTGCAGTCTCTGGCTATCTCTTGTATCATGTCTACAGTCTCTGACCATCTCCTGTACTATTTTTTGGGACACTTTCTAACAGTATCAGAGAGGTTCCCCTCCAGGTCTCATTAGTGTACGCTCTTCCAGTATTTTCTTTATGGTTAAAAGATCATGGGAGGATCCCAGGGCAACAAATACTTCTTAGAGGAGCATCTCTGTGTTTGAGTCATTGCCATAGAAACATTTGTAAAGGGGAGGAGTTGGTAAGATGACCACGCCCCCTGTGTGGGGGCGCCAGAAATATTTCTGCACCCAGGCGCCTGTGACCCTAGGATCGGCCCTGACAACCACCCAGGTGTACTTTTAGGTAATGCAGGATAACCTTCAGTGACCCTTCAGCTGTGAGAGACATTCAATGATTACACATGAACAGTTGCTGAGTGTTATCAAGAAGTGTCTATTTTATTAATAATAATAATAATAATGCAAGTCTTATATAGCGCTGTCTTACCCTAACTTGTCAGGCAAGCTTCTGAAGCCAGGCAAGCTTCTTGCCATGGCAAGCTTCTGAAGCCACAGCCGAAGCTGTAGCTCATCGGGTCTCGAGGCGCTTATATAGTAAGATAGTCACTATTACCCAAATCAATGGTACTCATTTTACCGACCTCGGAAGGATTGAAGGCTGAGTGGACCCTGCCGGGATCGAACCTGCGACCCTGAGGGCTCAGGTGATCACAGATTGCTGCAATGGAGCATTAGCCCGCTGAGCCATCTTACCAGCTTATTGAGCATGAACAGAGTATTTATGCAATGCAAAAGAGAAAAGGTGGGGGCTTAGGAGAGGTTTAGTATAATACATACACATTCTATATGTTATCAGGAAAAAGACATTGTTAGCAACACATCCACCCTGATAATGCATACTTCCTGTTTCCATCTCAATGACGCACATTACAGTTAAAACTGGAAATCTATTCCGGCCAAATTGCAGGCCACAATAATAAAGTCTATGTAAGTTGGGCGTGGTTTGACAGTGCTGAAAGATGACCATGTAAAGCCAGAGCTCCTGCCATCACAGGTTGCCAGCATTCATCAGAGAAGGTAAAGACACCCTAGACTGCCGACAGACCATGGGGACAGTTTCCCGCAACTTCTCTTGCTCCCGCGCAAACAGAATGGGGTGTGAGCTAAAGTATTCCGGAACTATTCTGGACTCAGAGGGGCAATATGGAGGCTGCCTGCAATGGACTGACACAGGCTGCATCCCCGCAGCTGACTGGAACATCATCTGCTCCTATTACGGTGGGGATGATGGGGCCGGGAGAAACCAGCAATCCCCCCCAAATAACCTCAGCATTCATGACCTGAGGACCATAGTGGCGGACATCAAGGATACCCTGTCGGCTGCCATCTTAGAACTGCGCCTAGATATACACCCAGACTGACAGGGTCCATGAGGTAGAGAGAGTCTCGGCACAACATGACAGTACTCTGCAAGGTGGCTTGGAAAGTGGATACCCACACGCTCCAGCTAAGGGATCTACAACGCCACATGGAAGATCTAGATAATAGGGGCAGGTGCCATAACCTATAGATCTGTGATTAGCCCAAGCCGGTTGATACTGAGCGGCTCTCTCCCACTATCACTACCCTGTTTAATGACCTTCTTAACTGGCCTCCACACACAGTGATCAACATGGAAAGGATCCACTGAGCTCTTAGGCCCAGAGTAGGGATTCAGTTCCCCCAGAGATGTCATCTGCTGTATAGTGGATTACAAGCTGAAAGTGGAAACACTCAGAAAAGCCAGGAATAGAATACATTGCTTATGAGAGGGCTGACATTCATATCTTTCAAGACCTTTCTAGTATCACACTGCAGCATCGTAGTGTAACACCATCGGCGTTACTTTGTACAGAACGAGCGCAGCTGTATCATCCTTAGACAGCTGCGCTTCATTCAGCACCCTGTTATCGAAACTTTCGACGTGCCGTCGAATCCTGCGTCCCGTCCAGCATCCTGATTCCGTCATTTCCGATGTGCCATCGAATCCTGCGCTCCACGCTGGAACGCGGAAGCACGCCCAGTGTGTGTACCGCGACAGGCTGGCTATTTAAACCTCCTCTGATTGCGGCTCGGTGTCTGGTTATTGTAGTTGACGCTCGCCACCATCTGAGACCCAAGACCTCCTCCAGAGTCCCACAGTTCCTCACCTTGTTAAGGAGATCACCAGGCTCACAGCACCAAGTCCTACACCACGGACCCTGCTACTATCTATGACTTGCTGCTTGGCCACAGAGCTGGCAATCTACAGAACCATAGAGGCATCCTGCACCTGCTACTAATCACTTTCCAGGAAGGAACTGCACACCTGGTCACATCTAAACCGCAAGTACCCACAGCTTACTGTATCAAGCCTGTATACTCAGAATACTGCTCATCCTGGATTGCATACTATGATATGTTCTTGATTGCCTGATACCATATGTTTGTAGAGACTGAGACGTATTACGAGGATTCTCAAATAACCTATGGTAGATGCACCACACCATCAATAGGAGATATATCGCAGGAGGTTGTGATGAAATAACCCCATGAGCTCTGTTTAACATCATAGAGCAACCAGGTGGTTTAATCTGAGTATCCTCCAGAATAAATAATTACCATTCATCTCCTATTCATGGTGACGGCGTAGCCGTTACAGAATAACCAGACCATATATATATATTAGATGGATCCCGCTGATTTAGCGAATCATCTACTGGGACTCACTCAAAGGGTAGATACTCTAACTAATTCTTTAAATGAATTCCGCCTAGAAAATGAAGCTCTCCGCCAGCAGAACCTTGCTCAGGTTAGAGAGAGACCAGAACCCAAGGTCTGTACTCCAGAACCTTTCTCTGGCGATAGGAAACTTTTCCGGCAATTCATCAGCTCTTGTCGCTTGATGTTCGAGCTACGTCCCCGTACTTACTATACTGATAGGATTAGAATTCTCACCCTCATCTCATACCTCAGGGGTGAACCGAGAGTTTGGGCCGACGCCTATCTAGAAGAACACGGGGATCTCCTTGGAGCCCTGGACACTTTTCTCGCAGAAATGTCCCTCCTTTATGAGGATCCCAATAAACAGTTGACTGCTGAAAATTCCATCAGAAATCTCAAACAGGGGAAAAGACCAGTGGAGGACTACATTTCTGAATTCAAATGTTGGTGCCGAGAGACCCAGTGGTCAGATATCGCACTCAGGAACCAATTTCGGCTAGGCCTGACAGAAACTTTGAAAGACGAAATCGCACGTGTAGAACTTCCACCATCCCTAGAGGATCTCATGCAACTATCCATTACCATAGATCGACGTATTCGAGAGAGAAGAGCTGAACGTGCCAATGCGTTTTTTCCTTCACCTTTCAGGAGAGCCAGATCTCCCCCCAAGGAGCTTCCGATGGAACTTGGTGCGATTAAAGGTCCTTTAAGCACAGCGGAGAAACAACGCCGCAGAGACCAAAACCTCTGTATGTACTGTTCTGCTCCTGACCACGTTGTATCCACTTGTCCCCTTCTTAAGAGGAACTCGGAAGCTAAAGATCACCACAGAAACAAATTTAATTTCACTGGTACAATTTCTAATCGTTACATTATTATTCTTCTTACATTACAGTGGGAGCAAGAAAGGTTCTCCATTGAAGCAATGGTTGACACTGGAGCCTGTGGAAACTTTATTGACTCTAAGATTGTAGAATCTAATAAAATACCTTGTGTGATTAAGCAAACCCCTGTGTCACTCACTTTCATTGATGGTTCCAGTTCTCCCACAGGTCCAATTACATTCCAAACCTCACCCCTTTGGGTGACTTGCGCTCCAGGTCATACTGAGAGCCTCATTTTTGACGTCATCCAATCACCTCTATTTCCAATAATACTCGGATTACCTTGGTTACGTCTTCATCAGCCTACTTTCCAATGGTCTACTAGTTCCTTAACTTTACAATCCTCTTTCTGTAAAGAGAACTGTTATCCTAATTGTTCTATCTCTTTCACAGAGATCTACCCTTCTGATCTTCCACCTTATCTACATGATTTCGCCGACGTTTTTAGCAAAACCAAGGCAAACTTGCTCCCCCCACACAGGATCTATGATTGCCCCATAGATCTTATAGCTGACGCACCGATCCCAACTGCTCGGATTTATCCATTATCCCAACCTGAACTTGTACACCTCAAGGATTATATCGATGAAAACCTCAAGAAAGGTTTTATCAGACCTTCAACCTCTCCAGCGAGTGCAGCCATGTTCTTCGTAAAAAATAAAGACGGCTCACTCCGACCAATTATCGACTACCGTGCACTCAATAGCATTACTATAAAGAACAGATATCCACTACCAATAATTCCAGAACTCATCGAACGACTCCAGACCTCAAAGATCTTCACTAAACTAGATCTGAGGGGTGCCTATAATCTCATAAGAATTCAATCTGGTGACGAGTGGAAAACAGCTTTTAAAACACGCTATGGCCTCTACGAGTACACCGTAATGCCCTTTGGGTTATGCAACGCACCTGCAACCTTCCAATATTTCATCAACGACATTTTCCGAGATTTGCTCGACGTTTGTGTTGTGATTTATTTGGATGACATTTTAATCTATTCAGATTCTCCCGAAGAACACAACAAACATGTACGCTGGGTTTTGGCCAGATTGAGAACACACTCTTTATATGTCAAACTTGAAAAGTGTGTTTTCAGTCAGCGCAGCATTTCTTTCCTGGGATATCTAATTACCCCAAACGGAATACAGATGGAATCATCAAAGGTACAGTGCATATTATCCTGGCCTGTTCCCCACTCCAGGAAGGCTCTACAACGTTTTCTCGGATTCTCTAACTACTACAGAAAATTCATTAAGCATTTCTCTACGATCGTGAAACCATTAAACAATCTCACTAGTAGTAAGACGCCTTTTTCCTGGTCTGATCAGGCACAGAAATCTTTTGACCTTCTGAAGCTCAGTTTCACATCCGCATCAATCTTACAACTTCCTAACCCACTTTACCATTTCACCTTAGAGGTAGATGCCTCGCATTTTGCTTTGGGAGCTGTACTCTCCCAACAAGCTTCATCATCTGAACCTCTACATCCGGTAGCCTTTTACTCCAGGACATTATTACCTGCCGAAAAGAATTACCCCATTGGGGAAAAAGAACTCCTTGCTATAAAGGATGCCCTAAGTAATTGGAGACATCTCTTGGAAGGTTCCAAACACCCCATTACCATCCTCACTGATCATCGCAATTTGCAACATTTGAGGGCCTGTAAAACCCTTTCTGCCCGCCAAGTCAGGTGGAGTCTATACTTTGATAGGTTCGACTTCAACATCTCCTATCGTCCTGGTACAGAAAATGTCAAGGCTGACTCGTTGTCACGTATGCATGACAACCAGACAATTGAAACACCTCCCCTCTCTATTATTCCACATGATCGATTCATTGGAGCATCTGTTCCTTTCTTGGATTTACTGATCCAATCTCTCCCTAGCGAGGTACCCCTAATGCCCCAGGGTCTCAAAAAGGAACCTAACGGGTTATTTACCTACAACAATAAGATCTACGTGCCCGCCTCTTTACAACCTCTACTTCTCAAACAACTTCATGATGCTCCTCTGGCAGGTCATCCAGGAATAAGTAAAACCATTCATTTAATTAAAAGTAATTACTGGTGGCCCAAGCTTTCACAGACAGTCAGTGATTATGTCAATTCCTGCGTGATATGTGCCTCCAACAAACATTCCAGGAAGCCACCTTACGGACTCCTTACTTCAATCCCAATACCTGAAAGACCCTGGGACGTGGTCTCTATGGATTTTATTGTCGATCTCCCCAGGTCTCAAGGTGCCAACACAATTCTAGTTACAGTAGATTTATTAACAAAGATGGCTCACTTCATCCCATTAAAAAGTCTACCAACTGCTCTAGAGACTGCACAAGCCTTCCTTCAGAATGTACTTAAGCTACATGGGTTGCCCTCCCAGATTATCTCGGACAGAGGCACTCAATTAATTTCTAAATTCTGGAGAGCCCTTTGCCAGGCCTTGCAAATTGATCATCGAATGTCCACTGCTTATCATCCGCAAACAAACGGACAAACAGAACGAGTAAACCAAACACTGGAACAGTATTTACGCTGTTATTGCACCCATCTACAAGACGACTGGCTTCAGTTTCTTCCTCATGCCGAATTTGCGTATAATAACGCTTCCAGTTCTTCCTCCGGATTCTCTCCTTTTTATGCAAACTATGGGTTCCACCCCAAATCTGCTCCAGTCTCCGTTCTCCCTAACAATGTTCCCGCTGTAGAACATTACCTCTCCACCTTGAAGAGGACCCTACGAATACTCCATTCTAATCTTACTACAGCACAACAAAGACAAAAAAAGTATTATGACTCCCGCAGAACTCCACCTCCTAAATACAAAAATGGAGATTTGGTTTGGCTCTCCACTCGAAATCTACGTCTTAATATCCCTTCAAGAAAACTCGGTCGCCAAACTGGTCCATTCTCCATTTCACATATCATCAACAACAATACCGTTAAACTACTTCTACCTCCGGATTGGAAGATACATCCTTCTTTCCATGTCTCACTTATTAAGCCTTTCACTCCTAATCCGTTCCCTAACAGAGACCCTCAACCCCCTTCTCCTGTTGAGGTTCTCGGTGAGACTGAATATGAGGTACAGAAAATTCTAGATTCCAGGAGGCATGGATCTTCCCTGCAATATTTAATCCGTTGGAAGGGTTATAGCCATCTTGATGACTCCTGGGTAGATTCCTCCAACATTCATGCTCCCCGACTCGTCAATCAATTCCACCGCAGATACCCTGATCGACCATCACCTTCTGGGTGTATATTTGGGACCCCCTTGAGGAGGGGAGTATGTAACACCATCGGCGTTACTTTGTACAGAACGAGCGCAGCTGTATCATCCTTAGACAGCTGCGCTCCATTCAGCACCCTGTTATCGACACTTTCGACGTGCCGTCGAATCCTGCGTCCCGTCCAGCATCCTGATTCCGTCATTTCCGACGTGCCGTCGAATCCTGCGCTCCACGCTGGAACGCGGAAGCGCGCCCAGCGTGTGTCCCGCGACAGGCTGGCTATTTAAACCTCCTCTGATGGCGGCTCGGTGTCTGGTTATTGTAGTTGACGCTCGCCGCCATCTGAGACCCAAGACCTCCTCCAGAGTCCCACAGTTCCTCACCTTGTTAAGGAGATCACCAGGCTCACAGCACCAAGTCCTACACCACGGACCCTGCTACTATCTATGACTTGCTGCTTGGCCACAGAGCTGGCAATCTACAGAACCATAGAGGCATCCTGCACCTGCTACTAATCACTTTCCAGGAAGGAACTGCACACCTGGTCACATCTAAACCGCAAGTACCCACAGCTTACTGTATCAAGCCTGTATACTCAGAATACTGCTCATCCTGGATTGCATACTATGATATGTTCTTGATTGCCTGATACCATATGTTTGTAGAGACTGAGACGTATTACGAGGATTCTCAAATAACCTATGGTAGATGCACCACACCATCAATAGGAGATATATCGCAGGAGGTTGTGATGAAATAACCCCATGAGCTCTGTTTAACATCATAGAGCAACCAGGTGGTTTAATCTGAGTATCCTCCAGAATAAATAATTACCATTCATCTCCTATTCATGGTGACGGCGTAGCCGTTACACGTAGGGACCTGAAACCTCTGTTGGACACCCTGCTCTCCAAGGTAATCCAATACAGGGGGAAGTTCCCCTTCTGCCTCTCAGCCATTGCGCAAGGCCACACAGCACTTCTGAAAGTTCTGGAAGACATACAGCATTTCTGCGACACCCTAGGCATCATGGTGATAGAGGTCCCCAACTGGTACACAGAATTCCGCAGCACGATCACAAGAAGGGAAACGCACTATTAAGAGCCCATGAATGCACAAGATACTCGATACCGCAGACATAGGTCTCCTTCGGGAACTAGATCTCACACGAACACCCACATCACCCATCAGGGTACTAGTCCCTCTGATTCTCCTAGACCACAGAGGGCCTGATGCGACAATTGAAGACACTCCTCCTTTGATGTTGATGCATGCTGCAAGAGGATGCCTTCGACACGATATCCATGGATACCCAGTTAACTGGTTCTATTTTGTTTCAGTTTAATCCCGATCTACACTACGGCAAACACCACCAGAGCCATCTCCTGTACAGACTGCCTCCTGAAAGGCATGAGAGCCACACTGCTTTCCCACCTCCTCTGTTCTGCACATCTAAATTGCCTGCTACATAGAACTGTGGTGACTCTTGGCACCTACACCTGCTCCATATACTTGTCTCCGTTCGCCTGCCACCTGCCACCTGCTACCTGCCCCTCCACGTGAGACTAGGGTAGTATGCACAGTGGAGCCATCCACCCTGAGTAAACAAAACAAGTAGAGAGGGCGAAGCTCCATAACAAAGGCACACACAGCAATAAAAACCTAACAGGTTTTTCCTCTCCACTTTATCTAAAGCTAAAAAATAAAATTTGCCTTTAGATATGCTTTAAATGTTTAACAGTGAAATGGAAATCAGGTTGGGTGATACAGTGAGAAAGCACTAGACAACCCTATGTGTAGCTGCTCTTTCACTATCAAATCACAGGCTGGGGTGTACTTTGACCAAACTGAAAAGATACAACCTGCAGGAAATACAATTCAGGACAGAATCTATCGAGTTGTTTGTAGGAATATCTGTTTTGGAAAACAGACTGAACAGAATTAAATTTCACCAGGTAAGACAGCTCACAGTTATGTGCTTGCCTACATTTGACCTTGCTTCAATATATATATATATATATATATATATATATATATATATATATATTTTGGGCCAGATTCACGCAGAATCCCCGGCGGCGTAGCGTATGCCATTTACACTACGCCGCCGCAACTTACTGGAGCAAGTGCCGTATTCTCCAAGCACTTGCTCCGTAATTTGCAGCGGCGTAGTGTAAATGGCCCAGCGTATGGCCGCGTAATTCAAATGGGGCGGCTTGTATTTAAGTTAAGCGCGCCCCCGCACTGATCGAACTGCGCATGCGCCGGCCATAAATATAGCCCAGTGCGCATGCTCCAGCTCACGACGAAAAACGTCAATGAAGCCGACGTGAGCGTCATTGACCTAAAACCCTAATCGCGAACGACTTAGTAAAACAACGTAAACGATGGAAAAAGACGACGCTGTCCCGACGCCATACTTAACATGGCATACGGCGGACTGACGTAAGGTTACCCCTCATATAGCAGGGGTAACCTTACACTTACGGAAACTACGTAAACGACGATGAGGCGGTGCAAAAACAACGTAAACGCCACCTAGCGGCCAGAGAAGAATTACATCTAAGATCCGACTGTGTAAGTGTCTTACACCTGTTGGATCTACACCGTATCTATGAGTAAGTGATTCTAGGAATCACACACATAGATACCCGGGCCAAAAAACAGAGATACAACGGTGTATCTTGAGATACACCGTCGGATCTCTTTTGAGAATCTGGCCCTTTATGTGCAAAAGAGACATGTGCAAATCTTTCCCATGCTTACAGAATAACCCAAAAATTGTGCTATAAAATTGTAACGCAATCTTGTGCAGATGGTTAGTCAAGGAAAGGAAAAAATTAAATGGATCTAAATTATTTTTATTTATTAGACCATAAAAGTAAAGCAGTATCCATTTATGTATGTAAAAGTGCTTCAATGGAAATACACCATAGTGCTGCTTCAATGTATTTGCTTGTGCAAACCACCACTCTCATCTCCCCTAGTTGTCATGACCTTGCAGTAATACTTTTGTGACCTGTCTGTCTCTTACCTTGTCTGTGTATCAGCCTTAGGGCTTGCTCCCTCACACCTGCATGGTTAAGTAATCTTCCCTCGGTGTGGCTCCACCCTAGCCTCAACAGGAACCACTATTTAACACTGTGTTCTCCAAACCTCCCTTGCCATGCAATATTGTGTGTTTGCTTTCCTGTTTGCTGTGTGCTCTATGTTTGTCTCTGTTACCGATCTTGGTGTGTTCCCGACCATCCCCACTTGCTTGTGACCCTGACCTTTGGCGCGTTCTCGACTATCCCTGCCTGCTTGTTACCCTTGACCTTTGGCTTGTTCACCGTTTATCCTTGTCTGCTTGTCGTACGACCTTTAGCTTATCCTCCTGTAGCTTACCGGGAGCGTGAGCTGGGAGACCCCAGGGGCCGTGACCTGGAGTCAGCTGCAGCGAAGTACATCCTCACCACTAGAGGCTCTGGTGAACACCAGCTGGCTCTTAGACTCCGCAACCTGGGGAATCTCACATTCTAGTTTCCTGTGGGATCCGTGTTGGCGCCCCAGTGCACCTGTCTTCCTGTACCACCCAGGGTTCCAACCACAGCAGTCAGCCGTAGGGTCCACGATCATAGCGGTGCACTCCTTACCCAACGGTGTGCATCTGTCACCTGGCCTCAGATGACCTGGCACTAGTGCTAATAGATGTCGCCTCATCTGAACTGTTGGACCCTTAGGGCTCATTTACACTTAGGCTTCAACACACATTAAGGGCTAGTTTACACTTGCTTCAAACAAGGCTTCAGACAGGCTTGTTAATGCTCTCTGAACGGGTAGTCAATGCTCTTGTCACCAAATAAAATGGTTCGCTTACTGTCCTGTTTACACCTTGCTTTTGCTTTGCTTTGGCTTTGTTTCAAAAATTATACCCCATGTAGCTTTAGCGGTCTATAGAAGTCTATGGCAAAGTTAGCTTGAAGCCCCACTAAAGGCCCCACCGAAGCCTCATCGAAGTGCCACAAAGCATCCCGAAGCCCCATCAAAGCCCCACCAAAGGCTCATCAAACCTCCACCAAAGCCTCATTGAAGCCCCTCCAAAGCCCCATCAAAGCACAAGGTGTAAACTAACCATTTTATTTAAGTGACAGGGGGCTTTGACTGGCATTCAGAGAGTTTTAACAAAGTGTTTCCGGAGCCATGTTTTGAAGCAAGTTTAAACTAGCCCTTAGTTACAGGAGGTCATAGAGTGTTAAAAATACCCTAAGGGGTTATTACTCATCTGCCATCTCATCTACTTGTTTTTGAACTTTGATCAAGAAGAAAAAACGCTCATAGTGCTCACTGTATTCCTTTATTAAAACCTTTTTTAAAAACACCAATGCACTCACACTAAATGGGGCCAAAAAGCACCTGTTATTCCATACCGTTTTGTATGTATAACACCCATGATTTTCAGCTTTAAAATGTTAATGTAATTTCAAAAGTATGATTAAATCACCCTTAATCGCATTAATACCTTTTCATCTTGCTATCAAGGTCTTTGGCACTTTCTGTTAGGGTGACAAGGCTTTATCCCTTTCTTCAAATTGTGCTGCTACATTGCCCTGTTTAGGAAATTAGCTGTAAGAAATGCAATTCAGGAATTACTGGAGTCCATACAGGTGGTTAATAAGAAGCTGCAGAAGATCAGCAGCTCTAAGATGCAAAAAGCATAAAAAAGGGGGAAAACAAGTATTTTATTTTGAAAATGGCAACTGTTTATAATGAATATGAACATGTAATTTGGCTAGGGTTCACATGTACTTTCATTTGGTAACTACAGTATTCCTATTATTAAAATGTCAGGTGCATAGCTGAAACTATTCACAAATTCAGATGCTCGTTTTAATGCTTACATGTGTGACAACTCATATGTGTGCAAATGCAGAAGCAAGGGAAGAAACAAGGAGCAGCCATCACCCTCGATGGCAGTTTGAGGTATTGTAAAATCTCAGGCTATAAGCACATTTATATTCTTTATAGCTCCAGTAACATTTTGCTGAACATTTCAAACAGCTGACTCTGTGTTTCTGCTGAGAATTAACATTAAATATTGATATATGGTAATTATATTTTGCTCATTAACACTCCATGTTATTTTACTCTGACCTTTAACTAATTGTTGTGTACACTCATAAAGATCAGGTTTAATAGTATTGTGCACTCCAGATTTCAGTTTGCACTATATTGCTGAATACAACTGTTAAGCATATCAATAAACAGATGTTCAAAGCAATTGCCTATTAATCATATAGATTTTTACATTCAGCACACCATTTGAAAGGATTTGTAGCATGGAAGCATCATTTATCATATTACATATATTCAATTACAGACTCAGAAGTGTATAAGAGTGCAGTTTAGTCACACCTGCATAATCAGTATTAAATTCCTAGCTGCAATGGCAATAACAACAAAACATATTATCTAAGTAGCCTTTGCCAATTTACATTTGGTTCTACATAGAATTATTTGTAGGGCATGTAAAACAAAAATGCCTGTAAGGAAAGTTTCAGTTTTTCCCACAAAAATTATCATTCTGTTTTTCATAAAACTATAGAAAAAAATAACACCTGAAAGATTTGGAAACACTCTGATGAATATTACTCTATAGCATACTGCATGAAACATAGGCATCAAAATCTTTCACCTTTAGAGCCCTTTCACACTGGCACCACTCTGTGTTAGTGGAAAAGCAATGCTAGTATTAGCGGCACTTTACCGTTGTTTTAGCGTCGCTTTTCACCCGCTAGTGGCCGAAGAAAGGGCTAAATGCATCCTGAACTGCTGCTGAAGTGCTTTGCAGGCTATTTGCCAGGGCTGCCTATTCATTTCAATGGGCAGGGGCGGTGGAGGTGCGGCTCCTAAATTGCTCCAAAGATGCTGCTTGCAGGACTTTTTCTAATGTCCTCAAAACGCACCGCCCCAATGTGAAAGAACTCAGGCTTTCGCACTGGGGCTGCATAGACCAGTCATAGGAAGCGGCAGTAATTTTCGTTTGTTGTATTTATGTCATTGTGGTCAGGCAGCGCACTGGCACATTTGCTTCCATGTGCTGAGTGTGCACTGTGCTCCTGCCCCTTTAATGAGGGCTACTTCCAGTCACCTGCCCCTTATCTATCCATCAGCAGTCATGTGCTCCTACTGAGGAGACTTAAAATGCAATGTTATAGTTAGGACTGCAGTATACAGAGTGCCTTGATGGGGCCTGCAGCTTACACATGCATTTGCAAATGCGTGCAACTAAACCTCTGTTTTTAATGCACACTGTTAGACAGGTGAATTTGGTTGGTTGCTGATGGGTCGGTAAGTTTGAGCCTGGATATTCTATGTTTTTCTATGTATATGCACCCTTCCCAGCGCTCCTTATTGTATAGACCAGTCCTAGGTAGGGGCAGTGACTTTTGTTTGTTGTATTTATAGGGCTGCATGGGAGTCACTTTTCAGGTGCTTTACAGGCGCTATTTTTAGCACTTTAGTGCCTGAAATACTCCTTAGCGTGAAAGGGGTCTTAAACTAGTAATGGACCAGGACCTTATTTATCAGTTATCAGCTATATCTACTTATGTGGCACTTAGCACATGCGAATAATGATGCCTTTTCATGCTGCACTCCCTTTGTCAGCCACCATGATACATAAGTATTGTTGTAAGAGTAAAGCTGTCAGAGGCAGGATACAATTTGCTTTACATTTACACTGTGATTGTTATCAGGTCTAAACTTGCCACTAAGACAGCTGTGGTCTAGAGCAGTGGTCATCAACCCTGTCCTCAGGGCCCATTAACAGGCCAGATTTTATATATTACCTTGGGGAGATGCAGACTAGAATACTGCAATCACTGAGCAGCAAATGATATCACCTGTGATGTATTTCAGTTATCTTGCAAACCTGGCCTGTTAGTGGGCCCTGAGGACAGGGTTGATGACCACTGGTCTAGGGCACCAGCAATTACAATGTTTTAAATGTCCTGCATCCTATACGGTTGTCTTGTAGGACCTTGAGCACTCTGTGCAGTGGCAGCAGGTATTTTGACTCAAGGTTTGACTCAAGGTACCAAAATTATGAGGAACAGAGCAGGTTTAGACTTCCAGGGATTAAAGTGCCCTTTTTCCCATTTACGATGTGTTATATGACATGACTGGAGAAAAGAAGAAGATTAAGGTTTACATTCTCTCAGATTCCTGTTCTAAAAGGATGTAAAAAAAGTAAACTTACAGTGTTGGGGAGAATCTCTGCTAAACATACAACTACCCCCCCTTCATAGTGCCTCCCAGGCCCCTATAGAAGGAACGTTTTTCCCCAGCCTGCTGCAGAGCCTTCAGTTTTATGAAGTGCCCACTAGCTCACCTTACTGTCTCCTTTATTTTTCTCCCTACTGACTTTAACGTCACGGAATCCCCCCGGTCCCACCAGCAATTTACACTTGAGCATTTTTCTGACCAATAACCAATAATGCCAGGAAATGTTTGTAACCATTGACACTAGAGCATTTTTTCCTACCACTGACACCTAGGGATCACTAATAGGGCATTTTTTTTCCTGCAACATTTTACTGACACCAGGTTATTTTTTTTACCTCATATTGATCACCGCCAGTGCTTTGAACACTGGATTCTGTACAGTGTGAATCTTATTACATAATCCTATTCGTATTACATAATCTGCACCACTTCACTCTGCACCCTGCTATTTTATATATAGATATGTTCTCTGCACATTTTATTGCTCCATAGTGTTTTATAACAGGAATCCTGACACCTGACACCGGGGTGTAGCTTTGAGTGCTGGTGTCAGTAAATTGCTAATTATTAAGCATGAGCTTAATGTTTCATTCAAAACATTTGTTCGGACCTAACACTGGCTGTCGGACATTCGTCAGAATGCTAAACATTTAGGGCATTTGATGTGGATGAACATGAGTGCTTCCAGCTGTCAATTGTTGCTAAGGAAGCAGCAGATGCTTGCAGCCGCTGCATCCTTACAAACCATGGATGTCACCTGGCCTATTTAATTACATGTCTGGGAATCCCTGGCCAAGTAAGTAAGTGGACAGGGAATGGAATAGGTTACATCATTGCCTAATTATGGTCACATAACATTGTCCAAAAATGTAACCAAATTACAGTAAAATATACCCTAAGTAAAGTTGCACCAATATATATCTTAATGACATAATTAGATCAAGCGTAATGTACATAAACATAACAGCAAACTTGGAAAACAGTGAAAGACTGCAATATTTAAATAACAACAAAGTATTTCAAAATATAGCAATATGTGAATGAAGAAATGTGGCAACAAATATAAGTCTTTCAACACTTTAAAAGAAAAAAAATATATACAACACCAACATGAAAGAATATTTATACACCTAATATTCAGTGTTTCCCTTCAACACAAATTGGACAGCCACTCATCATTTCAAAATGCTGGTCTTTACCAAGATCAGCATACCCAACTCTGAACTCCCTTGATGGAACACCGCTGCACACTCCTCTCAAGCCTAGTACACACGCATGATTTTATCGGCAAGAAACAGCAGGAAAACTGCTGGCAGAGCTTTCTTGCCAAGTAAACCGTGTGTGTGTACGAGGCTTTGAATCTAGACGAGAATAATAGAGAACCTGTTCTCTATTTTCTCATCCTGATTCTCGGCAGTGTTTTCCTGACGAGAAACCTGAGCATGTGTATACTTACCTGTCTCCATGGAAACCTGCGCATGCTCAAAATGACTTTGATGCATGCGCAGTAGTTTCCAAGACATAGGTAGGGTAAAGCAAGATGGCGGCCATGGCATCGAATGTGACAAGGGCATGCTCGTCCTAGTCGATGACGTCACCGTGTTCGTGCCATTCAAAAGAACAATTGTTCTTTTGTATCGAACATGTGTACACTCGGCCGGCAAGAGATTCTTGCCAGGAATCTCATCAGGAAAAACAAAGGGCCAGATTCACAGAGCCCTTACTCCTGTCTAACTCGCGTTAGACTGGAGTACTTTCAAATTACGCACGTTTTTTCACTACTCTGAAACCTCAAATCATGAAAATACGGCTGCGGGCTTCAATCCGACTGGCTTACGTGTTCGTACGCATTTGGATCTACGCTGCAATAAATTTACGGCCGCTGGGTGGAGTTCCCGTCGTTTTCCGCGTCGGGGTATGCAAATGAGCTTTTGCCGACGATCCACGAAGTTACGAACGTCAATGGCAATCTCTTATGGCATCTTTAGTCATCTTTTTGCTGCGTAAAATTATACCAGCTTTTTGCTGGTCTAATATTAGACAGCCCATGTTAAGTATGGCCGACGTTCCCACGTCGAATGTCAACGTCTTTTTTTATTTTTTACGTAAGTCGTCCGGGAATAGGAATGTACGTAAACGACGCTACTCAAACAACGAATGACGTATCGACCTTATTTCGCGCAATGCACGGCGGGAAATTTCTGAACGGAGCATGTGCAGTTCGATCGCCGCGGGGACGCGCCTAATTTAAATGGTTTGCGCCCCCTAATCGCGTATTTCGATTACGCGGCGAGAAATACACTACGCCGCCGTACTGTAAGGGACAAAATCTACCAGAATTCAGCGTATAGCCTGGTAAAATACGGTGGCGTAGTGTATCTCTGATACTCTGCGCCAATGTAATTGTATCTGAATCTGGCCCAAAGTGTTTTTCCTGACGAGAATCCGGGTCGTGTGTACAGGGCTTTAGGCTCTCATCTCTCTCAATGGGCATTTAATCCATGAAGCAGGAAAGCAATACAGGACCCCATAGTAAAATACCACTAAAAAAAACATATTTAATAAAAATAATTGCACTTACAAACTTGTGTCTTGATACAGATCATGTAAAATCCACTATTGTGCAAGCACAGGAGTATAACATGCCAAGTCTTAATATTTATTAATATTAATACAGCGCTGTCTCCACCTCTTATTATAACACAGATATTTCTGTGATACTTGACCTTAAAATGATGAACTACAAATAATAATAAGAGGTGGAGACAACTCTGTGTTAAAATTTGTACATATCATCCCAATAACCTTATACAGGCTATGGGTGAAAAGCAGCAGTCACACACATACAGTATATAAGCAATTGGTAGAGCACTGGGCACATTAATTATATAGTAACAGCGCAGGTGTATATTTATATAAATATATACATACAGTGCCTTGAAAACGTATTCATACCCCTTGAAAAATTACATATTTTGTCATGTTACAACCAAAAACTTGTGGCACATACAGTAATTGTAAAGTAAAAGAAAAATCATAAATAGTTTTCATTTTTTTTTACAAATAAATAACTGAAAAGTGAGGCGTGCATTTGTATTAAGCCCCCCTGAGTAAATAATTTGTAGAACCACCTTTTGCTGCAAATACAGCTGCAAGTCTTTTGGGGTATGTCTGTGAATTTGCAATTTTCAAGTCTTGCCACAGATTTTCAATTGGATTTAGGTCTGGACTTTGACTGGGAAATTCTAACACATGACTAGGCTTTGATCTAACCTTTCCATAGTAGCTCTGGCAGTATGTTTAGGGTCCTTGCCTTGCTGGAAGGTGTTGTGGAAGATGTCTGAATCCAGAGTGTGCAGAAGAACAGGTAAATACGAACAGTCCTCAAGGGGGCTGTGCTACATATATATATGCACTGCTCAAAAAAATTAAATAACACTTTGAAAACATATCAGATCTCAACGGGAAAAAAATCTCATGCTGGATATCTATACTGATATGGACTGGGTAATGTGTTAGGAATGAAAGGATGGTACATCATTTGATGGAAATGAAAATTATCCACCTACAGAGGGCTAAATTCAAAGACACCCAGAAAATCAAATAAAAAAATTATGCAGCAAGTTAGTCCATTTTACTGAAATTTCATTGCAACAACTCAACATGGTCCTCAGTAGTTTGTTTGTAGTCAGTGTCTTCAAGTAAGACCTGCGATGACCCTAACAACCAAGGCCTATGGTGTGCGATGACCCTAACAACCAAGGCCTGAGGTGTGCCTTGGCCTAGCTGGTCGGTATGCCTGAGAAGAGGGCATACCCTGAATGTAAGAATAAGAAAAGTACAGAGAAATAGTATGAAGCTGGGGGAAACGGGTGGATGGGAAACCTGAAATGGCGCCAACAGCAGAGCCGACGGGTGAGGAGGATTTATATGCT
Source organism: Rana kukunoris (assembly GCA_029574335.1). Taxonomy (NCBI): domain Eukaryota; kingdom Metazoa; phylum Chordata; class Amphibia; order Anura; family Ranidae; genus Rana; species Rana kukunoris. Next base: position 284,863,294 of record CM056052.1, read on the forward strand.
CCTCAGATTCCGCCTTCAAATTCAGGCCAGCCTACGGCCAGCCTTATACTTGTAGTCAGCGTCTTCAAGTAAGACCTGCGATGACCCTAACAACCAAGGCCTATGGTGTGCGATGACCCTAACAACCAAGGCCTGAGGTGTGCCTTGGCCTAGCTGGTCGGTATGCGTTAGAAGAGGGCAAAAGACACCCATTTAGGTGAAGAAGGGTAGATAACAACCCGTCCATTGGAGTAGCGTGCGCCTGGAAGGCAAGTGAATGCATATCTGGTAAGTATCCGCAAAACAGGAGAACCCACCGAGCCGGACACAAGTGAAGAGGCTCTGTAAAATCACCCAACCCCTCGCCTACCCATGCAGATATGGGGAAGTGAGAGGGTAAGTTGCAAAAAGACAACTGGCAGGAGACTAAGTGCCAGCTACCTGAAGAAGGCAGATAAGGGTAATGCACTATGACACCTGGAACCAAGCCAAACTCACAGAACATTGGTCCCACCTGACAACACTCAGGCCATGCTACGCAGGGCTGAAGGAAGTAAATGCCATGAATGTTGGCATCAGTGGAAAACAGCAGCCTAAATTACATTGGAATTTGCCATTAGGTACCCTGGTGGCCCCGACTTCCAAATGACGGTAAGGAACCAGACCAAGCACCCCTGCCTCCAGTGCTTGATGGCGATGAAGCATGACTGATGCTAAGCCAAATACCTCAAGCAACCTGACGACCTAGTGATGCGGCCCGCGTGCAGGCCTGGAATCAAGCTCAGGAACATAACCAGCAAACATGACAACAGACAACCAGACAAAGACAACAACACCCCTCTGCACCTACCTAAGTATAAGAACATGAGAAGAACCGACAAGACCACTGCACATGAATGAACCTGAAGACAGCCCCCCCACCCTGATGTGAGTGGTAAATGAGCCCGAGTGACCTGCAGCGCAGGCACAGGAAATTACTGAACACACAAGGCTAGTGTACCCACGGAGCGTGGTGGGTGGTCGTATAGGTGTGAGAATGAATGTGCAACGTATGACGTATGGTATACAGGCGAGAAGATTGTGGTCAACAATCATTAAAAACGAAACCTCAGCCCATATTGATCTGTAGATGTGACAGATCCCGAGATGCGAGTACTAGCTAACTAACCCAGGTTGCAACATGACAAAGTACAAAGAGACGTGACAACCAACAAACGACAACCACGTTGTGACAGACAGATGCTATGACCGACATGCTGGGGCAGATGTGACAGAAACGCAGAGACTGGAACGCTGGGCCAGAAACGCAGAAACTGGAACGCTGGGCCAGAAACGCAGAAACTGGAACGCTGGGCCAGAAAGGCAGAGACTGGAACGCTGGGCCAGAAAGGCAGAGACTGGAACGCTGGGCCAGAAAGGCAGAGACTGGAACGCTGGGCCAGAAAGGCAGAGACTGGAATGCTGGGCCAGAAAGGCAGGGACTGGAAAGCTGGGCCAGAAAGGCAGGGACTGGAAAGCTGGGCCAGAAAGGCAGGGACTGGAACGCTGGGCCAGAAAGGCAGAGACTGGAACGCTGGGCCAGAAAGGCAGAGGCTGGAACGCTGGGCCAGAAAGGCAGAGACTGGAACGCTGGGCCAGAAAGGCAGAGACTGGAACGCTGGGCCAGAAAGGCAGAGACTGGAACGCTGGGCAAGAAAGGCAGAGACTGGAACGCTGGGCCAGAAAGGCAGAGACTGGAACGCTGGGCCAGAAAGGCAGAGACTGGAACGCTGGGCCAGAAAGGCAGAGACTGGAACGCTGGGCCAGAAAGGCAGAGACTGGAACGCTGGGCCAGAAAGGCAGAGACTGGAACGCTGGGCCAGAAAGGCAGAGACTGGAACGCTGGGCCAGAAAGGCAGAGACTGGAACGCTGGGCCAGAAAGGCAGAGACTGGAACGCTGGGCCAGAATGGCAGAGACTGGAACGCTGGGCCAGAAGCTGGCTAGAAACACACGACGGAACACAGCGCCAGAAACGCTGGGCCAGAACGCAGCGCCAGAAACGATGGGCCCGAACGCAGAGACAGAAATGCTGCGACTCAACGTAGACAGAAATGCTGCGAATAACCATAGACAGAAATGCTGCGACTAACCATAGACAGAAATGCTGCGACTAACATAGACAGAAATGCTGCGACTAACATAGACAGAAATGCTGCGACTAAACGTGGACAGAAATGCTGCGACTAAACGTGGACAGAAATGCTGCAACTAACCGTGGACAGAAATGCTGCGACTAAAATGCAGACAGCAATGCTGCAACTAAAACGCAGACAGAAATGCTGCGACTAAACGCAGAGACAGAAATGCATAACAGAAAGCTGAGCCAGAACACAGAGACGGAAATGTCGGGGCAGAAACGACAGAAATGAGACTGAAACGCAGAGAAGGGACTGAAACGCAGAGAGAGAGAGACTGAAACGCAGAGAAAGAGAGAGACTGAAACGCAGAGAGAGAGAGAGAGACTTAAACGCAGAGAGAGACTGAAACGCAGAGAGAGAGACTGAAACGTAGAGAGAGAGAGACTGAAACGCAGAGAGAGAGAGACAGGCTGAAACACAGAGAGAGAGAGAGACTGAAACGCTGAGAGAGAGACTGAAACGCAGAGAGAGAGACTGAAACGCAGGGAGAGAGAGAGACTGAAACGCAAGGAGAGAGAGAGACTGAAACGCAGGGAGAGAGAGACTGAAAAACGCAGAGAGAGACTGAAAAACGCAGAGAGAGACTGAAAATGCAGAGGGAGACTGAAACGCAGAGAGGATGCTAAGACGACTGCACGCTGCGACAGAACGCAGGGGCAGAAATGCTGCAACAGAAGTGCTATGACCGAATGCAGGGGCAGAAATGCTGTGACAGAAATGGTATGACAGAACGCAGGGGCAGAACGCTATGACAGACAGCAGGGGAAGAAACGCTGCGACAGAACGCAGGGGCAGAAACGCTGCGATAAATGCTATGACAGAACGCCGCGGCAGAAACGCTGCAACAGAAACGCTATGACAGAACGCCGGGGCAGAAATGCTGCAACAGAAACGCTATGACAGAACGCAAGGGCAGCACGCTATGACAGAACGCAGGGGCAGAACGCTATGACAGAAGCAGAAATGCCAAGACAGAAACATGCATCGACCGAAGCCAGCATGCCCAGAGGAAAGACGGGTGGCTGGATCTGCAGGTGCTGCCCCTCTGTTGAAAGAGCCGGAAGCTCAAGGGGAGACAACATGTGGATGGCGGGCGGCCCCCCTCTCTGCCTACATGGGACCAGGAGAAGGTGATGAATAGCTGGATGAACGGTCGCCCCCCCCCCCCGGATGCCGGCATGGGTACCGGGAGGTGTGCAGGTGTCCCCTTCATGATCCCCCACGTAAGTACCAGGGAAGTGAGCAGGCGTGAGAACCAGGCGGCAGCCCCCCACCCCCTGAAGTTTAGCATGCGGTCCAGGATAAGCGGGCAGGCAGCCTCCCCTGGTGACCTGGAGAATGAGGTGAGTGGCGGATGGAGGGACGGAAACCTCCCCACTCCCACCCTGGCATGAGTGCCGGGAGAAGCGGGCGAGCGGCCCCCACGATGCTAGCGGGACCCTGGGGTGAAAGGGAGGGAGGAGGTGGGCAGGAGGTCCCCCGATGGCGCCCAGGAGTGGAACATGTGCTGCGGCCCGAACCGCCGCTCAGACTGGAAGCTGGAAGTGACGAACGCCGGCCGCGTCATCACCTTAAATAGTGCCAACACCAGACCCCACGGGTGAGGAGGATTTATATGCCCCTCAGGGGTATATACCCCTCAGGGTATACATGGCCCCCAAGTGCTTGTATGCATGCCTGATAACATAATCAGGGCATGCTCCTAATGAGACGACGGATGGTGTCCTGGGGTATTTCCTCCCAGATCTGGACCAGAGCATCACTGAGCTCCTGAACAGATTGAGGTGCAACCTGGTGGCATCAGATGAACCCGAAACATAATGTCCCAGAGGTGTTCATTTGGATTTAGGTTAGGTGATAGTGGGGGCCATTCAGTGGTATCAATTTCTTAATCCTCCAGGTACTGGCTGCATGCTCTCGGCACATGAGGCCGGGCATAGTCGTGCACCAGGAGGAACCCAGGACCCACTGCACCAGTGTAGGGTCTGACAATAGGTCCAAGGATTTCATTCCGATACCTAATGGCAGTCAGGGTGCCATTGTGTAGCCTGTAGAGGTCTGTACGTCCCTCCATGAAAATGCCTCCCCAGACCATCACTGACTCACCACCAAACCGGTCATGCTGAACCATGTTACAGGCAGCATAAAGTTCTCCACGACTTCTACAGACCCTTTCACATCGGTCACATATGCTCAGGGTGAACCTGCTCTCACCTGTGAAAAGCATGGGGCACCAGTGGTGGACCTGCCAATTCTGGTGTTCAATGGAAAATGCCAATCGAGCTTCACAGTGTCCAGCAGTGAGCACAGAGCACACTAGAGGACTTCAGACCTCAGGCCACCCCCATGAAGTCTGTTTCTGATTGTTTGGTCAGAAACATTCACACCAAGGGAGCTGTGGTGGCTCAACGAGATTGGCACTGCGCTGACAAGCCATTCACCTCTGCAGCCAAGGGTTCGGATCCCGGTCTCGGCTACATGTGAATTTAGTTTGGTGGTCTCAGCCCGGCTCCCGGTGGGTGTGCTATGCAAGGTACGCCTGTGCTTAGTACGCCCACCCCCCCCCCCCCCCCACAAAAAAAAAACACCACACTTGCACGCACACGAAATTGGTTTAAAACACATGCACTTTGGCCATGCGGTCTCTTAAAATAAAAAAGAGAGGCGAAGGACCTACGGGGCTGGCTGGGTGGGCTAGGCCCCCTCACTCCCTCATAGGGGGAGTCCCTCTGCCCCATTGGGGTCACGTTGGGCCCCAGTTGGGCTCCCAAGAGGAGCAGGTAGGGCGGGGTGAGTGGGAGGCCCCCTTCACACCCGCCATTGCCACCAGGGGCATGGAGAAGGATGGCGATTGCCTCCGGGGGGAGGGTCTGCCTACTCCCAACTCCTGCAGTCCGGCTCCTCTCTCTCGAGTTCAAGCACAAAAAAAATACACTTTAAAAAAAAAAATAATAAAAAAAATAAAATAAATAAAAAGAAACATTCACACCAGTGGCCTGCTGGAGGTCATTTTGTAGGGCTCTGGCAGTGCTCACCCTGTTCCTCCTTGCACAAAGGAGCAGATACCGGTCCTGCAGATGGGTTAAGGACCTTCTGCTACCTTTCTTTGCTAAACAAAAAAGCTAGCATATACTGATCTGGTGAAGGTAGAAGTGGTGTGGTGGTTATCAAGAACCCTGTTTCTGTATGCACTGATCTGGTGACACTGAGACAGGTATGGACACAATCATGAACACTTTAGCTGGCTTGCACTTGTCAAGTAAAACTGGGACTGGTGTAAACACTGATTAGGAACACTGTTGCTGGCTTACACTGGTCTGATGACACTGTGACTGGTTTGGCAGTGATAAGGAACACTATTGCTGGTTTACACTAGTGTGGTGACACTGGCATTGGTGTGGGAGCAATCAGGAATTTTGTTGCTGATAACTAGCATGGCATTGATCAGGAACATTGTTACTGACTTACACTGCTCTGGTGACACTGCAACTGAAGTATTGGTAATCAGGAACACTGTTGCTGGCTTACACTGGCCTGGTGACACTGTGAGTATTGTAGTGGTGATCAGGAGCACTGTTGCTGGCTGCACTGGTCTGGTGACACTGGGACTGATGTGGCAGCAATCAGGAACCCTTTTACTAGCTTACATCTGTCTGATGACTCTAAAACGTTTGTTGCAGTGATCAGGAACACTTTTGCTGGCTGCACTGGTCTGGTGACACTGAGATTAATGCTGCAGTAATCAAAGAAACTGTTGCTGACTGCATTGATATGACGACTTTATACTGGGGTGTTTAGTAGAAATGGACTGGCTGCACTTTCATAAAGTGTCTTTAAAGCAGCCAGCTTGTTACCCTGATCACTAATCATTTTGGTACAATGTAGGGTTGTGTCAAATCTCTGCAATGAGCCCACTGCTTTCGTTCAGAGAGCAAAGGTCTCTCTGCAACTTATAACAAACAAAAAGGAAGGGAACACATGTGTGTTTTTTTTTTTTGGTCCCCAGACAACGTTGTCTATTTATGGGGATTTTTTTGCTATTTGGGATGGTAATTTTGCCAGCTTTTTTTTGACATATTTTGTTCTAATTTGGAGTATTATTTCCCTGAGCTCTATTTAAGTGGTACTTGGTTCTGTGCCTCTCTTTGCTACAGTGTACTTTTTTTTTCTCACTCTGCAGCTGCTGGTAAGAGACAGGCTTTTTCTGCTCAGAATGTGGCTGCTTTAGAGAAAGAGAAAAGTTTTACACAGTGCAAACCTTATTACAGTCAATGTGGTGCACACTTACTTTTTACCTATTATGTTTTCCTTTATTAATTAGAACAGGTTGATATGCCATTTCTATATGATATTGGTGAGTTGTTATTCTTTATGTTTGTAATTATAATTTTATTCTGCTTGTCCTCTGAGGAATATAATAAAAATACGGTTTTCCAATTATACTAAACATATGAGAAATAAGAAAACCGTACTTTCTAGCAAGCATCAAGCTGTCTACATATATAACCCTTAATGAACCACGAGACAGTAATTTTAATCAATTCATCATTAAACAGATGGTGTAGTGGCACATTATACAAAATATATGAACTACAGCAACTTGTTTGGAATGTAAAACAGATGTTTGTGAAACATACTAATAATAAAAATGTTTTATTCATTAAATATGTAATAGAAATGTGGACTATTTACATAATGGAAGTAGGTGTTATTATTGGTTGCCCCTGTAAAAGAAACTGACACTGTTAAACACAATGGCTAGTTTGGCTACTTTGTCTACTGTTACAACTAGTTCATACCACAATTATTTTATTCAGTGTGTGGGGTTTATATGCATTACATCGCTGTACTTTTTTTAAAAGCACTGACATTGAGTGCAGTAATGTGAAACATTGATATTACTGTGCATGTGTTCAGGATGCATTTAAAAAAATGCACTTGAAAACATCTGGTGTGAATGAAGCGTACACGTGACCGGTTTCCTTGGCAGAATTCATCAAGAAACTTGGTGGGGGAGCTTTTTTGCCGAGGAAACCGGTCCTGTGTACGTTTTTCATTGAGGAAACTGTCGAGGAATTCAACGAGCAAAAAAGAGAGCCAATTCTCTTTTTCCTCGAGTCCAAATTGGCTCGTCCTGTTCCTCGTCGGGCTGCTTTTCGACGAGAAACTCGAGCGTGTGTATGCTAAGAAACCCATGCACCTTCTGTAAAAGTAGTATTTGTAATGGAAATAGCACATTTTTCACGCTGTAACAGACTGAAATGTGCAAATGTCTCTTACCAAACTTTTTCCTAACACGCACTAACATGAGATTAGCAAAAGCAGCCCCTGCCGTTGTATATGTTAAAGTCACCACGTTTGAGAACGAGGAGATTTGGTCTTTAACGTGTGTATGCAAAGCAAGCTTGTTGAGTTCCTCGACAAGCCCAACAAGGAACTCGACGAGGAAAACAATGTGTTTCGCCAGACGAGTTCCTCTGTCATGTGTACGAGGCCTGAGCCCTAGATTGTTGTAGCTGTGGGACTATTGTGGATGTCGACCATTGCAAAGGATAACGATGGCAGTGACAAAAGCTACCACCTCCAGGGTGCCATGGTAGAAAACAAAGGGTCACTTTTGTAAGGGTTGCCTGAAGTAAATTATTTATTCTGGGAATGACAAGGAAATCCTGATTACCTAAAATATGTCACAGTGGCAACATGATGACATCCCCAGCACAATTTCAGACTAATATTGGGGATACAGGAGGTTCGCCGAGCACATAAGAATATCCAGACCCCGTGGTCAGGTTACAGTCTTGGGCACTATACTGGACAGATTACGTCTGCCTTTTAACGCACACTGATCTACATTACCAGTTTGTGTATATATATCCTGGTGTATGTGGAAAAAGTCTAATGCGCTACTGTGAGTAAACTGTGGTGGAGGGGTGGATAGCTACCACTAATTGGAGCAGCTCAATCGTGTGTTCACAATCACAAAATGATAATAGGTAAAAAGGGTGATAAGCGCTACAAAAAACTGGTGCATAAATCCTGCAAAAATACTATGGTGACAGAGATATATATAACACACAATATGCAAAAACAAATACAAAATCAAACCACAGCTGTTGCAAAGTGATGAAGCTGGATATTGCTAAATGCGACTAAGCTAAACAGTGCTAGATCAAGTGGCCTCAAAGGAAACAAATGATGCTAGATAATCATGAATAAAGTCCAGTGATAAAGCATAAATGTGACCGAAGGTGAGTAGGTGGTGAAGTCCCTTGAGGGTGGTGGGGGATGTGCTGGATTGAATCTATAGTACCAGGCCGGATGGGGCCGGCAACAGCTGGCGGGCTGGATAATAATCAGATGGATGACTTATCCCACGATGTTTAAACAGTGCTGGACATCCCCAACAGGTAATGTAGTTCCCTTACCTTCCGGGTGCTATATGAAAGCATATAGTTGGATGGATCCAGGTATGCAGGTTTTCACTGTCACAGGTGGGTGTCCTCTGTTGTATCCAGGAACCGTTACTGATCCAAACTCAAACGTCCAAGTGTTGGATATGGTGAATGGGAGATGTAAAAAGGAAGGAGATCTCCAATGGTGAAGTATGTTTAACCAATCGTGGGTTTATTATAAAATGTATATATATATATAACCATATATCCTGGTGTGTTGGCTGAACCTCCTTTGGATTTCCCCCTTGCTTACCAGCAACAAGTCTATATAGTTTACCATTTTGACTACATTTCACGATTACACATCCTTGACTGGCAGTTTGTTCTAATACACCATGTCTCCGCGTCTCAGCGCATAGGCTATTTGTTAATGTATCTAACATGTCCCTTTCTATTAAAGCTCCTGAAGAAGCATATAATACTCGCAACATGTAGAGCAATTTCTTTCTGCATCTGGACCAACAATATGGTCTATCCACATTTACGTTTTCATTTATGTTAATGAGTTTTTGATACCTATCACTGTATTTATTGGGTCTTTCTAATATAACTGTGTATTGTTGGAAATGTTACGATAACCCATATGTGGGCCATTTAACAACCCTGATAAAAATATTTGTATATGTATAATTGTTTTTACAATTTTCTATAATGAAAAAAAAACGTATTTTTTTATATTATCTATCTGTGTGCCTTTAAAGTCCAACTCTCCTAGTCTTTAGTCAATCCCCAGCACAATGCCATATTAGACAGCTTAGAATGGAACCTGAGTTTATGAAAAAAATGTATGTAAAATATGACCTGGGAACCAGGAATCCCTCTCCCCCTTTGTTTTGCTATTAAAATAATCTAAGAATCATTAGCTTACTATTGGGGATATTTACTAAAACTGATACACACAGAATCTGGTGCAGCTGTGCATAGTAACCAATCATCTTCTAACTCCAACTTATTCTAATAGGCTTTGAAAATAAAACCTAGAAGGTAATTGGTTGCTATGCACAGCTACACCAGATTTTGTTTGCACTAGTTTTAGTAAATTACCCCATACAGTATGTGTTTAGAGTTTTTTATTTAAAGCGGAGTTCCACCCAAAAATGGAACTTCCGCTTGTTCCACTCCCCTCCCCCTTACATGCCACATTTGGCATGTAATTTTTTTGGGGGGGGGGAGTGGGGGCTTCAGGAGGAGTGGGACTTCCTGTCCCACTTCCTGCTTCCGCCGAGGGGCTGGTTAGGCGATTAAGCTTAATCGCCTACAGCAGCCCCTCCCTGTAGGCGATCGCATGGGACACATGACAGGTCCCATGCGATCGCCTGTCCAATCAGCGGCGAGCCGCACCGCTCCCGCATGCGCAATTCCGCTCGCGCATGCGCAGTGGGTGCCCGGGCGTGAAGCCGACGGCTGTCACGTACGGGTGCCCACAGTTGCAATGAGGACGCCGGCCGGGGAGGGGGGGAGAGGAGCGGAGCCCCGGTCGGCGCGTCGCTGGAATGCTGGAGCAGGTAAGTGATTGTTTATTAAAAGCCAGCAGCTACACTTTTTGTAGCTGCTGACTTTTAATAAACAAAAATATTGGCTGGAACACCCCTTTAAGATTTTTTTCATGGAAAATCAATTAATTTTTTTTCCTCCTGAGCGCTTTTTTTACCCAGCATTTTACCTCCAATTTCCTTTTTAATTATGTTTCATTTGTTAGTCTTTAGCACAAAACCTAAAACCGCCACAGTTTTAATTATTTGAGAAGTGACAGCTCAGGTAACTATTTTTTTTTCAAGAGTATGCTTAGGAAATTATTGTTTGAAGTGTTTGAAAATGCATCAAGGATTCATCGGACCTGTCTGATCGTATTAAATTTGGTTTAACCCTAAACTGCGCAGGTTTTTTTTTCACTGTCAGGGCAATAAGGCTGTGGAACTCTCTTCCACAATTGGCGTTGGCAGCTTGGAGTATGGATATTTTTAAAAGACTCTTGGATGTGCATCTTAAAGAAGACAACATACAGGGATATGTGAAATAATTATAGACATTGACAAATGTACACCTACACAGGTTGAACTGGATGGACTATTGTCTTTATTCAACCTTACCTACTATGTACCTATGCACCCCTCCCTCTTTCTTGGCATGTTCTTTTCCTTTTATTTTCTTCTTTGTTGTCTTTTTGTCTTTGTACACACCTGTTTTCAATATTTTATGTTCCTTTGTTGTAGTTAACCACTTTAGCCCCGGACCATATTGCTGTCCAATGACCAGAGCACTTTTTGTGATTCGGCACTGCTTTGCTTTAACTGACAATTGCGCGGTCGTGCGACGTGGCTCCCAAACAAAATTGGCGTCCTTTTTTTCCCCACAAATAGAGCTTTCTTTTGGTGGTATTTGATCGTCTCTGCGATTTTTATTTTTTGCGCTATAAACAAAAATAGAGCGAAAATATTGAAAGAAATTCAATATTTTTTACTTTTTGCTATAATATCCCCCAAAAATATATATAAAAAAAACATTTTTTTCCTCAGTTTAGGCCGATACGTATTCTTCTACATATTTTTTGTTAAAAAAAATCGCAATAAGTGTTTATTGATTGGTTTGCGCAAAAGTTATATCGTTTACAAAATAGGGGGTCGTTTTATGGCATTTTTATTTTTATTTTTTTACTAGTAATGGCAGCGATCAGCATTTTTTTTCAGTACTGCGACATTATGACGGGCACTTCGGACACTTTTGACACATTTTTGGGGCCATTGCCATTTTTATAGCGATCAATGCTATAAAAATGCATTGTATTACTATAAAAATGCCAGTGGCAGTAAAGGGGTTAACACTAGGGGGCAGGGAAGGGGTTAATTGTGTTCCTGGGTGTGTTCTAACTGTATGGGGGGGTGGCCTCACTAGGGGAAATCACTGATCTTCTGTTCATACATTGTATGAACAGAAAATTAGCGTTTCCCCCGCTGACAAGAACGAAAGCTATGTGTTTACACACATAGCTCCCGTTCCCCGCTCTGTAACGAGCAATCACGGGTGCACGCGCCGCCCCCGGCTGCTTTAAAGCGGACGTATAGCTACGGGCTCTCGCCCAGGAGTGCTGCCGTCCTGCAGTAATATGACGGCGGGCGGTCGGCAAGCGGTTAAAGGGTAACTCCATTTTGGTGGGGGAAAAAATAGCAAATAAAGAAAAAATAATATAGAGCATTTAATTGTGACACTAATCATATTGTGGTTGAATGTTATTAAAAATTACCTTTCCTTTTCAATCTGCAGTTAATGTAATTTTCTGAGAATACATTGCAATATGGCTACAGAATGTGTACTGACCACTACCTAGAAACATAATTTCCTGCTTGTGTGATTGGCTCACTATTTTTCCCAGAAGTCTGCCTAAGATACAAATCAGATTTTAGCAGCAAAAATGAACTTTTTTGAGAGATACTTTCAATAGGGAACATGTCTAAAGGGGTTGCAGGCCCAGCAGATTTCCTCATTAGCGCCCTTTAGCGCCACACTTGACAGTTAATTATGAAACCACTCCCATCACTCATTACAGAGGCACAGACAAACACACAGGGATTTCTTCAGAATAACGAAAGGTAGGAATTTCAACAAAGTTTGTTATAATCCTTGCAATTTATAGAGATCACCCAGAGGATTTTTTTTTCAACAAAAGTGGAGTTACTCTTTTAACTTTGAATAAACCCAAGTGATGTGTAGGCTTTTTAAGTAACATTAGTAGCATCTGTGGCTGTATCCAAAAATGTAACAAGCCTTTCCCTTAAACTCTCCTTTAAATCTCCTGTATAATTTCCCAATCCTCTAACCCATCTTTAAAAAACATGAATATTGTTATTTTCATAGTCTAGTTTATCATGTAGCTTCTTTTTCTTTTTACCTTCATTTATTTCTCCAGATCATCAAGTTTTTTGTGTAATTGAGTGTCTAATTCCCCAAAGCTTGCCATATCTTTTGACAAAATAATTTTCTGTTTAATAATGTTATTTTCTCTTTGAAATATAACCAACTCCATTATTTTCAAACTAATTACAATCCTTATGAGATCAAATGAGCATGCAGAGTATCTTTTCATTTGTTTTTTAAAGCCACATTGAACAATTCAAAGGTGGGGAATTTCATAATTCTTAAACCCCTATGAATGAGCTCCAAAGTGAGATACTCTGAAAAGGTATTCATAACCCAACAGGCTTTCATTTTTTTTTTACATAAACCATTATAATTACTAGAACAGGAACTTTCTACATCGCTATCTATAGCCTTATGCAATATGCAGCCAGCATTAACTCTTGGGAGTTTCTCCGCAATAGAACTTTTTACCAGTTAAATAATTTAAACTCTGTCAAACCATTCCCCCCTCAACACACACACTTTATACATGTTAATACACATTACCAACTCTGCAATCATGGATTCATTCAGTACTTGGTGGGAGAAAGGGATGGGTTAATCTGCCCCGGTTCAATTTGCCAGATCATATTTGAATTTAGTTGAACCTGAACTTAGTGATCAATCCATTGAAGTCTGTGGGGTGGAATCTATCCTTAAAGCAAATTCTGTTTTTTTTTTGCCAATAGGCAAATTACTGTAACAAATGCATGGAAAGACCAGCTCTGTCATAGGGGAGATTTTCCAATGTAATTACCTTTAAATAACATGCTTGGGGATGTCTTAACCAGTTCTTGGCCAGCCAGTCCTGTGCAAATCGTCTTACATGTATAGCGGTCCATTTACTAGCTTTTGCACCGGATGCACATGCCGTGGGAGCTCGTGCACCAGGCGTAGCGGACCCGGCCACCTGCGATCGCAGGAAAGTGAGGCAGAACAGTTATCTGCCTTTGTAAACAAGGCAGATGCCCAATCTGACAGGGGAGGAGTGAGAGATTAGCTGTTCCTAGTGATCAGGAATAGCGATCTCTCTCTTCTCTCAGTCAGTCCATTCCCCATACAGTTAGAAACACCTCCCTAGGGAACACTTAATCCTGTGATCACACCCAGTGTTAATCCCTTCCTTGCCAGTGCCATTAATACAGTGATCAGTGCATTTTTATAGCACTGGTGCCTGTATTGGTGTCACTAGTCACCAAAAAGTGTCACTTAGGGTCAGATTTGTCTGCCGCATGTCACAATCCCGCTAAAAATCGCAGACTGTCGCCATTACTAGAAAAAGTCCCTAAATCTTTCCCCTATTTTGTAAATGCTATAACATTTGTGCAAAACAATCAAAATACGCATATTGCGTTTTTTTTTTACGAAAAATATGTAGCATTACTATATATACTAAAGTGCATACATGCAAAACAAAAATTAATTAATTAATTAATTAATTAAACATGCAAAGAAATCTCAACAATATATTAGTGAAATCAAGTTGAATGTCCATACAATAAAGCGCAAATGTACAAATAAGTCCCAACAATAAGTGCTGATTAGTATGCACCCGGTAGCTATTCGAAACCAATTGCTGGATATGGTAACAGATCGTGGATATAAAACCACCACCAAGAATTGCACCCGAAGTGATCAAAAAAGGATGGCTCCTTACCAACACCAATAGACTCTTTTAAAAAAGAAGTCATACAGCGCTTTTCACAAAGTAATTTCTCAACGATCAGGATTTTCACAGCAGGTGATCCAATGTTCATAAGTATGAAAGCCAGAACAAAAGAACGATCATGGTGAAATATTGTTTATTAAAAAACGTTAAAATAACATGCCAAGTGGCTGCTTACTTATTACAGTGCCCCGATCCCGGCACTGAGGCTTTTAGGCATATGTGTAGAGGAGAACCGTGTGTCCGTCGCTCTGCTAGTCCTGCTAGCTGGCGTGCATAACACCGTAGTGAACCAGCGAATCCGGACCCGAAAGTAGTGTGGGGATGCGTGACTGGTATGCGACTGGATGCGTGACTGGTAGCGTGAGGATGCATGACTGGTATGCGCCTCATACCAGTCACGCATCCCCACGCTACTTCCGGGTCCGGATCCGCTGGTTCACGACGGTGGAACGCACACCAGCTAGCAGGACTAGCAGAGCGACGGACACACGGTTCTCCTCCACACATATGCCTAAAAGCCTCAGTGCCGGGATCGGGGCACTGTAATATGTAAGCAGCCACTTGGCATGTTATTTTAACGTTTTTTAATAAACAATATTTCACCATGATTGCTTTTTTGTTCTGGCTTTCATACTTATGAACATTGGATCACCTGCTGTGAAAATCCTGATCGTTGAGAAATTACTTTGTGAAAAGCTCCGTATGACTTATTTTTTAAAAGAGTCTATTGGTGTCGGTAAGGAGCCATCCTTTTTTGATCACTTCGGGTGCAATTCTTGGTGGTGGTTTTATATCCACGATCTGTTACCATATCCAGCAATTGGTTTCGAATAGCTACCGGGTGCATACTAATCAGCACTTATTGTTGGGACTCATTTGCACATTTGCGCTTTAACTTTTTTTACAGGTTACATGTTTAGCGTTACAGAGGAGGTCTAGTGGTAGAATTATTGCTCTCGCTTTAATGATCGTGGCATATGTAACCTGTGTATCTGGCTCTGATACTAGCCAGGGCCTTTCCAGGGACTGACTAGTATCTCTCCCCAGCCTGTCCTCACACACCCTCTCACCTGCTGACCTGTGGATGGGGAAATCACTCCTGCAGTGTTATTGTGTTCTGCCTGTGAATACAGTGATCATTGTTGCTAACTATAGCTGGCAGCACTGATTGTTTTGGGAAAAACCTGACAGGCTGGTTGTACTCAAGTCAAATAATAGATTGACTTGTGTAAAACCAGCTAATCCATACATAGATTGACTATGGCTGGTCTCTGCTTAATTGGCGTAATTTCAATATAGATATAGATTTCAATGTATGTACCGCTTAACCACTACACATTTCCTAAACATCCTTCCACAAACCTTTAAATTTTTCCATCCCAGATTTCTTCATCCTCCTCACCTGTACATACGCTCTACACTTCTCTCCTATACATACTGCTCACTGTCATACCCTCCACACTTCTCCCCTATACAAAGTGCCCACTGTCATACCCTACACACTCCTCTCCTGTACATAGTGCCCACTGTCATACACTTCTCTCCTGTACATAGTGTCCACTATCGCACTCTCAACATTCCTTTCCTGTACATACTGCTCATTGTCATATCCTCCCCACTCTTCTTCTGTACATACTGCTCACTGTCTTACCCTCCACACTCATTTAATGTACATACTGCTCAGTATCATACCATCCACACTCCTCTCCTGTACATACTGCTCGCTCTCATACTCTCTACATTCCTCTCCTGTACATACTGCCTATTGTCATACCCACCACACTCCTCTCCTCTACATACTGCCTACTGTCATACCCTCCACACTCTTCTCCTGTACCCACTGCTCAATGTCTTACCCTCCACACTCCTCTCCTGTACATACTGCCTACTGTCATACCCTCCACACTCTTCTCCTGTACCTACTGCTCAATGTCTTACCCTCCACACTCCTCTCCTGTACATACTGTTCACTGTCATACCCTCCACACTCCTCTCCTGTACATACTGCTTACTGCCATGCCCTCCACACTCCTGTACTGTGCATATTGCCCACTATCATACCCTACACTACTCTCCTGTAGATACTGCCCACTGTCATACCATCCACACTCCTCTCCTGTACATACCGCCCACTGTGATACCCTCTACACTCCTCTCCTCTACATACTGTTCACTGTCATACCCTGCACACTCCTGTACATGCATACATCCCGTACATACTGCCAACTATCTTTCTCCCCACTCCTTTCCTGTACATACTGTAACCCAACCTTACCCTTCACACTCCACATACTGCCAACTATCTTTCTCTCCACATTCCTCTCCTGTACATACTGCCCACTGTCATACCCTCCACACTCCTCTCCTTAACATACTGCCCCCTGTCATACCCTCCACACTCCTCTCCTGTACATAGTGCCCACTGTTAGAGCCTCCACATTCCTCTCCATCACCTGCACATACTTCCCAGTTTTATACTGTTCCTACTCCACTCCTATGCCTCTTACCCACAAAAACAGTTCTTTAAAATTATACTGAATATCCCTAATATTACTAGCTTTAGAATGGACACACTTTTGTTAGTTCAACTAAAGGAAATTTTCTCAGTCCTCATATTTGTTCTGCCCATTATTAGTACTTATTTAATTTTGTGATTTCTACTGTGATGTATAGAGGAACATAGGGGATCTCAGCTACTCTAAATATAGCACTTGTAAAAAAAAAGGGTCCCTTAAAAATATTTTTGAAATGTTGGCAACTATGCACTTAGGCACTGCCCAAGAGCCACCAGGTCAGTAGGGGGCCCCATGAGAGACTTCTTGGATACTGTGATAATAAAGCCGTAGTAAACTTTGCAAACATTACTACTTTTTAGAGGCCCTGAGGTAGGTTATGCCATAGTGTAAAAATATGCACAGCATATTATCACATTAGGGTACACTTAAATTGTCAGACTGAGGCCTCCAGTGCTGCGCTGTGATCTGTCCGGTGGGTCCATCTTCACCCGGTCTTCCTTCTGGGCTCTGTGCCTATGGTCACTTGCCTTGGCTGGGCTGCGTTGATGTCATTCCCATACATGCTCATGCGCATCCTCTCTCTCATCCCTCCTTTCTCTCTCATCCTTCCTCAATTACCCCTCACCCCTCTCTCGTCCTCTCTCTCTTTCTCATCCTCAGTCTCTCTCTTTAATTTAATTTGTTATAACAAAAAATTGTTTGTATATTTATTATTTATGAAAGGCCCACCAAAATCCTCAGCACCAGGCCCATGATGTTCTTAATCTGGCCCTGAGGTTGGGTGACAAGCTATTCTAGCTTGAAAAGCTGGTAAGCCTTAATTCTGTGTGGTGGTGGATTCACAGTCTATGTTCTTTGAAGATTCGTCACTGGGTGCTGCAGTGCTTCATCGGCTTGATCATTGATGATAGAGACTATTTTTATTTTCCCTGTTTTCTGCCCCAATCAGTACCACCATATGGCTTACTTTATTTGATAATTTATATGGTTTATTCAGGACTCGTCACATGACGTTTTCACTGTTTCTATCATATATTTTGTTATTAGCATTTAATTTTTTCTGAGAACAGGTGAACATTTCATTTTAATTGTTGACTGTGCATGTAATTATTATGCGATTAAGGTGTTTATTTCACAGGTTGACATTATCAATTTATTATTAGCGCAGCTTCCTTATGTTATTTGTTTTGTTGATGTATATCACTTTCAATTGCAGCTTGTTACATTCCAGTTTAAATAGCACCGTTTTTCTTTTTACCATTTCTGCCTAACCACACGACTTCTACTGACTACTGAGGAGTGCTGCTGTATTCAAGGAGAGGGAGCGCCACCTGTGAAGACAAAACCCAGGAGTATGGTCAAGGATCACATGTAAGGATAAAGTTTGAGAAATTCTTTAAAAAAATCTCCTGAGTGCTGTAAGTGATGAACAAAATGTTTGATGTTTCACATTGATACCTGTATTATTATTTGGCATTGATGAGTATCCATTTTTGAATGCCAAGGGCTGGGACTGTGTCTGACTAAGAGCTTCAGTCTTGAAATGACACTGGGTGGGCACTGGACACTGGACTTACACTATCTGGACCTATTCCCCAGCCTATGCTATAGTAAGGGGTTTTATATTACATCATATGGTCAGCTGACTCATGTTGAGGCCGCGTACACACGACCGAGGAACTCGTCAGGCGAAACACATCGTTTTCCTCGTCGAGTTCCTTGTTAGGCTTGCTTTGCATACACACGTTAAAGACCAAGGGCCAGATTTTCAACGGCGCTAGGACGGAGTATCTCAGATACCCCGTCGTATCGCCGTTTTTTTTTTGGCTTGTTTCTATGCGAGTGATGCTTAGAATCACTTTGGCATAGATACGCTTGAACATCCGACAAGTGTAATACCATTACACTTGCGGATCGTAGTTGTAATGACAACTCCGGCCACTAGGTGGCCTTTACTTTGTTTTTTCATTTGCCTATGCAAATGAGGCTACTACGCCGATTCCCGATCGCTTTTAGCCGCCCCATCGTCGCGTACGTCGTTTACGAACTCGTAAGGTTACCCCTACTTCTATGAGGAGTAACCTTACGAAGTCCCGTTGGATACCGTCAGGTGCCGTCGGATGCCATGTTTTGATGTCGGTTTCAACGACGCTTTCCGACGTGAGCTGGAGCATGCGCACTGGGCTTTTTCCCTGGCCGGCGCATGCGCAGTTCGTTCGACGCGGGGGCGTACTTAATTTAAATGAATTACGTGGGCTTACGCTGGCCGATTTACTCTACGCCTCCGCAAACTACGAAGCAAGTGCATGGAGAATACGGCACTTGCTCTAGTACGATGCGGCGGCGTAGTGTAAATGGCTTACACTTTTAGAGAATCTGGCCCCAAGTCTCGTCGTTCTCAAACGCGGTGACTTCAACACATAGGACAGCAGGGGAAGTTCGATTCCACTGGCACAACTCTTGGGGCTGGTTTTGCTAATCTCATGTGTTTGCGTGTTAAGTAAAAGTTTGGTAAAAGACTATTTGCACTTTTCAGTCTGTTACAGCTTGAAAAATGTGTTATCTCCATTACAAATGCTACTTTTACTTCCGTCTCCTACTTTTATATGAGCATGCACGGGTTTCTTAGCATACACATGCTCGAGTTTCTCGTCGGAAACCAGTCCGATGAGAAACTCGACGAGCCAAATTCGACTCCCGTCGAGAAAAAAGAGAACATGCTCTCTTTTGGGCTCATGGAGTTCCTCAACAGTTTCCTCGTCAAAAAATGTACACACGACCGGTTTCCTCGGCAGAATACGTCTCCCATCAAGTTTCTTGATGGATTCTGCCAAGGAAACTGGTCGTGTGTACGCGGCCTTAGCCTTTGGTTATTGTTTATAGTTTATAACGATAAGCCTGTGTGTTCTATGCGTTTTAAGCCTAATACATGTAGACGTAGACGTACATATATCATCAAACAGTTCCATTTAAAAAATCTACAAAAGCAGGCCAGTGCATGGACAAAGGCATCCAAACATAATAATTTCCTCAGATTTTTTTTTCTGCTGATGAAGCCATTATTGAATGTAGGGAAACATGTTGGGTAACTAGTCTATCTTTTTTTTTCCCCATGTCTTTTGTTTGGATGGTGGCCTAATGATCATATTATAGTTTCATGCCTCGTACACATCGTCGGGAAAACTGCCATGACAGCTTTTGGCCGGGAAAACTGGCTGTGTGTATGCCCCCCCCTTGCAGTTTTCCCGACAAGAAAACATGGGGGGAAAAAGAAAACTTGTTCTCTTTTTGCCCACCGGGATTCCCAGCGGTCTTTTTCCCGTCATGAAAACCACTGTTTGTATGCTTTCCCGAGGGGAAAAAATATGCATGCTCGTAAACAATTCAACGCATGCGCGGAATGGTAGAACGTAATTTTCTTGACTCGTCATAGCCTTTTTACGTCAGCACGTTCTTGGCAGTCAAAAGTTTACCGGACTTTTGTGTGACTGTGTGTATGGAAGGCAGGCTTGTTGACAGGAATCCCGTTGGGAAAACCATCAATTTTTTTTCCTGATAGGAAAACTGGTCGTGTGTACAGGGCATATTTCAGGATAGTTTATTTCCAATTTGAAATATCAAATCAGGGCACAGTATTTTTTCTTGGAGGAATCGAGATTATGAAAAGACAAAGATAATTATTATACATAGTGAGTTGCACTCAACTTACTGTATTTTCATAGGGACACAGTCAGTTTGGAATAAGATGCGGGTATTAAAGAACTCCCTAATACAAAGTATAGTTCTTAATAGCCTGGAATTAGGAGACAAATAGGAGAATAAGCCATAGGCTAGTTTTATTGGATATATAATCCACCTCCTAAAATAGTAATTATATTAATTTGTGACTGAAGAGCATTAACATATGTTGGAGATACAACAAAGCTTCAGCTTAGCCTAGTGTATTGAATGCAGTTTAGAAAAAGGACACAAGATGTCGCTAATGCTCAATGATATGCTATGCTATGTATTTTCTATGATGTGTTGTATTTTCTGTCCACAGTGATGTACTTGTTGGTTGCTTTTTCCTGTTGGTGTGTACTTCTTACCATGTGCAGTGACATCTTTGCCTGTGTAGTTATGTTCCAATAAAGAAGCCAGTTCCTGTTACTACACAACGTCTGATCTGCATTGACTCCGCTGAACCTATCAATCGTACTTTGCAACAGGTTATGGGCCCAGTGTCCGGATAAAGTCTTATGACCAGGTGCAGCCCAAGCAGAATAAAGCCTTGAACGGAAGACAGTGTGGCTGAGATTGACATAAGGAAGCTTTCCAGTGACATCTCCTATAGACAAGTAAGACTGTTTATAGATAAAGGAGGGATAAAATGGCCGGAAACTCAGAGCTTAAACTCTCAGTGGCCAAGCTGAACAATGACAATTATCAGCTATGGAAGTTTAAAGTGGAAATGCTATTATCCAGAGTTGACTTGAGGGAGTTTACCACTACAGAGAGGCCACAGGATAATAATCAGGACTGGGACAAGAAAAGCAGACAAGCACGGGCCACCGTAAGCTTACTAGTGGAGGGTGATCAGCTCATTCATATACGCAATGAGGACACAGCGAAAGGCATGTGGGATGTACTAAAAAGACTGAATGAAAGATCTAGTTTAAACAACAAGCTGTTTATGCTGCAGAAACTTTACAAAATGAGACTTGGCAGAAAACAGGACATGCAGGAACATATAAAAGCAATGCTGGAAGTGATTGTGCAACTTAGATCAAGCGGGGAGAATATAACAGTCACATTGCAGCCATGTTATGCAGTTTGACCCGATACGTACACTGCACTAATCAATGCACTGGAGACATGACCTGAGACAGATCTGACGGTAGCATTTGTAAAAACCAGGCTCATAGATGAGTATCAGAGAAGAAAGGAATTAGTGCATGACTCCACAGAAACCGACACCAGCACCGCTCTTAAAGCTACAGACGCAAGATTACACAGGAAAGAAACCAGAGTGTGTTTCAGATGCCACAAACAGGGACACATAAAGAAAGACTGTACTATATGGAAAGCAGAGCAAATGAGACAACGTCCCTCTTATGCTAAACAAAAGGTCAAAACCACAATCAATGACCCAAGGAAAGGCAACTGGAATGCCACATTTAAAGCGACAGGCAACAATAAATGCGAAGACTGGAGCATTGATTCAGGGGCAACCAGTCACATGACGAGTGATAGAAGTTTCTTCACATAACTTGATCTGAATAACAAAGAAACTATTTACCTTGCAGATGGAAGAACAATACATGCAGAAGGATGTGGGCATGAAACCCTTGTATGCCCTGATGATGCGGGACACAATTGAACCATACCAGTGAAAGATGTGCTTTATGTTCCTAATCTAGAAGGAGGACTCTTATCTGTAAAGCGTCTAACAGCCAGAGGACTCACAGTGAAATTCCAAGGTAACAAGTGTTCCATTCTAAACGGCAAACAGACAGTAGCAAGTGCCAAGCTGGATGATCATCTCTATATCCTCGACACAGTGAAAGAAATGGTGAGACAATGTACACACAAGCACAATGACTGTATACATATATGGCACAGATGTCTAGGTCACAGACACCCAGAAGGCATACAGGAACTACAGAGGAGGAATCTGACAAGGGATCTAATAGTATCCCCTTGTCCAGTCACTGTTAAATGTGAATGTTGCATTAAATCCAAAGCTACAAGAGCAACACTTCCCAAAGTCAGCCAGAAGAGAACCTCAAGACAACTTGACTTAGTTCACAGTGACGTGTGTGGTCCCCTAAACCCACCAACACCTGGAGGCAACAGGTACATAGTGACTTTCATAGATGACTACTCAAGATATACAGTCACCTACCTAATGCAACACAAGAGTGACATTTTCGACAAATTACAGGACTATATAAGTAACAAGTTTCATAGGAAGCTTCTCATACTTCGGAGCGATAATGGAGGTGAATTCACAGGAGGTAAGGTACAAGAGTACTTACAAAGGCATGGAATAGAACATCAAAATACAGTCCCGTATACACCAGAAAAAAATGGAGTAGCTGAAAGAAAGATCAGAACTCTGACTGAAATGTTCAGATGTATGCTGACAGACTCTGGACTACCATACAAATACTGGAGTGAGGCAGCTATGAGAGCTACATATTTGCAGAACAGACTTCTTTCCAGAACAGTGGAGAAAACCCCATATGAACTAGGGCACAACGAGAAGCCAAGTGTAAAACATCTAAGAGTTTTTGGATGCAAAGCATTCATCTACATACTTGAAGAAAAATCGCACCAAACTCCAAAACAGAGCATTTGAAGGTATCTTTGTTGGATACAGTGACAATGTCAAGGGTTACAGAATCCTAAATCCCAAAACAGCCAAGGTTATCATTAGCAACAGCATAACTTTTGTTGAAGATTTAAGAGACAATGTAATGACAACAGTATAAGCAAGAATAGAAGAGAAAACTGATATTGACCAGCCCATCTCTGTAACTTCCGACCAAACAGTTATAGTGAGTGTAGATTCAACCAGTACTGAAGAGCAGATACATGAAGGCTTAGACACAAAAACGAGATGGTCAACAAGAGAAAACAAAGGTAAACCACCTATACGTCTCTCATACAAAGCAAGTACTGCCCGTATTAACGAACCTGTAAACTGGGAAGACATATCTCAACTTTAAGAACAAGAAGCAACTAAATGGATAAAGGCTGCTGAGGAAGAGATAAAATCCATGCATGACACTAAAACATGGACACTCACAGAACTACCACCCGGAAGGAAAGCCATAGGCTGTGAATGGACTTTTAAAGTAAAATACAATGCAGACGGCACAATTGAACGATACAAAGCAAGACTAATAGCCAAAGGCTATTCTCAAAAATACAGAGAGGACTATGATGAGACGTTTGCATCAGTTGTCAAGCACACTACAATACAGACTTTACTGACAGTAGCCGTCGCAAGGAAAATGCAAGTGAAACATTTTGATGTGAAAACTGCATTTCTACATGGCAATTTAACAGAAGAAATCTACATGGAACAGCCGCCAGGATTCAAAGATGAACAAAGGTCAGACCTAGTATGCAAACTTCACAGGAGTATATATGGCCTAAAGTAAGCAGCCAGAGTGTGGAATATAAAAATAAATGAAGTGCTTACACATCAAAACTTTTAAAGGAGTAAAGCACACCCCTGCTTTAACACAAAGAGATTGGCAAACAGATCGATCTACATGCTTATGTATGTGGATGATATCCTGATTTGCTTTGAGCAAGAAGGGGATGAAGCATAAATACTGTAAAAACTAAATCAGGACTTTGACACCAAAGACCTCGGCAACATAAAGAATTACCTTGGCGTCCAGATCGAGAGAGAGGACGATGGCAGCTTCCTTCTGAATCAAAGACACAAAATACAAGAAATAATTCAAACTTTTGGAATGGAAGACTCAAAACCAGTGAAATCTCACATGGAAACCAACTACCTAAAGGAGATGAATTGTCAAGATAACCCATTACCTACTAATACTCAATACAGGAAAGCAATAGGGAAATTGCTGTACCTTACCACTGCTACAAGGCCGGACATTGCAGCAACAGTTGGAATCCTATGCAGAAAGGTTTTAATGCCAAGTCAAAAGGACTGGAATGCTGTAAAACGAATCATTCGCTATCTTAAAGGGACTTCGCACTACAAGCTCAAGTTACCAGCAAGCGATGAAAGCACCTTAACAGGATATGTGGATGCTGACTGGGCAGGAGACACCAGTGACAGAAAATCTACCAGTGGCTACTTATTTTTCCTGTCAGGAGGCGCCATCAGTTGGACTAGTAAAAAGCAACTCTCTGTTTCATTGTCGTCTACTGAAGCAGAATACATTGGTGCAGTGCAGGCAATCAAAGAAGTTATATGGCTGAGACAGCTATTAACAGATTTGGGTCAACCACAGTTGGGACAACTTTGGGTCAACCACACTATGAGGACAATCAAGGATGCATTGTACTTGCACATACAGAAGGAGTTAATTCAAGAACCAATCACATTTATGTGAAGTTTCACTTTCTTAGGGATCTTCAAGAGCAAGGTCTTCTTAAGTTAATTTATTTCCCCACCAAGGATATGACAGCAGATATCCTTACAAAGCACCTGACTGCCGAACGACATTCAAGGCTCACAAAATAGATTTAACAGACTAAGCCTTAGTTGTTGAGAAGGGGTGTTGGAGATACAACAAAGCTTCAGCTTAGCCTATTGTATTGAATGCAGTTTTTTCTATGATGTGTTGTATTTCCTGTCAACAGTGATGTACTTATTGGTTTCTTTTTCCTGTCTGTGTGTTCTTCTTACCATGTGCAGTGACATCTTTGACTGTGTGGTTATGTTCCAATAAAGAAGCCAGTTCCTGTTACTACACAACGTCTGATCTGAATTGACTCCGCTGCACCTATAAATCGTACTTTGCAACAACATACTCTGTATTTATAATACATAATTGCCTTGTAAAATTAGCATAAGGGGAAGGGAGAGGATTGCTCTTTCCCTTATGACCGGTTGCAACATTATTTTACTGGGTCCATGATTATACAGTATTTACTGGATTGTATTTACTTTTTAATTGAGCTTGATGATGTTGTGAATATTATACTCAAACTAGACAAAGAATTGGGTCAGGATCCAAAACATAGTTGCTTGAATTATGCAATTTTGTGTGTCAATTTTGCACTTTATTATTGGTAGCAATAAAAGAGCAATTTTAAGCATTTGAAAGCCCCTGTGCAGATTAATTGTGCTTCTTATTTTAGCAAGGCATGCTTGCAATGACTGCAATTTGTCAAAAAGAGAGCCTTAAGTTTAGGTATGAACAATGTGATCAATGTCTATCCAAGCTGCCTACCTACTGCACATTTCAGTAAATGTTATTGTTATTTCAATGCATCTTGGGAACTCTCTGCTACTTTGTGTCTCACTATATATAATGAAATCTGATGGTCTAAGGTCTAGGATAGTAGAAAGACATGTAAGCTGTAAACAAGTATAGAACATTTCAGAAACAATGATCAAAGACATCAGAGACCTGATCAATAGAATATGCTATGAGACTAAAACAAGAAAAAGGTTAATCAATACAGAAACTATAATTCAAACAAATGTCAGGCCCCATAGCAATATTTTAACTTATTGGGGTGCAGGCTGTAAGAAATATTAATTATAATACCCAAGAATGTATAGAAAGATGAAAAGCAGCAACAACATTAACAGCTATTTTAACACTCATACTCACAAGTGTGATCGGAGAGCCTATCTGCTTGCAAAAGTGAACTAATGCTTATACTAATTGATTCTTTACTGATAGCTGGATGCACCTTAGGCAGTACTTGAAAAACTGTAAATGCTTCTCACAGCAAGCAAAGCCACTGAATCAATAATATTTATGTTCTCCATTGAGATTGCTTAACTCTAAGCTAAATGATATTGCTGGTGTCCAGAAAAAAGGTAAAACCAAGTACATGAATAGCACTCTAGAATGAGTCCTTGAGAAAACAGTATGGTATTTTCATCTCAACTTCTTTGTTAAAGAAATACCCAAACAGCAAAAAAACAGGTAAAGATAACAAAAATGGTCCTTACATAAATAAAGGCTGCATGTCTTGACAATAATCTTTTATAAACTTTCAGAAGGAAAATCCTTCATTAAAACCTTTATCAAGGCCTGCAGCCTGACAGGCTAGGTAAGGGGGGCATTGTGCATGCAGCCTACTCTCCTAAACCATGCAGGGAACATGTCCTCAACAAGGTATCTTCTTCCCTTACAAGACCCCTTGTAATATGGACATTTCCCATGTTGATGGATAAAGAGCTTTCACCACATTCTTTCCCCCAAAAGCAATGTTAATATTTTATTAGAAACAAATAACATTGTCCTTTAATGTAAATCCAAATTCAACAATATCATCCAGCAATATAGATTAATGTCAATCATGAATAACAATGTGGACCAACTGACATGATGCCCTGTTACACCTGGTAATCGTCACCTACCACTTACTCCTGTCACAGATGACAAATCCAGGCCGCTTCTGTTTGTCAACAAAACAGCCAGGGATGGTGACCAATGTAATTGACCAAAAATCAAACTGAATCCACACTGACTAGCTTATTTACAAAGACTTTAAGGCTACTTTCACACTTAGCAGCGGTACATTTACCACTGTCAAATTGGTGCTTTTCAGCCACTAGTGGGTTGCTTTTAACCCCCGGTTAGTGGCTGAATAAAGGATTAAAAGTACCGCTGCTGAATCGCTTTGCAGGAGCTTAGGCAAGTAGTGCCCATTGATTTCAATGGCAGTGGCAGTAGAGGAACGGTGTATACACCGCTCCCTCCACTGGCTGAAAGATGCTGCTTGCAGGAGTTTTTCTAACTCCCTCGAAGTGCACCGCCTTAGTGTGAAAACACTCAGTCTCTCACACTGGGACTGCAGGGGAGACATTTTTCAGGCGCTTTACATGTACTATTTTTAACCCAAAAGCGCCTGAAAAATGCCCCAGGGTCTAAGAGTTATACCTTCCTGCATAAGACCCCTTTCACCTTACCGCGACTTCGAAGTCACGTGATTTTGCCAAGATTTTACTGTGCTTTTGAAGCCGTGATTTTGACATGATTTTGCCGCAATTTCAGGGAATGCCTGTGTAAACTTGAGGTCTATTTACCTCAACTTGCATCAAAGTTGGACCAAAGTAGTACAGGGTCTATTTTGAACTCACACAGAAATTAATGATACTCATTGGAAATCATTACAGTCCCAAGTTGCACAAGTGTGAAAGGGACCTTAGTGAATGAGCAATTGATGTTTGTACACAAATGCACATTCATGAACTGTGTGTGAATACCAACATAGTAAGCCATCAATTTGTCCTCATATTCAGTGAGCTGTGTTCAAAATACAGGGCATTGATAAAGAAGTAAACCCATACAAATATTTTTTATGTTTTAATGATTTTTATTAAAGTTTCCAATACAAAAATACAACAATCTTGAATTTTCATTGTACAGTTATTAAGCCAGGATTTGGAAATCATATATTACTTATGCCAATGCACTTGAGAGTCAAATTATAACATCTACCATGTCCAGAAGGATTTTTAAATGTGGACAGAATAGCGGTAACAGGACAATAAACCCTGCCTAGGTCAACCATGTCCAGGACTTTAAGTCCTTCTCTATTTCCAGGCCATCTCAGGTGATCCACCCACCCGGAAGAGCCTGCTCCCCCATCCTGCTATCGGGTGGAGCCCAACAATCGTGCGAGCATCTCACCAGGGAGTGTGAACTGACAATGATCTTTTATAAATGAACATATATTAGCCTAACCTAAAAGGCTTAATTCTTAACCAAATAGCAAGTAAAGTGAAAAGAATATTAGGAGTAAAGACATAGAAGGAACAAGAGAAAGCAAGGAAGGAAGGACTGGGGGGGAGGAGGAGCTACGACTCAGTACCCAGAGACCCATAACATGAGAATAACTCTAGGTCCCAAGCGTCCTGGGATCATTCGTAACATATTGAATCCCTGGGTCCCATACTTTATGAAATAACTTCATTTTATCTTGTGCCAATGCTGTCAACCTTTCGTTTAACATAAGCCAAGATAATTTGCCTTTAAGTTGTTCAAATAGCAGGGCAGTGGACCTCCAATTCCTGGCTATAGTTATTTTAGCAGAAATAAATATAAACATGAGAAGCCGCCTTCGGGATTTAGAGGCTTCCACTACCCCGCCCCCCAGAAATGCTTGTTTTGCCGATTTAATCAGGTTTGTCAGGGTGAGGAAATGTATAAAACAATATACCCCTAGTCCAAAACCTCCTAACCTTGGGGCACCTCATAAAAATATTTTTTAAATAGACTTCTCTAAGAATGAACTGCATAGCAAGCACAACCAATTGATAAAAGTCTGCAAAGATAATATAAGGACGGATGTCCATATAAGGAGGATAGACATGTTGTTATTCCCGCACAGTAATTTATGGGTCTCTCTCTTTTGAAAAAATAAAATGCACATTCATTAAAAAGGGTTAGGCTCTAAATAAATAAAAAAAAACAGTTTCCTGTAGGAAAATAAGTTGTATAATCAGCTCTTTAGTGTCCAAGACCGAAACCCTCTTCCCCCTTCCAGTAAAGAAACCTCCATTAGTCTTCTCTGTTGATGCTCACACAGCTGTATTCCTACACTTCAGCTATTAGAAGCATGACCTTATTCAATATATGGAGGTATTTTCAGTTCTGGTAATCGCTTGAGATTTCTGGTCAGAAGATTTAAACATTGGAGGAGGCTGCCACGGTAAGATGGGTAGGTTTAGCTTAGATTAGGTGAAGAGTCTGGAGAGGGAACCCTCAAACATTTTCTTCTTAGTTCTTTGCATTGAACAAGTATGTTAAAATTATGGGGCCAGATTCAGGTAGATGGGAGCATCTTTTCTCTGGAGTAACGCTTCTCATTTACGTTACTCTGCCGATATTTTAGGAGCAAGTGCTGTTATTCATGAAGCACTTGCTCCTAAAGTTTCGGCAGCGCATCGCAAATGAGCCGGCTGATTTCAAATTGGGCGGGTACGGGGCGTGTATTATTTAAAACAAGCGCGATCCCGCGGCGAACGTACTGCGCATGCGTCGAGTGTCAATACATCCCAGTGCGCATGCTCCAAATTCTGTCAGTGAACGTCAATGACGTCACATCCCCATTCATGAACGTTTTACGCAAACGACGCAAATTTTTTTTTTCCCGACGCGCTGACGACGGCTATACTTAACATAGGATACTCCACTAGGGGGCTGCTTTATCTTTACGTCGCGTATTGCTTACCGAAACGTCAGAAAGTCACTGCGTCGCGCCCGAAAACGATCGTGAATTTCCGATTCCCGCTGATTAACATATTTTTTCAGCGTAAATCAGCGGGAACGCCCCCGGCGCCATTTTTAAATTAAATTTGTGATACGATGGCGGAATTCAATTGCGCCGATCGTATCGGAACACCAACCCGGCGTTTCTTGTTTTCTGGTTACAGAAAACAGAAACGCCGGCTTAAAGTGACAGTTAGGCTGGAGTATCACAGATACTCCAGCCTAACTCTACCTGAATCTGGCCCATGATGTAAATATAAATCATTATTTTCCAAATTAGAGACTGTTTTAATCCAGTAGTGTATACACAGCACGAACACATGCTTCCCATACTGTATAATAAGAATTACTTTCTTTTACTCAATTAATATTTCAAGCCATGTATCTTTTAACAAGCCCTATTCTAATGACTCATACATGTATTTGCATTTTTTTTTTTAAATCTGTAGAAATGATTAAAAATGTATTTAAAATAATCACTGGCTACTTGTTATGCTGTGGATTTATGAATATATCCAAGATATATCTATAATGAATGAGACAAATGTGAATATTTCACCAAATTGTAAAACATAACAAAATAAATATGATAGAAAAACAGGCCATATATTATAGCTTTGGTTTCTACTCCCTTCCTTTTTTAGGGTCTGTTGAAATGTATCTAAATCTAGTTGACCATTACAGTTACAAACAACTGACTGCAGATCTATGTCTTAGTACACATGGTAAATACATGCTGTAACAGAATGGCCCGTGACACCCAGAGACGTTGGAAGGATGAGAGATACTCTTGTGCCAGCAGCACCAAAAACTCTTGGGTCGAAATCCACCCTGTGCCCTTTTGGGTGTAGGGTGGCTAATAGTGAATCCTAATTCATATTACATGAGATGGGACATTATTAATACTTCATATTGCAGGACTGAGATATCACAAGGAGTCATGATGACATGACCAGGTCAGCCAGTGAGTCATACCTTTTGTATAATTGGCTATTGAAATACCTGAAGGTGTTAGCTATTCACTGTAAAGACCTTCCATTGTGGGTGTGGATTACACCCACTCTCACTGCCATTGTGTGATAAAGCTGCGGTGCCGACCGGCCTACATGATTAGCTTACCTGAATGCCTTTTAGAGTGTGATTGAAGCCCCCCATGGTGTGAAGGGGGGTGGGGACTACATTGTCCTGTGATTAACTGTATTATGTTGTACTGTATATAAGAAGCTGAGAAATTACTAATAAATTGTCATATCTTTGGATTTAAGAACGGAGCTCTGTCTCGTTTTATTCTGGGAAAAGATATGGATCGTAACGGAGCTCTGTCTCGTTTTATTCTGGGAAATGGAATGGATCATGTCTGCCTGGTTGTTGGTGTGTCGGATAAGCTTGTCGTGGATGGATGGAAGGTTGTAAGCGGTGGTAACCGTTACACATGCTGCTTCACCATAAATGCTCGAGAATGAGCTCATCTGACTCATTCTGCAAAAAAGTTCTATACATGATATTAGTGACATGATTGTGAGGTATCATAAAGCTACAGCATCAATAGCATTCTGGTTCTCCATTTTTGATCACTGTTAAAGGGTTCAATAATCTATATATTTACTTTATTTTTAAGATCACAAAAAATCTATTTTTCTATTTTTCTGAGTTATGTAAATAGGGCACATTGCATTTTAACATCTTGTATTTGTTTTGTCAGCAGGTGGTGCTGTCTCCAGGTGACTGCTCAGTAGTGTTTTGTAAGCAGCCTGTTGTATATAGAGATCATGATATCAAGTTGCAAATTACACACAAAACAGTATGATTCATCAGCAGTGACTATTCTCAAAATCAGGCAGTTAAAAGTTTTAGTAACAAAAATTCAAGTGCAAGGCAAGCTGACCCAAATCTATTGTTTCTTTAGCTAACCCATCTTGCTCTGAAAATCCCTTGGTATGCTCTAAATGTTATTTGTGAAATTAAAATTGTACGCATAATGTACAAAACACCCACATTTTAATTGCCTCAAGATGATGAGAAGCTATAATGAAAGCGACTTGAAATATTTCAAAATGTACTTCTTTATGCTTATACACCTACAGATCAGAACAAGAGCTTTTCAATTACATTAGTAGGCATCATGATTAGGAATGGAGTTTGGGTTTGAATTTAAGTATCAATTCACCAATGGATTTTTGTTTAAACTATAATGTGTTGCATGGCATTTAAACTTCACACAGAAAGCATAGAAGGGCAAATATGGGCTTTTGGTTAAGCTCATTATAAAATGGGGGGGGGGCAACTTCCACAATGTCATTGAGGCTCAGTGAAAGAATAGAGGAAGCTGACAATGTGTTCACAGCATCTCCCCGCAGGGATGTAGTCCCAAGGGAGGGGCGAGCATGCTGACTAACCCCCTAGCCAGAACGGCTCGGATGATGGGGGCAAGCTTACTGAGGAAGAACAGGAAGTGAGAAATTCAGACACATAAAAAACATTTAGGGGCAGATTCACAGAAAATTAGATTCTCGTAGAGTATCAGAAATACACTACGCCGCCGTTTTTTACCTGGCTCTACGTGGAATCCAGGTAGATTTTGTCCAGTAAACGACGGTGGCGTAGTGTATTTCTCCCATCGCAATCCATCTGCGCGAGTAGGGGGCGTGAAGCATTTAAAATAGGCGCGTTCCCGCGGCGATCGAACTGCGCATGCTCCGTTCGCAAATTTCCCGCCGTGCATTGTGCGAAAACACGTCGTCACGTCGTAGTAGCGTCGTTTACGTACATTCCTATTCCCGAACGAGTTACGTTAAAAAAATATATATATTTTCAAATCGACGCGGGAACGACGGCCATACTTTACATGGGTTACGCACTGTTAGACCAGCAAAAAGCTCCTCTAACATTACGTAGCCAAAAAATGACGCAGGCGATTGCGAGGGACCCTCGTACCTTCGTGGATCGCCGTAAAAACTCATTTGCATATCCCGACGCATGAAAACGACGCAAACTCCTCCCAGCGGCCGCAAAAATATCGCAGTGTAGATCCGAAGGCTTACGGTGATGTAAGCCTCTCGGATCGAAGCCCGAAGCCGCCGTATCATGGTTTGAGGATTCAAACTAGTGATACGGCGCGCGAAATTTGAAATTACTCCTGTCTAACACCAGTTAGACAGGCGTAATTGCTCTGTGAATCTGGGCCATTTAGAAGGGAAATCGAAGGAAAAGGTAAGTGAACCAACAATGCACTAGCTTAACCACTTAAGCCCTGAGCCTGTTTTTCAGATTTGGTGTTTACGAGACTAAAACATTTTTTTTGCTATAAAATTACTTAAAACTCCAAAACATTATATATTTTTTTTCTAACACCCTAGAGAATTAAATGTCAGTCATTGCAATACTTTTTGTCACATCATATTTGCGCAGCGGTCTTACAAGCACACTTTTTTTGGAAAAAAATCACTTTTTTAAATTAAAAAATAAGACAACAATAAATTTGGCCCAATTTTTTTACATATTGTGAAAGATAATGTTACGCCGAGTAAAATGATACCCAACATGTCACGCTTAAGAATTGCGCCCACTCGTGGCATGGCGTCAAACTTTTACCCTTAAAAATCTTGTTAGGCGACGTTTAAAAAATTCTACAGGTTGCATTTTTTGAGATACAGAGGAGGTCTAGGGCTAGAATTATTGCTCTTGCTCTAACAATCACTGCCATACCTCACTTGTGTGCTTTTAACACCGTTTTCATATGCGGGCACTACTCGCGTATGCGTTCGCTTCTGCACGTGAGCTCGTCAGGACGGGGCGATTTAAAACATTTTTTGGGGGGTTTTCGTATTTATTTTTATTTATTTTACTAATTTTTAACACTAAAATAAAAAAATAAAAAATTATCACTTTTATTCCTATTACAAGGAATGTAAACATAATAGAAAAAAGCATGACAGGTCCTCTTAAATATGAGATCTGGGGTCAAAAAGACCTCAGATCTCATATTTCGGCTTAAATGCAAAAAAAAATGAAAAAAATGTAAAATGTCATTTTTCAAATGACTTTAAAAAAAATGTCTCTTTAAGAAGCTGGGCGGGACTGACATTTTGACGTCACTTCCGCCCAGCAGAGCTACGGGGACGGATGAGGGAAATTTTTCCCTCACTGGCACCCCCACTGAGCACGGGAGAGGACCCGATCGCCTCCGCCGCTACCGACGGCTCCGGTAAGTGGCGGAGGGCGCGGGAGGGCAGCGGGAGGGGGGCCCTCGCCCGCCATCGATAACGGCGATCTCACGGTGAATCCGCCACGGAGACCGCCATTATCGTTTGACCGACCGCCCACTGAAGAGATGGATATCTCGGTTGTGGCAGCAGCTGCTGCCGTTTCCAAGATATCCATCTTTAAAGTGCCGACGTAGAACCCATTTGTTGCTTATTATTAGGGGCTTTTTTATCTTACATTTTCTTTTGTGGTTGATTTAACCAGTTCAGATCCGCACTATTGACAAAAGACGTCAACAGCACGGACCTGAGCTGCCGAGGTCACGTCTTTGGACGTCAATGTTGTTGTATTCCTCGCGCGCGCCACTGGGTGGCGCGCAGCGGGGAAAAACAGTGCCGTCGCATCGCCGAGGATTCGATGCGTGTACCCGGCAGCAGTGGTGTCCACCAGGTACATGCGATCGGTGGTGACAGAGCAGGGACGTGGAGCTCTGTGTGTAAACACAGAGCTCCACGTCCT
This sequence comes from Rana kukunoris, assembly GCA_029574335.1. Taxonomy (NCBI): domain Eukaryota; kingdom Metazoa; phylum Chordata; class Amphibia; order Anura; family Ranidae; genus Rana; species Rana kukunoris. The sequence goes on from CM056052.1 coordinate 284,897,631, forward strand.
GTCAGGGAGAGAGGAGACCGATCTGTGTCCCTTGTACATAGGGACACAGCATCGGTCACCTCCCCCAGTCACCCCCCTCCCCCCACACAGTTAGAACACACCTAGGATACACATTTAACCCCTTCCTCACCCCCTAGTGTTTACCCTTCAATGCCAGTCACATTTATACAGTAATTAGTGCATATTTATAGCACTGGTCGCTGTATAAATGTGAATGGCGCCAAAAATGTGTCAAAAGTGTCCGATGTGTCCGCCGTAATGTCGCAGTCCCAATAAAAATCGCAGATCGCCGCCATTACTAGTAAAAAAAAAATATTAAAAAAATCATAATTTTGTCCCCTATTTTGTAGGTGCTATAACTTTTGCGCAAAGCAGTCGCTTATTGCGTTTTTTTTTTACAAAAATATGTAGAAGAATACGTATCGGCCTTAACTGAGAAAAAAAAATAGTTAAAAAAAAAAAAATTGGGATATTTATTAGAGCAACATGTAAAATATATATATATATTTTTAAATTGTCGCTCTTTTTTTGTTTATAACGCAAAAAATAAAAACCGCACGGGCAATCAAATACCACCAAAATAAAGCTCTATTTGTGGGAAAAAAAGGATGCCAATTTTGTTTGGGAGCCACGTCGCACGACCGCACAAATGTCAGTTAAAGTGAAGCAGTGCCGGAAGCTGAAATTTCGCCTGGGCACGAAGGGGGTTTATGTGCCCAGTAAGCAAATGGTTAAAGCATTCAATTGTGCTCTTTATGTTCAGAAAGTTTGGGTCTATTGTTATTTAATATTACCCATTTACCCAGCAGATTGCTAATTTTACACTGCTTCATCAACAACCTCTTACTTCTTAATGAGAGCTTGATAAAAAATGTGCCATTAGCAGGACAATTTTATAGATTCTCTATAGGGTTTAGGTCAGATGAGGTATTGGTACTTTGACAGTGTGGGCAGGTGCCAAGTCCTGATGGAAAATGAAATCAGCATCTCCATAAAGATGAGAAAACACTAAAATCAGCACTCATGGATCTCAAAACATTAACTATGTACCAAAAAAGTGTAAAAATAAGTTCATTTATTGATGGGTCCAATCATGGCAAAAAGATATATTTAAAATAATGATATTAATAGTCCATGTGTGTGGACAAGGTACATATGATAAACTACAATGTACAGTCAGCAATTGACTACCATAGGGCACAAAGGGTTAAGGTTTCCAGAACTTAGAGAGCAGCTCCTCCAGGTAGAAGAAAACACAGTACCTTAGGGCTAGCCGTATTTGATCAGTGGTGGAGAGGAAGGAGACCAGATCCTCAAAAGCAAACCGCGCTGGCCGGGGCTTGTCGCATGGCTTGTGGTTCTCAGAGGAGGGAGATGGGGAAATCCTCAAGCGCAGACAACGCTGGCTGGAGCCATAGCACGGCTGAGACCGAGAGGGGACCACATGCGCCCGCCTTCTCGGTACCTCTATGAGGATGACGTCACATGTCTGCGACACCAGCTGCCGTCCGAGGGGATAGGCGACGCTGTGAATCAACAGTGCCGTGGGTCTAGTGTTCGCACAGAAGTGTACTGCTGCACTCTAGTGGAAAGAATGGAATAGGACACCCAATCTTGGATCCTTCATATGCTCAGGTAGGGATAAACGAAAAACGAAATAGATGGAGGGAAGAAGGGCGGTTATTGCCTTGACAACGCGTTTCGCGCTCCGTGCGCTTTTTCAGAGTCAAAGGAATGAGGCTTCAACCAAGTTTAAATAGGAAAAATGGGAGGGATTATGGAGACAACGAGGGGCGGGGGAAACGGGGACATGTTCTGCGAACCCAAAACCTTAACCTCTTCATTGCTCAAAATAAAATTACTTCCTTACTCAAAATAAAATTACTTCCTTACTCAAAGAAAAAAAGAGAAAAAAATATCAACAAAAAATACACATAAAATAAGAAAACAGACAATAAAAATAAAATTGAAAAATAACAATATGGTTCCAATGAAGAATAATACTAAAAAATAAAAATAAAAATAAAAAATAAATATATTGATGGATACCAAAGTGGAAAAATGAAAACTATAAAGTTCACATGAGCAAGTGTTTATAAAAATCTATATAAAACTACATGTTTCAATCTCCTACTTTAACCCTTTAGGGGCCAGAGAATCGAACATAAAAATCCCAAAAACTTCCCTTTTGCATAAAAGGGAGAATCTTTCGTTAGATGTTAAAGTTCCTTTAGGGATATGTACAATTACAAATACTACACTATGTTCAATGCAGCCTTTCTTGATGAGTTGGCGATGATCGCCGTCTCATGCGCGTAATGCCCCTATAGTGCGGCCCGCGTAAAAAAGCCTGCATGGGCACCGCAAAACATAAACAACAAAGTCAGTCGAGCATGTAATAAATTGTTTAATCGTATACACTTTTACTGATCTTATCTGTACTGTGTGTGATGAACTGACAGGTCAGACATGCTCTTTTCTTGAATAGAAAGATACCCTTTCTGTCATTAAAATAAGACCTAATGTCCAATGGAGATCTCCATTAAGATGGTCAGCAAAGGGAAGCAGGAAGTGCTCTAGAATTTCCTGGTAGAGGGCTGCGCGGACTTGATAAAACACAGTGGACCAACACCAGCAGATGACATGGCTCGACAATTCATCACTGATTGTGGACACTTCACACTGGACCTCATGCAACTTGGATTGTGTGCCTCTCCACTCTTCCTCCAGAATCTGGGACCTTGATTTCCAAATGAAATGCAACATTTTCCACAGTCAGCGATGATTTGGGGAGCCATATTATCTGCTGGTGTTGGTCCACTGTGTGTTTTATCAAGTCCAAAGTCGGCTCAGTTTAGTTTTGGACACCAGTTTGCAATTAGGATATCGGGGAACTGGAGAAAGTGCAAAGAAGGGCGACCAAACTAATGAGAGGCATGAAGGAGCTCAGCTATGAGGAAAGATTAGAGGAACTGAATTTATTATTAGTGTTGCTCACGAATATTCGCATTGCGAATATTCGCTACGAATATTGCATATTCGAGTATTCGCGAATATCTCGAATATCGCGGCGAATATTCGCTATTTCGAATATTCGATATTTTTCAAATTTCGCAAAAAAATTCGCAATAAAATTCGCAATAGCGAAAATTCGCAATTTTTTTTTTTTATCAAATATCACGAATATTCGATATTAACGAATATTCGCAACCGCATATGTGAAATTTCGCTTTTTTTTTATATAAAATATACCGAATATTCGTAAATATCGAATATTCGTGATATTTTATAAAAAAAAAAAAAAAAATCGCGAAATTTCACATTAGCGAAAATTCGCATTTTTTTTTTTTTATAAAATATCACGAATATTCGATATTAACGAATATTCGCGAATATTCTTCGAAATATTCGCGAAATATCGCGAAATCGAATATGGCGTATTCCGCTCATCACTATTTATTATCTCTTGAGAAGAGGAGATTAAAAGGGATATGATCAACGTATATAAATACATAACTGGTCCATACAGTGAAGTTGGTGTTGAGTTATTCACTTTAAGGTCATCACAGAGGACAAGGGGGCACTCTTTATGCCTGGAGTAAAACAGATTTAACCAAGTCCAGCCCAAGGATGTCATTGACTTTGGCTAGGGATATCTGAATAACGCCTGCACCTGCAGGCATCGTTCATATATCAGCTTTTACAGCCGGCAATTTTGTGCACCTTAAGAACAATCATAGCAGCAGTTCAGCGGCTTGATCGTTCTCACAGGCAGTGGGTGGGGACATCCCCCTCCTGCCCCTCTCCAGAGAAAGAATCCACCACCGCTGGACGTTGATCATAGAGATGACTAGGGACCAGGTGGTCCCCAGTCATCTCTATGACCTTCAGAGGCCCAGGCACGACATTATGATGTCACATCCAGCCGGTGGACGTAAACAAAGCTGACAACTCAGCTTTATCTAAATTTTTCCAGCCTGGAGGAGAGATGTGGGGTCCCCACATCTCTCCATAAAGAGGACCTGTCATGCACCGATCCCATTACAAGGGATGTTCACACGAAATAAACGACGTTCAAATTATACATGTGAGTTAATGGCACATGTGTTAGAGCGAGAGCAACAATTCTAGCACTACTAGAACTAGTTACTAGTTTAGTTTAACTCTAAACTAGTAACCTGTAAAAAATAAATAAAGCGTCACCTATGGTGATTTTTAAGTACCAAAGTTTGGCACCAGTGTGACATGTTAGGTATCTATTTACTCAGCATAACATAATTTTTTACATTATACAAAAAATTGGGCTAACTTTAATGTATTGTTGTTTTTTTATTCATTAAACAATTTTTCTTCCAAAAAAAAAAACACATTTGAAAAATTGTTGCACAAATACCATGTGACATAAAAAGTTGCAACGACTGCCATTTCATTTCCTAGGGTCTCTGCTAAAAAAATTGTATTTTTGGGGGTTCTGAGTAATTTTCTAGCAAAAAAATATGATTTTTACATGTATGAGAGGAGGGCCTGAATAGGCCCAGTATGCAAGTGGTTAATCTCCAAATATGGAAAGGCTGTGAAAATGTAGAATTGACTCCCGCAAGAGCTGGTTCTGTCCAGCTCAGTAGATTTCTTTAACCACTTCAGCCCCGAGCCTGTTTTTCAGATTCGGTGCTTACGAGACTAAAACAGTTTTTTTTGCTAGAAAATTATTTAAAACCCCCAAACATTATATATTTTTTTTCTAACACCCTAGAGAATAAAATTGCGGTTATTGCAATACTTTTTCTCACACCGTATTTGCGCAGCGGTCTTACAAGCGCACTTTTTTTGGAAAAAATTCACTTTCTTGAATTAAAAAATAAGACAACAATAATTTTGGCCCAATTTTTTTATATATTGTGAAAGATGATGTTACGCCGAGTAAAATGATACCCAACATGTCACGCTTAAAAATTGCGCCCGCTCGTGGCATGGCGTCAAACTTTTACCCTTAAAAATCTCGATAGGCGACGTTTAAAAAATTCTACAGGTTGCATTTTTTGAGAGGAGGTCTAGGGCTAGAATTATTGCTCTCGCTCTAACGATCGCGGCGATACCTCACTTGTGTGGTTTGAACACCGTTTTTATATGCGGGCGCTACTCGCGTATGCGTTTGCTTCTGCGCGCGAGCTCGTCGGGACGGGGCACTTTAAAAAAAAAATGTTTTGGTTTTCGTTTTTATTTTTATTTATTTTATAATTTTTAACACTGGAAAAAAAAAAATTATCACTTTTATTCCTATTACAAGGAATGTAAACATCCCTTGTAATAGAACAAAGCATGACAGGTCCTCTTATATATGAGATCTGGGGTCAAAAAGACCTCAGATCTCATATTCAGGCTTAAATGCAAAAAAAAAGTCAAAATGTAAACAAATTAAATGTCTCTTTAAGACGCTGGGCGGAAATGACGTTTTGACGTCACTTCCGCCCAGCAGAGGTATAGGGACGGCTGAGGGACATTTTTTCCCTCAGTCGCATCCCCGGACAGCCAGCAAGAGGACCCGATCGCCTCCGCCGCTACCGACGGCTACGGTAAGCGGCGGAGGGCACGGGAGAGCGGCGATGACCGCCGTTATCGTTAACAGGACCGCCCCACGAAGAGATGGATATCTCGGTTGTGGCAGCTTTACCATGTGATCAGCTGTGTCCAATCACAGCTGATCATAGCGTAACTAGGAAGTGGCAGTTATTGGCATTCCTATATTCATGCTAACAATGCGTGAGTAGAGGAGAGACGATAAGCGGCTCTCCTGACAAGGGGGGATCTGCACTGATAATCAGTGCAATGATTATCAGTACAGCCCCATCAGTGAGGCATGCCAGTGATGCCTTTCAGTGCCCATCAGTGATGCCTGCCAGTGCCTCCTCATCAGTGCCTTCTTTTAGTGCCATCTATCAGTGCCGATCAGTGCCATCCATCATTGCCCATCAGTACCATCCATCAGTGCTGCCTACCAGTGCACATCAGTGCTGCCTATTTGTGCCAATCATTGCCACCTGTCTGTGCCAAAAAAGGCTGCCCATCAGTGCCTGCATACTAATATTTATAGGTAAAGTTGATTCAGAGAATATCCGATTGCCTCTCTGAGGATCAGAAAGTGATTTCTTCCCTGCTGGAGCAAATTGGATCATGCTTTGCTGTTTTTTTGTTTGTTTTTTGCTTCCTCTGGATTAACTGTGGGTATAGGATTGTGTATATAGGCTTGTACATTTCATTGGTTGAACTAGATGGACTGGTGTCTTTTTTTCAACCAGACTAAGTATGTAACTATGTTTTCTATGGGGGGAAGCATCTAGTAAGTAAGCACTGACCTCATATCAACCACTAAATACAATTAAAAACAAAAAAATCCCAACATCAACAAAAACAAAAGGCGCAAAGATTTTGATTGTCTTAGTAATCTGAATAAAATTACAGTTTGCCAACTGGCCCTAATCTCCAATAAACAGTTGGTCAGCTTCCCTCTCAATTCCCTGCAGTAAGTTTTAATATACTAACACTGTGGCTGCCCTGTATACCCCTTTCATAATGAAGGAACTGGCTTACCCATTAAAGAAAACAAAAAAATGATCTTCTAAGCGTGTTGGCCATAGTTCGAAGGTCATGCAGTGCATTATGGTTTTAATAAATTCTCCTGGGTGAATCTGCGTTTTAATTTGCCAGCACTGCAAATCTCAAACCAGCAAGATTCGCCTAGGAACATATGGTGGCAATGAATCTAAACCTCATCAGTACTCACCTATTGCATTGTTAATTTACCAGTGCACAAATGGATAAAGATAGCTTTTTCCCACCACCTTTGTTTCACTTAACTATACCTTTAGCTCTACTTATTCTCTTATAAAATGTCAAAATCTTGCTAACACACATAGAAATGTATTATTACAAAACGTTTAAGACTAAATTTTCTACTTTCTTTCCAGCCATGGCAGAAAACACTAAGCAGTAGTATCTGCAGTATAATGTCTTATCTTTTACACAAATCTCCAATATAACAAATCTCAGGGGCACTTTTTGGAATTTCACCTCAGGCAGTAGAACAGCCCTGACTACAAATTACTATGGCAAGAAATATCTTTTAAAAAACAAAGCTTACTGCGTAACACACATGTTCTGATTCACATAGCAAATATTTCTCTCTAGCACTTACTGCCATAGCCACAGGAGACTGAAATGAATGATAGACTGAGAGCATCTTTTCTGACTAAATTGCCTTTGTGTTCTATATGATGTGCCATACAAAGTTGTCAGTTCATGATTGTAGCTATTTTTGCTTAAGATGTCAGTGGAATATTTTCTGTACAGAATTAAATTTTACTTTGCTTCTATTAATACATAGCCTTTGAATCCATTATGTTAAGTTGTTACTTAACCCAGTAATATGAATATAGTTCATCAGTCCCCCCACATAGTGCCCACAGCTTATAAATCGTTTTACATTAAAATACTGCCACTATATAACTTATTTGAATGATTTGTATACCACAGTTACATCATTAACTACACAGTTTCTCCAGTGCTGAGAGGTCAGGAACAAGGAGATTGCCACTACAGCCTGTATACACGCCCACATGTGTGATGTCAATATCATGTGACCTGGCTAGCTCTGAGAACAAGTAACTGTTCTCTCCAGCATAAAAGACACAACTGAGCATGTGCAGGTCGGCTACTCTGCCTGTGTTAGCTGGCCTTCCCCAGATAAAAAGTGCAGGATGGGGAGGATCTATGCATACAGGATAAAACAGCCTTTTTACACAATGCAGAGGATTAACCTCTTACGTTCCACAGTGAGTTTAACAAGCATGCTATGCTGCATATACAGACTGATCTTACTGTTGTGGGTTTATTAACATTTGTGTTTATGGACTTATAAAAACATTAATCCTATGAAAAGGGTCATACAATAATATCTCATCATGATAAATTGAAATACATTTCAGTTGTATATTGTATCTAAATACCAAAGTACCCGAATATTAAAACACAGCAATGCAACAGAGGATATGTGAGAACTATTTTACCGTACTGAACTCCATCACAATGCCATACAGCAAACTGGAATGATGTTACTGCATAATGACTGAGACACCTTTCTGCTTGCCAGATTTGTATTTCCTGGATTTTCCATATGCCTAACACAGATGCTTAACACATCCTATGTTGGGCATATGGCAGAAGCTGAAAAATGCAGAATTCAGACTGTTCTGACTTGTTTAATATCTATTAAAACTGATTGGAAGTACATTTAACAGTTCAAATTTCATATGCAATATAGTTGAGAGGTTATTCCAAACATTTATGAACATATTACAAAAGAAAGAGATAGACTTTAGCACACAGTAAAAAGAATGATCTTCAAGATGTACAGATTTAAAGATTTGTGTTTTTAGTATACAATTCCGGAGCCAAGTTATTAGAAGCATGGTACTAATACTGGTAAAGGTCTCCCTTTGTTCTCAATGAGCCTCATTTCTTTTTGCCATGTCAGCTCAAATCTCCCTGGTCATTCTCCTTGAACCCCCACATTAGCAAGGTGCTTCTATTCACAGAACCATTGCTCACTGAATATGTTTTGTTTTTCATACCATACTGGGAAAACTCTATACCTTGTTGGGTGTGAAAACCACAGATCAGCAGATATTCAAATTTGCTTGTCCAAAAATCATGACACACATTTTCCCTATTCTGTTGTTGATGTGAACATTAGCTGAAGTTCTGTATCTGTAAAGCCTCGTACACACGATCAGTCCATCCGATGAGAACGGTCTGAAAGACCATCGTGTGTACGCAGCTTAAGATTTTATGCATCCCACAGATGCCACTTGAATGGATGATTAGATATTTGCATAAATAGGTCGATGTATAAGTGTTCCTAATACATTTCTCAGCATGTATTGTTAATTCTACATATCATTGTTACTAAGGGGAGTCTACAGCCCTTTGTAAATTACAACTGCATTCACATGTAGCTTACATGGTGCATTTGCTCCCAACAGCTGAAAAGAGTGGCAGGGTGGGAAAGGAAGGCAATAATATGCGTATTTGGGAGTCTTTATCAAAGTGAAGTTGCTGAAGTTTTGCCTTGCATTTGCAAATCGCAATTTATTTTTAACCACTTTAGCCCCGGACCATATTGCTGTCCAATGACCAGAGCACTTTTTGTGATTCGGCACTGTGTCGCTTTAACTGACAATTGCGCGGTAGTGCGCCATGGCAACCAAACAAAATTGGCGTCCATTTTTTTCACACAAATAGAGCTTTCTTTTGGTGGTATTTGATCATCTCTGCGGTTTTTATTTTTTGCGCTATAAACAAAAATAGAGCAACAATTTTGAAAAAAATGCAATATTTTTTACTTTTTGCTATAATAAATATCCCCCAAAAATATATAAAAAAAAAATGTTTCCTCAGTTTAGACCGATACGTATTCTTCTACATATTTTTTGTTAAAAAAAATTGCAATAAGCGTTTATTGATTGGTTTGCGCAAAAGTTATAGCGTTTACAAAATAGGGGGTTGTTTTATGTCATTTTTATTAATATTTTTTTTTTACTAGTAATGGCGGCAATCAGCATTTTTTTTCAGTACTGGGACATTATGGCGGGCACTTCGGACACTTTTGACACATTTTTGGGACCATTGGCATTTTTATAGCGATCAATGCTAAAAAAATGCATTGTATTACTATAAAAATGCCATTGGCAGTGAAGGGGTTAACACTAGGGGGCAGGGAAGGGGTTAAGTGTGTTTCTGGGTGTGTTCTAACTGTATGGGGGGGGGTGGCCTCACTAGGGGAAATCACTGATCTTCTGTTCATACATTGTATGAACAGAAGATCAGCGTTTCCCCCGCTGAAACAGGACCGGGGGCTATGTGTTTACACACATTGCTCCCGGTTACCGCTCTGTAACGAGCGATCGCGTGTGCCCGGTGGCGATCGTACCCGCCGGGCATGCGCGGGGGACTTGGGGGCAAGCGGGATGTGGTTAAGTATCTATATAATATCCATGCAAGTTTGTATTAGGAGTGAAATACCATATATGAAACCTCCATACAATGTCTTAGTATGATGATGATGAACAAACATTTTCACATAAAGATATTTGTCTAAAATAAGCAAAACTGGGCCTGTCTTTAGTTAATTTAAAGCTGATCTTTAGCTTTACTCTCAATTTAACTATTTTGTTTGGGCCAAGCCAGACCAAATGAACTATTTCCTACACCAATGGGTGTGCATGCTGGGTGCACTGTATAAAGTGTAAGCGCCTCAGCTACATACAATATACAGCAGTGTGTTTCGGCTGTGGGATGTAAACTTCCCATTCCAAACCCAGAACAAAATTAAGTCAGGCTGAGTGCTGTTCAGTAGGGATGAGCCGAACACCCCCCTGTTCGGTTCGCACCAGAACCTGCGAACAGACCAAAAGTTTGTGTAAACTTTAGAACCCTGTTAAAGTCTATGGGACTTGAATGTTTGAAATCTAAAGTGCTAATTTTAAAGGCTAATATGCAAGCTATTGTCCTAAAAAGTGTTTGGGGACCCGGGTCCTGCCCCAGGGGACATGTATCAATGCAATTTTTTTTTAAACTGTTTTATTTTTGGGGCAGTGATTTTAATAATGCTTAAAGTTAACCACTTTAGCCCCGGACCATATTGCTGTCCAAAGACCAAAGCACTTTTTGCGATTCGGAACTGCGCCGCTTTAACTGACAATTGCGCGGTCATGCGACGTGGCTCTCAAACAAAATTGGCGTCCTTTTTTTCCCACAAATAGAGCTTTATTTTGGTGGTATTTGATCATCTCTGCGGTTTTTATTTTTTGCACTATAAACAAAAACAGAGCGACGATTTTGAAAAAAATGCAATATTTTTTACTTTTTTCTGTAATAAATATCCCCAAAAATATATAAAAAAAAAAAAATTTCCTCAGTTTAGGCCGATACGTATTCTTCTACATATTTTTCGTAAAAAAAATCGCAATTAGCGTTTATTGATTGGTTTGCGCAAAAGTTATAGCGTTTACAAAATAGGAGGTAGTTTTATGGCATTTTTATTATTATTATTTTTTTTACTAGTAATGGCGGCGATCAGCGTTTTTTTTCAGTACTGCGACCTTATGGCGGACACTTCGGACACTTTTGACACATTTTTGGGACCATTGGCATTTTTTTAGCGATCAATGCTATAAAAATGCATTGGATTACTATAAAAATGCCATTGGCAGTGAAGGGGTTAACACTAGGGGGCGGGGAAGGGGTTAAGTGTGTTCCTATTTGTGTTCTAACTGTATGGGGGGGTGGACTTACTAGGGGGAATCACTGATATTCTGTTCATACATTGTATGAACAGAAAATCAGCGTTTCCCCCGCTGACAGGAACGAGCGCTGTGTGTTTACACACACAGCTCCTGTTCCCCACTCTGTAACAAGCGATCGCGTGTGCCCGGCGGCGATCGTGCCCGCCGGGCACACGCACGGGACTCGGGGGCGAGCGGGGGGCGCGCGCGCGGGCCGCCGGCGGCGCGCACACGCCCCCTAGTGGCCGTCGAAAGTGGCGACGTAGAGCTACGCGCTCTCGCGCAGCATTTCCCGACCTGCCGCCGTATTACTGCGGCGGCTGGTCGGCATGCGGTTAAACAATAAAAATGAAATATTACTTTAAATTTCGTACCTAGGGGGATGTATAGTATGCCTGTGAAGTAGCGCTTGTTTCCCGTGCTTAGAACTGTCCCTGCACAAAATGTAATTTCTGAATGAAAAAAAGTCATTTAAAATCACAGCTCGTGGCTATAATAATTTGTCGGCTCCCGGCAATACAGAGAAAAGTCATTGATAAAAAAAATGCATGGGGGTCACCCCAAATTAAATTACCAGGCTCTTTAGGTCTGGTACAGTATGGATATTAAGGTGAACCCTGCATCAAATTATGTGGGGTTCCCCCCAAATATCCATACCAGGCCCTTTAACCGAGCACGCAACCTGGCAGGCCGCAAGAAAAGAGGGGGCGAGAGAGTGGCCCCCCTCCTGAACCGTACCAGGCCACATGCCCTCAAAATGGGGAGGATGATTTAGGGGTCTGTGTCCTCTCAAAGCACCATGTCCCCATGTTGATGGGGACAAGGGCCTCATCCCCACAACCCTTGCCTGGTGGTTGTGGGGGTCTGCGGGCGGGGGGCTTATGGGAATCTGGAAGACCCCGTCAACAAGGGGGACCCCCAGATCCCAGCCCCCCTATGTGAATTGGTAATGGGGTACATTGTACCCCTACTATTTCACAAAGAAAGTGTAACAAATTGTAAAAAAAAAAAAAAAACACACAAACACCATTGGGAAAGTCCTTTATTAAAAAAAAAAAAAAAGATTCCAGAGGTAGTAATCCACTCTCATGCCGCGTATACACGATCGTGTTGTCTGATGATAACAGTCTGATGGACCATTTATATTAGACTAAACCGATCGTGTGTGGGCCCTATCGGTTATTTATCCACCAAAATTAGGAACTTGTTTTAAAATTATCTGATGGATAAAAAACCTATAGAAAAGAACGATTGTCTGTAGGCACGTCCATCGGTTAAAAATCCATGCATACTCAGAATCAAGTCGACGCATGCTTGGAAGCATTGAACTTCATTTTTTTCAGCGTGTCGTGTTTTACGTCACCGCGTTCTGATGCAATCGTTTTTTTAAACTGATAGTGTGTAGGCACGACTGATCATCAGTCAGCTTCATCGGATAACTGATGGAAAAATCCATCAGACCGTTTTCATTGGATGGACCGATCGTGTGTACAGGGCATTAGTCTCCGCTCCAACACTGTCGGTATCCTGCGATGGGTGTTCTCCTCTCTGGGGTCCGGCAATGAGATGATCTCCTCTTCATCCAGGTGACGCGAGGGGAAACCCAGGCTTTTTCCAGTGACGTGCGGGTGATCCTGCCCCCTCTACTGCAACAGGAAACCTGCGTTACATCAGAGGGGGCGGGGTCACCCGCACGTCACTGGTAAAGCCTGGGTTTGCCCTTGCGTTAGAGGGGGACAGGGTAACATGACCGGTGGCCCCACCCTCAGCTACATAAGAGCTGTCACTGGCTGAAGCCGCGTCATTCCCGGGGTGTGTCGGTGGAGACAGGATTGGCTGCGGACATCTCATCGTTGGATCCTGGACCTGGATGAAGAGGAGATCATCTCATCGCTGGACCCCGGAGAGGATATCACCCATTGCAGGATACCGAAAGCGTTGGAGACAGGGCCGGGGCTACCACTAGGCGGATTAGGCAGCCGCCTAGGAGCGCACTGCCGCCTAGAGCGCATCTACGGCCACTAGGGGTGTTGAAATAATTGGCGGCAGCAATCGCAATGGCGCGCCCTGTCTCCCCTGGCATCTTCCTGTCCCGCTCCTCCAGTTTAGTCAGAGGCACCCCCCCTCCTTCTCCCCCTCGTTCGCACTGCTGCCCACTCAGATCGCTCAGTAACTCCTCAGAAGGCGATCTGCAGGGGGCGGAGTCCTGTACCGCCCGGATTAGGAGAGAAGATGAGCTCTGAAGGGGGGAGTTTTAGAACATTGCTGAGGAGGCGGGGTTGGACAGTCCGGTGGAAGAGGGTGGAGTCGGTCAGTAATGGAGGAGAGAAAGTTCAGTGTCCAGTGATGTTAGGAGCTGGGATGGGGCTCCGTTCTCATCACACTGCTTGTCATCTGCCTGACGGTGAGTCATCACCTATACACACACATTGACTGCTGTGTAAGAGGACCTACTGCCAGGGGGATACCGACCTCCTAACACAGTTGTCTGCATTCTGACTGTGTGCAGAGGAGTGTACTGTACACCTCCCGTCCCGCCCCCACCTGTATACTGCACACCCCCCTAACTATATACTGCACACACCCACCCCCTTACTGTATACTGCACACCCTCCACCCCCTTACTGTATACTGCACACACCCCACCCCCCTACTGTAAACTGCACACCCCCACCCCCTTACTGTATACTGCACACCCTCCACCCCCTAACTGTATACTGCACACCCTCCACTCCCTTACTGTATACTGCACACCCCCCAGCCCCTCACTGTATACTGCACACCCCCCAGCCCCTTACTGTATACTGCACACCCCCACCCCCTAACTGTATACTGCACACACCCCCACCCCCTAACTGTATATTGCACACCCCCACCCCCTAACTGTATACTGCACACCCTTACCCCCTAACTGTATACTACACACCCTTACCCCCTAACTGTATACGGCACACCCTTACCTCCTAACTGTATACTGCACAACCTTACCTCCTAACTATATACTGTACACCCCCTAACTGTATACTGCACACCCTTACTCCCCACCTGTATACTGCACACCCCTACCCCCACCTGTATACCCCCACCTGTATACTGTACTTTGGGGGTATTACACTGAGGTGATTCCATTTGGGGATTACAAAAAATCTCCACCAGCCACCTCCGCCGGGCAGGGCAAAGGGGTGGAATCGGGGGGAGTTTGGACGGGGGGGGGCGGAAAAATGAGGTTTCGCCTAGGGTGTCGAAAATCCTTGCACCAGCCCTGGTTGGAGAAGAGACCGAGAGTGGATTACCACCGCTGTAATTTTTTTTTTAACCACTTAGGCCCCAGACCAATATGCTGCTAAATGCCCAAAGGTGTTTTTACAATTCGGCACTGCGCCGCTTTAACAGACAATTGCGCGATCGTGCGACGTGGCTCCCAAACAAAATTTGCACAAATAGAGCTTTCTTTTGATGGTATTTGATTGCCTCTGCGATTTAATTTTTTTGCGATATAAACGGAAAAAGACCGAAAATTTTGAATTTTTTTTTTATTTTGTACTTTTTGTTACAAGAAAAATCGAAAAACTACATTTTAGTCAAACATTTAGGCCAAAATGTATTCAGCCACATGTCTTTAGTAAAAAAAATCGCAATATAAAAAAAAATGGCTACCTAGCGGCAACAGTGACACTAATACAGCGATCAGAAAACCGATCATTTGGTGACACTGGCAATAGGGGGTGAAAGGGTTAACTAGGGGTTAAACCTTTATTAGGGGGGGTACGGGGCTACCCTGGACCTAACACTAACTGCCTGTCACACTAACTGTCACACTGACATAAATGCAGCGATCAGTAAATATATGATCACTGCAATCAGTGACACTGTGACAGGGGGCTGTTGGTGCGACTTACTTGTGATGTCTTCTCTCCTCTCGCCGGATTAAAAATACCACTGAGAGGAGAGGTGACATCGCTTCCTCTGCCAGTGTTTACATTACACAGGCAGAGGCAGTGCAGATGCCGGATTGGCTGGGAGCAATCGCGAGGGGGCGGACAGAAACCCAACAGACGCCCCCTCATCCCGGATCGCTCCCACAGGTAAAACGACCGCAAGAAGCAGGGACCTACATGTACGCCCATCTGCCTGTATGTGCCATTCTGTGGACGTATATATACATGCGGCGGGCGTTAAGTGGTTAAGGACTTTCCCAACAGTGTCTGTATTTTTTTTTTTACAATTTGTTACACTTTCTTTGTGAAAAGGTAGGGGTACAATGTACCCCATTACCAATTCATATGGGGGGGCGGGATCTGGGGATCCCCTTTGTTAAAGGGGTCTTCCAGATTCCGATAAGCCCCCCGCCCGCAGACCCCCACAACCACCGGGCAAGGGTTGTGGGGATGAGGCTCTTGTCTCCATCAACATGGGGACATGGTGCTTTGAGGGGTCACAGACCCCAAAAGCATCCTCCCCATGTTGAGGGCATGTGGCCTGGTACGGTTCAGAAGGGGGGGCGCTCTCTCACCCCCCCTCTTTTCCTGCGGCCTGCCAGGTTGCGTGCTCGGATAAAGGGTCTGGTATTGATTTTTATGGGGAAATCCACACCATTTTTTTTTTATTCGAGGTGGAGTTCCCCTTACAATCCATACCAGACCTGAAGGGCCTGGTAATTGAATTTGGGGGGCCCCCCACGCATTTTTTTTTTATCAATGACTTTCAATGCCTTTTCGCTGTATTGCCAGGAGCTGACAATTCATTATAGCTGCAAGTGGTTTTTTTTTTTTTCAAAATTGTTTATTTATTCAAAACAGAAGGCCAGTCCACATGGACCGCATCAATAACAATACAACAGGTACAATATAATAGGCGTAGTCATTCAAATTAAATACATATCGGGGTATTGCAATCAGTTGGCGGCCGCAGCCATGGAGCAACACAGTGTGGTCAGTCCGCAGTCGGAGGCGGGGGCACAGGCGCCGAAGGGCATGCCCTCGCCCATACCATGCCCCCGTCCCCACCACCCACCAACCCCGGGTCTAACCCCTGCATAAACGTCTTGACCCTCGCCGAGGTTTCTTGGGCCCGCGGGCCTAGCCTCCCTTACTTTCCGTTTTCAAAGTTAAAGTGGGAGGGGAAGGAGGAATATGTAGCTAGACACTGCTCAATGAGCAGGGAGGGAGGGGGGGGGGGAAGAAGGAAGATGGAGAAAGAGAAGGGGGGGAGGGGGAATGTACTCGGGCATGGACCGCCACAACCAATTCGTCTTGTAATAAAGGGGGTGGGTACCATCTATGCGATTCATTTTATTCCACAAGGGAAAGAACACAGGAGGAGGGGAGGGGGGGCTTGATCGATTGGTTAGTCAGTTCCCCTAAGTGCCTGACCCTCCTCCGAGTATTTAAACATTATCCATAGTTGCCAGGTCTGGGAGTAAAGCTCTGCTCTGTCTTGTTTGGACAAAACCAGGTCTTCCATGTAGCTAATCTCGTCGACCTTCCGTAACCACATGGTGACCGTCGGTGGGTGCGGAGACTTCCAACAAAGCGGGACGCAGGCCTTGGCTGCGTCCAGCAGATGTCGGACAATGGACTTTTTATAGACGTGTGTGGGAGTGCCCGTTGCATGTAGTAGGAAGTATGCTGGGTCATCAGGGACTAATCGGTCTGTAAATTTTTGTATAATTCGTCTTACCTCCTCCCAGAATGGTCGAATGCGTGGGCATGACCAGAAGATGTGCAACAGGGTGCCCTTATCTGTCTGGCATCTCCAGCAGGTGTCAGGCGTCGTCGGGAACAGTGTATTCAATAGGGTCGGGGTCCTGTACCACCTCGTCAGGAGTTTATAATTGGTCTCCTGGATCCTGGCGCAGATCGAGGACTTGTGTGTAAATGTGAGGATATGTTGTCTCTCACTTGATGAGAATCTGCGGTTCAGGTCTCGTTCCCATTTGTCTAGGCTCGGGATTTGATATCCCTCTGGGGGTGCAATCAGCAGGGCGTGTAGGAGTGACAGGGCGTGTGGCAGTGTTTCTGATCCCATACACATCTCTTCCAAAGGCGTGGGACTATGATTGGTCGGGGGGGGGTCATGGTTCTAAGAAAATGGCTGAGTTGACCCGCTCTCAAAAAGTCTAATTGGTATGGTCCAGTCTGGGCCGTAAGCTCAGATGTCGTCCTCCATCTGCCCGACTCGCTGAAGTGGGAGGCCTGAAAGTAGCCCGCCTCACGTAATGTGGAGAATTTAATGTCTCTAAGGCCGGGTTCAAAACGGGGGTTTCCTAGGATTGGGCGGAGCGGTGATGTGTCAGTAGACAGGAAGGGCCGTTTAAGCAGATTACTACATACCTTGATGGTATTGCCTATCAGGGGGTGGTGGAGTACGTCCCTTTGTTGTAGGGCGGGGCACCACGGGGCTCGAGGTAATAGAACTGCACATTGCGCTTGTTCTATGTGTGGCCACAGCTTTGTCGGTCTGTGTCTGCACCAGTCGATCAGACGATTCAGTTGAGAAGCCTGATAGTATGTTTTAATGTCCGGCAAGGCTAGGCCTCCATGATGCTTGGGTAAGGAAAGAACTTTCCTATGCAGTCTGGGACGTTTTCCTGCCCACAAAAAGGTCCCTAGCATGGATTGCGCCTGTCTAAAGTAGCTCAGTGGGATGTGTATGGGCAGGGCCTGAAGTAGGTATATAAATTTAGGTAGGATGGTCATTTTCAAGATACTGCATCTACCGAACCAGGAGTGAAGGCCCGTGGTCCAGCGATTTAGTAATTGTTGGACTGTCTTAAGTAGGGGGGGAAAGTTGAGTTTGAACACATTGGGTAGTCTCGGTGGGATACGTGTACCCAGGTATGTCAGGGCTGTGTCGGTCCATTTTAAGTTAAAACTTTGTTTAAGTTGGGTCAGTAGTCGGTGAGGGATCCCCACTCCCATCGCCTCTGATTTTGTTAGGTTGATTTTTAGATTGGACAGTCTGCCGTATAGGTCGAATTCGCGCATCAGGTTAGGCAGGGAGGAGACTGGGTCAGATAGGGAAAATAGCATGTCATCGGCATAAGCCGAAACCTTACATTGGGTAGTCCCGACTGTCAGTCCCGTTATGTCAGAGTTTTGTCGTATGTGGCGTAGGAAGGGTTCCAGTGTCAAGGCAAATAGAAGGGGCGACAGCGGGCAACCCTGTCTTGTCCCGTTGGTAATCGGGAACGGGTCAGAGAGGGTACTATTCGCTCGCACCCTGGCAGTCGGGCCAGTGTAGGCCGCCTCTATCCAGCGCAGCATTGTCTGTCCCACCCCAACATGTCGCAAGGTGTCGAACATAAATCGCCAGCTCACGCGATCAAACGCCTTCTCGGCGTCCGTCCCTATAAAGACACAGGGGGTCTTCGTCTTATTAGCCACATGTAGTAAGTTGAGTACTTTCGTCGTATTGTCCCTGGCCTCTCTGGTCGGGACAAAACCCACTTGGTCGAGGTGTATGAGACCAGGGAGATACTTCTGAAACCTAGTGGCAATCACTTTCGTAAATAATTTGACGTCGGCGTTTAGCAGTGATATAGGTCGATAGCTTCCGCACTGACCCGGGTCTTTACCCTCTTTATGTATTACTGCTATCTGTGCCTGTAGTGTGGATACGTGAAATGTGCCTTCTGTGCCTAGTTTGTTAAATAGGCCTACCAGGTGGCTCCCCAGAGACGGGAGCAGAGTCTTGTAGTAAGTGGTGGTAAGGCCATCTGGGCCTGGTGCTTTGCCGGGTTTAGAGGATTTCAATGCCGCCTGGAGCTCCGATACAGTGATCGGCTCCTCCATAAGCTCTCTCGCTTCCATCGACAGGGTCGGCATATGCGAGTCATTAAGGTATTGGTATGTGTGGCTCGGGTCAGGGATCGGGGACTGGGGGGGAAGATTGTATAAGGCCGTGTAGAAATGTTTAAATTCCTGGGTGATCTGCTGGGGGATGGATACCTTGTGTCCCTCCCGAGATATTATGTGTGGTATGTACGTAGCTAGAGTCTGTGCGCGTATCGTCTGAGCCAGCAGCTTCCCACATTTGTTACCCGATTCGTATATGGCCCGTCTGCATATTTGCATTGCCGCTTTAGCTTTGTATTGTAGCAAGTCCGTGATCTGTTTTCGAGTGGTGTTCAGGTCAGAGCTTATCTGTAGTGTCTGAGTTTGTTTATGTTGTGTCTCTAATGTCTGCAACTTTGCAAGTAACGTAGCGAGTCGCTCGGTTCTCAGCTTCTTTAGGCGGGAGCCATGTTTAATGAGAATCCCTCTCACCACCGCCTTATGCGCCTCCCATACCACCCCCATGTCACTACCCTGGGTGTTGTTGGTGTCGAAATAGTGGCCTAATTCTCGCACTATTTCTGTCATGGTGTCTGAGTCCTGCAGCAGGCTCTCATTAAGTCGCCAAGGTTTCCTCTGATCCGAACGGGTTTCCGTCAGTGCGTAGATCAGAGTGACCGGGGCGTGGTCAGACCACGTAATCGACCCAATCGAAGCATCCACGACCGCTGAAAGGTGCCCATGGGGTATCAGGAAGTAATCTATCCTTGAGTAGGATGAGTGGGGTTTGGAGTAAAAGGTGTAGTCTTTCTCTCCAGGGTGTAAGAGGCGCCAGATGTCAATCAACTGAGCCGAATGTAATGCCGTATGAATGCGTTTGCGCGAATCTCTCGACGTGGAGGACAATCCCGTCGAGGTGTCTTCTGAAGGAGCTAGTGGGACATTAAGGTCACCTCCCACCACTAAGTGTCCCTTTGCAAAACTTGACAGCTGACCCAGGTGTCTGGACAGAAAGCTGTCTTGTTGTTCGTTTGGGGCATAGAGATTGGCAAAGGTAATTTGAGATTGGCCTATCCTACCCCTCAGGAACAGGAACCGGCCCTCCGTGTCTGTTTTAGTTTCCTCATGTGTCCAAGGGACCTTAGCAGAGATCAGTATGGAAACTCCTCTGGATTTTGCAGCTGTGTAGTTGGAATGGTATACCGTAGGGTAGTACCTGTTTTTTAGCATAGGCAAGTTTTTGTCTTTAAAGTGCGTCTCCTGTAGTAAGACTACATCGGCGCCTAGACGTCGCATATCATGTAAGAGCATCCTCCTTTTTTCCGGGATGTTCAGCCCTTTGGCGTTCAGCGAAACAACAGTCAGGCGGTCCATGCCCGTATGTGTCAAAAGACAGACCTCTAGGATCCGTAGGGGGGCGGGGTATGAGGGGAGAGGACTAACCTCTCGGGAGAGAGAACAAGGGCGTACGGGGGGAGAAGGAGTGGGAGAGAAGGAAGGGACGAGATTAGGTTAGGAAGCCAGCACAAGAGTGTGTGGCTCAAAAAGAAATAGCTAAATTAGCCGAAGCGGCTATGGCGCTCTCCGGTTTTAATCCGGGTATCGAGCGCAGACCTAGGTGGGCGGGTGGGTAGACAGAACCAATGGAGCGAGCTCCCGGGACCCTCCCCCCCCAGCTGTTGATGTGGTTCAAATCGGCACTACAACTATAATAAAAAAGAAAAAAGGTCAGCTAAGTTTAACGATAGCTGCATAAGGTAGTCAAGGTACATACATTAATACATTAAAGTAACCGTAGTAACACAACTTTAGTTATGGGAATACAGGCCTGCAGGGTGTTTTAGCTCAGATCCTGCAGAGAGTCCTAAGGCCCAACGAGGCGTCTGCATGACTCGTTCCCAGCAACATAACAAAGAGAGGAGAAGGAGAACATATAACCAAACATAGGGGAAGCAAGCCAAGCAGAAGCAGGCTCCACGTCTCCCCAGTAACTGAAGTATGCCTAAAGACAGGCTGTTTCTGCAAGTGCATATTAACAGAGGGAGACAAGGGACCAGCCCTGTATATATACAGGAGTAACTGTTGGGCATAATTCTGCTAGAGATGGTGCTCCTCCTGCCTCACCTTTCCTCCCCTCCTCCCTCCCCTCTGTGTAAGCCATCCACCCTCTATCTAGTAGACAACTACATAGCGTACCCTTTGGCCCCCTCTGAGGTATTGTGCAGAGCGACCCCATGCCATCCAGCCTCCCCATCGGTTAGATCCCCCGCGTGTCCCCCAGCTGCTCCCCCGTATGTCACAACCCCCGATACATAAAACAAGTACAAAACCAATAGGAGCACAAAGCATCATCCCTCCGTCTCCCAGATTTCCAGAAACATCCCGGGGCTCTAAGGGAGCAATAGGTAAGGCTTGTCTCAATGACACCTGGCATCATCTCGTGGGAGGGGTTCCTCTTTCGTGTTTCCTGGGATGGCGGTACATGGGGTCAGTTCAGCTTCGGGGAAGGGGGCCGATCATGGGGCGTGGTACAAGGGGGGGGGCCCATCCAACGGGGGAGAACCAGTTGCCTGCATAGAGTATCTAAGCCAGATATGGTTGTGGGTTAACTCCTCCACAGTATACATCCCTCCGTGACCGGGGTTGGTTGCCATCCCCCTCCCTCCACCCACGGCGGGGGTCCAAAGTTCCTATTATCCCGCATGAGACATCCCAACTACAGTGATCCCAAGACCTTCTCAGGGGGTGGTGTGGCACTGCTGGTCAGCCATAGGTGGAGCCAGGGGGACACACAGGCAGGACAGGTTCGATTGGGTGCTTATCAGGGCCCACAACTGCTGAGACAGTGTACGCCACCTCGGGTCCCTCCAGGTCAGTAAAGAGCGTCTAGAGGTGTTCCTGGGCCTCTGCTGACGGGTGCGGGCCCGAACAAATGGCTTGGACGGGTTACCATCCCCCTCCCTCCACCCCCTGGTATTCAATGCAGAACTGGTGTTCCAGACTGTGGCCCATGTTGGTAGGGGAACCCACCGCATCCCGCTTCGCAGGGAAGGAAGGGAAGAAGTGAAAGGCAGGGGGGACCAGCACAATAGTTAGGCAAACCATGGGGGAGGCCTTCTAATGCAAGGAGAGTTCAACCTCCTGGTGTGTTTAAGAAGAAGGGGGTGTTTAGGGCGGCATCGGGGTCACTCAACGGTGCTACAGAGACAAAGGTGAGAGGGGGGGGAGGGCAGCGGTCAGTAGTTAGTGGATTATGGCCTACGGCCTACTCACAGTTCAGTCATGCAGCTCCCCTCCCGAGGGAGCTCTCTGGCGTCTCCTTCCCTGTCTCTGCTGGCGCGGCTGTGCAGGCACTCTGAAGTTCGATGGGCCTGATCTTCCGACGGAGCGCGGTAGCAGCTGTAGCCAATCAGGTACTGGTATCTGGTCGGTTCCCAGGAATTGAAAGAGGCCGGGCAGGTCCGCCGGGGTTTGCAGGGTGTAGGCTCTTCCATCTTTTCTGAAGGTGACAGATAGTGGGTAGCCCCACCTGTATGTGTAGCCATGTTCCTTCGCCAGCTCCAGTACAGGCCGCAGCAGCGCTCTACGGCGCAATGTTGCCCTTGAGAGATCCGGCAAGATTTTAATTTGGGAGCCGTCTACCTCCATCTCTCCTCTATCCCACGCCATCCGGAGTATTCGTTCCTTCTGCGTGTATCTCAGCAGCCTGCAGATGATGTCCCTGGGCCTGTCCCGATCCGCGACCCTGGGGCCTAGGGCTCTATGGGCCCTGTCCACCTCGACTTCCTCCGCCGGTTCCTCCAGGACGTCACGGAACAGGCCCTGCAGCCTGTCATCCAACGTCTCCGCTCCCACCGATTCCGGTACTCCCCTTATCCGCAGGTTGTTGCGGCGGCTGCGATCCTCCACCTCTTCCAGATGTAGCTGTAAGGCCACCGCCGTGTCTCGCTGCTGGTCTCTGTCCCGTTCCAGGCCCGAAACCCGTCGCTCCAGCTCCGCTAGCGATGTCTCGCCCGTCGAGACTCTGTCCGTCAGGGTGTTCACCTCCGCTTTCACCTCCTGGATATCGCGACGGTGCGTCTCCTCGAGGCGCAATATGAGGGCCTCAATGTCCGTTCGCGTGGGTAGCGCCTGTAGGAGGGCGCGGATATCCTGGTCCATCGAGGATCCTTCAGGGGAGGAGGCCGGGGACTCCATGTCTGGGACCTTCGGTCTGGATGTAGCTGGCTCCGTAGGTAAGAGGTCCCAAGCACTGTGCTCCAGGTCCTCCGGCGGTATTCCACGTGGTGTGCCTCGTGGTGCCGTCGCCCGGGCCCCTGGCGATTTCTGTTGGCGGGGTTGGAAGTAGCTGTGTAAATCTCCCGTAGCTGCTCCAGAACGGGTTACACGGGTGGTAGGTTTGGTGCCACGCTTCTTATGCGAGTGCATGCCGATTTTTAGTCCAGTTTGGCCGGCTAAAGGGGGTTTAGGGCCGGGAGCTCTAACAGCAAGCAGCTTCACTCATCCATGTCCAGGCCACGCCCCTGCAAGTGGTTTTAAATGACTTTTTTTCCTTCAGAAATTACACTTTGTGCAGGGATAGTTCTAAGCACGGGAAACAAGCGCTGCTTTACATGCATACTATACACACCCCCCAGATACAACATTTTAAGGAATATTTCACTTTTATTGTTTCACTTTAAGCATTATTAAAATCACGGCTCCCGAAACAATGTTCCGTTTTTAAAACTTTTTTTTTGCATTGATACATGTCCCCTGGGGTAGGACCCAGGTCCCCAAACACTTTTATGAGAATAACTTGCATATAAGCCTTTCAAATTAGCACTTTAGATTTCTCCCATAGACTTTTACAGGGAGTTCCGCGGCTTTTCGTATTTGCCGCGAACACCCCAAATTGTTCACTGTTCGGCGAACAGGCAATGTTCGAGACGAACATGAGTTTGACTCGAACTCATAGCTCATCCCTACTGTTCAGTCATTCTAAAGCAACTTTGTATTCTCAGAATGATTACAAAGCTTTTTCTGAATGACTGAGGTGGAGATTGTGACATCATCTGCCCCTCCTCTTCACATCAGAGGAAGTTTTGTATTCATTCAGTTAGGAAATAGCTGAAACAAACTAGGTAAAGTGAAGGGAACACATCGTTCCGCCCGTCGAGGTTCTCTGCCGGCCGTCAGATTCGGCGACCAGCCCGTCGGGAATGGCAACCAGCCATTCATCCAGGTGGGCCATCGAGCAAATAGAGAACATGCTCTCTATTTCTGCTCGACGGCATTCCCGACGGGATGCTCGCCGAGAGCGTACACACGGCCGAGGTTCTCGCTGGAATGCAGCTTCCAGCGAGGTTCTCGCTGGTTTCTAGCGAGAACCTCGGTCGTGTGTACGCCACCTAACAGTATATCTGGAGATCAGCTTTAAGAATTTTCCAAATCTAATTATTGCAATTTCTATATTATATTTAGTATACACTTTTGTATATTACTTTCTATAATGTATATTCATGTAAATTCCTCTTAGACTAGTCTTTAACTCCTTAAGGACCGCCTCCTGCACATATACGTCAGCAGAATGGCACGGCTGAGCACATCCACGTATATTTACGTTGGTTCCAGTACCCAGACGTGGGTCACGGGCGCGCGCCCACAGCGCGCTCTCGTGAACCGGTCCGAAGCTCCGTGACTGGGACCGCGGGACCCCGTGCTTCACTATGGCCGCAGCATCGATCGCGTCATCCCTGTTACAGGGGGACGTGATCGATGACGTCACACCTACAGCCACACCCCCCTACAGTTGTAAACACACACAGGGAACACATAACCCCTACAGCGCCCCCTTGTGGTTAACTCCCAAACTGCAACTGTCATTTTCACAGTAAACAATGCAATTTAAATGCATTTTTTGCTGTGAAAATGACAATTGTCCCAAAAATGTGTCAAAATTGTCCGAAGTGTCCGCCATAATGTCACAGTCACGAAAAAAATCGCTGATCGCCGCCATTAGTAGTAAAAAAAAAGAATTAATAAAAATGCAATAAAACTATCCCTTATTTTGTAAACGCTATAAATTTTGCGAAAACCAACCGATAAACGCTTATTGCGATTTTTTTTACCAAAAATAGGTAGAAGAATACGTATCGGCCTAAACTGAGGAAAAAAAAAATTATATATATTTTGGGGGGATATTTATTATAGCAAAAAGTAAAAAATATTACATTTTTTTCAAAATTGTCGCTCTATTTTTGTTTATAGCGCAAAAAATAAAAACCGCAGCGGTGTTCAAATACCACCAAAAGAAAGCTCTGGAAAAAAGGACGCCAATTTTGTTTGGGAGCCACGTCGCAGGACCGCGCAATTGTCAGTTAAAACAGCGCAGTGCCGAATTGCAAAAAGGGGCAAGGTCCTTTACCTGCATTTTGGTCCGGGTCTTAAGTGGGTAAACAGTTTAAACAGTTATTTTTGGTTCTTGCAATCCTGGGTTTAGTAGGTTAATTTCGATAGGATACAGTGTCAATCTAAGCTCATAAGAAAATTAGTAAATAGTAATGGAATTAATGATTTATTTCTTATATCTTTGTTTGATGTGCTCTGAAAATAATGAAGTGAAAATTATGACAATTTTTTTTTAGAGAAGCACTCAATTTTGTTAGATATGTTATGCAAGTTCCCTTGAAAGTCACTTAAACTGACATGATTGAGCCTATGAAGCACTGAAGTCTTTTTTTTATCATACTTTGCTGATGTACTGGTCCATTAACTTGTAATACAGTGTCAAAATATATCCTCATTTTCAAGAAAGCATATGTGAATATTCATCTACAGTAAAAAGCACTATAGAAAACTATAATAAACAAACATCTGCAGTGATTGAAATCTCTGCAAGACTATGAGGGTTTCCTGCTGTGAAGTGAAATAAGATTCTTGTTTTCCTTGATAAAGTATCATTTAGGTATGAAACAATTGTAGATCTACATCTCCCACAGGCCACCTCTTTACATATTGTGACTGGAGTTTTGATCATTTCTGCGGTTGGGATAGACTGGTTTTAAAATGCTCAACATAGTTTTAAAATGTTGGAATAAAAGTTGGAAGTTTAAAAAATAATTGAGTGCCTGCCTGACCACAAATTCTTCTTTTCACACTATATGAAGCATGCTATGGTTGTTGGATTAGCACCACCTGCTGCTAAAGATTGATTATAGTCTTTGATATAGTATAACTGCTGATAAGTGAAGTGTGCACTGAACCTTCTATTCATCTTCCTATTTACAGGAACATTCTCATTTTAGATGGCATATGCTGCATTAAACCTTTATCTTTTAAAAAATTGTTATTCTAAATGAACGCTTCGGGCTTTAGTATGTAATGCATGTTCAGTCTTATTTTGCCAATAGCAGACAAACCAATCTAATTGCGAACTGATCACACACTGAACTATTTGTAAATATAATGTAAATGACTGAACATTTTAGTTTTAGAGTTAATATACATAGTACATATTCCTATTCAAATTCAATTCTATCACTCAGGCCGTGTACACACGGCAGAGAACCTCGACGGGCAGAACACATCGTTCCGCCCGTCGAGGTTCCCTGCCGGCTGTCGAAATCGGCGACCCGCCCGTCGGGAATGGCAACCAGCCATTCTTCCAGGCGGGCCGTTGAGAAAATAGAGAGCGTGCTCTCTATTTCTGCTCGACGGGCTTCCCGACGGGAAGCTCGCCGAGAGCGTACACACGGCCGAGGTCCTCGCTGGAATGCAGCTTCCAGCGAGGTTCTCGCTGGTTTCCAGCGAGAACCTCGGTCGTGTGTACGCCGCCTCACTGTAAATGATCTAGCTGAAGTGGTCAAAATGTCACAAACTATGTTGAATGAGAGTGAACCACAATTGGGGAGAGTTAGATTACTTTAAAGGGGACAATGCATTTCTCTATGCAGTATGACATTCAGTATTGGACCCCAGGTGTCACTCTTAATCTTAGATCATTACATCATCTGTCACACAGAGAGGAATGCTTTTAGAAAGTAGGCGAGGAGGTATTATTGTATACCTACAAGCACTAGTTTAACCACTTTGCAACCGCCCTATAGCGAAAGTACGGCTACAGGGCGATTGCTTAATTCTAAGTGGCCGTTAATTAACGGCCTCTTAGAATCGCGCTCCCGCGCGCCCCCTGAGGCGCGCACATGGGAACATCCGTGACCGCCGGGTCCGGAGGACCCGGCGCATCACGGATCACGGTAAATCGCCGCTGATAGCGGCGGTTTACCACGTGATCGCTCTGTCCAATGACGGAGCGACCACTTGTAAACAAAGCGGCGTCATGTGCTGACGCCGGTTCCTCCCTCCTCTTTCTGTACCGATCGGTACAGTGTGAGAGGAGAGGGGAGGGAGCGGATGGCAGCACCAGTGCTGCGGGCTGGATCTGTGACAAATGTAGTCACAGATCCATCCATCCCTCCCTCCCTGCTCAGCCATCCCTGCTGCAATACTCTGCAATACTGGGCAATACTCAGCTGGGCATACTCTGCAATACTTGGGCATATACTCTGCAATACTTGGGCATATACTCTGGCAATACTCTGGGCATACTCTGCAATACTCTGGGCATACTCTGGGCATACTCTGCAATACTCTGGGCATACTCTGGGCATACTCTGGGCATACTCCGCAATACTCTGGGCATACTCTGCAATACTCTGGGCATACTCCGCAATACTCTGGCAATACTCCGGCAATACTCTGGCAATACTCTGGCAATACTCTGGGCATACTCTGGCAATACTCTGGGCATACTCTGGCAATACTCTGGGCATACTCTGGCAATACTCTGGCAATACTCTGGGAATACTCTGGGCATACTCCGCAATACTCTGGGCATACTCTGCAATACTCTGGGCATACTTTGGGCATACTCTGGGCATACTCTGGCAATACTCTGGCAATACTCTGGCAATACTCTGGGCATACTCCGCAATACTCTGGGCATACTCTGCAATACTCTGGGCATACTCTGCAATACTTTGGGCATACTCTGCAATACTCTGGGCATACTCTGGGCATACTCTGGGCATACTCTGCAATACTCTGGGCATACTCTGGGCATACTCCGCAATACTCTGGGCATACTCCGCAATACTCTGGGCATACTCTGCAATACTCTGGGCATACTCCGGCAATACTCTGGCAATACTCTGCAATACTCTGGGCATACTCCGGCAATACTCTGGCAATACTCCGGCAATACTCTGGCAATACTCTGGAAATACTCTGGCAATACTCTGGCAATACTCTGGGCATACTCTGGCAATACTCTGGGCATACTCTGGGCATACTCTGGGCATACTCTGGGCATACTCCGCAATACTCTGGGCATACTCCGCAATACTCTGGGCATACTCTGCAATACTCTGGGCATACTTTGGGCATACTCTGGGCATACTCTGGCAATACTCTGGCAATACTCTGGGCATACTCCGCAATACTCTGGGCATACTCTGCAATACTCTGGGCATACTCTGCAATACTCTGGGCATACTCTGCAATACTCTGGGCATACTCTGCAATACTCTGGGCATACTCCGCAATACTCTGGGCATACTCCGCAATACTCTGGACATACTCTGGGCATACTTCGCAATACTCTTGGCATACTCCACAATACTCTGGGCATACAGCGCCCCTGTCCCTGTGAGCTTGCATGCAGAAGCGAACGCATACGCAAGTCCCCCCCACATATGAAAACGGTGTTCAAACCACACATGTGAGGTATCTTTATATGTTTTGGGGTTCTATGTAATTTTCTAGCAAATAAATGATGATTTTTACATGTAGGAGAGAAATGTCAGAATTGGCCTGGGTGCTCCCTGCATGTTGGGCCTCTGTATGTGGCCGCACTGTGTAAAAGTCTCACACATGGGGTATCGCCATACTCAGGAGGAATAGCAGAATGTGTTTTGGGGTGTAATTTGTGGTATGCATATGCTGTGTGTGAAAAATAACCTAATAATATGAAAATTTGATGAAAAAAAAAAATCTTGATTTTGCAAAGAATTGTGGGAAAAAATGACAACTTTAAAAAACTCACAATGCCTCTTTCTAAATACCTTGGAACGTCTTCTTTCCAAAAATGGGTCATTTGGGGGGTATTTGTACTTTTCTGGCATGTTAGGGTCTCAAGAAATGAGAGAGGCTGTCAGTACTTCAGGTGTGATGAAATTGATCAATTTTCAGTAATTGGTACCATAGCTTGTAGACCCCATAACTTTCACCCAGACTAAATAATATCCAACATTTTTTTTTTTTTACCAAAGATATGTAGCAGTATACATTTTAGGCCAAATTTATGAAGAAAAATTACTTTTTTGCAACATTTTATAATAGAAATGAAGAAAAATTATTATTTTTTGCAAAATTTTGTTTTTTTTTCATTTATAGCAAAAAAAATAAAAACCGCAGAGGTGATCAAATACCACCAAAAGAAAGCTCTATTTGTGGGAAAAAAAGGACAAAAATTTCATTTGGTTACAGTGTTGTATGACTGAGAGCACCGAAAGCTGAAAATTGGTCTGGTTATTAAGGGGGTTTAAGTGCCCAGTGGTCAAGTGGTTAAAATGCATATGCAAACATGTTTCATATACAGGGCAGAATGGCATGTTCAAAGAGTGCCAAATGTCATGCACATAGCTTAAGAAGGTACTGTGTTAGGATAATACATTTTGGAGAAAGGCACTTGATATTTATATGAAACCTTTAAGTATCTATGTCGCGTTAAGATATAGAGTAAGCCGTCTAGTATACTTATAGGGCCAGATTCATAAAGCCGTGCGCAAAGTTGCGGTGGCGTAACTTTTCTTATTTACGTTAGGCCGTCGCAACTTAACACGCAAGTGCTGTATTCACAAAGCACTTGCGTGTTAAGTTGCGGCGGCGTAGCGTAAATTGGGTGGACTAATTCAAAATAGGCGGGTAGGGGGCATCTCCTATTTAAATTAGGCATGTCCACGCGAACGTACTGTGCTAGCGCCGGTCTTAGAAAAAAAACAGTGCGCATGCTCCGAATTATGACAGTGTTTTCGACGTGAATGTAATCTACGTAAATCCCCATTCACGGACGAGTTATGCAAACGACGTAAACATTTTTAAATTTCCCGCGGTCACGACGTCCATACTTAACACAGGATGCGCCTGCTTTGGGCAGCTTTATCTTTACGCTGGGAAAACCCTTACGGAAACGGCGTAAAGTGACGGCGTCGGGTCCGCGTACGTTCGTGAATTGGCGTATCTCGCTGATGTACATATTCTCGGCGTAAATCATCGAGTATGCCCCCAGCGGCCATTTTAAAATTGCAGTTAAGATCCGACGGTGTAATACAATTATGCCTGCCGGATCTTTGCTACAAACCGGCGTATCTTGTTTTCTGCATACAGAAAACAGATAAGCCAGCGCAAAGTGTGAGTTATGCCGGCGTATCACTGATACGCCGGCATAACTCTTTCTGAATCTGTCCCATAATCTTCAAGAGTACTCAAGCAACATTTAGTGTGGCAAGTCCTACGATAGTAGTATAAATCCACAGTGGCTATCTCCAAGTAAGAAGGTAAATAAAACACGGCTGTTTTCAATAGGTATCGGGGTATATGCAATATAAAAACAAGGTAAATCACAAGCATTGAATTTATAGTTTCAGGGGGTACTTTTCACTTCGCAGAGGATAAGGCTTCTTATTAGTAGAGCAGTTCTTATGATCTGCAATGATTTTAGGGAGAGTTGAGTTCGCTCCAGGTAAATATGGCAGAAAGTCCCCACAGCAGGTAAAGCACTGATGGTACCGTGGAATCCGGTATGGAATTGCAAGCAGCAATCCGTAGTTTGATGGTAACGTGGACCAGGGTTCACCAGGCTACGGCCGACAATAAAGGAACTCTGTATTATACAGCAGTAGTGAATTTATAGTGCCAGCAATTACCGCTTAAGAGGAGTACAGGTTGTGCTCGGCACTTCCGCGGTCCAGCGTGGAACGCAGGCGGCACCGAGCATTGACGTCATGACGCTGTCACCAAATGCGTTACAAAACCCTTCAGGCCTAATGAAGTCAAGGTATTTTCATGATTAATATCAGCACTACCAGGTTTAAGACATGTGCCAGGTAAGGTAAAGTGTGATTTTTGAATGCAGAAAGAAGTGTGAGCTAGACACAGATATATGCATATCCTCATGTTGGCACCATCCCACTGCTGAGTCTATTTAACCATAAGGTTAACCCTGTGGAGAAGGGACCCACATCCAAACCAAAGGAAGGGAAGAACCAAAGACCACAGGAAAAGGGACCTTTAAATGTGCTAACCAAATGAGGAAAATACAGAAAAACTTTTTTTTATAAAAGCAAGAATTTATTATGTCACAATAGAACAAAGTGCCATGTAATTAAAACCACTAGATAAGAGACAGGTAATTTGTCAGGTCCCCAAATTGATAAAAATAAAAAATTGGGGCAGAGAAGGCTCCCTTAGAGCTGACACCAAATCAAATGATGAAATTTAAAAGTCTCACACTGGTCTCACACTTTTTCAGTGTACCATGACATATTTCATCGGTGGGGTGGAGGGGATATAAAAGAGCCCAGATTTAAGGGGATAGATGCCTGAGTCCTAGGGAGCCTATATTTCCCACACAAGTGACTGTAGGTCTGTAATTCAAGACATCAATGCCAAATGCATTGCAATGAAAGTTTCTCTGACTGTTGATATTCTTAAGCAGATATGCTTAGTTGATGGTGTGTGCCCCTCCTCTCCTACACAGGTTTGGAGTAGCCACAAATCACATGCTCAGTATGTGATCAGCGATTGGCAGATCTGTGTGTGCTCTGTGGCAAATATCAGGTACAGTATATATTACATTTCAGGGTGATTTTTCTTAGTCCCTAATTTCCCATAATCAATCATTTGGAAGCTGGATGTTTTACAGTTTGAATCTTTATTTTAATTTTTAGTTTCACTGTGAATCAAGTGAAGGGGTCACCTCAGCACACTTTATGTATTAATAAAATACCTGTGGACTGCCATCTTGTGGATGCTTAGGCTCCCTACATTAGCATTTGAGCTAGATTAGTGTGAGTAAACCTTATGTGATACAATTTATTCAAATATGGTATTTGACCTAATTTAGTATTATTACTTTTTATGTCAATAACTTGCATATAAGCCTTTAAAATTAGCACTTTTGAAATTCATGTTAATATCCCATAGACTTTTAAATGGTGTTCAAACTAATTTTTTGCCTGTTCGCAAGTTCTGGTGCAAACAGAACTGGGGGGTGTTCGGCTCATCCTTATTGATAACAGTACAACAGAAAAAGCAACATTTGTAAAGGAAAAAAAGTAATTTAAAACTGCTTGCGGCTTTAATGAATTGTCGGATCCCAGCAATACAGATAAAAATCATTGAAAAAAACAGTTTACCTTTAGTTTACCATTAAAACATTCATACATTTGACTCAGAGAGAACGGAGCTTGTCTCGTCTTAATTCTGGGGAATGGTCTGGATCGTGTCTACATGGGTTGTCGGACTGTCGTATAAGCTGTCGTGGGTTGATGGAAGATCATAAACGGTGGTGATCGTTACATGCCCCTTTGGGCTTTTAAGGGGCATATATTACGCATTCAATTACCTGACTACCAAACATATTTTTTGAGGCCCTGGAGCACCAGGAGCAAAAACCACAAGGTATTTTAAAGAGGAATGGTGAGTCTTTTGAAGACTTTGTTTTATTGTTATTGGGTTTTTATTTTGGAAAATGCAAACAATTTTAATATTAATTTTTTCACAAAATTGGCAATTTATTAAGATATGGGCATACTTAGAATCACACCCCAAAACACATTCTTCTACTCCTTCTGAGTATGGCAATACCACATGTGTGAGACTTTTACACTACAGATGACCAGTCACCTAATAGGTCTACTAGTATGAATATAAAGTGTGTGTATTTAAATCTATAAATTCTTATGGTCAGTATGTGATGTCAAATGCCTGTGATGTGGGGACCCAAAGGGAGACCTCATTCATATGGTTTGGAGGTGCCCACAATTGCAAAAATATTGGAGGGAGGTCCTTGGTACTATAAATTTAGCTTATGGGACATCTCTTAATGTAGATTCACACTTGGTGCCAGGTGTCACACAAATAGCAGTCCTTAGGTGTTTATTTCAAGCACAGAAACTGATCACACAGAGGTGGTTCACGACAACAACACCAACCTGTGTAGAATGGATAAAAGCAGTTAATGACCCAATAAGGAAGGAAAAGTTAATATACATAAA
The DNA here is from genome assembly GCA_029574335.1 of Rana kukunoris. Classification (NCBI taxonomy): domain Eukaryota; kingdom Metazoa; phylum Chordata; class Amphibia; order Anura; family Ranidae; genus Rana; species Rana kukunoris. Next base: position 284,931,063 of record CM056052.1, read on the forward strand.
ACAGGGATGCGTAAAAACATTGAAAAAAATAAGAAAATATTGGGCAGATGTAGTGGGATTAGCCCCTTGAGATGTGGGGGATTTCAGGTAACAATTCAGCCGGGAAGTAGGATGAGAATGGAGAATAGTGTTGAGCAGAATATGCCATATTCGAATTTGCGATATATCTCGAATATATTGTCGAATATTCGTGATATATTCGCTAAATACGAATATTCGTGATATTTTTTGAAAGAGAAATCATTGCGAATTTTCGCTGTTGCGAATTGCGAATTGCGAATATTCGAGAAATGCGGAGGGAGCACTCTGATTGGCTCAGAATATTCGTAATATGTTGCAATACAAAATAATTGAGAATATTCGGCAAATGTGTAAGGAGTACTCTGATTGGCTCAGAATATTCGTCATATATTGCAATACAAAATAATTGAGAATATTCGGCAAATGTGTAAGGAGCACTCTGATTGGCTCAGAATATGCGTCATATATTGCAATACAAAATAATTGAGAATATTCGGCAAATGCGGAAGGAGCACTCTGATTGGCTCAGAATATTCTTGATATTTTATCGTAATTTCGCAAAAATGCGAATGAGAAATTTATTGCGGAATTTCTACAGTAACACTCTGAAATCGAATATATGTGTAATTTTATTTAAAAACAGTATTGCGAATTTCTCGAGCGCGCTTGCGCAATCGCGCGAACAACACGCACGCGCGACTACTTCCTGGAACTTGGACACTTGCCAGTTTCATTTTCCATAGCTAGTTGTTGTTGTTGGTCTAGTGCCCAGATTTCTTTTCTCAAAAAAATGGTCGGGAGTAATCTCACACCAAGTGAGGAGAATTTGCTGATCTGTGTGAGTATTTGAATTATCTTTACCTGCATTTTAGACTAGTTTAAAAGTTAGTATATAAGATCAGATATTAGTATTTCCCAAACAATTTCTCTCCTGGTGTTACAAAACTACAAGTCCCAGCATGCCTGTACAGCTGCAGACACCCTGCTTGGTAAATGTGTATTTAGGCACTTTCCTTGCTATTTTGCATAATGAATTTAACATGTTGTGCACACCGGGCTAATTTGTTCAGATTTGGTGTTTACGAGACTAAAACTTTTTTTTGGCTAGAAAATTACTTAAAACCCCCAAACATTATATATATATTTTTTTCTAACACCCTAGAGCAGGGGTCTCCAAACTTTTTACTTCGACGGCCACATTCTATATTTTACTCATATCCGCGGGCCGGAAAAATAATTTAACTAAATAAATACACAGTAGAAGAAGAATAGCATTTTACTTACTGTTGACAGCAGAACTGGATGATGGTCCTGTCGTCTAATAAAACGATGGAGCATCATTCAGCGGGTTTAACTACCAGCGTGCATTGAGGTTTTACATCCGTGTCCTCACCAGTCTCCCCCACATCTGTGTCCCCACATTGGTGTCCCCATACATCTGTGTCCCCACAATGGTGTCCCCATACATATGTGTCCCCACATTGGTGTCCCCATACATCTGTGTCCTCACATTGGTGTCCCCATACATCTGTGTCCCCACATTGGTGTCCCCATACATCTGTGTCCTCACATTGGTGTCCCCATACATCTGTGTCCCCACATTGGTGTCCCCATACATCTGTGTCCTCACATTGGTGTCCCCATACATCTGTGTCCCCACATTGGTGTCCCCATACATCTGTGTCATCACATTGGTGTCCCCATACATCTGTGTCATCACATTGGTGTCCCCACACATCTGTGCCCCCCACCAGTCTCCTCATACACTTTTGTCCCCACACATCTGTGTCCCCACACTGGTGTCCCCACACATCTGTGCCCCCCACCAGTCTCCTCATACACTTTTGTCCCCACACATCTGTGTCCCCACACTGGTGTCCCCATACATCTGTGTCCCCACATTGGTGTCCCCATACATCTGTGTCATCACATTGGTGTCCACATACATCTGTGTCATCACATTGGTGTCCCCATACATCTGTGTCATCACATTGGTCTCCCCATACATCTGTGTCATCACATTGGTGTCCCCATACATCTGTGTCATCACATTGGTGTCCCCACACATCTGTGCCCCCCACCAGTCTCCTCATACACTTTTGTCCCCACACATCTGTGTCCCCACACTGGTGTCCCCACACATCTGTGCCCCCCACCAGTCTCCTCATACACTTTTGTCCCCACACATCTGTGTCCCCACACTGGTGTCCCCATACATCTGTGTCCCCACATTGGTGTCCCCATACATCTGTGTCATCACATTGGTGTCCACATACATCTGTGTCATCACATTGGTGTCCCCATACATCTGTGTCATCACATTGGTGTCCCCATACATCTGTGTCATCACATTGGTGTCCCCACACATCTGTGCCCCCCACCAGTCTCCTCATACACTTTTGTCCCCACACATCTGTGTCCCCACACTGGTGTCCCCACACATCTGTGCCCCCCACCAGTCTCCTCATACACTTTTGTCCCCACACATCTGTGTCCCCACACTGGTGTCCCCATACATCTGTGTCCCCACATTGGTGTCCCCATACATCTGTGTCATCACATTGGTGTCCCCATACATCTGTGGCATCACATTGGTGTCCCCATACATCTGTGTCCCCACACTGGTGTCCCCACACATCTGTCTCCTCACATTGGTGTCCACATACATCTGTGTCATCACATTGGTGTCCCCATACATGTGTCATCACATTGGTGTCCCCATACATCTGTGTCATCACATTGGTGTCCCCATACATCTGTGTCATCACATTGGTGTCCCCATACATCTGTGTCCTCACATTGGTGTCCCCATACATCTGTGTCCCCACATTGGTGTCCCCATACATCTGTGTCCTCACATTGGTGTCCCCATACATCTGTGTCCCCACATTGGTGTCCCCATACATCTGTGTCATCACATTGGTGTCCCCATACATCTGTGTCCTCACATTGGTGTCCCCATACATCTGTGTCCCCACATTGGTGTCCCCATACATCTGTGTCCCCACATTGGTGTCCCCATACATCTGTGTCCCCACATTGGTGTCCCCATACATCTGTGTCATCACATTGGTGTCCCCATACATCTGTGTCCTCACATTGGTGTCCCCATACATCTGTGTCCCCACATTGGTGTCCCCATACATCTGTGTCCCCACATTGGTGTCCCCATACATCTGTGTCCTCACATTGGTGTCCCCATACATCTGTGTCCCCACATTGGTGTCCCCATACATCTGTGTCCCCACATTGGTGTCCCCATACATCTGTGTCATCACATTGGTGTCCCCATACATCTGTGGCATCACATTGGTGTCCCCATACATCTGTGTCCCCACACTGGTGTCCCCACACATCTGTCTCCTCACATTGGTGTCCACATACATCTGTGTCATCACATTGGTGTCCCCATACATGTGTCATCACATTGGTGTCCCCATACATCTGTGTCATCACATTGGTGTCCCCATACATCTGTGTCCTCACATTGGTGTCCCCATACATCTGTGTCCCCACATTGGTGTCCCCATACATCTGTGTCATCACATTGGTGTCCCCATACATCTGTGTCCTCACATTGGTGTCCCCATACATCTGTGCCCCCACATTGGTGTCCCCATACATCTGTCTCATCACATTGGTGTCCCCATATATCTGTGTCATCACATTGGTGTCCCCATACATCTGTTTTTTGGCAGAATTTTGGAACATGCTTTACAAGCGCTCTGATTGGCTCATTCTGAAATCGAATATTCGAGATATTTTATCGAAATGTCACAAAATGCGAATGATAAATTACTTCCTTGAATTTCGACAGTAACACTCTGAAATCGAATATATGTGTTATTTCACCTAAAAACAGTATTGCGAGTTTCTCGAGCGCGCTTGCGCAATCGCGCGAACAACACGCACGCGCGACTACTTCCTGGAACTTGGACACTTGCCAGTTTCATTTTCCATAGCTAGTTGTTGTTGTTGGTCTAGTGCCCAGATTTCTTTTCTCAAAAAAATGGTCGGGAGTAATCTCACACCAAGTGAGGAGAATTTGCTGATCTGTGTGAGTATTTGAATTATCTTTACCTGCATTTTAGACTAGTTTAAAAGTTAGTATATAAGATCAGATATTAGTATTTCCCAAACAATTTGTCTCCTGGTGTTACAAAACTACAAGTCCCAACATGCCTGTGCAGCTGCAGACACCCTGCTTGGTAAATGTGTATTTAGGCACTTTCCTTGCTATTTTGCATAATGAATTTAACATGTTGTGCACACCGGGCTAATTTGTTCAGATTTGGTGTTTACGAGACTAAAACTTTTTTTGGCTAGAAAATTACTTAAAACCCCCAAACATTATATATATTTTTTTTCTAACACCCTAGAGCAGGGGTCTCCAAACTTTTTACTTCGAGGGCCACATTCTATATTTTACTCATATCCGCGGGCCGGAAAAAAAATTTAACTAAATAAATCCACAGTAGAAGAAGAATAGCATTTTACTTACTGTTGACAGCAGAACTGGATGATGGTCCTGTCGTCTAATAAAACGATGGAGCATCATTCAGCGGGTTTAACTACCAGCGTGCATTGAGGTTTTACATCCGTGTCCTCACCAGTCTCCCCCACATCTGTGTCCCCACATTGGTGTCCCCATACATCTGTGTCCCCACAATGGTGTCCCCATACATCTGTGTCCCCACATTGGTGTCCCCATACATCTGTGTCCCCACAATGGTGTCCCCATACATCTGTGTCATCACATTGGTGTCCCCACACATCTGCGCCCCCCACCAGTCTCCTCATACACTGTTGTCCCCACACATCTGTGTCCCCACACTGGTGTCCCCACACATCTGTGCCCCCCACCAGTCTCCTCATACACTTTTGTCCCCACACATCTGTGTCCCCACACTGGTGTCTCCACACATCTGTCTCCTCACATTGGTGTCCCCATACATCTGTGTCATCACATTGGTGTCCCCATACATCTGTGTCATCACATTGGTGTCCCCATACATCTGTGTCCCCACACTGGTGTCCCCACACATCTGTCTTCTCACATTGGTGTCCCCATACATCTGTGTCATCACATTGGTGTCCCAATACATCTGTGTCATCACATTGGTGTCCCCATACATCTGTCTCCCCACATTGGTGTCCCCATACATGTGTCCCCACCAGTCTCCCCACAAATCTGTGTCCACACACTGTTGTCCCCACACATCTGTTACCCCACCAGTCTCCCCACAAATCTGTGTCCCCACACTGTTGTCCCCACACATCTGTTACCCCACCAGTCTCCTTATACATCTGTGTCCCCACATTGGTGTCCCCATACATGTGTCCCCACCAGTCTCCCCACAAATCTGTGTCATCATATTGGTGTCCCCATACATCTGTGTCCTCACATTGGTGTCCCCATACATCTGTGTCCCCACCAATCTCCCCACACATCTGTGACCCCACACTGGTGTCCCCACACATCTGTGTCCACACCAGTGTCCTCATACATCTGTGCCCCCACACTGGTGTCCCCACAATTATGTGTCCCCACACTGTTGTCCCCACACATCTGTTAGCCCACCAGTCTCCTCATACATCTGTGTACCCACATTGGTGTCCCCACACATTTGTGTCCCCACCAGTCTCCCCACACATCTATGTCCCCACACATCTGTGTCCCCACATCTGTGTGCCCACACTGGTGTCCCCACACATCTGTGGCCCCACCAGTCTCCTCATACATCTGTGCCCCCACATTGGTGGGGACTCAGATGTATGGGGACACCCATGTGGGGACACAGATGTATGAGGAGAGTGGTGGGGTAACAGATGTATGAGGAGACTGGTGGGGGTCACAGATGTGTGGGGACACCAGTGTGGGGACCCAGATGTGTGAGGACACAAGTGTGGGGACATAGATGTGTTGGGAGACTGGTGGGGGCACACATGAAGTGTGGGGACACCAATGTGGGTAAACAGATGTATGAGGAGACTGCTGGGGACACAGATGTATGAGGAGACTGGTGGGGGTCACACATGTGTGGGGACACCAGTGTGGGGACCCAAATGTGTGAGGACACAAGTGTGGGGACATAGATGTGTGGGAGACTGGTGGGGACACTGATGTGGGGACACAGATGTATGAGGAGACTGCTGGGGACATAGATGTATGAGGAGACTGGTGGGGGTCACACATGTGTGGGGACACCAGTGTGGGGACCCAAATGTGTGAGGACACAAGTGTGGGGACATAGATGTGTGGGGAGACTGGTGGGGACACTGATGTGGGGACACAGATGTATGAGGAGACTGCTGGGGACATAGATGTATGAGGACACTGTTGGGGACACCGATGTGTGGGGACACAAGTGTGGGAACACTGATTTGTGGGGAGACTGTTGGGGATACAGATGTATGGGGACACTAATGTGGGGACACAGATCTATGAGGAGACTGGTGGGGCAACAGATGTATGGAGACACAAGTGTGGGGACACTGATTTGTGGGGAGGCTGGTGGGGACACAGATGTATGGGGACACCTGTCTCCCCACAAATCAGTGTCCCCACACTTGTGTCCCCACACATCTGTGACTCCACCAGTCTCCTCATACATCTATGTCCCCACACATCTGTGACTCCACCAGTCTCCCCATAAATCAGTGTCCCAACACTTGTGTCCCCACACATCTGTGTCCACACACTGGTATCCCCACACATCTGGCTCCCCACACTGGTGTCCCCACAATTATCTGTCCCCACACTGTTGTCCCCACACATCTATCCCCACACATCTGTTTCCCTACCAGTCTCCTCATACATCTGTGTCCCCACATTGGTGTCCCCATACATGTGTGGGCCCAATAGTCTCACCACACATCTGTGTCCCCATTAGGGCACCCCCTACTGCTGTCCCCATTAAACCCCCCTCCACTGGTGTCCCCATAGGAGCACCCCCCCACTGGTGTCCCCATTAGAGAACCCCCCCACTGGTGTCCCCTTTAGAGAACCCCCCCCACTGGTGTCCCCATAAGAGCACCACCCCCTACTTGCCACATCTGTGTCCCCATTAGGGCACCCCCTACTGCTGTCCCCATTAAACCCCCCTCCACTGGTGTCCCCATAAGAGCACCCCCCCACTGGTGTCCCCATTAGAGAACCCCCCCACTGGTGTCCCCATTAGAGCACCTCCCACTTGTGTCCCCATCATAATTCTCAGCACCCTGAAGTTTGTGCCATATCAGAGCCATTCAGCCACCCTCCACAGTAGTGTACAGTAATCATCTCGCATCAGCCCCCCTCCCTCCTCCATGCATGTGTACTTTACTAGCGCGTCAGACATTACACACACTGGCTGTTCAGACCTGCTGCACTTCCCGACTCCCTCCACGCCTTAATACACACTCGTTACTGGTTAACAGCGAGGCGGGAGGGGGAGCAGGGCGTTGTGGCAACGGGTCTAAAACAAATCATTGGCTGCTAGGATGCCCGTGGACCCAGCATGAATGAATGAATGAATGAGAACTTATATAGCGCAGCACATGCGAACTGAATCGCCTCTGGGCGCTTGTTGTTCCTGTCTCCTTTGATATCAAAAGAGAAAAGTCTTGACCTTTTTCCTAAATGCTAGGTGGTTCTCCTCCAACCGAATGCTGGTTGGTAAAGCGTTCCATAGTCTGGGACCTTGGATCGCAAAACCTACACAAACACAGTGAGACGCCGGGAGAGATTGCGGGACCTGCGCTGCATATTGCTAGGGACGAATATTCAGCGCAGGTTCCACAACTAACAGGTGGACCAGTGACTCCAGCTGCGTGCCGGAGAAAATGGCCTGGCGGGCCGGATGTGGCCCGCGGGCCGTACTTTGGAGACCCCTACCCTATAGAATGAAATGGTAATCATTGCAATATTTCTTGCCACACCGTATTTGCGCAGCGGTCTTACAAGCGCTGTTTTTTTGGAAAAAAATATTTTTTTTTGAATTTGAAAATAACACAACAATAAATTTTGCCCAATTTTTTTAGATTTTGTGAAAGATAAAGTTACGCCGAGTAAAATGATACCCAACATGTCACGCTCAAAAATTCTGCCCGCTCGTGGCATGGCGTCAAACTTTCACCCTTAAAAATTCTCGATAGGTGATTATTTAATAATTCAACAGGTTGCATTTTTTCAGCTAAAGAGTAGCTCTAGGGCTAAAATTATTGCTCTTGCTCTAACGATCGCGCCGATAACTCACTTGTGTGGTTTGAACACCATTTTCATATGCGGGCGCTACTCGCTTATGCGTCGCTGTTTCCTAAACGGAGCCTACAGCTGTTGCAAAACAACTCCCCGTTATTATCGGACAGCCATTAACTGTCCAGCCATGCTCCTAGTTAAAGTATAATTCTTGTACAGCTGGTGACGGGGAGCTCCATGGTATATCAGAGCATGCTGGTAGTTGTAGTTTTTAAATAACATCAACTCCATTATTTATTCTAAATTAATTCATCTAAAAGTCTAAAAAATGGCAAGATATAAAATCTGTCATGTTAACCCTGTCATTGATTAATAAGGCGAGAATGCTCTCAATGTTGAATACCATAGATTTCCGTCATATATCCATAAGGTTTTAAACAAAAGTATTATAATATACTTTGTTCTTCATCTTGCAGACGTTCCTGGCAAAGGGGTATGATAAGCTGCAGAGTCAGGCAGAAAAGAAGGAGGTGGTGAGCTCCGTCCAAGAACAATTAGCAGGACATCATGGCGGGCCACCGAATCGCATGGCCATTGTCAAGAAGTGGTCCGACCTTAAAAGGCGGCATATGGACCGGGTGAGGCGTCTCTGTGCTAAATTTCACCCAGGTAAGTTATTGTTGACAGTTATGTTTTTTTTATCTATAGTGTAATTTTGTGCGTGTACTCTAGAGAGGAGACGGACTGCAGGATTTGGGAGTAGACAGGCCTCCCCCAGAGGCGATATGCCACCTTTCTCCATGCCCCTGTTGACAATGGCGTGTGAGAGGGGGTCCTCACATACAGCCCGTCCTACCTGCTCCGCTTTGAAGGCCAACGTGGCAGAGGGACTCCCTATAAGGTAGTGAGAGGATTTGCCCGCTCAAACAGCCCCGTTAGTCCTTCGCCTCTCTTTTTAGAGACCGCGTGGTCAGAGTGCGCGCATGTTAACCCAATTTTCTAGTGCGCGTGTAAGTGTGGTGGTTTTTGTGGGAGGGGGGTAGGCGTACTAAGCGCAGGCTTACCTCGCATAGCACTCCCACCGGAGGCCGGGCTGAGACCACCAAACTCAATTAACATATAGCCGAGAGCGGGATCAAAACCCCTAGCTGCAGAGGTGAATGGCTTGTCAGCGCAGTGGCAATCGCGTTGACCCCACCGCAGCTCCTTTGTTGACAGTTATTTAAGGTCATATGTAATTAATGTAAGGGCAGATGTTATTAACCCAGACACCATGTTGTGGTAACATATATCACCACCAGCCAAGGTATTCATAGCACTGTTGAAAAAAGACATGGGACAGCAGACAGCAACACAGAAGTTATGTGGGAACATACATTTCCCATTGCTTTGCATGGGACTTTATACAAAAACCACGACCATCACAAATGGGGGTAGTTAATGGATAAATTAACTATCCTATGCTTTAAGTGGATGTGTAAGTAACATGTGACCAAGTGTTATCGAAATATCTACAGCTGTTATGAAGTAACATGTATTTCCCATAGAGTTGAATGGGAATTTAAAGAAAAACCACCACCATGGCAAATGGGGGAGGGTAAGGCTTAAATCACCTATACAATGTTGGTGGCTGACATATAAGTAACCTGTGTGCCAAGTTTCATGTAAATATCTTTCGCCGTTTGGACGTGATGCTGGAACATACATACATACATACAGACACGTTGAGTTTTATATATATAGATTCCCACTCAATTCCTGTGTTAGGCGTGGGGTTTTCATAGTAATCCCGTGTGATCCATCAGGCCCTTTTTTTTTAACATGATATAGTCTGAACAAAACAAAGGAGACAAAAACAGCTCATTTTACCATGGTGGCAGACCAGCTCACGCTCAGTCCCCTGTAGTGCCCACAAGACCCTTTCATATAACATTTTCCCATTGGTTAACTGTCTATATAAATTAATTTGTATTCATATACAATACAGCAGAGCACACCGAATTTGCATACGTCATTAGAAAATATTTTTCTAATATATGAACATTGTGTTATTCTAGGAGCTCCGCTACCAACTGTGCGCAACAAGCGCAAAAGGTGCCAGGACGCTGATGAGGAGGAAGAAGAGGAGGATGTGCTAGAGGAGGATGTGCCAGAGGAGGATGAGGCAGAGGAGGAGAGGGATGAGGAGGATCAGCCAGGGACCTCCCACTCGCCAGCCACCGCTCCTGTTGTGGAGCATGTCCCCCCCCAAAACAATCCTGAGTTTGACGATATGCTGGTCGCTGGAGAGGTGGAGGTGGTGCAAATTGAAGGTCCGGTGAGCCTCGTTCAGGAAGGTAAATATGTGCACAAAGATTAATAACATTTCAACAATAAAATGTAGATATAAAAACGGACAACATATAAAGCGCACCCGTCAGATTGCAGAACCATAATATGGTATTTATGATAGAAGTATACAGGTAGTGCAAAATTATTAGGCAAGTTGTATTTTTGAGGATTAATTTTATTATTGAACAACAACCATGTTCTCAATGAACCTCAAAAACTCAATAATATCAAAGCTGAATATTTTTGAAAGTAGTTTTTATTTTGTTTTTAGTGTTAGCTATTTTAGGGGGGTATCTGTGTATGCAGGTGAGTACTATTAGGCCTTGTACACACGAGGGAATAAATCCGCTGAAGATGGTCCGACGGACCATTTCAGCGGAAAAATCCCCTCGTGTGTAGGGGCAAACGGACGCTTTTTGCTGGATTCATCCGGCGGAAAAATTCCAAAGCATGCTTTGAAATATTTCCGCCGGATAGCTGGCTGGCAGATATGTCCGCTGGTTAGTACGGCAAACCAGCGGACATATCTTGCCGCACATGCGTCGTATCCTGTGAATGGATCCGACGCATGCGCGCGGAAGTGTTTACTTCCTGGTGCGGTGACGTGGCGGTCACGTGGCGGCGTCAACGTCACCGCCGCGTCACCGCGCTATCCGCCGGCGGGGAATTTGATCCGATGGTGTGTACAGCCATCGGATCAAAACATCCCGGCGCAAATATACGCTGTAAACGGTCCGGGGACCGTTTACAGCGGATATTTCCCGTCGTGTGTACAAGGCCTTACTGTGCTGAATTATTAGGCAACCTAACCAAAAACAAATATATATACCCATTTCAATTATTTATTGTTAACAGTGAAACCAATATAACATCTCAACATTCCAAAATATACATTTCTGTCATTCAAAAACAAAAAAAAAACAAATCAGTGACCAATATAGCCACCTTTCTTTGCAAGGACACTCAAAAGCCTGCCATCCATGGATTCTGTCAGTGTTTTTATGTGTTCACCATCAACATTGCGTGCAGCAGCAACCGCAGCCTCACAGACAATGTTCAGAGAGGTGTACTCTTTTCCCTCCTTGTAAATCTCACATTTGATGATGGACCACAGGTTCTTCTCAATGGTGTTCAGATCAGTGAACAAGGAGGCCATGTCATTAGTTTTTTTTCTTTAATACACTTTCTTGCCAGGCACCCTGTGGAGTACTTGGACGCGTGTGCTGGAGCATTGTCCTGCATGAAAATCATGTTTTTATTGAAGGATGCAGACTTCTTCCTGTACCACTGCTTGAAGAAGGGGTCTTCCAGAAACTGGCAGTAGGACTGGGAGTTGAGCTTCACTCCATCCTCAACCCCAAAAGGCCCCACAAGCTCATCTTTGATGATACCAGCACAAACCAGTACTCCACCTCCACCTTGCTGGCGTCTGAGGCGGACTGGAGCTCTCTGCCCTTTACCAATCCAGCCACTGGCCCATTCCCTTTTGTCCATCAAAACTCACTCTCATTTCAGCAGTCCATACAACGTTAGAAAAATCAGTCCTGAGATATTTCTTGGCCCAGTCTTGACGTTTCAGCTTGTGGGTCTTGTTGAGTTGTGGTCGTCTTTCAGCCTTTCTTACCTTGGCCATGTCTATGAGTATTGCACACCTTGTGCTTTTGGGCACTCCAGTGATGTTGCAGCTCTGAAATATGGCCAAACTGGTGGCAAGTGGCATCTTGGCAGCTGCACGCTTGACTTTTCTCAGTTCATGGGCAGTTATTTTGCGCCTTGGTATTTCCACACGCCTCTTGCGACCCTGTTGACTATTTAGAATGAAATGCTTGATTGTTCGATGATCACGCGTCAGAAGCTTTTCAATTTTAAGAGTGCTGCATGCCTCTGCAAGATATCACACTATTTTTTGCCTTTTCAGAGACTGTCAAGTCCTTCTTTTGACCCCATTTTGCCAAAGGAAAGGAAGTTGACTAATAATTATGCACACCTGATATACTGTAGAGTGTTGATGTCATTAGACCACACACCTTCTCATTACAGAGTTGTACATTACCTAATATGCCTAATTGGTAGTAGGCTTTCAAGCCTATACAGCTTGGAGTAAGACAACATGCATAAAGAGGATGATGTGGTCCAATTACTCATTTGCCTAATAATTCTGCACTCCCGGTCTGTGCTAGACACATAACAAGTGTATAGACATGATAATGATTGATTAATAAGCAACAGAAATATTTTATGTATTTGTTAAGGGTCTTTGAAAACAAATTGTTTTTTTCTTATATCCTAACAGCTACAATACAATTGAGCGGTCGGAATGCAGCTCGGATAAAAATGTGTGAAAAAATAAGGGCTAATAACAGGCAAATTAAGTATCTTTTGAATCAAAATGAACAAATAGAGAAGGAGCTGGACAAAATGGATGCAAAAGACAAAGAAACCCTGATCGCCTGAAGACTCACGTTCACACTTGTAATATTGTGTTTAATAAAAAGTTTTATATTTTTTGAAATGTTTTCCTTTGTTTTTGAGATAGATTTTTAGGTTTTTCAACACATCTAACTTCACATCTAACACATCAACATCAACATCAACACATCTAACTTCATAATAAGCAAAATCATTTTATACTATTATTTTATTTAACACAAAACTAGGAGAAACTAAAGTACACAGACACAGTCACGACGAACACAAACTAAACTGTTGAAAAATGAACATAACAAAAGCAACAATAGATATAGAGAGAGAGAGCAAGAAAAGAGAGAGAGAGTGCAGATTTGCGCTTGCATACAGGCTAATGGTTGCAGTATAAAGGCCGCAAATCAGGGCTAAACATAAAGTTTATTGTTTTAGTTACACTTGCTGTTATGATCCTGTCTGGTAGCTTGTAGCGGAGGCTCTTGGTGGATCCGCTGTGCCAGAGAGGTCATGAAGCATTACTCAGCATGGAGGCAGCAGCAGCAGTAGTATTAAAATGTAATGTAACTAGAAAAGATACAATTTTAGGGTAAATTGTGCGGCATGGTCTTGCCTCCACCAATACAACTGACTGCATACGGTGCCCCTAGAGATGTAAATGTGATCCAACCGTGTGTCAATCCACTTCGGTCCATTGCCCCATCAAAAAATGCTCCATCAAAAACTAGCCCATCAAAACTGCACCTTAAAAACTAGGGCTGCGCATCTTCACCCGTCTCACGATTCGATGCAATTTCGATTATCAAGTCCACGATCCGATTTGATTCCGCGATGCATCACGATGCATCACGATTGCAGCGCAAGTGAGCATGGCTCTCCCCCCCAAAATACTAAAGGAGATTATCAGAGACTGCAGACATTGTACAAAAAATAGTCAGAGACTGCAGACATAGTACATGAGATGGTCAGAGACTGCAGACATAGTACAGGAGATTGTCATAGACTGCAGACATAGTACAGGAGATGGTCAGAGACTGCAGACATAGTACATGAGATTGTCAGAGACTGCAGACATAGTACATGAGATGGTCAGACTGCAGACATAGTACATGAGATGGTCAGACTGCAGACATAGTACATGAGATGGTCAGAGACTGCAGACATAGTAGAGGAGATTGTCATAGACAGCAGACATAGTACAGGAGATTGTCAGAGACTGCAGACATAGTACATGAGATGGTCAGACTGCAGACAAAGTACATGAGATGGTCAGAGACTGCAGACATAGTACAGGAGATTGTCATAGACTGCAGACATAGTACAGGAGATTGTCAGAGACTGCAGACATAGTACAGGAGATTGTCAGAGACTGCAGACATAGTACATGAGATGGTCAGACTGCAGACAAAGTACATGAGATGGTCAGACTGCAGACATAGTACATGAGATGGTCAGAGACTGCAGACATAGTACAGGAGATTGTCAGAGACTGCAGACATAGTACAGGAGATTGTCAGAGACTGCAGACATAGTACATGAGATGGTCAGACTGCAGACATAGTACATGAGATGGTCAGACTGCAGACATAGTACATGAGATGGTCAGACTGAAGACATAGTACATGAGAATGTCAGACTGCAGACATAGTACATGAGATGTCAGAACTGCAGACATAGTACAGGAGATTGTCATAGACTGCAGACATTGTACAGGAGATTGGTCAGAGACTGCAGACATAGTACATGAGATGGTCAGACTGCAGACATAGTACATGAGATGGTCAGACTGCAGACATAGTACATGAGATGGTCAGAGACTGCAGACATAGTACAGGAGATTGTCATAGACAGCACCATAGTACAGGAGATTGTCAGAGACTGCAGACATAGTACATGAGATGTTCAGACTGCAGATAAAGTACATGAGATGGTCAGAGACTGCAGACATAGTACAGGAGATTGGTCATAGACTGCAGACATAGTACAGGAGATTGTCAGAGACTGCAGACATAGTACAGGAGATGGTCAGATTGCAGACATAGTACATGAGATGGTCAGAGACTGCAGACATAGTAACACAGGAGATGTCCCAGAGACTGCAGACTGCAGACATAGTACAGGAGATTGTCAGAGACTGCAGACATAGTACATGAGATGGTCAGACTGCAGACATAGTACAGGAGATTGTCAGAGACTGCAGACATAGTACATGAGAGGTCAGACTGCAGACATAGTACATGAGATGGTCAGACTGCAGACATAGTAAAGAGATGGTCAGAGACTGCAGACATAGTACAGGAGATTGTCATAGACAGCAGAAACATAGCTACAGGAGATTGTCAGAGACTGCAGACATAGTACATGAGATGGTCAGAGACTGCAGACATAGTACAGGAGATTGTCATAGACAGCAGACATAGTACAGGAGATTGTCAGAGACTGCAGACATAGTTTACATGAGATGGTCAGACTGCAGACAAAGTACATGAGATGTCAGAGACTGCAGACATAGTACAGGAGATTGTCATAGACTGCAGACATAGTACAGGAGATTGTCAGAAACTGCAGACATAGTACAGGAGATTGTCAGAGACTGCAGACATAGTACATGAGATGGTCCAACTGCAGACAAAGTACATGAGATGGTCAGACTGCAGACATAGTACAGTACATGAGACATGGGGCAGAGACTGCAGACATAGTACAGGAGATTGTCAGAGACTGCAGACATAGTACAGGAGATTGTCAGAGACTGCAGACATAGTACATGAGATGGTCAGACTGCAGACATAGTACAATGAGATGGTCAGACTGCAAGAACATAGTACATGAGAATTGTCAGAGACTGCAGACATAGTACATGAGATTTCAGAGACTGCAGACATAGTACAGGAGATTGTCAGAGACTGCAGACATAGTACAGGAATTGTCAGAGACTGCAGACATAGTACATGAGATGGTCAGACTGCAGACATAGTACATAGATGGCAGTCAGTACAGCAGACTTAGTACAGGAGATTGTCAGAGACTTAGAGACATAGTACATGTAGATGGTCAGACTGCAACAAGTACATGAGATGGTCAGAGACTGCAGACATAGTACATGAAAAATAATGGTTCAAGAGACTGCAGACATAGTACATGTGAATTTCAGAGACTGCAGACATAGTACAGTAGATTGTCAGAGACTGCAGACATAGTACATGAGATGGTCAGACTGCAGACTGCACGACTGTAGTACAGGAGATGGTCAGAGACTGCAGACATAGTACAGGAGACAGTCATAGATCTGCAGACTATGAACAGTACAGGGCAGATGTCTCGAGACTGCAGACTATAGTACAGGAGATGGTCAGAGACTGCAGACGTAGTACAGGAGATTGTCAGAGACTGCAGACATAGTACAGGAGAAAGTCATAGATTGCAGACATAGTACAGGAGATGGTCAGAGACTGCAGACATAGTACAGGAGATTGTCAGAGACTGCAGACATAGTACATGAGATGGTCAGACTGCAGACATAGTACAGGAGAATGTCATAGACTGCAGACATAGTACAGGAGATGGTCAGAGACTGCAAACATAGTACAGGAGATTGTCAGAGACTGCAGACATAGTACATGAGATGGTCAGACTGCAGACATAGTACATGAGATGGTCAGAGACTGCAGACATAGTACATGAGATTTTCAGAGACTGCAGACATAGTACAGGAGATTGTCAGAGACTGCAGACATAGTACAGTAGATGGTCAGAGACTGCAGACGTAGTACAGGAGATTGTCAGAGACTGCAGACATAGTACAGGAGAATGTCATAGACTGCAGACATAGTACATGAGATGGTCAGAGACTGCAGACATAGTACAGGAGATTGTCAGAGACTGCAGACATAGTACATGAGATGGTCAGACTGCAGACATAGTACAGGAGATGTCATAGACTGCAGACATAGTACAGGAGATGGTCAGAGACTGCAGACATAGTACAGGAGATTGTCAGAGACTGCAGACATAGTACATGAGATGGTCAGACTGCAGACATGTACTATGTCTGCAGTCTCTGACTATCTCCTGTACTATGTCTGCAGTCTCTGACCATCTCCTGTACTATGTCTGCAGTCTATGACAATCTCCTGTACTATGTCTGCAGTCTCTGACCATCTCCTGTACTATGTCTGCAGTCTGACCATCTCCTGTACTATGTCTGCAGTCTATGACAATCTCCTGTACTATGTCTGCAGTCTGACCATCTCATGTACTATGTCTGCAGTGTGACCATCTCATGTACTATGTCTGCAGTCTATGACCATCTCCTGTACTATGTCTGCAGTCTCTGACCATCTCCTGTACTATGTCTGCAGTCTATGACAATCTCCTGTACTATGTCTGCAGTCTCTGACCATCTCCTGTACTATGTCTGCAGTCTGACCATCTCCTGTACTATGTCTGCAGTCTATGACAATCTCCTGTACTATGTCTGCAGTCTGACCATCTCATGTACTATGTCTGCAGTGTGACCATCTCATGTACTATGTCTGCAGTCTATGACCATCTCCTGTACTATGTCTGCAGTCTCTGACCATCTCCTGTACTATGTCTGCAGTCTATGACAATCTCCTGTACTATGTCTGCAGTCTCTGACCATCTCCTGTACTATGTCTGCAGTCTGACCATCTCATGTACTATGTCTGCAGTCTCTGACAATCTCCTGTACTATGTCTGCAGTCTATGACAATCTCCTGTACAATGTCTGCAGTCTATGACAATCTCCTGTACTATGTCTGCAGTCTGACCATCTCATGTACTATGTCTGCAGTCTGACCATCTCATGTACTATGTCTGCAGTCTATGACCATCTCCTGTACTATGTCTGCAGTCTCTGACCATCTCCTGTACTATGTCTGCAGTCTATGACAATCTCCTGTACTATGTCTGCAGTCTGACCATCTCATGTACTATGTCTGCAGTGTGACCATCTCATGTACTATGTCTGCAGTCTATGACAATCTCCTGTACTATGTCTGCAGTCTGACCATCTCATGTACTATGTCTGCAGTCTATGACAATCTCCTGTACTATGTCTGCAGTCTGACCATCTCATGTACTATGTCTGCAGTCTATGACCATCTCCTGTACTATGTCTGCAGTCTCTGACCATCTCCTGTACTATGTCTGCAGTCTATGACAATCTCCTGTACTATGTCTGCAGTCTATGACCATCTCCTGTACTATGTCTGCAGTCTCTGACCATCTCCTGTACTATGTCTGCAGTCTATGACAATCTCCTGTACTATGTCTGCAGTCTGACCATCTCATGTACTATGTCTGCAGTCTGACCATCTCATGTACTATGTCTGCAGTCTGACCATCTCATGTACTATGTCTGCAGTCTGACCATCTCCTGTACTATGTCTGCAGTCTCACCATCTCCTGTACTATGTCTGCAGTCTATGACAATCTCCTGTACTATGTCTGCAGTCTCTGACCATCTCCTTTACTATGTCTGCAGTCTGACCATCTCCTGTACTATGTCTGCAGTCTATGACAATCTCCTGTACTATGTCTGCAGTCTCTGACCATCTCCTGTACTATGTCTGCAGTCTGACCATCTCATGTAACATGAGATGGTCAGACTGCAGACATAGTACATGAGATGGTCAGACTGCAGACATAGTACAGGAGATGGTCAGAGACTGCAGACATAGTACATCTAAACACGTGTGGGAGGACTTTACAGCGTCAGTAGTGACCATAGTAGTCCGTAGTGTCAAATAACTAGTGACATAGGTGTCGTGAGCAGCAGCAGTATTAGTAGCAGTAGACAATATGTGTTGTAATGACTCGGGAAAGAGCAGCCATGAACAGCAGCAGCAGCAGCAGTGGTAATAGTAGTATAGAGTGGCAAATAACTTGTGACATAGGTGTCTTCACTGATGCAGAGGACTGATGGGAGAAAGTCATGTGGTCAGATGAGACCATAATATAACTTTTTGGTCATAATTCCACTAAACCGTGTTTGGAGGAAGAAGAATGATGAGTACCATGCCAAGAACGCAATCCCTACTGTGAAGCATGGGTGTGGTAGCATCATGCTTTGGGGGTGTTTTTGTGCACATGGGACAGGGTTACTGCATTATAATAAGGACAGGATGTTCGGGGCCATGTATTGTGAGATTTTGGGCAACAACCTCTTTCCCTCAGTTAGAGCTTTGAAGATGGGTCGAGGCTGGGTCTTCCAACATGACAATGACCCAAAGCACACAGCCAGGATAACCAAGGAGTGGCTCTGTAAGGAGCATATCAAGGTTCTGGCGTGGCCTAGCCAGTCTACAGACCTAAACCCAATAGAGAATTTTTGGAGGGAGCTCAAACTCGGGTTTTCACAGCGATAGCCCAGAAAACTGACTCATGTAGAGAAGATCTGTGTGGAGGAGTGGGTCAAATATCCCTCCTACAGTGTGTGCAAAGCTGGTGAAAAACTACAAGAAAGGTTTGTCCGCTGTAATTGCAAACACAGCCTACTCTACCAAATATTTACATTGATTTACTCAGGTGTTCAAATAATTTTTTTCAGCACTGTAAATAGATCAGGGAATGCATGACAAGGGACCCTTCAGTGCCCTGAACCGACGGCGGGTGCCAGAAAGTCACCGCCGATCCAGGACTCATTCATCTTTATGAATGTGAGTCTGTCCACGGAGTCTGTGGACAGACGGGTCCTCTTGTCCGTGACCACCCCACCTGCCGCGCTGAATGTCCGCTCAGATAGTACGCTGGAGGGGGGGCAAGACAATAGCTCCAGCGCATACTGAGCGAGCTCGCGGCAGGTGTCCAATCTGGCAACCCAGTACTCCATGGGGTCGTCGGTATTCATACTCTCCGAAGCACCGGCGGACGCCATGTAATCTGCCACCATGTGGGCCAGACGCTGGTGGTGACTGCTTCTGCTGCTGCTGGTACTGGGTTGATCCGATTGGAAGAACATCCTCATCTCTTCCATTAGGTCCCCTGCTCGGCTGCTGCTGGGTGCAGACACCTGCTGGGTGAGATGAGGGGTGACAACTGGAGGACGGGGAGTTGCCTGCTCCAAACGGCTGACAATGCCTGCCTGCAGTTCCTCCATCCGGCGCTGCCTCCGACTGGCTGGGATGAACTGCTCCACTTTCCCCTTGCACCTGGATCCAAAAGGGTGGCCATCCAATAATCATCCCTGCCCTTGATGGTCTTAACCCGGGGGTCCCTCCTGAGGCATCTCAGCATGTGGGCAGCCATGGGGAAGAGCGCAGCCCGCTGTGACTCCTCACTGCTGCCCAGGTCAATGAGGTCAGACTCTTCTTCCCTGAGGCGCTGCTGATCACGCTCAGAGATGCCCAACCCCCGGACTATCGGTGCCCCCAACACCTGCTGTCCCTCCTGCCCAGGCCCTGACTCCAGGACGACACCAGCAACCTCGTCCTCATCATCATCATCCTCCTCCTCCTCCTCCTCCTCCTCCTCGTCCTGGCCCTGGTCTCGGGGGAGCAGTGCTGCCTCCTCCTGCTCCACCAAGGCACTCTCCCCAGCTTGGAGCAGGCGATCTAGTGTCCTCTCCAGCACGAACACTATAGGGAGCACGTCATTAAGGCCGACATGCTCCCTGCTGACCATCTTGGTCGCCTGCTCAAAAGGGCCCAACACCTGGCAGACCTGGTGTATCTGCCCCCACTCCGCACAGGTGATGTACGGGAGTGTTGATGCTGGGCCGGCAGTGGGTTGCTCCAGCAGGTACTGCCTCACCGCCCTTCGCTGCTCCCACAACCTCTCCAGCATTTGGAGGGTGGAGTTCCACCGCCTTACACTGTCCACAATCAGCCTGTGAGGGGGCAGCCTGTTGACCCGCTGCCACTTGGACAGGGACGCGGTAGCGGTTGGGGAGCGCCTGAAGTGGCTGGCAATCCTACGCACCCTTAGCACAATGTCACTCAACCCTGGATAGGTGCGCATGAACTGAACTGCACCACTAGGTTGAGGACATGTGCCAGACAGGGCACGTGAGTCAGACTGCCAGCCTGAAGGGCGGAGAGTAGGTTGCTGCCGTTATCACAGACAACCATACCTGCCTGGAGCCTTCGTGGTGTCAGCCACTTCTGGACCTGAGCCTGAAGTGCGGTCAGCACTTCTTGTCCAGTGTGTCTCCGGTCCCCTAAGCTAACAAGCTGGAGCACGGCCTGACAGCGCACGTGCACCACACCTGAGTAGCTACGGGGGCGCTTGCTGGGAGGCTCAGCAGCTGCGGAGACAGAGGCTTGAAGGAGACCAGCAGTTCTCCCCTGGACACCCGGGGCGGCACCACAAAATCTGTTGGCCCCGATCCCTCCCCGGCGCCTTGGAGGGAAACCCAATGGGCAGTAAAGCTTATGTAGCGCCCCTGCCCATGCCTGCTGGTCCAGCCATCCATTGTCAGATGCACCCTGTCGCTGACAGCGTGATCCAGCGACAGGGTTACATTCTTCACAATGTGCTGGTGTAGGGCAGGGACACCAGTCCTGGCAAAGAAATGGCGGCTGGGGACACGCCATTGGGGTTGGGCCTGCTCCAACATCTGTCTGAAGGGGTTGCTGTCCACGATATTGAAGGGAAGAAGATGTTGGGCAATAACCCTTGCCAGGAGCCCATTGAGGGAACGCACACGTCGGTCTCCGGTGGAGAAGGGAGTGTTGCGTTCAAAGGCGTCTGAAATAGTCGCCTGGTGCCGGACGGCAGTGCGGGACACGGACGCGGAGGGTGCTGTCAAAGTAGAGGTCTGGTTGCCGGTACCAGTACCACTAGTAGAGGGAGCGGGGGGGCATGACCTGCTGGGAAGAGATGAAGCTGTGGCAGGGGCTGCTGTACCCTGCTCACTTGTGGTGGTGGCGCTGCTACCACCACCACGCTTCATTTCGTCATGCACCGCCAGTGATTTATCCTCAGGTGCTGGTTCAGGGCTGTGGTACCCACCCGAGCCAAAATCTTGCCTCTCTTCACCCTGACTGAACAGATCCGGCAGATGGCCACTAGAGGGTTGTCTGCCACCAGGGTGAAGTAGGCCCAGACAGGTGACTTCAGCGTCACCCTCCCGTCAGATGGGGTAACGCTGACTTGCATCTGCTGGGACTCGGTACGCACAGGTGGAGCTGCCTGCTGCTGCTGCTGCTGCTGCTGCTGCTGCTGACACCTCCTGCTGCCATCTCCAGTGGAGACCCTGACGCTGGTCTCCCTGGTGGTGACCTGGCGCACCGTTTCCACAGGGTGCCTACCTTCCCCGTCGTCACTGTCGCAGTGAGACGACGAGACAGATGGCAACCATGATGGGTCACCCTCCTCGCCCCCAGAGATGTCAGACCAAGGGCTGTGATGTTGTGGTATGAGGGAACCAGCTGACATGGAGCCGATAGCCTGGCTCCGCTGTTCCCTCACCCACGCCTGGGTCTGACTAGGTGCTGATGTTCCTGCACCAAAACAGCACCACCACTTTGAAGGGATGTCTCTGGGATACTGACGGCAGGTATCCCATACTCATCGTCCATCCCTTCAAAAAGGTCCTGACCATCAGGACAGAGCGGGAGCTCTGCCCGATGCATGGCCTCCACCAAGACATCCCTCTCACTGTCGCTGTCGAACAGTAAGATGCTGGACTCTTGGGGGCTGGGGGGGGGGGTACTACAGGCAACGGGTGTAATAGTGGAACTACTGTGAGTCGGGACCGACGACTCAGTGGCACTGCTGTGCCCCATGTAGTCCACCACTCCTTGAGCCTGAGATGGCAATATCGGGCAGCTGCCAGATGCAAAAAAATCACGCATGAGGCGGACTCCCCTTCCACCTGATCCTCTAGCAATAAGAGGGGCACGAGAGGTACCCCGTGCTGGCAGCGACCAGCACTGGGAGTAACTCCCCTACCCCTGCTGCCACGGCCACGGATGCCGCTCATAATTGCTGATGTGTGTGTGTGGGGGGGTAAACTTTATTGGGGGAGGGAAATGTGTGTAAAATGTTTTTTGGTGTTTTTTTAAAAGACAGGCACGCAGACAAAGACGTACACAGACAGCTACTAAACTTTAATAAAACTAGTACACCAAAGACAAGAACTACAAAAAATAAAAAGAAATGCACTCAACAAACACTAACTGCTTACACAAACGTATATGACTATAAACTAAGGCTACTTTTTTTTTTTTTTTTTTTAAAACACTAACTGACAAGGACTACAACTACAAAAAAATAAAAGAAACACTAACTAATAACTTTTTTTTTTTTTTTTAAACACAGAACACAGACATTAAACACACACTAAAGTAAGCTAGCTGCAATAAATGTACACCGTACACCTACGTATGTACACTTACTATTAAAGAAATCTAAACTAAAATGACACAACAATAACCTAGCTTTTAAAAAAGCTCTTGGGCCTTTAAGGAAGCAGGAAAAATCTGCAATTAAATCAATAAGAAGCAGTCAATAGCTAAGCTGCAACTTACTACACTAACAGAAGTTGAACAACACAGCAGAAAAAAAAAATGAGCTTTTAAAAAAGCTCCTGCGCCTTTAAGGAATCAGGAAATCTGGAATATCTGCAATTAAATCAATAA